>OW388080.2:0-2400000 GCA_936449025.2 Sarcophaga subvicina | reverse complement strand
TAGTAAATAAAATAGTTTGTGTAAATAGTAATACTGTTTCAGCTTTCCGTTTTGTTTATTAATTTCTATTTTAGAATTAAAAACAAATACGTCATGACATTTAAATAAAAATTAATTTTTTTCATAAACAGAATCATTATTCTGTTGCACCTGTTTGGATTTTTAAATTAAAATTTTTAAAGAAGTTTCTATAAACTTATAGCTCTATTAAATTATTTTATAATTTATTTTTTTTTTCTTAATAAATAAAAACCGATTTATATGATACAAATGTTTTGAATATTAATTAAAGAAATATTCCCTTGTTTAAAGTTTCTATATAAATTCATAAAAAAAGCTTATAAAATAAGCTTGCAATGTATTTAAAAATGCTACAGCATAATTAAAAAATGTTGGGTTGAAAGAACGAACGAAATTCCAGAAAAGTCACATTGAATACTTATGTATATCCAGACGCCGGCACAAAGAGAACATGTTAAAAATGTGAATGTATTTGTGGAAGGCATGTGTTAACCCAGAGGAAAATTGTTAGTAATATTTTAAAGTGTACTTATTAACCTAATAATATTTCTATGTGGTGCAAAATACAGAAAAACTTACGGCGATAAATCCATAAAGACAGCGTATTTAACTTGACAAATATTCTTAAAAAAATTGCGATCATTTCTTATTGTTACTAGTGAATCTTATTGAATATTAGTGAGTCCTACTGTAATATTTCTTTGGGTGTATAATTGAGGACTGAAAAAAAAGCGACAAGAACCTTCTTCTTTGGAAGCTGACAAGCAACTGAAATGCATTTTTACGCTCTTTTTAAGGAACATTGTTGATGTTCGTGTCCTATGTGTGTAAATAGCCGAAGATGTTCGGCTCCCGGGGACTACTGGTGCCCACGTCTGCTTATATCTTCCTTTAAACCTTCTGTTAACTTTAAAAGTAAAAACATCCGGGTTAATAAAATTTTAACAAAGCAAACTGTTAAATATAACATAATTAGATCAACTGTTAATTAAAAGAGGAACATTATAAACAATACAATAAACTCAACTTAAATATGTTATGCATTTACAGTATCTTTGTTGTTTTATTTAAAAGTTAAAAAACCGCATGATCTTTTTCGTATTAAACATTTTTTAACGACTAACATTGTCATGTTAAATATAATGTAAATTAGCAGAAATCGAGAGAATTTTTAACACTTAGTGTTACTAACAGCCTATGAGGAATATGTAACAAATTAAGAGATTTAAAGAGTGTTTTATATGTATTATTTTTCAGACAAAATTTTTCTCAAGCGTTTCATTTACTCAATGTATGGAGATTTAGAAGAAGCTAAACGTTTACTGCTGTTAAACTTTAAATTGCGCAACAAACATGGTCATATATTCCTGCAAAGAGATCCTCTAGATGAGGGTTCGCAGAAATTATTGCAAGTAGCGTAAGTTGAACTTAAAAATCTAAAATTAAAACTAAAACAAACCAGTTAAACAACTTTTTGTAAAAAAAAAAATGCAAAAAACTATTCTTTTTAGCGATTTAATACCATTGCCAGGCAAAACGCCAGACAATTACAAGCTTCTCATTTATCGTTTGATTGACCATGATGCGGACAAGGTGAGTAAATGAACAACAACTTGTTTTACCAATAAAAGTTGGTTTTCTTTTCTTTGTTTTTAACCCAGTTCAACTTTAATGATGCCATCAAAGTATTTTTCATGATGGCCGACTGTCGTTTTGCCACTACAGACGAGGATGTGGATGGTGAAATACCGATATTCGATATGTCCGGCTATAGTTTGAAACACTTGACAAAAACTGTTTTGTCCTCATTGCGTATTTATATGAAATTTGTACAGGAGGCCCACCCGGTGAGAATTAAACAAATACATGTTTTAAATAGCCCCTCGTACATGGATAAGGTGTTAACGGTGGTTAAGCCGTTTATAAAAAGTGAAGTTTTTAAATTGGTTAGTTTATTTAACGATCTGAAAATAGTTTTTAATTAATATTTTTAATTGCTTTCCTTTTAAGATTCATTTTCATTTACCCAATGCTGATACACCCTATAAATATTTTCCTCAAGCTATGCTGCCACAGGAATATGGTGGCCAGGCGGGTAGTTTAAAAGATTTAAAGACATATTGGTTGGAGAAATTAAAGGAGAAAAGGGACTATTTGATGGACTGTAATAAATGGCAAATGGATAAAACTAAAAAACCTGTAAAGACAACAGAAAAACAATTGAAAAATCCTGCCATAGAACATAGTTTTAAAAATCTCGAAATTGATTAATATTGTTTAAATGTTTTTGTTAGAAATATTAGGGTTTTTTAGTTTAAAATATTTTGTTAACGCTCTTCTTAAATTGTTTTTGTAATTTTAATAATTTTTTTTAAATTTAATTTAAATTTTCAAATTTTAATTTAATTTTAAAAATTTAATTAAAAATCATTAATTTAGAACCGTTTTTGCACGGTTTAAGCCTAAAAATATTGTTTATTTCGATTCGTTTCGGTTATTGTCAGTTTTTAATGCTTTTAAACACCCTGTTATATTAAACACTTCATCATATGCATACATAAAAAATGTAAACAAAGCATATATGTATGTGTGTGTAGTATTCTTTTTATGTTAAATTATTTATGCTTAAATAAAGTCATATAAATATGCATGTGTGTGTAAGAGAGTTAGCTCATTTGAATATTGAGCAATACAAATAGAAAATGGAGAGAAAAAATAAAACACAACAGTTTATCATGACTAAACATAAAAATTGTATACGGACATATATACATATACATATGTATATGTGTATGTTTCTTTTTGTATTGTTTAACGGTTTTTTTCTATTGTTTAGTTTTTGCTCTCTTTTTTTCTATGCTTTGCAATATCATCACGAAACACTTGTAAGTATGGGAAGTGCACTTGGTCTGTAATAAAAGATTTTCTGTTTAAACGTTTGTGTTATTCAACAACAACAAAAAAAAACAGGAAGAGAGCATAGCCATAGACTAGGAGTGCAAAGAAAGGGAAGAGATGATAAGTGTGTTAATTTGCATTTCCAGTTGAAATGTTATGCTACTTTAAACTTGCACTAGTGTAACTAAATGGTGATAATTTATTAAAATATGAGAGTAAAGCTATAAAGCGAAAAAAATCATAAATTGTTTAAATCAATAAAAAGAAAATCTTTAAATCAATTTTTATTTTCATTAAACAATTTCTATTTTGCCTTTTAGAATAATTTTCCTTTGTTTTAAATATGAAAATTAATAAATTTTTGCTGACAAAAGCAAATTTTGTTTGTCATATTAAATCTATAAATTTTTTGTTGCTTATACAATACAAAACCTTTAAGAACATCCAACATGTTGCCTGACATACCAGGACCGCTTGTCATACCGCCAAAATAGTAAAATTATACAACAGTACATGTGCATAAACTCAAATACATACACGTAAACACACACAAAAGATAAAGAAAAACAAAAATTCAAACGAACATTGTTAAAGCTTCAATTAAACTTGCCTAGAGCAATAGACACTGACTGACTAGTTCGCATTTAAGTGTCGTGCATAACGGTGTACAAATTTTAAATATATAGAGAGAGAGCAAATACACATAAAAAGTGTAGCATAACAAAACAATACAAAAGAAAAAACAATTTTAAAGTGTTTAAATTAAAACAGTTTAAGTGATTAAAAAAATATATATAAAATATAAAAAACTAACAAAAAATAAATTTTCCAAAAAAAATATAAAAAATATTTTTAATCTGTTATAAAATTATATACTTTTTAATTAAAATCAAAATTCTCTAAAATAAAATTTGAATTCAATTTAAATTTTAAAGCGTTTGCCTTAAAGTAGGCAAATAATTTTATTCATATTGAAATAATTAAAAACTTAAATTAAAACAAACTTAACAAATACAAAAAAAATATTACGTAAGCCACCCTCAAATTATTCATGTTACTTCTTTTTATATAAAAAAAATAACTTGCCACAATTAATAAAACTTTAGTATATTTATACTTGGTTTCAGCTTTAAGTTATAGTCAGTCGGTCTTCATTCATGCCTTTTGTACTAGTATTTGCCATAAGCCTTAGTATCATCTGCCTCCCTCACTTCCTTTTAACAGTAGATACTCACACAAATAATTCTTCTTTCGTGTATTATTTATTTTCATAACAAATAACAGTTTTTTTTATGGAAATGTATGTATATACGTGCGTGTGTATGTATGAATGTATATGTATGCCAAGTAATTTTTGTACATTTTGCTATTTTCCTTTGTATTGTTTGGGTTTTTCAGTTTTTTTCTTATGTTTTATTTCTTATATGTGCGTTTGTGTGTTTGAAGTTATGTTGTTATGGTTAAGTGTTGTCAAGTACGGTCTTAAATACAAAATATAGGCGCTTTTAATACTTTTTACAAATTTATTATAGGAATAGGTTAAAATCTGAAATAGGTTAAATAGACAGATAGATAACACGATAACTCTCAAACTCCAAAGGAACACTCTGTGAAACTCATGATCATGGTCATATGGTCAATGGAAGTGTATGAAACTGTTCTTTACCTAATGGACTTTCACCATACAGATGATCTTATTGATCTGTCGAGAATGTTAAGAGTCTAAGAGACTTCTTCAGAAGCTTCGACTGGTTTCAGGACTAAGAGAAACGAACTGTTATGTCACAATACGCCATGCGTACAGATATTATAGCATTATTAGAAAACTTAAGAAGATAACGGAAATTAAAAAATAAGAAAACGCTGTTTGGGCACACTGTTTTATGTGTTCATGTTTTATTGCTTTTCATGTTTTGTATGTTTTGTTTGTGCCGGTTGGCATGTTAACCTCAAAAATATATCGTGCATGCAACATACAAACATTTCTTTCTATTGCTCTTCTAAGATGGTATTGTATTAAACATGATAAGGCAAATTGCAAATGTAAATGTATGCAAGTGAATATATGTACACACATATGTATGTGTGTATTTCCAAGAATTTTTAATCATACATAATTTCATAGGCACTGTGATTGGTATGGAAGCAGAAAAAGCATAAAAGAACAAAGTGGGGGAGAGCAAGGGGCG
The DNA here is from genome assembly GCA_936449025.2 of Sarcophaga subvicina. Classification (NCBI taxonomy): domain Eukaryota; kingdom Metazoa; phylum Arthropoda; class Insecta; order Diptera; family Sarcophagidae; genus Sarcophaga; species Sarcophaga subvicina. The sequence continues at coordinate 2,394,892 of OW388080.2, read as the reverse complement.
TACACACATATGTACATATGTATATGCCAGTGTTTGATTGCTTCCAACTTCCAACATGTTTGATAGCCGGCATTTTTGTTTTTGCAAATTGAGTGCCGAAAACTAACAGTTTTACGCTCTCGTTTTTCTTCTCTCTCTCCTTGAAATAAAATAAACAGTAAATTAAATGATATTGTTATTATTGGAATTTCTTTTTCTTTGTTTTCTTTACGTATGCATGCTCATGGGTATGTATTTCTTTTTTTTGTTGTTATTAATTTGTATTGTGTACTGTGTTTATAATGTTGTTTTTGTGTACATGTTCTGTTATTTTGTTGTTTGCATTTTTATTATTGTATTAGTTCATGTTATTGTCAATTTATAGTGAGAATGGGTGTTATTATTACATGCAAAGCTTACAAACCGCTGAATTAACAAAATCATATATAGTACAGGCAGACAGACAGAGAGAGGGTATGTTTTAAATAACAATAGAAAACTGAATAAAATAATATTGAACATGAAATCTACCGCAAATTGTAATTTATTGAAATGTTTCTATCGTTTTATTTATTTTGTTTGTTTTTAAAAGGTTACTAAAGAAACTTTTTGCCTGCCTTGATATTGTTTAAGGGTTACCATTGTTAAAGTTATGTGGGTCAAAGTTTAAAGCAAATAAATGGAATGTTAATATGTATATGGACTTTTTAATAATTAATAATTTTTATTGCACAGTTATACCATCGTTTATTGTTCAAGAACTTCATGAAAGTTAAAAACAAGGTTTATATAAAACCAAATGATTGTATTATTTTTAACAAAATACGAGAAATACGTTACAAAATATGAAATACATAAAATTAAAATAATTTTATTTTATCAATTAGTTAGAGGAGATCATTTTTAACGTCTGAAGGACTCAATAGGTTACCGTATTTGGCTATTGGGTTTTTTGCTTTTTGTTTGTTAAACAAATTTGTTTTGTTCGTCTTGAATACCCTTAAAAAACTTAACTTGCTATTGCTAAAACATATAATTTAACACTTTGCGTCTGGCCTTAAGTGTTAGTGAACTTGTATGTTAAATACATATACAATAGAGAAAAAAGAACAATAACAAAATCAAAACTAGATAAAAAATTACCCATTAAAAATTATCAGAAAGGAAAAAGAAAAAGAAGAAAAAACAATTTCTAACTAAAGTTGTAAAAAAAACTTCAGCAATAAATTTTGTAAATAATGAAGAACAAAGAGAAACAACGAAAAACTACAATAGAAAAGAAAAACTATTAAGTTTTATTGTAAAGGTCATTGCATTAACCTAAAACTTTAGCGGCCAAAAAAAAAAGAAAAAATAAACATTTCGCCAATTACAAGAGCCAAGTTTACCATAAAACTTATCGTTTAAATGTTTACAATTTAGCTTTTTTAAAACAACTTTTATTAATATAAAGAACTTGCACAGGCGCTTTTTTCACATTTCTAAAGACTATTCTAAGTGGCAGCAGCGTTCCCAACAATTACGAAAAGCCACTATATCTTAAAATATTGCTTTTGTTTCCTACTTTATTTGATTTAAATTTTATTAATAATGATTACGCGTTTTTTGTATTTCGTTTTATGTTGGTGACACTATTTCTTTGTGTTTTTAGTTTATTTTTTTTTTTTGGCTGAATTCTTTCGCTGTTATGGTGTAGAATTTGATTTATTTGTAGAGCAATAGAAATAATTGTTGTTTTTTTGCCAACAAAAACAAAAAAAACAACCGAAATATTTGTTGGCCTTATAAATTACAGGTTTTTTCTGCTTTTTCCTGCTCTAAAAGCAAAAATATTCTGTTTCAAATGCCTTTGTACAGGGTGTTGCAAAAGAAAGTGATCAACAAACGAATACTTATAGAGAAAAACCTGTACTTCATTGTTTTCAAAAAAATTCAAATAGAGAGAGATTTCAAAACATAAACCTGTTTTTAATTGTTTTCAAGTAACTCAAGCAGAGAGTAATAACACAGAGGAATACTTTCCAAAGGTAAACCTGTTTTGACGTGTGTTCAAGGACTTTAAAGAGTTCTCAAGTAAGTAAAAGAGAGACTACAGAGAGAAATGAACTTCAAACATAAACCGTTACTTTTACGTTTTTGAATAACTGAGCTTTGCCATTGTGTGTGTTTTTTATCCTTGGATTTCTTGTAGGTACTATATATGTATTTATCTAGAAAATAACTTTATTTTATTGAAGCAACTTTAATAAAAGTTTACCCTTAGCTTAAATACATTCTTGGCCTTCAATAACTTTAAAAGTCTTAATTTTTTTAAGGCATTTAAGGCAACTTCCTTAAAAATTTGTTTGTAGCCATTGAACAACGTTCTCTTGCTGTATATCAAATGGAAAATAAAGCAAAAACCTTAAAAAAGAAATTTCAAACATCGCGTGTCTATGTTCGTGGCATTTTACTTTTAGGTTTTTTTTTTTACTTTGGCCTAAATGTGTTATTTTATTATAGCTGGCGGTATATTTTTTAGATTCTAAAGAAATGTCTATGATTCTTAAGATTCCTTATTTTTGATATTTAACTGCAAATTAGCATAATACAGAAAGAGAGAAAGAAAAAAAACGTATTATTGAACACTATGACGACGTATGACGTAATTTTACATAAAAACGAATTTCTCATATGAAACTTATCATAGAAGATCAAGAATACAATGCGAGCGTTAAGCGTTAGGAAACAAAAGACATTTTTTGTCATTAAAAGTAACATTTGAGTTTTACTACTTAATGATATATTATTATTACTTATATATTATTTAATGATATAAATTTAATTTTATTTTATTCATGGCATTTAATTTGAAAAACGCAATATTAATTAATTATGATGAAAAAAATCCCTATTGAGTGCTTAACAACAGCATGGCTGAGATTTTATAACGTATGTCTGTATTTTGCGTATGAAAACGTCATGTAGTTCATGAAATTATTATAGCTTAACATGACGTATGAGTAATTTTTAATTATACCAATACTCATGCGACATAAACAACCAAATAAATATTTGAGCTAGACAAAAAAACTACAAGCAACAACAACAACAACAACGGCAACTACTACTACACATACAAACAACGTAAAGAAATGCTGTTTTTTGTTTGTCGTCATTCAGTCTCCAATGATTATAAATTAAATGCTAAACACAGAAAGTCTTAAACTGTAAGTGTGGTAGAGACACACAGAGAGAGAGAACAAAAGAGATTAGAGCGTAAAAAAATTGCCACGAGAAAACAATATCAAAGAGGGCAATAAACTTGTTGGAAACCATAGTGCCAGCAAGTAATAAAAATTGTAAAAGAAACTGCACACACATATACATAAATACAGGAAAACACAAAAACAAAAACTTTAACATACAATAGAAAACAACAACATGGCATACATATTGTGTTTTGAAACAGTAAAATCTCTCTTTAAATACCCTCAGAAATCGATAAAAGCATACGAGCCATTCACATGTTCCACTTATTTGAGAAATTACTGTTTGTCCAGCATAATTTTCTTTATCGTTTTTCATTTTTTTTTTAATTAAAATCTTTTTTGTATTAATTTTATTAAAAAGCATTTTACTCTTAAACTGTATTTGTTGTTTTTGTTAAATAGTTGTTATCATTATAAAAACAAACAAGCTGTACCAAGATTTAAAAAGAGAAAATTTGAACAATAACTCAAGGTTTTGTTATAAGGAGACACAGACACAGCGAGTCTGAGAGTCTCTGAGAGTGAGAGAGGGAGAGACAACAAACAAGATAAAAGCCAATTTGGCTACTTTAATTGAAATTGAAGGAAAATATACCACAACCCCCACAGATACCATAAAGAACCATTGTGTTAAAGGGTAGTGTAGGCCTGTTTAATGAATTTAATTTACAAATTAAAGCAGATAAAATTGGGAGCACATTAAATACAGTTATCTACAAAGAGAACAAAGCTCATAACAGTAGAATCTTAAAAGCAAGTTAAGAACAGAAGAATTAAAATAAAAGCCTATTTAATGAATTTAATTTAGTGGTTTCAAAACCACCGGTGTGGCAAGGTTGCCATCTGTTAAATATCTTTCATATGAAGTGTCTCATTTGTTTAGTTAATGGGAAGGGTTGCCAGTGTAACAACAGGAGAATGCAAAAAATTAGTTAAAACTGCGCCACAAAAGTGGTGATACAAACCGCTAGTCGTCATACTGTGTACAGGAATTAATAAAAACTATAAAGAAATTTGAAGTGACTGGAAGCGTTATAGATGTGATAATTTCTGCGCAACATTGCGACGGTGCTCCATTGAATCAATAGAGTTGGATACCCTATCTGTCATTAATGAGCACCTTCACCGACTTCTATAAGTGGTCGAGAAGCATCATGACAGTTGAGTGAATTGAATTTTGGCCCAGTAATTGAAGATTATGGTCTGAACCGTATGTGTTTAAAACTGACAATATATACATATACATACGCACTTACATACATAAGAAATTTTCCCCTATATTGTTACCCTAAAATAAAATTATTTTTTGCGTTTGTATGTACATAGGTGTGTGTAGTATTTAATTTAATTTCAATTGGCATTTGAACAATATTCAAATACAAATATTCAGTTCTCTTTATATATGTATAGTATCTCTGTCTCACTGTCTCGTTTGTTATTGTACTCATTATTGGATATTTTTTTGTAAGCTTTTTCTTATTTTCTTTTCTTCTTTTTTTCTAGCATTTCGTTGTCAATATGCAAAAATCCTTTTTATTAATCGTTTGCATTTGCTGTCACTGATGCTGCTGTTGCTGTTGCCGCTGCTATTAAAAAAGTAGCACAAGATGGATCTTCGCAAACAGAAACGTCTTGGCCCGGCGCCAATTGCATCATTTGAAAAATCTTTTGAGGATACAACATCATTGACTTCTTCTATCTCACAACAGCAGGTAGCAGCAGCATCCAATGCAACAACTAATGCAGCAATAACATTTGAAGAAATATCGTCGTTACCATTGCAAGAGAAGTACAAGGAGCACGAGGTGGTGGCAACACATTTGCCTACAAATATTAACCAGCAAGTGGAAGAATTTTATGGCAATGGTAATGCAGGCGTTATACAAAAATTGGTAAGTACTGGTACTCTCGTGATTCTCTTACTTAAAGAATGTGATAAAAAAAACTATAGTTTTGGAAATCGAAAAATTACAATTTAAACATTTAAGGCCTTAGTGTGTTTTAATGGCATTTGAATGTACTTATGCCAAGAGAGTTACAGTTTAGTTTTCCTATTTAAAAGATCATAAGGGTTCCTTAGTTTTTATTTGTTTTTTTAAACTTTCAAGCTTAAATTGTAAATTTTTGTTTATTTCCAAATCTTACAAAATTACTTCAGAATAATCCTGATCACATTGTGTTATAATGGTATCAATAAATAAAGAATTTAAAAATACAAAAGCAACAACAATATTTCCAATACACAGACACAAATAAATTAAACATTTTGACACTTTAAGCACCCATATTTTTATGGCATACAAAACGAAAACAACACTCTCTCTCTGCCTCTCTTAACTATACATTGAAAATCTTAAACATTTATGTGTGCACACATGATATAAAATAAGGAAAATTATTACAAATTACTCTATATATACACACTTAGACACAACAACAACAACAACAACAACACGTCATTTAATCACGCACGCACGCACGTACAAGCTACGTAGCGTACGTACGCTGTCGGTATTGGAATTTAACATTAACGGTTAAACAGAATACAATAACCACAGGGAATAATTTAAACAGAGTGAGAGTACAAAAAAAAAAGAGTTTTGCTAGCAAAACATGGCACAAAAACCAAAGTCACGTGGCTATTGAAATAGTTTCAAAACGTACAAACACTGTTGTTAGACACACACATACACAAATTCATTTGTATGTATGGGGTATACTTTTTTATTTTTACAGTTTCCAGTTAAATATTGTAAGAGAAAATCAGAAAAACTACCGCATAGTTATGATATACATCAGCTTAAAAGCAGAGTGTCAGTCAGGCATACAATAACAAAAAAAGAAAACGGCTGTATAGCAATTTAACATGTGCGTGCCTGTCAAAGTAGCTGTCAAATATTTAATATTGATATGTAAACAATGGTTAAACGAATGCTAAACATTTAATGCTATATGTATAGACATATACTCTACATACAAAATAAATACACAATTCACAGGAACAGAGAGAGAGAGAGAGAGAGAGAGAGAGAGCGAGAGAGTGTGTTTATAAAAGCGACAGAGAGAGTAAGGAGAGAGAGTTCAGGATATACATATAACATTAAAACAGTGTCAACAATAGTAAATTTCTAGTCTAAAATCGCTGTTAATATTACAAATTAAAGGTTTTCTTTTTATAAAGTAATTATTATTGTTTTTCAAACAAAATGTACAATTTCAGGTTAATCAAGAAAGTAAATGATGTAATCAGGACTCTTACGCAGATAGAGACAAAGATCAAATTACAATAACGAAACTACATAGAAACGAATAACAATAACAAATCAACAGAAAGTTTCTAGAAGTTGCCAAACCGAAAGTAAATTGATAAGTTTGATTCTTATATTAAAATTATCGTGTAGTAAAATTGTTGGCGCAATCTTAGCAACTAAAGCGTGTTGTTAATTTAAATAAATATATAATAAAATACATAAGTAAACAATTCTATTTGTTTAAAATTGTAATACTCAAATCCATAGGCAGTAAATGTTAAAAAAACGCAAAACATTACAGTTTTTGTTGTTATTAAACAACGGTTTTTATTAAGCGCTTTTGCTTATTTCTGTTATTAGCAGACAGCTTTCCTTGAAAAAAAAAGCTTTTTAAACAAACAGCTGTTGAGACAGAGAGAGAGAGAGTGTAAGAATTCTTTACATGTGTGTATAATACAGTATTGTTTACGTTTGAATTTTTCTTATGTGTATATGTATGTGTATGTACTCTCTCAATTTTTAGGGGTTACAAGCTTTAAGGGCAAACTGTCTGGCCTCAGTTTGTATTTGGGCTTAAAAGTGTTGATAACGAAATAAAGAGATAACTAGACAATGAAGAATAACACAAAAACAGAACAGAACAAAATTTGTATTGGTGTTAAAGAAATATAGAAAAAAAGAGAAAATTTATTGAAAAGAAAGAAAAAAATGGAGTATAATTTAAGGCTATATAAATAAATGTTTATAAAAAATTATTAAACAATTCGATGAGAAATATATTGAATTAAATAAAATTTTGCAAAAGAATAAAGAAATTTGTTAAAGAAAAAAAAGAGAAAAGAAATTAAAGAATATTAAGCTAAAAAACTTTTTACGGCCAGTATATGTATGCATGCATGTATGTATGTGTTTAAAAGGTAAAATTATACAACAAAATACACGTTAAATAAACAAACAATAATTAATTTAAAAAAATAATAAGAAAACAAAAAAAATTCACTGAACAAGAAAATAAGAGCAAACTGCGGAGTTTTATTTATTCACCTCCTACTAATGCTGCTACACCACTAACGGTTAAGACCGAAAAACCCTTTTTGCTTTACGAATTGAAGTACTTTATTGCTAAAGAGAGAAACTCCAACTTCACTCTACACTGTTACAACAACAGCCCCAAGAAATAATACAAAAACAAATAAGAAAATCTCGTTTCATATATTCGTTTTTCTTTACTTATCACAATACCAAGTCTTTTACAAATAAAATGGTGAGCATGTGTGTGTTGTTCAAGGTTTTACATACGGTCGTGGTTTGGCAATTTTTATAGGGTCACTTTTAAAGATGTTTACAGCTTGTATGTGTGTGTGTGTATATGCATATGAGTACACACAAAAATATGCACATTTTTTATAAAAACCTCTTCGTATATGATTTCGTTTTTCTTTCTGCGTTTTCTCTCTCTCTCTCTCTCTCTCTCTTATTTCATTCATACATATTTATTAAGTAATATATGTATGTATGTATGTATGCCTGCATATGTCTTTTCATACATAAGCATTTTTTTGAGTATTAAATTCTATTTTGCGTGTGTGTGTGTGTGTGTAAATGTTTATACTCATAAGAATATAGACATGTTGCCCACAGTTGTACGATACGGTACGTTTGTAGTATATTTACGCCACTTAGGATTTGACATTATTTGCACTTGTACGAATATTTTATTTAATATTTCTCTTCTCACTCACTCTCTCTCTCCCTCTCCCAGTCTGTACAGGGAATCGTTTTGTTTGGTTTTAAATATTAATTTTATTGAAATGTCTATTGTGCAGAGAGTTTTCTTCTTATAAAATATTTAGCTTTTGTTTAGAAATGTTAATTTTTTTTAAATCTTAAATCCCCTGTAAAAATGTTTGGGTAAATGTTTTTGATAAAAAGGTGCTTTTTTAAATTTTTTACATCCTCCTAACAAATTAGTAAATGTTTAAAATTTGTTACTTTTTAATTAAAAATTGTTCGAACATGTTACACTTCGATTTACATTACACTTTACGGCTCTGGCGATCGATCTTATACGAAAAAAATAAATTAAAGAAGTGGCTTACATTTTCAAGCCAGGTGTGATGAAGCATAGCTTCTCCCAGGGATCAGAAATACTCCAAAGTAAAGAGCAGGTTCATAAAATAAAATTCTACAATACTGTTACGTTTTTTACACATTAAGTGGAAGATTATTTCTTTCTCCTTTAACTTAAAACAGAGAGAACAAATTTGACTGCGTTTAAGTTCCCGACAGTTGAGACTAGAGGTGGAGCAGCACACCTCTTCTGCCTAAGAAGTATTAAAAAGGAAGATCTGTGTTTCTATTGCAGTAGTCTCCCATTGGGATAACAGTGATTTCGGCTCAGGTAGTCGAAGAGAACCATATAATCAAATGGTACGGAGGGTACATGTACCCTTTTTACATTAACACGGTTCGGAAATACTTTTATTTTTTTGATTTAAAAAAAAACAGAAAGCTATCATTAGGCTTCTACTCTCTCCTCTTATTATTATTATTTCTTTTGCTTTGTCTCACGTACACTTATGCAGGCATTTAAACTGTTGTAACAGGTACTAGAAGTAAAGAGTTGCCTTACACCAAGGTTTGTACACAGGTTTCCGTTGATGTCTACCTATCCAAAATCTTTTTAATTTATTTCTTTCAATATATATTTTTTCTGTCTAATATAAGCAATTTGAAGAGTATTTTTTACTCCACATCCTTAATTTATGCAGCTTCATTTCACTGTTTTTTATTCGTCTTCTATTCTCTAAATCTCACCTTCTCTGTAAGTGAGTGTGTGTGTGTGCATGACCTTTACCCCTTACAAGTGCCTACTTCGAGTACAAGGTTATAATGTTATGCTGCACACTTGTTACCGTTAATTAAACAAACGCCAAGAGAGAAAAGAAATTTTATTTCATTTTCACGTACATAAATTGCCTACAAGCCATCATTAATTTTCAGACTCAAAATAAAAAAGAAAAATAACAAGAAATCAAACAGAAGAAAACTTTTTAAAGTTTTCCCTTTTTTTTAAATATTGGGTTCTCGAGAAAGTTTGGCTGCAAAATAATACATCTTTTTAATATTAAGTTTGTTCCTTAATGCTTTATGGGAACATTTCATTGAATAAGGCTTTGTGTAGCATGCCATTCGTTCATTTCAGGCTAAAATTATGGATCAGTCAATTCTTCCTAATGCATTGGCTTTTCTACAATATTGCTTCTGTAGGTAACCATCAAGTGAGAAATGAGCTTCATTTCAATCAGCATTGAAAACCTATTGCTCAAGCATCCAATCAGCATATTTGTGGTGTTGTGAATAGACAGGCAACTTTATTTGTTGAGTGAGTTGGACTTTATACGAAGTAGGAGATGTATTTACAAATGCAAAATACGCTCTAAAAAGCTGTATGGTCGTAATCACTCTTCACTCAATCCACTAAAAAAAAGCAGATGAATTTGATTGGGGAGTATACTTATTGTATAATTATTATTACGTATACGCCATGCAATAATTTCTATAAATTCTCTTTATTGCTAAAAGTTAACTCTTTTATGAAAAGCATTCTAATGTTAATACTTTTTCGCAAATAATTTTTATTGCAATAATTTTCTAGTTACTTAAAATCTTTAAAAGTTCTCTTAATTAACGATTGACCTTTAATTATCTTTTAATAACTGTTTAATTCACCATTATGAAAATAGCAAACACACATTAAAATTGTAAATATACTCGAAATCACTAATGCCACTCATTACAGACACCTTTATCAAAAGAGTTCTGCTCTTTATTTCCTACTTTTATTGTTATTCTCTTAAATTTCAAAAAACCTTAACTTTCTTAAAGCCTCTATAAGACAGAAATTTCCCACTCTTCAAAGAAATTTAAAAATTCTTATGATTTTTACTATCAGTTTGACGTTTCAATTAACCAGAGGTTGAAAATTAATTTCCCATATTCCTTACGGTGTACATAAGAACACTTCAATTAAGTTTAATTCGATAATTCAAAAACCAGTTATCTGACCCTCACACACACGCACACTGCCCAAGTAAGAAAAAAAAAATAAACTATGTACATACATATATGAACACAAGCATGCATAGTCTTGCAAAACTATTTCGAAATCCTTACGGTATGTGTACGGCATGAGCTCTTAATAAAACATACAATAATTAAGTTCTTTCAAATTATTCTTTCGCAAAAAAAAAATAAACTCTGCTCTCCTATAAAAACTTAAACACATATACACGAATAAAAACAAACAAGTTTGAAAACAATAAAAACAAACACTAAATTACTGTTACTTTAAAAAACAGAGGTTGTAAAAGAACGAGAGTGAGTGAGTAAGCGATTGGATGAGAGAGTCAATGTTTGTGTGTGTGTGTGTGTGTGTATAGTTGGAAAACAATGTCAGCTATAATAATAAAAAATCATAACAATGTTTTATAGCGATTTTCTTTTATTTATTATTATTACTGTTGTTGTTGCTATTGTGTTTTTTTTAATTTGATTTAATTACTCTTGCAGATGGATGTGAATGATAGTGGTACAGTGTATAAAAAAGCTATAACAACGAAGACAACAATAACAACAACAGCAACAACAAACATGGGCGTTATTGGTAGCGGTGATGGCGATGTTGAGAATACAACAGCAACAACAAACAATAGCAATAAAAATATAATAACAACAGCAACAACAACATCTACAATCAAAAGAGCACCACCTTTAAAAGCCACTGCCAACACACTTGTTAGCAGTAGTAGTATTGGTGGTGGTGATTTAACCGTGTCTTCATTTAAAGGTGCCTCTACACTGTGCACACCCTCTACGCCACGCATCGAATTAAGTCGTGCTTCTTCTTCGTCTCACCATGAAGAAGACAGCCGTGATAGCAGTCCAGAAAATGTTTTTGAGCAGGTGATTTACGTTAAAAACAAAACAAACAAAAAAAATATTAAAAACAATAACCATAACAAATAGAAGATTTATTATAAATTAAATGTTTAGAATGCTGCTGTCTTGCTATAGTAGTTGTAAATTATTGTAGACCCTACTCACGCACATGCACACATATTTTGTTTGATTTTTTTAATTTTAACGGTTGAATGGATTTCAATAGGGTGCAGTCAGCGGTTTAAAGCGGTTTTCGAAAACGCAAAAAAAAGGATAAAAAATTGATTGATAAATAATCGTTAGAAGTTTATTTGTTTATATTGCAAAAAAAAATTTTTTTAAATTTTCAATAACTTCCGAATCTCTTCTAGGAATAGGGACATTACATTATGAATTGATGGGAACGATTTTTCCGTCCCTTCGCCACATTTCCTTGAGCAAAAGCAATGTTTTTAGCATTACAATGATGGACAGCTTGAAAATTCCTTGCTCAGTAGTTCGATTATGAGCACCATAATCACCAAGTACAGCTAGAAAAGTGTACGCGATGAAAGCTATACTACATTGATGGTTTTGAAGTCACTAATTGTGTAAACCGTTATATTAATGTGGTATTTACGGTTTATTACATAAATTTCAAAAACTTTTTTAAACGTATTATTGCTTTAAAAAATGAAAATGTTAAAATTGCCAATGCAATGATTATTATTACCTTTTCTCTCTCTCTCTCGCTCTTGCAATAACATTTTGTTGAAATGTTTTCGTTTTTATTGGTTTTTAAATTTATTTATTTAATTGCTTATATATTTTCAATAAATTTAAAGCAAATTTCTATTTCTCAGCAACACTAACGCTGTCTTTGGCAATTTCCCCTTCCTTTTCTTGCTTTCCTTTCCTTTTATTGTGTATTTTATTTTATTTTATTTTATTTTATTTATTTTTGTTGTTCGATTTTTTTTCTTCTCTTTTATGGTGCTCCAGCTATGATTTCAATTTCCATAATTTCTAATAGAAATCCATGTATATTGCATTGTATGTATGTAAGTGTACAAGTGTGTGAATGTTTAGAGAATATTTAATATTGTATGTATGTATGTATGTGTATATGTGAGAACATATTCTGTGTTGTTTGCTGTATATTAACACACATTTTATTTTATGTTTTTATCTCATGATTTATGTAGGCGGGTGGGTATAGATGTGTGTGTGTGTGTGTAGTTAGGGCTGTGTGTAACAAATTAATTCTTAGCACTTTTATTTTCTCTTGTTGGATTTTATTTTGTTTTTATTTTTTGTTTTCTTTTTATTTCTTTCTAAAGTATTTCTCTCTCTAGTATTTTTGTAATATTAACCCAGTTAATAGTACAATCCTATAATTTAGTGCCGCTCCCTTCACTCTAACCCTACAGCCATCATGCACAATATGCTTTGACTGCCGTTATTCCTATACAACCAACAACAACTTTGTCTGCCTTCTGCTTTCGTTCTCTTACTATCTATGTAATGCTCTCAATAATAAAACTAAACCATACTAAATACAGAAGAAAAAAAATAAGAGCAAAAAAAAACATAAAACAATAACAATTTATATTAAACCTGCCATCATTGATTTTGATACTTCAAACAGTTGTTGTTGTTAGTGTTGGTGTCTTAATATGTATAAGTTCTTTTGCTTTTTAGTTTATGATACCCGTATGGGGTGTTGCCAATAAAATAAAATAAACACGTTGGGCATCAAAATTCAATTAACATTGCCAACATGTTAATGAAATTAAATGCTCTCTCTATCTATCTCTCTCCCTTAAGAGGATTAAAATTAAAGAAATTAAAAGAAAATAATTTTGGCCACAAAAACTACAGTTAAGCTAAGCTAAAATCAATTGATTTTGAATTAAAAAAGAAATGTTTAAAAAATACTAAAAATATGAGAAAGAAATTCAGTTTTGCTTTGTTTTTGGTTGAATTTTCCTACCCTTGTTAAGTGTTGCTGTCAGCTTTCTATCACAAAAACCATTTAAAACCCTGACAGATTTTCAACAAAAATTTTATAATAAAAAGGAAATAACGGTAACATACATATATGCACACTCTAACAACATTAATTAATATGTCAAAAGATAAAGTACAAAGAGTAGAAATAGAACATGCTTTAAAAACCTTTCGTTTTCTATTTCTTTGTAAGGGAAAGTGTCAGTTTTTAGTTTTTCTTTTCGTATTTCCTTGGCCATTTTTACAATAAGTAAAGAAAATACTTTTATTTAAAAATTTAATTTTAATACAAAACTTTTACTGTGCTTAACTATTTTTCTTCTTTTTTATTTTCATATTTTTTTCATTTGTTATCATGTTTGAATTAAAATTTTATGTGCCAAATTGCAAATGGTTTGTTTTTGTTATAATAAAACAACAACAACAAAATCTCACATTTATTTATAAACACAATAACAAAATTTTGTTTTTCCTTTAACAAAAAAAAAAAATTCCCAATTGATGTTGTTTAATGTTTAAAATTGAAAATAAAATTGTTTTATGAAAAAAAAAACCAAACAAAATCGAAAAAAACAAAACACAAAAACTAATTTAAAAAAGGTGGGCACTGGCACCCTACAGGAAACATTGGATATGGGTTTTCGTGAGGAAGGTGCTTTGGAATTGCGTAGTTCAACAGAGGAATTATATTTTATGGATCCTACACAGAAAAAAGAAGAAGCTAAAATTCAACAACAACAACAACAACAACAAACACAACAACAACAGGTAAGTTTTAATAATTTTTTAATAAAAAAAGTTAATTATTGTTAGAATTCTTTAAAAAAAGTATTTCTGAAAAACAAAGATAATATTTTTGGACATTAGAAAAGCAAACGAAATGAAATTTAAAAAAAATATTTAATTAAACTTGTAACTAAAAACCATGAACATTTTATTTGAAAAAAAAGAAAAACTTTTGTTTTCCTTACAAGGGGAAAACTTTTGTTGCTAATTTACACTTTCAACAAAAACAAACAAAAATTTATATTTGTAATGGAAATTTATGCTATTGAACACATCCAAGTAAATGAAAATAAAAAAGAATAATTCTTTATGTGTGTTTATCAACATTTAGTTGATTTTCATTAAAATACATTCAATAACGAAAGCAGCAAATCCTTGAGCTACTGGGAATAAACCCAAAACTTAATTGAAAATTGTTTTTAAAACACAAACAACAAAAGGAAAGGGAAAACATTTTGTAACACTAAACGATAGTATTGCATACAAACTAAGTAAATACATACATACATACATCCATATATATGCATGTGTGTGGGTGTAAGGCTCTAACACTGTATTTCTCTTCTACTCATTTTTAACAGCTATTTACGAACAAAGTAATACAAAATAATCTCTCTAAAATGCAACAAATAAAAGCAACAAAATGGTTAAATTGTAAAAAAGAGAAAACAAAACAAAACAATGTTGTCTATATTTAGAGAAATATTTAATACTTTAACCCTACCACTCCACTCTCTGTCAAATATTTTTGACAGCATTTCTCATAAATTTCACAAACTTTAATTAAATCAAAATCCCTTTTTGGAAAAGTTTTATTTCTTAAAAAATTGTTACTCATACAACCACACGCTTTGCATTATTTTTTTTGTATTTGTATTTTCATTCAGTTTGTTTTTATAAGGGATCCCACTTCAATTTTCACAAGATGGCATTGTAAAAATAAATGTTTGTGTGTGTCCTCCCTCTGTAGATGTTAGCTTGTGAGTGGTTCGTGTGCGAGGGTTTATTGAATTTTTTTCTTTCAATTTTGCAAAAACGTTAACTGTAACATCAATTGTCATATATGTATGTATGTATGTATGGTGTGTCCCCTTTTTGCTCTATCTCTCTCACTATCACTAACTTTCTCTATCTCTTTCTCACTTTTTTTCGTTTCGTACACTCTTACATTTTGCTTTATGGCGTTTATAATCATAATATCATTGATTTTGCAGTTTTGTTCATATGTATGTATATCTGTACGTTGTACGCAGTGTTGCCGTTATGGGTTTTTTTAAACCAAATTCAGCAAATCTCCCAGCTGCGTAGCTGTGTCTTTGGATAGTTCAATCAAAACTAATTCATTAGCACAATGGATGGCCAGCGCTTCAAGGAAAGAAGAGTATTAGTCCTCTTTTTATCCATGTAAACTCAGCAGAGCTTAGCGTGTGCCAACGCAAATGAGTCGTTAACACTGATCGAAGAATACTCAGTTAATCTGAGGCAGTTGGAATCCTAATATTCGGTATCAGTTTAAAAATTGCAAGCTCTGTACTTGATATGGTCAGTTCCCAATATCTCGTAACGCATATATCCTTACGGCCCGAAATTTCTTTGAGAAACTCTAAGCACTCACAGAGAAGGATAGACTTCGAAGAGAACTTCGCCAAATCAGAGCCTGGCTGGCATAATAAATCAGAAAATTTTCAAATGAAAACTCCATCATCCAGGAAGCATAGTTGAAACTGCATTGTTCAGGCAGCCAATATGAAAGTCTAATGCTTGAATTACTTTTATATATCATGCAGCCTACTGACCAGTATTTTGGAATAAAAAAAAGTCAAATCTCCTTTAGAAAAAGTTGTAAATTCTACAGAACAAAAAACTCCCTTACAATAATTTTAATGTTTTAGGCGACACTGGTTGTATAACAGTGTTGAAAAATTCAGTACTTTGATACTTTTTTCAAAAAATACCGCAGTACCCCCGCAACGCTTTTAGTACTATTTTATTATTAAATATTTTATGTCTTTCGCTTTTCAACTATTAAGCAACATGTTCAACGTAATGCTAAAGGTAGAATTAGGCTTTAGCCCCTGTGAGCCAAACGTCCACGGAACATACATTTGCTTTTAGAATACGGAAAGCAATGAAAACGCTTGCCGAACCGTAATTTAATTTCGGTAAGCATTTGCATTGCTTTTAATATGTTAAAAAGGAACTAATGTTACATTGCGTTCCATCGACGTTTGACTAAACGGGGCTTTTAAGTTTTGTTACGTTCCTAATCAGGTGTTTTTGTCTTGTATGTGAGGAATACGAATAAGTCGTTAGTTTTTCTGTTCCGTGTGTAGTCTAGTAGGTAGGGTGCTGGCTTACTAGACGTGAATCCAGAGTTCAAACCCCATGTCAGATATCTCCATCAAAACGATATATAAAAAAAATAATTCTCCGGCGACTACCTTTTGGCAAAAACTCTGAGAGTAAATAAAATTGCCACGATAAAATTTCTCTAAAATCTGTTGTTCGGAGTCGACTTTAAACAGTAGCTCCGTATTCTTGTATGTATGTATTTTTTTTTTATAAAAGTACCATTCATTCAAAAAAGTACTCTTTCAGTTATAGTTTAGTACCATTTCAAAATTTCAATTTTGCAACACTGTTGTATAAGGTATTTTCAAAACTGATAAAGAGAGAGAGAGAGAGAGAGAGTGAAAAAGAGAGAGAGAGAAGAAAAATAAAACTGTTGCTATTAAGGATTTTAAATCATTGGAGAGCAAACATGAGAGTGCGAGTTAGCGATTGTTGTTGTTACAAATGAAACTCAATACAATTTGAATGTTATTAAATGATTGAATACAAATGACACGCACACATATACACTCAATATGAAATTGAAACATAACGTACGTGCATGATAGCAATATATGACAGTTGTATACACACATACAGGCACACATGCATACATAGGTATGTATGTATAAAACCTTTAAGGCGATTAACAGGGGAAATTTACAATTTGAAATTATGAGTATAAAATTTCAAAACCTCTCTCCCTCTTAAAACAAAAGGAAATTTAAGACCCGTTATTTGTGACTTTTAATAAGAAAAAGAAAGAGATTCTATTTTCCTTTAACATAATTGAAATTTAAGAAATTTGACAACATTCCACATAAAAACAACTGTGAATTAGTGTTGCTAGTGCAATAATAAACCCAAGGTTTCTAAACTTTTGTTTTAAAAATGGAATTTTATTTTTAAATAATTTTTCAACATAAAACTTTTATTACGAATTTTGCTATTTTATTAGATATTGTTATAGCATTAACAGAAACTATATAAAAGGGAAATAGAGCAGTTCTTTTTATATAGTTTATGTTGAAAAAAAAACTGTTTTTAAGATAACTTTCTTACCTGTTCAATAATGTCATTTTTAGTATATCAAGTCTGTTCTCTTCACGCTTGCAGTATATGATGATAAGCATTAAACTAATGTGTGTTATCCATTTACTTTTCATTTTTTGCTAGTGACCTAAAAAAGAAAATAAAAACTCATTTAATTTTCTTTCATAAATTGTGACAGTCTAACGTTGCTGTTTTGCTGTTATTTTTTTTTTTGTTGTGTTTAGCTAGTAAAGTGTACAGGAAAAATGTCATATATTTAATAAAGTTTTGCTCAAACGTTAAATAAGTTTAAGGTTAAAGAGTCAAATTCAATTTATTTGCAATAAATATAACATAATGAGGTCAGTTTATCAAGGACTTGTATTGCAATACAGAAAACATGAAATGTAATGCCAACGAATAATGATTTTTTCATATATTTTAACATTAAAATACTATTAAATGTGCCAAGTGATTGATATTAATTACTGTATAAACAAAAACAATTAATTATTTCCAACGAAACATAAAAAAAGAAGAAAAAAAGAAAGAAAAAACTGTGTTACAAATTGATGGTAGAAAGCTTTAAAAGGTAATTTCTTTGGTGATGTTAATTAGGCAGCACTGTAGCTTATTGGAAAGTGAACATTGTAAGATTTACTTTCCTAAAAGACATTATTAAAATCGCATTATTCTGTAAATAGTTATAGGGATTTAAAAATGGAAACACTGGCCAGTTTTCAAGCATTACACGGTGATTATGGTCCTCATAACCGATTTCCATTTGAAGGCATTGGCAGTACTATATACAAATTTGAAGACACTGGAAGCGTGATGAGGTCTGTGCATCATCGCATTATATGTACTGGCAAAAATATCACTTCGATTATAGAAAATATGGCGAATAATTCGTACTTTGCCGTTTCTACAATATTTTCAGAAATTTTTGCATTATTTGCGCATTTACCTTTAGACCTCCGTTCAAAGAAAGACCAATACAGATTGGATGCTAGTGTAATTGTCTTTCAATGCTGACTTCAACTAAAATTTTCTTCAAATGGAACTTGTTGGATATGAGTTTCGGAGCACTCAGAAACTACTACTTCTGGAAAAAGTGCTCTGATTACAATCTTGAACTAGTAACTAGCCAATTTTGAAGTCGTCGTAGTCGAGTAGGTAGTGTGTTGGCTTATTAGACGCAAAAGCCTGGGTTCGAGCCCCAAGCCTGGCATCAAAGACAAAATACAAAAAGTATTTTTTCGGCGACTTCCTCTCAGTAGATTTCTGGCAAAAACTCTGAGAGCAAATAAAAATTGCCATGAAAAGTTTCTCAATAAATAAAAATCTGTCGTTCGGAGTCGACTTTAAACTGTAGGTCCCACCACTCATGTATAAAATTAACACACACAACATAAGTGGTGTGAGAAACTAGGACGTTGTACAATGGGTCAATTCGACCTCCGGGTACTGTACTTGTCCTTATTGACAAGTACACGTCCTCTAACCTAACCTAACCTAACTAGGCATTCAGTTGCAAATAGTGTGTAAATGAAGCGTAATGTTTGAAGGCCACTTGAATTAACAGTGGGAACTTTAATATAATAAATTTCCATTTGCAGTTCACTGCTAAAGCGACATAAAAAATTCATAAAAAAAATGATTACGAGTTATACAAAGGGGATCTGACATGAAAATAATTTGCAAAAAGGATCATGATCGTTGCCAAGGTGAAGTTACAGAGATGGTTACAACGCCAAAATTGACACTAAGGAAGTTAATGCTGTTTGTCTGGTTGGATTGCAGAATTGTTCATTACCAATCTCTATTGTTAAATTTTGTATCTTTTGGAGAAATATTTACCGTTTGAAAATGTTACTCCAAATTAAGAGATTTAAACATTTTGTTTATCAATGTTTAATTTTTTTTGTTTGTTTGTAATTTTTCCTTTTTTAATTGAACATCTTTTAAGTATAACAAAAATTGATTTTGTTTTGCCATTACGTACGTATGAGTATGTGCACTTGTATGTAACTGACCTGTTTAAAAAGGCATTGTAACTGTAGCTGTAAACTGACATAGATTTTTACAAAAACAAAACAAGCACCAAAAAGGAAGACAAAAAGAGAGAGAAAAATGATATTTAATCTCTGCTAACAACAAAAAACATTAAATGTTATACTTTTTAATTTAGTGTATCGTTATCTTGTTGTTGTTGTTGTTATAGTTTAAAAAAAAACAAAAACAACAACAATAACAATAACAAATATTATACTTGTTTTGCTTGTGCTATTTTTAGTTAATGGATGGTTACCGGTAAAACACAAGAGAGGGAGAAAAACCAGAAGAGAACAAAACAACAGTCTAACAAATTTTAAATAGGAAAAGAGAGAGAGAGTAAAGAGAAATATGCATAATAAAAAAACAATGTGATGAATAAACACTTGTGTAGATATACATATGTACAAACATACACCCACAAAGAAAAAAACAGAAATATCATTCACACTTTGAAATATATGATGAGAGTTTGCTTTTATTTGCCAAAGCAAAGTATGTATATATATGAAGATATATTTTAACTGTATATATATATGTATATGTATGTGTATATGTATGGAAGTGTATATGTATGTGTGTAGGACGACAACAACAACTAAAACTCAAACACTTTTTATGACACTTTAGATTTTGAACTTGTTGCACAAGTTTTGCAAAAAAACGTATAAAACTCAGTTACATGTAGACACACACATACATACATGTACGCATAAAGAAAGGGTTTTTTTAAATTCTAAGGTGGCCAGATTTCATTATTTTTGCTATAATTTGCAAATATTTGAAAAGTTTGAAGACGTTTCTGCCAATAATGGCCTTCCTAAATTGTATTTACGACTCAATTTGTAATTTTTTTTAATTTTCTGAATATTCTGCTTCTCTCTTTTTTTTTGGTAAAGTATGTCAAACTTATTTTGATTTAAAAAGGATTTAGAAGAAGAGTAAGATAATAAGTGTAGGAGAGTACTGCAACACAATAAATGCAAATGGAAAATATTGACGTTATAGTCTGTATATTACGAATTTAATGACAAGTATTGTACATATGTACATACATATGTACGTCTGTAATTAGAAAGACACAAAATTTTTTTTAAGTCATTAAGAATTTTTTAAGTATGTTTTCAAGCAATTAAAAGGAATAACAAATAATTTTGTATATACAGTACCAAGAATAATTGGAAGGATGGCATTTGCCCTAAAAGCTAAGATCGTTAGTATAATTCGCAAAGACGCTAAGTCCACTTTTTTCCAAAATTGAGATTTTAATGCAAAACGGTAATACTATACAAAATACATATTTTACAACAACAAAAAATGTCATTATGTAGTTTAAAGTTGTTGTAATTTTGTGGTTTGCAAAAGTGCTAAGTCCACAAAACTACGAAAAAAATTAAAAGCTCGTGCTAACTCCACGAATATTATTTATTAATTATTCTTAATTTTTGATCTAGGTCAATTAAAGAGAGCTATTTTGTAAAAATAATTGCGTTTAAAAAGTTTACAAATTTTAAAAACTGAAGAAGCCGCAATGTTTTTTGTGTCTCCTGTAAAATTTGAAAAAGGGACTTAACACATTTGCGAATGAGACTAACGAGATGTTGTCAAATATGTTGTGCTATTTTTGAGTGATTTTTAATATTTAATTAAAGTGTGTTGCTTATGTATGTATATCAAAATAATTTTTTTCTTTCAAATTATTTTCTATAGTACATACAGTATTTTTAATATTTATTTTGCTATTTGTTAACATATCCATCTATCTATGTATCTAATGCTTTATAACTTGTTGCTAAGACTAAATTCATTCATAGCAACTTAAATAAAGATAAATTACTTTGTCAGGTATTAAAATATTTACAAAACACACACACACACATACATATATATGTATATTTTAGCGTTTATAGTTATAAATCAACACTAAAAGTAATAATAGTGCTTAACATAAAGAAAACAAATGGCTATGAACAGTTAAACAAATCAAAAATCAACAACAACAGATAAACAACAAAATATGTATGAGTATTTCCTTTAAACAACCTTGAGCTAATCACTTATTAGTCCCTCTCTCGCTCTCTCTCTTTTTCTCTTTGATTTCAGTTAAATAACAGATATGTGTGAAGTTAGATAGAAAAGTGAATGTTAAGTTAAGAGAGGCTTTTTTGAAAAGTAGCAAGGAAATGTCAGTAATGTTGACATTTGTGTTTGACTGGTTTTTCTTCTTCCCATATTCATTATTGTTATATTTTTTGCTATGGTCTAACACATGTTATTTATGTGTGTGAATTTAGCTACGAAACATATTTTCCTTTTTTATAGAAATATTAAATTAACAGAGACTGTTAAGTTAACATAATAGAAATGTTTGAAAAAGTAAAACAGATAATTGTGCAAAATCGAATAGAACATGGTATTGTGGAGAAAACGGACATAGTGTTGTGGATAGCCATGGTATCAAGGATTCCAAAACAGATTTCGTTACGGTCGGGCTTTACTTGGGACCGAAAATATCGGTGACGAAGCTAACTTCTTTTTTAAAATGAGCAATAAAGTGTTCTACATAAACCGAGCAAAATCGGATAAAAATTGTAACTGTATGGGAAATGGACCTAGTGGGCTGGATAGCCATGGTATCAAAGATTCCAAAACAGTTTTCTTTACTCGAGATCGGAAATATAGGCAACAAAGCTAACTTCTTTTTTTCATTTGAGTAAAAAAGAGGCGATATACACTTGTGGACATACAATTAAGTTATTCATGCAATATCTTTTTCTCAGTGCAAAAATAACTGTACGTTATTTGTTCAATGATTTAAACTTTTACAGATATGAAGTACCGTTAGAATTAAAACTAGAATAGTTTAATATCTTTAGAAACGATGGCAGACCCTATGTAAGACGTCATGTCAATACACAATTAGACCCAAAGTACACCAAAAAACTGTAAAGCCTGGAGGTTCGTCAGTAATGGTTTGGGGTTGTTTTACCTCATCCGGCATTGGTCCCCTGGTAAGAATCGATGGGAAAATGACTGGGGAAATGTATAAAGACATCCTACAGAACAATTTGACTAAAGATTATGAGGACGAATTACCACTAGCGTGGATATTTCAGCATGATAACGACCCGGAGCATACATCTCCGGTAATTAAAGCTTGGTTTGCTGGGGAAAATATAAGGGTTCTTGATTGGCGAGCTCAAAGTCCCGATCTGAACCCTATTGAAAATCTTTGGGGGATCGTAAAACGAGCAGTTGCGGCCAAAAAACCCAGCATCAAAAAGCACTTTGGCAGCTTATCCAGGCAGAATGGAATAACCTTAGTCCTGAGCAGTGTCGCAATTTAATCAACTCAATGCCACAAAGATGTACTGAAATAGTACGCCAAAAAGGGTATCCCACAAAATATTAAAGGTTCCAAATAGTTTGGGTGAAAAATAAATCAATTAAATTAAATTTTCAATATTTTTTTTCAGATGACTTAATTATGTGTCCACTTAAATTTTAAGTCTGATATCAACTCCGTACCAAAACATTTTTTATAATGAAGAACTATTTAAGCTTTTGTTGTTAATTAATTATTAAGCATATGAAATTAATAAAAATAAGTTGTTTTTGTCTCCACTTTTCTTAAATCTTAATTTTTACAAAAATGAAAACTGTTGCATAAGTGAGTTAATTGTATGTCCACGAGTGTACATATATATGTAAATCGGGCAAAATCCGATAAAAATGGACCAATGGCGGAAAGAGTTTTCAAAACAGGTGGGATCAGAGATATAGCCGATGAAATTAATTATTTTTTTTAAATAACCAAAAAAGTGTTCTGTATATGTATATCGGTCAAAATCGGATAAAGAATGGACTTGTAGGCTAAGTAACTTAACAGTCTCTGTTATTTTAACAGTCAAGTATAAGAATATATATATATATGCTTTTTAAAATGCTTGTGTTATAAACAATAAATTCTCATACATTTACTGCTACACATACACAGTTAAGGACCTGTTTCCGTAAGAAGAATGGTTCCCGACGAACGTTTGTGTGTATGGAAAAAAACATAAAAAATTTAATGTTTTTCCATGCAAACAGACGTTCGTCTTACAGATACAGGGTATTAGTTAAAATATTTAGCAAAAAGAGGAAGAAAAAATGAGAGAGGCTTGATTGTTTATATTTGAAAAGGAATACAAAGAATTTGATTACCAACAAACAAACACAAATTAACGGAAATACAAAGTTGTTGTTGTTTTGTTGCATTGCTGTCATAGTGTTAGCAAAAATAATGGCAATGCTTATGAAAAAATATATTTTTACACTTTAAATGTGATTTTTCAAAAGGTTTAAACACATGATTAAACCATAGAACCACAGCCTCTTCACATTTACATATTTTGTAATAAAAAAAAATGTATCTTTAAATAAGCATTACTTATTTAATTTTACTTATAAAATATGTAGATGTTATATTCTAAGAAGAGTAATAGACTGAAACAGACAAACTTAAATTACTTGCCAACACCTTGAATACGAATGAATGAATGAATGAATGAATGAATGAATGGCAAAGACAAGAATGCACAATCTGATAATTTCATTATGTTCTAAAGTGTTGGTTGGTTGTTTGGTATTCCAGTTGATAAATAAAAACAAAAAGTAAGTTTTTGTATAGAAAATTAAATAAAAACCAACAAAGTTTCTGAAAGGAAATTTACAAGGACTGCTTGGGTTTCCATTTAAAACACAAATCAGAGACAGTCTCATTTTGTTTCGAATATAAGAAGAAGGAAGAGGAAGAATATTCATTGAGAAATCTGTAAATGTGGCCATAAATTAATTAAAAGGGAACCTTTACCTCAGAAATAAAGTACTTCACAAGATTTTCCTGTTAACTAAGGCAAGCCAGAAAAGAATCAATCTAGGCATAATCTCTTTATTAAAAGAGAATTTTATAAAAAAAATCTTTAGAGTTGTAAAAGAGAAAGGGAGAGGGAAAGGCAAGAAACGTAACCGCAAAGAATTTGAAAAAAAATTTACGTCATACTCAGGTTTTAAAGAGAAACACTTATTTTTAGAAATATATATCAGCGAGACAACTGAACGTAAATGTAGGATTGTGGGACGTTTTGCATACGAACTGTTATTCGTAAAAATATACATATATTCGCATGATGTTGCCATACTTTCATGCAATTTGATGCATTTTGTAAACAACAAACTACAAAATCAATAAATTTTCTTTCCGTTTTCCTTTTGTTTTATTTCATTAGAACAAACAACACACTTCGCCGATGATGTATAAAATGGAAGATCATCAATCGTATTTGCAGCAGCATCAACGTAAAGACTCGGCCAGTAGTGAGGTGGCCGCTTTACTTTGTATTTCGGGACGCACGAGTCGTATTTCAAGCGTCGGCAGTCAGGGTTCTGCTGTCAGTCGCCTGTCAGCCGTTTCGGGCGTCTCAAGATCTCCATCACCGCATCGTATGCTCTTGGAGACATCATTTTGTGGTCCCAAACCGGTTGAGAGCCTCGTAGATGGCACTACTATAGTTGAAGCACCCACCAGCACTTTGCTGGAGCAAGTGTTACTGGCACGCACCAGAGATCCCACACAAGCGGTATTTGCTGAGGGCATAAAAGTAGAATCATCACCCAAAAAGAAACCTCCCACTTCACTGACTAATGGTGATGCCAAGTTGACGGCTAAAATCAAAGCACAAAATAAACCAGATATGGGCGCATTACAGAAAACGACAATGGGTGCTCAGCGCAAATCGACGAAAAGTCCTGGTCAAATGATAGTAGGCCGTACACCCAGTGGCACAGAGTATATAAGAATTAATTTAAAACCTGATTTTATGTACGATGATAAGGGTGTAGCCAAGCATGAGAAAGTAGTAGAGGCACCCAATACTATACAGCCTGTTTATGCCGTGCGTGCACAAACTAAACCTGCTTCCCTAAGTTTAACACAAAAAACCCGAGGCGAGAATCTATTAACACCTAATGCCAGCCCCAAACCAACACGCAAGGGTGAAGGTAGTCGTTCACCTTCACCGGCTACAGTGTCAGTGTCACGTAAATCATCGTTTAGTTCGCTCTTTCGTTTTGGAGGCGGTGGCAAAGATTCTCCCGATTCACCCAGAGACAGATCACGCCCACGTAGCAAAAGCAAAGAACGCGGTCAAACGCCACAATCACAAAATGCCACACCCAATAAACAAAAATCCGTGTTGGCTATATTCAAGCCAGGCAAGCGCGGCAGTTCAGCCGGCGGCGAAGGTTCAAAAACATCGAAAACTTCTTCGCCCACAGATAACCAGGAAATGCAGCAACTCCAGTCGAGAAGCAAGTCACATACACCTGTGGTTACGGCCACAGGCTCGCGGCCAAATAGTCGTCTTAAGTACTATGAAGACCCGGTGGAGGGCTACATACACATACCCTTGCATACACCGCCCGAAGAGAAGGAGGCCCGTAAATTATTGCAAAGCATACAGCAACTCAATGCTGAACCGATAAGACCTCAAGCCACAGCAATAACCATGAGTGACTTAGAGTCGGCAGTAAAAAAGCTCAAACCAGTGGCGGCTCGCAAAAATTCAGAGACTGCGATAGCCCCACCAGCAGCAACTAACAATCAACGTCCTCAGCCTTTTCCTCTGAAACGCATCGAAAATCTAGACGCCATACATTCGCTACCACAAGAAGACAACAAAGAACGTACCTGGAGTCTGGAGGTGAATAGACACAGTTCTCAGGATTCTCAGGAAACCGTGGGTTCGGGTGAAAGTTATGTAAGTGCCATTAAACGTTCCCAACAACTGGCTGAAGTCAAGGAGCACGTAGTGCATGAAAATGGCATAGAAGCTGAAGCTGAAATACATCGTCTTCCCTCACAGGAGAGCACAACAAGTGCCAACGAAGTCCGGGTTGTAGAAACCAAGGCCACCATCAATAGCAGCGCTATAGTTGCGGACGATACGACCGCCAGGGAAAGAAGAAAACTAATGTTTGCTACGCGCGTAGGTTCAGGATCTCAAGAGCAAATTTTTGCCACCCAGTTTAGTATATCAAAAACAGAGAGTATCTCCAGTCATATGTCCGAACAAACTCAGGACACCCTGTCTGAGTCTATAACAGAGAATTTGAAAAGGCAAAATACCGTCATCAAAAAGACCTCCTCTCCGGAGGAAGCAAACAACACTTCAGCACTGGTAGAACGCACAGAAAAAACGCAGGCGGCGGCACCACCACAAGAAGAACGGAGGGAGAATAGAGAAGACCATCATACTTTAAAAAAATTAAATAGCCAACAAGCAATAGCTCAAATCGAAGAACAGCGAGAAATAATGCATAAATCTGAGTCAAGACATTCCATGGAAAGGCAAATAACCGCACGCAAGAAATCAATTTCAACTTCTGAAGATGAACGAACCAAGCCTCAACCGCCGTTGGTGATGAGACGTAAAACTTCGGGCGGAACAGCAGCTGCAGTAGAAGAAAAACAACGACATCAGTCGCGCTCTACATCAGAGGATGACCAGGAGGTGGTAACAGCGGTAGCCAATCATCGTCATTCCAGATATTTGGAAAACTTTGATGTGCGTAAAAAATATCACGAAAATATTACGGGAACCATGCAAAGAAAACCGCGTAAAATAAGCGGCGGTGGTGGCGGTGGCAGCGATATAAACCCACCTGAAAGTAAAACACAAATCCAAGAGCAATATCAACGTAAACCACAACCACAGCTGCCTCAACCTCCGCCACCCTCAACAGAACCATCACCTTTGCACACACCTTCCCCCTCTGTGCAAGAACAGGAAGTCTATTCACCAACTACCGCACAACAACGTAGTGCGGCTAGGTCTCACTCACAATCACCGGTAGATAAGGCCAGACAGACACCACCCAAGCCGCCTAGGACTACCACACCTACTAGACGTTCGCAAACAGAGTCGCCAAACGCAGGTAAACCCAGCACAACGGTGACAACGTATGCGGCACATAAAAAGCATCACACCCATATTGATCGCAGCTCAGTATTCTCAACTGATGATCCTGTAGAGTCCTCGGAGAGCGAAAGAGATTCCGATATGGCGACCTTAGAATCTAAGCGCCGTCATTTAGCTTTAAATGTAGGCTGCATAGAGGATCACGAAAGCACTGGCTTAGTATCCCAAGAATCTTTTGATGATGAGCTTCCTTATATACCCACGACTTTGCCGGAAGAAAAAGCCCAGGGTGTTAATATCATACCCATGAAGGAAAGAGCCAATATGGAGGTTAAAACCTGTCCTTTAGATCGACCACGCTCAACAACTCCTTTAAATCCCTCGCACCTGGAAGAATATATTGGCGGGGTGGGAGTCAATACACCAGATTCACCCTTCGAATTGGCCGGTTCAGCACTGGTAAGAGGAGAAAAATTACGCATAAGTTTACCTAGAAAAGATTCCAAAAAAGACGTACAAAGTTCAAAATCGCCGCGACGCATTTCAAATGCCAGCGGCAAGTCATGGTTTGAGTTCGCCGAAGAGGGCCTTAGAGCAACCGCACACTTGGAACGTAAAGACTCCAATAAGCAGCTGATAATGCAAAAGCCTATACCACCACCGCCACCACCACCACATCCTCCGCCGCAAACGGTGCAATTTGGTAGAAAAAGTGAAGTAGAAGAGGTACATGGCAAATCCAAAACAACCAGTTTTAGTAAACCGCCAGTAACAACACCCAAAGCCTCAACACAACGCAAGTTATCAGGCCATTGGATTGATTTTGAAAATATACCGGAGAAGAGAAAACCTCCTAAGAAAATAACCACCTTGCCACGGGACACAGTCAGCCATAGTACAACAACACTTGGCAGGGCACAAGGAAAAACTTTACCCTTAACAGCCAATTGTACTGCACGGCATACAGCACTAGCACAGGCACAAGCCTTCTCACAACAGCCACAGCAACACAAGCACTCACATTCGTCGCATCACCATCATCAGCCGGATGTGACAGCATCCACAATGTCAACAGGAGATGCTGGCAACATGATGACACACTACAACTATGTTAAACCGGAAGACTGTCAATGTGAGTGTCATGAAACCAAAACCAAAGAAGCTCAATCCACATCAACAACTGAGACCTCAACGACAACAACAACGGCACCCATACCGCATCCTCCACCACCACCACCATCATCGTCAACTTCATCCACAACACTAAACAATAATTCGAAAGCACAAGACGTTGATCTATTGCCAAAAGGTGAAGATATGTTGCCTCTACTGTCACAGGACTCCCATGAGGGCATAGAACCTAGGTAAGAGACAAATATTAGAAGTAAGATTGCCTAACTATTCCTGGCATTTTTTTCTTTAAATTTTAATTTATTTGTAAACACAGTGATTCGTCGCGGGAGTATAGCTGTTATACGGATGATGAATTGGATTTGCCTACACGCAGTTCTACACGTTCGAAAAGCAGTTCTTCGAAAGTGAGTACATCCACTTTTTTAAAATTCCTAAAATCGCCAAAATTATTTTTTTTCTCTTTTTTTAAGATTGACAAATTTCCACGACGAGATGCCGCTCATAGTCCACGCAATAAGAAATTCCCCGATAAATAGAAGTGAATTGTTTAGCAATTTATGCGTGTATGTAGGAATTACTTTTTGATTCAACGTTACGTGTTTGCCTAGATTTAAGCTGTTACACAAGATTTTTTCAAAAAATAGAAGCTTAAGATTACGAATAAGTCGACGTAGCAGACGAAGAACTGAAATATTAAGAAAACGCTTTCCAATAATTGTAAAGTGTTGAGAATATTATTTAGAAGAAATCCAAAATCAAAATTGTAAGGTAGAGCCAGTCAGTCAGTCCTTTATTTTACAGACACGGGTTTAATTTGAATTTGAAATCCAAAAGCATTTACCGAAACTGTTTTTAAAAACTATTAACCGCCGTCCTTTTAAAACAGCATTTATTGCATACGCGATATTTAATTCAATTGCATTTGTTCGCATACATATGTATAATCCTTTGCTACCTTTAAGGAATATAGGCCCTTAGCCATCGTGTTCCATTATCGCGTTTATCTGTTGCTTCCGCTCTCGGCTCGTTTTCGTCCCCATGTGTGACTTGATCTGTCCTAACTCCGGCTACACAGTAGTTGATTTCAGTCGATCATGTTTCTTGATCATATCATTGTCGGGATGATAAAAATCTACTGTGAGCGCATGTCATCGTAGTCTAGTAGATAGTGTATCGGCTTATTAGACGTGAAGACGTAGTTCAAACCCCAGCCTAGACAACTCGAACAAAACAAAACAAGAGAAAAATATTTCTTCTGCGACTTCCTGTCAACAGATTCCTGACAAAAACTCTGAGAGTAAATAAAATTGCCATGAAACGTTTCTTCAAAAAATTATCTTTCGGACTCGGCATTAAATTGTAGGTCCTGCCACAACGTAAATGACGTGAGATACTAAACTGTTATCCTGACTAGAGCGTTGTAAGTAAGTTAGAGCGCAGGCCATTTGCAGTATAATTCCAAGTCTCAGAACCCCACAATAGGATAGATTTAACATTCCGGGTGAATTGGTGGATCAGGCACATTCATTTTTTAATCGCGCAATACGCTCATGTTAAACAACCGCTGTAGACATTATGTGCCGCAGATATTTAAACGTCTTCATATCCTAGTATTTAGTATTTAGTCTACTTTATCCATTTCTCGGATTTATCGAAAGAGATATGGGTAGGCGGTAGACATAGATCTAATAGTTCCGACTGTGTGTGCTCTTTTTTTTACGACTGTTCTGTTGAATATGAATACATGTATTCAGAAATGTAAATGAAGAATGATGGAACTTGTGATTACGATGTGAGCATAATGATTTACCGTTAAATGGTGTGACTTTTTTCAAGTCAAACTGCTGGCATGAAGTGATTTTACGTTTAGGCATAGAAAATTCATATTTTGTGTGTCATGCTTGACAAAGTATTTCCCTCTACTCTCTCTCTCTCTTACTTTCCGTACTTTAACCGTACACTATAAACAACAATAATAAATATTAAAGCTTTGTTGAGAGTTTCTAATTGTTACAGCGGCCATATTGAATGAGTTTTTTTTTACTGTTTTTTTTTGAACGTTGAAACAATACAATATTAATTTGTAAACGGAATTTATGAAAATATTATTTAAAATTTATTTAAATAACTAAACTGCCAGGCATTTTGGTACATTACATACATAAATAACAAAACACTAAATAATACACTAAAAAAAGAGAAAACCTATTTAAATTACTACAAACATAATGCATACGAGTACATTCTTATATACTTAACAAATTACAAATACATACATAAATTTAAAATTGTTTAATAATTTAAAAATAAATATATAACGTTTACAGCAATACATACAATACATACATATATACAATACATACATACTCTTACATATAAAAATTATAAATTTACATACTCTACTGTACTGTACTCATGAATTTAGAATTTGTTTATTATTATTAACTACAACAATTTAAATTAAAAACTTATATAAAATACATACATACATATATGTATAATAAATTTAAAACGTACGTACATACTTTAATAATTTTAAGATAATTACTACAAAAATTAATAAAAAAAGGAAAACAAAAATATATAAAAACTCAAAATTCTTAGATGTATTAAAAAGAAATAAACTTTTTTATAAATGTGTTTAAAACCTTCAAAAACATATAAACAAACAAATACCCCCCGCCCTTTTAAAGAAACCCCTCTATAAAACAATTAAAACAATTTAGAAAACAGTAATAAAAAATGCTCATGTATTAACTGAATATGAAATAAAATAACAATGCCTAGCTAGATTTTATAGGAGTTAAAACTAAAAAAAAAAAAAAAACTTAATGCAAGAGTCAATCATACTAAAGGACACAAAAATAAAAAATAAAAATAAAAAATAAAAATAAAAAATAACTAAAGAATCCTATAACCATTTTTCTAATTATAGAACAAAAGAAATGTAACTGTAACACACTGAATTTATAGTAAAGTTGGGCTTATAAACTAGGATTTAGGTTATAAACTAGCTGAAGAAAAAATTTTTGAAGGAATTCTAAATTTTTTTTAATATAATTTTAAAGTATTTTTTCTTTAACAGTTGTACAAGGAATACAACTTGCTAAAGTTTATAACCTAAAAAATTTTATAAAAAGAAGAGAAAACAACATCAGCCATAATATGGTTGTCGAATCCTAAACAAAATTTCAAGAATTTTGTAATCGATTAAAGGATATTACAAAAGCTCTCAAAATAGGTTTACGATTCAACAAGCATAGTAGGTCTGCCTATGTGTACAATTAAAAACGAAATGTTTTTTTTTATAAAAAAAAATCTTGAATATTTTTGAAAATCGGCAAGTGAATTGACTATTTAATTAAGAAATAACTTAATTAACGTAAAAAAATTAATTAAATTTAAAAATAAATTAAATTTTCTAAAGTATTTAAAATATAAAAATAAAATTGATTTAGAATTGAATACATTCCTCACCCAATTTGTAGCTCTTATATGAATTTAAACTTTAAATAACTATTTTCTTCCCATATAATTTTTTTTTTTATAGAAAATATTATTTAAAATTCTTTCTTATATACATAATATATACATACATATATAAAAAATAAATAATATTTTAAAAAACCTAAGATGCCTCTTGTTTAGAAAAAATTAAAAAAAAATCTTTTTATATAAACTAACCTAAAACCCTAAAAAATCCATTTTATTATATACATTTTATATACTAAAATAAATTTTTTGGTTTTGTTAATAATATAAGAAACCTAAAAAAATTCTTATTAAAGCTTTAGCTTAATTACATATTTTTTATTTAAAACCCATAAACTACATAATAAGAAAACAAAAACCGAAAACTAATTAATTAAATAAAATTATTTAAACGTTTATTGTTATTATTATTAAATTAAAATTATATTAAAATATAAAAAAAACCTAAAAAAATATTTACATTTAAATATAATAATAAAAATAAATAAATAAAAATAAATTGTGTTGTTAAATATTGCATTTAAATCTTAAAATAAATATTAAAAATAAAACCCGAAATATTTTACTTTAAAACACACTTAATATTAAAACAAAGACAAAAGAAAAAAACAAAAATAAAGAAATTGTTAAAGAATTTTTTGGACTTAAACGAAAATCGTAAAATGAAATGAAAATCAATAATAGTTAAAGGAAAATAAAAAACAAAAATTACAGAAAGAAAAAGCCATAAATAATACTAATAATATGGAAAACAGTATTTCATTTCATGCACACTTTCATTATAATGGTATTTATTATTGTATATTTAAAAACAAAACAAAACAAAAAAATAATAAAGGAAACCCAACTAAATCCTCTCCTCAAATAAAATGAAGAAGAAAAAAAACCAACCTTAACAAAATCAATAAAACGTTTCATTGAAAATAAAATTTAAAAAAAAATCAAACGTTTTTTATTTAAAACAAAAATATGGTAACCTTAGAGAAATAGTTGTGAAGTTTGGATCAAAAGAAATCGTTGTAAGCAGGAGTTTTTGGTCCCGGAATGAAATGTTCCCAGCCCATGGGAAAACTCGAGGGTATCTTTTAATAAAAAGTCTATTCCATCGGCGGATGTTCTCAATTCAATTTGTATGGAAGATACAAAATGCAGGTCATAGCAATACTAACATACTAATTGATAGTCAGGTCGAATTTCGAACACTCGGCTCATATATGACTAAATTGAAAAAGGTAAATTGCATAATTAGGCAAACTATGATTACCCTCTGCTGGGTTCCAGATCATGTGGGTAGTAGTGGCAATGAGCATTCAGATAAGCCTGCGGGGAAGGCAGCCGTTAATGGAATCAGAACATTTTTATGAAATTGGTGTGAATGCTTGGAAAGGGATGCTCAAGGAAAAGGGAAAATATAAGAAAGTAAAGATTCTTCTCAAACCTAGTGGTATCAAACCAATCAAAACTTTTGTTGGGAAATTACAATTAGAGGAAACCTGAATCATGCATCAGACTATGCAAGAATATCCTGGGGTTGGTAACATTGTATAGTCAAAGGAAAAAGTCTACACACAACTGTTTTCCCAAAAAAATAAGTTTATCTTCAATAAAAAATGCCTTATACAACGTTAGGAATAATTTTTTGATTTTGATAAAAAAAAAAACTAGTTGGGAAGAAGTCTACATACAATGGTTTATGTAGACTTTTTTCTTTGACTGTAGTTCCGTTAATAAACTGTTACTATTTAGTTCAATAAATTAAAACAGCATGAACAAAAAAGAAATTAACAAAATACAAAGAAAACCTTTTTACATATCAAAATAACTAAGGATGGCAACACTTTTTCATTCTCACGTGAAGTAATTGCTGTAAATATCACTCATTTTTCCTACACTCTCTTTGTCAATTGTTACTCATTCATACCCCTTTTTTTTTTATTAATATTACTAACAAGCACACAAACATCAATAACGTTGTCTTTGGTATTACAGCATGACAAATCGTAAAAAGTGTGGTTAAGATAAAATGCATAGAAAAATTTATAAAATATTGCTTGTGAGTAACAAATAATATACATACCAGAGGTCAGCAATGAGTATTCAAAACGATGAGTAGACTCGAATCATACTTATAATTTCTGATACTTATACGCATTCACATTTATTTTAATGTCATACTCATACTACTCATACTCAAAGTTTGAAATACTCATGGTACTCGTACTTAACAATACGCACGATGTTATTGATTTGGACTCTCCACGACTCATCGCATACACGAATCACAAAATAAGTATGATTCGCGTACGAACACTACATACTCACATGAAGATTGTGTGTTTGCTCTCCTTACTGTCTTTGTCTTTTTTGTTTATGTGTCTTTCTTCTCTCTTTGTAAATGCAACAACAACTAAGACTGTAAATTTTGATGAATGATTCGAATCACTCGAATCATTTATAAGTATTATAAGTATTTTTCTAAATTTATGAATCTGAATGAGTAGGCGTGTGAATCAAACATAGTTCGAATGTTATGAGTTTGATGTCAACGTTGTACTCATACTCATTGCAACTTATACTTATAAATCAATGGTGTAGTGAATACGAATGAATCAGAGTAGTTGGATTTCAATACTGTTGACTCACTCATACTCAAAATTGCATGAGTGCTGATGAGTGGCGAAAAAGCGATTCATTGCTGATCTCTGATACATACATATGTATGTGTGTTTTGTATAGTGTTAAAAAAGTGATAAAATATATATTTACATACATACGTGCAAAACGAAATAATTTGATATTATATTGTATACAAACAAATAATCGAAAAAAAGTAAAACAAATAAGAATTTTCATTAACTTTGCGTTAAACACTAACACTATAGAAAAACCGAACAAGTTGTGTATTCTTGTGATTAAAAACAACAAAAACAACTTAAATAAACAATTTAAAATATGTATTTTAAGGCCTTTTCGTTCTTATTGATTGATTAAAAACAAAAAGAGCGCCATTAAAGCGTTTAACGTAATTGAACAACAAGTTTGCATATGGCTTTGTGTACTAATGCCGACAATTTTAATGAATGAGTTTTTCTCTGAGAACAACAACAAAACAGCAGTAAATTTGAGACGAACGTCACTTTGTACGCACACACAAACAATTTGAGTGTTTTAATCTGGATGTTTCAGGAGAAGAGCGTTTATCAAATTCGTAAAAGTAACGGTTTTGCAAATTGTTTAGAGTTACCGTTTTTCGGAAAACAGTAAGGACGTTAGTTAGCCGGGTGCTTGAAATGTTTATAAATGAAATTTAAAAAAAAAATCAAAATAGGCTAAAAACCGTTAAAATAATTAAATTTTTAAATTAATAAACTCTTTATTTGTGTTTTTAACCGTTAAAATATTTCAAATTCTTTCTTTGTAGGTGTTATTTTCAATTTTAAAAATAAATTTAAAAAAATGTCCGTGAAAATAAAAGAAAAGTAAATTTGTGCACTTTCTAAGCAATTTAATTAACTTAAGCGCATTGCATGTTGTTTACGCTCGTTTTTATTATTTCAAATTCTTTATTTATTTATTTATTTAGTTTTTTAAGCGACCCTAGATTGTGTTTCCCGTTTAGCAAATAATTTGGCAACATAATGCATTGACGTTAATAAATTTTGTTGACAATCTACAATTTTTTTATTGTTGATTTTTGTTGTTATCATTGCCTAGCAGTACGCTAATTGAGGTAAACAAATTAAAAACACAAACAAATTACAAAGTTTTTAAGCAGATGGTTGATAAAATGATTGAATAAATTAAAGAAAAACAAAAAAAAAATTCAAATTTCTTGTGCATGAGCATTAAAATCATTGGCTGGTATCATGAAAAACAAGTAAATTAACATGTTCTTGTATCAAAAATAAAAAATGACTGCTAAATAATACCACAACATTCGTTAGAATGAGTATCAAAAGTGTGAATCGGAAACTTAAATTCCTATGAAGATTGTGCCAGAAATTAATTAATTTCTTAAAGCCCTTTGTAAATCTGCCATATGTTCTCATTCCTGACTGTATGTATGTATGTATGTATGTATCGACAATTAGACACGTTTATGTCGTAAGTACAGCTTTAATTTCCCATTATATTAAGAAGAATTTAAGAATTTTAAACAATATCTTAAACGTTGCATTACAAATAAGTTTTATTTATTGTTTCTCATAATATATTATTATTTTACACTTTTCTTATATCCTTCAATTATTTTATAATGCTTTCCTTTTGTTTCCGACTTCCGTTTTAAGTATCATTTAATTTGGCAGCCCTATGTTATGTTTTATACTCCATTACATTGAGTACTTTCCCCTTTTGTTTTTTGTACGTTAACAATAAATTACATATATTTACACTCTCTTTAGTTAAATTTTTACTCTCTTTTATTCTCTCTCTGTTTTGAATGTCTCCTATTTTTTACGAATTATCCATTATAAAACAAGACCACACCACCGTGCGGCAATCATTCGTAGTTGAATTTTTAAACCGTTAACAACGCCACAAGTGGAAGATACAAATCAAAACAAATAAAGATAAATAAAAGTGTAGATATATAGATGCAAAGTAAAACAACAACAAAAAAAGAAAAGAATAATAATACAACAACAAAAAGAAAACAGAACAAACACGTAGAATAAGAAGTGTATTTGAGTTAAACAGAAAGCTAAAAATAAATAAAAACAGTGAAGAGAATAAAATTTGCAAAGTTTGCATTGAATTACATACTTATACGAGTACAAGCGTAAAAGAGACAAAAGATTAGAAACTTCTGGAAAATAAAAACTTCCATACAAACTCCCTGCTATTGCAACAATAACAAAAAAATAAAGACAAAAGAGTCGTTGTATAAGAAAAAGTGCCTTTTTTTTGCTACCCGAGTGAAATACTAAATAAACAATACAAACAACAAAGAGGGTTCTTTATTGAATTTTTGTTTTTTGAATTATTAAAGAATTGTTAAAAAACAAAACTTAATAAAAAATGGCTTTTATGATGCCTGTTATGAAAAATAACTACGATATCTACAAGGATAGTCGTTCACGCAAAACTTCCGAGTCTTCGGCCACCGGTAATTCGGGCAATGGCAGCAATAATATGGCCACAGCCATGGGCATTGCACAGTCTAGGGGTAGACAGAGAATGAAGTCAGAAAGTTTTGCCAGCTCCCCGAGCCACAGTTATCGTATGCAAATGCAAAGATGCCAATCACAGAAAACTTTTCCACGCAATGCTTCCCGAACTTCACAGTATTCGGCTACATCAGGTCCTTTATCGCCTACTCGATCTTTTTGCCAGCCCCCTAGTAGTCCCCCCAAGAACAGCACGGTGAGTGGCGGCAACAGTAATAACAATCAAACGGGTTCCCAGAACGACATTAGCAAGTTCCATTTGCGTTTAGTGGATAAGTTACGTAAATCCTTTCGCAAGGATTCAGTTAAACGTTCATGAAAGTCTTCAGCGGCAAGTCAACAACAACAAAACAAGGCGGAAAACGTTATTAGTTTACCACCTCAAACAATGGATAGAAGAGAAGCGGGGGAAACCAATTGTACAACAACATTTGGGAGTTCAACGACCAGCGGGGAACCATCATCATCTACAACAACAACTTTACAATTATTATGTAGCAGTAGCAGTAATACAATTAAGACTGAAATACAAAAACAACAAGAGGTTCAACGCTGCGACGACGACGACAACACCACTAACTCAGGTCAGTTTCATTATACAAAACAAGAAGCTGGCCTTCAATACCCTGCAACAACAACAACAGCAACAACGAATTCCTGCAATGTGTCTTACAGCGCAACAACGACGACTGGCTTGGAAGCCAACGATTTAGGCGTTCCTGCTCCTCCTCCATCTCCTCCTCCTACACAAACCACTTCTTTGGCTAAGCAATTGAGTCGCCGTTTGCATGCTCCCTTAATTAAAGCCAATATTAAGCGATGCCACCGCAAGTTGGCCAATCTACAATTGCATCATTATCACCATCATCATCAACAACAACAACATTCTCAACAGTTGACTGTGCGCGATAACTCCAAACATAAGAAACTTTTGAGTTCATCATCTACAGTGGATTTGTTTAAGCAATCCGATTTGGATAACGCTTGCTTATATGAAGGTGCAGGTGCAGGCTCTGGTGAACGTAAATCTTTGGTTAAAAACATGCAAACAA
The DNA here is from genome assembly GCA_936449025.2 of Sarcophaga subvicina. Classification (NCBI taxonomy): domain Eukaryota; kingdom Metazoa; phylum Arthropoda; class Insecta; order Diptera; family Sarcophagidae; genus Sarcophaga; species Sarcophaga subvicina. Next base: position 2,356,470 of record OW388080.2, on the reverse strand, counting down.
CTTCAGAGGTTTATGTGGATAAAAACAAAAAATCACCCGAAAAATGCAACACCAGTGGTGGTGGTGGTCTAAGGCAGGCTAGAAGACGCAAACGTTTAAACTTTATGCGTAGATCTACAAAAAGTGCACCTGGTTAAAGGTAAAGTTACTCAAAGGGAGGTGTTAATGTTAAGCAATTTTAAAATAAGTATAAAAAAAGATTTTAAACAGCAATTATAAGAGTAAAGAGTCAAGTCATTGAATTTTTAATTTTGTAAAACTAAAGTTTACAAAAATTTTTAAGGAAAAGTTACCCAAAGAAATAACTCCGTCAGGGAGGAGAAGAATGTAAAGAAAAACAATTTAAATTCGTTATAAAAGTTGAAAAAGAAAACATATTTCGTAAGACATTTTAAATGTCATGAGGAGGTAATTACTATATTAGACAAATATTTACAAGGGGCAGAAATATAGAGGGGTTCTGTATACTGTGTACAAGTGTTTAGAAGTTTTAAATAACAAGGCTATCGTCTAATGAATGAATCATTAAACTGTGACTAACACCATATGCTTGCTGTAGTGTAACTGGAGTGTATACAGCAGGCTTTCTAGTATTGACTAGAATCGATAATTGCATTGCGAAACATTACAAATAAGGTGCTGCTATAAGGTATCAAAAGAACAGCTGAATTGCTATAAGAAACCATATGTTTAACTATTGGAATGCGTTTCGTAATTGTTTGAAAGATTATAGGGAATAATACTGCCTTGTGATTGGAGTTATACAAGCCTTTATTTTCCTCTCAAATATTTTTTCATACTGCTTGGAATATTTATGGCTTTATTATGGACGGCAGCTGGAAACTAAAACTTGTTGTTTCCGAAAAAATGTATTTAGTACGTATCCATAATCGGGCCATTAAAAAATTGTGATATTTTCATTGGGTATTTAAATTAATCTGCGTTTTATATAAACAGTGGATAAATTGGTTTGTTTGTTGGCCATAGGAAAATTGCCAAAGCATTTATTTGTTTTCAAATTCTAAACAAAACTACGAAACTGAAGTCAGAATTGGACTTTTAAGACCTTAAAAGATATGTGTAATATCTTTTGCTGCTTAAAATTTAACCAAGGTCACGTTTGCCAAGTTAAAAGCATGATTTGCAACACGTAGTACCAACATGATCATTTATAATGAATTATTTTGTCACAGCCACACAAGACAAAACCAAACCATATACTTGCACATCTTGTAAGGCTTTTAGAACATGCCAAAAACAATCAACATCATTATACGAGTACCCAACATCATCAGGGGGATAATAATAACCACAGACCCCAGGGTAAAAAAAAATAAATTTTTGGCTTAAAGCCAAATGAACATATAAAGGCAAAATAGAATGATACACAGGGTAAGAGAAAAGAAAAATTATAAACGAAAAATGAAAATGCTTTTTTTGCAAAATGCATTACAGGAATTCTAATAAAACCACAAACAGTTTCTTCTTCCTATAAATACATACATATACTACACTACACTACACTACATACATTATAAAAATATTTTATGGAAACAAAAAGAAAAAAGAAGAGAAAAGTGTTATTATTATTATTAATAGATTTGAATTTTTGATTATAGTTTGATTAAATTAAATACAATATTATAAAGAATATTTTTGTTATTAACGTATACATACATACATATATACATACGCATACAGTTATTAAGTTTGAAACATAATTTAAATATTTTTGTGACCAAATGTTCTACGGAGAAGGTTTAACAACAACATAAAGGTCTCCTACAAAATGTATTTAAAAAAATATTGGAATATATAAAATATGCATATTTATTATACATATAAGAAAAGTTGTAAATAAATAACGAAAATAAAACAAGGGAAAACACAAGTACTTAAAAAATATACATTTGTATATACACAGGCGAACAGAAATAAAGCAACTTAAAGGAAAAGCAGTGTTTAGAGCAGAATCGTTTATTCAACGTTCAAGAATTTGATAGCTGTGACGTAGGTTGCATACAATTTTTATTCAATTTTGTATCAATTTTCGTCTACGAGATGTTAAAAAATATATAAGAAACGTTCAGTCATATTACGCGTAAAAGTAAATGAATTTCTAGTGCGTTAAAGAAAAAAAATTCTATTTTTTATAATCTATTATAAAGGTATTAAAGGCTGTTAAACTGTTAAGTTATTTGCAACAAACGTCTTGCTAGTTGCTTTAATTTTGACCACCAGTGTATGAGAATATCTACCTTTAAAAATTGTTTTTTTGAATTAAACTGCCATTAAAAAAACAAAACAAAACAAAATTAAAAACTTAAAAATCCCTGTAATATTAAACGCTTAAAATTTATTGTACTATACATATTATTTATAAATATTTTAATAATTAATATTATTATCAATTGTATTCTAAATCAAAATAAGTATCAATTTATTGTATTATTATTATTAAAATATGTAAATATTTTATACAAATAACTATTGATAAAGAAAAGAAGGAAAAAAACTAAAAAGATTTTTAAATAAAACTATAATTAATAATAGAAAAAGCAAAAAACAATTAAAAATATGTTTTAATTTTGAAAAATCACAAAACCCATCAGACTATTTGAAAAGTAAAGAAATTTTTTGAAATTTTTGGAAATTTCTTTTTTTTTAAGAACATGGAAAATTAATTGAAAAAGTAAAGTATATCGAAAGAAAATTTTTAAACTATAGGTGGGGTTTCATTATACATTAATTGTAGCAGAGTCTGAACAAAATCGTATATACAGCGGCCCAATTTCGCCAGAGGTTTTTGTTTTCCATTCCTACTATCATGAATAAATATTGGAGAAATTTTGTTCTCAAAAAAATTGAGCTGATCGTATTACGTATGCCTATGAAAATAGTTTAAAGATTTCTTTTAATTTGTTTCTCATACAACAAATAATTGCTATTTAATTGCTCAATATCTTTTTACATCTTTAAATTTCCATTGTATTCTTATTAAAATTGAAATATAACCTATTTGAAATGGTTTTTTGGCTTTTCAATTTCAAAATGTTTTATATTTGCCATGCAATCGCTCTACTTTTTATTCAATATTTTTAAATACTATATACCTACTATACTAAATGCTTTAAAATATATGATACTATAATAAATTAATAAGTTTAAAAATTCTAACTTTTTATTTAAGCAAAATACAATATGTACAATATCAATATATTCCTTTTCCAAGTTTTAATAATTCATCTTGTTTTTCTTTTTTTGCTAACTACTATTATACATATATAATAACAATAAAAGAAACTCTAATAAAAAAAATATATATATTTATATATGAAAAGAAGACTATTGTGTTTTAATTATAGAAACTCGTCTTGAAATAAATTAAATTTCGTTCTCAATAAATAAATTACGTTCAAAGTTTTAAGGAGGGAAGACCAACTAAGATTCTCATGCCTATTCACATACATCTAAGTCATCATATAGGCTTGTTGTGAGCTCACTATTAGGAATACCACCATTGAAGGACCCTCAAGCCTTGTGTTCAACCGAACATCGTGTTCATTTAGGGCTTTTAAACTATTCTGACAATTCACGTAGATATTTACACTATCATTGGTCTGTCTATGGGACAGTTTCTCACAATCTCTAAAGCATACTCCTGCACCAGTACTGGTATCCATCTGTAAAGATAGCATGACACATTCTTGGTGACAGACACTGTGTAATTTTATACATACAGTGTATTGGTCATTCGGATGTATGAAATCTGTGTTAACTTGACATTTTTCTGTCTGTCAATTTGATAGATGTTGTTTGATAGTTGGCAATACCAAGTCAATGTCAACAAGTGACAATTTTAGTTTTAAAAAAGCAAAAATAATTGATTAAGACCAAGCATTAGAATGATTTTGTAACCCATAAAACGTTCTTCTTATTTTCCATGAATTTAGAATAGTAGAATTTTTTTATTTTATTTTTTTATATAATTGGTTTAGAAATATTCCCATTAATATTCTAGCTACTACTCTCTTTAACTCTAAATAAAGGAAATTTATTTGTTCCCTCAACTATTTTCTATCGCTCGCTTTGTAACGACACCACACTATAACGTATTAGGAATTTTATTTACTAAAACAACAACAACGACACAATTTGCAACATTGCTGTGTGTGTTACTTTCAATTCTTCAAGTAAAAACAAAAACAATAAACATTTGCTCTTCTATCCTCTAAAATAAAATCTAAAGAATTTATCTCACATAAGCTAGTAAAAAAAAACATAATGTTTTACTCACCCTATTTACACTACACAAGCAACTTCCTTTTACACCACTGAGCTTTTTGTAAGGCAAACAATTCTACTGGCGATCGAAAATTAATATGAAGAAGCACTCAATTGCACATGAATTTGATTTTTCCTTTTTTTTTTGAGTCACTTTCATAAAAATTTTTAACAAGCCAAAATCACTTGCCTTACAAAAACAATTTCTTGTGCGCTTTTATTTCACAACATAACCCACCTCTCTTAACACCCGCACACAAACACACATTTTTCTTTGAGACACCATTTTTTTCTTTTCTTTTTCATGGGAGCACCCCTTTTAAGCTAAAAGAACTTTTTTTCTTTTTGGATTTTTATTGCTTTCTTTTATTTTTTTTCATACAAAACTTATGATTTTTTATGCTTTATAAACTAATATTACTTTTTAATACAAAACTTTAATAAAAACGACCGAATTTAACAATTAAATTTTAATTTTCTTTTTAACGCACTGAAATAACATCCGACCCGTTGCACTTTTATGAAAGAAACTAAAAATGCCTACTTTTTGTTTCCTAATTTCCTATTTTAGAACAAAAAATATCCCTTTAATATCGTTAATGCATATCCGAATGGGAGAGGGTTTTGTATGATGTCATATGTTGCATGTTGTTGTTTTTATTTTAATGTTTTCAGTTGTTGGTAACCTTTGTTTCTCTCTTCACTTTTGTGCGTGTGAGCAAATGATGTTGTTTTGGGTGAATGCTGCTACTCATGCGTACGTAAGGTGTATGCATATAAGTATTTCGGGTTTTTTTTATTCTTATGCATATCTCTTTGGGATATTTTTCAATTTATATAAGTAGTGTGTGTGTCAGTGTTTTTTTGGCTTTTTTTATATTAAGATTTCGAACTTCTTTAAGCTTATGAGGGGTGCTAACAAGGAAATGAAAAAAATAGTGCTTCAAAAAATGTGTGTGTGTTGTGTTTAATCACCTGTTCTAAATAAATGCTTTATAGTTGTTGTTGTTATAATTACTATTTTTTATTGAGCAAAACCTAAATATTAATTTAAAACAGTAAAACGTAAATTCTTTGATCGTAATCATGCACCAACTATACATGGTAACAAAACATAAGAAATAAAGTTCCAAATTTTAACATAACAAAAACAACAATACAGTCACTATTTACTTATAAAAAAACACAGAAAAAAATATCCCAAAGAGAAACGCATAAGAATAAAAAAAAAACCCGAAATACTTATGTATATGCCACACACTACGTACGCATGCGCAACAGCATTTGTCGATACGTCGATAAACATTACGAAATAGATCACATGCACAAAAGAGAAGAGAGTAACCAAAAACACCTACAATTAAAAGCTCTAAAATAAAAACAACAACATTCAACATATCATCATATCATACAAAACCCTCTCCCATTCGGACATACATTAACGAAATTAAATTTGTATATAATTAGTTTAGAAATATTCCCATTAATATTCTAGCTTCTACTCTCCTTAACTCTAAATAAAGGAAATTTATTTGTTCCCTCAACTATTTTCTATCGCTCGTTTTTTAAAACAACGACAACGACACAATTCGCAACATTGCTGTGTGTGTTAGTCTCAATTCTTCAAGTAAAAACAAAAACAATAAATATTTGCTCTTCTATCCTCTAAAATAAAATCAAAGAAATTACCTCACATAAGCTAGTAAAAAAAAAACATAATGTTTTACTCACCATATTTACACTACACACGCAACTTCTTTTTACACCACTGAATTTTTTGTAAGGCAAGCAATTCCACTGGCGATCGAAAATTAATATGAAGAAGCACTCTATTGCACATGAATTTGATTTTTCCTTTTTTTTTTGAATCACTCTCATAAAAAATTTTAACAAGCCAAAATCACTTGCCTTACAAAAACAATTTCTTGTGCGCTTTTATTTCACAACATAACCCACGACTCTCTTAACACCCGCACACACACACACACATTTTTCTTTGAGACACCATTTTTTTCTTTTCTTTTTCATGGGAGCACCCCTTTTAAGCTAAAAGAACTTTTTTTCTTTTTGGATTTTTATTGCTTTCTTTTATTTTTTTCATACAAAACTTATGATTTCTTATGCTTTATAGACTGATATTACTTTTTCATACAAAACTTTAATAAAAACGACCGAATTTAACAATTAAATTTTAATTTTCTTTTTAACGCACTGAAATAACATCCGACCCGTTGCACTTTTATGAAAGAAACTAAAAATGCCTACTTTTTGTTTCCTAATTTCCTATTTTAGAACAAAAAATATCCCTTTAATATCGTTAATGTATGTCCGAATGGGAGAGGGTTTTGTATGATGTCATATGTTGCATGTTGTTGTTTTTATTTTAGTGCTTTTAATTGTAGGTGTCTTTTGGTTCCTCTCTTCTCTCTCTCGACGAATGCTGTTGCGCATGCGTACGTAGTGTGTGGCATATGAGTATTTCGGGTTTTTTTTATTCTTATGCGTTTCTCTTTGGGATATTTTTTTCTGTGTTGTTTTTATAAGTAAATAGTGACTGTGTTGTTGTTTTTATTATGTTAAAATTTGGAACTTTATTTCTTATGTTTTGTTACCATGTATAGTTGGTGCATTATTACGATCAAAGAATTTACGTTTTACTGTTTTAAATTAATATTTAGGTTTTGCTCAATAAAAAATAGTAATTATAACAACAACAACTATAAAGCATTTATTTAGAACAGGTGATTAAACACAACACACACACATTTTTTGAAGCACTATTTTTTTCATTTCCTTGTTAGCACCCCTCATATGCTTAAAGAAGTTCGAAATCTTAATATAAAAAAAGCAAAAACACACTTACACACACACTACTTAAATAAATCGAAAAATATCCCAAAGAGATATGCATAAGAATAAAAAAAACCGAAATACTTATATGCATACACCTTACGTACGCATGAGTAGCAGCATTCACCCAAAACAACATCATTTGCTCACACGCACAAAAGTGAAGAGAGAAACAAAGGTTACCAACAACTGAAAACATTAAAATAAAAACAACAACATGCAACATATGACATCATACAAAACCCTCTCCCATTCGGATATGCATTAACGATATTAAAGGGATATTTTTTGTTCTAAAATAGGAAATTAGGAAACAAAAAGTAGGCATTTTTAGTTTCTCTCATAAAAGTGCAACGGGTCGGATGTTATTTCAGTGCGTTAAAAAGAAAATTAAAATTTAATTGTTAAATTCGGTCGTTTTTATTAAAGTTTTGTATGAAAAAGTAATATCAGTCTATAAAGCATAAGAAATCATAAGTTTTGTATGAAAAAAATAAAAGAAAGCAATAAAAATCCAAAAAGAAAAAAAGTTCTTTTAGCTTAAAAGGGGTGCTCCCATGAAAAAGAAAAGAAAAAAATGGTGTCTCAAAGAAAAATGTGTGTGTGTGTGTGCGGGTGTTAAGAGAGTCGTGGGTTATGTTGTGAAATAAAAGCGCACAAGAAATTGTTTTTGTAAGGCAAGTGATTTTGGCTTGTTAAAATTTTTTATGAAAGTGACTCAAAAAAAAAAAAAAGAAAAATCAAATTCATGTGCAATAGAGTGCTTCTTCATATTAATTTTCGATCGCCAGTGGAATTGCTTGCCTTACAAAAAACTCAGTGGTGTAAAAGGAAGTTGCGTGTGTAGTGTAAATAGGGTGAGTAAAACATTATGTTTTTTTTTACTAGCTTATGTGAGATAAATTCTTTTGATTTTATTTTAGAGGATAGAAGAGCAAATATTTATTGTTTTTGTTTTTACTTGAAGAATTGAGACTAACACACACAGCAATGTTGCGAATTGTGTCGTTGTCGTTGTTTTAAAAAACGAGCGATAGAAAATAGTTGAGGGAACAAATAAATTTCCTTTATTTAGAGTTAAGGAGAGTAGAAGCTAGAATATTAATGGGAATATTTCTAAACTAATTATATACAAATTTAATTTCGTTAATGTATGTCCGAATGGGAGAGGGTTTTGTATGATATGATGATATGTTGAATGTTGTTGTTTTTATTTTAGAGCTTTTAATTGTAGGTGTTTTTGGTTACTCTCTTCTCTTTTGTGCATGTGATCTATTTCGTAATGTTTATCGACGTATCGACAAATGCTGTTGCGCATGCGTACGTAGTGTGTGGCATATACATAAGTATTTCGGGTTTTTTTTTTATTCTTATGCGTTTCTCTTTGGGATATTTTTTTCTGTGTTTTTTTATAAGTAAATAGTGACTGTATTGTTGTTTTTGTTATGTTAAAATTTGGAACTTTATTTCTTATGTTTTGTTACCATGTATAGTTGGTGCATTATTACGATCAAAGAATTTACGTTTTACTGTTTTAAATTAATATTTAGGTTTTGCTCAATAAAAAATAGTAATTATAACAACAACAACTATAAAGCATTTATTTAGAACATGTGATTAAACACAACACACACACATTTTTTGAAGCACTATTTTTTTCATTTCCTTGTTAGCACCCCTCATAAGCTTAAAGAAGTTCGAAATCTTAATATAAAAAAAAGCCAAAAAAAACACTGACACACACACTACTTATATAAATTGAAAAATATCCCAAAGAGATATGCATAAGAACAAAAAAAACCCGAAATACTTATATGCATACACCTTACGTACGCATGAGTAGCAGCATTCGCCCAAATCAACATCATTTGCTCACACGCACAAAAGTGAAGAGAGAAACAAAGGTTACCAACAACTGAAAACATTAAAATAAAAACAACAACATGCAACATATGACATCATACAAAACCCTCTCCCATTCGGATATGCATTAACGATATTAAAGGGATATTTTTTGTTCTAAAATAGGAAATTAGGAAACAAAAAGTAGGCATTTTTAGTTTCTTTCATAAAAGTGCAACGGGTCGGATGTTATTTCAGTGCGTTAAAAAGAAAATTAAAATTTAATTGTTAAATTCGGTCGTTTTTATTAAAGTTTTGTATGAAAAAGTAATATCAGTCTATAAAGCATAAAAAATCATAAGTTTTCTATGAAAAAAAATAAAAGAAAGCAATAAAAATCCAAAAAGAAAAAAAGTTCTTTTAGCTTAAAAGGGGTGCTCCCATGAAAAAGAAAAGAAAAAAATGATGTCTCAAAGAAGAATGTGTGTGTGTGTGCGGTTGTTAAGAGTGCCGTGTGTTGTGTTGTGAAATAAAAAAGCACAAGAAATTGTTTTTGTAAGGCAAGTGATTTTGGCTTGTTAAAAATTTTTATGAAAGTGACTCAAAAAAAAAAGAAAAAATCAAATTCATGTGCAATTGAGTGCTTCTTCATATTCATTTTTGATCGCCAGTAGAATTGCTTGCCTTACAAAAAACTCAGTGGTGTAAAAGGAAGTTGCGTGTGTAGTGTAAATAGAGTGAGTAAAACATTATGTTTTTTTTTTACTAGCTTATGTGAGGTAAATTCTTTTGATTTTATTTTAGAGGATAGAAGAGCAAATGTTTATTTTTTTTGTTTTTACTTGAAGAATTGAGAGTAACACACACAGTAATGTTGTCGTTGTTGTTGTTTTAATAAATAAAATTTCTAATACGTTATAGTGTGGTGTCGTTACAAAGCGAGCGATAGAAAATAGTTGAGGGGACAAATAAATTTCCTTTATTTAGAGTTAAAGAGAATAGAAGCTAGAATATTAATGGGAATATTTCTAAACTAATTATATAAAAAAATAAAATAAAAAAATTTACTATTCTTGCTGCCAATCTTAAATTCATGGAAAATAAGAAGAACGTTTTATGGGTTACAAAATTATTCTAATGCTTGGCCTAAAACAATTATTTTTGCTTTTTTAAAACTAAAATTGTCACTTGTTGATATAAATAAGCACATATGACTTGGTATTGCCAACTGTCCAACAAAATCTATCAAATTGAGAGACAGAAAAATGTCAAGTTAACACAGATTTCATACATCCGAATGACCAATAGCGTGTATGTAAAAATTACACCGTGTCTGCCACCAAGAATGTGTTATAAAATGTATTCTCTTTATTTTAGCATGTTTTAAGAACAAATATTTTTACATTTCGAAGCCAATATTTATAGAAATTTTTTCTTTCTTTTCCAGTAAATTAAAATTTAAGCATAAATGATATGAGCAAACATGAAATGGAAAAAGAGAGGGTGTGAGCGGGTGAGCAGTTTTAAACAGGTAAGTTTCAAATCAATTTGTAAACCAAACACAATAAAATTAACTTGTTACTATGCTTGTAAAACTAATGGTGTGCACCATCGTGGTTTGCAAGAAAGAGAAAGATAGAGGGTGTTGTGTTTTTTCTGATAAGAAAAACACACACTACTGTTTCAAGAGTAATGTTGCAGTAATGTTGTTATTGTGATTTCAAGGTTATTTGTTTGCATACAAACCAGTTAAAGATTGTAAGAAGAAAATTTTGCATGAGTTTAATCAAAAGGCCTGCGTAAAAGGTTTTGAGTGATTAAATTTATGTTCAAATGTTTTTCTTCTTAATTTCTTTTTTACGTTTGTTGCCCTTATATTAATATTTTAAGTATTTTTTAAAGTTAAATTATTTTTTTAATTTTTCGTAATTTAATTTATTTTATTTTATTTTTTTAAATTTTTTAACTTTTTCTCTTTAAGCCTATGCACATTTTATATTTATTGACCAGCATCAAAATATAAATTTTATATTTATTCAGTGTTTGTGTGCCTCTTTTGCTCTTTTTCCTTAATTCTAACACACACAGTACTACGTTACGCTGTAGTAACAAAGAATTAATTACCATATTAAGTATGGTAGCAAAACAAGACAGACATACACTCGGAAATCAGCAATAAGTTCATTCAGAAAGATGAGTAGAGTCGAATCTTACTTATCATTAAACCTATAATCTCTTATTCAACGCGTATGATGTTGTTGTTGATTTCGACTCTCCTTAACTCAATATGGGTGAGGCAGATGACACAAAATAAGCATGATTAGCTTACGAACATTAAAATACTCACTAAATTCTAGTGACTAGATGGTTGTGTGTTTGCTCTGCTTGCTGCCCTCTTCTTTTTTGCTTATGGATCTTTTTTCTATTTTTTTTTTTGGAAGGTTTGTTGAGTGTTTCGAGTCACTCGATCTTAGGAATCTAAATGAGTAGATTTATGAATCAAACTTACATATTTCGAATGGTGTGAGTAAACGTTGTACGCATCTCATTGCAACGTTTAGTATGGGTGGATGTATGTTAGCAGTGTTGAAAAATTCAGTACTTTAGTACTTTTCCATTTCAAAAATACCACAGTACACCTGCAACGCTTTCAGTACTCTTTTCATGTTCGACGTAATGCTGACCTAGAAATGTATGTTCGTATTCAGATGGTGAAAAGCAATGAGAACCCTCTTCATATGCTAAAAACGAACATATGTACGTTGCGTGACGTTCCGTCGACGTTTGAATTAAACAGGGATTTTACGTTCTATTACTTTCCGAATCAGATGTTTTTTGTTTTGTATGTGCCGTTAGTTTTTCTGTTCCGTTTCGTACGTGTATTAAATATAAATAAATATCTTTTTTACAAAAGTACCATTTGATACGAAAAAGTACTCTTTCAGTTATACATACTTCAGTACCATTTCAAAATTTAAATTTTCCAACACTGTTGTGTATACCAAGAGTTTTGGCATAAATCCGGCTAAGACGGAGTTGATTAGTTTCTGCTTGTTTGAAAGGGGTCGGTTATTAAACCATCTTGGAAGGAGAACACCTCAACTATGCAATACTATGCAATCCGGAGTGGCTTTCTGAATAGAAACATTATAGGGTGTGTGAGCATAATTCTGCAGGGCTGGCAAGGGAAGAAGTGATTGGTTAGAATCTTCCCGTGACACTTTTTTCCTCTTTCTCTTCAATTTTCCCCACTCCCAATTTTCTCACCTTTAAACAGGAAGCCACAATGGACCGTTTCTGGTGCCTTGTTTCACATCCTTAACTATAGTATATGTACCTAACCTAACCTAACATCTAATTTTAATATTTCCAAGTACAAAGTACTTATGCCTGACAAACCTTTTCACGTTACCTTTAATTAATGCCTCCAATAATACTATTCGATTGATATTAATCTTGAGTAGGAGTGAGTCTTTAATAAAACAATTAATACAATACAATACAATGCAATACAAATACAGCGAAATACTAGAAGAATTAGCCTTGATTTGTTTTTTTTTTTAGTTGTTTTGTTCTCGTTGTTGTTGTTGATGTTTTTTATTTAATTAATTCCTCTGATTATTCCTCCGTTGTTATATTGTAATGCATTGTATTGTGAATTTAAAATCCAATTGTTATTTATTTTGTATGCAGAGAAGGTCTTGCCAGAGAGCACCACAAGGTTGACTCTGTTTGGTTGCCCAGTTGGTTAGCGGCTTTATGTTTCAAAGTTTAACGTTTTATTTGTTTGTACTTGGTTTGCCAAATGCATGTGACTTCTTTTGTGGATTTTCTGTGTGTGTGTTGTTTCTATATAAGGAAATTCAATTTAATCGTAAATAAATTGTTATTAATTGCTGACAAAACAAAACAAAAACACAAAACCAAGGAAATCACCATACACACCCCTTTTCTTGTTCTTTGTTTTGTTCAGTTTTAAATCTAAAAAGACGAATTTTTTTAAATAAAAGCAAAAAGAAAATTTCTAAATAATAAAATACACAATTTATTATTAAAGAAGAAGAAAGAAACTGCGTTTTGTTTAAATTAATCAATTGCGTGTATTTTTAAACGTTTCATTACTCCAAAATTATAAATTTTCGATATGCCTAACGTCTGCGTGTTGCTTTTACTTAAAATTCGTCCGTTTTTTCCTGAACGAAATAATAAAAAAATACCGGAATTTAACAAATTGTTGAGGTCTTGAAGTCGCCATAGGCTAATAGATAGTGTGTTGGTTTATTAGGCCTGAGACCGTGGTTCAAGCCCCAGGTTCATACATATCGAACACAACGAAATATGAAAAGAATATTTTTTTCGCCTACTTCCCCTTAGCAGTTTGACAAATAAAATTTCTATTAAAAGTTTCTCGAACCTGTTGTTTGGAATCGACTTTAAACTGTAGGTCCCACCATTTATGCAAAAACTGAACACACGCATCAATTGGTGCTGTGAGAAGATACACTGTGCGCCATAAGTGAACCATGAATGTTCTTAAGTATAAAACAGTTTTGTTCTTAAGTATAAAAAAGTGCCTTTATCATGAATTATTGTTTTTGTTTTAACGAATGAATTATTTCAGTGGTGATTACTCACTTTTGGCGCTCAGTGTAGGTCGTAATCCTGACTAAAGGGTTAGCTAATTAAGTAAGCTTGACCGACTACTCCTTTCCCGCTTACCTGCTGATATATTTCCTTCGAGGATCTGACTGATGTTGCGGTTTGCGATGAAAAGAATTTCGAGCACAAATTGATACTACGGTGGAGATTTTATCTAATTAGGGTCAAGTTGTATCACAATGTACTTAATCTAAGTGCGTTGGTTGATATTTTAACCCAACCTAACCATTTCTATCACCATGTGTATGTATGGTTTCTATGAATACTAGCAGGGTAAAGAGGTAATATCTATGCAGTCCCCACTTTAAAACATTTACGGCAATCACTTGATGCATCACAGCGGCTAACGTCATGTAAATATGGCAGTCACTTATTTGTCGACAGAAGCTGATGCCGCATATACCCGACAGTAATTTATTTGCTTACATCGGCTGATGCCGTCTAGATACGACAATCATCTGACGGTTTACAGAGGCAGTGACACAATTTATAGCATTCTTCTTAAGTAAGAGCTTGTATGCGAATAAAGGCAACACAGATATTGATTGAATGTTTGCTTAAGTGAAAAGTTTTACTCTGACGAGTGACAAGAGATTGAGTATTTCGTTTTATTTTTCAAACATACCTCGTACATTCTGATTAATATGTAGTTTTGCTTAAGAGCATAATAATTGTCAATTAATTTAAATTTTGTTTCCTTTTATTAAAAGAAATTTGTACAACGAACCCAAAAATTAAATGTCTTCTCATTTTTGTCGTTCTCTTTTTCTTCTGTTGGGGGGACTGTCCTTTTTTAATTCGATTTTATTTGAGAAGCGTGTTAAATATTTCGAAATAACCTTCGTTGCTTGCTTATATATTTATAAAGTATGTGTAGTTTTTTTGTGTTTGTTTTAATAAGAATGAATGAATTTCTGTTTGTATGTTATTTTTATGTGATGTTATGTATGTATTGCATGTACAATACTAGAAAATAATATAATTTTTACATGCGCCTCGAGACTATCATTATATTTTTTTTATACAAAATAATCACAGGCTTATATACATATGTAAATAAAGTATATAATAAAATATAATATCATTTATATATGTAACTACATGTGTATATAATAATACACATTCTTGCGATTACAGTCTATTTGTTTTCCTATATAGTATGTCATTGCATGGTAAATGGCTTAACATACCGTATTTTGTTTAATATTACGCGTAGTATAATATAAGCATATAATGCAAAATATTAAGGTGATCAGGTTCTTGTTTATTACAAATTTCAACTTTACTTTTCGGCTCTTATTTTTTATATGCATTGGCTACCTGGGGAGCATAAGACGTTTTCCGTTTATTAAATCCTTTGCTACTGCACTTGTCCATGTAGGTTTGTGGTCGTTCTTGTACTCTGGTGCCTGGTGGATTCCAGTGGAGTGTCTGTATGCGCCTGCCTACAAACCTCTGTTGACCTTTGCCATAGTATGTCCTCGATGTAGTTCCATTTTCTCGTTTTTATGTCTCAAGTTAAATCCGAAAGACTTGCTTCTAATAAGTCAACACATCAGTTAATTAAATCTAAATTTAGTTTAAACTTATTTGTCTGTTATAGCAACTGGCCACCCTAATAATACTTAAATTAGACCGTCTATAGTATGTTCTTTCACTTTTTGCCTTCAAATAGCCCAAGTGGGAAATGTTAAACAATTTTAATCAATATTCCTTTATAATGCATAAAAATAAATACACGTTCTTTCCTCTTAATGAAATTGTAAAAGTTGCACGTCAACATGTAAAAACCGATTAAGTCTGAATTTCAAAATGTTATTTTAACCGTTTGACTGCTAAGCGATTCTGGTGAGAACGTTCGAAAACTGCTCGAAAACTACAATTAATTATTATAATAAAAAAATCTACAAAATTCTAATAACCTATGTATAAAGAGAAGACCCTATATTTCGTCTTTTAATTTTATTTTTGCTTTTTGACTAAATTTTTACACTGAAATTCGCAGCGCAAACGCGATTTTCGTGACAAATGAACGCAGCGCTTTTGCGCCGCGTAGCAGTCAAACGATTAACTTCGACTGTCACTATGGCGAATACCTTTTCGAAACCCATGTACCATGTTTGATCATGTTTCGTAGGCTATCTATGCGAGCGGTGGAGTATTGTTGTGGGTGTTAGCCTGTGTGTTCATTGCAGAGCACCAGTCTTAAGACATTATTTCAAGACGTTTGTCGTTTGTATGCCAAAATACTACCATGACGGAACTGTAGGACTGGCTCCATATCATTCTGCATGGCCTTATCAGATTCGCAAGAATACTTAGCTTAGACTTTGCGACAAAAACACGCTGCCTTATGGGACTATCGAAGGCTGACAAAAAGTTAATGTGTGTCGACTTGTTTTCCATGAATCTTTTACCCCTGTAGTTGGTGCATATTGTTTGGTCTCTCTTGAATACAAAGTTTGTTATGTGGACTTAATCAGTTTTTCCCTTGTTGTCATATAAACAAACATAACCTTTCCCTAACAATTTGAAAGCCTTTATTAGAAAAAAAAAATACGCAGAGAGTATAACAACAGATTTGAAAGCATATGAAATCTGATTTTTGCTCTCAAACAAAAACAATTAACCTGCTAATAAATATTTTATTTGTACTTGAATTGTTTTTATTTTTTTTTTTAAACAATTTTCACTATTTGTTGTGATGTTAACCTTGCTTATACGTTTACAATTACACACAACAACAACCTATTTGAAATTGCAAAAAAACAAAAAGAGAAGAGAATTGTTATTGTTATTGTTGTTTTTGTTGGCATTTTAATGAAATCATTCTTTCGTAACCCGTTTAAAGTTTATTCAACTTTTTCATGCACATTTTTATTGTTACTGGCGGACGGAATGGAACCGAACAGAACGGACCACAGACATACTACAACATACTCGTGCATAACACATGTTGTTGCTGTTACTCTATAGAATTAATGTTTTGTTGTATGTATTATACTCGTAGTAATAATAAGCAAATGAAAATTTATTTAAAAGTGGAATACTAGAATGCACTTGTACGTATGTACATATATACATACATACATACATTTATCCCTACATACATATGCAGTTTATAGCATATGAGGCATATATGTATTTTAAAACAGTTAGTTTAGGTAAGGCAAAGTGGCAGACCCTCCTTAAAGTAAGATGTCCCACTGCGGCCAGCATTTTGACCCATTGTTATACCACAATTAATTCTACTCGGGAATCAAATGTTCCCTAGAGAAAATCATTTCGAGTCCAAAATAATTCTTGCTATTGCAGCAATCTTTATGTTATATGGTCAGCGACGTTAGGGAATGAGAGGTAAAAACCTCCGTCTCTTAATGACAAGAGCAGGGCGACTTCCTCTCAGTATATTTCTAACAAAAACTCTGGGAGTAAATAAAATTGCCACGAAAAGTTTCTCAAAAATCAGTCGTTCAGAGTCGATTTTAAAATATAGGGCCCGTCAGTCACGGATAAAATAAACACACACAACATAAGTGGTGTGAGAAGTTAGGTCGTAATCCTGGTTGAAGGGCTGAAGGGTTCTAATGACCAATTATGTAAGTAAAAGTATAAACAAATAGCTTTTCAGCGGCTTTGTATGCAGTAGACTAAATTTTTCATAGATGAATGCCAGAGGGAAATTTTATCTGTCGATGACAGCCGCATTCTTTCGGTTCGAAATCAAAAAATTGTCGGCATAGTCCATCAGCAAGAAAGTCAGAACAATAATCAGAGTGTTGAAAGTTCTTGCTAGCATCTCTTGGAGCATTAATATGAAGCCCCCGGTTTAATCTCCATTTTTCGCTATCGAATCACTCATTTCGGTAATCACTGAAATTTAAATGGCTTCACAGAATAGAACTTAGAATGCAGAGAGGTAGAGTAGTTACCTTTTGGCATAATCAAGCCATTCGCGAAGCTCTACTTGAGCTACACTTTGTAACTTTTCACGACGGCGCGACTGACCACTCATTGTCCTCATCGTTTGCAAAAAAATGTGAAAAAAGTGAACAAACAAATGACTGCCGTGTAAATGCGGCAGCGGCCTCCGTAGACCTATAAGTAACTGCCGTATTTACACGACGTCAGCCGCTTGGATGTACAAAGTGACTGCAACTGTCGCGAAAATCTTATTATCTGGTTAAATCAGCTGACGCAACTTTTACCGAGAAAGTAATATTGCCGGTACTGTTAATCCTTCACCAAAGTTTTCACAAGACGAAGTGTCTATTTAATTGTGCTTTCTTACGTCCACTGAGATAATTTTTTATTATCTTTTCATAAATTTTTTCTATTGTTTTTTTATAAGCTGGTCATAAATTTCGGAAGTAGTATGGAGTGACGACGGTGACGCTCGTGCCTATAAATATTCAATGTTGACAATTATTAGACAGCGTGAGATATTAAACAGGCCCCCCGACAAAAATGAACGAAAAAAAATTTTCATTATTGTTTGCCGGCTATTTTATCAATTTAATCGGCTATAAATAACCATAAAAATAAATTAAAAGTAAAAATAAAAAAAGATTAAATAAAAGCAATTGATTTTTTGTTGCCTGCTTTTTAGAATACGTACGTAAATCATGAACTTTGTATTACAGGGATTTACGCAACTTAAGTAAAAAATCGAATTTTTTAAAAAATTGATTTCTAATAACTATTATTAATCAATAATTTCAATGAATAATATTACTAATCATAGAATATCATAATAATACTGACTAGATAAACGTTTTCTAAAAATCGCGTGCATATTTCAAATGATGGATAAATCTGAAATGTGATTTAAATATTAAAAATTATAATTAAAACGTGCTTGTTTTTTATTTTAATATTTAATATATAAATCAATTAAAATAATTTAAAATAAAAAAACATTATATATTTTTATAATTCATTTAAACCAGAATAAATTGCTTAAATGCATATGCATATGCATTTTAGAATAACAAGTCATATATTCCATACAATATATTCCCTGTTTTCATTTACATTTTATAATAAAAATAAACTCATTATTCATGCAATAACTTTTACTCATCAGGCATATTAAAAATCAAAATCGAAAGGTGTAGTAAAAAGTAAACCATTATTTAGTAGCTTAATAATTTTTAGTCGCTGTAAGATATCGGCCTCTCTTGTACGACAAAAAAAAACCTCTACAAGTTGCTCATCCTCCCCGTGCTTCTTTAGTGGGCACAAGCATATACTCTGTTAAGCGTCTATGTAGCAGCCTTGAGAGTATTCCATAACATTTTCGGTCCAGTTCGAGTTTGATTTGATGATCCTATAACAAATTTTATGAGCTCAACTAACATCCACCGGCTGCTCTGGCTCGGCCATGTCGTTCGGCCAAGTTCTGCCTACTTAGGTTAGGTTAGGTTAGGTTAGAGGACGTGCACTTGTCAATTAAGACAAGTACAGTACCCGGAGGTCGAATTGACCCATTGTACAACGTCCTAGTTTCTCACACCACTTATGTTGTGTGTGTTAATTTTATACAGAGTTTTTGAGAAACTTTTTCATGGCAATTTTTATTTATTCTCAGAGTTTTGCCAGAAATCTGCTGAGAGGAAGTCGCCGAAGAAATACTTTTTGTATTTTGTCTTGATGTCTGGCCTGGGGCTCGAACCCTGACTTTACGTCTAATAAGCCAACACACTACCTACTAGACTACGGCGACTTTTGCCTACTTATTGTCGTAAATTTCCACAGGGCTTGGAATCCAGCTCTATTCCCAGAGTTAACATCATTATACCATCTTTATACGTTAACATCTTTCCGTTTCGAAATACTTTAACATGATGTCCATAACATAACGTTGTCTATGCACTTTTTAACACCATTAAAAATGTTTTCAAGTAGGCTGTCCCTGATGTTTTCTATTCACCATCATTAGTTCCCATTGTTATGGATCACATAGGGATGGGTGGTGATCATTTAGATGGATTTTACTGTATTAAATATGGAATTTCAATTGCATTACTTTTTACTACATCTTCTAAATGCCATTACCTTGCATATAAAGAAATAAAAATTTAATGGCAAATAAACGTACAAAATAACTGCAGCAGACAAAGAGTACAGTGCCAGCAATTGGGGGCAAATCTAAATCTAAAATTTTATGATCAATCGTAAAGAGGCAAAATAATAAAAAGAAAATAATATACACTTTTAATTTATAAGAGTAATAAAATATTATCATATATTCATATTGTATTCATATGAAGATGCAAATACGACACAGATAGAATACTACTTTTATCTTTTATATGTACTCGTATATTACCAGATGACTTAAAAGTAGGGCCATAATATTACTAAAATTCATCTTCATTTCTACGCATAAGAAGTGCTCTTGACGGGTTTAATTAGAGTGCCCGATAGTATTGTTAAATTGCTTGTAAAGTAATGTAGTTTTGGGCCCACGAAAAGGTAGGACTTTGGTGCACATTACATTCATATTTTGGCATTATTTAAAAGCCATCCCGTCCCGTATAAGTATATCATTAATATGTCATGTACTTAATATACTGTATTCAAAAATTGGCAAAAAAGTAAATATTTCGAAACATTTTCTATTTCGAATTGGGTGGCAAGAAATTTCTATTTTAAAATGTTGAATAAGGCCAAGGATTTCTATTATTTGTCAAATGAAAACTTGTCAAAATAAGTATACTTTTGTTTTGTTTTGTAAACAAAAATTTGCAACAATTTTTATTTTATTATTAAAGGTTTGCATATAAAAACAAAAATAAAGATTTTTCGAAATATTTTTAAAATTGTATTTTATTACTTAATCAGTCTATACTCAATTGACTCCTCTGTTAGCTCCAGAGAGAGGGCAGAGTTGGTGACAGTAAGACTTAATGCAGTCAAATTCTGGGATCAATCGATCGATTATATGATTCCTTATAATTTCCAAATAGAACGTTTGATTTGATCTCTCAGCAGATTTCTGGCAAATATTCGGAGAGTAAAATAAAATTGCCAATGAAAAGTTTCTCAAAAATCTGTCGTTCGGAGTCGACTTTAAACTGTAGGTCCCGCCACTCATGTATAAAATTAACACACACAACATAAGTGGTGTGAGAAACTAGGTCGTAATCCTGACTGAAGGGTTGTAAAGACCAATTATATATGTATGTATGTACGTTTGATTTTAGAATACCAACTAAGGATATCTGGACTGAAAATCCAGAGGTTCTAAATGAGACCCTTGAAGTCTAGAAGATGAGTGTTAGGATAGACTGTGGTACATTTATGTATATAGGGTTCTAACGCTGCTGTATTTTCCAAAAAAGGAACATTTTTCAGCGGGGCAATGCTAGTTAAGTGAAAATCTCTATCCCTAATGAACGCAGTTTGAACTTCCGCTCATGTCCATGGATGCTGAGGATTTCTCAGACAAATTTCAAATCATTCAAACGTTATTCTTATATGCGTTTCGGGACATAGGGATATCGTTGGAAATTGTATTGCTAGTGAGCTGCAATGCAGGGTCGGTACGGAGCTCACAATTTCAGATATATTACATTGCATACATATAGATTCCGGTTGCCTCAGTTAATTTGGGTATTGTCCACTCTTTTATGAGGAAGCCCGATCTCGTTGGTGGCAGGAAGGTACTGCAATATTGGAGGAAGCCCGATCTCGTTGGTGGCAGGCAGTTACTGCAATATTGCACAATAAGAGGACTGACTCACTTCTATTTTTAATCAGCCAGCCTTGGCATTAAATATTTCTTTATTTACGTATTTGTTGTTGGCTAAGAAAAAAATTGTTAATTTTCTTAAAGAATTTGTAAATAACAAAAGAAAATCTATTGTTTATTATCTTAATTAGAAGAAAAAATGCTTTTAAATGTTTATTAAATTGGATAAAAATGGTTGCAAATGTTTTTAAATTTTTTTATTTTGTTTCTATTTTAAGAAAATATTTCCATGCTTTTTAAATTAATTCCCTAATCATTACATGTTTTCTTAGTTATTTTTAACTTAATTTTCATAAATTTATTTATAAATTTGAATTTTTATTTTTAAAGTGTAATGAACTTGAATTAAATTTCTTTTTTTTGTCGGATTTATGTTTTATTTAATTTTCCTATTTTCGCTTACTCATTTATGATTTTACAATCCCCCCAAAATATTCTATTCAGTCTTGGTGTATTTCACCCACTCTATACATATTTACGCAGGCACACCCCCATTTTTTCTTTATATTTTACTTCTTCAGAGAAAATTCGCCCAAAATGTAGAAAAAATCGATATGAAATTAAATTTTTGTAAGGCCAGCAAAGGAATTTAATGTAAATAACACAAGAGAAACGTTTACACTAGCAATGAAATAAATTTTGAATATAAAAATGCATAAAAATTTCATTCAATGTCAAGCGGCACAGTGATTGCAGGGTTATGGAATTTTTGTTGAAATTCAATCGATGTATTCACCTCGACATTTGTCCTCGTTCGTAAATGCCGTAGATTCCTAAGGGAAATTTTGATTCGCTCTTACATGGAATCCAGGACATAAGGATATCATTGGTAACTGCATTGCCGAGAAACTGACTAGAGTTGGTATGTGGCAGAGAGCTCAACTTTCGACATGTTGCAATTATATCAGTTGAACTGGGTATTCTTCGATAGTATGTACAGTAAATATCCACAGCCAGTGTGGCCAATTTAAATAATAATAAAAATATTTGAGTTGAAACACGTGTAGAAAGGCACGTAAAATATATCCAACAACAGCCTACAAAAAAAACACGAAAATCTTCAAGGATAGCAGGGTATAATGGCAAAGCAGACAGTGGAAAATTTCCAAAAATATTTACTTTTTTTATTACCATAACGTTTTAACCTCATCATGTCAACGAAAACACTCTCACGAGACAAAAAACAAACAACCCTAAAATTAAATGCTCTCTCTCCAAAAAAAAAAATATATATGTGTAACAAAAACCCCTCTCTTGTTAAAATACCTACTATAAATTGGCAAAATGTTCTCAATACTTGACCTACCATTACTATGAGCAAAAAACTCAATTTGGAAAAAACAAAAATCAGGAGAAATGACCGTAATGTTAGTACCATAAACAAACTACGTCACCGTTTTGTGTGTGTGCGTGTTTTTTTTGTATTTGGGTTAACACACCCCAAATTAAAAGCATAGGAATAACGGAACAAAAAAAACAACATTATGTAATGAATGATGATGAAACAAACAGTAAGGATTTCATTTTCATAACCTTGTTCACAAGGCTCAAGGTTAGGAAAAAAAAATGGTGTTAAATAAAGGCAAATTGAGACTTCTTTCTAACCTGTGCTAGTAATTTTCATTTCCCTGTAACTATGATTGTATCTGATGTAAAAAAAATTATATGGTATAAGAATACAATGGAAAACAAAGAAACAGCAAAAAAATTTATAAAATAATGCAACAGAGGAACAGAGCAACAAAAAAAAAACTAAGAAAAGTAAACGAACAGGAAAAATGGTATCAAGATGGTATCAAGATGAATACAAAAACCTCTTCTTCTCTTAACTGGTTTCAAAAGCAATTAAGCCAAGACCCCTTCAACCAAAAAACACAAACTTACAGAGGAAAAAGAAAAAACAATGAACTGGAGTAACATTAAACAAAAGCAGAGAGCGTATAAACTAAGATTATAATAAAAATAAAGAAATTTTCACTTCGAATGCGGCCCTGCCTGCGTACCTACATAAGAAACCAAAACCAAATTAAACTTAAAAAAAAAATTAAAGAAACTGACAACGAAAACGAAAGTTAGTTTGGCTTACTGAAGCAGTGACTGACTGCCCACAGTTAAATTGGTTTTGGGGTAAATTTCTCTCAGTCTCGCTCTCTCTCTTTCTCTCTTTTTTAATGCTTGCACCTGTTATTTATTAAAAGCTAAACGTTTGCTTAACATTTGAAAGCCTCTGCAGTGCCTTGGTTAATTAAACCATTCTTCCAAAAACATTGTGAGTGTTTTTGTAACATTAACAATTATAAGTCGGTAATCTATTTAAGCTTTTTAATTATTTTTTTTTTTAACAAAATTATGTACTTAGTACTCGCAGGTTTTCAAAAGCAAAATAAAACAAAAACTTCAAATGAAATAAAAAAAGAAGAAAAAGAAAAAATTTCTTCAATTTTAAAGAGTTTTTTAAAACAAAATACCACACTACCACCACTCTATAAAGAGCAAGTGATGATTTTATAAATAAAGAGAGTACAAAAGAGAATGTGTGATAGCCACTGAAAGAGATATACTCTCTCTCTCTCTCTGTGGCTCTCTTTATTACATACCAGTTCACAATCAAACTAGTTTTTAAGAAAGTAGTTTAAATATTTTGATTATCTTTAATTATATTTAATAATACGTTTGTGTTGTTGTTGTTGTACTCTAAATTTAATATGAAAACTTCCATTATGTAAAAAAAATTAATACAAATACTAGTCTACTAGGATGTGTGTGTGTACAATTTAAAAAATTTCGAAAACATTTATCGATTGAAACAAAAATCGTTTTCTTTTTGCATTAAAGAGCCATATTTATCGTTAAATTTGTTTTTGAATGCATCGAATGCTTCTCCACCGAGATCGAAGGAGCTTATTAATAACGGCAAAGTATCCAACTCTATTGATTCATTGGAGTATCTCCGCAGTATGGTTTGTGTTTCACTGTTCTATCGCTTCTACAACGGATTTTGCTCGTGCGAAATAAGGCGACTTGTTAACGAGAGTCATGTATTCAAACAAATTACTCGGTTTTCTCGCAGAGCTTATCCGTTTGTTGTCGATTTGCCGTTGGATTGCACCCTGCATTACAAACAGAATTTTCAGCCGGTCTATCCTTAGGTGAAACTTCCGATAACTGGCATAAAATTGTCGATGACTTGTATTTTCTATTTATACATAATTTATCGATGACTTGCATTTTCCACAGAAAGTATATCGTTGACTTGCATAAAATTATCAATGACTTGCGGAAAATGAACGTCATCGATTAATTTTCTATAGAAAATTTAAGTTAATAGAAATTTTAAATTTTAAATTAATTAAAATGAGAAGGGGTTTCCTTTCAGTTAAGTGGGCTTTTTTGTAGGTTCAAACGCGTGGGAGAACGGATCACACAGATTACTTTATTCCTCCTTTATATGAGTTTATACTAAACCAACAAATTGATATTAAGAATGGAATTTGCGAAGGACGCTCTCCATTTCCCTTATCGACGAACTAGTTCTGATGTTGGATCCAAGGGAACGTGTGAAGGACTTGGATTATGGAGATATATATGCTCCCATTGATCTTATAAGCTGCATAGAGCCTCAAAAAATATTTTTGTTTGTGCTAACGCTCTCTCGTCCCAAGTTTAACCGAATAGATCTACATTAATTTACATCCTGGATGTTATCTAGTAGACCTTTTGCATGGTTTGAAGGTGAGAGTTCCACAACACAAATCCATGCAGTCGAATGGTCTTGACATTTATGTGTAAGATGTAGTCAACTTTGTAAACCGAATACTATGATGTTCTTTGCTTACAGTCGTCAATGTATTCACTGGGCCCGACATTTTGGCAGAGTACATGATATTTGTTTGATGGCACATAACTTCTCGAGCATGGAACTAAAACTGGATGTATTTGTAATCGAAGCTGCTAAGTAAGCTAAGCTTAAGGTTATCTACTCACCAAATGAAGACCTTGCAAATGAATACAACAAATTTGCCAAGCTTTTTGCAGTAAAGCTTTGACTAGAGTGAGTCATTCTACTGCCTTGGAAGAATCAGAAAATGTCTTGAGTCGTTTGCTAAACTAAATGAGATATAGAGATCCATAATTGCAGCTTTTTCAGTGGCGGTATAAAATCTGTAATGTTTTATGATTTCGAACACCGTTAAGTATTGGAGAACCAGTGCCTACGCAAAATACGAAATATATTCACTTACCGAATATTTAAAGCAAACAAAGGCTATGGACCATAACGGGCTCTATAATAAAATGTATAAATGTTGTCAATAACAATGATTTGGTCATACGTTATACATATACTCTTGGATAATATAATCCTATTTCCCTATCGGTTTCCTTATCATTAATTTACGGTTCTGTTAAATTGAAAAATATTTTTCTGAGCCGCTCTTTTTTTTATTAACACATTTTTTTTTTCAATATGTTAATACAAGTATTTTTATTGTTATTTTGAGGTTTTTTTTGATATTTTTGTTTATTTTAATAATTTAAAACTTAAAAATAACTAAAGTCAGCCAAAGCATACATATGTATGTAAATTTAAGAGAGCCAAAAAAGCCGAGAAGAATGTCTTAATATAAGAGAGTGGAATTGTTTTGTAAAAACAAAACAGAAAGCTAAAGAAGATCTTTTTTGGGCCTACACAGGTTTAAGCCAGAAATCTTTGTTAGTTTGTGGGGATCAGTGCAAGAGTGAACTTATTGTTTGTTGGTCGAACGACGAAAGAAAAGAAAACCACCGACATTATTATTGTGTGGAAAAAATAAACAATCAACCAGCCAAGTAGTAGCTGTCAGTTAAAACGGCAGGCAGTCAGTCAAGCAAACAGTCAGTCAGTTTATGGAATAGACATTTTCTTTTACCCCGTTTTTATGTGTTATTGTTTGAGCAACAGCAACAGCAACTTCAACATCAACATCAACATTTACTAGACAGACACAGGCAACTCCAAACAAACGTATACAAACAAGGGCTTGCTAGCTTGCTTACTTGCACAAGAAACGCTTGAAATACAACAGCAACAGCAACAACAACAACAACGGCAACACAAGAAAATATAGAAAGTTTTTGGAATTTTTCACAAGTACGTACATGAAGAAGAAGAAGAAGTAATTTCATTCATTTAAGCTGTCAATAGTTATGGACAAATTTTTCTTTTTTTTTTTTTCATTCTTATATTTGGTTTTTTTTAGGGTTTTATGTAACTATGACGGATGCGGAGAATTTCGCTGTGGATCAAGGAGAAGTTAAAAAATTGTGTTTCGTAGGCGCCTGGGCTTGGGCTCTAGAGATATTCTTTTGGGTGTGTGTGGCCGCCTTAATTATGTTTTTGCTGAGACGTTTGATTGAAGGACCATTTTATCGCAAAACCAATCGCATCGATGGCAAAGTGGTCATAGTCACCGGCTGTAATACGGGCATAGGCAAAGAAACCGCCTTGGAATTGGCTCGCAGGGGAGCCCGTTTGTATATGGCGTGTCGTGATGCGGCACGTTGTGAGGCTGCCCGCCTGGAGATTATAGAACGTACACAAAATCCCAATATTTTCAATAGAACTTTGGATTTGTCTTCCTTGTCGTCGGTAAGGCAATTTGCTGAACGTTTTTTGGCTGAGGAACAACGTTTGGATATTTTGGTTAATAATGCCGGTGTTATGGCCACACCACGTAAACTCACTGCGGATGGTTTTGAGCAGCAAATGGGCATAAATCATTTGGGTCACTTTCTCTTAACCAATCTCTTGCTGGATCGCATGAAACAATCAACACCCAGCCGTATAGTGGTTGTAAGTTCAGCGGCTTATATATTTGGCCGCATTAATAAGACCGATCTAATGAGTGAGAAAAATTATTCCAAGTTCTTTGGCGCCTATGCCCAAAGTAAATTGTCCAACATTTTGTTTACACGCAAACTGGCAGAGCTGCTAAACAATGCTAATGTCTCTGTCAATTGTTGTCATCCGGGGATAGTGCGCACTGAATTAATGCGTTACAATACCTGTCCAAAAACCTGGAATGTTTTAAAGACTCTTATAAACGTTTTCATACGTTCTCCAAAAGCTGGTGCTCAAACTTCATTGTTTTTGGCTTTGGATCCTAAAATGGAGTGCAAATCGGGTGGTTTCTACTACAATTGCTTGAAACTCCCTGTTTTGCCCAAGGCCGCTGATAAAGAAATAGCCGATTGGTTGTGGCAGGAAAGTGAAAAACTAGTGGGTCTGCCAGTCACCATTAAAACTAAGACTGTAGAAGATGTGCAAAATACTACTACCATGGATTCAGTTAAAGTGGTTAAAGAGGAAGAGAAATAATGTACAGTGTGTAACTCCCCCCCAGTGTCTTGTAATAAAAGCAGAGATTTTCCTTAAGAATGAAAATGAAAGGTTGGAGATTTTTTTAAATGCTTTATTTTTAATTTTTTTTTTATTTTAATTTAATTTTATCTGCTTACGTTTTAAATCGTATATGATGATATTAATTTATTTGCTTATTTATTTATTTTAAAAAACGAAACAAAAATTGTTTTTCAATTTATTTCTCTAATTAAATAAAGTACAATATTTAATTTAATTTTTTTTATCGATTTATTTATTAAATAATAATAAAAACAGAAACAAAATCCCAATTGTGTCTTGTCATAAAAGTGCTGTAAATACGAACAGTGTTCTAAATATAAAAGATCACTTTTAATCAAAAGAACTTGGGCCATAAAGTCCTTAAAGTCTCTTTGATTAGTTAGTTTTTAACTACAAAAGAGTTCTACAAACAATAAAAAAGAATTGATCTATTGTAGCATTGACGATTTGCTAGCTTGTTGCAATTAAGGTGACTGGCCTTCTGTAATAGGCCTTAGGATGATAATAATTTCATCTGTCGTTGTCTGGGACGTCTGTTGAATGTAGTTTATGTACATTTTTGCTGGTGGAGTTTGTTTCTCAAGAGGTAAGCACTATCTGACTTCATATGACTTCAATGTTCACTGTTGATATTATCCTCTCTGGGATAGTAGAAGCTAGTGGGCTTCCTGGATGGAATGTTCGCGAGGACGCGGTACGGAGCTCACTACCTCCGACATGTTACATACATAACATAATTGGTCATTACAACCCTTCAGTCCAGATTACGACCTAGCTTCTCACACCACTTATGTTGTGTGTGTTAATTTTATACATGAGTGGCGGGACCTACTGTTTAAAGTCGACTCCGAACGACAGATTTTTGAGAAACTTTTCATGGCAATTTTATTTACTCTCAGAGTTTTTGCCAGAAATCTGCTGAGAGGAAATCGCCGAAGAACTTTTTGTATTTTATTTTGATGTCTGGCCTGGGGCTCGAACCCTGGCTTTTCGTCTAATAAGCCAACACACTACCTACTAGACCACGGCGACTTCCCGACATGTTACAGACATAGGAATTCCGGTTGCCTCAATTAATTTGGATATTGTCCACTCGTTTTATGGTGAACCTCAATCTCGTTGGCATCAGAAAGGTACATACAATACACTGGACACTTCTGTCCTTATGTCACAGGGTCAACTATCGCACAATGGTGAATCCTATGGGCTATTGTCCTTTTAGTATGCATGCCGAAAGGCTTGGCCTTGCGATAAATGACTTCTGCAGGAGTTGTGTGTCTAAAGAGGCGAAAAAGACTGCCTTTCACCTATGGGTCAGTACTGTTCTTGTCATAAACAGTCGACGGCTTTTGTCCTCTCATTTTCTAACATCTTTGACCGAGCTCTCTAATATAAGGATTGCTGCAATAGCAAAATTTATTTTGGAATATTGATTGTGGTATCACAATGGACCTAAATTCTGACCTAACCTAACCTAACTAATCTACGAATATATAAATATTATTATAATATTTTAATTACCCTTTTATATTCAGAATGATAAATAATAAGGAGTCATAAAAGCAATTAACAAAATGCATGTTAAAGTTTAAAACTTTTTTTCAAATGGAAATTTTTTTTCTAATATTTTTTTTTATTAATCACAAAAACGTTGCCAATCACACTATAATTTTATTATTGTTATTATTATTGTTGTTTATTTATTTTTTTTTGCAGAATCCATAAAAATCCCCACCCACCACATATTCTACGTATTTGTTCAGCGATTAAATTTCTTTCATAAATAGCGGGAACTATAAAAACTTTTTTGTTTTTTTTTTTGTTTTGTTTTACAATTTCTAATTACGTCAGCAGATTAGCAAAAGTGAATAAAAAAAATTTTATACATATGTATAGTGATGTACTCGTATGTATGCCTATAAGTAATATTGTATATAATTTGTGAGAAAAATTAAAATTAACAAGAATTTCTTTGTATGTGTCTGTATGTGTGTGAGTGTGTGTAATTTAAAACTGTTGTAACTGTCAAAATATGACACAAAACATCTAAAGATCAATCCGATTGCGAAAAAAGGCAAAACGTTCGCCTTGTCACTGTCAATTTATTTCAAATGAAATTGAAGGCGACCCAGGTAGAAGGCCATAGAATTTTGAATCAAGAAAAAATAGTACTCATATGATCCACTGAATCATTTTCTGGGTGCAATTCTTCATAATCGTGATAATATTCTGTAGGGAAATCTACCATATAGGGAGGGGCATCATATTAAACATTTCACAAGAATGATTATTTTGAAAATATGAATGAAAAAAGTTTTTTCTTCACTTTTACATCACTTATATCCGATAGACAATGTAATGCAACTCTCATGTGTGGGCCGCTTTCTCGACAACATATAGGAGAGCGCGAAGATGTCCATTCATGACGGCATGGTGTCCAACTCTATTGATTCTTAGGAGTATCGTCGAAATGTGGCTTATGTTTCATTGTTCTGTCGCTACTACAGTGGATTTTGCTCGAGCAAAATCTCGCGAATCATGTACTTTTCACAGAGCAAATGGATCGCACGCTGCATTATAGACAGAATTATTTCCTTAGCGGAACTATCCCACTATACCGCGAGATGGAACTCCCAAGAAAGTAGAATCTTGCACAAAGTTTGTGTAGTGTTGCCGTAGTCTAGTAGGTAGTGTGTTGGCTTATTAGACGTAAAGCCAGGGTTCGAGCCCCAGGCCAGACATCAAGACAAAATAAAAAAAAAAAGTATTTCTTCGGCGATTTTCTCTCAGCAGATTTCTGGCAAAAACTCTGAGAGTAAATAAAATTGCCATGAAAAAGTTTCTCAAAAATCTGTCGCACGCGGTCGACTTTAAACTGTAGGTGCCACCACTCATGTATAAAATTAACACACACAACATAAGTGGCGTGAGAAACTAGGACGTTGTACAATGGATCAATTCGACCTCCGGGTACTGTACTTGTCTTAATTGACAAGTGCACGTCCTCTAACCTAACCTAACCTAACCTTGTGTATGATTAATCCTCAAGGCAAAATGTGAATTGTTTTATGAAAAGTACATTTGAAAAGTACTTTTTTTGTAAAACCATTTAGTTTTTCATTAAATCTTCTGTGTCTCGAATTCCTATGGGGCTTTTGATCTGATTTGCATTGATTAGATTTCATACCCAACTGTTCAACAGATCAGAAAGCTATAAATTTTTCTTTTTTTTCAAATTCTTTGAATAAAAAATTTTAACGACTTCCAGCTAATTTTAGCATCCAAATCACAGATGTATTTACAATTGTTAATTACCCTTTGAATCAATTATAAAAGCAAATACAATTTCAATGTCATTCGCCATACAAAAACAACAAAAAAAGCTACAAAAATAGGGTGTGTAGTAAAATGAAATATTTTTTTCTGTTGTTTTATTACAAAACTTGTTAACTCTGTATTACAACAGCAACAATTGATTTGTCAATGGAAATGATATGGAAATCAATTGAAATCTCTGCTGGTGTTCAAAAGTCAATGAATGGAGTAGAAATGATTCTTAAAGTAGGGATTCCATTAGCGGAGCAGAGCAAAACAAATCAAAGCAATGCAAAGTAAGAAGACCTCTAAGGGAGTGCATAGAATTGTAAATCTAACGGTCTTTTATAAATTGCTTGAAAAAAGCGTACAATAGCAATTGCTTGAAGTAGGAAAAGAGAGAGATAGAGAGAGAAAGTTATACTGTTAAACAATGTCAATGCCATTTTACAAAACATGAATAGTGTTGTAATTGTGAAATTAATTTACAACCAATACAATAGCAAAAACAAACAAAGAAATTATAAAAACTCAAAAACATAACTCTTATGTGCTGTTTCTGTAAGACAAACTATTCCAAACGGATGTCTGTTTGTGTGCAAAGCACGAATAAAAACACTGAATTTTATTCGTGTTTTCCAGCCTGACGTCTATTTGGTCAGGCTTTAGGCTTTTATGGCCGAAGTTGAATCGCTCTAGAATGTTATCGTTTATGCAACTAGAAAGGAAATTTATTACGATCGTGATAAGTTTTTTATGGAGCCATACGCCTTGAGAGCGAGAACCAGTATGAAAGTCAAGAGTACCTCTTCATTCTGCAGGAATTATTGAGCATATCCAGTGTCTCTGCTTTGGAGTGCAGATGCCAAGACTCAGGCTTCTTGGCCGGTGTTTCTTCAATGGTCTTAAAGACTTAGCTTTCAATCCTTTTTTCTTTTCTTGTCTATGCTTTAGTTTCTTCACTTTCTTAATATCTTTTCAAGTTTTTAATTGTTAGAAAGCATCAGTTATGCTTGGTTCCCCTATTTAAGGCAAATCATAGTCCAACCATCCAAGACCCCATTGAGTTGAAAAAATCTAGTGCTTGTACAGAATTATGTCAAATTGTAGGGTTTAGGACCTAGAAAGAGTACAGGAACTAACTCTGAATAATACAGAAATATCAATTTTTTTCATAAACTTTCAGTTCCAGTTTTATGTGTGGTCAATTCCACATCATAGTCAATGCAACGATAAACTGACATAATTTCCCAGAGCTAGTGTAAACAAACTGTGTTTGTACTCTGCCGATGTACTTGTACGTAATTGTAGCAACAATTAAGGGAAGAACTGAAAGCAGAGAAATGTATTTCATAACATTTTTAACCACTTCTGATTAAACAAAGCATAATTTTTTAATAGATTTCCGTTGTTATATAAACCACCCTTAATAGGTTAACGGCACAATAAAACAAAAATTGCATGGAAATTTCCACAATATTTTTAGATTTTTTTTTGTTCATTACTTTCTGCTTGAAATTCTACAGTGAAACAATTTTTGAACAATCGTTTCAGCAGCTACAATTTTTGTGTAAAAAGCGATGTTCTGCTTGACAGCTTTACAAAAATGTGACTGGTTGCATATTTTTTTTGACTTGGTTTTGTTGTTTTTGTTGTTGTTGCCATTATAATTTTCGTTTATTTTTTTCTTTTCATTAATTTAAACATTGTATCTGTTTTGTTATTTTCTACAATATTTTTAATTTGGCACGTGCCAAATTGGGGGCTTTGTTCGATATTATAAACTAAAGTTTTCACGCCGATAGCAAAAACTGCAACACAGAACAAAGTGCAGTGGAAAATTTTCGATTATCGAGCAAATGTGCTGTCATCTCCAAGAGCTGTGGATACATTTTCAATTATGACTAAGAACTTACGTTTAAAATTATAACAACAGTAAACATTTTCGAAACTGATCGAAAAAAATTAAATTTTAAAATTTATTTTGTATTCAAAATCGTTTTTAATACGAAAATTTCTGAAAGCTTGAATTTGTATAACAGAAATAAAGTGAAGTTATTTGACCCAATTTTTGAAATTTAGAAATTAATTTCGAATATTCGAACATGATCAAAAGCATCAATAGCACAATAATTTTCAATTCATAAGTTAAAGAAAGCAAACGAATTAAGAAATTGTCAAGAATTTGTTAAAAATTTAATATTTAATTTAAAAAAACTTTAGTTTTTGAAATTTAGAAATTAATTTAAAATATTCGAACATGATCAAAAGCACAATAATTTTCAATTCATAAGTTAAAGAAAGCAAACGAATTAAGAAATTGTGAATATTTGTCAAGAATTTGTTAAAAATTTTAATATTTAAAATTTAATATTTTAGCGAAAATAAAGCAAAATTTTATGTATTTCGATAATAGAAAGAAATTAAATTTGATTGCCATCACTTTCACAAATTCGAAACTAAATTCGCATTTTCGAATATGATCCAATAATTAAAATTGTTTGTGATTTTAAAATTAAAAATAGTGAAATAGGCTTAAAATAGCAATAAAAATTAGAATTAGAAATTATATTCGAACATGTTTAGAAATTAAAGAAATATTCGATCGAAGGTTAAAAAGTAATAAAAAAAATATTACAAAATAATTTAAAAAAAAATTGAAATGCTCAATTAAATTTTAATTTGAGTAAAAACTGCGTATTTAGCACAAATATTTGTCATCAAATTTGTCATCAAGTTTGTCATATTTTTCTTTACTTTAGCATTGTCTCATTTCTTTTAAGTATTGGGTTAAGGTACAAGTAAATTCTGAAGGCAAAAGGCTAAAGTCCACATACGAAAAGACAGAATGTTTAAAGCCTATTAAAATGAAATTGTTTTAAGAAATTAATGTCTATTAATAAAATATTTCTACGTATTGTTTAAACATATAATATGTAGTATTCGAATACAATATTTAATAAACAATGCAGTAGCAAATGCCAATTATTCAATTAAAGTTGTTATAATGCCGCTTCATCGATACAATCATCAATGAACACTACCCAGCAAATCTTTATTAAAAAGAGCACAAATAAAATGAACTCATTTATAAATTAAATTGTTATAAAAGAGCAATTTAAAAAGAATGGTATTAATTGCAAAAAAAATACCTTTTTTTAAATAAATGTTTGCTGGGTTATTTTCTCAACTAAATGGCAATTTTTTCTCCATTCTGTGTGATTAATGTGATATTGAACTTGCTGTATACGAACTGAAAATTAATAAAAAAAATTTCTATTCATTTTTTTTGTTAATTTAAAAAAATCCGGTTTTAACCGGTTTGAGAATATATTTTCCGATAATTAATGTAATTGTAACTCTACTATAATAGCTGCAATAGAATAAAAAAATCTGTTTATCATTCTTAAAAACTCATTAAATAATCAACAGTCAACAGCTGTAGAAATGTACTGCTGCTGCTGCTTACATCGCGAAATTGCATTGGAGTAAATTACAGCAAAAAAAAACAAATAATTTTAAAATAGAAAGATTTTTTAACGTTATTAAATTTAAAATTGCAATGACAAAAGTTTCACATGTAAAAGCAAAAACAGATGGAGGAACCGTAAATAGCTGTTTGAAAGGTTTTAAAATATATTTTTCAGCACGCAATAATTTAAAATTTAATAAGATTATGAAATAACAATTTCAAAAATTAATATACATTTTAGATAGAAAATTGATTCGACGAACGTTAAGTTTGTATAAAAATTACTAAGCAATCTTAGCAATTAAGACCTTTCGAACATTGAATTTCTTTAAAAAAATTAAAGTTTCACTACTTTAATGTAAAATTTTACTTCACATAGAATAGACGTTAATTTTTGGCCATGTTCGAAAATTCGAAATTAATTTCGAAAAATTTAAAACTCCAGAAAACGTATATATTTTAAAGTTATATTAAGAATTAATCAACAATTTATTGTTCTAAACCTAAATACATCGAATAAAGATTTTCGAACAATGAATTTTTATAAAATTTTAAAAATTTTAAAATTTTTTGCTGATATATCATTTTCATTTGAATATGATTTACTTTTTGAACTTAAGTTCGCGTTTTCGAATATACTCGAACTAACTTTGAAAATTTTATAACTCCAAAAAATTATGGATTATTATATTACTATAAAAAAAATTATATTAAAATTCGAATTTAATTTACATGTACATATATATATATATGTATATATGTATATATACATATATAAATAAAAATGTTGTTGTCTTTTAACTGATTTTAGCCGTTATCGATTTCGAACATAGAATTTTTGTGGTAAAACTTTAACCTTAAACTCTTTCGGTTTTATTATAGAAAATGAATAATTTTTAAATATTTTTTCGTTGGCCCATATATAATGTAATTAAATTTCTATTAATTAGTTTGTTTAACTTTATTAACTTTGCTTAATTTTATATAAACCAGTTCGTATTGTATAATTGTTGCACAATCGTTTATTGTTCTCAAGAGTATGTATGTATGTATATAGTGATGTTAATAATTAAACGATTTAGTTGGCGCCACTTAAAAGCCAATATTGAAAAAAATATTAGTTTAACAATGACTGACGTGACGTGAAGGCAGTTGGATAGATACTTGTAAAGGAATGAAAGACTATGTCATTAGTAATGATGATGGCAATAATGGGTAATGATTAGAAATAATTATCAATTGTTTTTTATTTTTATTTTCTCTTTTAAGTGAAATAAACTTAAAACGCAATACAATTTTGTAACAAAAAAAATAAAACTCACTCACAAATTCATTTTAACATTAAAATAATAATAAAAAAAACCATTTGCATTGATTAGAAGTGCTTTAAAAATTATATTTTTTAAGATTTTTTTTTAAAAATTTACTTTTAAGTTAAACGGAAGCCTTGGATATGGAATTTTTTGCAATCGATCGAAATATCCCTGTCTATAAGGCTGCCGAATCACTGTAGGAGGAAAAGTCGATTACACTGTCTGCAGTAAAATTATTGGGGACTTAAATATTCCAAAGCGGAAAATTATTGTACTCATTCAAACGCGCATAATTTTGCCAATGAAAGTTTTTCAAAAATCTGTCGTTCGGAGTCGACATTAAACTGTAGGTTCCACCCTTCATGGATAAAATTAACACACACAACATAAGTGGTGTGAGAGGCTAGATCGTAATCGTAATGCCATACAAAACTTTCATTGTGTAAATATTAAAAATTGTTAAATTGTTGTAAAAAAAAAGAATTTCTTTTCAAACTCAAAGTTCATGAAAATGACGTGTATTCTTTAATATGATACCCGATCAATTAGAATTAATTGAAAAGAATATATTTTGTTTATTTAAATTTATTACAAATTGAAATCAATTAATATGACTCAGACTCAAACTGATGTCCATAAAATCATGCAAATGAATCATTTGAATAAAGACATGTGTTTGTAATCTAAAAATGAATAAAAAATAAAATAAATTATAATTTCGAAATACGAATATTTTAAAACATTTTCCTTATTTGTACGAACATATATTTCAAATGACAAAGACTAGACTTTCTTTTTTTCTTTCTTGTTTAGATTGTAATTTATTAAATAAATCTAACATTTCCGCCTAATTTAAAATTGAAAAAAATCTTTCTTTTATTCCTTTGACAATATTTAGGCTTTTTATTATTTTATATACAATATATGTAAGTGTGGTTAAGATTATACATACATATAGTATACCCATGCATTAATGATCGGAAATGCCAACACATTTAACGTTGGCTAATTTCAAAACAAAAAAAAATATTTTCCGCTAATATAGCCAGCCACAGCCAACAATAACAATAAAATTTGTGTTCTGCTCTGATTCCAATGTTACGAATTTGAAAAAGAAAATGAAAAAATACAAAAAAAAAATTAAAAAATATTGTAAATTTCTAAAACACACAGCAAAACTTATAATTTATAAACAAATGCAATGCAATGCAATGGAATGATTGTTATTGTTATTAATAAAATAATAAATAATTACGAAAAAATAAACAAAAAACGTGTTGAAAAATTAGATAATTTTATACAAATTTTAATATAATATTTATAATAAGGAAAAAACAAAAGAAATTAAACGAAAAACTGTTTCTTAGAAAAAGTTTAATATTCCGGGATATTGGAAAAAATATTCACATTAAAAAATTAAGTGAAATAAAAAATATTCTTCTTAGCTTTGAAGATTACTTTATTACTCTTCATTCAGGATTACGATCGAGCTTCTCACACCACCCATGTTGTGTGTGTTAATTTTATCCATAAAGCCGACTCCAAATGACAGATTTTTAAGAAACTCTTATTGGCAATTTTATTTTACTATCCGAATTTTTGCCAGAAGACTGCCGATAGGAAGACGTCGAAGAACTGTTCTTTCATATTTCGTTTTACTTGATGTGTCTGAGCCGGGGTTTGAACACGCTACCCCTTAGACTACGGCGACTTCCTTCTTCTGTTTAATTCTCTTTTAAACTTTCTACATATCAAATTCAATTTTAATAAAATTGAATTTGTTTTCAATAAAATTAATTCAGATTGAAATGCCATTAATGCCTATACCATTCCATTTTGCTCTGCAGGCTAAGGCCAAACGCAAAGTACTGGAATTAGCTCAGCTAACAGTGGCGCTCAAAGTTGCTGCAGTTGAACGCAGAAGCGAACGGAGAAAGAACGGCGAAACCTATTATAAGTATAAAAAAGTATATTCAGAGACACTTTGGGGAAATTAATTACTTTCCAACTCAGCTTCTATGAAGTCCGTAAATAATTTCCGTAAATAATTGAACTACATGGGTAATCTGCAGACGAGTTCGCTGCCTTTGAAGTTAGGTTACATTGCCAGAAGCATAAAAAACATAAATTACATTGGATCCTATAAGTTCCCATTATAATACCGATAGTATCTTTTCCGTCATTTATCTCTAA
The DNA here is from genome assembly GCA_936449025.2 of Sarcophaga subvicina. NCBI lineage: Eukaryota > Metazoa > Arthropoda > Insecta > Diptera > Sarcophagidae > Sarcophaga > Sarcophaga subvicina. The sequence continues at coordinate 2,318,386 of OW388080.2, read as the reverse complement.
CATCTGACTGACATTTCTCAACTTTACAGATATTTTTGGCGTGGTTTTTATTCAAATCATCTTTAGTTAGATAAAAAGTTCTGGGTTTCCACGTGCCAGACAATGACAAAGAATCTCCATTTCTTCTGCGTTATTATATCATCCGGATATGTCATTTTGAGATGTGCAACCTATGCAGCAATGAGGTCCCAAAAATGGATTCTGGTTAGATTTAAAGTAGGCCAAGTTTGTCTGATCATAATACAAATGAGGTTCATTATCCCATCTTTCCTTTGAAAATGTGCAAAATTGTATGAGATCATACATATGTTTGACACTTTTTAGAGGAATTTACCAGCCTTTGCCAAACATCTACTTGGTTTTTAGTTTTCAATGTCGTCTCGTCCAGGAACTCATTTGAGGGTAATCAATGAAGGTCTTGGTCTCCTCTCCAGAGACACCCGACATTCTTGGACAATCTTATATGAGGTTTACACACTTTCTAAGGATCTAAGGTCTGCTTTACTGTCAGAAAATATGATTCGTTCGTTGCCGATTACAAAAAATTCACTCTTTACGTATGTAAAGAAATTTTCCATTCACTGAGATCCTACGTGCGTTACATGAAAATGGTTTTTTATTTCATCGCCATCAATTAATGCGTTTAATAGAACGCGACTTTTTTAAAAGTGTTCCTATTAAAATTAATTTTACGTCATATACAGAGAGAAGTTAAATAAAATTTTGTATTTCTATTTTTTTTATTAAACTATTAGCGTGCGTTTTTTCTATGAATTCATTCATCGTTTATGTAATTTCCCTGTTTGCTGTTAATTAATGTTAAAAAATAAATAGAATTTGGAAAAAAAAATAGGAAAAACCACTAAAATGGTAGAAAACTTGAAAACTAGTAATGTGTTTTAAAAATAAATTAAAAAAGGAATATTTTTCAAGGACAACTAAACTAGTTTTCATAACTAAAAATAAATTCGAAAGAAAACTATCGTAATATAACTTCATTATATTTGCAATAAATTTGTAGTAATAGAACAAAATCCCCCTTTTTTATTAATGACCGTTTATAATAATTATAATTAAGAAAATATCGATCAAACTTTTGGTCTTATAATATAATTTATCTATCCTATACCTATCTTATCGTTTCAAACGTCATATAACCCCCATAGCTTAGTAATGAATTTAAGTTCCAAAGACTTTGAACGTGACACATTACAGTTAAAAATCAATGAATAGAATGCATTTACATGCATATACATATAAATAAGCAAAAAAAAATTTTTTGTTAAAATACAAAAACAAATACAATAACAATTAATATAATGGAAAAAAACTTATCAGCTTTTTTACATTCTGTGATTTGTTACGTAAAAAAATATTGAAGTGGGGTAATAACATGACAAAAAAAAAAAGTTAAAAACACTTGTAACTTTTAGTTATAAAATCTTGAAAATAATGATAAACGTTTTACTGCAAATAATTTCGCAATAACTTTTTATTTTTATAATTTTTAATTTCACAATAAGCGTAAATTTATATGATAATTTTTTATATCTGCAAATTTAAAAAATTAATTATAAAAAATACATACTTTACAAAATCAACTTTTAAATATTTTTTTTTTCAAAAATAAATAAAAAAAATTAATTTTAGCAATATACCTAAAACTAATAAATCCGGAGCCAAAAAGCATTATTTTTTATTCTCAATATTCTAATCTAATCTCCTCCCTCCCTTGTTTTATTAATTTCTTAAAAAAAATATTTAAATCACCTACTTTTTGTTAAAATGAATTTCAAAGCGGTACCAACGTTATTTTCTAACACTTTAAAATGCATTCCTGTGTTACCACGTTATTGTCATTATAATTTAATGCGAAATAGTACAACCCTGTACCAGCGGCCACCATTTTGAAATGTAATGAAATGTTGCCACAATTGCGTATTTGTGACGACAGCGGCAGTGTATAGAGATATCAATTCGGTAAGCGAAGAAAATTAAATCAACACGGTACCACCGCGAAAAACTACAAGAGTTGACCAATTGTACCGAAATAAAGAAATCTAATCTTGAGAACTTGCATTACCTTTGAAAATCTGGAAACACTATTTTTTGTTGTTGCTTGCTGGTGGATCCAAACAATATTGCAAAAAGGTAAACAATGAACATTAAAAGGAAATATGCTACACTGACAACAACTTCGGGTGGCACTATTAAAGAGGAAGTGGTGCCCGTTTTAATACACGATCCCAATTCGGGTGAGGAGCCACAATATGCCTACGCCACCTTTGCCACCAGTGAGGAGGCTGAAGCAGCAGTGGCTTCCCTACAACACAGAGGCCAGCATCATACCGAGGTGGTTGATGCACAAGAGGTAATAATCGATGAGCATGGCAGGGCGGTGGCCATACATCAGATTGTCACAGAAGATGGCAATTCAGTGGAGGAAGAGGAACAGGTGGATGATGGTGAAGGTGGCCATACCATTCTACATATAGTACCTACTGCCGAAGAGGACGAGGAAGGTGTCCACGATGAGAGTTTAGGCAGTACTGAGGAGTATGAAATTACCGATCAAAGCGCAAGTGACTTGAACATTATGCGTAACAATAAAACCTTCTACTGTCCCAATTGTGGTAATTGTTACAGTGCAGCAGGCTCCCTAAAGCTTCACATGCGCGCTTGCTTGCGCCAGAAAGAGGAAGTGCCGGAGGAGGAGAGAAAATGTAATATTTGTAATAGAGTTTTCAATTCTCCCAGTTACTTAAAGGAGCACTTATTACGTCACACTGGTAGTGGACCGAAGCGTTGCTCCCGTTGTTATCGCAAGTTCATAGATGAAGACAAATTTAAAGCTCACATGGAACAGCATAAGCACCAAGAGAAATTAGAAGCCGAGGCAGCAGCTATAAGTGCCCAACACAGTGGCAAAAAGGTGGTGGTCAAAGAGTATACCTGCTCGTTTTGTTCGCAAAACTTTACCGTAGTCTTCGAGGCGGGCTGTGTTAAGCGTCGCTATGCCTGCGATCCTTGCCGCGAAAAGTACTCAAATGCCGAAATGCTAAAACAGCACAAACAAATGGTCGAGGAGAAACGTGAATTCTCTTGTGATCGTTGTGGTCGCAAGTTTGTCTTCGAAGGCTTCTTACAGCGCCATATACCTACTTGTGATGGTACTATTAAGAGACGTCGTGATATGAAGTAAAAATAGAACGGTTGCGTTTTAACAATTTGAGGAAAATTCTATGTTCTTGGACCTAATTCAAAGGATAGCTAGCTATTATTACTATGTCATTTAAATTAATTTCGCTTAGTTTTTATCTTATTTTCTTTCTATCATGTAAAATTCTATTATTATTACATATATAAGGAATTTTCTATATTTAGAATAAATAAAACAAACAAACAAAAAAAAGAAATCTAGCCATGGGCTGGAAAAAAATATCAGCTAAAGGTATGTTTGAACAAAAGAAGACGTTTTAATGTTTTATGAATAAGGGTCATATGCTTTCTATTAAATTCAGACCAGGCAATACTGGCAATGATTCAAAACTCCTCCTCCACTGTGTACCTGTTGATGGTATTTGGTAGGACTTCATCTGATCTAAGCAAGTCCATAATGGAGATGTCCCTTTCATTGATTTCCCTCAAATCGATATTGTCGTGTAGGTATTGATTTTAATTCTTGTAATTTTTGGATTTCAATTTATTCACATAAGTTTTTTATTTAGTATTGAATTCCAAAAAAACATCACCATATTTTATCAATAGAAAGTAAAGAAAAACTTCAATCTGAAGAGCTCACATAATTTAAGACCACAATTTGATGTGTGCACGTTGGGCCACGGGCTTCCAATCAGTGTGGCAGTAGAATTCACTAAAGCTAGGATCAATCAATTTGTCTCTGGGCAATGTTTTGAAAACGGGTTCACCATAGTAAGTGCCAACCTGAAACAAACAAAAAAGGTAAAGCATTCATAACAGAGTAAAAACGGATATGCTTACCTCCCAGCCGGGAACATTAGCCATCAATTTGGCTTCTTCATCGCGGTTACGTCTCAACTGTTTCAAATATTCACGATCGCGTTCAGCAATCAATAGAGGGAAGATGGCATTTTGGGCCGAACGCATTTCGATTTCTTCACGTTGAATCATTTTGGCATTCAAATAGTAAATATACATGCCAACTGAAGTTACAGCGGCATAGGTGCCCAACATTTGCCAGCCTTTATTTACGAATAGGAATTTAATTATATTAACATAAAAGGAAACATACTTTCTACCCACCCGTTAAATATGACTTAGCAGGCACACGAGCAAAGTTAATTTTCTTGTAGCCGCCTGGTGGTGGCATATCTTGCTTTTTGGCAGCATCCATAGTGGTTTAATTCGTTTTTAACTAAAAAGGTAGTTAAAATTTGTTACAGAAATATTTATTTATTTTAGAAGAAAGTTTTACCCAGGCTGCTAAGGAAAAATGAGAAAAATCGCAAATTTGTTGAAAAAAATTATTTTTGACAATTGGCCGTTTGCATAACAGCAATGCTGCCAACCGCAAATATTTGTTTATATTTTAACACACAGCTGTTAACGGGGTGGTTAATAAATTATCATAATACAATTTAGTAATAATTTAATTTTTGGAATTTTTAATTTATTTTAAAAAGAATTGTTTAATAACAAATACTATTTTATAATATTTAATTATTTTTAATGTTTTCTATATTGTAAGACAATGTAATTGAATATGCTACATTATGGTTTAATAGCAAACAGCTGTCTCCTTGTTAGTAATACGGTCACTCTATTTAAGTAAACAACTGTTTGTCAATTCTCGTTGTTGTTGTTGGATCAACAAAAAACGAGGTGTGCGCGTGTCGGTCTGGTAAAAAAGTCTTAAAAAACACTCCCCAGCAAAAAAGACTTCGGAAGGACTAGAAATTGTTGAAAAAGAAAGGTTTTTAATGTTTAACTTTTAAAGTTTTAAGTGATTGATTGTAATATAAAACAACGAAGTGATAAAACGAAACACCAGCCGTACAGCAAAAACAACAATGAATGCTTTAAATTTACGTGTATCCACCGTAAAGCCTGGGGAAAATGTCCGGAAAAATGCTGAAATGCGTGCAGCGTTAGTAACTCTGCCGAAACAATATGAATTGTGTAAGAATAATTATAATAAAAAGAGAAGAAAATTGTATAAAGTATGCTTAATTAAACATTTGATGGTTTTGTTTCCGTTTACCAAACAACCCAACCCCACCAGTTGAGGAGTCTTACTGTTTGGAAATGAAAAATGCCAAAACCGTGCCGGACCAGGTGCTATGTGTTAAAAATGTAAGTGTTATAGGTATTAAACAAATTAAATAAATTATTAACATTTCAAGATAATATAACGTGCATTGCTTTAGACCTTTAAGAATCTGGGGACTGACGAAAAGGCTTTACAGTTCTTATGTGATATTTACTTTTCCAGCCCTCTTAAACACCCCGTAAGGAACCAAATATTAAAGTGAGTTAAGATTTATTATTGCTTTTGTATTAATAATACAACAACAAATTCTATGCGTTGTATATTAGACTCTTAATAACTGCGGCAAAGTTGGGTACAGGTGTGGTGGATGAATCATCGATAGTAAAAGCCTTAGAAAACAGTTTGCAAAAGTTGGTAGAAGAGGGTAAGACACAAACCGAAAGTGTTAACTGGAATTCAACCATAGCTTCTCTGTCAGGCTGTTTTGAGAATTTCGAATGTGGTCTTAAGGCTTTGGAAAACTGTATTAACATTGTATTTCCCTATGCCTGTACCTCAGTTAACAAATATGTTACGGAATTAGGGTAAGTAACCTGATTTCTGGTATTACTGATGAGGTCTACAATTAAACAAACCTGTTTATAAACTCTAGGGTCTTAAGTTCTCCTTCGGTGCGTAATGAGTATTACTTATATGTTCACAATTCCTTACGTTTCCTATTGAACTGCGTCCAAGAATTTGGTAAAGTTATGAAATCGACACATACCGATCAACTGAAACAATTGAATACTAATTGCAAAGAAATAATATTGGATAGTGAAATACCTATGGACCCACGCACTAATGCAGGTATTTTAATGGCTTATATAGCCAAACTGTTTGAAGAGTATGAATCGTTTGTGGCCTATGTTAAGGATATAAAAAATCCAAATGAAATTGCCATGTGTGTAGGTGTTATTAACACTTGCGATCAATATGACTTTCAGCAATATTCCGCCGATATTCGTGATATTTGTGGTAAAATCGATGAATTAGCCAATGCAAATGCCACTGTGCCCAATATTTTACTGTGTGCTACACGAGCTTTATATCAAATCTCCAAATTGACTTACAATTTTGCCTTAAAGTCACCACAAACTTTAGACGACATTAAATTGATTCTACGCAAGCTTTTGATATTTACCGTTGCCTATTTGGAGCATCATATGGATAGTGTACGCCATATATGCCGTGATCTAATGCGTAATATAGTGGCTGCTTCCAAAAAAGTGCAATTTGATTTTTTATTACAAAAAATCTACGATGCCTGTAATTCGGATCGTTTGTCTTTGTCCATGAAATGTGTGGTTCTGCAACAGGCTGCTTCCATTTTGGGAGCAGACGAAATTATAAGCAATTGTTTGGATTTGTTTTCTCAACTCTTTGCCAGTAATTTGGGCAGAGATTTTATGGTGAATAATTTATTTGAAAGTAAGTAGAAATGCTTTACATTTCTTTATATTTTTTTATTTATTTTTTTTTTTGTGGATTTGATTGTAGCTCTCATGATTTCCCATCACAAAGAGCAGCCTTTTGAAAATTGGATAAAAATCTGGATTAATTATCTTTTAAATATAGCTTCGGCTCAGGATAGCCGTTTGCCTGACATAGAAATTCTAATAGTTAAGGCTGTAAAGTGTGATAGTCGTGTGGTACAAACTATTATTAACTGTGAGGATAAACCTAAAATCCCAATAAGTACCAAGTTGTCGGCCTTGTGGGCTGTACGCAAGTCAGGCATAAAGATTGATGATTTTGCTGAAATTATGCAACAATTTTCGAAAAATCTACAGCTTTGCATACTCTCCAACGACGACGATACACGTATAATGGCCTTGAGACTGCTAGTCGAAACACACAAATCCACAGAACCCTTAACTTTACTCGAATGTAAACATTTGTTAACCTATTTGGAATACAATGCCAATTGTCAGAGCCCCGCGACCAGGCAAAAAAGTTTAGCTTTATTGAGCAAAGGCTTGGTAAGATGTGAATTGAATTTGGTTAAGTTACTAAAAGGCAAACTACCACCTAAACTAGTACAAAATCAACCTTTGGAATTGAAATTTTTACAAGATTTTATGCGTATTTTAGTGGAAAATCTTTTTGAAGGCGCTAACTTTAGTCGTAGATCCATATCGTTACAATTATTAAATCAGTGTCTTACCATAGGCATAAATTCCAATTTAAAGCTACTTTCCTTGCTGCCTAAAACGGCGGTGGCGGTGCTGACTAATACTCTTGGTGATCCCTATGAGTCCAATAAAGATTTGGCGGTAACCATGCTTAAGCTGTTGGAAGACAATAGTGAACTTAGCTTAATAGAACACTACAATTTAAATATTAATCTTTTGGAATTACAATGTTTGTTAAGCTCTGTCAAGCCCACAGATACTGTTACGGCAGCCTATCAATTGGAATTTTTGTGCAATAAATGCTCGCCCGCTATATTTGGTGACTATGATTTGCCCAACTATGCTACTTGCCTATATGCTGCTCTCAAATGGCTCATAGTGGATTTAAAGCAAGGCTTGAAATTGGCCAAACAATCCATATTGGAAGCGGCTAAGCTAAATCCTTTATATGGAATATTATTTGCTATTAAACATCTTTTGAAAAGATTGGATTTCAGTTACTTAAGCCAAGAGATAACCTGGCGCATTTTAATTGCGGAATTAATTGTTTTGTGCAAGGATTTAACGAATGTGGTCGCACCCATAGTCAATAGCTCTTCGCCTGAAGGCCATCTACCCAATGATTTCAGTGAATTGCCTCAGGAATTGCAAAGTAAACAACAACAACAGGTGAGAGAAAATTATGTCAGTTAGGAAATGGTTTCGCTAACGTATTTTTTTTTTATAAATTTTCAAGAGTCCGGAAAAGAAATCCACTTCACCGTGCAAAATCTTATCATCCAAACTGCGTAAGATTGACATGAAAACGGTTAAGACTACACCGCAAATGGTATTGCTTTGTGCTTGGCGTACTGTTAAAGATGTTTCCTTAATACTTGGCGAAATTGTCATATGCTCACCCATACAATTCAACAAGTTGACGGAGCATTTCCTGATAACCAAAGAACAAATTTTAGAAATAGGCGACCATTTTAAACTTTTGCTGGCAGAAACTAAACATCGTGGTGCTTTTGAACAGGCCTATGTAGGCTTCTCCAAACTATGCTGTCGTTTGTGGACTGTAGAATCGAATGATTTAAACTCCTTGCCCATGATATGGTTGAGGGAATTGATAAATTTAATTTCTAAAGATGATTTAAACAATGAGAAAATCTGCGCCACCAGACGCAGTGCTGGCGTGCCTTTCATGGTGCAAGCATTGATAACGTCAGAACTGCAGGTGGGCTCTACTAAATCTTTAATATTCTGCATGACCCATTTACTACAGCTGTGCGCGGCTACAGAGAAGACTTCCGAGTCACGTACACATGCCTTAAATATTCTAAGAGCTTTATTTAGATGCACTGATCTGAATGAGACTGTTGGTGAATTTGTAGCCGAAGGTGTTATCACCGCCATACGTGGTTATGATGCTGTAACATGGTCTGAGAAAAATTCTGCCACGCTATTATTCGCTGCTCTTATAACACGTATATTTGGTGTGCAACGCACCAAAGACTCGGACAATTTAAATATACGCAATAAAATGACGGGGCGTGTATTCTTTTTACGCTATCCCAAGCTATACGATTACTTTCTGGAAGAACTGCAAAAGGCTAGTGATTTAATACAACAACAGCAGAAGGCCCATAAACTGCATCCATTGTTATTGATTCTAAGTCGTTTATATCCCTCGGCTTTAGAGGGCACCGAATCAAATCTAAAACTAAGTGAGTTTATACCGTATATATCGAAATGTGGTGGCTGTAATGAAATGCAAACACGCTATTTGGCTGCCAAGGCTATAGTGGCTTTGATTAGCAAAGACGAGGTGGTCAATATGGTTTTAACCAAATGTGCGGAGTTGGTGGTAAGTGCAGATATACATATGGACATCGAAATAAAATTGTATTTACTTTCTGCTTTTAAATGGTAGTTAATGACTGATGGCAGTTTCGAATTCAAATCAAATTGTCTGCATGGTTACATTTTACAGGTAAGTGGGGAGAGAGAGAGAGGCTATTCTTTTCATTCAAGTACTTGAATTTCAATTGTTATTGTATTTCTTAAATAGATTTTGTATTTATTAAAATATCATAAAACTTTATTAACTGACGATTTGATAGCGGATATAACGTGTACCTTGGTTACGATACACGAAAGATTAAAACTAAACAATGCTGTCGTTCTGAAACTAATGCTAGACGTTTATATAGAGATTTTAAACAGGTAGGCTTGCTTTGCGTTTCATTGCCAGTGCTCTGGTGCATTATTTCTTATTATATTTTGGATTTTTTTTTGTTTTTTTTTTTTTGGAATATTTTAGTTTGTCTAGCCTTAATTTTGGTCCTGCTATTGTACAACAACTTTTGTATTTCTCCAATTTAACAACCTTATGTGATCCAAATATGGCCTTTTATTATCCTGTTTTTTACAAATCGAATTTCCTTTACAATTTGCATATCATGCGTTTAACTTTGCCTTATGGTGCTCTATCTGATTATACATTAAGTCCTCCTTTAACCAATATGCCTTTAGAACAAGCTGATACCTGCCTTAATATAATGTTACTTTTACTCTTGAAAGCCAAGACCCTTAATGATAACGAAACGTCTGCGAATAAAACAACGGATAATGGTTCGAACACGGCCACAAACACGCCTGTCGTGGGTGCTTTTGTAGTAACCGAAGATTATGAAAATAATGAGATTCTACAAGAATTTGAAATAGGGCCTCATGAATATCAATTTGTGCGTGCATTAAATGAGGACACTTTAAACGAATTGGCTACAGAGCTTAGGGATAGTAAGGCTTTGCAGCAGACCTTAAAAGAAGTGGTAAAATTACCGTTATATTATCCAGAGGCAGCCATGAAGTCCTATGCCATATTAAGTTTGTTAACAAATTTTGATTTTACTTTAACGAATTTATTGCGCGAATCAAAAAAACATACGGGCGATGTTAAATCGCCGATGATGCTGTGTGTGGAACGTATAGTACAAAATCAAGGTGTTGAATATAAATGCGCCCAATTATGTTTGGAATACTTGACCGAAATATCACAACCTTGGCAACCGGATTGTTTAAGGTGCGTTTTGGTTATATTCGTTCCATTTTTGTTTTTTTTTTTTTGAGAATTTTTTTAAATTAATTTTTATTCATTAGATTTAAAGCGGCCACGTTATTGGCCTATATAGCTGTGCACTATCCCAAATCGTTGGAAAAGAAACGTATTAACTTTGTGCGTTCCTATGTACGTCTCATGCTGAATCTGTTGATGGACGATGATTATGAGATACGTGACTTTACCGCCAAAATCGTTTTACACTGTCTACCCGATGACATTGAATTGGGTTTGTCTGATAGTTTAAGTAATAAGTCTTTAGTTAGTGTTTTAAACATTCCAATTCGTACAGAAAGTGTTGTTTCGACCATGGCTCAGCGTTTATTTTTACAATATACAGCCGATCTATTACTAAACTATAGAATGGACGATACATATATCTTGGATATATTTAAATTAATAACATCTTGTCTAACCTCACAATATTTAGCCAAAGACGACGATGATCAGCATTCGTCATCGTCATCGTCGGGCGGCGGCGGTACTACTACTAGTATTGGTGGTAATGGTAATGGCATCAGTTCACTTGCCACCGATGTGGAGATATTCGAAAAGAACGAGGCAAATGTTTTTGCCGAGCCTCTAAAAGCCATCACCGATTGTGTGGTGGTATTCAAGTTTACATTTCGTTTACGTCCTAAAGTTGTACGCTTTGTGGAATCATACTTACAGGATATAACAAATCAGGGATCAGTGCTGTAAGCTCAATATAAATATATATATACTATATTTTCTATATATACATACATATATAGAGCATATCTATATATTTAATTTTAATTATTTTATATTGTATGTAAATATTATTATTATATTACATGATATTATATTTTATTTCTAATCATTATTTTTGTAATACGTTTTATGTTTTGTAAACATATCCATTCACAATTGACATAACTACATACATATGTACTTCGTTTTAAGTTTGTTTTTATTTCCGAAACAAATGTAATTCAGTCCAGTAATTATGCTTTTAATCTTATTATAGATTCTTCCATTAACTGGTGCTCTTAGTTATAGATTTTTCTTGTTTTTTTTTTCTAATTTAATGCATTACATTCATCCATCATCAGCATCTCATCACTTTTATTAGTAATATTAATAGTACATATCAATACAATACTCTTTTATTTTTAATTAATTAGATTGAATTCCTTCCATACCTGTACCCTCTTTAAATGTCCCTTAGCAAGTTGAAACAGCCTGGAAAATTAATATTCAAGCCATGAAATTGATTAAAAAGTTGCTTCCAAAAGTCCAATACAGTACTGACTAATCTATTTTACCTACAGCTACTCCCTCAAAAAAAAAGCGAGTCATGTACATGTATAAAGGTCATGCGCTACATGTGCTACCGATTCTAATTGCGACATTCACAGCGTAATAATTACGATGTGCTGTAACGTAGGCTATTGTGTTGTGACAATAGACTAACGAGTCGTTTCAAAGATATTTAATGAAACAAAGTCACCTCCATTAAGAATTGCTTATGAGCCCTTACTGCCTACAACTATGTACAGTATTGGAGTTCATTCCATTGGAACCCAGTGTTTCAATGGCTGTCTGACTATCAGGCTTAGATATAGCGTTTGTGCTATAATACTATATGTTTACATACATATATAACTTTTGTCCGCCCAGTGTTAATTTTCTAATCGATTTTATATGCTTCCTAAGCAAGTTCCAAAATTAGAGCTTGAATGTGTTATTGGCTTTGTGTATGCATATGTGAGAGTAGACAGTTTCGTGTTACAATCCTAATTCAAATCTCAAGTATTTATAAGGATTATATCCCGTGTAGTTATTAACAAAAGTAGGCCATAGGCATAAACATATACTCAAAGTGTGGTACTACTAACGTCTTGTAGCCGCATTCAACTACAAATTGACTACAATTCTTTGCCATTTGTGTGTTCCTAGCTCAAGCCAAAATTTGATGAATCATTTGCCCAAACTCATCGTTTCTTTTCGGTATCGGCAAATACGTATTTATAGTCTGACCTTAACAGACTGTATCTTAAATAAACTATTCTAAATATGTATTAAGAATAAAAACTTTAGTATACAATTTCCTTGTAATAACCCATTTTGTATGCGAATAGTTGCGCTATAACTTCCCTAAGAAGAATATTAAATTAAAACCCAATATTAGCAAATCCACCTGTGTTCATATTTAGATTGTTTTCCAAAACTCTTGGTTTTCCACAACATTTGTAGTTGTTGTAAACTGAATTACATTTGTATTTGTTTTGTTTTTCAATTGTTTTTGTACTAAAAAAGAAATAAACAAACTGCTGACCTTAGCACACGCTGGTGCTATCTATTTAAAGTTTTGTTTTTTGTTTGTTTAGTTTTAAAACAATTTTCGAAAACATTTTTTTAGTTTGTAAAGCTTTGTTAAAATAATTTTTATATATATATATACGTGTGTGTGTGTGTTTGTGTTTCAATAAAGCAAATATCAAATAAAATTTATTTAAGCATAATTGTATATGAGATTTTCTTAAAGCAAAAATGACAAAAAATAATCTAAATCATGTGATTAACAAGCAAACTCGGTATATGGCTATACTTTGTTTTTTATTTTATTAATTTTAATTTTCATTATTATTGTAACACCAATTGTATACTATTTAAGCTCAAGCTTAAAACGCCTAGCCTATATTACGCTTCGAACACTTAGGGCCAAAGCTATTATGTTCTAATTTTTCTTTTGCGCACTTTACAAGTTTTGCTTAACATTTGTTTGTGTTCTTTAATTAATGATTTATTGAGAACGAAAATTAATACGCATTTTTCAAAAAAACAGTAATTATCTCAAGGAAACCCAGCATAATGATGAACGATGCCAGCTGATATGATATGAAATGCCATGTATAAGAATTTTCTTCTTAACTTTCATTTCCCAAACAAAAGAAAAGAAAAACTATAAGAGAAAAACAAATGTGATTGGTTTTAAAAATTCTAAATTAAAGTGAAATGTTGTACAAAAATAAAAAAGAAAAAATTAATAGAAAAATAGAAAAAAAAACGTTTATAAACTTTACCCCCCACATTCTTTCTTTTGTCTGCTGCTGTTTTGTTAAAATTAAATAATTAAAATAATTTGTATATACATATGTATTCATTCATTTTACTAACCTTTCTTTTATATATTATACTATATACTATATGATTTTTTTTAAACATACAATACATACATAATAATAATGGTATTCAATATCACAAGAAGAAGACGTTGCAAAAAAACAATAAAACACAAGACTGTAGAGTATATAATCTCCAAATTATCTTAAAAAAAATGAAATCAAAAGAAATAAGTGAAACGAAATGAAATGAAAAAAAAAATTATTCAACTTTGGTTTTTGGATCATCTAAAGGAGATATCGTGTGATGTTGATGAGGACTGCCATTAGATGAGCTGGACGATGGCGAAGAAGACGACGCTACCGATGACATATCATTAACGCACTCATCACAGACGCGTACATCATCTAGCCAACCACGATCAGGTACTGGTCTACGGGTTTTCGAACACTCAGCACATACACCCTGGCCACATTTGCGACAATGATGGCGTTTACAGTCACCACTCTTAAATGCTTTCTGAGGACTTTGGGGCGAATCACCGGAGACTTGAGCCAAAGCCAATTCCTCGGCCGTGCCGAATGGCATTTTACAAATGTGACAGCGCACAGCTTCTGCATCGGGTACCCAATAATCTGGACGTGCTGTATCTTTTATAATTTCTAAACAAAACACAAACAAAACATAATCATTTGAATAACGGCTTCCAAAACAGTAATTCAAGTTCAATAAACAAACAAAAAAAAAAAAAAACAAAAACAAAACAATTTTAAAATATACCAACCTTTGGTGCATTCAATAGCGGCTGAAGCTACTTTACTGACCGTATTGTATAGAGTTTCACCACATTTGCGTACCGTAACATCGGTTTCTTCTGCCGCATTGCCGGCGTTAGGTCCTAACGAATGATTTGGAGAGTTATGGTTAACATTAGTGGGTTGATCACTAGCTAAGTGTTATAATTTAAATTAAAAAAAATAAAATTTTTATTAAAGAAAAATCTTAACGTATACCTGGCATGCTATCAGCATTCTTTAGCAACTGTTGGCGACAATCGCTACACACTCTAACATAATCATACCATTTGCGTGCCGGCACAGGCATGCGATATTGAGTGCAAGCATCGCAGAAACCTTCACCACAACCGCGACAGTGGTGTTTTCTTAAACCAGTCTTTTCAAAGTTTTTCTTACACGAAAAGCAATGCTGTAAGCAAATAAAAATTGATATTAATTCGTCGTGATATTTCTCCGTCGTTTACATATAAATCGACAAAAGTTTTACCGTTATTTCATGATTAGGTTTCCAGTATTTGGGTGCGACCTTATCGGCACACCATTCCTTCAGAGCCCCGGTGGGTTGTGACGAAAAACTTGTTAAAGCCTCACATACATAAGAGACCTTATCTAAAACCATTTGTCCGGAGTGTGTAGGCCCCTTTGGCATTAAATTACTATCCTTCCAAACGTGTATGGTTTGGCAACGTACAGCCTCACAGTCCTGAATACCATTCCAATATTTAAAGCCACGAGCAATCTCACCACAATGTGGACAATTTATCGAACAATGTGTCCAGCCATCTATGCGATGGACAATAACTTCACGCCCGTTATTGTAACAGGACTTGCACAGTTCTACTTTATTTTCGAATTGATGTTGATGCTGGCAGGGTTGTGAGTTCAGGTGATTTTCGCCTTCATGGCCCATGGAACGTTGGCAGCGTCTATTGCAGGAGGCACACAGTACGGGACAAGTAAAATACTGTTCGGGAAAGGGATTAATTGACTTCTCGGATATTTCGCCAGAGAATTTTTTATTTAACGCATGCATAGCTTTAAAAATTACACTAGGTGGTCGTGGGGATCGTACAGTGGTATTTTCTAAATCATTACGTAAAGCACATATAAGTTTACTGTAGTCGGTAGAGCCCGATGAAGATGTTTGTATGCCCACATAACGCAAGGAACTAAAAGCCTTAATATCATAGTTTAGCCTTGCAAAGCTTTCACGCATTCTTTCCTCAGCACTTTCCTCAACGGCTAAAAGAACAAAAAAAATAAAATACGAAAACAATGTAATTAAGAAAATTGCGTTAAAGAAAATTTTCAATTGCTTACAATTTTCTAAAGGTTTGGTGTGTCTAGTCTCATGAAAAACTATTACAGCTGGCCCTAAATTGGCAGCACCTTGCATGGATAATGACTGCAAGGCTTGGGAGAAATGCAAACAAAATGCCTTAGAAGCAGTACCCAAAAAGTCATACATATCGCTATGTAAACGTTCCGATCTAGTGCGGTAAATAACAATATCTGATATGGCTAAAATCTGTTTAAAAAAAACAAAAATTATCACAATTACTATGTATGTATAACGGCAATCAATAATACATAAATCCTAAACTTACCTTAAGTAACATACGCATACGCCTATTGCTTTGTGAAGAAGTCGATAGCAAACCTTCTGTATCCAAACATAAGACTCCCAGGTCTGGTTGCATGGCTGCATATACGCCCAGGGTACAGGAGTGCTGCTCTGGTGAAGTTTTGAACACTTCTACGCCTTTGAAGAAGGCATGATTCATCGTATGCGATTTACCATCACCTGTATTGCCAAATATTGTAACAACTTTGATTTTAACCGAATTTGGGCATTTAAGTTTTTTGCAAAATAATTCGGGTGTATTGATATGCAATCTTTCGTTGGCATCCATTAAAAGAAAGGAATGATCGGTTGAATTATCCATAACTTCATAGTCGGTGGAGGTAATTGTAATCGATTTGAAATCAGCATCGCTAACAACATCGGGCTTTAATGCCTCTTCCTAAAAAAAAACAAATGTTTTGAGATTAAATTTAAAGAATGACTTCAATTTCTTCTTCCGACTAGGGTCTTATAGGACTTTTTGCGTTTGAATTGTTTGCTTTTACGTTCAGACACAAGTTATTATCCTTTAGATATTATAGTGTTTCCTTTGTCTATACGAAAGAGTCGGGAGCCTATATTCAGACTCTTCTGAGGTATATTATGGCTCAGGGATACATCTGCATTTCCGAATGGCGGAAATTTAATTTCTGTGTATTTTTTCTTTCTCTCAATCGGCCTTATCTGCTTCCTTTCTCTCTTTTTTTTACAATTTTTCACTTTTTCCAGAGACGAACACATTGAATGCCATATAGGGGTTTGGGTACTTATTGGTATACACGGTCTCAAACCTACATATTTTGCAGCTGTCTCTTCTATAAACTCAAGAGTTGCGTAACAAGGAGTATCCTACATATATCAATCCGATATTAAAGTAGGAAGGAAACGTTGTACTCCTTTCTTTTGTGTACAACTGAAAAAGTTATGCACTTAATTGGATAATGTTAATATGGACTTAAAGTACTAAACAGGCCCTTGAACCCGAACTTTAAACATTAAGCTTAAAATTACTTCGTCTTGTCGTCTCTTCTTACAAATTCACACATCTTGTCTAAACACTCTTTATTTACTAAAACAATTTTTTAAGTGGAGTTTACTGCTCAAGAGTCCTCCCTTCATTTCTCTTAACACATATGCAAGTAAATATTTCTCTTTGTTATGCTAACCTCTGATATAGATTTCATGAGCGCCATCTGTTGTTGGTATGTAGATAAAACAGTTTTGCAAATTTCGAAATTTTCGTTAGAAAACAGTTATAAATTGTTGTATTTTTATTTCTCATTTATTATTGTAAAAAAAGAAGAAATAAAAAACAACAAAAAACACGTCACTATATAAATAGAAAACAAATAACAGTATCGGAAATCAAAAACAACAAGTTGAATTGATGATTTTCAAGAGTTTTGTTATTGTATGACTGTGTTTGTTTGTATGTGTTTACAAACATATATATATATATTTTTTTTAAGTTTCTTTGTTAATAAATGCGCACATACGCTTTGACACAATGTCAAATACTACTGGTAAGAAATTCTGCTCTCTCCACTAAGCACAAGAAGAAACACACAATAAATATTGTAAGCAATACATAGTAGAAAAAAATATTATTATGAGATTTAAATTATAAAGTTTTTAATTCAACAGTAAATTGTGCGAAAACGTATGAAAATAGAATAATAATAAATAAACAAAAATACGCGACAAGTTAAAAAAAACCGCACGACTGTTGTTGACTCTGTGTGTATTACAAACGGACAAAAGAATTTTTATCTCTAAAACCCTTTTTCAACAAACATGCATACTCGGCTATAAATCGTTCGTGTAATTTACCAACACCAGCAGCGCTTGTAGGCGACCGACGACAGCAATAAATAAAATAAAATAAAAGATTCTCTTCTCCCCATTTTATACAAACAAAAGTCATTGCACTTTTTTTTTCTCTGGAGAACATTAAATTTGCATTCTTCCTTGAGACCGGTGATAAAACCGAATGCGCAATAAGATAAAAAGCTCTTTTGAAAATATTCTTCTAAGAGAGAACACTTTTGAATTCTCTCTTGCTCTTTTGAAATCAAAAGAATAGTGAACCATTCAAAAACATCAAATCAGTGTTGCAGAATTTTATTGTATCAAATAGTATTTGAAGAAAACTAGAAGAGAACGCATATCAATCAATAAATTAACGAAAAAATTTAATGAAGGCAAGCAAGGTTAATAAACTTTAACAGTAGTGAGTGAGTAACTATTTTACAGTATAATTTATATTTTATATGATAATATTTTAAAGTGATAATAAATAAATAATTAATTTCAACAAGATTTTATGTAAAGTTTTAAAGAAAAGTTTTAAATGTAATGTGATGCAAAAAAAAAATTCGCTACAGAAAGCCATTCAACAATTAGAAAATGGCGGCAAATAGCGGTTTCGTTTGCACATGTGAGTTAAAAAAGACAAAAAGTTACAAGAGAAAAAAATAGCGGCAGCGAAAAAAAGAAAGTTTTTCATTTCTACTAAAAATCATCGATGGATCACTTTTGCATCTCCCAGCACCACTCGAGGATTGTAAAGGTAAAATAAATAAAATCAAGTTTTATTTTCAATATAAATTATAAAGTGCTTTTGCGGTATTCCAACTGGGAAAAAAGTAGCTAAAATTTCGGCCATGAGCCTAAAATTTAGATTTCCAGCTTCGGGGATGGTTGGTTGATGGGATGGACCTACAACAGCGGAAAATGACAAAACTTGTAGGATTTACATATGACTATGTTAACAACGAATGAATGTACGTTAAGAATGATAGAGGATTCATCTTTGAAGGCGGCCTCTTTTGGAGCCGTTATGCGCATCTTTTCTTGCGCGGGGAATGTCGGTTATCCCCAAATACAGTGAGCAGATATTCTACTTTGTTTCTTGATTTGTTGTGTTGACGTCATTCAGTTACAGAAGGTTATGTAGTTCCCAAAGAGTTAGTAGTATCAGTTGATCGGTTTAGTTTTCTTTTGGAAATGTTAAAAATTATAAATCAAGAATGCCTACTCCATAGAAACTCCTATTATATGGTCTTGAGTGAAATGTGTAGATTATGGTACTGTACATGTATTTATGGTAATACAGTACCCATTTCGAATAACGGCACTTTGGTGAGTTTCGATTTTATTCACCACACCATATAAATTCACCACATTTTGGGAAAAATTCACCACACTACAAACTCACCATACTTCCATTTTAACCACCACACCGGACAAATTCACCACATTTTGTAAAAATTTGTTTGCTTTTCTTTCCAACCAGCAGCGAACAAACAACAACCATCATCCCATTACGTTTTGGTTTTCGTTTTTTGTCTGAACCTGGGCGCTTCTTTTTGGCAAGCCAACTAACTTAACTACCTTTTTTACCTACCCTACGTAACTACACAACATTTACACACATATTATACGCCGTTATGTTTTATGTTTTCGTTATGTCTGACCTGGGGGTTGAACAGTGGCGTCTTCTAATAAGGCTATTTTAACTTGTAACTACCTATTTTAGACAGACAGACCACATGTACATAAACAAACGGGGCTTAATTTTTACTTAATAAATCCGGAAACGGAAATTGCAAAATATTAATAAATGTATATTTATTTTTTGAACGAACAAAAACAGATTTGATGAACAAAGTACTGAAAAATATACAAAAGTACTGAATTTTTCAACACTGATCCAAAATAGTATTTGAAGAAAACTTTGCATTTCAAAAATACCACAGTACCCCCGCGACGCTTTCAGTACTTTTTTATTATTACATATTTTATGGTTTGCGCTTTTTAAGTATTAGGGCCATTATTACAACTTGCTGTTAAACTTGGGTTTAGTTAAAGGTAACTTTAGCTAAAGTGAACTTTAAAGTCACCTTTAACTTCTTTTCGTTATTACAACCTACAGATTAAATAAAGATAACTTTTTCAATATGGCAGTGCCAGAGCAATGTCGATAAAACTGCTCAATTAAACAAGGTTTTTTAAACGCAGTGGCAATGAAAGGCCGTTTTTGTTGTTGTGTTTCCTCATTTTGCTTATATTTGAAGTTGTCATATTGAAAATAATATATAATATGGCAAGTTCAAATATAAACTTAACTTTAAAAGTTAAAGGTAGGATGATCCTCCATTTAGCTTAACGTTCACTAAAAAAAGCATAATAAGCATTTAAAAGCAATTTATCTACCCGTTAAAATCCTCCCTTTAGTTAAC
Organism: Sarcophaga subvicina; assembly: GCA_936449025.2. Taxonomy (NCBI): domain Eukaryota; kingdom Metazoa; phylum Arthropoda; class Insecta; order Diptera; family Sarcophagidae; genus Sarcophaga; species Sarcophaga subvicina. The sequence goes on along the minus strand of OW388080.2, from coordinate 2,298,106 downwards.
GGCAAGTTGTAATAATGACCCTTAATGGTTTAGCAACATATTCAACATACTGCTAAAGGTAGAATTAGTCTCTAGCCGCGGTTAGCCCAACGTCCATGGAAAGTAGTTCTTTTGTAGCTATGAGAACGCTTGCCGAACCGTAATATAATTTTGGTAAGTATTTAATTTGCTCTACATATGCTGAAATAAACGTACATTCCGTTACGTTCCGTTGAATTTTGACTAAACGGGGCTTTCATGTTTCGAATACACGTTTCGAATACAGCATTTGTTACAAGACAATAACAACAACAATTACATGCATCTTTAAATGAAATTGAGTGTATATGCACTTTCCTTTAACCTTAATAAAACAATGTAGAAGAAAAGCACTGGTTTTTGCTTACAGTGAATAAAAGTTCATAAAAATGTTATCAAATTAATCAATAAACACTATGATAAAATAAAAAATAACAACAAGAACAAGCACAACTGGTGGGTTAACTGTTACCCTTGCTCTCCTTATTTTAAAAAACAATACAAGACATAAGAACTTAACGAAATGTAAACTACATTACAGCAAAGTTTAACATAAACGCATTCAAATCAAAGTTATTTATCTTTTTTGTGGTCAAACAATGTAGTTCTTTTGCAATCTACATTCTACAGCTAACAACACCCTTTCCTCTCTGTTGATTATTTGCAAAAGCATTCATAACACCCGAAATAATAATTTTGTAGGAAACCGAGTGCCATTCACTTTTTGTTTTGTTCCTAGTGTATAAAATTATGCGTGAGCAAGGTGGGAGAAGAGACGAAAAATGTAAACAAAAATTGTAGCAAAGTCAAAACAATACAATTGTTCTTGTAAAATGTCATAGAATCCATCAATCCATTCATTTTGTTTCTTTTTTTCTCAAGACAGTTAATATATGTATGTAAGTGCATACAAAAACAAAGCGTGTGTGGTTATACAAAAGAGTTGTTGTTTTTCAAACCCTTTAATATAGCAAACAACTAACACTCTTTCGTCACACAACAATCGAAGAAGCATTTTCGCATGAAGCCGAATGCATGAACGCTTTTTTTTACGCGATATACTTACATTGTATTAATAATGGTTAGTGTGCTAGAAGACCATTTCGTATTGTGAATGAATGCATGCATGAATAACAAATCGAAGGAATTTGTGTGTGCATGAAGTTGACATAATTTGCGAGTGGAATAGAAATATGTTGCTCTACTAATTGTTTTTGTTTCTTATTGATAAAGACATAATAAGAGAAACAGAAAAATAACTTGATTGTATTTGTTGTTATGCCCACATTTGAAACTAAATAACAGAGATGAAGGAGTGTTGTTTGCTCTCACGCAATGCCGAACATTGTTTGGCGACAAACAAAAACAATATTGATTTACAATAACAACGCTGTAATTTAGTTAATATTTCGTGAAGTTTTTATGAAATGTTCTCCTCTCCTCTTATATTATTTTTTTTAAAATGAGAAGAGCAAGGGTAACAGACAATCACTCTTTTGTGTTTGTTATTGTTGTTATTGTTTTTTAATTTTAATGGTGCTTATTTGTGGTTACTATTAAGTTTTTTGTGGTTATTTGATTACTGTAAGCAAAAAAATGTAGGAGACATTGTTTGTTTGAACTTTTTAAAAGTAAAGGAGAGCATATGCACTCGATTTCACTTAACGAAGATGTTTGTTCTGTTTGTTGTTGTTATTGTCTTGTAAGACTCATGTTATTAATTGATATGTTATTTGATTTAATTGCTTTGAAAAGAACTACAAAGCCGACAGCCGGTAGTTGTAGTTTTTGTGTTATTTAGAGAGGGTGTTCGTAAAAATTTGTCCAGTTTAAAATTTAAGGTTAAATAAATTAAAGTTTGTTTAAAAGAAAAAAAAGAAGAAAGTTGTGTTAATAAAATAATATATTCTGTAAAAAACAAACACGTGTAATTGTTTATATACGGTATACGAATGTTTCATTCAAATTTTTATTTCGTTTGTAGTTTTAATAAAATTCATTGGAAGCTTTTCAAAATGGAGTACACCAGAAAGGGAGTACCGTAAATAAAATTAGCAAAAAATAAGTGAAGTAAAGTGTTGTGTTGTTAGTGTAAGGCCATGTCAATGCATATGTAAAAATCAAAGCAACAACAAAAAATGTTTCAATGTGTAATAAAATTTGAAAACTCCCTTGCTGGAGTACAAAAGCAGAGTAACCGGTTTATACCGAAAAAATAAATAAATAAATGTTGTGTTAGTGCATGGTCTTGAATATGAAAAAGTTTTTTTTTTTTTATTTTTTGTGCGTAGATTGATGCAAATGCATTATGTATAGGCATGTGAGTGTATGTGAAATAAGTTTTAAAGAAGAGAATGGTGAGGGTTGAGTGGCTAAGCAGTTTTTAACAGGTGAGTTTGTAAACCAAACACAATAAAATTATTTTTATTTGATTGATGAAAATTTTGAATGAGTTTAATCAAAAAGCCTCAGTAAAAAATTTTGATTGATCAAATTTGTGTTTAAACATTTTTAAAATTTTTTTAAGCTTGTTTTTATATTTTAAATATTTTTTAATATTAAATTTTGTTTTCTGTTTTTCTTTTTGTGTCCTTAATTTAATTTTTTATAAAATTTTTTTTTATTTTAATCTTTTCTCTTTTTATGCCTATGCAAATTTAATATTTGTTGACCAGCAACAAAATAGAATTTTATATTTAACAGTTATTGTGTGCCTCTATCTGAGGGAGAGATATAAAACTTTTTCTCTTCTTTCTTAATTCTCACACACACACATTACTTTGTTACAATATAGCACAACACAAATAAGATCAACGAAGTTAAGTTTATGAATAGGGAGGTATGGTATGGCAAAACATGACACACATATACTCAGAGATCTGCATTGAGTATTCAAGAAGAGGGGTAGAATTAAATCATAATTTCACTCCTACTTAAACGCATTCATACTTGTTTTTAAATATCATGGAACCTGGAATCTCTTATTCAAAGTTTGAGGTACTCATTATACTTATACTTAACAACACGTATGATGTTGTCGTTAATTTCGACTCTCCTTAAGCATATATACAGATGACACAAAATAAGTATGATTCGTTTACGAACACTAAAATACTCACTAGATTCTAGTGACTAGAAGGTTGTGTGTTTGCTCTGCTTGCTGCTCTCTTCTTTTTGGCTTATGCGTCATTTTTCTATTTTTTTTGTAGGTTTTGTTGAGTGGTTCGAGTCAATCGAACTTAGGACTCTAAATGAGTTGTTTTATGAATCAAACATATGTCGAATGGTATGAGTTTGATATAAACGTTGAACGCATACTTATTGCAACGTTTGGAAAGGAAGGAGGCATGGTAGCAGTGTTGAAAAATTCAGTACTTTAGTACTTTTCAATTTCAAAAATACCACAGTACACCTGCAACGCTTTCAGTAGTCTTTTCATTTCGACGTAATGCTGACCTAGAAACGTACGTTCGTATTCCGAATATGAAAAGCAACAAGAACCCTCTTCATATGCTAAAAACGAACGTACCTTCCGTCGACGTTTGACTAAGCGGGGCTTTTACGTTTCGAACCAATTGTGTTTGTTTTGTATATGAAAAACATGTATAGCTCCTTAGTTTTTCTATTACATACCGTACGTGTATTAAGTATAAATAAATATTTTTCTTTATAAAAGTACCATTTGATGCAAAAAAGTACTCTTCCATTTATAGTTAGTACCATTTAAAAATTTCTATTTTGCAACACTGATTCAAAAGCATCCAAATCAGTGTTGCAAAATTGTATTGTATCAAATAGTATTTGAAGAAAACTAGAAGAGAGAAGAGAACGCAAACGAAAAAATTTAATAAAGCAAGGCTAATAACTTTAACTAAAACAGAGAGTGAGTACAGGATAATTTATAATATTTTATATGAAAGATATTTATTTTAAAGTGATTAATTAATAATTATTCCAACAAGATTTCATGCAAAGTTTTAAGAAAACAAGTTTTAAATTTAAAGTGATGTAAAAAATTTTTCGCTACAAGAAAGCCCATTTTCAGCAATTAGAAAATGGCGGCAAATATCGGCTTCGTTTGGACATGTAAGTTGAAAAAGAAAAAAATGATACAAGAAATATGCGGCAGCATACTAAAAGTAAAACGAAAGTTTTCCATTTACCTATTAAAAGAAACTCCATTAAAATGGATCGATGGATCACTTTTGCATATCCCAATACCACTCGAGGACTAATAATAAATAAAAGGTAATAAAATCAAGTTTTATTTTCTATATAAATTATAAAAGTGCTTTTGCGGTATTCCAACTGGAAAAAGATTTCGGTCTTGAGCCTAAGATTAGATGTCCAGTTTCGGAGATGACGAAACTTATAGCATTTACATGTGTTAACGAATGTACGTTGGGAATGGTAGGACTTTACATATAATAATCATCTTTGAAGACCTCTTTTGGAGCCATTGTAGCGCATTTTTTCTTGGGCGGAGAATGTCGGTTATCCCCAAATAAAGTGAGCAGATATTCTACTTCGTGTCTTGATTTGTTGTGTTGACATTCAGTTGCAGAAGGTTATGTAGCTCCCAATAAGTCAGTAATATAAACACTTGATCGGTGTAGTTTTCTTTTGGTAACGATAAAAATTATAAATCAAGAATCGCTACTCCATAGAAACTCCTGTATATGGTCTTGAGTGAGATGTGTAGTTTATGGTCCGGTCATGTATTGACAGACAATAGTACTTCAGTTTTAATTTAACTACTGCAAGTCAGTGACATCAACCTTACTCGTCCCATGGGTTGCACTGAAGACTGATTTTAACAATTTCCCCTTCTCTCGTCTTTTTCTAAAGTGCCTAGTCCATTTCAAATTTATAAGTCACTTCCTTATACACTCCTTATTCAGAATACGTCGTTCGTTGCAATTCTGTGATAAATTCTAGCAAGTCCTAGGATTCCACATGTCGTTTCATAGAAATAACACTTCATTATTCAAATGCCAGTAGTTTGGAAAAACTTTTTACTAACTGAGTAAAAACACTCTTTCTCAGGAGGTGACCATTGCTAATGTCGCACTCTGTTTGTTGTTACTTGCATGACATTGTTTAATGAATATGTTCCCCCTCCCATAATAAAGTTAAATGAAAAAAAATTAAATTTTTATAATTTTCTCAATCTACTAGTTAGGGGGTTTAAAACAAAAAAATACCTATCTTTAGTCAAATTAATAATAACATTATTGCAGTTAAAAAAAAAACATTTCTTTTGGATATTAAAGAAATTTTGTAAAATTTCAAAAATACACCTAATTCTGTTTTTACACGGTAGATTGGTTCCAGAAAAACCGTGTAAAAAAAACCGTGTAAAAAAGACACTGATCGTATGCAAAAATAGGTGATTGGTTCTTAAATCTCTAAAACCTATTAAAATTAGTGAAAAACAAGGATTTTTTAAGAAGTTTTTTCTTTTAGGGATTCATAAAATAGTTAACATAATTAAAAATATAAATAACTTAATAAATATAAAATATTTTTTGGCTTACCTTTCATCTTAATGCGTTAAATTTAATGTAACGATAGAAAAACAAATTTGCCAATAAAAAATTTCTTTACCAAACACAAAATATTAACACATTTCAATTGCTCTGACCTTTGTGCTTGTATGCACAAAAGGGAATTCCCCTAAATTTGTGCCATTTACATTTGCTTTGACCAGTAAATTTGCTTGTCGCGCAAAAAGGGAATTCCCTTAAATTTGTGATATGAACATACTTTGCAAAAATTAAATTTGAAAAAAAAATTAAGCACAAAAAAGTTTAAATCGTGCTAAATGGAATAAAATCGTGTAACAAAAATTAAAAATATTTTATTTTCAAACCGTGTTATATCAAAACCGTGTAAAAAAAGACCGTGTAAAAACAGAATTCGGTGTACCTCCTTTATGTATTGCAAAAAATTCTCATTTGGTGTAAATGTAACTCTCATGTGAATAATTTAAAGAGTCATTTGAGCAAATGAGGGTTGCAATACAAAGAAAATTTATTGAGTTCAAAAGAAAAACTCTTACTTGTATGGGTTAATATATATTATATTCCGATTTGTTACGGATCTACTGTATAAATTTTCCATTGTAAATAATTTACTTTTTTTAATGATGACTAATTTCAAAAGCAAAATAAATAATTAAAGCTTTCGAGTTTCTTAATGCAAGTCTAACCAACTAACAAATTAACGAAACGAAAATACAATATCTTATATGGACGGGCATTAATCTTATGAAATTTGAACACTTTAAACGTTGTTTTCTCTATTATTTGCAAATGACGCGCCTCCTTTATATGTCGGTAACGCTTTTCAGTACTTATCAGTTCAGAGAAGAGGTTTTACATTGGCCTTATCGCTTAATGGCTACCGAGCCTTAAACACAAGCATGTGTGTATAACCGCTTATCAATCATAGAAACAACGACGCTGCTTTAAACTATAGCCTAGCTTAAGTATAACAAAGAACTTACGGACATACATACATACATACTATGTATATATGTATAATGTGTACATATGAAAACAATTAATAAAACGCAATAATAAACAAATAATGTATACTAAATTAATAAATAATATACATACACACATGCATTCATTTACATGACCAGCATTTTGTGTAGTGTTACAAAATGTAATTCCAGCTTACCTTGTAGAAGGTCAATGAATCGCAAGGCTCCATAATGGCTGAATTGCAATCCAAACTATTATCGATTTTATGCATTATTCCACAAATGGCTTTAACTAGATTTTATTTTCGGTTAATAATAATTTTTCTAAACTGTTTTTGGCAGTTCTTTTTAAGGGAGTTTTCTCTTGGCAGGGGTCTGTGTCTGTTTCTTGTAATTCTTTTGTTACAACCAGCTTATGACACATACACAACAACAACTGCTTTTATTTTGTTTACTTGTAACTTTGCCAAAGCATGGCTTCAATTTTGTTTACAATTTTTTTTGCTAAAACTATTATAATTTACTTTTGTTTATGAAATTTATTTGATTACAATTCTACAATACTTTTTTATGTATTTTTAGAATTTTATGCACAATTGCAATGCAGTTTGACAGCAAAATGACTTGTTTTTGATTAAGAAAGCCAGAAGAAAAACACATGGTTGTTAAAAGCAAGCCAAAGACAAAAAGTATCAAAACATACAACTCGGGTAAGTAACAAAGAATTTACAGTATAGTTCAAAATTATTTTATTCAAGCATGGATAAACTTGATTTTAAATTTTGAAAATTTCAATTAAAATTTATTGTGCGTTTCTTTAAATAATTTAAAATTATTAAAAAAAAGAAATTTAACAAACATATGCGATTTAAATAGAAAATAACGCAATATAACTTTTTAGAATAAATCATTTTTGTTCGGACTATGAAAACTCATAAAGTAGTACTATTATTACCTAATTTAACTCTTTAAATTGTATATAAAGTACTTGATATATTATATATTTATTATTTTATTTATTATATATGTCGGGCTTGAGAGTTATCAATTTTTCGTTTTGAATAACAAAGATAAATAAAATGCATACAAATAAAGATGTGGTGATTCCCATGTAGCTTTTATTTTAGTATTAAACTTAGAACTTTCCATCTAAAAGAACGCATCTGGATTGTTTGCATTACACGATTCTTCAAATATAGTTTTTTTTCGAAGATATTTCGGGCGAACTTGGTGAATGTTAGTTTTCCAATTATTCAACGTCAGGGGATTATCCACTCAGACATTGTCTTCAATATAGCTCCACAATTGGCAATTGATGTCACGGAAATGTGAAATTATTCTTTCTGGAAAGTCCTAATGTAATAAGGCCAATTCATAATCGGTTTAGCTTGTTGATTTAACTACCGAGTGAGATTTGTTATTTTTTAAATAACATTGAAAGCATGTTGCTTAGCACCCTGTTAGCGTATCCATAGCGTTGTGTATGGTCAGACGACTATAAGTATTGCGTGTATTGGACGCTATAAGGATGGAGATGCAAATCCGAATTCAAAATATGTCAAAATGATCGTAAGATCGTTTCAATTTCTGACAACGCCTTGGTATCAATAAATTTGATGTACAGGTCTGAAGAACTTCAGTCTCTTCTAATTTCTTTATTATCTTGTCAATTCCTAGCACTGTACATCTATTATGATGACAATAACTATCCCGTGCTGCTCTAAATGTTTGAATAACCAGATTTATAATCAGTTTAAACAATTTTTGAGCGTTCCTCAGTCGTGAACTTCCAATTTGTAAAAGGAAAAAGTTACGCTAAATAAATAAAACTTTGTATGAAAAACTATTAACAGCTTTTAAATAGATAACCCAATTTTATATTTCCATTTAATAATTCCCGAAATCGTTGTTTTGTTTATTTCTCTCAATTTCTTTTAATTTGGCATCCCTGCAGCAACATCTGTTCTGTTATTCTCTTATTATATACCTACTCTCTTACGTCTCTTGCTTCACCTTAAGTGCTCTTTAAATGCCATCATTTATTACTCATTACAATTTTTCTTGCATCGCTTGTGAAAACACACAGAAAAATTTGTAATTGTGCAAAAATTATCGTGTTATTAAATACATAAATTGTTTTTAATAAAGTTTTATGGCCAAAGTATTTTTATAAAACGGTGCTCTCTAAACAATTCCAACCTTTAATTAACCGTCAATTTTATAAAATTAATAAGAACAGAACCCAATACAGTTGATAAACGGAAGAAAAATTCTTTCTCCAGTAAAGAAGACAAGTGCTTAAACAAGAAGAAGAATAAGTATAAGAAGATAAAAAAGTGCAAAAAATTTAAGTTTTTCTATTTTTCTCGTTAACCGTTATACATAAAAAGCGCTGAGTAGGAGTCGTTCAATACAACACCTGCTATAGGCACAAATCTTGGGAGGAGACAACCAGCCAATTAGTGTTTAAATACAAAGTGTTAAATAAATTATTAACTAAAGTGTCCATCAATTGATTGTGAGATTGTGTGAGAGGCGGCCGCATCATCATCAACGACGTCGTCGTCGTCATTTGCAATAGCCGTTAGGTTAGGCCAGCAGAAACAAGTGAAAGGGGTTTGCCTTGTTAAAGTGGACGTCGGTCTGTTGATTAGATCATACATACAACCCCACTACACAACTAAAAAAGAAAAAGCAGTAACCACCACCAAAACTATCAACCTAACCCTACCGTATGCCAGGTTTTCATTTTAATGAAATGGGCGAAATGGTGTTGGACGCTATAGATGATATTGGAGTGGTTGATGTTTATGATTTGGCCTCTGATATAGGCAAAGAATATGAGAAAATTATTGATCGTTTCGGCACCGAGGCAGCTACTGGCCTTATGCCCAAGATTATCAATACTTTAGAGCTGCTGGAGGCATTGGCTACCAAAAATGAACGTGAGAATGCCACCATACAAGAGCTCAAAGATAAAATTGCCCAATTGGAAAGTGAAAAATCGGAAAAAGCTGAATTTAGAAGGCGTTTTGAAAAAGAATTGGAAATGATTGAAGAACAGTGGCGTACGGAAACGAATGACTTGGCCGATTTGGTGTCCTCATTACAAGAGGAAAACAAACGTTTGGTTAAGCAAACACAAGATTTGCAATCGTCATCGGCACAATCTTCTGGCTTGGGTGCCAGTTTAACAGAAAGCATTATAAGCGTTACCAATAATGAACTGCATTCAGCTTTAAGTGATACACAGGTATTGCAAAGGCTTAAGGAACAAATCTATAGGCAACGCGATGAATTGAAGGAGAAGGAAAGAGAATTGCAAAGCAAATACACAGAAATTGAACATGTAAGTAGAAATAATCGAATTTATATTCTAAATGCATTTTAATTCAGTAGTTTTTAATTTAATTTTTGATTGCCAATTAACGACCCATTTTGAAAGGGAAATTTGTCATGGTCTTATGCCTTCTAAACTGTCTCAAGTGCAGTTATTATGTATGTAGTTTGAAACGATATTCCAACTCGTGATCCTCATAAACTATCCCAGACCACTAGGCCATCTGGTTTCATGACAATCGTGAAAATGCTTATCCTAACCAGAGTTAGAAGTTAATTATCATAGTTCCATATAATGCTTTAATGCAATAAGAATCCTTGAAGTAGTTGTTCGTTTCGAAAGTTTATTCCATGTTGGATTGAATGAGAAACAAGGAAACTAGAATGGAGAAAGCGGGAGTGTTACGTCTTCATTCAACTATAGGTTTACCTTTGTAAATTTGTTGCCATGTAGTTACACTTTCTTTTCACTGTTAATTTTCTTCCTGAATAGAAGGATGCGCAAAACAGTTATCCAGAATTAGTAACACAATATTATCTTAAAAGAATCGAATAATCTACACACATGTTATATGGAAAGATAAAATATTTAGCAGAACCACCAGTCTTGGAAAATGTTAAAAGTCATACGTGCATTTTTGAAAAAGTCATCCTTTAACATTCTGGGTTTTTTTCTTTATCGCTTGGCAATAATTTCAATATGTTTCAACTATCAGACGTCTAAACTATTGGAAAATGTGTTCTGTATTTTGAAACTTAAACCCCTGGGGTGTTTGTTTATCACAAACAGTGACAGAGGTCGTGTATGTTCAGCAACGGTAAACGAATCTGAACAATTTCTGGCATTTGCATGCAATCTGTTCTAAATTCTAAAATTGCAGATTCTGATTGTAATTTGTAAGAAACCACTGTACTTTCCATTTTTTCCTTTGCATACGAATTGCTAACCAATCGTCTTAACCTTTTAACCACGGTTTAATATGCACAACAGTTATGTGTAAAAAAATTATCAACACCTTCTGAACTGACTTATTGTATTTTTGTTTGTTATCAGTGAAGATGTTTCTTATTAATAAAGATATACCTACAACCTTCATGTGCATACATTACATACATATGTATGTACCATATGTTTGATTAAAGTTATCAGTTTCTTTTAAATTAAAATCTTTTTAGCCACATACAACATGTTTTGTTTACTGAAAACCGCAGCAACCAATATTGAAATGTTTGCGTTTAGTTTTATTATGGCCAGTCATCATTTCAATCTTGTGCAATTATAAAACATATGCAATTTGTTTTCAGATTTTCATTTTCATTCTTAAGGTTAGCCAACCAGGCCAGGACAAAATTTAATATTTCTTGGAATTCCATAATTGCGTTTGTTACAGTTGTTTTGTAAACAACACCTTTATGTTGTGGCGATAATTAAAAGACAATAAGTAAGAGGGTGTCATAAATCCCTTAGCTTAGCTTGGAAAAACATTCTAATACTTATAATATGGTTAACAGATAATGAATGAGTTTTCTAAATATTTTCATAAGTTGCACAAAAGAAAAGGATTAAATTCGTTACCTGTGTATGCTGCGTGTGTTTTTCAATGACATGGATGTGTTGTTAAGATAAGTAAACGTATCGTTTAAGTGATTTACTTGTGATTATTTTTAAAGAAATTGATACTTTTTGTTGGTTCTTCCTTTACTTACAATCTCTCTAGGGGCAAATAATAAGCAAATTTAATAACAATTGCTTAACGATTAAATAATAAATTTCATAAATAAAAGATTTGTAATTGCAAAACGGAGATTACGTTGTAGGCGCCTATTTGCGGCGTGTGCATTACCTCAAATTGAGATGACAATAGGATGCCTGTGGTCACTGAACCTGTAGGTATCTCTCACTGAAGTGACTTCTGTCTATCTTCTCAATGTGTTTTAATTGAGATCTTTTCTTTTCATGCACATTAACGCTCTACCTAGTGGCACTCTAGTATTTGCCTAGTCGTATTCAAATCATTAACAAATCTATTCAATACCCATAGTATGTGTATTAATATAATAGCCAACAAATACACCCCGAAGGTTATGCGACCCATTGTGTTCGTCTTAGAAAAAGAGAAAATTGTGAAAAGTGAATAATGAATAATGAAAAGAAGTATGATAGAGAGGGTCACCTTAGTCTAGTATGTAGTGTGTTGGCTTATTAGACGAAAAACGGTGGTTCTAAACTCCTGACTCAGGCATCTCGAACAAAACGAAATATGAAAAAAATATTTCTTTCGGCGACTTCCTCTCAGCAGCAGTCTTCTGGCAAAAACGCTGAGAGTAAAACCAAAATGCTACGATCAAATGAATAGGCACAAATATAACGTCGTCGTGTTATAACTTTATTGCATTTGTGGAAAGCCTTTCAGACTATTTCTATGTAACAATTCATCTTTTTCAGTGAATACCATAGAATTTCTTAAATTTCCAAAATTACTCGTATTGGCGTATTGTTTTGAATATGTTTTTACAGCTATAAATTTGTTTTTTTTTTGTTTGTTCTAACCCCCCAAATTCTCTGAATAGTTGTTTTTTTTAACGACTTTATTTTATAACACAATGAAAAAGAAATGTTTGATGATGTTTAGTAGAAAACACCGCTTTCATCATCAATTTATTTTATTTAAATTGTTTTTTTTTGTTTTAATTAAATGTGTTCATTAGATGACCATACAGATGGAACGTTTAAAATCGTCGGGACGTGATACACGTCGCCGCTGTACTATGCTTAAGACACAAGTGAAAACATTGTGTGAGGAGAGGGCAGACTTTTTGGCCCAACTACAAGACCAATGTCGCGAAATTAATAGTTTGCGTAAACGTTTAGGTTTGGCGGAGAAAGACAATGAAGATTTGTTTATGTCACACGATAATGACCCTAACGATCCGAATAGACCACGTTACACAACCAGGGAATTAAAGGAGTTAATCAATGAGCGTGATGAATTGTTAACAACAATTGAAAATTTACATGAAGAATTAAAAGCTTTAAAACCAAACGAAATTACCGCCAACGATTCAAGTTCCGATGAGTATGATGAGGAACATGACAATGCAGCGGGTGCAGAAGGTGGTGCAGACGACGATAATGGTGAACACAATGGCACGTAAGTATTTATAATTTGTAAAACATTTTTTATATCGTATATATATGCGTATATGATGATTTTATTTTACAGTCCACCCGAACACGATGCTCCCGTACAGGGACCTTTACCTTTTGAACCCGATGATGCTCCTTGGAAGAAATCCAGTGAATCTGGCATACGTAAATTGTAGGTTTTTGTTGATTTTTTTTAAATATATTTTGTGTTTATTGTGCAGCCCTTGCGCTGACCAACTTCTCCCTCCTCAGAACGGAGGAACTTGGTCAGTACAGAGGCTGCGTTCACCTGTGGCATCACACAACGGGCCGCTATGAGTGCTCAAGTGAGCTTTTTTTTGGCAAATTAAAGCTACCACACTAACCTAAATTAACCTAATCTAACCTCGTGTTTATTTGTTTTTTACAGCTTCCGAAAATTATTTTCCGATACCAATGAGGGTAGCGGTAATAATCAAACCTTTCAAAAACGTTCCTTAGCCACCTTATCGAAAATGGCTTTATCGGCTACGCCCTCAGCAACTGCTAATGTTAAGTAAGTTAAATGTTAAATTTATCATTAACATACGAAAAGCGTTTTATAACGTTTAAATGGATCAATTACATTCTATGCTATAATTTTCCAGTTTAACTAAAAAAAAAACAAAAACAATTTTTAAATTTACTCTTAATACATACAATACATATTTATTTTTTCTAACTTATATACTTATATACACCATTTTGTAATACATTTAAGTTGTTTTTTCTTTCTTCTTATTAAAGTCTAAATATTTATATGAAAATCTCCTCTCTTAGTTTAAAAGACATTTTTGAAAACCTATTCCATATATTGTATACCCTCCATCGATAATAGTTTTGATGATAGGTTAGCCAAAATAGATTTGTAAGTTAAATGTCGGTTAAATTGTCTGTCCGTCTGCTATAAATGTTTTAAAATATTAAAACGATATTAAAACGATGGCCTTTAAATGATTTTTAATATTTATCTGTAGCCTTTAGATGTAGATTTTAGCTCCCTTTTGTCTCTGAGAGTATGTATTTAGTTAGTGTAGTTTCGTAGCATTGGTTACTTTTACTTGTTTGTTCTATTGTTTTTTATTTCTATTTTTCCATGCAGCAGTGACTATAAAACGATGTCAAAGACTTATATGGGTATAGAGTCTTCAACTTGGGGAGCTTACTGTGCTTATACTGCATTAACCCCACACCAGTTATATTTTCTACCATGAAATCATTTGCAATATGATGTTATCTTACACCTACCACTATATGACTATAGAATCTCTAACTTTGAAATCAACGTTGGAATATTTATTTTTAAGTTTCAGGTCTTTAGTGATAGCTCAAGACCTGGAAGTATTATTTGGATACCTGCTGGATCAGAAACAAATGCCCTATTTTATATAAAAAAATATTTTATGCTTGGATAATGGAGGTAAAAATGTTATTGGTAGTTTAGAGAACAAATGCAGGTCTTTCAGATATAATTTCATAACCCCAACCTTGCAGTTATTGGGTCGTATAAAATGTAACCGCGGTTTTTTTTCTTGTAATTATTGAACCGAAATCTTTTGTATTGAAACTCAGTTCTACATGACTAAATTTAGTGGGTCTTAATGATCTACTTCAGTACTTTTATGTTTTGCATGCATTTTAGCCTTCTTTCAATGATGACAATTTGGTTAGTCAAATTTATTTGTAGAAATACCCACACATCGAGATTCTATGACTAATCACTCTTGTCGAAATGAAGCCAAAATGTAATGTAGTTGGTGAATAGTGCCTCCGTTGTGACCGTTTTACTCTGTTTGATGCAAAATTTCATCCACTTATTCATTAACTGGTTGGCTAGAGTCATGTATATTGTTCATATCGAAATTTCGGAAACGAAATTGAACAAAACAACTTTGTGATAAAAAAAAACCCGGATACTTTTTATATGGCTGTATAATATTTTCTCACGTACTTTGCATAAGATAATTACAAGTTTTAATGGGTATTTTGAAATTTATAATATAATTCGATAGCTTTTTCTAGGCCTTACTTATCACAGTTTATGATGAAGGGTATAAACGTATTCGGTTTAACCGAATAAAGCACTTTTACTTGTTTTTAAAACTATTAAAGCCACTTATTTCTTTTTATTTTATTCTATTAACTAACTACATAACCAAAAAAAAGAAACACAATTTTTTAGCTGTTGTTAACAAAACCACATAAATTTTACCATTAAATATTTTTAAAAGACAAAACCAAACCTAAAAAACCAACAGAAAAGAATGTAAAGAGTGAAATTTTAAACACAAACTCCCTGAGAAAACTCTTAAGAAAACAAAACAAAACAAAAAACAAAAAAAAAAACAAAGAAAAAACAAAATATTGACAAACATTTTATGGACTTAAAGAATGAAACTAAACAATTATTTTAAATAATTAAATGTTACTTACATATTATTATATATTAAAGAGGAAAAAAATAGAAATAAAACAAAAAAAAATTCAAAAAAATCGATGTAATATTGAAAGAAAAGGTACGGTACGCCTTCAGTTGATGATAAACATTTATAAGCCTTAATTAAAGAGAAAAAGAAAAACCATTTAAAAACCAAAAAAAAAACAAACTGTTAAACTATTGGAGCTTCCAGTTCTCTTTTTACGAAATTATTAACGAAATTATTTTACATTTTAATGAAAACCTTTTAAATTAATTCCCTGAAAAATTTAAGATTAAACCTCTACACAGCCTTTAATAAATTTTAATTATAATTTATGCTTCCTTACTAAAACCTTTTGTTTTAAGGACCATCAATCTGGTATATTAATTTAAAAACATATTTAAAAAACTAAAATAAACATTACTTCATAACGTAACTATACATAGTACATACATAACTAGACAAAATAAAACTTTAAAAGTTTATTACCTACTATATTAGCCAAACAGTCATCGAAATAATGTTATATTCCAAGTTGAATGGAGTTGTTCCGATAACGCCATATTGGAAGCATTTAAATCTGTCTGGGATTTGTTCTAAACTCAGTTGTTTAAACAATATCGAACGAAAAGTGCTTCATATGAGTTAAAATTTTGTCTCTTAATGTTTACTCTTATATTATAATCATCTTATTATGCTACAGCTCAGAATTGTTCAAAAATTTCCCTTAATTTATGAAATTCTCAACGCCTTGTTTTCATATAGCTTGCGGTCATCTTCTTCGTCTAGAGTTTATGTGTGGTCTTTTATATCCAGCTTAAGTATTTTAAGCTATTGCTTAAAGCTTCCTAAACTGTGAGTCATTTCGATTTTATTCTTACCAGAATTAAAGAAAATTTAGTCGTTGATTGATCGGCTGAGGTAGTTACTACTCTGCCCACCATTGGATTTAAAATGATTTCACACAGGCATGATCGCTAACGACTGCATATTATTGAGTGCCCTCCAAAACAATCTTTCCTCTTCTTGTCCTTTTTTTCTAAAACGCCTTTCAGCATTGCGGCCGGAAGACCCAAAATCACATTCTGAAAATTCCCAGAACCCAGTAGCTAGCTTTTAGACTGTGAAATTAATATTTGGTCTCAAATATTTACCAATTTTTGATGGTCATGGACCAATATATCATTATTTTGGTGACTATTACTACACAAAAATAAAACATTAGAAGTTTATAATATATTTAGCCAAACAATTTGAAATTTTCAGGTTAATTTTTTTGTTTACTTAATACATACTTACATAGCTAAACGAATGTTAGTTACTCTATAGAGGTTTATTAATAACCGAAATTATTACTAAAAAAATAAATCTACAAAAGATATTCTGTTTTTTTATATTATGATAACCATGGTAGCGTTGTTAAAAATTTAAATCATATTAAAAAGATAAACGATTTTAGCACAAAACTTGTGAGAAAAACAAGAAAATATTATAAAATTATCTGTTGCATTTTAAAATATTAAATTAAATTAAATTAAATAGTTACACAATTAAATGAAAGCAAAACAAAACAAAAAAAAAGAAAACAAAGAAATTAAATATTAAAAATTATTGGATATACACAAACTAATTAAAATATATTAGAGTTTAGATAAAAAAACATTATAGCTTAAACAAATTTTAATTTATTTTCGGTTTTTTTCTGTTTAGTTTTCCTTTAAATTTAGAACGCTTCACCCCAAAAAGGTAACCGTGTGTCCTTTGTAGTTGCAAAGCCACTAAATCATTAAAACATTTATTTGATCGCTTAAGAATTTTGGCTAAATTTGGATTCATTGCCACAGCCATAAGCTTGTAACATTGTTACCTATGCCTTGCTATAAAAGGAGTATATAACTCGATCACAAGAAATGCACACACAATTTGTAATTGCAAGAATGTTTTGCAAACGTTTCTTCCTGCATAAAAGATAAGTAGCAAGAATCGCTTCCTGGTTTTCTATTCATCATTATGAACATGTGCGGTACAATGAATTCGAAGTTTGGCTGACTTTCGCAAAAGCACAGGAGCGAAACACTTAGAAACTCAAAGAATAGTGAATTTACTGCTTATGTTGACCAGTGTAGGCCAAACGGTACCTAACCCCTAAGAGGCGAATCTCGATTAAGCTAAATAGAGTGTCCTAAGCTTCTTACTGGCCATTGAAGCCTAAAATAGTACCATTTGAACAAAATTGAGGTCAGAAGACATTCTTTGTGACTGTCCTATACTCGAAAGACACTGTATGCCTAAAATCTTCTTACATTGGGGCCTAATGTAATCAGCTTTGCATAGATGACTAGCATGAGGACACACGGTTGAGTACCCTGTTTATATGACAAGGAAACAGATTTTAAACTTTTTAAAATAATTGCCGATGTTTTTAGGGATTTTAATTTCCCTTCCAGAGATTTTCTTTGAAGAGTTTCTGTAACAGTTTGACTTCAGAGTCTTAAAGAAATAGAAAAATATTTTATGACTAGTTCTCTACAGTTCTTCTTTTTATACGTTACGCCAATAATATAACATTAAAAAAAGCTAGAAGTTTTTAAAAAAAATTTTCTTCTTTAGAGACATTCTGTAACTATTTATAGTTTCTTAAAGGATTTTGTTATCCTGCGCCGACTTTGTAAGACAGCAATAGGTTTTACAAGTTGTTTTGGATACTTCTTCTTAAATGGAAATAAAAGTTGTATATTTTTAATGCATTTCTGTAATAATAAAATGAACAATTTACCCAAAAGAAAATTTTTGTGACATCATTCAGCTTCTGTACGATTTTAAGTTTCCTTTACGGACAGAGTGGGACAACAAATTATATAAGTTGTTGTAGCTTCTTTTCTTTTTTCGCTTGTTATCTTTTTTAACTTTTTTTTTGGTGTTACCTTGGCTTGGCTTTTAATGCTTTTCTTAATTTTGTTATGAAATATTTTTTTTTTGTTTAATTTTAGTTTTTAATTCTTGTTTGTTTTTATATTTTTCCCCCATTCTTCTTTTGTTTTCTTACAGCACATTACAATATTACAGGTATTATTAAATGCCAAAAAAAATAATACAATTAAATATAAGATGCATTCCCTTAATTTAACACACTCAAACAAATTCATGCATTCACACATTCACATTCGCATATTCTTTTGAACATATTCCATTAATTACTTACATAAACCATAAGTTAATTTAGTTCAAAGCAAAGATAAATACAACAACAATATCGTGAATTAAATAACAACAATAACAAAAGAAAACATATCAGTTTTAAATAAGAAATTATACAATAACTTTCAAATGCTAAAGATTTGAGGTTATATTTTACTGGAGAAATTATTTAAAAAAAAAAAGAATTTTTGTGTTTCTACTTAAAATTTCTAATTTCTAATAAGTCACATGGACGGTGCCAAAGATTTTATAAGAATATTTTATACTGTAATGTTTTTAAATAAAATAAATACGTTTTTAAATATAAGTTTTGTGAAAGAAACGAAGAAAAAAAATGGAAACCCAAAAAAAAAAATTGGAAAAATAATTTGGAATAATATTTGCAAACAAAACAAGCACAAAAATAAAATTGATAAAAAAAATTAGAAGCCATTTACATCAAGCAAACAAAAAACGAATGTTAAAATTAAAGTGAAATTATACGTCGGGTTTATTTACATTCAAAATAAAAATCGTTTTCAAATCATAGAACAATTCATTTGCACCTCAACATTTCAAGCATTATTCACAAACTTACATAAGATTTGTTGATTAATTTACTATTTATTGATAAACTTTTTATTTTAATTTATTTGTTTGTAAATATTTTTTATTTTTTAAACTAAAAACAAATGCCTTTTTTAGGATATCAAAGGAAAAAAAATCCTATGATATCTTTGAAATAGAATTTGTTTTTAATTTTAATCTCTAAATTAATTTTCTTTTACTTATCTTTTAGTTTTTAACTTTTAAGTGTGTTTATTCCGTTGTTTTTTTATCGTATTTGAAATCGGAAAAGAAGAAACGTTTTTATTTTATAATTAAAAAAAATTTGTCTTTCGAAACTGTGTTTTATTTATTAAAAAAAAAAACAAATAATTATTTTACTTTAAAACCGTAAAATAATTTTAAAATTATAAAGTTATAAAAAATAAAAATTTTATCAAAAAAAAGGAAGTATATTAAAATAAAATAAAATAAAAATATATTTATATGGCAAGATGGAAAATAAATCTAATAAAAATTATACAAATTATACAAAATATATTAAAAATAAACTATTAAATTGTAACACAAGAAATTATAAAAAAAAACAAAACAAAATATATTAAAATGAAGTAAATATTTGAATATTTAATTTAGAAGAACCCATTAATTGTTGTTTTATTTCAATTGTTAACCAAGGTCTGGATCATAAACAATATGTATGAACACATTTTGGTAAAATGCAAATATTTTTAAATAATTTGCTTAGCTTTGTTCTACTTATGCTAAGTAATGCTTTGTCATCAGGAAATTTTAAAGTATTATTAACAAAAACTTCTTGTAGGTATATTAAAAACTATAATTTTGTAATTTTAATAAATTCTTTATTTGTTAACATTTAATCAATTGGTTATTCATTATATTTTTTACTTTCATTTTCTTCTAGAATGTATTTAACATTAAATCAAGATCAAGAAAAACAAGTACATTTTATTCCAAATTTCATCATCAAAACAAGATGCAATAATACTTTTTCAAGAACAATAACTCAAGAAATCAAGAAAGAATGTATTTAACATTAATTCAAGATCAAGAAAAACAAGTTCATTTTATTCTAAATTTCATCATCAAGTCAAGGTGCGATAATACTTTTTCAAGAACAATAACTCAAGAAATCGCCTTTGCAATACATAGTAACCTGTCTAAAATTATGGGTAAGATTCATTTATAATTTATTTATTTATTTATTTATTTATTTATTTATTTATTTATTTATTTATTATTTATTTATTTATTATTTATGAAAACGTTCCTGTAGAAAGTTGATTGTTTTTGTTCGAAGTATACCTTTTTCTATATAATATCGGTAGCAATCAATAATATCTCAAATAATTTTGCAAGGGTCTTTCTGTATCGTCTACTTTTGTGTGAGCTACGTTTCCTGGGTTATTATTAGTAATTATAAATCTATAAACACTACAGGATAATCTTAGATCACGTACTTTGAATCCGACCTGCAGGGAAGCTCTGAATAAGATTGATTTTATTACGCAGAAGGCTGAATAGTTATTGTATTGTCCCATAAGCGCAGCTGTAATAGTATCTGATTCGTGACTGTGTGTACTTGATGTTCTGGGCAAAAAACTGCATTGCGATCTTCGCTTAGATGTTGAAAGAAATACTTCACTATCATACTACTTACAACGCTCATATTCGATCGAAAGAGGATTACAACACTCATGTATTTGCCATTGCCTTGAAGTCTAGTTGACACAACACTAGGCTGTCTAATCCTATTGCTTCAATAGGGTGTCATTGTAATTTGCTTCGCGTTTCACTGTTTTATTGCTAAACAAAATCTAATTTTTAAGAGGTAGCACTGTGCGTGAGTAGAATTGATTCCTTGAGTATTATTCGAATTAAAAAAAATAAGACTGGAACCTTTCAAACTGCGCTTTTATGAGTTTGAGCAGTTAGAATATCATTATTCTTCAAGAGGTTGAGGATTGAGAAATATGTATGTTGAGAATACAGATGAAGTATCTTCTAGGGGATGCTTGTGATGTTACGTGCAGGTGCTTTCAAATTGTTTAGGACATCCTAAGCTTCTTTAGCAAGTAGGAAACCTTTGCCACTGATCCTATGGGACTCACTTTGTTTGCTCGTATACGTGAAAGTGGTATTATAGGCGCTTGGTATATTCCTGTTATTAGGCTTGCTTTTCTCGCCTGTATGATAAAAGAGGACGTTGTATTTCGTAAACTTCTTACACTTTTAAGCTTACGTTTAATTATCGTTGTGGTTTCTTTCTATAATCGATTAAGTTTAATACAGATGATGCAGGTAGTTGGCAGAAAAGCTATGATGTTAAAGGGTGATAATTGTTTACATATATTTAAAGAAATTTATTCGAGTATTGAATGGTTCTTAATTAAGACCCAACGGAGTAACTGCTTCCGTTGTGGCTAATGCATTCATAATGCCAGTATCGGTCACTAGGGTTGTTTTCTTTAAGCTTTTTCCAATATTATTTCTTTCGGTGAACATAAACTGTATTAATATAACCAAATAGGTTACAATGGCAGCCACCATCTAAAAAATTTAAATTTTTTAAGAGATTTTTCAGATTGAAAAAAAAATGAATACTTACACTGCCCAACAAACTTAAATTGAGAGAGAAAAACTCCTTGGCGGTGATAATAAAACGTTGATGTAAAGTTTGTATAGAGAATTCACTTACTAAATCGTTATAGGATTTATTGCCCAAAGGTTTAACCAATTTCGAGATTAAACAGCCTATATAACGGCTCTGTAAAGATGGAAAAATTGAAAAAAATTATTCCAAATGATAGCAAAATGTTTACCTCATAGGCAGGCTCTTCACTAAACCAACATATTAAAGAGAGTAAACTGAAAGCCATTAAAACAAATGAAGAATCTTGCAAAAGCATAAAATAGTCCCTATCTTGGCTTAGCACGGCCAATAAGATCCAATATGAGTTGCAAACAAAATCCACAAAATAAACAGCAGTTGAGGCTAATAAGGACAAACTGTATGCCTCATTATATTGTTTGAGCAACACATACACTTCATGGTAAAATCCTTTTAATTTCTTTAATAGCATTTCATCCTCTTCTTCCTGTTTAAAACTTATAACGTGAATAATTTCACTGGCGTTCTTAAGGTCAACCAATTTAAAAACCCTTTTTAAATTACGTTCCCCCAAATCGTTGATACTTTGCCGTATGGCCATAATGAAATGATTTATTTGCACCAAACCGGTAAGAAATTCTAGAGTTTTAAACTCCAAAGCCAAATAGCTAAATAAAGAACGCCAATATAATGATTTAGTCGATGATGAAGTCATAAACATGCTCCAAATTATGACACCATGACCACAGAGTAAAAGTATAAATACTCCGGCTATAACATCATAAACTCTATTTTTAGCATCCCATCTCTGCAAAGGATTATTTAACTCTGTATACAATCTCTGCTTGATTTCCCGAAATTTTTTAATTAACTCATCTCTGACGTCGATTATTAGCCACGATTCTGCCAATACGGCAAAGTGGCCCAACATATGAGTAAAATATACCACAATATTGACAAAACTATTTAGACTATGTTCATCACCCAATATATCCCAGACAAAGGCCAAATAGCTGGTCCATATAATTTCACAACACCACAGCATTATGTATGCCTGATAAATTTTCAAACGTCTAAAGGCTAAAGAGGGAAGCGGTGCCAACGAAAACAGCCATAAGCTTAAAAACAATAAGAATTGGAAAATTTTTGCTTTAGTAATCTCTTTAAAAATATTGGTTAAACTTGTTAAAGCCATGGCTTTAATCAAACTGTATGAAACGATTTGTGACTTCATAGAGTTTTATCACATTATCTGTTTAAAAAAATGCAAAATCATGTCGAATATTTTGATGAATTGTTTTTGAATTGATTGAATTGTTAGGGTTAAGTTGTTATTAATGATTGAGTGCAATTTAAACCAACCACGCAATCTAAGTGGGAGGTAATTCAGTCACTAAAGAAAATTCTCACTTTCTTCTCACAATTAAAAATTGTTAAAAAAAAGAAGGGGATTTATGATGAGTAGCTTTGAAATTGGGAAACAATAGTTGCTTGAAATCGTGGTTATAAAAAGATTGTGATACTTAGGGGATGGTCCCTCCTAATCCATTGATTAATTGTCTTCAATTCTATAAGAAATGGTCCCCAATGTTATCTCTTTTTTATGTTGTTAATCTGCATCAGCTTTTCTCGTCTTGGCAACTATTTTGTTGATCAGCTCTTTTCGTCTATCTTGTGAATGAGTTAAACAGAACCACCGATTAAATCAGAGCACTAAACTCAAATGTCATGTTTTCAACACATCAGCTGTGTTTATAGACTTACTGTTGTCCTCAAACATTAGTCTGACTAGTTGGCATGTCATTGTAGTCTCTGTTACTACAGCGCCCAGTATTTTATTATGATTATGCCAAGTCTGTACAAATGTAGCAGTTGGTAGGCATTCGTTTCATAATTAGTTAGACAGCCCTTTAACACCACCTAGCCCATATGCTTTTTATAGAAGCAAGAGGAATTTATATGCATAGTCACGTCGACTCTGATTTAAGAAGCTTTTTCATGAAGATTTGTTATTCTCATCTAGTAGGTTAAGTAGGTAGAGGTGGCTGCCCATCCAAGAAAAATTCTTGGATGGACTCACTTAGGCCGCATTGGGCCCATTGTGCTAATCTAGTAGGTTAACACCGTCTTCATAAGATCATGTCAACTACAGACATTACCACAGAATTAATGGACGGCGTGCTTCAGAATCTGTACTTTTTTACCATATGGTTTAGAAAAGACACTCTTTCGATCTTGTCAATAAGTGGTTATGTGTGCCTGTAGTTAGGAAGCTTTGAAGCTCCTAAACTAAGCTTTAAAGTCAAATAAACTCATGTACTTACATTATACTCACTGGCATCCGTAAAATAGAACAGCACCGATATTAAACTGATTAGAGAAAACGAGGTGGCTCCATTCATGACATATTTATGGAATATTTGTCCCTTATAGATGGCCGTAAAGGTCCAATAACAGTTGCAAACGATATCGAAAAATGAAGACATGAACAGCGTCAACAGTGACCAACTGTATAAGTGATTTAAGGCCATAACGATTTCCCAGAGACGTATATAAATTAAACGCATATAGTTGAGCCTTTCGTAGTCCTCCGGGTCATAAGGCTGCCAGATATCCGCACTGTATATCGATTTGGGTTCATTGCGTTTGGCCATGTCCTTTAAAATATCTCTTAAAATTTCAATTCTACGATTCAAAATCATTATGGAGGCTATAATTTGTACATAACGTGTACGCAAACCCACGGTAATGGGAAATAAGAGCCCAAAAACTGGACTTATATTTGAAATACAATTGATCCAGATTTTTAAACTATCACATAACAATTGAAATACTAAAACGGCCAATAAACGCTTACTTATGCCGCCATAGTTCATATTGACTTTGACCTGAACGTTAAGGTACGTGTCCATTAGTTTGTCTACTTGATTTTGTAAATCGGAGATGTGTTTGTAGTGCGGTGATTTGAATATCGTCTCCAATATAATAATAATATTGACTAGGCCATTGAATAAAAACGAAGCTGTGCCCACTAGGCCACCGACGGAAGTATCGCCGCCGCTCATGCGCCAGAAAAACATTAAAAATACCACCGTTGCTAGCCAGCTTAAGTGGATGAGTCTTAGTAAGGCAGACAGCCACGGAAAACGGGGTATCGTTACGAAACCGCAAATGTACAACAAATACTTTAAATATATGTAAATTACAGTTTCCCAGAGAACCAGCATAGCGTTTGATTTAAATGTTAGCGAAACACTAATTCCTTAAAAGGTTTGAAGACGAATTTAAAAGTGCTTTTCCAAAGCCATTAAACTGTTTAAATAACATGACAAGAGAAAAATATTGTGCTGAGTACGGGAATGTAATTAATATTGAAATTAACACAGGGGTCGATGCCTGAGATCTTGTCCATATAAAATAGGGGGTTTGTTTTCAATTATTTTTTTTTATACAGAAACCTTCGGACGTCTAAACTAATCGATTTTGAAATTAACCCATTAATGCTCGAATTACTGTTTTTTTCTAACGGTTACCGTTTTGTTTTTTACACTCAATTTCCTCTCAGAGCATAAAAACTAAGGCAACTTCTGCTGGCAACTTAAGTTGCCACTGGGCACTAATGGGTTAAGATAGGGGTCGACCTAAAGTTTTGACAAATATATACGCTGCAATTTTTGTCACTTTCTTATGTTTTTTCCTATGAAAACTTGAGTATATCTTTTGTATTAGTCCAGTGTCAACAGTAATAGCTTTGAGGAGAATATATAGTCACCACTATTTAGTTGAAAAGTATTGTTTCCCATTCCTTTAAAATGAAATCCACAAACAGCATATATTCCGATATTAGCTTTATATTGCGACATAGCGTCGCAATTAATGGGACGAAGGTACTTTCAAAGCCAATAAATAGCAGACGCGAATGGTTCGCCATTAATTCTGCTTGTTCTCTATAAAGAAATGGTTCAACTATGGAGAATATTCGTTCCAAGATATTGAAAGCAATGAATTCTTAACAGAGTCATATTCCTTTACATGTGCGCCCTGTATAAAAAGTGTAATGCAATGTGTTAAAGGACTCCGACTAACACTTGAAAATAAATTGACCTGCTGTCGTTAACCATTTAGTTGGAAACATGTTGAGTGTTGACCCCTGTTTTGTACTTATTTTAAGCTTTTTCGTCAAACGATGGATGTTATATGTTGTTTTTTTCAAAAAAAGGGTATTGGTCTCCTAGATACGAGGTATCTTCCAGAAGAAATAAATCTATTTCAATAAAACAGAATAACTATCACCGATTCGTATAATATTTTTAATTTAGTATTTATCTTAAACCTAAATCTAGACTAATTAATACTGTTGATATGTTTTTAATTCTATATTTAAATGTCGACTTAAACTTTGCCTCTCAAATATGTCCCTGCTTTTGAAAAAGAAAAAAAAAAACGTGATTTCCTCTAAACTTTATGATTTTGTTTCGTTCATATGAAATTGTATCAGGATGATAAGATATGTTGTAGTAGCTCCCACTATCTGTAAATATATACGAGGATATATATTAATGCCATATAATTGCTTCAAATGTTTGCATCAAACTTAACAACTTACCGTATAAAGGAGTGTACAGTCGATGCTAAAGAAACCGGCAGCTGTTAAAGAGATTTTCTGATGCAACAACTGCAAAGAGAATTGCTCGATCTGGAAAATAAATTAGAGTCGTAAGTTTGTTTGTAGGTTTGTAGTTTATCTGAATTAAATAAATCAGAAGAAAAATTTTAAAAATTTAGAGCAAGTATGCACAAGAGATTATTATAATGTCCTGGGTAAATACAGTGCTGGTTCCATGCATCCAAATCGGGCATGTCTCTAGATCCCATCAAAAAATAAAAAAGTCGTCTAGTACTGTCAGTACTTCAGATTAACTCTTGTCGAGTATTGCACTCTACTCTCTGTATAAAATAAAATAGGTTTGGGTGGTAGAGTCGCCATACGCAGTAAACACGTAAGACTCCCTTTTAAGTCATTTCGTCCAAACTATTGTGCTTCACTATTCAGACGAAAAAAAGCCCCGATGCGTGGTGTTAGAAAGGTTCTTCTCATCTAAGCCAACTAGTCTAAGGTATTTATCGTGAATGTTCTTCAATTTCATTTCCAGTAGTTCTGTCAGGAATGTTAAAAATGAGGTTTCCAATACATATTCTCAGAACCCTTAGTAGAATTGCTGGTCAGGGACACGTTAAGTGTTTCGCAACTTATGCAAAAATTGTGTAAAAGATCTACTATATCAAGGACATGCCGCCCTAGAAGACAGTGGTACGTAAAAATGCCCAGACGAGAGAAAAAATAGCTTTTTTGTCTTTGCGCAGCTTCTCTCTCCTACCCTGGAAGTGTAAGCTGTGGAGTTAGCTTATTTTCATTTGTACGGACTATACAGCAGGTTGTTCAGTTTGATGCCCGTTCGGGCCCATTCGTACACAACACTATTTCCGGGTACGTCCCCATGCCCAGAGAGCCATGTAATGGAAAACAAAACTACCATTTTCTAGAGAAATAGGCGACAGTCTTGGTAAAATATCGGCGTCGATATGTCGTTCAAAAATAATTTTATGTCAGTCTGGCTGGAGAGAAGAGGAATTCGGCCTATAATATCTGGCCTTTATATTTCTCCCCCTCTCTCCTTGTGCATGTGGGAAAAAATTTCTCTGAAATTTCTTAACTTACCACTGCATTGTGATTGTCATTCAAAATATCGATATCAATGCGATGCAAACCCAAGGCAATATTGTTGGTCTGTAAGGAAACATGTTTAAATCGGAGCATTCTTTATGTAACAAGTTTAACTTACACTCTGCATGGTCTTTTCGCATAAAATAGCCAAGACCAAAACATTTACCAAGTGTGGTATCGTCCAAACAGCACTGCCGGCAATCAGAAGAAAATCTCTGGTAGTCGAATGAAAATCTTGAAAAGTATAGAAAATCCAATAACAATTTGAGGTTATGGAGATGAAATCATTGCCCACATTAATGAGCATGGAAACGCCAAAATAACGATTGATATTCTCGCTTAAGGCATACAAACGATTATACAGATTGCGTACGATCATTAGTTTCTTTAGCTCGGGATTTTCCATATCACAGTGTTTCTGTTTCAGCAGAGACGTTTCCAGCAAAGCTATGGTATATGGCAAGTTAAGTTTTTTCTGGCCATTGAAAGCATCCATTAAATCCAGATTTTTATTGGGCGGACATTTATACGAGCGTAGATTTATGGTATCCACGACTTTGACAAGCAGTTCAAAACGATGCTTTAATATGCGCACCCAAGTGAACATTTGAAAATAGCGTATGCCACAGATAATTAGCGGCATCAAATAGAAAATCCAAAATAATATGAAATTCTGTTCATGGGTTATTAGTTTAGAGGCTAAAATAAAAAATTCTGCTGCCAAATAAACGAAAAGCATTAAGGAACCATGTTGCAAGAGAAAACGACGGAATTTTCTAAAAAAAATTTAGAAAAGAAATTATTTTCGAAAGCAAATCTTTTCTGTTAAACTCTTCTGTTACCTATTATTCACATCTATGTTTAGAGACCTTTCGAATATACGATCAATTTCCTTGACACCTTCAAAGAAATATTGCGGCTCTTTCCGTCGAGCCACTGCTTCCCCTATCGAAACAATATGGGCCACTCGTATACCCACCATTTGTATGAAATCCACCAATTGCCCGACATCATTGTCATTGGTTTTGATAAAGTCATCATCGGTGAATAGGCCGTAAAGCATAAACGCTGTGGCCCCCAATACTACCGCCACTATATAGATTTCCAACCAGCGACATCTTCTCAAACACCAGGTCTTGCGATCTATTAGCCAAGGCGTTAAGCAGGCTATTTTATTAACGATATGCACTTCCGATAATGATTCCAAAATGTCCATTCGTTAACACAATCTAAATGAAATTAAACGTAAAACATTGTTAAACGCTAATGTTTATAGTACTCTTCTTCAACCATTTCCATTTGGAAAGTGTATCTATTTTGGTCAGAAAAAAACATTTTCTTAAATGTCATTTCGGGGTACTTTTTGTGGTCTAATTCATAAATCCATCATCATTTGTTATCTTAAACAAAACTAATACTCAATTAAGTGATAAAACAAAATTGAATAAAATGGAATAAATTCCAAACGAGTTTTCTATTTTCGTCAATGCAAGCATATACAATACAAAAGAATCATAGGCAAAAAAGCTTAATAATAATTTGCCCATAGCCTAAGAAATATAAGCAATAATTCATTATTTAGAAAATATACTCTTACACTGAAAAAAAATGTAGACTTTCTACAATCATTCCTCTAAAAAAATTAAGTTAGGTTAGGTGAGGTGGCGAACCCCCCTTAAGAAAGAGGTCCCACTTGGGCCAGCACTTAGAGTCATTGTGATACCACAATAAATATTCAACCTGGAGATCTAACATTTCCTAGAGGAAACCATTCCGAGTCCAAAAGAAAATTTTGCTATTGCAGAGATCCTTTTATTAAAGAGCTCGGTTAAAGGTGTCAGAACATGAGAGGTCAAAAATCTCTGTCTTTGTATGACAAGAGAAAGGCACTGGCGCATGTGGTGGAAGACAGTCTCTTTCTCCTCCCCACACCCACAGCTCCTGCAGAAGTCATATGTCGGAATACTAAGTCTTTCATCATGTCTACCAACAAGACAGTGGCCCGTAAGAAACGCCTAGCAAATAATCCTTTCCTTTAAGTGGTTTTCCGGATTAGTCTGAAAAAATCTAGAAAGATGGGATCTGATGAAGAGAGGTTACGATGGCAGTAATGCTTGTATCCCATCCATCATAATGCCAAGGGGAATTAAGGTTGCAGACTGTGAAAATAAGGAAACTATAAAGTTCATAGTCGGCTGCAGGTGATCCCCCTGACTTCCACTTGCGCTTGCGCTCTTTAGTGACGGCGTGGGTGGGTCTCACATGCTAAAAAGAAGATGAACGAGAAGTATCTGATCTTATTAAAAAATAAAATTACAGGTTAAATACCAGCTCGTGAGCAGTTGTGAATGACCGGTCTGGTGGGCGGAAAAGGTAGGACTGTGATCTTCGTATCGTAATAGATCAGTCTAGTTGCTGTGTGTCGATTACTGTCGGCCGGATATCCGGCCATTAGGGTTGAGAGTAGTGCAGATGAATCTGCATCATTATGAAGCCGTCTGACGCAGCCTTCTCTATACTATACGGCGTATAGATATTATTCAGGAACTCTTGACTTCTAGCAAAAGCGTCCTGGCTGAGGCAGATTCCTAAGAGATTCTACTTATAAGTTGTTGGTTTCAAACACGTGATAAGGTGACGTTATGACCAAGTTGTATAAGTAGGACTCTGGCATCAAAATATTGCTATCATCCTAGACACCATACATGACTTTTATTTCCTTTTAAAATTCACAATTAAAACTCTAGAAATTCGTTTTATTTTGGAAAAATTGGTTTAATAAAGTTTTTCTGTGAGTGTCGAATTACTGAAGCATTTAAATGAAATGCCTTTACACCGATGCAATTTATTGTAATTTTCTACTTGTTGTTGTTGTTTTATTTTCTTTTTTTTTTGATAATTATTACGTTTTTCTTTTTTTTTTTTCTTTAGTTTAACTTTGACTTACTTTTGCTTTTGCTTTTTGTTTTTGTAATGCGTTATTGATTATAAGGGGATTTGTTAAGGCTTTGATGGCTAAAGGAGAACTAAAATATTTTTATTTCATATCATGCCTCAAATATCAATTGTTTAATGCCACTTTCTAACTGTACATATGTATGTATGTCTGTCTGTCTGTCTGTCTGTAAATGAATTTTATTGCAACATATTTTATTTATTTTTATTTGCTTTACATTCACACTCCCAATATTTGTCAAATCAATCATCTGCTGTTTCCTATTTCTTATATTTCTATTTCTGTATGTACGTACGTATGTGTTGCTAGTGTTAACAGTGCTATACTGTGGTTCTATTTTATCATCATTGTCAAGTTCAATTAGTCTGGAATCTAGGTGTTGACTGTAGCTATATGATATCGCTATTAAATTATTACTTTCACCGAAAAGCTTACGAGTTAATGAAACGCATTTAATTGCTAATGGACGAATTTACCAAATGATTTGTTTTCCAAAAAAAAAAAAATATTGCCAAAAAAGCGATTGAAGGAAAATTACAATAAACGTGAATTGTTTTAGGGATAATTGCAAATCATTGGGTAGGGGATAAAGTCTTGGCAAAAAGGAAAACAGAATTTTTAACTCAAAGTTCAATAATCTTATTTACTTACTTAATTGGTAATTAAAACCCCGTTTATCGGATTTCAAGCCTCCAAATTAAATGAGTCGCTTTAAAGGTTTTTCCATTAAAAGCTTGAAAGATTTTTTTATTTAAAATGCAGAACAAGTATTGCAGGTGCTTTTAAAAATCGTGTACCATTTCTTTTCTAACGAAGTGAAAGCGTTTCTTAGAAGCTTGTTTTTAAACTTTTAAGCTTGTAGTTCAAATTAAACCCGTTCAGTTACTGTTTTATTTGTATCTCCATGGCTGGCATCACTTTTGGTAAATTGTATCAGTATGATCAAATGTGTAACAATTAAAGCGCAAAGCTAAGAAGACACAATAATGCTTTTAAAGTTTTCTATTCCAAAGAAAAGCTTCCAATGAAAAACTTACCGCAAATATGAAATGAAAATCAAAAGAAAAGAATTTTTTGCCTGTAAATTCTATACGTTGATGCATTATTTGCAAAGAAAAATCATGCACAAAGTTCTTGTAGGTTTTATTTAACTTTAAGCAGGGACTTAGGCTTGACAATCGCGACACCAGCAAAGAAGTAAGACAGCCCTGGAACGAGAAAATTTTTAAGTATAAAAAATATCCCTTTTTTTAAGGATTTCAAACCTCTTCTTTAATAATCTGACAACTATAGCAGAAATTGCATAGAAACCAGGCCAAAGGTACTATAGTAGCTACAGATGATGTTATATTATAGGAGCTAAATAAGTTATCCAAAGCCAATAGGGTCCAGTAGATGTGGCAAGTAAAATCCAAAAATATTGACGCACTTGAAGCAAACATAGACGCCTGGGCAAATTCATTTATAAGCATGGATGCCTCATATATTGAGGCGTAAATATCTTTAATGCTCTTCATTAGTTCCATAGATTTTAAGTGTTTGTAGTCGATGTCCAGCAACTGTTTAGAGCTCTCCGTTCTCAAGCAAACCACTTGATTGAGTTTCTTGTTTAGGCCCAGTAAAAAATATTTCAAAAAATCCACATATATTATCAGTTGAACCACACGCACACGCTGAGCCATTATGGACATTAAAGCCCACCAAAAGTAACCGGCATTTGAGTTAATGATTATATTTACAGCGAATACTAGGAGGCCTATATGCGAAATAAGCATGCATTTTATAAATTTCCATCGTAGTTCTTTAATTATTTTCGATTTTTCAATATCCATTCTCAAGCGTATTTTAAATGAGTCATCGATGCGATACAACACCCTCAAGAAATCCTCATGTTGCTCGTGTTTTGTCAATGCCTCGCACATGATTACAAAGTGCGTGAGCATTTGTGAAATATAAACGGTGGTGCTTACCACCCACGATATGATATACTCGTTTAACGACTCATTATTCATCACGCCCACAGTGCTTTTCATCACTACTGCCGACATCAATATGATAATATAGATGGTGGCTATATATTTACCGTTATTAACACCACCACAACATTTCGGTGACCGCAAACAAATGCCAAAGAATGCACAAATCCGTAGAAGTACTAGTAAGTCTATGGTCATTGTGCAACTGTAACGAAGTGTTTTCATTTGATTTTCTTTTATAAATAAAGTCAGAGGATTAGCTGATGTTTGGATAAGAAAATTTTGATAAATGTGAACAAGGTTATCATTGTATATTTAATTTTAACCCTTAGATGGTAAAGAAAATCTTGTTTCTTAGAAATGTTTTACTTGGAATTGGTTGAATGTGTTTCTGTCTTTTGTGGTAATGCTTGTCCTTTTCATACAGTATATCTCTTATTGAGTGCAGTTTTTGAGCAGCAGACGCTCTAAGTTCTTTAAAGACAAGGTCTGGCAATGAATGCGGAATCTTTCGCCTTCTACTCTGATATTTGCTGTTCTATTTCTGTTTGATCGTATGTATGTGTTGCTAGTGTTAACAGTGCTCTACTGTGGTTCTATTTTATCATCATTGTCAAGTTCAATTAGTCTGGAATCTAGGTGTTGACTGTAGCTATATGATATCGCTATTAAATTATTACTTTGGCTGAAAAGTTTATGAGTTAATGAAACGTATTTAATTGCTAATGGACGAATTTACCAAATGATTTGTTTTCCAAAAACAAAAACAAAAATATTGCCAAAAAGGCGATTAACGGAAAATTACAATAAACCTGAATTGTTTTAGGGATAATTACAAATCATTGGGTAGAGGATAAAGTCTTGGCAAAAAGGCCTACAGAATTTTTAACTCAAAGTTCAATAATCTTATTTACTTACTTAATTGGCCATTAAAACCCCGTTTATCGGATTTCGGGCTGCTTTCAAGCCTCCAAATTAAATGAATCGCTTTAAAGGTTTTTCCATTAAAAGCTTTAGAAATTTTTTATTCAAAATGCAGAACAAGTATTGCAGGTGCTTTTAAAAATCGTTTACCATTGCTTTTCTGACGAAGTGAAAGCTTTTCTTAGAGGCTTGTTTTTAAACTTTTAAGCTTGTAGTTCAAATTAAGCCCGTTCAGTTACTGTCCTATTTGTATCTTCATCGCTGGCATCACTATTGGTAAATTGTATCAGTATGATCAAATGTGTAACAATTAAAGCGCAAAGCTAAGCAGACAAAAGAAAGCTTTTATAGCAAAGAAGTAAGACAGCCCTGGAACGAGAAAATTTTTAAGTATAAAAAATATCCCTTTTTTTAAGGATTTCAAACCTCTTCTTTAATAATCTGACAACTATAGCAGAAATTACATAGAAACCAGGCCAAAGGTACTATAGTAGCTACAGATGATGTTATATTATAGGAGCTAAATAAGTTATCCAAAGCCAATAGGGTCCAGTAGATGTGGCAAGTAAAATCCAAAAATATTGACGCACTTGAAGCAAACATAGACGCCTGGGCAAATTCATTTATAAGCATGGATGCCTCATATATGGAGGCGTAAATATCTTTAATGCTCTTCATTAGTTCCATAGATTTTAAGTGTTTGTAGTCGATGTCCAGCAACTGTTTAGAGCTCTCCGTTCTCAAGCAAACCACTTGATTGAGTTTCTTGTTTAGGCCGCGTAAATAATATTTCAAAAAATCCACATATATTATCAACTGAAGCACACGCATACGCTTGGCCATGATGGCTATTAAAACCCACCAAAAGTAACCGGCATTTGAGTTAATAATTATATTTACAGCGAATACTAGTAGGCCTATATGCGAAATAAGCATGCATTTTATAAATTTCCAGCGTAGTTCTTTAATTATTTTCGATTTTTCAATATCCATTCTCAAGCGTATTTTAAATGAGACATCGATGCGATACAACACGCTCAAGAAATCCTCGTGTTGCTCGTGTTTTGCCAACGTCTCGCACATGATTACAAAGTGCGTGAGCATTTGTGAAATATAAACGGTGGTGCTTACCACCCACGATATGATATACTCGTTTAACGACTCATTATTCATCACGCCCACAGTGCTTTTCATCACTACTGCCGACATCAATATGATAATATAGATGGTGGCTATATATTTACCGTTATTAACACCACCACAACATTTCGGTGACCGCAAACAAATGCCAAAGAATGCACAAATCCGTAGAAGTACATGTAAGTCTGTGGTCATTGTGCAACTGTAACGAAGTGTTTTCGTTTGATTTTCTTTTATAAATAAAGTCAGAGGATTAGCTGATGTTTGGATAAGAAAATTTTGATAAATGTGAACAAGGTTATCATTGTATATTTAATTTTAACCCTTAGAAGGTAAAGAAAATCTTGTTTCTTAGAAATGTTTTACTTGGAATTGGTTGAATGTGTTTCTATATGCGAGAAGAACGTCATCTTTTTTCGCTTATCCTTTTCATTCAGTATTTCTCTTATTGAGTGTAGTTTTTGAGCAGTTCTTTAAAGACAAGATCTGGCATGTCTCAAACTTAAGCCGCAATGAATACGGAATCTTTCGCCTTCTACTCTACTATTTGCTGTTCTATGAATATTGGGGAGGTGGCTGTTCTGCACCTATTGGGTACATGTTCGGCACTATGTCGTAGAAGAAAAGGGTATCTTGGTGCCTAGTATGTAAATGATCTGAATGAACTGTCACGCATTGACATTGGGAGTCTGATCGTTTCATCAGAAGCTCCGAGTGGTTTCGGTATGAGTGGTATCGGTATTACACTGAAGTATCACAGTGGGCCCTAGGTGACATAATTCTGTCCATCCAACCTCTTTGGATAGACAGCCACCTTTACTTTACCTATCTACTTTGATAAAAGATAATTAACTCTTGTCGCGGCAAGAGTGATGGAGAAGAGAGGAGTATCCCAACACTCTTTTCGGTTTCTATACTTCCTCTGGGAGGAAGACAATCATTCGCTTTCTCTGTGTATGTATAGATCTAGCAATCAGGGGTTTAAGGTCGCTTGGAATTAATTTCTTCAATGGCTTAATATATTCGATCAGCTGGGAGGTGGCTTTAATATTTCTTAATTTGTCTTTATTTAGGTAATTCATAACCTGTAGCCTTGATTTAGTTTCCAAACGACACTCTGGTGTTAATTTCAGATTTTCTGTTTGCGGTTAACTAGTGACTTAGTTAGGTAAAGAGTCTAATGGAACGTTAAGGGGCACTTACATATGTTTTTTGTATTTTTTATACTTACTTTTTTAATTGTTTCGGGGTTTGCCGTTTTGAAATAAAACTTCTGTGGGTTTTTTTTGTATTTTTCACATTAAATACTTTTGTTGTTTTATTTTTATTTATTGATTTTCTTTTGTTTTTGTTTTTAATAATTATTGAAATATAATGGTTTTCATTTTTGAATTTTTTGTTGTTGTATTTTGTTCTTGAGAGAAAAGCTTGATTTTTTTTGGATTCTTTGGTTTTTTTTCATAAAATTTAATTTAAATTGATTTTTTTTAAATTTTTTTTCTGAAGGGTTTTAAGATATATATTTGGTTTAGCATTATTTTTTTAATACTTTTTAAATTTTTTTTCTTCTTTAGTTTCTCATAATAATTGCAATTTTTTTTTTCTTTAAATGTGAGTGATTTTTTAAAGGGATTTTAAGACTTTAATTGAAGGAGATTTTTTGGTTATTAATTTTTATTTTAAATTGATCTCAAAATAATTACTTTTTGTTTTAGTTATTTTTTAGGTTTTCTTTTCAATAAGGTTTTCTGTTTAAAAGCTATTTAATTTGTTTTAACAGATGCTGTTTTTTTCTTATTTTTTTTTGTTCGTTTAATAAATCATTTGAATTAAAACTTTTAAGGGATTATGTAAGGCATTAGATGAAATTAAATAATTAAGCTTTAATAAGTTCAATAAATATTTTAATAATTAATAAATATTTTTTATATAATATTTAAAGCTAAAATATGTTTAACAATTTGAAAAAAAGGGAAATGATTTTGAATTCTTTTACTCTTTTAAACAAAAATTAAAATTTAAACTAAAAATGTTTAACAATTTCATTTGACTCTGCTCGTTTTGATAAAGCAACTTAAAAATTGTGTAAATATTATAATTTTTTAAGGTTTTATAATAATATAATAATATATCGTATATATATATATTTCTCTTATTGTTAATAATAACATTTAAAGGACATTGATACGTCGTCTTGCAAATATAAATAAAATGCTGCTGCTTAAATTTTCTTTTTTCATTTTCATTTTTAATTCATTTTTTGGTTTTTTAATTTTATTTATTTTTATATATAATATTTTTCTTCTTTTTTTGGTTTATTAATGATTTATTCCTTTTAAGTATTTATTTTTAATTTTTTTTTATATTTAATTTAACAATTATAAATAGTTTTTCTTTTCTGTTTAATTCTTTTTAAACTGTTACTAAATTCTTTTATTCTTTTCAGTTTTGTTTATTAATTAGATTTTTTTTTAAATTTTTAATTATTAAAATAAAATTTAAAATGAAAATGAAACAAATTAAATGAAAGTATATTAATTAAAAAGAAATTATAAACAAAATAACAGTTTAGCCAAATGTTTATGAATTCTTATTAAAAGTTAAAAAAATATTGAAAATATTTAAAATATTTAAAATTTAAAAATTAAAAAAAAAGAATTGAAAATTAGTCAAGTTCTTTAGAAAAAGTTGAGTATTATTGGTGCCTTGTTATTGTCATAGCTTATAAATTCAATGTCAATTCACTATCATCCATAGCTTTGTTTACTCTTTTAACACTTCGCGACTGGTGCCGGCATATACGTCCATATTTGTATATTTGCGTTTTCGCGAACGATGAACGGTCAGTCTCACCATCGTGAAAAGTTGCAAAGCACGGCGCAAATGCGCTCTCGCGAAAAGGTTAGAAGAGTATGTAGCTTCTAAATTGCTTCAATCAATTTTATTGCTTAGAATCGTTTCAAAACTGTTTCTTTAGGAATGGGTTGCTGAATTTTCAATAACTCCTCTTTTAAATCCGAAATATATTTGCATAGTCTTGCCGCATCTTTAGATACAAAAAAAGTCTGAGACAAGTCCTGATACATACAATGTGTGGACGGGTGGATGGTTTAGAGGATGGTGAACATATCGTTTATAATTGGCTTTTCTATGTGTACCGCGGATGCCCACCTCTACAAGACAACATTTAGGGGATGGCTCCTAATCATGCAGTGTTTAAATAAAGAAAATCGCTTATCGGACAGAGGAAGTAGTGTTTGTGGACATTAACTTTTAATGTCTTTATATTTTAAAGTAAGAAGTTCCACATACGGATAGTCCGACTGAAGAACGAATTTTGTCTGTAATGCAGTGTGCGGTCAACTGGCCAATCAATCACAAACGGATGTGCTCTGCGGGAAAGACGGCTGTTAAGGCCTAATATGCGTTTTCGGGAACGAGTCCCTATATAACGCCAGAGCAAAATCCGTTGTAGCTGTGACAGAACAGTGAAACAAACACAAGCCACATTGAGACAATGTTCCAATGAATCAATAGAGTTAGATACCCTTGTCTGTGTTGTGCGTACCTTGTATTACTGTGACTTTTCCTTATCGCAGCGTTTGTTAGGTTAAGTTCGCAAATCAGCTGATTTATTTAAAGCCAGTTACCATTTAAAGTCCCCATGTGCATTACGCATTGATGTCGGAATGCTTGTGAGCCAAAATATTTTTAATATTCTTAGTAGACAGTAGTTGATAAACACCTTTATAGAGATTAAAATTTTTTTTCGAGCTAAACTGTTATTTTAATTAATTTTTATTTAATAACAAATAAAATTAAAATTTTTTTCTTGTATTGCGGCAAATTAAAAAAGACAATTAAAAAATCAATTTACTTTCTTTCCTTTCTTTCTAAACTTCAGTATAATATTCCGCTTTTCCATTTCCTTTTGTTCTTTTTCTCGCTTTCGTGCTAATTGCAAATAAAATTTTATTTTTTAAATAATTTGTGTGTGTATTTTTCTTTTCCTTTGCTGGTTGTTGTTATTTGTTTTAAATGTTATTTGTTTTTTGTATGTTTGTTTAATGGCAATTTCTTTTATTTTTTTCTTATTTTGTTTTTATAAAATAAATTATCACATTTTGAGCTAAAAAATTTTATTTATTTTTTTGTTTGTTTGTTTGTATGTAATTGTTGTTGTCAAATAGAGTATACTATTAAACTTGAGTTGTTCTAAATACTGTACTGGGACGGTAGCCAGTTTGCTTTTGAAAATGTTTTTCTTTTTGTTTCTTAATTTTTTAACGAATTTTCAATTTAATTAAATTTAAAATATTTTTTTGAATAGTTTTTTCCTAAAATATGTACGTAATGAGGAATAAATTTTGCAAAAAAAAGGTTTTTTTTATTATTAAAAAGCTTAAATTTAAAAAAAAATTTGTATTTATTTTTTCTGTTTCTGGTTTGTTTTTTTTTTCTTCCTGAAAAATTATATTAATAAGCTGTTTATTTTAAATAATTTTTTTTAATTTTTTACGTTTATATAATTGCAGTTGAAGCTTTTTTCTTGCTAAAAAGCAAAAAAAAAATTTTTTCATAAATTTATTTTGTTTTTTTTTAGAATTTTAAGTAAAAAAATAAAAATTTTTTTTCTTTCCTGGCTTTACTACTACATTAGTTTTAATAAAATTTAGTTTTTAAAAAATTTCCTGTGTTCTTTTTTTGTAATATTTTTAGCTTTTAATAATTCTCTTTAATAGTGTATTTATCTGTTAAATTTCTAACTACAATTCCTAAAAAGCTAAACATCTTTCGTCTTAACCTTACTTATTTAATTAAAATCAATTCTCTCTCTTCTTCCTCTATATAAAACCTCCATTCTTTTTAATTGCTTTTTTGTGTAAAAAAGCATGATTTAAAAAAAAATAAATAATATAAATAAGATAATAAATCTTATCCTTCATCATGACCTATATTTGTTTTATTAAAAAAGGAAATTATTTAAAAAAATTTAATTTCTAAACATCATCTCACGAATTGTAATATTTTTTATTTAACACTATACGCGTTAAAAAAATTAACTGTTATAAATATATCTCCATACGTCTTAGGAAAAAATTACTGTTATAAAACTGTTTTTATAACGTTATCTGCTGTCATGAATAGAAAACTTTAACTGTTATAAAAATAATAAAAATATTTTTTTTGTTAACTTCTATACAGTCATATCAAATGTTATCATATTTATTAGTTAGTTAGTCATTGGTCATTACAACCCTTCTGTCGTCAGGATTACGACCTAGTTTCTTACACCGCCCATGTTATAAACATAACGACTTATAATTTAAAGTCGACTCTGAACGACAGATTTTTGAGAAACTCTACAAGGCAATTTTATTTACTCTTACAGTTTTTGCGAGAAATCTGCTGAGAGGAAGTCGTCGAAGATATTTGTTTTCATATTTAGTTTGTCATAACTGTTATACTAAATAAATAAAGTTATGCTTAAAGAAATATTGATCTCAAATCTATTTAAAAGACTTTGTTGTTGTAACTGTTATACAAATTGATATATAGCTTAAAATTTTAAGTACATTTTTTTTATTATATTTAGAAAATTTCTTTAAACTTTTATATGATCATTGTGGGTGTATGCTTTTTGTTTGGTATGTTTTTTTAAATAATTTCCTTTTTTAACCTAGTCCATGTTGCTTCTATTACTTTTTTTTTACCTGCTTATGAACAAAAATAACGATTCAAAAAAGCTTTAATTTTTTTTAATGATTTTATTGAAAAAATAAAGACAAAAAAAAATTAATTTAAATTTTAAACTCTTCGTAAAACTATAAAATATTTTTATTTAAAATAATAAGGAACTGAAACTTTATTTTAAATATTATAAAATTATATTTAAAAAAAACTTAAAATTATTAAAAAAAATAGTTTTTAATAAAAAAAAAGAAATTATTTTCTTTTGTTTGGTTTTAGTTTAATATTTCAAATACGGCCTCTTTTAGTGAAGCTCTTTATTTAAATATTTTGTTTTTATGTTTTTTTACTTTTTTAATAAATATCTCAAGTATTTTAACGACACATAAGTTTTTTTTCTTTTACTTAGTAATAATACCATTTTAATTATTTGTTTTTATAATTTAAAGAGATATAAATTTAAATTCTTTTCAAAAGTAAATATAATACAAAGTTTTTCACTCTATTCTTTAAAAGCGTTTTAAAAATCCATCATTTTTTATTAATGTTTTCAAAAAATTTTTCTTTTTAGTTTTAGATAAAGAATTTTTTTTTGTTATACAGATTAAATAATGCTTAAATAGCATCTTTAACTGTTATACAGTAAGATAATGTAAAAATAATGTATTTTCAATGTCAGATTTTATATCTAACTGTTATACACAAAGATTTTACAAAAAATATGTACCTTAAGGTACATTTCCTTGGGCTCAAAATGTGCAAAAGTTTATTGCTGATTTTAATTGCTTAACAGCAAATGTCTAAAGATCTTTTAAAACTTTTTTTTTAAATTTTATCAGTTTATTTTAAAAGCAAACTTTTAGTTGCTATCATGAGTTCCAAAAAAAAATGTTAAAAACACATTTTTCTTTTTAAAAATTTTCTTTGAAACCTTTTTTTCTCTCTATCTTAATGAATCTCAGAATTTTTTACAACTGTTTGACTTAAGAGTTTTCCCCATAGTATAATTATAACAATATTATCTTTCTCATTGTATAGAGTGTATGACAAATGATGTCTCGCAGTACGTTTCTATTGGTTAATAAATTCTAGCAAACAAAACTTTAGTCGTTGGAAATAAACTACGTTATCTAGCCGGTAAACTAGTTGCGTAACGGTTCTAATTTCAGCCTGTAGCCACCAATTGTTTATAAATTGCATTTGAAACTTTATATGCTTTTTAAAAGACATGACTTCAATGTGTTACGTTAGAATTTTTTTTTACTAAAATCCTATTCTGTAAGGCATAGACATGTCCTCGTCCATCATCTTATTGATTGATTTGTCTACTGTAGTAAGGTCTAGGATAATACGATTGCCATCTGTCGTTGTTTAATATATATATCGTAGACAACAACAATCCCTATCCTCTTAAACATTTCCTTTGTATAACAAAACTATTATATTATATTATATAACAGTTATGTTATAATAAAAATGAAAATTACAGTTTATTTAAATTTTTCTTTTTTTTATTAATTTATTTAAAATTCCTTTAGCAACAGCAAAGCGTAAGGCATTATTCTATGTCGTAACTGTTATACTATATGACTAGAACTCTTAAACAGAATTGTTATATAATAAGAAGAAAATGTTAAAAGTTAAGTGCAAATTTTCTGATACAAATCACTTTAAATGAAACTGTTATATTATATATATAATATATTCAAAAATTCTTTGAAAAAAATTGTTAAATTTGTTCTTTACTCTTCATCAATATGATAAACATTATTCTTTAGTTTAACTTGATCAATAACTGTTATACAAATTTTATATATTATTAGAAAA
Source organism: Sarcophaga subvicina (assembly GCA_936449025.2). Classification (NCBI taxonomy): domain Eukaryota; kingdom Metazoa; phylum Arthropoda; class Insecta; order Diptera; family Sarcophagidae; genus Sarcophaga; species Sarcophaga subvicina. The sequence continues at coordinate 2,256,058 of OW388080.2, read as the reverse complement.
AATTCTGAACAATTGGTTTTAAATGTTGTACAACTAGATAAAGACAGTTATTTCCTATTAGAAAATTCAATTTTTATATGCCCTTTATTAACTGTTATACTGCAAAAAAATTTTTCTTCCGTTCGAAATTTTAATGAATTTTTTTTGTTTTAGTTTTTAATTGCAAGCGTTTAGACTTTGTATTTTATTTACTTTTTCGTTAAATTGTTTTTGTTAATGTTTATAAATAATATCATATTTAAATTGTTTGTATTTTTTATACCATTTTCTTTTTTTCATTTTCAGAATTGTTATGTGGCTTGTTTCTTCCGAGGATTAATATCAATTTGTTATACAATATTTGCAAATGTTGCTGTTATTGCTGTTTTTATTATTGTTAATTCATAAGGTATGTATGAGAATGTTAATTAAATTTAATTTTCCAATGATTTTTTATAATACTTTTACATTTAAAAACATTTATTTTGTATTATTTTTCATCAGAGCTTTTGATTTAATCTATGAATTTTTAATATTTTTTATTATTATTATTTTGAGGTTACATTTCCTTTATTTCTCTGTTTTTAAATTAGTTTCCTTTTTTTTGTATTTAAAAAATATGTTTTAACCTGGTTTATTTCCATTTTATTTTTGTTATTTTTTCTTTAATTATTTTTTTCCTGTTTAAATTTATTTTTCTCATCAATACTCTTTAAATATGTATTTTTATTTTTTTTATTGATGAGTCTAAGGTTAGTGTGATGTTTTTATTTTTAATTTATAAATTTTTTTCTTTTATTTTTTTTAACATTTAAAATGACATTTTGAGAGCAAATATTTTTTTATTTTTTCCTGCTACATTCTACATGAAAATAGTTTATTCTTTAATCGTTTTTTCCTTTTAATCTTTTATTTTATTCTCTATTATTTCTGTATTTTTTTATTCGTTTTTCTTTACTACTGTTGTTTGTTATTATTTTTATATTATTGTTTTTCTTTATAAAAAATATTCTTCTCTCTTCACAAGAATTCACTCCTTTTTGTGAAACACTTACGCCCTCTTTAAAGAGTTTTAACAAATAGGCTTTAATGAGTATTTAACAAAGCGACTAAAAGCTTGTTAGTGAGCGTAGCTTTTGTCTTCATGAACTCCGCCATATTTGTTTTTTAAACTCAAGAGCGTGTTTTCTTCTTTAAACTCTGTTTTTTTTTTGTCCAAGTTAGAGTATTGGTTTCTGCATTAGTTTCAAAAAAGCTTTTTTAAAAGCTCTTTAAAGTTTTCCTTATTAATTTTTTTATTATTATTTAAATCTCCTTTCTTAAGCCTTTCTTAGTCCCATGTGTCCTTGGGTGTGTGTTTAATAAGTTGTGGTTTTATTAAGCTTTGCCTGGTATTGTTAAGTTAACCGCTTTAAAGCTTTTTATGAAAATCTAATCTCTTAAGCTTTAAGCTTAATTTGTTTTGAAAAATTATATCAAATTCTCTTAATATCGTTAATTTAAGTTTTTTTTTCTTTTTGATACTCTGTAGTCTAAAAAAAAATATGTGTGAGGGGGGTTACATTAATTATCCGAAAACGCTACGAACATCCCCGTGGCCTAGAATTCTAAACGATAAGCCGAGCAAGAGGTTTCGTGATCTTGTAAATTGATGGTGCAGCGTGATGCCGAAGGCGACAAGTCAATGCGGTATTTGGCTAAAAGCTCTTCATTTTCGGCCACCCAATAGCCTAACACGTCCGTGTCATAGGTAGGGATGATAGTTACCTCTGTAAAACAATCCAATACACATTTTATTAGCCAAAATTAAACAATTTCTCTGCATTAAGATCCAAATTATACTCACCTAATTCTTTATCTTCCCACGTTTGTTTGGCTTCTAACAAAGCATCATAGACTAGGCGGCTGGGTTCAGTGCCTGAGAATACATAGTAGCGTGCTCTTACCCGTTTAAAGAATTCTACATGTGAATAGTACGAATTGCCGTTGTGAGGTACATAGGTTAAGTCGACATATACTGGTGAAGGTTTCTTCGCTTTGTTGGGCGATTCGGAACGTTTGCGTAGATTCTTTTCGTTATTAAGTCTTGTTTTTGTGGCTACTAAACGTCTTTCCTTTTTGGGTGTCGTGCGTACATCACTTTCGGCTGCCATAGGGGCTGGTGAGGGTAGTCCCAAAGGTTTACCCCATTCCTTAAGTTTATCATCTACGACACTAGCTGGCAAGGATGTGGAGGAGGAGGAGGTTTCAGTCGTTGTTGTCTTAGTTTTACTAGTGCTCGAACTGGTGCCATCATCAAGCGTTGTTGTCACGGTGGTGGTAGTTGTCGTCACAACTAATGCTCCAGCGGCGTCTTTTTCACCACAGCCTTCAGTAAAGCGTGTTTTTTGCACGCTACCCAAGGGGAATTTTGGCTTTTCAGTACTGGCTACGGTTTGTTCCACCTCTTCCGCCTTGGAGGGTGAGTAGGAATATTTGGCGGTTACTGAGGACATAACATCGGCACCCCTTAATTCTACATGTTCCTTGAGAGCCTGTTCGAAGCCCTTGTCAGCCTCTTCTAAGAATTTATGGGGTGGTAAAGCTGCTGTTGTACTCTCAACTGAACTGGACGATTGTGTCAGTGGCGATTCGGCGTAGGCTGGCAGGTGTGTAGTTGCTGTACCCTTTATATTAATAGGTTGTGATGAGGTTGATGAGGTTCTTGTGGTTTCAAATGTATCTGGCAGTGCTCCATAGAATGAAGTGCTCATGGGGTCGGAGATTTTGTGTACAAAACCAGTGCTGGCGATTATGGAACGGGCAGCCGAAACTTCCTCGCTGCCATACTGTGGCGGTATATCGTCTTGACTCTCGTCCAAATCAAAGTCTGAACGTTTGCTTATGCCCGATCCAGATCTTTGCAGGTCATAGCTTCTTGGAGAAGCAGGTGCTTCATCGTCGCTTAAGTAAGCGGCGCCATCGTCACTGCCTGGTGTAGAGGAACGATACATGCTGCGCAGCATGGCCACTTCTTTAGGCAGCATGACGTCGCTTTTATCACTCTCGCTGGTAGTGCGTGTTGTGGTTACTGTGACCTTTTCACCTTCCGGATCTGTAGAGTCGGTTGTGGTGATTGTCTTTTCCTCGGTTACAATTTCTTTGCCATCGGCTGAGATAACTTTGGTCACTGTGGTAATGGTAGTTGTGATAATCTTTTCCGTACTGCCGCTCAAGGCGGCCGTCTTTTCAATACCCCTGACTTCGTGTAAGTCTGGCAACACTTCGCCGGATTGTTGTTTTATAAGCGAAGACATGCTGGTAATTTCCCGTGACTGTTGTTCTGTTGTGGCATATAAGGCAGCAGCAGTTGTAGTCTTTTCTTGTTGTTCGGCGGTAAAGGAAGCTGCCGACTTAATGTCTTCCTTGGTAACTCTGGGGAACGGTGAAGTGGGCTTGGGCGAAGATTCTGGCGTTTCTGTTAAAGATTCTCTACCCATGGGTGTGGGTATCGATTGGCTTTCGGAGGTTAAACCACCGGGACTGGATCTGCCACTGATATCCTTGGGTGATAAGGGGCCACTGTGTGTTGTGGTGGCTGTTCCACTAGTGGTGTCCATTATAATAGTTTTTGTCGAGGTTGTTAAGGTTGTGGTAGCAGAAGCTGAAGCTGCTGCAGATGCTGATAGTGTACTTACACCGCTTATGGTGGTTTTCACTATGCCAGGACTAACAGGTGCAGTGGGTGGTGTTTTTCTGTCAGCCAACTCATGTTCGTAGGATGTATGCTGACCGAATGTCATGGATTCTTTGGTACTTTCCAATTCTTGGTGTTTGCTTAAGGAGAACTCCTCTAGAACCTCACCCAGGGTTTCCTCAATCTTGACATCCTTGGAAGGCTTATAAATGCTGGTTGTCATAATGCTGGCTATAGATTTTGAACGGCCTTCTTTAATGTGTGCAACGGCTTGGTCATCATCGTCTTCCCCATCATCTTCCTGATCACTAAGTGTCTGACGTCCATCACTCATTTGACTGTGAGCGGACTCTCGCCGTTTTTCCATTGAGGCAGTTTTGGCTTTGCTCACAGCATCGAAAGTGCTCATGATTTCTTTGGTGGACACTATCTTTTCGGTGGCCAAAAATTCTTCTACTGTCTGCTTAAGGGTCTCCTTTACGGAGGTCGTTTCACTAGTGGAAGACATTTTGCTTGTTTCCGCCTTTTCGGCTTTGCTTAGTGCAGATGTTTGAATTTCACTAACTATGGATTCAGAGGAACACTCTTCTGAATACGCCTGAGAGTCTTCGACCATAGTTTTATCAATTGTTTCTTTGGTTTCGGTTATGGAACGGGCGATTTCTTTTTCGGATAAGGAATCCCGTACAGAGCCTTCTTCTACCTTCAAACTGCTACTCATTGACTCACTGCGAGAGTCTTCCTCTTGTAGTGAATCAATCAGTTGGGAACTGAGAACTCGTGTGGTCTCGCTGACAATTGTTTTGCTTTGTTTGGAGGTGGTATCTAATTGTTCTTGGGCTGTTTGTTTGCTAGATGAGACCGAGCTCGATGATAATGATTCGGTTAAAGTTTTGATTTGTACTGGTTTCTCTACAGTAGAAGTCGTTTTTACTGTCTCGGTAATCTTCACTTGACTGTCCTTTTCTTCCGAGGACTTGGCTAATTTTTCTTCTACTTTGCTTGTAACCTGTGAGGTTCTAGTTTCAATAGTTGTTTTCATCGAGGTGTCATCTTTGGAAGTGGATGATTGGCTAGTTGTGGCTGACTTTTCTTCTTTCTTAATCTCTGAACTTTCCTTAAAAGATTCTTGCTTATCTTCGGTTACGGATATTGATTTCTTTACTTCGGTGGTTGAGGAAACAGTTTCAAGTTTAGATTCCCGTTTTTCGCTTTCAATCGAGATTTGTGATTCCATGGCGGTTTTTTGTTTTTCGGATACTTCAGAAATTACAGATTCTTTGGTTATTTCCAAAGTTTTAAATTTATCCTCTTGTTTGGTTTCTGTGCGGGCCAGTTCTTCATCTTTTCGGCTTTCGGTGGCTGTTAATAGTGACTCACGTTTGGTTTCTTGTTTATCTTGTGTCGTAGAAACTACAGCAACTTCTTTTTCTGTGGCTTCCTTTTCGTGTTTTTCACTATCGCCATGCAAACTTGTGCGGCTTGTAGTCGATGTTAATGATTCCTTTCTGGATGTTTCCATCTCAGCGTCACTCTTTGTTGTGGCGTGACTGGCAACAGAATCCGGTCGTGAGACATCCTTTCCTTCAGGTGTAGGTGACATATCATCCTTTTTGGCAACGCTTTCAAGCTTTTCACTGGTTGTAGAGATCAAAGATTCTTTTCTGGATACTTCATCCTTAGTTTCACTCTTTACTGAGACATGACTGGCAACAGACTCGGGTCGTGGTGTTTCTTTTTCTTCAGGTGTAGGTGACTTATCATCCTTTTTGGCAACGCTTTCAAGCTTTTCACTGGTTGTAGAGATCAAAGATTCTTTTCTGGATACTTCTTCCTTAGCTTCACTCTTTACTGAGACATGACTGGCAACAGACTCAGGTCGTGAGACATCCTTTCCTTCAGGAGTAGGTGATTTATCATCCTTTTTGGTTTCAGTTCCAGGTTTTTCGCTGGCTGTAGAAATGAGAGATTCTTTTCTGGATATTTCCTTCTCAGCCTCACTCTTTGTTGTGGCGTGACTGGCAACTGATTCAGGTCGCGATGTTTCTTTTTCTTCAGGTGTAGGTAACTTATCATCTTTTTCGGTTACCGTTTCAGGTTTTTCACTGGTTGTAGAGATCAAAGATTCTTTTCTGGATACTTCTTCCTTAGCTTCACTCTTTACTGAGACATGACTTGCAACAGACTCGGGTCGTGATGTTGCTTTTTCTTCAGGTGTAGTTGACATATCATCCTTTTTGACAACGCTTTCAAGCTTTTCACTGGTTGTAGAGATCAAAGATTCTTTTCTGGAAGTATCTTCCTTGGCTTCACTCTTTACTGAGACATGACTGGCAGCAGACTCAGGTCGTGAGACATCCTTTCCTTCAGGAGTAGGTGATTTATCATCCTTTTTGGTTTCAGTTCCAGGTTTTTCGCTGGCTGTTGAAATAAGAGATTCTTTTCTGGATGTTTCCTTCTCAGCCTCACTCTTTGTTGTGGCGTGACTGGCAACTGATTCAGGTCGCGATGTTTCTTTTTCTTCAGGTGTAGGAGATTTATCATCTTTTTTGGCTTCGCTTTCAGGTTTTTCACTGGTTATAGAGGCTAAAGATTCTTTCCTGGATGTTTCTTCCTTAGCTTCACTCTTTACTGAGATATGGCTTGCAACAGATTCTGGTCTTGATGGTTCTTTGTCTGAAGGAACGGGAGATTTATCATCTTTTTTAGTTTCAGTTTCCGGTTTTTCACTGGTGCTGGAAACCAAAGACTGCTTTCTGGATGGTTCCTTCTCAGCCTCACTCTTTGTTGTGCCGTGACTGGCAACAGATTCAGGTCGTGATGTTTCTTTTTCTTCAGGAGTAGGAGATTTATCATCCTTTGTGCCTTCAGCTTCTGGTTTTTCACTGGTTGTAGAGATCAAAGATTCTTTCCTAGACGACTCTTCCTTAACTTCACTCTTTACTGAGATATGGCTTGCAACAGATTCTGGTCTTGATGGTTCTTTGTCTGAAGGAACGGGAGATTTATCATCTTTTTTAGTTTCAGTTTCCGGTTTTTCACTGGTGGTGGAAACCAAAGACTGCTTTCTGGATGGTTCCTTCTCAGCCTCACTCTTTGTTGTGGCGTGACTGGCAACAGATTCAGGTCGTGATGTTTCTTTTTCTTCAAGAGTAGGAGATTTATCATCTTTTTTGGCTTCGCTTTCAGGTTTTTCACTGGTTATAGAGACTAAAGATTCTTTCCTGGATGTTTCTTCCTTAGCTTCACTCTTTACTGAGGTATGGCTTGCAACAGATTCAGGTCGTGATGTTTCTTTTTCTTCAGGAGTAGGAGATTTATCATCCTTTGTGCCTTCAGCTTCTGGTTTTTCACTGGTTGTAGAGATCAAAGATTCTTTCCTAGACGGCTCTTCCTTAACTTCACTCCTTACTGAGGTATGACTAGCGACAGATTCAGGTCGCGATGCTTCTTTCTCTTCGGGAGTAGGAGATTTAATTTCTGTTGTGAGTTTTTCACTGGTTGCGGAAATAAGAGAATCTTTCTTGGACGACTCTTCCTTAACTTCACTCTTTATTGAGACATGACTAGCGACAGATTCTGGACGCGATGATTCTTTTTGTTCCGGAGTGGGAGATTTATCATCTTTTTTGATTTCTGCGTCCGGTTTTTCACTAGTTGTGGAGATCAGTGATTCTTTTCTGGATAATTCCTTATCAACATCACTCTTTGTCGTAGCGTGACTAACAACGGATTCAGCTTTTTCGCTGGCTGCGGAGATCAACGATTCTTTCCTGAATATCTCTTCTTTTGCTTCACTCTTTGCTGAAACATGACTGGCCACAGACTCGGGTCGTGAAGCTTCTTTTTCTTCAACAGTAGTGGATTTATCATCTTTTTTGCTTTTAGATTCAGGTTTTTCACTAGTGGTAGAGACAAGAGATTCCTTTCGGGATGGCTCCTTTTCAGTGTCACTCTTTGCTGATTCAGGTCGTGACGTTTCTTTTCCTTCAGTAGTTGGAGATTTAATATCGTGTTTGCTTTCAATTTCTGCTTGTTGGCTGGTTGTGGATATCAAAGATTCTTTTCTAGATGGTTCTTTGTCAGGATCACTCTTTGCAGTAGCGTGACTGTCTACAGATTCAGGTTTTTCACTGGTTGCGGATATCAATGATTCTTTTCTAGATGGTTCTTCCTTAGCTTCACTCTTTGCTGAAACATGACTTGCAACAGATTCTGGGCGGGATGCTTCTTTTTCTTCAGGTGTAGGAGATTTATCATCTTTTTTACTTTCAACTTCTGCTTTTTCACTGGCGGTCGAAATCAATGATTCTTTTCTAGATGCTTCTTTCTCTTCTTTCTTGCTTTCTATACTGGTAGTTATAGAAGGAGTAGGCGATTTGGCATCTTTTATACTTTCCGCCTTTTCTTCGGTAGTAGTTTCGTCTTTTGGAGCTGCAACTTGTTCATCTTGACTAGTTAGTGATTCGGTCTTGTCAAGTGGGCTGGAGGGAAAATCTTGTTTCTCATCGTATGTGTCCTCATCTCTAGTAATATCCTTTTCACTAATTGTTGATTCACGTCTTTCTGCAAGTTCAACTTTGGATGTGGACTCTTCCAGGCCTCGGAGCTCTTTAAGTTGCATTTTCTCGGATACCTCAATTTTATCTTTCTCTTCGATAGAAACGGGCCCAGAAGATTTTAGATCAGGTGAGGATTTTTCAGATTCAATTTCTGTAGCAATTACAACCTTATCCAAGACAGGTTTTTCTTTTTCGCTAAGACCTTCTGCAATAGTAGCTGGAGTGAATTGTATGGAGCCTTTAGCACAAATCTCAGTCTCCTCGCCACCATCTTCACTGCTAGCGGTTACTAACATTCTTTGGACCGTGGCTTTTTCAGCGTCTAACTCGTCCTGAGATTTCAGTTTTTCTTCCAATTGTTTTTCGTCAAAGTCGGGTATTATTTCGGTTATATCTTTTTCCGATTTTAGAACCTTAGCAACATCTGCCACAATCTTGAAGACTTCTTCTTCTCTAGGCGAGACTGGTCGTAGAGGTAAAGGTTCGGCAGTAATTTTTGAGATTTCTGTAGAGGAATCAGAAGTTCGTTGAAGTTCTTCCTCCTCTTCTTTAATACCATGCAAGGCAGCTGCAGCTTCATCACGCTCAGTTGTGGTAACTTTAAGAGCTGGTGATTCCATAGTGGTGATATGTGTTTCCCTCAGTTCTTCGCTTAAGGCAACTGAATCATCACCTTTAACTGGAATCTCTTTGGTAACACTAGTCAGGGACTTTTGAATAATTTCTTCAACAACTTCAACTTCTTCCGCCTTTTGGGGTTCGTCCGCTTTAACGCTGATGTCAATTAATTTTGTCAAGTCTGTTGCTATGGAGCTTAAAGTCGAGGTTACTTCCTTCTTCAAGTCTTCGACTACGGACATGCTGGTTGTAGTAATCTCTTCCGCAGTTGTTACTGTTTCCTTAGTAAATGTTTCAGTTTCTTGTTTTAAAGCGTCTGAAACATCTTCCTTTACATCTGTAATTGATTCCTTGATGTGCTCAACGGATGTGGTAGTTTCCTTGGAAATTTCTTCAACTTGTTTAGTTAAGGCATCCTTTGCCTCTGTAACTGTATCTTTTACAGTTTCCTTTATTGTGTCAACAGATGTGGCGGAGTCCGCTTTCTGGATCACAGATTCTTTGACGTCTTTAACAATATCTGTTGTGGTCTTTTCAATATCTTTAACACTCGTGATAACTTCCTCTTGGAGCTCTTTAGTCAAAGAATCTGTAGTTTCCTTAGCGGTTTCCTTAAGTTTCTCTACAGTTGTTGTGGCTTCTTTGGTAAGTTCTTCAGCTTCGTGAATTACAGATTTTTTGATATTTTTTACAATATCTGTTGTAGTTTTTGTAATCTCTTCAGCTGTTGTGCTAGCTTCCTGCGAAATTTCTTCAATTTCTTTAGCCAAAGAATCTTTAGTTTCCTTTACGGTTTCCTGTATCATGTCAACAGTTTTCGTGGCTTCTTTGGTGATTTCTTCACTTTCCCGTGCCAGAGATTCCTTGACGTCCTTCGCTACATCTGTTGTGGTCTTTATAATTTCTTCAACAGTGGTGGTGGCTTTCTGGGAAAATTCTTGGACTTCTTCCGTTAAAGAATCTTTAGTTTCCCTCATGGTTTCCATGGCTGTGTCCTTAAGTTTCTCAACGGTTTCCTTGACATCTTTAACACCATCAACTGTGTCTTCCTTAAGTTCTGACACTGTTTCGGGGTGCTTTAGTTCTTCAAGCTTATGGGAAACATCTGATAAAACATGACTGCTTTGCTTAAGCTTCTCAATGTCAGTCGATTCTTGGATTTCTGCGGCTGTCTTCTTAACGTCCTCTTGGATTGCCTTCCTAGTATCCTCAGTTATCGACTTGAGAACTTCTTCAGTGGAAGTTTTAACTTCGGAAGTAACTTTCTCAACTGATTCTGTAACATCTAGTAAAGATTCTGAAACTTGTTCGACTACCATATTTGATTCCTTAGTGAAAATATCTTTTACGTCTGTAACAAATCCTGCTAGAGTGCCGAGTATGCCCTTGGAAGCGGGCTTGGATTCTTGTGCTGTTAGTTCTGCTTCGACTTTTACAAATTCTTTTTCCAAAACCTCCTCCAGAGTTGGAGCCTCATCGACAGGTGTAGAAATGGTTTCAGTGACGGCAAATTGGGTTTCTGGCTGGGAGTCTTTTCTGGTTTCTGGTTCCACTTTTGAAGGAAAATCACCCTCAGCCACGTCGACAGGACTAGAGATTGTTGTCATTTGTCCTTCCGGGACAGCAGTGGTATCTTTAATATCAATAGAGATTAAATCTCTCTTGACTCTTGTAACTTCTGCGATCTCCTTAGCTGCTTCATCAACTGGAGAAGAGACGGTTTCTATTGGAGAAGACGATGTTTTGGATTCGCCAGTGACACTAGCAGCAGGTGACAGTTGCTTTGAAATTTCCTTACTTTCTAGCTGTGGTTCGGTTTCTGTATCTTTGATGCTGCTGACCACAGACGCTTTACGAGATGTTTCCTCTGCTTCATCAACAGGAGTAGAAACGGTTTCGGAAACGGATACTTTAGTTTCTGGTTCTGCAATTTTCTTTTCATCTTTCTTTTGTTCTGGGAAATCACCTTCGGCCACATCTACTGGACTAGAAGAGGTTGGTAATTTTCCTAATGGTGTTGTTGTGGTTTGCAAATCAATGATAAATTGTTCTTTTTTCTGCTGTAGGGCATCTGAAATCAATTTTTGCGCTTCATCAATGGGAGAAGAAACTGTTTCAACTTGCGAGGTTATAACCTTAATGTCCTTCTGGGTTTCAATGACTGACTGTTGCTCGGAATCTTCAATACTTCCAGTTACTGAAGTTGGCCGTGAACCCTCTTTTGATTCAGAAGGCGACACTTTATCTTTTTCACTTTCAGCTGCAGACACTGGACGAGATGATTCCTTTGATTCAGTGGGTGATTTGCCATCCTTTTTGCTCTCTTCGATCGAAGGTTTTCTGGATGGTTCTTTGGACTCTTTCTCACTTTCTACCGTTGTTAGTGAAGATTTCTTCGACTCAACTGGCGATTTTTCATCTTTCTTGCTCTCAGCAATAGATGTCTTTCGGGATAATTCTTCAGCTTCTTTTTCACTTGCAGCCACAGATACTGGTCGTGAAGGTTCTTTTGATTCAGCAGGTGATTTCTCATCTTTTTTGCTTTCCGCAATAGAAGCCTTACGTGATGGTTCTTCTTCTACCGATCCTGAGACTGAGGGTGCCTTCGATTCAGTTGGTGATTTCTCATCCTTCTTGCTCTCAGTAATAGATGCCTTTCGAGATAGTTCTTCAGCTTCTTTTTCACTTGCAGCCACGGACACTGGTCGTGAAGGTTCTTTTGATTCAGCAGGTGATTTCTCATCTTTTTTGCTTTCCGCAATGGAAGCCTTACGTGATGGTTCTTTTTCTGCTGATTCAGCCACTGAAGGTGCCTTCGATTCAGTTGGTGATTTCTCATCCTTCTTGCTCTCAGCAATAGATGCCTTTCGAGATAGTTCTTCAGCTTCTTTATCACTTGCAGCCACTGATACTGGTCGTGAAGGTTCCTTTGATTCCGCAGGTGACTTGTCATCTTTTTTGCTTTCCGCAATAGAAGCCTTACGTGATGGTTCTTCTGGGACTGAGGGTGCCTTCGATTCAGTTGGTGATTTCTCATCCTTCTTGCTCTCAGCAATAGATGTCTTTCGGGATAATTCTTCAGCTTCTTTTTCACTTGCAGCCACAGATACTGGTCGTGAAGGTTCTTTTGATTCAGCAGGTGATTTCTCATCTTTTTTGCTTTCCGCAATGGAAGCCTTACGTGATGGTTCTTTTTCTGCTGATTCAGCCACTGAAGGTGCCTTCGATTCAGTTGGTGATTTCTCATCCTTCTTGCTCTCAACAATAGATGCTTTTCGGGACAGTTCTTCTGCTTCTTTTTCACTTGCAGCCACAGATACTGGTCGTGAAGGTTCTTTTGATTCAGCAGGTGATTTCTCATCTTTTTTGCTTTCCGCAATGGAAGCCTTACGTGATGGTTCTTTTTCTGCTGATTCAGCCACTGAAGGTGCCTTCGATTCAGTTGGTGATTTTTCATCTTTCTTGCTCTCCGCGATTGATGCCTTTCGGGATAATTCTTCAGCTTCTTTTTCACTTGTGGCCACGGACACTGGTCGTGGGGGTTCCTTTGATTCAACAGGTGATTTCACATATTTTTTGTTCTCAGCAATAGATGCCTTTCGAGATAGTTCTTCAGCTTCTTTTTCACTTGCAGCCACGGACACTGGTCGTGAAGGTTCTTTTGATTCAGCAGGTGATTTCTCATCTTTTTTGCTTTCCGCAATGGAAGCCTTACGTGATGGTTCTTTTTCTGCTGATTCAGCCACTGAAGGTGCCTTCGATTCAGTTGGTGATTTTTCATCTTTCTTGCTCTCCGCGATTGATGCCTTTCGGGATAATTCCTCAGCTTCTTTTTCACTTGTGGCCACGGACACTGGTCGTGAGGGTTCCTTTGATTCAACAGGTGATTTCTCATCTTTTTTGCTCTCAGCAATAGATGTCTTTCGGGATAATTCTTCAGCTTCTTTTTCACTTGCAGCCACGGACACTGGTCGTGAAGGTTCTTTTGATTCAGTTGGTGATTTCTCGTCTTTCTTGCTTTCCGCAATGGAAGCCTTACGTGATTGTTCTTTTTCTGCTGATTCAGCCACTGAAGGTGCCTTCGATTCCGTTGGGGATTTCTCATCTTTCTTGCTTTCAGCAATAGATGCCTTTCGGGATAATTCTTCAGCTTCTTTTTCACTTGCAGCCACAGATACTGGTCGTGAAGGTTCCTTTGATTCAGCAGGTGATTTCTCATCTTTTTTGCTTTCCGCAATAGAAGCCTTTCGGGATAGTGCTTCAGCTTCCTTTTCACTTGCAGCCACAGATACTGGTCGTGAAGGTTCCTTTGATTCAGCAGGTGATTTCTCATGTTTTTTGCCTTCCGCAATAGAAGCCTTACGTGATGGTTCTTCTGGGACTGAGGGTGCCTTTGATTCAGTTGGTGATTTCTCATCCTTCTTGCTCTCAACAATAGATGCCTTTCGGGATAATTCTTCAGCTTCTTTTTCACTTGCAGCCACGGACACTGGTCGTGAAGGTTCTTTTGATTCAGCAGGTGATTTCTCGTCTTTCTTGCTTTCCGCAATGGAAGCCTTACGTGATTGTTCTTTTTCTGCTGATTCAGCCACTGAAGGTGCCTTCGATTCCGTTGGGGATTTCTCATCTTTCTTGCTTTCAGCAATAGATGCCTTTCGGGATAATTCTTCAGCTTCTTTTTCACTTGCAGCCACAGATACTGGTCGTGAAGGTTCCTTTGATTCAGAAGGTGATTTCTCATCTTTTTTGCTTTCCGCAATAGAAGCCTTTCGGGATAGTGCTTCAGCGTCTTTTTCACTTGCGGCCACAGACACTGGTCGTGAGGGTTCCTTTGATTCAGCGGGCGATTTCTCATCTTTTTTGCTTTCTGCAATAGACGCCTTACGTGATGGTTCTTCTTCTGCAGATTCTGGAACTGATGGTGCCTTCGATTCAGTTGGTGATTTCTCATCTTTCTTGCTCTCAGCGATTGATACCTTTCGGGATAATTCTTCAGCCTCTTTTTCACTTGCAGCCACGGACACTGGTCGTGAAGGTTCTTTTGATTCAGCAGGTGATTTCTCGTCTTTCTTGCTTTCCGCAATGGAAGCCTTACGTGATGGTTCTTTTTCTACTGATTCAGCCACTGAAGGTGCCTTCGATTCCGTTGGAGATTTCTCATCTTTCTTGCTTTCAGCAATAGATGCCTTTCGGGATAGTGCTTCAGCTTCCTTTTCACTTGCAGCCACAGATACTGGTCGTGAAGGTTCCTTTGATTCAGCAGGTGATTTCTCATCTTTTTTGCTTTCCGCAATAGAAGCCTTACGTGATGGTTCTTCTGGGACTGAGGGTGCCTTTGATTCAGTTGGTGATTTCTCATCCTTCTTGCTCTCAACAATAGATGCCTTTCGGGATAGTTCTTCAGCGTCTTTTTCACTTGCAGCCACAGATACTGGTCGTGAAGGTTCCTTTGATTCAGCAGGTGATTTCTCATCTTTTTTGCTTTCCGCAATAGAAGCCTTACGTGATGGTTCTTCTGGGACTGAGGGTGCCTTTGATTCAGTTGGTGATTTCTCATCCTTCTTGCTCTCAACAATAGATGCCTTTCGGGATAGTGCTTCAGCTTCCTTTTCACTTGCAGCCACAGATACTGGTCGTGAAGGTTCCTTTGATTCAGCAGGTGATTTCTCATCTTTTTTGCTTTCCGCAATAGAAGCCTTACGTGATGGTTCTTCTGGGACTGAGGGTGCCTTTGATTCAGTTGGTGATTTCTCATCCTTCTTGCTCTCAACAATAGATGCCTTTCGGGATAGTTCTTCAGCTTCTTTTTCACTTGCAGCCACGGACACTGGTCGTGAAGGTTCCTTTGATTCAGCAGGTGATTTCTCATCTTTTGTGCTTTCTTCAATAGACGCCTTTCGGGATAGTGCTTCAGCTTCCTTTTCACTTGCAGCCACTGATACTGGTCGTGAAGGTTCCTTTGATTCAGCAGGTGATTTCTCATCTTTTGTGCTTTCTGCAATAGACGCCTTACGTGATGGTTCTTCTTCTGCAGATTCTGGAACTGATGGTGCCTTCGATTCAGTTGGTGATTTCTCATCTTTCTTGCTCTCAGCGATTGATGCCTTTCGGGATAATTCTTCAGCTTCTTTTTCACTTGTGGCCACGGACACTGGTCGTGAGGGTTCCTTTGATTCAACAGGTGATTTCTCATCTTTTTTGCTCTCAGCAATAGATGCCTTTCGAGATAGTTCTTCAGCTTCTTTTTCACTTGCAGCCACGGACACTGGTCGTGAAGGTTCTTTTGATTCAGCAGGTGATTTCTCGTCTTTCTTGCTTTCCGCAATGGAAGCCTTGCGTGATTGTTCTTTTTCTGCTGATTCAGCCACTGTAGGTGCCTTCGATTCCGTTGGGGATTTCTCATCTTTCTTGCTTTCAGCAATAGATGCCTTTCGGGATAATTCTTCAGCTTCTTTTTCACTTGCAGCCACAGATACTGGTCGTGAAGGTTCCTTTGATTCAGCAGGTGATTTCTCATCTTTTTTGCTTTCTGCAATAGAAGCCTTACGTGATGGTTCTTCTTCTGCAGATTCTGGAACTGATGGTGCCTTTGATTCGGTTGGTGACTTCTCATCCTTCTTGCTCTCCGCGATTGATGCCTTTCGGGATAATTCTTCACCTTCTTTTTCACTTGTGGCCACGGACACTGGTCGTGAGGGTTCCTTTGATTCAGCAGGTGATTTCTCATCTTTTTTGCTCTCAGCAATAGATGCCTTTCGAGATAGTTCTCCAGCTTCTTTTTCACTTGCAGCCACTGATACTGGTCGTGAAGGTTCTTTTGATTCAGTAGGTGATTTCTCATCTTTTTTGCTTTCTGCAATGGATGTCTTACGTGACTGTTCTTCTTCTGCGGATTCTGGGACTGAGGGTGCCTTCGATTCAGTTGGTGATTTCTCATCTTTTTTGCTTTCTGCAATAGATGTCTTTCGGGATAATTCTTCAGCTTCTTTTTCACTTGCAGCCACAGACACTGGTCGTGAAGGTTCTTTTGATTCAGCGGGTGATTTCTCATCTTTTTTGCTTTCTTCAATAGAAGCCTTACGTGATGGTTCTTTTTCGGCTGATTCAGCGACTGAAGGTGCCCTCGATTCAGTTGGTGATTTCTCATCCTTCTTGCTCTCAGCGATTGATACCTTTCGGGTTAATTCTTCAGCTTCTTTTTCACTTGCAGCCACGGACACTGGTCGTGAAGGTTCTTTTGATTCAGCAGGTGATTTCTCATCTATTTTGCTTTCTTCAATAGAAGCCTTACGTGATGGTTCTTTTTCTGCAGATTCTGGAACTGAGGGTGCTTTCGATTCAGTTGGTGATTTTTCATCTTTCTTGCTCTCAGCAATAGATGTCTTTCGGGATAATTCTTCAGCTTCTTTTTCACTTGCAGCCACAGACACTGGTCGTGAAGGTTCTTTTGATTCAGTAGGTGATTTCTCATCTTTTTTGCTTTCTTCAATAGAAGCCTTACGTGATGGTTCTTCTTCTACCGATCCTGGAACTGATGGTGCTTTCGATTCAGTTGGTGATTTTTCATCTTTCTTGCTCTCAGCAATAGATGTCTTTCGGGATAATTCTTCAGCTTCTTTTTCACTTGCAGCCACAGACACTGGTCGTGAAGGTTCTTTTGATTCAGCGGGTGATTTCTCATCTTTTTTGCTTTCTTCAATAGAAGCCTTACGTGATGGTTCTTTTTCGGCTGATTCAGCGACTGAAGGTGCCCTCGATTCAGTTGGTGATTTCTCATCCTTCTTGCTCTCAGCGCTTGATACCTTTCGGGTTAATTCTTCAGCTTCTTTTTCACTTGCAGCCACGGACACTGGTCGTGAAGGTTCTTTTGATTCAGCAGGTGATTTCTCATCTATTTTGCTTTCTTCAATAGAAGCCTTACGTGATGGTTCTTTTTCTACTGATTCAGCCACTGAAGGTGCCTTCGATTCCGTTGGAGATTTCTCATCTTCCTTGCTTTCAGCAATAGATGCCTTTCGGGATTGTTCTTCACCTTCTTTTTCACTTGCAGCCACAGACACAGGTCGTGAGGGTTCCTTTGATTCAGCGGGTGATTTCTCATCTTTTTTGCTTTCTTCAATAGAAGCCTTACGTGATGGTTCTTTTTCTGCTGATTCAGCCACTGAGGGTGCCTTCGATTCAGTTGGTGATTTCTCATCCTTCTTGCTCTCAGCAATATATGCCTTTCGGGATAGTGCTTCAGCTTCTTTATCACTTGCAGCCACAGACACTGGTTGTGAAGGTTCTTTTGATTCAGAGGGTGATTTCATGTCTTTTTTGCTTTCCGCAATCGATGCCTTACGTGATAGTTCTTCTTCTACCGATTCTGGGACTGAGGGTGCCTTCGATTCAGTTGGTGACATCTCATCTTTCTTGTCCTCAGCAATAGATGCCTTTCGGGATAGTGCTTCAGCTTCTTTTTCACTTGCAGCCACAGACACTGGTCGTGAAGGTTCTTTTGATTCAGAGGGTGATTTCATATCTTTTTTGCTTTCCGCAATCGATGCCTTACGTGATAGTTCTTCTTCTACCGATTCTGGGACTGAGGGTGCCTTCGATTCAGTTGGTGACATCTCATCTTTCTTGTCCTCAGCAATAGATGCCTTTCGGGATTGTGCTTCAGCTTCTTTTTCACTTGCAGCCACAGATTCTGGTCGTGAGGGTTCCTTTGATTCAGCTGGTGATTTCTCATCTTTTTTGCTTTCTGCAATTGAAGCCTTACGTGATGGTTCTTCTTCTACCGATCCTGGAACTGAGGGTGCTTTCGATTCAGTTGGTGATTTTTCATCTTTCTTGCTCTCCGCGATTGATGCCTTTCGGGATAATTCTTCAGCTTCTTTTTCACTTGTGGCCACGGACACTGGTCGTGGGGGTTCCTTTGATTCAACAGGTGATTTCTCATATTTTTTGCTCTCAGCAATAGATGCCTTTCGAGATAGTTCTTCAGCTTGTTTTTCACTTGCAGCCACTGATACTGGTCGTGAAGGTTCTTTTGATTCAGTAGGTGATTTCTCATCTTTTTTGCTTTCCGCAATGGATGTCTTACGTGATGGTTCTTCTTCTACCGATTCTGGGACTGAGGGTGCCTTCGATTCAGTTGGTGATTTCTCATCCTTCTTGCTCTCAGCAATAGATGCCTGTCGAGATAATTCTTCAGCTTCTTTTTCACTTGCAGCCACAGACACTGGTCGTGAAGGTTCCTTTGATTCAGCGGGTGATTTCATATCTTTTTTGCTTTCCGCAATCGATGCCTTACGTGATAGTTCTTCTTCTACCGATTCTGGGACTGAGGGTGCCTTCGATTCAGTTGGTGACATCTCATCTTTCTTGTCCTCAGCAATAGATGCCTTTCGGGATAGTGCTTCAGCTTCTTTTTCACTTGCAGCCACAGACACTGGTCGTGAGGGTTCCTTTGATTCAGCGGGCGATTTCTCATCTTTTTTGCTTTCTGCAATAGACGCCTTACGTGATGATTCTTCTTCTGCAGATTCTGGAACTGAGGGTGCTTTCGATTCAGTTGGTGATTTTTCATCTTTCTTGCTCTCAGCAATAGATGCCTTACGGGATAATTCTTCAGCTTCTTTTTCACTTGCAGCCACAGACACAGGTCGTGAAGGTTCCTTTGATTCAGCGGGTGATTTCTCATCTTTTTTGCTTTCTGCAATAGACGCCTTACGTGATGATTCTTCTTCTGCAGATTCTGGAACTGATGGTGCCTTCGATTCAGTTGGTGATTTCTCATCTTTCTTGCTCTCAGCGATTGATACCTTTCGGGATAATTCCTCAGCTTCTTTTTCACTTGCAGCCACGGACACTGGTCGTGAAGGTTCTTTTGATTCAGCAGGTGATTTCTCGTCTTTCTTGCTTTCCGCAATGGAAGCCTTACGTGATGGTTCTTTTTCTACTGATTCAGCCACTGAAGGTGCCTTCGATTCCGTTGGAGATTTCTCATCTTTCTTGCTTTCAGCAATAGATGCCTTTCGGGATAGTGCTTCAGCTTCCTTTTCACTTGCAGCCACAGATACTGGTCGTGAAGGTTCTTTTGATTCAGCAGGTGATTTCTCATCTTTTTTGCTTTCCGCAATGGAAGCCTTACGTGATGGTTCTTTTTCTGCTGATTCAGCCACTGAAGGTGCCTTCGATTCAGTTGGTGATTTCTCATCCTTCTTGCTCTCAGCAATAGATGCCTTTCGAGATAGTTCTTCAGCTTCTTTATCACTTGCAGCCACGGACACTGGTCGTGAGGGTTCTTTTGATTCAGCAGGTGATTTCTCATCTTTTTTGCTTTCTGCAATAGAAGCCTTACGTGATGGTTCTTCTGGGACTGAGGGTGCCTTTGATTCAGTTGGTGATTTCTCATCCTTCTTGCTCTCAACAATAGATGCCTTTCGGGATAGTTCTTCAGCGTCTTTTTCACTTGCGGCCACAGACACTGGTCGTGAGGGTTCCTTTGATTCAGCGGGCGATTTCTCATCTTTTTTGCTTTCTGCAATAGACGCCTTACGTGATGGTTCTTCTTCTGCAGATTCTGGAACTGATGGTGCCTTCGATTCAGTTGGTGATTTCTCATCTTTCTTGCTCTCAGCGATTGATACCTTTCGGGATAATTCTTCAGCTTCTTTTTCACTTGCAGCCACAGATACTGGTCGTGAAGGTTCCTTTGATTCAGCAGGTGATTTCTCATCTTTTTTGCTTTCTGCAATAGAAGCCTTACGTGATGGTTCTTCTTCTGCAGATTCTGGAACTGATGGTGCCTTCGATTCAGTTGGTGATTTCTCATCTTTCTTGCTCTCAGCGATTGATACCTTTCGGGATAATTCTTCAGCTTCTTTTTCACTTGCAGCCACAGATACTGGTCGTGAAGGTTCCTTTGATTCAACAGGTGATTTCTCATCTTTTTTGCTTTCTGCAATGGATGTCTTACGTGACTGTTCTTCTTCTGCGTATTCTGGGACTGAGGGTGCTTTCGATTCAGTTGGTGATTTTTCATCTTTCTTGCTCTCAGCAATAGATGTCTTTCGGGATAATTCTTCAGCTTCTTTTTCACTTGCAGCCACAGACACTGGTCGTGAAGGTTCCTTTGATTCAACAGGTGATTTCTCATCTTTTTTGCTTTCTGCAATGGATGTCTTACGTGACTGTTCTTCTTCTGCGGATTCTGGAACTGATGGTGCCTTCGATTCAGTTGGTGATTTCTCATCTTTCTTGCTCTCAGCGATTGATACCTTTCGGGATAATTCTTCAGCTTCTTTTTCACTTGCAGCCACAGATACTGGTCGTGAAGGTTCCTTTGATTCAGCAGGTGATTTCTCATCTTTTTTGCTTTCTGCAATAGAAGCCTTACGTGATGGTTCTTCTTCTGCAGATTCTGGAACTGATGGTGCCTTTGATTCGGTTGGTGACTTCTCATCCTTCTTGCTCTCCGCGATTGATGCCTTTCGGGATAATTCTTCACCTTCTTTTTCACTTGTGGCCACGGACACTGGTCGTGAGGGTTCCTTTGATTCAGCAGGTGATTTCTCATCTTTTTCGCTCTCAGCAATAGATGCCTTTCGAGATAGTTCTTCAGCTTCTTTTTCACTTGCAGCCACAGATACTGGTCGTGAAGGTTCCTTTGATTCAACAGGTGATTTCTCATCTTTTTTGCTTTCTGCAATTGAAGCCTTACGTGATGGTTCTTCTTCTACCGATCCTGGAACTGAGGGTGCTTTCGATTCAGTTGGTGATTTTTCATCTTTCTTGCTCTCAGCAATAGATGTCTTTCGGGATAATTCTTCAGCTTCTTTTTCACTTGCAGCCACAGACACTGGTCGTGAAGGTTCTTTTGATTCAGCAGGTGATTTCTCATCTTTTTCGCTCTCAGCAATAGATGCCTTTCGAGATAGTTCTTCAGCTTCTTTTTCACTTGCAGCCACAGATACTGGTCGTGAAGGTTCCTTTGATTCAACAGGTGATTTCTCATCTTTTTTGCTTTCTTCAATAGAAGCCTTACGTGATGGTTCTTTTTCTACTGTTTCAGCCACTGAAGGTGCCTTCGATTCCGTTGGAGATTTCTCATCTTTCTTGCTTTCAGCAATAGATGCCTTTCGGGATTGTTCTTCACCTTCTTTTTCACTTGCAGCCACAGACACAGGTCGTGAAGGTTCTTTTGATTCAGCAGGTGATTTCTCATCTTTTTTGCTTTCCGCAATAGAAGTCTTACGTGATGGTTCTTTTTCTGCTGATTCAGCCACTGAGGGTGCCTTCGATTCAGTTGGTGATTTCGCATCCTTCTTGCTCTCAGCAATAGATGCCTTTCGAGATAATTCTTCAGCTTCTTTTTCACTTGCAGCCACAGACACTGGTCGTGAAGGTTCTTTTGATTCAGCAGGTGATTTCTCATCTTTTTTGCTTTCCACAATGGAAGTCTTTCGTGATAGCTCTGCTTCTGCTGCTTCAGGGACTGAAGGTGCTTTAGATTCAGTTGGTGATTTCTCATCCTTCTTGCTCTCAGCAATAGATGACTTTCGGGATAGTTCTTTAGCTTCTTCTTCGCTTGGAGCCACAGATTCTGGTCGTGAAGGTTCTTTTGATTCAGCAGGTGATTTCACATCTTTTTTGCTTTCCACAATGGAAGTCTTTCGTGATAGCTCTGCTTCTGCTGATTCAGCCACTGAGGGTGCCTTCGATTCAGTTGGTGATTTCTCGTCCTTCTTGGTCTCAGCAATACATGACTTTCGGGAGAGTTCTTTAGCTTCTTCTTCACTGGGAGCCACAGATGCTGGTCGTGAAGGTTCTTTTGATTCAGCAGGTGATTTCTCATCTTTCTTGCTTTCCACAATGGAAGTCTTTCGTGATGGTTCTTCTGCTGCAGGAATTAAGGGTGCTTCCGATTCTACTGGTGATTTGTCATCTTTTTTACTCTCTGCTACTGAGGCCTTTCGGGATGGTTCTTCAATTTCTTTTTCACTTTCAGCCACTGATTCTCGGCGAGAGAGTTCTTTGGACTCGACAGGTGATTTTTCATCTTTCTTTGTGACTTCGTACTTAACATCGGTAGATGTTTTGCGACTACTTTGAAGTGATTTTTGAACTTCAACTTCTATGGCTTCTTCTATGGTTGGTGGACTATCAACGGAAACTGTATCATCGTGTTCTTTCGACTTCTCGGGTGCTTTAGCTGATTTCATTTGAGCGGGTATTTCATCCTCAGAAGTTATTTCACTGGTTTCTTTTTCTTCAGGTGAACTTATTGATTTCTTGGCTTCTTTGGTGTCCATAATTTTTTTTACAATCACTGGTTCTTCCTTAATCTCCTTTTGATCTTCGCTTGGCGGTACAGGGGGAGATGCTGGCTTTTCTGTTTCTTTGTCTTCAGGCTCCTCGGTTATAGGAGATGTGTGTTTTTCTTCGGGAGCTCGTATCTTGTCTGTTGGTGTTGGTAACTTTTCAGTTGGGAAAGGTTTTGTATCTTTACCCTCTGCTTCTACTTCTTTTTCTTTTTCATCGATTTCCTTTTCGGCTGCTTCGTCTGCTTCTACTTCTTCTTCTTTCTCTTCTATTTCTTTTTGTTCTATTTCTATTTCTTTTTCTTCTATTTCTTTTTCTTCTATTTCTTTTTCTTCAGTTTCTTTTTCCTCTGTTTCTTTTTCCTCTTTGGCCAATTCCTCTTTTTGTGATATGGTTTTGCCACTTTCTTGAGTTTCCTTTTCATAGACACCGAGATCAGCTTCTTCATGGACTGGTAAATCAGCCACTTCATCGGGGGTTTTTACCACATCACGCATTAGATTCTGTTGAGCATCAAAGGTCATTTTTATGGGCAGCACACGCTCGGCAGCAGCTAAGCCTATAGTCACTTTTTGCATGGGAGTTTCTTTAGGTTGTTGTTCGGCTGTGGGCTCAGAAGGAGGTATAACATTTGTTTCGGCAACACGAGCCACAACGGCTTCCACTTCTTTGGTCTTCTCTTTAACATATTTCTCCTCAACAACCAAATCTTCCTTAATTTCATCCAAAGGTATGCGTTCATCTTCTGGTAATGTGGGTGCTGTAGTAGCACCAGATTCAATAGTGGCAGAGAATTTCTCTTCTGGAAGACTTTCTTGCAGATTAGCTGGTATGGGCTCAATGGGTGTGCCTCCTACCAACTCATCTTTTGTATCTGAAGTTTTCTTAGCACTACTAATTTTCTCTTCGGGAGTAACAGACGACAATTCTTCGTCGGTTTTGGCCAATTGTTCATCTGTTTTGGATTTAACAATATCTTTGGCTGCACTGATAATCTCTTGGACTTCAGCTTTAACTTCGGTTTTAATAGGTGAAGCGTCCATGGCTGCTTCGTCTTCTTTGGCTGGTTCATCTTCGGCGGCTTCTTCAGCTTCTTCAGCCTCTTCGGTTTCCTCAGCTTGTGTTTCTCTCTCGTCGACTTCCTTCCTTTCAGATGAAATGCCCGTTTCTAGCCGGGCTCTACGTTCTTCGGCTTCAACTTTAGCAATAGCGGCTTCAATTTCTTCTTCGGCACTCTTCTTGCGTTTCTTTTCGGATTCTTGTGAATCACGCTGGTGTTTTTGGATCTCTTCTTCTTTGGTCATGCTACTCTCAACCAATGAATCTTCGGTCACTTCCTCTTTTTCAATAATTAAATACTCATCCTCTTCGTCGGCCTCGGTAGTGCTATCTTGTTTAGGAACTTCTCTTATCTCAGCCTTAATTTGTTGTTGGCGTTTCATTTCGTCTCGGCTAAAGACGGCCTCAATTTCTCTGACTACTTCCTGTTCTTCCTTGAGGTCATCAAGTTCTCGCTGCTTTTCAGCATCGAGTTCTTGAGAGGCAGTCAAATCTTGTAATTTCTTAGCAACGGCTTGTTCGTCGGCGGAAGGAGTCGACACCAAACTGGAGTCGGTAGTGCCACCCTTGTCGAGTCTGGATTTCTTCATATCGGCAGCTTTGGGTTTGGCAGCCTTAACAGGACTACCAGGAGCACGCTTGGAGGGTGAAGCACCACGTGGACGTCTAGATATGGGCTTTCGTGGTTCTGTAGCTTTTCTTTCAGCTGTTGTAGTTGTTATCCGCCTTGATGTAGTGGTAGAGGTTTGGCGCATTGTTTGTTGTTTCGATTCCAAAACCTTACGGTTATTTGCCTCTTTAGTGCTTTTGGCTGGTGTACTGCTAGGACTAGCCTTGGCTGCCCTCGAAATAATTTTCGATTTAACTTCTCTGGTTGCAGGTTTGGATATGTCTTGTTTACGTGGAGTAGCTGTAGGAGAGCTTTTCTTCTCCGATAAATCCTTTTTGACCACCTTACGTTCTAAAGACTTGGGTGGTCTGGTGTCAATACGTGACCTTACTAGGGGTTTAACTTCAGCTCGTGGTTTTTCGGCTTTAGCCTTAGCTATCTTAGCGGCCGGTTTAATAGGTTCAGCCGATTCAATGATTTCTTTGGCAGGAGGTAAGACTTGAGGTTGTGGTTTTACTATAACTACCTCAACCTTCTTTTCGGTAGTCTCTTTATTGTCTTCTATATGTTCACCATCCAGCTGATCGCCGTCTTTACTGGCAGTGTCAGCTGTAGGCTCAAGTAGAGCTTCGTCTCCAGTTTCTATGGCTTGTTCGTCAGTTTCCACGGAGTCTTCTTTCTTTTTGATCGCCATGAGTTTTTCCTCTTCCTGATAAATCTTTTCAATCTTTTCCTCATCAGCTGACGAGGTAACCACAGCTTCCTTCATTTTGTTATCCTGTTGTACGGCCACTGCAGCGGCTGCGACGGGCATGAACTTCGAGGGCTTAGTTGTTATAGGAGCAACCGGCTCCAGGGCGGACTTGAGTGTTTTACGTGTGGTAACCACAGTTTGTATGGCAGGTGCTATAGATTTGGCAGTGCAAGTGGAATGCTTCATGAATTCCAAATGTTTAAGTTTCTCCAGTCCTTCTTGGATCTTAAAATCCGGAGTGCTGCCGGGGAAGAGTATACGTGTAATGGTGTCATCAGGATTTGCTGGTTGCCAAACCAAGAGGGCACATATGGATACCAGATTTTGTAAAGGAAAATTAAAATCCCTGGAATCGCGTGAAGCAAACAAACGTTGATCGCCCGAATGCCACTTTTGCATGAATTCTTTAACCTCTTTCGATTCACGGGAAGGACTGATGACATACATATCCAACGTACCGTGACCAACTTTATGGTATAGATTTATGGGTTCGGGAGCACGGAAACAAGCTTGAGGTTTCAAATCCAAGGACTTGACATCACTGACTAGATTATGGCCTCTTTCGAAGAGATCAACCAACAGAGGATTGCGATCTTTATCACCATCGGGACTGGGTAATCCACCCTTGCGATCGGGTACATTGCAGAAGAAGTGACCAATTTGAGGATAAACATGAGCATCACGCTTACGTTCCACCACCGAACTTAAACCCTGGATATTTGAATTGTTTAAACGGGTCATAAGAACAGCATCCAAACGGTCGAGGTGTCGCACAAAATCCCAGAAACAAGCTTTACGATTGAAGCCACCATCAACTATGTAGAGATGAAACAGAATGTTAAAGCGTTGAAAGAATTAAAGAACGAATTTCACAGCAACTTACCCAACATATTAAAGCCATTAATGCCAAATAAGGCGGCATCACCCTGGCCGCCGGGGAAGACATACAGAGTGGGATGTGTAAAGCGTATATTGCCAACCACATCCGAAGTCTCAAGTAATTCACGTATGGAGGTAGGCACCAACATTGGTGCCAGATAGTCTACAAAAAAAAAAAGAATGAAATGAAATGAAAATATTACTTAACTCTCTTATGGGCATGGCCTTATACATACCTATGAAAGCATTAATGCTTTCGCTGCTAGTGTCCAAGACATCCACGGGATTAATGCGTATTTTACAGAGGCGAGCAAAGCTCTTGTCAGGCAGGGTATGCCAGAGACCACTATCAGCACAATGAATATTCATTGATATAGTGTCTGCATAGGCGCGTATAACTCTTTGTACATCATGCTCTTGAAATGCTTCAGAAAAATCGCCAACAGAAAAGGTTCCATCCTAAACAAAAGGATGAAATTTATTTCTGGGAAGAATAAAATCAAAGGAAATTCATTACCTGTAGTATCCAGGAACCATTGCCAGAGAATGTATAACCAGCATGGATTATGTGGCGATGACGTGTAAAACTGCTGAGCATATTACGCATACATTGTATCAGTGTATTGTATTGGGGATGTATTAAAACTTCAGTGACTAGATTTTCACTAGCATACTGAATGAGTCGTTCGCCTAGAAAAACGAAAAAAGAGAGAAAATAATAATATGATATATAATAATTTTTAAAGCCCAAAAGTATGCTTCTCCATATTATAATAAACCAGCAGCCTCAAAGTATGCTGTAAATTTAATAGATATGAAGCAGAAGCATTAAAGTTTTTTGTTGTGCTAAATTTTTGTTGATTTTGCTAGAAAAAAAAAGGTATGGAACTAAACAGAATAATTGTTAGCTTGCGGTTAGAGTGTTACAAAACAAGCTGTCCTTTTTTTTTTGATTTTTTGTCAAGCGTAAATTTCATTTGACCACAACACAAGCGCCCGCCCATATGACACTACGGCATATAAAAATTAATTTTTACATTCTTTGTGTGTTGCATATGCGTAGGCCAAACATTTTTGGCTGACCTAAATGTAGGCAATACTTTTTTCCAATTTTAGTATTTGCTGTTCATGTACAGCTGTTGCCTTTAAAAGCAAAGATTGCTTTCCTTAACATGGGGAAGGGTAAAATCACAGATAAGTTTATTTCACGAATTATACAAAATATTTTGAAATTGTTTATTTTTTCCTCAAATTGTAGTAAATAACAGTTTTGCTGTTGGGGATTTTTAATATTTCAAAATGCTTTTCAAATGAATTAATGGTGTTGTGATATGATTTATGTACCAATAATTTAATAGGTTTTTGTTTAATTAAATATGAAATTAAATTTCGCATGAATTTCTTTCTATATTGCCATGAAGTGTATACGTTTTCCAACCAGCCTTTTCAAAATTCCCTTTGGGACAATTGTTTTCATTTCTATAGTTAAAATGATTTAATTTCCATTTTAATTTGTGTCATAATAAAAATATGTTTACAAAAAAAATGTTTTATTATGTCTAACAAAACCCCAGAGTATTTAAATAATATTTACTTTAAACTATAAAAAAATATATATTTAAGTAGAACAGGCAAAATTATTCGAAAACTATGTTGTTAACCTACAGAAAACTATTTTATTTTTATTGTAAAAACACTCAGAGGTATTACCGAAGTTTAATTAAATTTATTGTTTGTTCTTTACACCATAAACAATAAACAGACAAAAATTAATAATTTATTATGGCACTTAAAAAAGAGACATTTTTTTTTGTCCAAGTAGTTTTAATAGGCATTTAAATGAGAAACATTTTTAAAAATTATTTAATCTATGTGGTAGATCACTTAATCGGTCATTACAACCCTTCAGTTAGAATTACAACCTAGCTTCCCACACCACTTTTGTTGTGTGTTAATTTTATTCATGAGAGGAGGCCATATTTAGAGTTTCGATTTCGAATGACAAATTCTTGAGACATTTTTAATGGAAATTTTATTTATTTTTAGAATTTTTGTCAGAAATCGGCCGATGAAATATTTTATGCATATTTTGTTTTGTTCGAGATGGTTGAGCCAGGGGGTTGGAACCGTGTCCTTTAATAAGCCAACACACTACCTATTAGATTAAATCGACTTCCCCTTTGGTTCATTTCTTTTCTGCTACAGCTAAATTATGCCAAGGCATAAAGTATTTAGGGGAGTATTTGTTTGCCTGAGTCTGTCCTAGGTCATCATAATTTCTATTTGTTTGGCTTGCTATATACAGCAGAAATTAGCACAATTTTAATAGACCATTTTATGCTGTTATGACCATGAATACCAACTATTTGTTGTTGGTTTTTTGCCATCTTCTGGCTTTAGGATAAAGACAATACATTCCATTTTTATTTTATTTTTTCCATTTAAGATTTTTATTACTATTGTGCTCGTTGTTTTATAGACTTTTAGTCAAATGGCTTTGAATCAAAATTAAAATATTACCAGCACAATATTTTCATTTTTTTTATTTATACTTTGGCATTCTCTTTTTGTTTTTTTAACGACAGTAAAAAGAAAGTGATGTTTTTGATTTCAATGGAAATGAAAATCAAGGTTTTTTTTTTCTTTAACTAGCAAACATATTGGAAAATAATTAAAAGCCATGTTAGTTTATTTTTAATTATTTATGTTCAGTTTGAATGAAAACAAAGAAAAAAAAGTGAAAAAAAGGACAATGGAAATATATAATTTCCTTAGAGATTCAGGGATACGGAAAATAAATCTGAAATTCATCAATGAAAAGAACAAAGCAAAAAAAAAAAAAACAAGGGGAAGAAACTTATTGTTAGGATCCTTTTTTGAATATCACATATTGTATTTTCAAAAACAATTTTTATAGCATATCTTTAGGTATTGTGTAAATAAATGGTTTTATGCTAAATCAATTTCATTAAATCGCTTAAATCAAATATCTTAATTTACAACCTTAAATGTGTCAAAAATCATTGGCAATATGCATTTATCATATCCTTCAAACATTATCACTTTCTAACTAACCACCCCCCCCCCCTTTTTGTATGCTGCATAAACCTCAACCTAAGGATATGCTATAAAATAATTAATCTTTCACAAAATGTCTATTATTCAAAAGCCATTATTTATGCCACACACAATTAATTGAAATGTCTAAAGCCAAGGAGAAAGGCAGTATTTTAAGCGGTATTGTCATATAATATCAATATGTTTATTACAGTCTACAATAAGATACTTAATGAATATGTATACCGTATACAATCCTTATAATTGTCAATCATTATAATTAAATTTCACCGTTCATATATGTATCCATATTTCAAGGCATAAATAATGTTGAAAAGGTATTTATGATTGAAACTAATACGGTAAACAGGATTTTTGACATTTCCTTTAATAGAAATTAAAACGTCTATTTTAAGGGCTTCCTATATGTTAATACATTGTTGCATACTTTTAGGGTTTATTTGTTGATGTTGTTGTGGATGAATTATATTCTTCTTTTAAATTGTTGAAGATATTTTCAAAATTTTGCAGGTAATTGTACAGGACTATGAGTAATTTTCAAAATTTAACTGTAAGATATAAAAAATATTAAAATTTTGTCTTTTTAGGATTTTAGCTCAAATTGTAGAAAATCATGAATAATTTTCAAGATTTCACCTCAAATTGTAGAAAAGATTGAATTTTTCTTCCATTTTTGCTCAAATTGTAGAAAATCTCGTGTTATTTTTAAAATTTTACCTCAAATTGTGGCAAAGATGGAATTTTTTTTTAAATATTTTACCTCAAATAGAAGAAAACATGCAGATTTACTCATTTTTTTTAAGTTGTAGAGAATTAGAAATTGTATTCAATATTTTACCGCAAATATCACATTTCAATTGCATTCTAAAGCACTATGAATATTTTAATACACCCAAACCTTTTTTTACACGGTAGATACGTTCCAGTGGTTACCGTGTAAAAAAAAAACGCGTAAAAAAGTCAAATATTATTTATGTATGTAAGTGTATAAACAAACTGAAAATATATACATAGGATTGATGCAGCAGCCTACACATGCCTATAAAATTGAATAACTTTATAAAAACGCACAGATTTAATTGAATAGTATACACAGAGTTTTTATTTTATTAAACGATTTTATCCGTATAAAAAGGAGCGAACAAAAAAAATGGTAAATTTGTTAAAAAAAAAAAACGTGTTATTTCAAATTCGCGTAAAAAAAAACCGTGTAAAAACAGGTTTGGGTGTATTTATTTTACCGTTTAAAATAATATCTGTTGCCTACTTTTAAGGTTTACATTTCATTCTCCAATTTATTTTCTGGAATGGTTTCTTTTTTCTCCCTTTCTCTCTCCCAATTTATAGCTTTTCGATTTAATTTAAAGCATCATATATGGTTTAATTTAACATTGTGGTCTCTGTGTGTTATATATTGGTTTTGTAATGACTTTTCGAAAAATAAAACCTTGTCTACATTCAGGCACTTGTTGTACATATATTTACATATTTATTGTATGTAAATTTGAAGACATTATATGTTTTTTTTATTACATGGGCTTTTTTCCATTACTTTTACTCCTACATATTTCGATTTCATAGAGGTTAGTAGTTTAGGAGGTTTATTTGCCACCCAGCTTTTTTTGGTTTACCAACATGTAAAAGTATGCAATATTATTTTAAAATAGAAAAATAAACATTATTTTATAAGTAATATTTAAACAATTTTCAATGAAAAAACTTTTATTTATAATTTTATGTATTATTTCTCGTTGCAGATATTTAACTATGCATTTTTAAAGCATCTGAATATTTGGTGAATGGATAGATTTGGAAAAGTGGTGAAACATTGTGAGAAAGGTATTTATATTTGAAATTTTTTATATTTTATTTGATGATCAATTATTGTAGTCCAATGCTATCGTTTGATATTTTTGAAATTTTTATTTTATATTCCTAAAAACTATTCTTATTTTTCATTTAAAACTAAATATGTTTTTGGGACCAATTTCCGATACTTTTTAATTGTTTAACCTTTTCTAAAGGGTTAATTTTACAGCTGTACTTTAAATATTCTATGCATGTAGATAAATGAAATCCATTCATTTGTATTTATTTTACAATGTTTTTTTAAAAGTTGATCAGCCTTTCGAGTTTCTAGTATTTTATGATACCTTGCTGTATTGTATTGTATTGTATTGTTTTTCCTTACAACATGCCTGAATACAAATAAATTTTCAAACACATTGCATGTTAAATACAAAATATGCCATATGAGGATATATGTAAATAAACAACATACATTGCGTACTAAATTTATGTATGCATTTATATTGTTTTATATTGTGTATTATATCTGTATATATATGTATGTATATTTAGTACATAAATATTACATTGTATGAGAATACAGTACATAGTTGTTGACTAGTTGACTTTAGTTAAAGGTACTTAAAGCAACTATTTATAGTTGTCAGCAAGGCATTTGACCATGGTTTCAAAGAGGATTGTTGGGTAATACTAAAAGCGATATGTTATTAAAGAATTAAAAAATAATGATTGTTTGTTAAATTTAATTTCATTTTTTCCATCTCTTTTTAATAATTGCATATCTTTCTTTACTTTCTGTTTATTTTGTAAAGTTCAAAGAATTTTTCTTTGAATGTTTCCCATTTAAATCAAATGGAAATTTGCCTTATGGGTGTATTTAAAAATGTCCACCTTTTTGTTTAAAAACAAAGAAAGGAGAATTATTTTCTTAAAATGTTTTCCTAAGGCATTTTACAATTTTTATCAATAATTCTCAAACCCTTATTTAAAAATGGATATAAAGGGTGAATATATTTTTTTAAATAATTTATATTACGCCACGACTTTCTTGATCTTAAACGGATCCATGCCACAGATGGCCATGTGGACTAGTTGCTACACGGATGGTGAAACAACATCCAAGCGTTCTAACGGTATATCCGTCTTACATGTACAACTGTTTTGGTGTGGTGGAAAATAATGAATACAGGGCATACGCACTTTCTGCGTCATTGGTCAGCTGTCGTAAGCTCGTGATCCGAATATTTTGGGGATGACACTCTACCAGACATAACTCGTCTCAGAGCAGTGGGGACTATAAGAAGTTTAGGAAGTTTGCACAGGATACAGACCCCCTATATAAAGTAAAGCGGTATTCCTAATGATGAGTGCACAACAAGTTGTATGTCAACTGCCATGAGAGCCTTGGCCAAGACCGTTCAGATGACGTTTAGATTTCTTTAAATTTTTCGAATTTTCTAGGAAATACACACGTTTCCATATGTTGAAAGTATTATTGCAAATTGTAGAAATTATTGAAATTTTCATTAATTTGTTAATTTTCCTTATTCATTAAAATTTGAATTTATTTATTTACATATTTCTGGCATAATCGTATTGTTTTTATAGCAATAATTTCCATTACATTTCATATTTAATTGCTAGAATTGCTTGATTAAAATGATAATGACATTTTCCCAATGACTGGCACTAACGGAAAAGGAAAGAGATAGAGAGAGACAGACGCAGAAAGGAAGTGAATGAAAAACGGATTTGTAACTGTAGTTATTTACTGTCAAAAAATGCTCAGATATGAAACCCTTTTCACAAAAACAACTCATTTATAATTGAAAGCCTCTCTGATTTTGCATATATGTATGCCAAGCCACCATTTATTCATGCAGTCATTCATACATTCATTCATTCATTCAGTTATTCATTCATTCAGTCATTTATTCTGCCATATATAGTCCTTTATTTCTTTTTATCAGTTTGGTTATGCTGATGTTTCTTCTTTTTCGTAAGCCTTAAAAGGAAATCCTTGTTGAGAATCAAGTTCGCACATTAAAATTAAATGTTGAGTTGACGTTGAGGCGAATGATGAGCAAAACAAAACAAAAAAAAAGAAAAGAAAAGAGAAAAACCATTTAAAACTCTGTGTGTATTTTATTTATAAAACAAAATAATAACGACGAGTCTCTATGAAAAAAGAAAAGAAAAAAAGCATGGAGAAAAAGGAAATATGTATCTCCTCCTTTCAACCTGTATAAAATGTTCATAGAAGCGTAACGAGTGTTGATAATATTGACAGATGTCTGCAAACATGTTGAACTTTTCAGAATGAATATTTTTTTGTTTGGTTTTGTTTTGAAAAGAGGATAAAGTTGTTACTGTAAATTGTTTGAATGCCTCAGGGGCTTTAGACAGCCATTGTTGTGTGTCATCATCATATCTTGCATTACTCTCTCGGTGAATGTATAGGTATTTGCAAAAGGCAAGGGGAATGCTTCTTTTTCTAACCCACCTCATCAAAAAAAAAAAAGGAAACGGATTCATTTTGTTGAATGAAAGAAAGAAAAAAGATTTCTTTTTAGTTTTTTTTTTCGTATTTTTTGCAAAAATAATTAGAAGCAATTAAAATTCCAACAATTAACACAGAAGTTCGCTGGAATATTTATTTTAAAGCCTAAAATATAGTATCAGAGATTTGCTTTAAAGCAAGGGAAAATAGGAGAAAATTTCTTCAAAATATATGCAGAAAGTGTGCTGAATTTTTGAAGGTTTATTAAGGATGTGAGAACATTTCAGTCATATATTTCGATGTAGCTCCTCCCATGTTGTGTGTGCTAAATTTTATCCATGAGTGACGGGACCCCTAAAGTGCAAAGTCAACTCCGAACGACAAATTTTTGAGAAATTTTTAATGGCAATTTTATTTATTCTCAGAGTTTTTTCCAAAAGACTACTAGACTAGTAAGTGACCGCAAGAAATACCTTTTTGACCTGGGGTTTGATTCACGGCTTCACTTGTACTTAGCCAAGACACTTTCTATTAGGCTACGGCGATTATTTGTTAAACTAAAAACGAGTGAAATGGTGAAAATCTTGCTCCCATTGACATGAAACACTTTACATTTAAAAAGCCTAAAATTTTATTCTATAATTAACAAAGAAAACCCCTATTAGAACTTTAATACATTAAATATGGCATACATTTGGCATGTAAAGTTGTTTTAATTTCAGCTTAAATAAGCGCATGAGAAAAAAAATAGGGTCATTAAAAAATATGTTGTACTCCCTTAGCAAAATTTAGGCTCATTAAAGTCTTTTAAAACATTTTTCAAAAAAAAAAAAATATATTTTTTTTGTTCAAAAGCCTGTATGAATATGTGTACATATAAGAAAAATTATACCATTTATTTGGTTTGCTGTTAGTAAATAACATTAGTTGTAGTTGTAATTGCTGTTGTTGTCAAATTAAAATTTTATAACCAGGTGCAAATGGCATAAACATGCCATACATAGCCTGCTTCAACATACAATAGCACGAGAAAATGCTAGCAAAACATGCAAATTTTCTATTATAATTTTATTTGAATCGAATTTTTTTTTTCGTTTCTTTTTTGCTTCCAGAGCACTGCATGTTTTATAAAAGTCATGTAGTTTTTCGTAATTTTTTTATTATTAAATTATAAATTTTTTTGTGCCACTATAGAACAACCTTATGAAGTATAGAATGGCTCGGAACTGCTAATAGAAGTGTGTTGAAAAGTTTTTACTTTCTTTTTTTTTTGGTTTAGTAAAAAACATGAGTTTAAATTTATGGTTGCTTGAGTTCTAACATTAACAGTTTTTTCTAATGCAATTATATTAGAGTGGTTTAAGAACGTGATGGAAAAATATTCAAATTTTGTAAAAGAAAGGTTTTTTAAATAAAAATTATTTTAAATTGCATTTGTTTTTCATTAGTTTGATAAACTCTTTGACATTAAAAAAAAAAAAAAAAAATCGCTTTTTTTGCCCCTTAAAGTATGCCTTATAAAAATTATTTCAAGATTTATTACAAGTGTCTTAAGGTATGTTAATAAAATTTTGATTTTTTTGTTTTTCCCATGATAATGACGCCCTAAATCTTGCTTTACCTTTCTTTTCACTTTCATTCGTTATTACTGGCATTTATTTTGATGAACCCTTTAACCTGTTCTATGGTCGTGTTCATTATTACTCTTATTATTATTATTATTGCTGTGTAGTATTGTTCATATCACGATTTTTAATTGTCTTCTCAAGTTTTATTTTGTTATTGCTTTTTTTTCTTGTGTGTAATAGCAATAATAGAAATAATTTTCCATTTGACTTACCATGACGTGCTTCCTCTCCTTCAGGGGCATGTTGTGTTATTGTATTCAGTTCCTCTTCCAAATCGACATGACAATCAGCAACGTCCCATGAGAGAAAACCTGCAAATGACACGCAAAAAGAAAGAAAGAAAGAAAGAAAAATTAATATTGGCAAATTATTATTATTTTCTTACTTTAGTTTTGACTTAAACCAGATATAATAAGAGCAGAAACGAGAGAGATACCTGGATTATAATTGAAAAAGTTTTTTGGCTGTCATTATTTGAATTTCATTTTCAATTTCGTGTACAACAAAAATGCCAATCCAATGTTTTTGGAAGGTAAACATTTTTTATTCTTCTAATTTCTTTTTTTCTTGTTTGAACAATATTTATTATAATGTTTTCGGTTGGATTTATTTGTTTAAATAAATATTCCTTAATAATCATACGTCTCGGTGGCCTTTTGATATGAATATTAAGAATAATCACACGCCAAAGAAGCAGAAAACATTTTTTTAAATATTTTTTTTTGCCCAAAGCAAAGTGATTTAATAAAATTCTTTTTTAAAAAATTTTTTTGAAAATTTCATTAAAAAAAAAATTTATTTGTTTATCTTATTAATTTTTATTTTATCATGTTCATATTTATCATACCAATCCTACGTCCAGTTGGCCTTTTCATATGTAAATTGAAAGCAATCATACGCCAAAGTGGTGCCTTTTGTCACGTTTTTAATCAACCGTATAAATATGTACACAGTAACTGCATGATGTACGTGTAATTTTATTTTTATTTAAAAAGTTCACGATTTAAATAAATTTTGAAAACTTTTTTACTATATTCCTATACTTGGATCCTAATTTATACGAATTTAAAGTAACTTAAAACAGTTGGTGACCGATATTCATCACAGTTTCCCTTAATATTCTGGCCTTATTAGGTCAAGAACTATAATTATAGTTGAAGAGATACCTTATTACTGCCACCATACGATCTATTTTACTCCCCTTATAGGGAGGGGAGGTAATTTATAGGATGTCACTGTTATATCTCCTGCCAGTATATTGCCCTGACAAACCTCAAGACACCAAAATAATTTTTCCTTAGAGCTATAGCGCTGGGCATGTGCTCGATATATGAAGGAAAGTCAGTCTCCTCCTCTTCCTCGACTCTGCATATTATTCTAATATATCAATTTTTCATTACCAATAATGCAGAACAGAGAAGCTATCAAATACTGGGATATCTTGAGACCCGAGAAGATAGCAAAAAAGGGCGTGAAATAAAATATTAGCCTCTTAGCCGTTTCGCAACGGCGCACCTGTACCACACTTATCAATTTTCATTCATATAAATGACTACCATATTATGAGCCAATAAGTAACTGCCGACCTAAAGTTCATTCAGAGTTGTTTTTATTTTCCGTACCATATCTGAAGTGCCTAAACCATATCGTTTTATTATTAATACCTTTCAATACCTATATTTTGGTTTTTATATCTTTTTTTACTATGAAATTACTATGAGTTTCCTTCTGTTAACGATGCTTCCATTTATTTTTCCAATTATTCTTAAATGCTAGAAAATCCTGTCAAAATCCAAGTAATGTCAATACTTTGAATCTTAATTGCTCATAAAAAGATTTCCTTTAAGTTCTTCGGGCAATAAAACGAAAGGCCATAATATTAATAAAACTGAATTCTATTGGATAAACAAAATATAAAAGGGGAATGAATAGTTCGAAATTTATGCTATTTTTATAGCCTTTAATGTTGTTTACTTAGGTATTTTTTTACCCATAAAAAATTTAAATCTTACAATTACTCGTGTAAGTCACAGAATATTTATTTTCTGCCTCAAAAAAAACAATCGCATTTATTTACATTTCCTTGTGCAATAATTTTTTTTACGAAAAAGCTTAAGAATAACGTAAGAATAGATAACGTTTTTGCACATATTCAGTGGCAGAGCGATAAAACTGTAAATGAACAGCTACTTTCACACACACACGATATAATAATATTGTGATGTTGGTTGATATGCTTATTTCTGTTACACTTCACAGTTAATTGTTATTCATTATTTTCATGTTTCTTTTGCTT
Source organism: Sarcophaga subvicina (assembly GCA_936449025.2). Classification (NCBI taxonomy): domain Eukaryota; kingdom Metazoa; phylum Arthropoda; class Insecta; order Diptera; family Sarcophagidae; genus Sarcophaga; species Sarcophaga subvicina. The sequence goes on along the minus strand of OW388080.2, from coordinate 2,219,302 downwards.
TTGCTTCTTTTTTCAAATGCTTTAATTAACTGTCTTAACTGTGACTTGACTGATATGCTGATATATTGTCATTGTCATTCATTTCTTTGCATATGCATATGCATATTCTAGTTGTAATAATTAGCTCTTGCTTAATAAATATTAAAACCCTCTTTTAAATCATAAATAATTACGAGGGATTTTCCTAATGAATTGTGACTTTTAATTATAATGCATAAGCTTTATAAGCAAACACAACAATACAAACAAAGTGACTAAATAAATAAGAAGGTATAGTGTTTGATTACTTGTCTCATCTTCAAGTGTAAAACAGTAATTAAAATGAATAATCAATTGACTACAATTCAGAAACATGAAATTATTCTGATACTTTACACTCGGAAAATCAAAACATATTATTAAACATATGCCCTTCATAGAGAAGGTTAATAAAGAAATAACTTCATATGGAATTAAAATATGCTTGTAATTAGTACGTTCCTTTCATTCCTCATAATTAAATACAGGGAGACCTAGTAAACGTATGATTATTAATTGAATTGAATTGTTATTAATCATACGCCTTCATATAGAAAAAAAAACATGTGCTTTAAACGTTGACTTCTTTTTATTATTTTAACTTAATATAGAGATTTGCTTGGCGCGTGTTAACAAATATAATTAAATTAAATTGTTATTAATCATATGGCTTTGCAAACAAGACCTTTCATAACTCCAAGTTACATTCAAAAAGAGAGTGAGTTAGTTGTACGGCAATAGTTTACAAACTACAATGATTCTGTGCAAAAATCAACTTTATTTGTATCAACTTCGGATCTATATGAGCTTTTTTATGTTAGACATACACGGAAATGTAAGTGTTGAGCCTTTTCTTGGCTCATATTATTATTATTGTCGTGAAGTGGTACGACCATACGATCCGTTGTGCTCCCCTCCAACTTTATAGAGTATTCCTATGATGTCTCCTCCAAATCTACTGTCCTGACAAATTTCAGAATGTTACTCGTAGTCAACAATGACGATTCCACTGGCCTAGCACTTGGCATGCAACCAAGTGTTTTAAGAATGTCGTTCAAAGAATGTGTTCTAATGATGCATTTTCATTGTCGCAGAATTTATTGTAGCGCTGGAGACTATCCCTATAGTGTACAAGTGTACCGTGGAGCCTGCATTGCTAACCTCAAGTTATACATGGAAAGTCTGATGTATTACTCAGATATATCTCCTCTTACTGTAATTTCCCAACAAGAGATTCGATTGCTTTTTTTAAATTTTAATTCTACAAAGATAACAATCCTTAACTTGTTAATTTCATAAGTTTAGAAATTTAAGCTCTTAATACTTGAAAAAAAGAGGAACAAAAGTTAATGCCTTCACACCAGCAGCAGACAACCATAAAATAATTTAAAAAGATTTTTTTCCTCACACTACAACAATATTTTACACTTTTAATGTTACCATTTTGTAACTGCTATATGATAACAATTTCTAATCCCTAGACTTTCATTTCAAATGTGTCTCCTACCACATAATGTTTACCTGTGTGCAATGCCATACATGTCTAATATTTGTAGAGGTTGGCAAGGGTGGTTGGTTTGAGGAGGATGTGGAATGTTTTTCTTTAACATGTGCACTTAAACTCTCCAAAATCACATGAATAATTTATGAAAAATCCGATACGTTGTTGTTGCTTTTGTTATTGTATGCCTTGCCTGCCTGCTCCTCAAATAAAAAGGCTCAAAAGATGGCATTACAGCAAGACAAGGCAACAGTGTTGGTTTTTTTTTCTTTTTTGGAGTGAGGAGGGTTGCTTGTGAAGCTATGGTAGTTAAATGAAATATCTTTTTAAAGATATACAAAAAGCACATGATAATGTTAAGGAGTAAATGTATGTGCTGTTGCTGCTTCTTCTTTTTCTTCTTTTTCTTCTTCTATTAGTTTCATTTCTTTTATAATATAATATAAATAAGGCTCTTAGACCAGGCAGTGAGTGTTTGCTTTTATTTCTTCTATATCTTGGGTTGTATGGCAAAATTATATGGAAAATTTATTATCCATAGACATGTCACACATATGTATGTATGGTAGATATGTATGTATAAGGGGTATATATGGGGTATGTGCTATGAGGTTGGTTTCCTACTTAATATATTCATGCTCATTAAGAGACCTTTTTATGCCTCGGAAATTATTATGTTGACTGATGGTGATTATAAACATGGTGGCACTTATGTATGATGAGTACGATGAATAAAATAAAATAAAAAGACAATTTTTATTTTAATTTTAAATTTCTTTTCGGTTTTTTTTCTTCATAGTTTTAATGGTTCTCCTTCAGTGAGCAGGCAAGCCACAGGTTAAGATTTCATTTCTTTAGTTGGGTGTAATGAATTAAAAAAAAAACTGAGACTGAAAAGGTGTATAATAACTACGTTTTATTAGAAGAGAAGTTATTAAAAATTGTCTGATGGTTTTGTTAATAATTTTATGGCCTTATAAAGTATGTGTATTTGTTGTAATTATAATAACTTTCATAATGTTTGAGCATTACGTAGTTGAAATATTCATTAAATATTAAACATATGTACGGCATATAGTTTGCTGGGTGAATTGCAAAAGGTGCGTGTAAATATTTACACACAAGAAAATGTCAATTTAAGTGATTTTTACCGTTAAAGGAAAATATTTTCATTTCAAAAATTTAATGGCAATAATATATATTGTGCAATAAGAAGTATTGTGCAGCATTTCCTAATTTTAATTAAAAAAATTTCAGGGATTTCTGATCCCTTTTAAGTTTAGTATGAAGCTATTTAGTCAGTGCCGAAATTGTGCTTACATAACATATTTTTCGTATTAAATATTGAAATTCCTATCACAATTTCTATAAAGTAGAGATAGGGATCTAAGTAAGCATGTTGTACTTCAGGAGTTGTATGGCTTTTATGGTGACGACAAGAAAAGTTGTGAATACTGAAATTACATTCGGGAACACTGTACGTACAACCCTCTACCCTCATTTAAGCTGTGCCTTACACATGTCTAATGGTTGCAAGGGCTGAATTTCATTGTGAATATACTTATCAATACTACTTTGTGATAGAAGTCGATAGCCCGTACCATTGGTCATCGTGAAAAGGTGTCTGTTGACGACATAATTCGCCCACGTATATTGCAGAAATGAATTCTGAAAGGTCTGTCATTTATGACAGCAATGTATGACATCGTGAATGGGTGACCATATCTGTCGAAAATGTTTTCAGTTGGTTTGATTGTATTCTTCTTGACTTTCCTTACTATTATGTAGTAGGTTTAGAAGTTTTTGTATTTCCCCGAGTTTATGTTTTTTCAATAAGTTTTTGAATATGCCACGCTTTAAAGAAATAATTTTTCATCGTATAAAAACTTTTGTCTTTGACTGCATAATTGACAAAGAAAAATATTAAATTTTTTTTTTTTCGTTTTCATTAAATATTTTCCATAATTCGCGATCTTTTTTTAGATTTAATAAAAATTTAATTTCTGAAATTTCCCTCTCTACTACTTTTAATTAAAAATAGTTTTAATTTACAATAAAAATAATCAGTGTTACAATGTTAAAAAGCTTTTTGCTTAATGAAAAGCTTGTTTTTAAAATAATTTGCTCTCCCTCTCTCATACTTTTAATTATATACGCAAACCACGAGAAATATTAATAAAAAGATAAAAACAAAAATCACGCATAAAAACTCTATGAAAATGCTTTCAAAAGTTAAATTTCATAAAGCAAAAGCAAAAGATTCAAAGAAAAAAAAAACGAAGAGAAAACATAAAAAGCGCATACAAAAGTTTTTATAACCCCTGCATATAAGCTGCAGCTGGTGTTAAGGCCATTGGGTTAGTTGGGGGGCCATTAAAATTGTTTACACAAGATTAAACAAACACTGTGTAGAGAAGTAATTTTTGGAAGAATTAAACTATTTTTTATAAAAAGCATTTGGCTTAACCATGAAAACAATAAAATTAAATGAAATGTGAAAACATTAAACGTGTTGCCTTATTATTATAAACGATTAACCAAAAGCAATTGAAATCAATTCAATTGTATGGAGTGGTATAAAATGCTTCTTTTAAACCTTTTGACGCCACAAACAAAATTGTCTTCTATTTTCAAAAGAGTTGTCCCAGCACAACTTCAACATCTGTTGCCCTGCGAATTTTAATCCATTACCTAATTGGCCACAATCCATTGCCCATAATACCACCATCATTCTTGCGATGAGAATCCATTTCCACGTTAGTTCTCTTTGGCGGCAACTTCTATTTCAATGGAGGTGGTCCACCAAAACCTCGACATCTGCATCCCTGCGAATTCTAATCCATTGTCCAAAATACCTCCAGCAGTCTTGTGAAACTTCCAATTTCGTTCTCTTATTTGGACAGGAATTGCTGAAGCTTTTTCCCAAACGACCTCTATTCGATATTGTGTTGGTCCAGAAAAATTTTTGGAATTAGCTTCTTACTTAATTGGTCATTACAACCCTTCAGTCAGGATTACAACCTAGTTTATCACATCCAGCCCGTGGTTGGGTGTATTTATTTTATACATGAGTGACGAAGCCTACAGTTTACAGTCGATTCCAAATGGCAGATTTTTAAGAAACTTTTCATGGCATTTTAATTTTCTCTCAGAGTTTTTGCCAGAAGACTGCTGAGAGGAAAGAAACATTTTTTCATATTTTTTCATTTTATTTGAGATACCCGTACTGGGATTTGAACCACAATCTCACGTTTAATAAGGCAGCATACTACCTACGAGCCCCGATTAACAGTGTAATGACAAAAAAGTGTTTTAAAATCCATTTTAATACTTTTCTTTATGAAGGTACCCTTCTAAGTACCTAATGACAGTACGTGACGTATACTTAATTTTTAATTTAAATTAATCATACGCCAGCAGCAGCAGCAGGGTGATTTTGTAAATATTTGTATGCCTTTTTAAGCTTTGGAGTTTTAGAAAAAAATCATCCAAAAAATTTTTTTTTTGTGTTGACTTCAGTCCTTTTAACTTTTGCCAGTAACGCATCATAATCATTTCTGCCATCATATTTTGGGTTCAAGACTTAGGTTACTTCTCTGCTTTTTTTTTTTTGCTTGTTGCCAAAAATATAACTGCAGGTCATTAATTTTTGTTTTATTTTTTCCCCACTTTTTTGTGATTTTGTTTTAATGACCCGGGTTATTACACATGCTGGTTTTTGTTTCTTTTTTTTTTTTTTTTGCTGATATTTTGGAAAAACTTAAATCTTTTCAAATAAATCTGAACAGCATGACTTTACTAAAAAAAAATAAGAAAGTAAAGAAGGAACTTAAACAAAAAAAGTGCTTTTTCTGCCAAAAATATTTTCGAAGAAATAAAATCAAAAAGAATTTTCTTTTTTGGTTTAAATGTTTGAAAAGCAAAAATTAAAAATTTCTTGCAAATAATTTCTCTTATCTTCAAAATTTCTTAATTTATTTTGAATTTATTTTGTTGCCTCCCTAGACCATGTAAAGTAATAATAAGCATGACCTTTAGTTGCTTGCCAAAGGCAAGGCAACTACGGCCTAATAAGCATACATAAATAAGTTTTCTGTTTCTGAAAATTGTATGTACAAATTAACCATTTTCGTTTATTTCGAATTGCAAATTGCGTATCTTTATGTAAATACGTGTGTATGTACTATGCATAGCCTGGGTAAGTGTAGTGTAAGAAGCAAAGAAAACGAAGCTATCCATCCAGTCGTATGGAGTACATGTTGTTTAGAGTATACATATATGTAAACCTACTACGCATTTTGGCCAAACAAAATCTTGAAAGGAAATCACATCTCAAGAGCATTACTGTGTGTGTATACAAAACGAGATTACAAATTGAATATGAAAGCAAAGGAAACTCATTAGAAATTATGTAATGAAGTGGAATAAAATAAAACATCTTGGAAGGAGATGCTCTAAACTTACTGAAATGGATTTAAAATTGATAGAAAATGAATAGAAAATTGAAATTAAAAGCGTATGCATTTGTATTTGCTGGGAAAGTATTTTGAAATGACTGCTTGGCTATTGAAAGTTTAAATTTTAAGATTTTTAGGACTGGTAAGTCCTACAGAATTATCAGAACAACTTCTACTAAAAATGATTTCAAGTTAACCAAAAGTATCCTGGATATTGCTGTGGAACTGGGCTGAAAAAGTTTACTTACAGACTACTATGCCTGCAATAAGTATCAGTAAAGGATGTGTATCTTCGATACTAGTACTCCTGCAGATTTTGCAGAAAGAAAGAGCAGCCAATGGAGTACTTGATCGTCAACTAATAACCTCATAGCCATTAAAAGCCATGGATTTTGCTGTGGAACTGGGCTGAAAAAGTTTACTTACAGACTACTATGCCTGCAATAAGTATCAGTAAAGGATGTGTATCTTCGATACTAGTACTCCTACAAATTTTGCAGAAAGAAAGAGCAGCTAATGGAGTACTTGATCGTCAACTAATAACCTAATGGCCATAAAATATTCACTTGCTAACGCTCTCTTTGAAGGAACTGGTCTGCTGCATCGACGTATCAATGGTGAAATAAATGCAATATACTTGAAAAGCCTTTCCAGCCTCTCCTTAGTTTACTCAGGAGGAAGTCGAAGAGGCGTAAAGCCTGCTTATAATTTTAGAACCAAGGCGGATCAGGAAACTGTTTCATACAGCATGACTGGACGCAGGGGTACAAGGGATTAAAAAAATTTATAATTTTCATATGATTAAAGTACCAATCGTGGTAATTTCTATACCATAAATTGATTGTTTTATTAAATAAATTGTTTTTTTTTTTATTTCAAATCAAATATTTTCGCAAATTAAACATTTAATCTTTTACAATCCTCTTGCCAAATTAAATTTTATTGGTTTTAAAAAATATTTTCAATCAAATTTAAGCTTGATTTATAAAAACAGATCGGATAGTTTTTATAAATAATTGACATGCATTTCATTCCATTTGTTATTTTTTTTTTCTTTTTTTTTAGAAGATTATAAAAAAAATATGCCATGAAATCTATTTGAGCATCATTGCTGGAACAGTGTTTGGGATTTTACAAAATTATTAAAAATTTTTTTTTTATAAATTTCTGAATATTTGGTTTTCATTGTTTATTGGCTGTTGTTGTTGAAATTTCCCTGTATATGTGTGTGTGTGTGTGTTATATTGAAGTGAAAAACAAAATATCTATTGTTTGACGGAAATGAATTCGTTTTTCCCTCATATATTTTTTTGTTTGTTTTGTTTTATTTATCTGAAGCAAACAGTTGCTTACTGCATAAACAATATGTGTGTAAATGGTTGGGTAAATTGCACAAAAAAAAAACTAAATATAGAAAGAATTTGTATTTGGAAATCCTGCCTGACACATGACAGTTTGACAGTTGGCAATATGCATGAGCAACAAAAACAAAAATATCTGCACCAAATAGAAATATTATGTTTATTTTTCCACATTTTTTTTAATGTTTATCCATAAACATTTGTACATTTTTTTTAATCCAGCTTAAGAAAAAAAGGCAAGAAAAAAATTTTTTTTTTTCAAAATATGCAGATTTTTTATGACACAATAGCTATTAACACCAGCCCTGTTATATTGACATTAAGTATGTAAGCGTATAAGTGTTTTAAAATTAATTATTTTAATCCCATAATAGGGACCACTAAATACAGGGTTCCTGGTCTTGAGAGCAAGCTCTTTTGCCTCTGTTAGGCATTCTATTGGCCGCTGACAAATTGGGTATTGAAGTAGAATCTTGTTTTGCTTTAGCTGGTAAAAATTACAAAGGAAGTGTACCAATTAATTGCTTAAATTACTATATCGTAGTGATAGGTAAGCCGGTAGGGATTGAATTCTGAAGAAGTTTTAGTCCATTGGAGGAGGAAGAAATTATTGTCCACTTTTTAGCCAATGTTTATCTTTGGTCCTATGAGGACTTCATTGTTTCAGCTCACCTTCTCATTATAATCTAATAAAGCTATTATTGCCATATATCGGATTTAAATGCAGTCCTAATATGATCAGAAACTTATATAAAGGAATTAATATTTTTTTCTCATTTGGTACTTTTTCGCATTTCTTACTATTTTCTCTTGTGGTACTTTTTCTCATTTGGTACTTTTTTGAATTTAGTACTTTTTCAAATTGCTGATAACTTTTTAAGGTACTTTCGTAAATAATATTTTTTTGAAAATTTTTCTTTAAGTGTTGTCATTAACATCTCACATGATTTATTGCAATTTTAAGTTTCTGTTGTTTTTGTGATTAAAACCTAAGACATCTTTATTTCAATTTCAAAATTTCAAAAACATACGGGCTTTTTGGTTGTACAACTACGAATACAAGTTATATGACAACAGTCATTTGCCATTTGCCGGTTTAATGATAAATTACTTGCCTCCTTTTACTTAAGCCTCCCTCAAGCATGGTTTGATAAATATATGGAGGTTTTTAGGTTGATTGTTTGTGGTGAAACTTTTGGGTTCCTCCTAATAATGATGACAATCATTATCGTGTCTGTGTTGTTGTTGTTACAAACTCACACTATGATTGGGTAGGACATGAAACATTCGTTTTCGGTAATTAATTTTGTTGTGTCAGGTTAGTTAGACCAGCAGAACAGCTAAAGACGTGTGAAGTGTTAAAAGTGGAAACCATTTGCAAGAGTGTAAAATTCAACAAAGATTTGGGTTGAAATTAATTTTTTTCGGTTCAAGAATGTTTACGATGTTGGTTAGCTAGCGCCCTTAGTTTGTTTTAAACTTAAAGGAACATTCTCTTTTATACAATTTTCTTGGATTTAAAAGCTTTAATAACAGTTCATTATAAAATTAAAATTTTCTTCCCTTTTGTTTAAACTTCATTAAGTGTACTTTATGCTTTATTATTATTAACCATTATTGTTTAATCTCTTAAGACCACATATTTAAAATCTGTTGAAATTTTTTTTTTTTATTGAAGCATGACATACTTTTTATACGGCAAACAATGGTTCATAAAATTAAATAAACACCCAAAAAGAAGTTAATAAACTGCTACAGTGATTTTAATTAACTCAGCTATTGTTTTTTATTTTTAATATATTCCCAGCAAACAATATTTAATTGCATTAAAACTCTCTCTCTCTGTCTATACTTATTAATTTAGTAACGACTGTAGGGATTGCCGTTAGTTATTACCGTTTTTATTGTGTTTAAACAATAACGGCAACAATGAAATGCGATTATGTTGCCTTAAACTTAATGGTTTGGGAGAGTGTGTATGAAACAGAAAAAAGTAGAGAGAGAGGAAAACAGAGAGCACAGCGCTAGGCCTGTGAGTGAAAATAAAAAAGAGTGTAAGCGAGGTATTGCAATTAGCCTGGAAGACAATATATGTAGTATGTATGTTGTATGTGTTGGAGACACTTGTGCTGTTATAATTTAGAGATACAACATGTTTAAACATGTTAAGTGTAGACACAATATAAAGTCATGGCAATAAATATAATGACAGGCACAAATTTTAATTTAAAATTTTAACATTTGAAGGGTGGTATCCCTTTGTTAAATAACTTTCATATCAAGTTTTATTTTGGTAATGTAAAGTTTATTATTTACAAATTGAATCGTCTAACTTCTGAAGTACTGTGCACCGATTTGTCAAGAATATAAAGAAATTTTGCATCAAGAGTTTATGCATCATCGCATCACTGCTTGATTTTTCGTCATTACCAAGGCATGATGAAACACACTTAATTCTTAAATGAAGCCGTCCTTCGGTCCTTCTTTGAATTTTCAAAACTTTTCAACTATTTCTTAAGAAATTTGAAGTTTTTAAGTAATTTCGTAATTTATTTTATTTTAAATTTTTTCTAATCTAACAACCTTTTTTTTTAATCCACAGTACCTTGTTACTTTCCTCTATTTTTGTTTGTATTATTTTTCATTGTGGGTGTTAACATTTCTCTTTAATCTTGGTTACTTTTTGAAAGCGTTTTTTGATTTCATTCTTAAAACCTCATTATGGTTTAATGCTCTTTTTAAAATGTTTTAGAAAACTTTTCATTTTTTTTTTTTTTTTTTGTAACAAATTTTACTTCATAGATAAAATTGACACAGTGTTGGTTTTTTTTCTTTTTGTGGTTTTCAGCAACATTATGCAACTTAATGATGCCACCAGCCACCAGCCAGTGTTACGTCCACTGCTTAAAGCCACATATAGAAACAAAGAGAGAAAAACAAAGAAAAAAAAAAAACAAATTAAACTTGATGATCTCGAATTTAGACGTATTAAATCAAATAGAAACCTGAACAGTTGGAGTTGAATTTTACCACAATTTAAGGTAAGCAAGTGATATTTAATGTTTTTTCTTTCTTTTCGGTTTTTTTTTTAATAAATTTTAAATTCTTTCTGCCATTTGTACACGAATATTAATTCTTACCCTCGTTTTGCTGTTATTATTTGGCTTATTTATTACAAATGATTGCAAACATTTTTGGCCCAAAACATACCTAAAAAGAGAATAAAAAAAGAAAATTTTTTGTTATTAAAAATTCTATGAAAACGTCAGATTTTATTTCGGGTTATTTTTCCCCAATAAATATTAAAAAAGATTCTTCAATGGTATGGTATTGTATTGTATTGTATAATACGTTTTTAATCAAATCACTGTTTTACACTTTCCTCATCACTCTCCATTACTCTTTTCGCTTTACATCTCACTATGTTCATCACTTCCTGCCATTTTATATTTTCCAATTTTCTTTTTTATTTCTCTCTCTCTCTAGTTTTTTTTCCATCCATTTTCATTTAAATCACAAATAAATTTAAACTTTTTTCTGTGCTCCACAACTTCGACTAGAAGAGGCGAGAAAAAAATTATAAAAAAAACAGGAGGGGGCAAAAAAAGGCAGAATGAAATTTCCGTTTGACCGAGTTCTTTCGTTGTATTCAAATTGATTGTTGTTTACCAAAAAAAAATTCGCACAAATACATGGCCGGGGAAAAACCAATTGATGTTGTTTGGTTCTAAAAAATTTTTGGAAAAGTTTTCATTTCTCTTTACATTTTCTAAAGTCAAAAAGAAAAAAAAATAGTGTCAGTTTTTGTAATTAGATACGAAAATACTTTTGCAAAGGTACAAAAGTACTGGTTCAAAGCTATTAAAGTAGCATCCGCCACCACAGCTTCACAGTAAGTTTTTTTTTTTTAGGAGAAATACCAATCGGAAGTACCAAACTTACATTACTTTGTGATTTGATTTCATATTTTCATGTTTAAATTTATTTTAAAATGTGTCTTCAACTTTTGCTTATAACCCTGAAAACAATCGAATCAAGTCCATTTATTTTGAGACGAGGGATATGCAAAAAAAATTGCCTTAAAATTCTTGAAATTATTTTCTGTGTTTTTCTTGTTACCAAAACCCAATTTCTTATTTCCAACTTGTTAGCAGCCAATTCAATTCATGAGAGTGAAAGAAAAAAATAAAAGGAGAGACAAAATTGAAAAATTAGCTTTTTTTTTTTTGCTGGTTTATTTGCCTTCATATCTACAAACCAGAGAAGAAAGTATGAAGAGGATGGCAGAGAATAAACAACGAAATTTGCATTTAACATTTGAAATTTACGAAAACAAAAATAATCTATTTTTTTTTTTTTTTTGGAAAGTAAACTTCTTCTCCAAATATTGTAATACTAGTACCAGTGCCAGAGTACTCAGTATTATATAAGAATAAAACTAATTTGCAAAAGTTTCGCTGCCATGTACTTCACATCGTCAGACCCCCTTTTTGCTAGCCTCCATACTTGTGAATCAAGCTCATCTCCTTGGTAAAACATTTCTAATACCAGAGCAATTTATTTGAGTTGCCATTGTGGCTACACAGAAATAAATTAAAAGAAAATGAGAGAACAACTGGCTAAAAATGGAAGTTTTCCGTTCATTAAGAATCTGTTTTTTTTTTTGCAAAAGTTGCCAAAAAATTTGTTCAACAAAATGATAATTAATTACAGCCTAAATGTTGGCGCATATAATTTATTAATGAATTCGTTTTAACGTATGTATTTAAATATACACAAAATGTTAAGATTAATTATTAATTAAAACCGCAATTTGTTTTCTATTTACTTGGCTAATATTTATTATAAGTCAAAATGATTAAAAATTTTAATTGAAACATCTTTAATTATGCTTTAATTTTTAATCAATTGTAGAAATATACAACATTAAGTATGTACTAAAGTTGGCTTTATGCTGAACTCCTTAAAGTATATAATTAATCAACGGTTAAGCTTTCAAACCGGTTACTTATACAACGGCCTTAAGTAAGCTTTTAAACGTTGTATATAGAAAACAACAACAACTAAAAGTGTTCTATTAATTTCTGTTCCTAATGCAACAGCTTAAAGTAGGCTTTTCTACATTGTATATGTTATTTAAAAAATAACGCCTTAAATTAGGCTATTAAACTTAGCATGTATTACATACTAATATAACACCATAAAGTATGCCATTAATTTCAATTGTTTTTATACGTTAAACAATTTTAATGACTCTTTTCTTTCCTTCATCTGTCATACAGAAAGCCCGTTTCTTAAATGCCTCTTTGGCAAAAAAATTTTAATTGTTTCCTAAAATTGTTACTGCCGCCTGAATACTTTGGTAGAAAAAGAGAGAAACATTACTCAGAGTTTTTGTAAATTTGGCCCATTAATTTAATTGTATGCTCTTACAGCAGTAAGTGGTTGTTTTAAACAAGCCATTAAAAAGCTCCTCAAAGTAGGCAATACTTATTTCTTGTATATAACCATTGTTGCTGAGCATAAAAGGCACCCTTCAGTTTTATTAACTCTTTTTCTAAACGAAAAAATGAGTACTTAGATTTGTTTTCATAAACACCTAAAAGTATGCTTTGATAAAATTTCAAATGAAAAATGTATATTAAAATACTGTTAAATTTTTCTTGTGATTTTATTGGTAGCACTAATGAAAATTGATAAGATTTCTTAAGAAGCCCCTAAAACTAGAACTTAATTTTTAAAAATTTTAAATGTTTTCTTTGTCTATTCCAATTCGCATGATATTTATTTAACTTAATTGATTTTGATGCTATTTCTTAGAGGCCTAAAAGTAGGCTTTAATTTATTAAATTTAATTTTTCACCTTTTTTGCATTCCCTTGGTATTAAGGGGAGAGTTGGTCGAAAATTTTTAATTGTTTGTGTAGATAATTTTTTGTAAGTAGAAGGCCATGTTCTCGTTTTTGTTTCCCACTATCTTGTTTTTGAGCACGTTGGCTCTTTTGTTTGGCCAGTAAATATGCAAAAGATTTTTTTTGGTTTTTGTTTTTATTTTCTTTAAATAACCTTCACCAAAATACGTTAAAGTTCATTTCATTCATTTAATCTGCCTCAGCCTGACTGCCACATTTTTGTTTTTTCTTGTACGACATATTCTTCCACACCTTTAACCAAAGCCTAGCTGGCCATTGTGTGCCTCACCTTTTGATTCATATTTTCACAGCAATTTTCTGCTTCAGCTCAAGAGATGAGATGAGTGAAAAAGAGAAAGAGAGAGAGAGAGAGAGTGAGAGTGAGAAGAAGAATGATGGCAAAATAATAATTTTTGCAGTGAACAGGTCAGGTAACGCAATCACTTATACACACACTCTCACACACACATCTAATGCAAGAGCAGTTAAGATTTCTCTTAAGAATGGTAAGGTAGAGGTGAAGGTTTATTAGATAGAGACAGCCATACAACGAATTGTTGGTTGCTAACGGTAATAACATTGAAAATATAAGTGAAATATTAAAAAACGAAAAAAAAAGTAAAAAAGTAGGAATGAAAAAAAAACGAAAGATGAATTGCAAACAAAGTTGTGGAAGAAAACGTGTCATACGCATAATAAAAATGTTTGCCACATACACACACATTTCCATGCTGATGTTGAAATAAATAAATAATATATGAAAAGTTTTCATTTGCCTGTATGTGTTGAACACACACTTACTCCACTCGTTTATATTCACCAACGAAAAGCAAGAGAGTGAGAGAGAATAATAAAATGGCCTTACGTGATAGGTGTGTGTGCATGTGTCAGTGTATGTGTGTGTAATAAATCATTAAGTCACAATAAAAATGTAAGAGCATACTTTTAGGTAGCATAGCATACAACACCACCAACAGAATATATATTTTATTTTCATAAGAATTCAAAATAAAAAAGAACAGAAAAAAGAAGAAAAAAATTATAAAAATAAAGGCCGGAATAAATAAATTTTCAAACATAAACTGATAAGAAAAGGTATTAAATTAAAAAAGCGAATGTAATCTTTAAATTTTTGACATTCTAAAATAATTATTGTTTTTCGTAAATAACCGTTTTTAAGTAAAATTTTTTAACAAAAATAAAAACGTAGTGGATTGACTATAAATCTACTACTATTTTCAAAATGTATGTTTTAATGCACTCAATAATATTTAATTCTCTAGATTCTAAAAGCAAACAAAATAATCTAATTTGTAATTGAGTAAACAACACGTTTTATTTGTCTTTTTGTTTGTCAGTACATTTGTTGTTCTATGAAAATAAGAAAAAATTAAATTTTTTTAAGAAATTTTCTTTGAAAACTATAGAGAAAATTCATTGTTGCATATGAATTTAATATTTAAAGTAAACAAAAAATTGTATTGACAAATATTGAATTAGTTTTCCTTTTAACTCAGTATCAATTTTCTTTTAATCCTTAAAGTATACTTTATAAAAATGCTATTTGTTTAATGGCATTTGTTCGACTATATTTTTGTTTGCTTAAATGGCAATATATACATATATATGTATGTTTATACTGTGTTTCTCCTCTAGTTAAGAGTTATAATAGATTTAAAGTTTGCCCCAAAGTATGCTTAATTTTTAAAAGTTGTTTTTCTTCTAATTGAAAAAAGTTTTTCTACGAAAACTCTTAAGTTTAATGGAAAAACAAGTTATTTAATAAAGTATACCAAACCAAAAAGAGGAGTTTAAATTTTTTAAATTACTTTGTACAAAAAGAGTAGACAAATTGTTATTTTAAGCCTAAAAATTGCTTTATTTTGAAGGTATTGTTAATAAAACATTTTGAATGTATTAGAAATTTCTACAAATTCAAGTAGAAATCGTTTTGGACTCCTAAAAATAGGCTACAATTTAAATAAAATTTGTTTTTAAGCGATTCATAAAGTATTTTTGCCATATACTAAGGACTTATGCATGTCTAGGTCTTACAATAGAGTGTAATTTTTATATGCCCCTTAGTTATGGGTTAGTACGCCCAAAAGTATGCAAAATTTTTCATAACCTATATAAGATTTTTAAAACATCTTTCACTTACAATGCTTTATTACTTATTAATTAAATTTTTTCAAACTAATCCCACACATTTTATCGTTACATTATATGCTTGCTTTGCTAGAGAATTTTTACCTTAACACATGCTATAATATTTCTACAACAAAATCTGTATCGTCTTCAGTTTAATTAAAATTTGCCATGCATGTGTTGCTCTAATGCCCTTCTTTCATTACCTCCATCTCTGCTTATAAACCTCCAAAAAATATAATTGAATTCGTAAGCAATTTTATGTTCACAAATTGAGCGATTTCACTCACCCTCACAGTTTCTCACTCTGCCATTAAGTGTCATGTAATTTTTCTTATGAGTTTTTTCCTTTTATTTTCAATATGTTTTACCTTAAAGTATACTATAAAAAATGGTTTTCTATTATAATATGCCAACCGTAAATGTCATGAATTTTGCATATACTCTACATAACACAGTGTATATAGAAGGGAAAAGAAATTAAATTAATGTCAGCAATGAATTCTTTTTTTTTCTTCTCTTCCGTTCTCTTACATCCTGGGGAAGATTTTATATAAGACACTAAACTTAATGAAATGAATGAAATGTTAACGGCAATATGTAGAGGGTCTGAGAAGGAGGATGCCTTAACGGAAATTTGATGTAAAATGTTATGAAAATAGAATAGAAAACGACAGAGGCATATAAAAATTAACCTTATGACATAATTTAGAAAAATATTTGCCAAATTAATAAAAAAAAAATATTTTAATTACAAGCCTAAAAATAGGCAATAAATAAAATTAAAAAATTGATTTTTTTTAATGCAATATATTCAGAATACAGAATGTTTTTGCCAAATATATATAAATTTGCACAAAATGTATTCATTCTTTTATTTAGTTATGCAATAAAAGTTAAATATTTATTAAACTCCTAAATATAGGCAACAAATAAAGTAATTTAATTTTCTTTGTATAAGCCTCCTGAAAGTATGCTTTTAAATATTTTTATTTAAGTTTTTCTCTTAGAAATTTATTTCATTTGGATTTCTTTTAGTCAAATACCAGATCAATCTGTTTTTTCTCTCGCCTTTTTAATAGTTTCTTTGGCAAAAACATTTTATCTGGATTTAAAACAAGTGACATTTTTATCATTATTTCTCTCGGTTACCGATACTAAAACACGTTCAAGTACTTTTGCAAACACTATTGATTCTTGTCTAGTGGCAGTTGAAAATGTAAAAGAATTTTTCTTTTATTTTTTTTTTTAAGAAATATGATACGGCATGCCTAAGCCTCAGTGTATGCAATACATACTCATATATTTTTTTTTTTTTCTTAAACATGTGATAGTTGATATGCAAATTTCCATTATGTACACAAATTTTTTAAAGCATACTCTAGGGTGTTTAAGGAAAATGCAAAAAGAAAATAAAGATATTAAAAATTTTCTTTATTTTTACTGAAACTGCTTACAAAGACTGAGAATATGCATTAAAAACCAAATATTTTAATATAAAAAGGTGTAAACATGGGAGAGAGTGGTTTACATAATTTCACAAAATTTTACTCAAAAAAACAAATATTTGTCGAATATGTAAATGAATTCTCTTTAGCTTCAGAAAAAGTAAAAGTTGCATGAATAAAGAAAATAATCTTTTTTTATTAAATTCAATAGAAAACAGTCGATAAAGCAAAATATAAATTTATTTCGTCCTTAAAATAGGCAACTTTTTATTTCTTTTAATATTTCATCGCCTCTTATTGGAAATAAATTTTGGTCTTTTTTAATTCTCTTCTTACTTACGTTCAAAGCACAAAATTTTGAATTTTAATATTTGGCTCCTTAAAATATTCCATAAATTGTCTAAAAATAATTTTTCTTTCTTTTTAAACAATATTTAGAAGTCGTATGAATATAAGAATTAACTTAAAAAATTCAATAAAAATAGCGGATAGAGTAAAATATTAAAAAGATATGGCCTAAAAATAGGCAGCATTATTTTTATTTCAGAATGGATTATGTTTTCTATTTCTAACTAAATTATTTTGTATTTTCTTTATTCAAACACCAAACTTATTAACGATTCCAATTCACATCAAATTGTTTTCCTTTATCTCTTTCCAGTGTCGAAAATATTTGTGAAACTTCTATTGTTTACCTCCTAAAAGTGTGCAGCGATGCAAAAAAATTTTGTAAAACAATTGAAATGGAAATCAACGTTCATAGCTTGTTATCTTTAATGACATGGTAAGTGAATAAGAAATTTTTCTTTTTATCTATTGCCCACGGAACCTTTAAACTGACTGGCACTGTAAAAGTTTGACATTTTGTGTTACTTCCAGTACCTGTCTTACATAACTGTTTGCCTTTAGAAATACTTGTTTTTCAACTGAAGTAATCAATAATTGCAATCAAGCAGGAAATTGTGTAATAATTGAGATAAAATTGCAAATTGTGTGCATAAACCTAAAAGCATACTTTGATTTTCTAACAAGTTTTCAAAAGGAATTATGAGATAGAAATTGAAATTAAAATATTTACTTTCAAATCAGTTAAACCAATAGTATAATTAAAAAAGATTTGCGTTAAAATTAAAATGAACTTAAAGATAGCTTTTCTTTAAACCTAAAAGTATACTTAAAATTGTATTTATTAACATAACAGTTATGAATTCTAAAGTAAATTTCCTGTATAATTTTATGCACTGGTTTAGACAAAAATACTTCAAGTTCTATTTTTCCTTATTAAGAAAAGTGAAGCCTACTTATAGGCTAATCTAAATGCATTATTTTGTGTAGTCAAATAGAAACAGATAAAGAAAATATGCTTTCAAGTGGAAAATTGTGTAATAATTGAGTAAAAATTTAAATTAGTTTACATGAACCTAAAAGTATACTTTAAATTTTCAATTATTGTGTGTATTTTAAAGAAATTATTAAATTGAGTATTAAATTAAATAGTTTTCTTTTTTATTTGCTTCTTTTTATTGTAAGACTGAGCAAAGATAGAAAGGCAGCTTGTTTTTACCTAAAAGTATGCTTCAATTTGTGTTCAATTATAAAAGAGTAAAGCACTGAAGGCAATATTTGAATATTTTAGCTAGTGAATAGGTTTTAGATATCATTACATATGCCAACCCAGTTTAAGCAAAAATATTAATGTTATTGTAAATTTCGTTAAAATTAAACACGTTTAGCTAAAGAAATCTATTTCGAAAATGTGGATTTTCAAATGTTTTTTAGATTCAATTTAATATTGCTTACTTTTAGGCTGTGTATATAAAATTATTTCGAAAACTCTAACTAGTATTGTCTACTGTTTGAACTTAGTTTCTTGTTTGTATTTTCATTTAAAATTTTATTACTTAACAAAATATTGTTACACGAAAATTGATTTTGTTTTCCTTTAGTATACCAAATAACTCTTCCTTGGCCTCACTTAAAAGGTTGCCTAGTGAAATAAAACTTTATTTTACTTCTACCAATTTTATAAGTCTTTAGAAAATATTAAAGAAGAAACGATTTTATATTAAAAACATTTACCGCCGCATGTAGCAAATTTAGGGCTCTAAAGAGTAGAGTAGAGAGTTGCTCTACTCAACGTTATATAATTGTTTTCCATATGGTTTCGTCTAAGACTATAACGATAATAAAAGCAACAAGAAAAACGATAAAATTGTATTAAATTTATAAAGAAAAACACAGAAAGCAAGTCTATTTAAACTGCAAAGACATGAAAATATTCAATTTCTTTCTAAGGAACATCAAACAACGTACGTTGTCATACATATACACGATATATGTACATAAGTGAACGTCTAAGTTTTTTTTTATTTTTTCTAAATTTCTTCCATCCAATAGACTTGTTCTTGGCTGTTCAACTTGATATTGAGTAGTATTTATAAGTAATATTCTACAATTTAGTTTAGTTTAGTTTCATGCCGTAATAATATTTCATTTTTAAGTTGAAAACACATGCTGGCTGTGCCCGCATAGGTTGCTTCCATTTGCTTTCTTCTTTGGCAGACAATTTGAGGAAAAGTGTTCAGAAAGTAGAGTGAAGTAGTGTCGTAGTTTTGAACGTATGCCAAAAAATATTAATGTTTTCTTGTGCTTCCTTTAATGAAATTTTAGATTTGTTTTCTCTTTAATGTCTTGTCACTGTATAACAGCAGTGCTATATTGTCATACTTCATTTCATTTAGTGTGTCAGAAATCTAGCTGGCTGTGTCATATGTTGTATGAAGTTGCAATTACATTTCTTGCAGTTGTTGTTGTTGTTAAGTTAGACTACTACTGCAGTGTAGAATTTTATGGTAATTGAATTTTTATGCAAAAATTTTTGTTTAAAAATAAAACTGTTTTAAGTTTTGCCGCAACGCTTTAATGGCACATGTTGCAAAAATATCAAAAGTTAAGATATTTGGTTACGATAAGGAAGTGAAAAATGTTTTCTCAACTGAAAAGCAATTTTTAATGTCTTTAAAGCCTAAAATTAAGCTATTCATTCTTTATTTTTCCTAAAAATAGGCTACCAAATATGATTGGCCTAAAAGTAGGCTTTATTTTTTCATAGTTTTGTTCAAATAGGTAGGATTTAATTTTTCCTAGTTTTGTTTCCGGATTAAACTAGCTCCAAATTGTATTTAATTTCTCTAAAAATAGGCTATTTTTTGGTATAAAACCAAACTTTAATTTATCATTTGTTTCTAAGGCCTTTCAGCCTAAAATTAGTCTCAAATTTTTATTTAAATTTCATGAAAAATTTGCAATTTAAAGTACGCTTCAGTATGTTCAATTTACAGTACATTTTCACAAGAATCAAACTTTTTTGAGACGGCTACAAAATAATGAAGCCTAAAAGTAGGCAACAACTTTTATGAAATAGCTTAAAAATTTGTTCTAGAATATCTGCTTTTCATATATTTTCTTTATATTTTTGTAATAAATTCTATATAAATTTCCATGTAACAATCCCCTGAAACTATGCTTCTTAAAGTCTTTGTTTGTATACATATTTGTTAATTCTCTGGAGTTTCAATTTCTTTAGATTTCTTTGATAAAAGCTAAAACATGTAATGGAATTTAAATAAAAACATATTTTTATTTGTGGTAAAATATTTTTGTATTTTCTTTTTCCAAAATAAAAAAAAATGGTCTATACCTTGGAGAGCTACACGCACTCTATTAATGTCTTAAGGAAATATAAAATAAGACTCATTTGTATAATGGAAAAAGGTAAATTTATAATTTGGTTTTTTAAACCAAACAAAACAAAAAAGCCCTGAAAGTATGTAATGAAATTTGTTTAATTTCTATTTTATTTCAATTTAATAAAGACTAGACTTTTAAAATTTTTATTTTTTTTGCGAAAAAATTAAATTAAATATTAATTTTAGAAAACTCCGTGCATCATTTTTTTCCATTTAAATCCTTACCCAGAAATTATGCTTTACAATTTACTAAACTTGGTTATATTTACTATAGAGAATAGAGTGCATATTTTTCATTTTAATTTTCTTTAATTAGAAAGCTTAATCTAACCAGAAAATTTATTACTGTTTTCCGTTTTAGCAACAAATGCTTGAATTTTAAAATTTTTTATTTTTAGCTGTGTTGAAACGTGTACGTGTTTCTTGCAATTTCATTGAGTTAATAGCTTTTTGTTCGTTGCACACTGCACTGCTAAAATCTTTCAATGTTAGAGGAGCAATGAAATAAAATAGCGCTCTTTAAAAATTATTACTCATGTAGTTAATGGGCCACAGCGCTCAACTATGAGCTCTTACCTCTACTTCAATGACTATCGAATACCATCTATCCACATATAACAGAGGAAATTGAATTAAAACATCCCGAGAATTTATGTGAGTTTCGCATATAAATGTTTTTAACTGTTTATCTGTCTGTCTGTTTGGTTTATAGTACAGTGGTATGCGTTGCAAATTGTGTGGCATACCATAAGGGTTATACATATGCACGCAATGTAAGTTTTGTACCGTTTCGATTTATGAAACTATCTCTAACGTATTTCAGTTGGTTGTCTTTCTTTTTATATCATCCATAAACAATGTGTATTTATGGTTAAGATTGTACATTTAAATAAAATATTTCGTGTTGTATACGACGATGTCCTGTTTTCACACCCTGACCATAAATTTCAGAATATGCGTGAATATGCATAAAATTTTTTATGCATGAATTATATGCACATAAAAGAAATTGCTGATCATAAACTAACCACAAAGTGTATTAAGCTTTTTTTCGTTTAGTCTCCACTTAATGACATTAAAAAGAATAACAAAAAACTAAAGTATGCCTTTAGGCGTTTTATATAATTTTTTTTCTTCTTGATTTAAAACATTTTAAATTTTATTATGATTTCTTAAACAGAATTTAAGCAGATTATTCATTCTTTTAATTTTTTAAGCCTGAAAATATGCTTTATTTTTATATCTAAAGTGTATTAATAACTTCTTTCTTGTAGTAATTTGATCCTTCAGTTAAACACCACTTCTATTTTAATCTAAAAAATAAAGAGCCTAAAAGTAGTCTAGGTTTTTCTTAAATTAATTTTTTCGTATCGCTTTCTTTTCAGTTCTTATACACTTAACCTTGGTTATTTAAATTCTGTTTAATCCTTTTGGGGAAAATTTCTTAATTTTTGTAAGATTATAATCAATGGTGCCCTTAAATATTTCGTCTTTTGGTTTTATATTCCTATGCTTATTTTTGCCGTTCTTTTTGGTCCCCTTGTGGTGACTTGTTTTCTAATTAACTTCGTTTTATGCATAAATAATGCTGAAGCGTATATTTTTCCTTACTTTTTTCGCTACAGCTTTCAACCTACATTGCCATAGTAAATGACCCGCCATTACTCTTTAATTTAATCTCCAAACGTTATGCTATAAAAAATAACACTTTAAATTTATAAACTCGAAATTTTCCGTTTAATTTCAATGGCTGGGCTTTATAACTTTATACGAGTACCACCGGGTATTGGAAATAAAGAATTATAGCCTTGAGCAAGAGTGGAGTATGTGTGGGGGCGGTGAAGACAGTATATTAATCCTCTTAATATCTAATAAGCATTTAAACCACGTACTTTTTGAACAATTTGTTTATCTCTTTAAAACAGCACACAGCGTTTTATTTTTGCACAACCCAATTTCCCCTCTGCCATCTGCTCTCCCTAAACAATTGTTAGCAATCGCCTGCTTTGCATGAAATTGAGGGTATTTGATGCTGATGGTGGATGGGTCTGTGGTATACACAGTAAATTAAAAACCTTCTTTTTTCTCTCTTTTTTATATTTATTTACTCAGCAGGAAATCATGTAATTAGTTTGACTGTTTGACTTTAGTTCGTTAAGTTTTCTTTGGGTCTACAACGATAAATTAATATTTAATTGCAGTTTTTGTGTAAAAATAAATTGTTTTCAAATTAAAAACAAGAAAACATTTCAAATAAAACTAAATTGGGAATGTAAAATTCTAAATTTACAAAGTAATATGTACAATGTGATTTGGGTCAAATCAAAAGTTTTTCAAAAACATAAAATCGGTTTTATATAATTAAAAAGTAAAAATAAAGTCTAAAGTAGGCAATATTTTAACGGATTTTTATTTTTTCATATACTATACTAAACATTCTTTAAAACAAAATTGATAACCTAGGTATATATCACACTAAAAATGTTAGATTATAGTTATTAATCCAGCAAAGGAAACAAGAAAGGGCAGAGATATGGCCTTAAAGTAGGCAACAATATTTTGCCAACGTAAATTTATCACTTTTCTCAGAATTCTTTGCGGAGTCGCTCAGAATTTTCTACAATTTGCTGTAAAATCTTCAAAGTAAGTCATGATTTTAAACAATTTCTGGGAAAATTTAGAAATATTTCCAAAACTTTCAAACTTAAAGTTTTTCTTTAGACCAGCGAGCAAAAATATCTCAAAATAATAGACTATAATAGACACAAAATTTATTTAAAAAAAATGTAGTCTATTTTTAGGAGCAGCTAAGTTAGTTATGTGTAATTGAGTACATGTTGTCCTCTCTACCTACCTAGTCTTGTTTTATTTTAGATTATTGCTACGACTTTACAAGTTCAATTTTCTTTATTTTCCTTTTATGTTTAAGGTATTAACTACCCTTTCTTTCTTTCTTTCTTTTGCTTCTATTGCTCTCTTTTTTTTACCGTTCGTAATTCATCATCTGTTTTATTTGATAGAAAATTTAAATTGGATTATTTGTTTATTCGATTTTAATACGATTTTGCAATTTGTTTGTAGTTTTATTTTGTGCTTCTCGCACTCTATCGCATTTAAATTTTTTTTCACACATTTCCGGGGTCTTTTTTAGTCTTTAGAGAAAGACAAACAAAAAAATGAAACAAAAAATACGAATTTATTGATTACTTTTCCCTTGCTTGCTGCTGCACTTTTGTATATGATATAATGCTTGGTTTACAGCCATAAAATAGGCTATAAAATAAACCTACCATCACCTCACCAAAAGAAAAAAAAGGACAAGGGTTAAAAACAAATTGTTTATACGGCCACTTTTATTGCCAAAGATATACAAATAGATTAATAAAAAAAAAACAATAAAGGCTCAACAGCAATAACAATAGTAGTGCAAGCAATAAATTGCCCTTTAGAAGGCCAAACATGTTAAACAAGAGAAATAAACACAAGATAATTAAGTTTTAAATACAATTTACAATAGCAAATACAAACTATACAATAAAAAACGAGAAGAGAATAAAAATTCTTTTAAAAAACATACCACAATTTACAATACCAAATACAAACTATACAATAAAAAACGAGAAGAGAATAAAAATTCTTTTAAAAAACATACCACAAATGCTGTTGACATGCTGTGTTTTTAGTTTTGAATTATAAAAAATGTTGCATTCTTTTAGGTGTTTTAAGGACGTGTTTTTGTCGTTAGCTTTGTAACTTCTAAACCTTATTCTACAGTTTTAAATAGCTTAAAACACAAAATTAAAGTAGATTTTTAGGCAGTTTTCAAAATTGACAGAAAAATATTTGTGTAATCCAGATCAATAGGTTTAATAGATTCAACTAAGTTCTTTTAGTTTAAATTATAGAAAATTGCATACTTTTAGGAAAATTTTGTAAAAACAAATGTTTTCAACACTAACATTGTGATTGTAGACTTTACTAAGGAAATCAAATTAGTTTCTTGCAATTTTAAATACTTTTCTTTATACAAAATATACACAATTAAAGTTAGTTTTAAGTATTTTTTATGAAAAATAAAGCCTATTTTTAGGCAAAACCTTTTATAAATGTTTTGAACAACTTTTTGTAACTCAATTATCTTTTCTTAGATAAGTTTAATATTTGTTACAGAAAATTTGTTAAACACAAATAATGTTTGCCTATTTTTTCTTGCTTTTGCCAATCTTTCCGGACAAACAAAATTTGTTAATACACTATAATAATTTAAATTATTTTGCTTGCACCTAAAAGAAATTGTTACTGAAGCAATTTCATTAAATTCTTGTCTTCATTACAATGTATTTCATTTGTCATATGAAAACCTTACATTTACTTTCATGCCAATGTTCTCCTTTAAATTTGCTTGGCCTGTGTCTTTTTAAACCTTTTTCTTTTTTATTACTGCTGCTTTTTTTTGCTACGGAAACAGGAAATAAACTTCGCTTGTTTCTTTAACTACATAATACTGCAGCAATTGCAGTATATTTTCGGGCATAACGTGCGCCCCCTTAACTATACAATGTTTTATTATAGTTTTTCGTTATTTTCATTTCTTGTGTCGGGGTTTTTCATTTCTATTTTAAATTTCTGACTCATTGTTGTAATAAAAGTTTTTGTTGGTTTCTTCTTGTGTTATTTTCAAGTAAGACAATAAGACAAGTCATGTCATGCCATTTTATATTCTCTTTTTTTTCATTTTCATTTTATAGACGGCCATAAAAAGTTTCGTTTTATTATTTTGTTATAAAACAAAAAAACTTACAACAAAACCAGTAAATTTTTCTTGTATGCAGTCATAAACAATTGTGTTTAGGTCACAGGTCAACGTTTGTTAACTGGGTTTGGGTGTAATGTTTTGGAAAAAGTTCTTCTAATTTTTGTAAATAAAAGTACAAGACATGACATGATAATTCATAAAAATACAAATAAAATACAATACAAAATTGTGTAATATTTGAGGTGTTCTATATCATTTTTGTATTATTTCACAATATGATATATATGAATATGAATTCATGAATTTCTATTATTTAGGAAAATATTCAATTGTTTCTACAATTTAATGTAAAACTTGTAATGTAAAGTACATAAGATTTAGCAAATGGCTTAGAAACTTTTAAAATAAAGAGTGATTGTGGCTTAAGAGGGTCTGTCCTATCGTTTTGGATTGACAGCCACAATAAAAAAAACAATGAAATATTTTGAAATTTTAATAGCTATCTTTGGCTATTCCTAATGATATTCCTATACGCAATCAGCACAAATTTTTCAATGAATTTTTCTCATATAACTTATACTTCAAATAACTTTTTATATGCCAAAAGTAAAATTTATAATTTTTGTTGCATACTTCTAGGCGTTTTCAAAAAATATTTCTTTTTGTTTCCTGTCCTATATTAAGTTCCACTATTCATTTTTAAAGATAATAATACAGGAAACGTATATTTTTATTTAAAAAGATGCACTGCCTACTTTAAGGCTTTATTATAGTGTCTATTATTGTTATATTTTCCTTGGAAAAATTTTAAATATTTCAAAAATATTCTTTTAACCATAAATAACAAGGAAAAAAGGCAGAAACCTGACTTGAACACACACATGCATACACTGTGAAATTTTCTTAAAAATTCTTTCATGTCAATTAAATGTAGAAGCCGCCTGTATGTATGCAATGAAATGTTCAAAAGAATTTTTTTGTTGTTTCTTTTTTTTTTTTTTTTGTTATATTTTTGTTGCATGCTTCATTGGTATCGATTATCTCTTGCCACAACAAAACATCCCAACGAATAGCAGAGAAAACTACAAAAAATACAATACAATTAATACAAGCAACCTTGAGATACCGAAAATGACTTTTTATTTTGTGGTCGGTCTATGGTCGTCTATTCTATACTTTGCTCCCCCTATTTTATTTTTATTTATTATGGAACTGAAGAAAATAAAGAATAATAAATTAAAACAATGGCAACAAAGAAGATGGCTGGCTGGGATTGCTATGCTAAATGCTAAGTATGAAACCTAAATTGAAAACAAAAAAGCCTAAAAGTATGCAGCTGCTTTTGTATAATAATAATAATAATAATTATACAAAAAACGAAAAGAAAACAACAACGAATATAACAAAACGAAAAGTAATTGCTTAGAACAAGCTAACCATGACAACTAATTTATCATATTGACAAAAATGTCTGCCTGCCAAAGAGAAGCACTGTCACAGCGCCCAAAATAAGACACATTTTATGCTAACCTTTGTACAAAATTTGTCATCTTACCGCGTGTCTAATCGTCTGTTAAAGTGTCATTTATTTTTTGTTGAACAGGTAATATTTTGTAATCTTTTTAAATTCGAAAAAAAAACAACAGAAAAAATTAACTAATTGCCTTCCCTTTGCCCTCTTTATTTAATAACTAATTCTCAAGCTTTAAAAGGTTTTTCATAAGGTTTTCCTTTGTAGTTTTTTATTTTTTGTTGACGCTTTTGATATCATAAGGTGTTGTCTGTAACAGCAGGTGCTTTGTTCTCTATTTTTTATTTAATTTTTTACCCTCTTTCTGTGATATTTTTAAAGGTTTATGTCACTGTTACCATGGTTGTCACTTTCAAACAATTAAAAAAAAAGGTTAGAAAACAACAAAGTTCTGTAGTCATTGTGTATACAAAGTTTGGACTAAAAAATATTTTATTTAATTTTTTTTCCCCCCTTTTTATATTGTATATGGAGCACCAGCTGAAATTTAATCTTTAAAATATAATTTTTCATCTGAAGTTTTTACAAGAAATAATATATGTATGCCTTGAAGTATGCAAACAAATTAGCATTTGAAAGACCCTTAGACTTTAGTTTTATTTAAGGACCATTTAAATATAAGGTTCACTATAAATAAAATCGTTTTAAAGCAGCCAGAAGTATTAAAATATTATTTAAAAGCCCATGGAAATTTTTAAATATTTTTGAACACCTAAAAATAGTCCGCAAAATTTTATTTTTGCCATAATCTCTGAATTTGAAAATTCATTTTATTTATATTTGTTGTCAACAATTTTTGTTTCAGATTATAGGAATAGAATTTTAATAATATTATTGGGAAAGCGTCTGAAATTAATTTAAAACGCCTAAAAATAGATTACCAATGTTTTATTTCGAAAAATAAACTGTCAACTTAATTTCATCAGGTTTGTTTAGATAAGTTTACTGAATTATTACGTTTCTATAGAATTTTTCATTAACAATGCCTTTGAAATTTATTTAAAACGCCTAAAAATAGATTCTAAATATTTACAATGGCCATAATTAACTGTCAACTTTATGTTTTCATGTTTGCTTTGAGAAACTTTATTAATTGTGGTTTGCATAGAATATTAAAAGAGTTTTCTTCTATAACAAAGGCTTCTTAAAATATACATATTGTAGTTATTTATAGCATAAATTATTGTTTAAGGCGTGTTTCGTTTGGTTTTCCTTATGCGTATAATAAAGCCTTTAAGAATGTTTACTTGTAAGTACATACTTCTCTAAAGGCTTTAATTTTCTTGTCTTGAAAATTCTTTACTTTTTAACCAATGCCTACCAATACAAAACTTTCTCATATAACAACTTAAATTTGTTTTAGAAGAATATTTTTAGGTCGCCATTTAGAATTTTTACTGTCTTTACCTTTTTGGGTGTTCAAATACTCATTATTAAGATAATAGCTTAATAAATATTTGCTCCTAAAAGCAGTCTGTGGTTAATTATTTGCTTTATTTGTAGACAGTTTGAATTGTATATGATTGCATTATAATAATTGAAAGCAAATTGTATGGAAATTAGATTTCTTTGATTGTAAATCGCCTAAAAGTTGATTATGATATTTAAATTTACAGTTTTCTTAATAAAGGTTTTAGAAGTCCAGTTTATTAGGATTCAAAATGATTATAATGTAAAGTGTTACTAACAATGATGATTGTAAAAATAGGCAGTCATATTGCAATATTGGTTTATTATAAATTTACCTAGAAGTATGCAACATATTATCCTTTGGCAGTTTATTAAGGAAGTTACAGCATTTTTGTTATTCTATTTAATCATAGTAAATATGATTTAAATTATTTGTGAAGAATTTGTTTTGCTACAAACCTAAAAGCATGCTTTAATTTTGTATGCTTTGAAAAGAAATCATTGATTTAGCTTTTCATTAAATAAAAAGCTTACGATTTTCTTTATTTTTTCCGCAAATGTGGTATAATAATCAAAGCCAACAAAATAAACAATATAAATATAATGATTTCGTATGAAAATACATTTTTTTCATCCTTTTCTTATCTGTTATAACATTTTTATAGCATAATTTTAGGAGCCTAACAAAAATATACAAGGGATTACGTTTTATTTTTTCCCTTTTTTGTGTTTTTTGGCAATAAACCAAAAATTCTAAACAAAACCTTTAAAAAATATTGCTGCTTGTGGTATTATACGGTGTTATTATTAAATTATTTAAACGGTGGTGAGGGTAAAAAAAAACCCAGCAGGGAAAGGTTTTGATGATACACATAACACAGTGTATATGTGGAAATTTTTATCTCTAAATTTTTTCCACATGTTTAGCAAATAATGTTTATTGAAATCTGATAAATATTTTCCTTTTTTTTTTTTTTTTTTTTTTTTTTTTTTTTTTTTTTTTTTGTAATAATACAATGGAAATATTAACAATGGATTATATTGCAGTATTTCGAATATATTTTTTCTTTCACTCTCTTTTTACAAGACTGTTTATAAAAGCTGTATATAAAGAAAAATTAATTTATTGCTTACACAGTGAATATTTAAAAGCCTCTTTATATGCCATACAAACACTAACAAGTATATGCCGAAAGGCATTGGTTTTCATGTCTTCAGTGTTTATATTTAAATTTTCTTTACTGTACTTCTACATGCTACATGCTGTGTAGTGGTAAATGTTTGGTCTTGTATCTCTCATAAAATTCATCATTATCTTGGTGTTCTGATTTCCACTAGGTTTTGTATCGTGTCATGTCATGTTCATGTCATCGTGTTGACTTTTTTCGCTTCTTATATAATAGACGCCAATTTCTATTAAAGTGCTTGCTTGCATGGAGAACATTACCATCAACTGCATTTAACAATAGCGTCGTCATCATCATTCTTATCATCATCATCATCATCGTTATCATAATTATTTATTGTGACGAAGCAAATGAAGATGAATTTTTCTTTTTTGCAATTCAATTAAGTTTTCTTGCCAACTTTTACTTAAAAGCTATGTAATGTAAGCAATACATCGTATTAAGCTATAAAAAAACTGTATTAATAATTTAAAATTTTATTTAAACACGCAAAGGTTAACAAATTACCAGCCCCAGCCCTGCTGCAATTGGGTTAAAATAATTTATTTCTGTTAAAAAAAAAATTATTTTAAAATTTTGTCCATACATGCCAACAAAAGATAATTTACGACATGAAAATATATTCAAAAATAATTACAACACATTAAAATAATAGTTTGTAGCATAGGTAAGATGAAGTGTATAGCTATATTAGCCAATGCATACATTCGGAGTTCGTAAGACCTCCACTGATTTTAATTTAAAAAATCACCCCGTTTTTACGTTCTTATATAAATTTAGCAATTTTTATAATATTCTTACTGCTTTTTTACATCCCCTAAAATATACTGTTAATGTGAAGAATTTTTTTCTTTTTTTTGCTTTTTTTGAAAACGGAAATTTGATATTAATTACTCACAGTCTATAGCGGAAATAAAAATGTTTTTTTTCCTCCGTCGGTAATATAAAAATGGTGAAACTTTATACATTATGGCAACACCTTAATTAAAACAACAACAACAAACATATTGTATTGTATTAATAAAACAAGAGCTTATAATAACACTTAATTAACTGTTAAACAAAAAAAAAAAAAAAGACCCGAATACGAGAGTTACTTAACTTCAGTGGTTAAATCTTTGAAAAACTTACAGAAAACTAGTTTCCCTCTCATTCCCTCTCTCTCTCTCTCTACATTTGTATTACTCTTTTTGTTTTTCTTTCAATAAAAAACCAAAGCAAAGTATTAAAGTGCAGTGGTGTTAGTGTTAGTGTCCGAGGTGTATAACCACCTTAACGACAAAGGCCAAACGCCATACAGTCTAGTGGTGGTTTAGTAATTATATTACAGGTTTTTTTTTTTGTGTTGCTGTTGTTTGTGTTGCGGCAGCCATTCGCACATACACATACGCTTAAACAATAGTAAGTAGTTTTGGTCATTGTTTAACTAACCCCATGCATTGTAAAGCAAATGCTTTAAGTGGGGAGCCATTATAAGCATAGAAAAGTGTAAGAGAGGGATTGAAAGAGTGAGAGATTAAGAGAGTTTAAAACATTTTATTTCATACGATTAAATCGAGAGAGAGAGGGAGGGAAAACATTTTTTCATGGTTTGTTTTAGAGAGAAAAAAACTGTATGGTTAACGCACCCAGTTTGGTATTTAATTTTGCATTGCGGTAAAAATTGTGGTTGTTTTTATCGTTGTTTAAAATTGCCATTGTTTTTATAACACATTAGCATGCAATAACGATATTTGTTAGCCTACTTTAAGGCTTTGAAACAAAGCATATAAAAGTGGTTTTTTCGCATATAAAAAGCAATAAAAAATTAAATTTTTAAACCCAAATTTTCTTATGCTAATTAAATTACAAATATTGCATGATTTATCAGTTTTTTTTTTACTTTTAGCCAGCATAGTGCGGTTATTCCTTTTGTTCCCATAGTATTTGTATTTCATAAAACTTGTGTTTCTTTAGTCACGTTCGTTATAAGCGTGTAACTTTTATTTTCTTTACTCTGTACGTGCCTTAAATACAATGTAAAACCATTAAATACGTATTTCATGTCATTTGTTTTCTTTTTTACTTTACTAAACATAATTTGTTTATGGCGAAATGCTATTATTTAATAGCTCAAAAAAGTTTTTTATTCTGTTCTATTGAATATTAGTTTTTTCTTTTTATTTTCAAATTAAATACTTTGTTAATGTTTGTCATCAATTGGTAATTAATTGAATTTGTAGCTATTTAGCAATTCTCATAAAAAAAAATACAAGAAAAATATTCAAGGAAGCTTCGAAAATCCCTTATAATTGGAGTAGTAAATATCTTTTTAACTTAAGGACCAAGAAATCTTTGATTAGAAATTTTAAAAATTTAAAATATTTTTGCCTTCAAACCTTATCCTTCCTCCTTTTTTAAGTAGGCTTGCATTTTTTATTATCTTTAAATGTAAAGTATTAAGAAAAATTTAAAGCAGTTTTAAATTGTTTTGCTTACACAGAACTGTTAACGCCTTAACGTAAGCTTCTATTATTTTTTCAACAATTTTTCAAAGGTAATAAAAACTAATCTTTTTTAACTTTTTGAAAAATGCTCCCCCTAAAGTATTCCTCAATCTTTAAGAAGTTTTCATACTCCTGAATGTAGGCTTATATTTGTTTATTTTCTTCTAAATTGTTTTATTATTTTAAATGTAATAAAAACTACTAATTTGTTTTAATCTTGTGTTAAAAAATAGTTCTCTTAAAAGTATGCTTTGATTTTGCAGAACATTTTTAAACTTTTTTCGAATTTCTTTGGCTTAGAAAAATTTTAAATAATTTTGTAGAGATTTTTAGTCTCGCCAAAGGCAACAGATTTAAAAAGTTGACTTCGAATTCTTTAAAAAATAAAAGTCCTGCTTTATGTAGCAGAGGTTCATAAAAGTTTCTATTTCTAACACATTATTTTGTCTTAAAATACCATATAGAGCCCCTAAAAGTAGGCTTTAATATATTTATTTAGTATTTATTTGTTTGTTTATCTGGTAATTATTTAAGCCTTGAATTATTTTAAATTGTGCAATTGATTAATCATTATGAGCAATTTTAATTGAATTTTTTATTATTTATTTAATGTAGTTTAACTAGTTGTTGTTGGTGTTTAAACCACATTTATTTTTATTTTAATAGTTTTATAAATTTTTAATTAAAATTGATTGTAAAATTTTTTTCTTTTTTTCTGTTGCCCATTAAGGAGCACGGTAGTCTGTTATACTAAACGGCCAGTTATAAATTAAATATGATTTTATTACCGATTTTATAATGGAAAATATAATAAATATAATTTTTTTTTCTTGTCAATACATACTCATTTTAATTATAATATAAATTATGAAAACACAAACTACAACACTCATGCTTGAAAATATGCAATCATTGCTAAAGTAATTGATTTATGAAATCAATTTAAAAATTTATTTTCTTTCACTGTGCCCTCTTTCTCACTCTCTCTTAGTTTTATGTGTGAAAAACGCAAAAAATGAAAAATTCACATGTAGCAGAGCAAATCAACATCATGTTACAGCAGGAAATCACTTGATAAGTTTTGTTTGCCAACGGCTTCATGTTGTAAAACACATCACATTGGCAATCAAGTTTATATGGCATATTTTTAGGGGCGTTAAAAAATGTTCTTTTTTTAACATTTGCATATTCATGTTCATTTGCATTCGTGCCTAGGTATGTACACACATATGTGTAAACAGGGTTTCGTTCTCTATGATGATTACTTTTAGCCTTTTGGGTAAATATTGTTTCGAAGCGTTCATGTACTTTACGTTCAAGTATTTGTTGTTCCTTGTTCTATTCATTCATATTGAGAGGATTATTGTTTGCTTAACATCATTATAATCGTCATCAGAAGTCATAATTAGCTTGAAAAGTATTGAATGTTCACCACTGCCGTGTCTATAGGCAATTATGTGAATTAATGAAGTATACATTAAGGGGCCTACAAAGCTTTTAGTTAAGATTTCCGTTAAACACTTGAATTTCTTTATGTTTAAGGCAATTCTAAGAAGGCAAATGTTTGGTTTTTATATACCAAACACAATTAGATATTAGAAAACTATTGCCTAACATTAGGCGCTTTACTTACTGCAATACAAGGGAAGTTAATTACGTCTGTGAAATGCAAAACATATTTGAAAATTTAATTAAAATTGGCACAACCTTATATTTGCTTTTATTCTAACACAAAACATAGCATACTTTCAGGCTGTTTTAAAACTTCATACACATGCATTTAATACTCAACAGTGTTTAGGTTTTAAGGCTGACATAACAGCAATATTAACTGCCTCTTGCACACACTCTCTCTCTCTCTCTCTCGCTCTATGTATGTTTAATTTCAAATTTTAAGCTCTGGTCACGTATTTCGGCTTATTACATGACATTTTCAACTCCTGAAGGTTTACTGCTTAAATGAATTTTTGCGTAACATATGCCAGGGGAGTAGCTCAAAAAGAAAAAAATTTTGGAATAGAAAAAGAAGTAAAGAAAAATTAAACAAATACACCACAATGTTTGCCTTTCTAATTGCAATTGCTAAATCAAAAACCACACTTATTTAACACGAAATTTAATATTTTTTTTGTATTTTTTTTTTTTTTTTTTTAATGTTAAAAGTATTTTTCTTTCTCTACCAACCGAAATATTTAAACATTCAAATGGCACAACTTTTGAACAAAAATTTTTTTCATTGCTTTTTTTACAATGAAAGAATGTCTAAATGAACGTTATTTTAACACGTAAACTTTTTGGTGTTTAAATATGATTTTTTTGTTTTTTTCTTGTTTTAAGCTAATGAAACAAAACAAAAAAAACAAAAAATAATTTTTAAATTTCCAAAAAAACATTGAATCTTACATGTCGATTTGCATGTTAAAACAGTTTTTTTATCTTAAGGAAATTATCAGGCGTATTACAAACGAAAAGTAAAAGTTTTTCTCATTTCATTTGCATATGCAAATTATCCAAAAACAAACAAAGAAAAATATAAAAACAAATATTTTAAAATAAAAGTAAAACGCCTTAAAGTATGCCAAAAATTTTAAATTATTTTTGTGGCTCCTTACTCGCCACAATGGTAAGACCGTATCAGCTTATAAATTATCTTGTATCTTAAATGTAATTTTCTTAACAAAACGCTTGCTACTTAGGAGTGACAAGTTAAAAACTGACTGCAAAACTGGCTATTTAGACATGATCTCTTTAGGAACATTAGGGGTAATTATGATCGTCTTAAACGATTTATTTTGTCAGAAATATGCAATATTGTTAAGAAATTTGAAGATATTGATATTCTCAAATACAATACGGTGTATTCCAACAGATCAGAGTGCTTGGTGGGAATCGAACCCGCAACCCACACTAACCACTAGACAACCAGGGCACCTTGTCTTTCATTTATTATTTATTTGTTAAATCACATTTTGAAAAAATCTATTGTCTTACCATAATTGTGGTATTATTTTTGAAAATTTATTTTTCCTAAAAGTATACTTCACTTTTTTGTTTTATTTTTAATTTAACCATTTTAATTGGTTTCTTTATAATTGTTTGTCAATAACTACAATTACTTAGTATTAATTATACGTTCATAACGGTAAAATCATAATTAAATAACGTCAATTGCTTTTATTTGCTGGATTTAATTGTCTACCAGCAGTAGCAGTATAGATTGCCTTATAAAAGCGCTTTAATCTGTAACAAATCAGACAAATTGCCATGGAAACACAGACCGTAAATGACAACAAAAGATAAAATTCATCTCTAATTATAGGATTTTTTAAACCAAAAAAAAAAAAGAAAGAAATTAAAAATAAGCCAAATACAATTAGATTTTCAATTAAAAAGAAAGAAGAATTTTTAAAAAATAGAAATAAAAATAAAAAGAAATGCATTTTATCCATGGATTACAAAATGTTTTTTGTTTCATATTAAAAAAGATTTTTCCTGATTCATAATTATTGTATTTTTTTTTTTTTTTTTTGAACAATTATTAGCCAATTTATCTTGTAAACACAGTAAATAATTGAACAAGAATCAACGTTTAGAAATTCATTTTGAAACAAAAAAAAGCAATTTATGTACCACCACACTTTATTTTTAAAAATATTTAATCTTTTGTTTTATAAGCTTAGTAACC
Organism: Sarcophaga subvicina; assembly: GCA_936449025.2. NCBI lineage: Eukaryota > Metazoa > Arthropoda > Insecta > Diptera > Sarcophagidae > Sarcophaga > Sarcophaga subvicina. Next base: position 2,183,654 of record OW388080.2, on the reverse strand, counting down.
AGCAACAGCAAGAAATTTCATTAAAGAAAAAACTTATTGAGAAAAAAAAGAAAAAATAGAAGAAACACTGAAATTAACTTAACGCTTGAATAAGTAATGTCGCGTGCTGCCAGCTTTGTGGTTGAACACTAAGCAGCAGCAGCTCTCTGTTACACTGGCAAACAGCTGCTGGTTTTTTTTTTACTGCGATTTTTTAATTATTTTGTTTTATTTTCTTTTTCTTTAACCGTTTTTCTTTAACACTATGAATTATAACTGCTTAATTATTTAAAATTTAACAACAACAAAAATTAGAAAAAAACGTAAGAATTTGCTTTAAAAAAAAAATAACATTGAACCACATTTTGTGGTTAAGAACCGTTTAGCAAAGGCCACTAGTAGCTGGAGAGGAAAAACGGTAAATATTTTATAAATAAAAAACTTTATACTTGTGGAAGAGATATAGAAAGAAAAATTCTCATTTTTCCTCAGCCTTCTTACTCACTAATTCGTTATTACAACCCTTCAGTCAGAATTGCGACCTAGTCTCTCACACCACCCATGTTGCGTGTGTAAATTCATCCATTAGTTGCGGGTTCTATAGTTTAAAGTCGATTCCAAACGACAGATTTTTAAAAAATTTCTCATGACAATTTGAGTTCTGCCAGTTGCTGCCAGAGTTCTGCCAGTTGCTGGGGTTTGAACCACGGCCTCATGGTTAATAAAGTCACTATACAACGGTGAATTCTCAGCCTTCTTATTATCTCAAATTCTGATTTTTCTACCCCCAGATACTATGGCCTTCAAATGAATTTAAATAAACAAATAATTTATTGTGTTCCTAAAAGTGTGCTACAATTTTTCTCTACCTTATTTGGTATTATAAACTCATATTCTTTCCAATTTTGTTTGAAACATATTTGAGCTTTTGTCCCTGATTTTGAACAGTCTTTTAATTATTTTAAGCCAGGCCTCTTCAATTTATTTCTTTACTCCCTGATATCTGAATCCTGGTGTAGATTTTTAACAGTGATTTGATTGGTTTGTTTAAGTCTGGATTTTTTCGAATTTCTTTTGTGTAAAATAACATTTAAAGGTTGACTTACCTTTCAACAAATGTTGTAGAATGTTGTCCTTATGCTCCTCGGAGTGCGGTTCACCCAAAATGATAAGCAAATAACAGCCGGTTAATGGACTGGGTGGTCCAACCATGCCACCAACCAAACTGGAAGGGCCGCCACCATCTGAACAGGCAGTATCCAATGGTGGACGACCACCAGCCTCTGAAGGTGGTATAGAACTGGCACCAGCATCGGTGCCAGCATCATCACCAGCCATTGAAGAACAAGAAACGGCTGAATCAACAGCCTTTAAATTCGATGTACCAGCAGCAGCACCGGTATCACCGGTGGTAGCAGCATCACCATCATTACCATTACCACCATGACCATTAGAGCCAGCAGCAGCAGCAGCTTCAGTAAACTCTACATCTTGTGCTGGCGGTGGCACAGCATTCGAGTCACCATGACCATTGGCCAGGCCATTAGCAGCAACATTTCCACCTGAGCCATTCATTTTTTCCAAATCACTCATCACAGTTCGTTTTCTTTTTTAAACTTTTTTTTTTGTCGTTTAACTTTTCTTCTTTCTTGAAGGGGGGAAGTTTATTAAAATGTTTTCAGTTTCTGTTTGTGTTTTTTTTTGTTTAAAAATTTACTTTAAATGTTTTTAAAAATCGTTATTGTTTAGAGTACAGACAGGAACCTTTTTAAAAGAACAAAAAAATTGTAAAACTTTTAGAAAATCTTACAATTTCTTTAATTTTTTTTCTTTAATTTGCTTTGCTTATTGATTGTTTAAAAATTTCTAAGAAATTTTGTCTTTTTTAAAAAATATTTTTCTTTTGAATTTAATTTTTGAAAATTTCAAACCATATCAGTCTTGTCTTGTTTTTGTTTTAGGGAATAAAAAATTTTCGTTTAAAAAAATTTCTTGTATTTTTTTGGAATAAATTTGTACACCCGAGAGAAAATTTGATTTTCTAACAATTTTGTTGAATTTAATTTTTCTTTTAAAAAAAGAAAATACTTTTGGATTAAAATTTTTTTGTTGATTTTTTTGAAATTTAAACGCGTTTTTTGCTCAATTTTTATCAATTCAAACAATAAAGGAAAGAAGTCTGTGTGTGTCCGTTTCAAAGCAAATTGTAATGCAGACTGATTTCAACTGATGCTTGCTTGCCTTACAATTTGATGCACTCACTTGCACTATTTTGCTAAAAAAAAATTATTTCTTTTTTTTTGCTATTTTTTCACTCTCTGTCTCTCTTTCTGTATTATTACTTTGTAATTACTTGAGTTTACTTTTAAAGATTTTGTTTCTGTTTCTGTTTTTAATTGATTTTCTCCCTTTTTAAATTTAACCAAAAAGGAGAAGTTTTTTTCGGATCTTGTTGTCTAAGTTTAGGCCTCAGACAGAGTGTCTCTTTTTTATGTCTTTAAAATCAGGGAGTTTGTTTTTTTCTTTTTTTGGTTTTAATAAACTGTGTTGTATTATAATCTTTTTGTTTTTTGTTATTGTAAATGGCGTGATTTTTGAATTATTGTTTGTTTAATAATTAATTTTTTTAAAGTTTTTCTTTTAAATTTTTGGACTTCTTAATGACTACAATTATATGATGATTATATTTTAATTAATTTCTTGTTTTTAAATTAATTAATTGGTTTTTTTTAAGTTTATATATTTGTATGAATACTTTAAATAATTTTTTTAAAGTTTTGTTGCTGAGATGATAATAATAATTTGGTTTTTAATATGCTGCTGGCTTTTATATTTTTGTAACTTTTAAATCAATTTCTTTGGGTTGGAAGTTGATTAAACCTTTTTTTTATAAAGTAGTGGCTGCTAAAGTTCTTTTAAAATTTGTAAATCTGTAAAGAGAAAAAGAAAAAAGGAACAATTAATATATGCATTTTTTACCTCTAAAAGTATGCTATAATTTATGTAATTTTAAACCCTGAAAAAATGTTATAAAATTAAATTAATTTTTAAACAACTCCAATTATAGCATAATTTAATAATTTTTTTATTCAAGAAAAAACTTTTTAAATCCTTAAAATATGCCCTAATAAATTAATTTTCAAATCACTAAAAACCAGGCTATAATTTCTCTGGTAATTACAATTTACAATATCTTTTATATTTCTCCAAGCAAAACTCATAATTTCGTTTAATAAAAATGCTTAATACTCTTGAAATAAAAAAATAATTATAAAATAATATTTACTCTTCTAAACACTTTAAAATATGCTTTAGTTTTCTTTAAATTTCAAATAATTAAGGCTGATGCTTTCAAAAGTACATAAATTACAGAAATTTATGTGTAATCCTTTTTTAAAACTCCTAAAAGTATGCTTTAATTATATAATTATTTTATATAATCCTAAGGAAACAGTATTTCCAGCACTGTACTACACTCTCTGTTTACATACAGCAAAAAAGGTGTACTTAGTCTAAAAAAGAAGTAAAATAATGCTTCATTTCCAAATTTATTTGACTTCCTTTATCTATTATTACTTAATGGAAAACCGTATGTTTTATGTGTCTGGTTTTTTAATTTCCTTTGCAGTTTTACTTTATTTACCAAAACCATAAACATTTTTTGGCAAACAGCAATAAAAAACCCCTTAAAACAGTGAAAATTTCACCAAAACTCCTTGAAATCATACCAAATCGATTGCATATGTCGCCAACTGTATTGTATTGCTTAAAAACTGCAGACATTTTTGCTTTAACACAGTGTATAATTTATTTGCCAAATAAAAAACAGAAACATTCTCTCACCACATATGTACATTAACACTTATACTGTGCGAGTTTGCTTTTACTTTCCCTTGATTCTCATTTGGAGCGTATAGTATTGGGGAGTATTAAGAAAAACGAAATGACTCATATTTTGTTAAAAGAAGACACAATATTTTGTTATTTTTTTGTTTTCGTGTTGATTGTCGTCGTGTATGATGATGATTATACACGATGTATTATATTATTATTGTGGTTGCTGTTGCTGTAGTTGTAGTTGCTAAGTTAGTGTGGTGTGGTGTGGTGATGTTGTACAGAGGGAGTTATAATAAGAAATGCTTTCTTTTTTTAATGCAAATTGTTATTGTTTTTCTTGTTTTCCTGTATTTGCAAGTGGAGTTTTGTGTGTTTTTCTTTTTTTACTCGCTCTTTTTCTGATTTTATTTATTTATTATGTATTTGGTAAAATGCCAACAAATATCTCACCACACATCATATTAAATTATAGGCATAAAAAACACTATAAAAGGGAAATATTATTTTGTCTGTTGTACTAAAATGTACAGGAAGAGTATAAAATTTCGGCAACCAAGAACAGAAACAAACATTCGAATTCGTATATAAACGAACAGTACAAAACTAAGAATATTACACTGAGAAATTGTGTATGTATTGTTTTGTTTGGTTGTTTTGATCACAAGCTTAACTTTAAAGGAAAAAAGAAAGGGAAATGAGATCTGAATTTATAAGTACTTTGGAAATTTTCTTAAATCATAAGGAGGGTGTGAAAGAGATCTCTTTTTCTATATGTACATATGCATTAAATTCCCTTTAAATTATCTCCATTTTGTTTGTCTGTCTGTCATACTTAAAAAACTCCTTGTCTAGGAATATGTTATTTCTCTTCCTTGTTTGTATTTAAATTTTTTTTGTTTTCTATTTTCTCTGTATTGTTGTTGTTATTTTCTTTATTATATTTATAGAAATATTTTGTTGTTGTTGTCATTCATTTTCTCTTTTTTTTTATTATTTTTATGTGATGTTTTTAGACATTGATGGATGAAAATTTTTGTTTGTAGAAAATATTGTATGTGTGTATGTGTCGGCATTTGTTGTATGTGTTTGTGCATAAGTTTGTGTTATTTTTATAGCCTTAGGCAAACAAGGGCTTGTCTTTGTTGTTTTGTTTTATTGTTATTGTATTATAACTGTATTATAAAAATATTCTTGTTGTCTCTATTAAATATGGAAAGAGAAAAACAAAGAAACAGAAATTAAAAAAAAATAATTTAAAGCAAGAAGAGAAGAGAAAGGAGAAGACCAAAGAGTTTAATTTTAAATTTAACAAAGTAGAGATGATGTTTTGTTTTTTCGCCTAGAAAAACTGGGATATTTTTTTTAACAAAAAGTTGAGCAGTTTAATTGGTAACTAATCATAACATAGGTAGAAACAGTCTTAAAAAAATTAATTTTTAATACTTTGAAAAAGGCTTAAAACTTGTTTTACCTGTTTCTTGAAAAGATTTCAGGTTTAAAATAATTTTTAAAATTTGAAAAGCACCCCTTCCTACTAAAAAGTAGTATAACGAATTTATTTTTTGTTTAAAAAATAATTGTTGACGATTAAATTCTTGAATTTAATTTTCTTTTCCAACATTATTTTATATTTTATTATAGCTTCATGTTGGAAAGTCTTATGGAAAGAAATATTTGTTTAAAAGAAGGAAATTTTTAATTTCACAAACTTTGATTTCTTTTAATGAAATCAGCCTTTCACTCTCTTCTTTTTTTAGGTTTTTTTTTCGAGTAGTTTTATTGCGGTATGTCTTCACATCATTTATTTTAATGTATTTCTGTTTTCCCTTTTTTCTTTTTCTTTCATTTTGAAACTTTTCCAGCCGTCTTGTCTTATACTGAATGACGACACAACGAGAAAAATCCAACATCCACCGGCATCATTTACAATTTTTCGTGTTTTTCCCCAACATTTCTTTTTTTTGGCTTTTAACACACGCGCCAGTCTGTCGTCAATTTTTGAAAAAGTTTTTGCTTCTTTTTTTTTTGTAATCTTGCACGATATGTTGTCGTCGTTGTTCAAGCCTTTGTAGCTGTTTCTCGTTATATAATATTTTATTTTATCGTTTATAATTCTGACCTTTTCCTTTTCCTGGCCAAAAACAACAAAAACAGTAGCAGAAACAGTTTTTAGGCTTACTATACTATGCCTTCCTTCCCCTTTTTGGTTAAGTAGCGAATGTTAAAACATAAGTTTCAGAACAAAAAGGCCCGTAATCTTGAGGGTGTGCTAATCGCCCCAAAAATAAAACCGTTCTTCTTTATTTGGTTTTTTTTACTTTCTTTTCTTCGATAAATAAATAATTTCTTAGAAAAAGGAAATTGAACCCAAAAAGTTTGGTGTTAGCACAGAAGAAGAAGAAAAATTGTAAATAAATTGCCAAGATTAAGTAACATTTAAAAGATGATTTTGAGACCTTCAGAAAACTTTCTCAAAGAACTTATGTGCACAGATAATCTTTAAGATATGTTGTACAAAACTTTTTCATAATAGTCCAATAATAGTACTCGAGACAGCAAAAAAAAATATGAAATAAATATTATTGCTGTACAACGACATAAAAAGTAATTATATTTGCCGAAAAAAATCCAGAAAATCGTAAAAGAAAAAAAGATATTTTTCGTAATGTTCCACTTCTTAAAATATTTCATGATTATTAATCTCTAAGGAAATTTCAAAAGTTAGCACTTTTGCATAATTTTAAGTTCTATTTAAGCTATTCAGTTTCCTTTTTAAAAACAGATAGTGAGAATTTTTTTAAAAATGGTTGCATACCTTTGGGAACTTAATATTAATTTGCGAAAATAAACTTGGTTTTTTAAAATGCTGCATACCATTAGGGATTCTACATTTCTTCCGCATATTTTTAGGAGTTATGTACTTTATACCTCACTTTAAAAACAATTATTTATTGTTTTTTAATATTGAAATAAGGAGCAATATGTAGAAATTTTAAATATTAACAAACGAATATTTTAAATTGTTGCATACCTTTAGGAATCTAATATTCATTTATAAAATGTTGCATACTTTTAGGTATTTTAAAATATATTTACCATTATTTTGAGATTTTAGGCGAAAAAAGCATTGAAATTTCTCTTTTTAAATTTCAACATATATTTATGGGCCCCTAATTTCTTTTTATTGACAAAAGCAGCATATTTTTAAGGCCCATGCCATGGCTTTAGATAACTTTTATATCTTAAATGAAAACCAAAACTCTAGTATCTTTAAACATTTAACTTTAAGCAGTTTTTAAAAAGTATTGCCTATTTTTAGGTTGTATATGTACTTAGAAAATTTTATTGTAATTGATTTATGGCAATTTAAGTCATACTTTTATTTTCCTTAGTAGCAAAAAACCTTTTGTTCGTCCTTTATTAAAAAACCTTTAAAAATTACAATAATTGTTGCATATGTTAAGGGGCCATAACTTGAAATTTTATAGTTTTCTAAAAGAGAATTTGTTTATTTTAGGCAGAAAGTGCGTTGTAATATATATCCATGTTTGTCTATGTATTGAGAATAAGGAAAAACATGGCATACTTCAGAGTGTCAAACAAGTCAAAATTGTATTGAGATTGCATGAAATGTATTAATATTGTGTGGTAATATATTTTTCACAATTCTGAAGTTTCTTTTTTATTTTGTCCCATACATTATAGATAAAAAATAGAATTCTTATGGTTTTACTTAGAGGTGTTCTAGAATAGCTCTTGTTTTCTTATGGTAAATTCTTAAATAGATTAAAATGTGTGTGAACTTTATTTTCCTAGAAACTGTCTCACTTGCTATACAAAAAAGGTTTTTTTTCACTTTTGCAATGGTTTCTTGAAGTCCTTTTTCTTTATTGAAATTGATTTTTATTCTTAGTTGGCTTACATTTTATATACAAACTTTCTTTTTTAACTTTTTTATGCTTAAAGTTGTAAAGTTGAATTTTCTTGAATTTTTTTTTGTCTTCTTACAAATAGAACCGCACCCGTCGGCGTTTAAACTGAAACTGATTTCTCTTGTTTTTTGCCCGCAACTAACTTGGAAACCGTATTTTTTCACTCTCCGTTTTCTTCTTCTTCTAGTTCGTTCTCTGACTCCTTTTTTAGTTGTTGTAATATTTGTTGTTATTAATGCTTCTTTTTTATGCATTTATTCACATGTATTATTCACAAATACAACAGACTACTAGCAGCGACTAACAACTAACGGGGCTGTTAAAATAACAAAAAAAAATACTCGCATATGTACACTCGCATTTACACTCCGTTTAATAATAATAAAATAAAAAAAATAAAAACAACACAAAATAAGAATCGATAGAGCACTAACACCATTATAAGCAAGTATTGCAGCAATAATAAAAACAACAAATAAAGATAACAACTACTCCTTTGCTTATACAACACAACTCTACAGTCATTCGGCAAAAGACACGAATATAGAAAGAATTTCTTGTTGTTGTTTGAATTACTCATACAACATGTACTATAAGTTGGTATAAGTTCCTCGTATAAATTGAGAAAATCGAAGAAAATATAGAATAAAACAAAAACTTTAAAAGAAGTTAGTTGCTTACTCTCTCTCTCTTCGTTTGTTGCATACTCTCTGACTTTCTAACACTAATATATGAGAATTTTAATACTCGTTTTATAGTCTCAATAATGAAGTAAAGAGATATATGTCGTTAATTCCGTGCCGTGTTCTTCTTTCTGTTTATTTTTTTTAATTTATATGTGAGTTGAACAGAGTCTTTTTTGTGTTAACAATTACTAAAAAAAAATTTTTTTTTCAACAAATTGAGTAATTAAATCTATTAATTTATTTAAAAATATTTTTTTTTTTAATGTGAAAAATATTTTAAAACTTTGTTGTATTTAAAGTATAAAGCAAAACGGATCTGATTTCTATGTGTAGTACGAAAATCTGTTGTTTTTATGTTTTAAGAAAACTAACGGTATAATACCGTAATACATTACGTATGGCAAATATCAGTAAGTGTTCTTTTCTTCTCTTATATTCTTTTTTAATCCCATGTTTTTTTTTAAATATTTCTTTTTAAATGGAAAAAGGGAACAATTTTTGTTACAAAGATGTCAAAGAAATGATTTCTTTAATTCTTTTTTCTGTTTTCTTTATGTATTAATTTTATTTTATTATTATTATTTTTTATTTAAAAATATTTTTAATATATTAATTTCATAATAAAAGGAATGTTTTAAAAACATTTTTGATAAAAAAAAATATTTGTTTTTATTTAAAAATATTTTTAAATTTCGATTTTTAATTTAATATTTGATTATAAAAAGTTTTTCTTGTTTTCCTTTTTATTTAAAAATATTAAAAATATTTTTAAATGCTTATATATTTCTTTTTATTTGCAAATATTTTTGTTAATATGTAATAATATTTATTTTTTAATATTATTTCGTTTATTTATTTTTTTTTTTCATTATTATTTAGAATTTTGTTGAAATTTATATGTATTTTTTTAATCCTATTTTCCATAGTTTATGTTATTGTTAAATTATTTGTTGCATTACTAAACAATTTGTTAAACAATATAAATTTAATTTTTATTGTTTTTTTTTATTATTATTACCATTTCTTGTTTAAAATTCTTGAATAACTCTCTTTTTTAAGAATTTTTAATTGAATACTCTTAAAATGTTTTCTGTTTTCTGTTAATTCTTATGGTTGCACACGTTTAGAAAGCTCGACGAAGACTGAATTTTCATTTGAAAACTCTTGCTAATGTTTGCCCAAGTCTTAGGCGGTTTATCCTTTTTTTTCTGCTTCTGGCTTTTCGTGGCTTTGTATGTGTTTTCTGTTTTTGTTTTAATTTCCAATAATACAGGCAAGTGTTTGTTTTTGTATGCTTCTTATTGCTTTTTTCTTTACTTCCAATATTTTCCTAAAATGGAATATTGGAAAATACGTTATGATTTGTTTTTGGTTTCTTGCGTTTTTGTTATTGTTTTTCAAAAACGATGTTGCTTAGGTTGCTTCGTTAAATTCGTGTTTTGGCTAAAAGCCAAAAATAATAGAAAGACCAAAAAAAAAAATTAAAAACAAACAAAGCTAGAATAGAAATAAAAAACAACAACAGCTGCTTTAACAAATAAGCCTTTATGCATGGATTTCTTACAAGAACTCACTCTTACACACACGAGTGTATGTGTGCAATTAGCAAAAAAAATAAAAACATCAAAGTGATTTAGAGAAAAATGAAATACAAAATACCGTTAGCCGCCTAAATGGAGCCAAATAGTAGACAACATGTAAGGATATTAAATGTGCACACACATACTGACATACACATAGATTCGTTTGCTTTATAATAGTATTAAAAAAAAAACAAAAAAAAAATAAAGCAAGCAGCCGAAGAGCATTTCTTTCTTTTGCTTTTAACTTCGTTTTAAATTGCAAGTTTGCCACTGGAAGTTGGCAAATGCATTGCGAAAAAAAAATTATAAAACTTCACAACAACAATAACATCGGCAATAAATTAATTATTGCGGTATTCGAAAGAAATGGGGCAAATGAATATCACAATCATTCGTTCTCTAAACCGGCATTTTTCTCTTCTTTTCGAGTAATTTATTTCAATAAATTTCTCAAGAAGAGCAAATAATTGTTTTTGAGCAATTCCAAAAAACAGTCTTTAAAATGTAAGCAAACGAGAAGGACGTAGTTTTTGAGCCTGCAAAAAATTTTGAAAAAAAGTTCATAGAATAGCTGGCAATTAAAATGCAGCAAGAAAATATTGCTTTCAAGCATCAGAATTATGCAAAAAAAAAAGTAAAGACATAGTAAATAATAGAAAGAATAAATCTCAAACAGTCTTCAAAGTGCAAGCAGCTGAAGAAGTCACATTTTTGGGGTCTGCAATAAGGATATTTCCATATGAAAAAATGCCATCAGAAGTTGCTTTCAACAATAATCTGCGGGCAATTATAATTGCCAGAATAAAGTTTGTAATCTAAACTCATTGAAGTGTTCCTCTCCACCACGGAAATCTTTAGAAAAAGGCAAAAAAATTATTCGACAACTGAACAGAAGCCAGAGTCGTCGTAGTCTAGTGAGTAGTTATATAATATAGTGGACTTATTAGACGTGAGGTCGTGCTTCAATCTCAAACTCAGAAATCTCGAATAAAACCGACGTACTAAAAAATATTTCTTTGGCGACTTCCTCTCAACAATCCTATGTCATAAAATCGGATAGTAAACAAAATAGCCTTGAAAAGTTTCTCAAAGAATTTGTAGGTTGCAGTCCACTTTAAACTCCAAGTCCTGCCATCCATAGATAATTTTAACACACACAAAATGGTTGGTGTGAAGAGCTAGGTTGTAGCCCTGAAATTGGTATTTTCACATGTAATACTGCCATTAAAAATGTTTCCAAAATTGCCTGTATGAATCAAATGGCAACTGAATTGCTGCGAGAAAGCTTACTTAACCAAAACAAATAAAAGATATATTCATTATAGCATACCTTTAGGAGCTTAACATTTAATTTTGTTAAACGCATCATATTTTTGGTAATTTTTTATTTTAGCATGAGAAAGTTTTAAAATTTGTAGCATACATTTAGGAGCTTAATATTTATTTTGAAAAATAAACACAGCATCTTTACTTATTCAGCTTTGATTTTAGTATGTAAACGATTTTTTTTTTAAATCGTTGCATACATTTAGGGGCTCCATATTTTTTCCCAATATCAAAGAAGGACTGATTCTACTGTTTTCGATGCATATATAGTTCTTTGTCAAAATCTGGCAAAAAAAAAAAAAAAAAAAAAAAAGGTTAAGAGTGTCACCACATTAATGCTTCTAGGGCATACATTTCTAAAATGTTTTTATATTTCCTTACTAATAGGAAAACCCTATATAGGCCTAGTACCCTAGTACAATAGATCATTTAGTTGCCGTTCGTTTCTACTTTAATTTTAATGATATTAAATACAGTTTTTTTTTTTGTAAATTTAGTATATTGCCGATATATACACGATTTTTTATTGTGCTTATATTATAGTTAAAAAAATACCGCCATAGTTTTCTTAGATTTTTACCAGCTTTTTCTAGCAGAAAATTTCAACCATGAATTTTCTTATTTTTAAACGTTTTTATTGAAAATTTTCTTACAAAAAAGCAAGTAGTACTAGATGTAGGTGCAGAAAAAACTGTTAACCGTTAAGTTTTATAAATAAAACATTAAAAACCTTTAAATTTTATAAATAAATCATTAAAAACCATTAGGTTTATTTGCATAAATTCTTACTAAAGAACATTTTTTAAGCAGATTTATATAAAAAAAATATTTTTCTGTTTCTTTTCAAAAGAATCAGACTTTTTTTTTCCTTTTAAAAAACTGTTTTGGGCTGCCCATTTTTATAATATAATACTCCTATTAGAGTAATAAAACCCTTTGTTTTATACATTTAACACCCCCTAAAAATCATTTAAAAAACATGTTTACAACAATAAAAAATTTTTTTCGTTTTACCTTGTTTTTGCAATATTTTTTTTTTTTTAATTTTATAACACTTTATTTAAATCGTAACAATTGTCTTTTTATAAGTAAAGTCCCTGCTTTAGAGAGTTAAATTTTCTCTATTTTTTATAACAATTCAATAAATTTTGCAACGTTTTAATAACAGTTTCTTGTATTTGTAATACAGAGTACATATATTATTTATTTGCTCTTTTTCTATTTCTTTTTATTTTTTATTTTTTGCTCTTTCTAACGGTTTTATTTAACGGCTTTTTGTGTATTTTGTTAAACGGCCAAGTAAATCTTTCAACGTCTGCAGAACAACTGATTTTTACGAAATCATGAGAAACACGACGACAGGACAGTGTAGCAAACGAAATGATTTAAAAAGATAGAAAAAAAATATAAAACCGAACCATTTATGCCTTAAAAATGCAACAACAGTTGCACAAGACAAGAAACGACAAAACGAATGCCTCCGAATATGTTCACAATGGAATTGTGTTCACAAAAGTTACGCAACTTCCAATTCCAAGGGAAATCGGCAAACTTCCAACGAACATATGAAACAATAACAACAAATGCTAATATACTTACAAATGCATGCACACACATATACAACGGAGAGATTACACTCCTTTTAATGCCAACAACAATAATAACAAGCAAAAAAAAAAAATTTGATTGTGTGTGTTGAAAACTGGAGTGCATTTTATTGGAATTTGAAGTAGCAAATCCACCATATGGGAATACATGCATACACGCATGCATACATGTGAGAGCAAGAGACTTATTATTCTCCATGGAGTTGTTGCAATAACAAAAAACATATGATTGAAGTTGTAAAACTGAATACATAGAGTTTTTTTGTTTTAAATTAAACATTCACAACCACTCTCTCTCTCTCTCGCTCTCTCTATTTTCAAAACTATTTTTGTAAGTGCGGTTGTTGTCTTAAAATCCTAACACATTGATGTTTTTAATTAATAACACAGAGCCAGTAAGGTGTATACCTTAAAATGTTGAAAAATTTGCTATTTTGGATCGTTCTGAATAAAAATCAATAATTATTCTTATTGTTGTTGTTGTGTATAGCGTTGTGGCCGGGCAAACAATTGCATGACCCCCTAATTTATCCCTGCCCCGACATACTTCAATATCTTCATAATATACTCAAGTTCTTCCTTCTCAGGTGCATTAACGCTGCTCAGAATCGAAGTATGTGTCCTGGTGATTTGTTCGGCTTATGTCTGATTATCACATTAGATTATGCTGGATACCTGTTTATTACGACGTTATTAGCAGCGAAGTTGCAAATGAATTTCTAAGTTCAGGTTCAGGCTTGGAAGCTACATGAGAGCAAAAGTTGATGAGGCCATGAATTGAGATCTTTTTTGAAATGATTGAGGCAAAGTTCGATTCATCCGCAAACCATGTATGAAGATGCAGAGCGGACTGTAGGTTTGCCTTATGGTCAAAATTCAATCCATTGGAAACGAACTTAACCCTTATCTTGAGAAGGTGGGATATGAGAACTATTATAAGATTGTTTCGCTATTACAGCACTACTCCAATGAAATGTTTTCACGAGATATTTGTTTCCAAAAATCGTATATTTTGTACACATATGTTGCGTAGAGCCCACCCGTTCATTTTAGATTGTTTAAAGGATTGTACAATGCATTAACCTATTTGTCAGTTTCAAAACAATACACTGCATGAGCAGGAGCCCCTTCTGAGTGTTAGTCGCAAGTAAAGAAAAGTAACTTCAACTAATTCTGCTCTTAAATTATAAATAAAATAAATAATAATAAAATACCCTCTTTATAAACCTTTTATCTTTAAGTTATAGCATTTAATTTTCTAAAATAATTTTCACTTAAAATAGTTTTAAAAAATATCGTTTAAAATATTTCAAAACAGCTTTCAAGTTGTTTAAATGCCTTAAATAAAGTGATCCCATCCCTGTTTACAGCATACGGTTTTAGCTCTCTTTCTCTACTCATAACCTTAAAGCTCTTATTTACATATTCCGTAATAAATACCATTGACCGTGTAAATCTTTTAATCTCTTGTTTATTTTATGCTCATTTATGAACTTCTCTGACTCTTATATCCTGTTTAATGCTTTTCGGGAATTACTTATTAACTTCACAACACATACTGTAAGTAACTAGTGTTTGTGTGTGTGTGAGTGAGTGTGCAGCATAAATAAACTACCATACAAATAAATTAAAATAACAGTTACCATAATTTTCCTATTGTTTCTCTTAATCTCTATCACTCTCTCTCTTCGCATAACTCCCTTTATTTCATAATCTTCTAAGAAGTAAGAATACAACTCTTGCCGAGTGTGCACTAGTGTTTGTGTATGTGTATGCGTGTTACGTTACGATATTTTAGAGTCATGGATGGTAAATGCATTGTTTTTAACACCCACCCTCCTCTCACTCTCTTTAATTTTGTTTAAGTGTAATTGTTGTTATTGTATCGCATATCGCATATTTAATCACACACTGAATTCATTGCACTTTTACCCACCACAGCAAACAAGAAAACATTTCAATGATGACGTTATTTTTTCTGCCAACGTCTCTGTAACTGCGCTTAGTTTTTGAAATTATCGCATTAGGGATGTTTTTATGTGGCCAGTGCAGCAGGGTCTTTTCTTTTTTTGGGGTTGTTGTATTATTATTTGGATTTATGACCGGTTTTTCGATATTTTTCTGTTCGTTTTTCTGTATAGCAAGCAAGGGAGTGGGGGGATACATATTGTGTGTCATTATGCACATTGAAACTATGAAAACATTTTGAAATTTTTTTAATGACTTTAGATATTAGCATTAATGTTAGTACAGAGGGTAGTAGTGGTGGTGTTGGGCAATTTAAAACAATAAGGAGAGAGAAGGAAAAAACAAAGAAATTTATTTATTGTTCAACGGAAAGCGTGCTAAACATGTGACTGCAGTTTCTTTTAATTTCCTTTATTCAAAAAACAAACAATTATTAAAAAAATTGTATTTTAAAGTAGCGATAGTAATTATGGCATTATGAATTTTGTTGTTGTTGTTTTTTTCTAAGCATTTGAAAAATTTGTTGTATTTTTGGTTCTTTTCATCCACTATAAAAGATATAAAATAATATTAAAATGCAACCCTCGTAGTAGCATGAGTCATGGTATTAATAACTCCCTCATGGTGTCCAAAGAGTCAAGGTCAAGGGTCAATATTAGTGAAATCTTAGGCTTCATATGAAGTAATTGGAATTTTAATCGCCGTATTATTGTTCTCGCTTTAGCATGAGTCATGGTGTTAATAACTCCCTCATGGTGTCCAAAGAGTCAAGGCCAAGGGTCAATATTAGTGAAATCTTAGGCTTCATATGAAGTAATTGGAATTTTAATCGCCGTATTACTGTTCTAGCTTTAAAAGGCAAATAAGTCTCTTTATTTTGGCATTACAATTATATTTTAATTTCAGAAAAATGTTCTTAAGTTACTGACCGAAATTTTAACTTTGGTTTCGACCACACAATCACCACATTGGCAAAGTGTTTTACTATACAAGAAACAATATGTTTGAATTAATATTTTTGAATAGGATTTGGACCTTAAATTATTCTTGTCAACAGAAAAGCTTGAAAAACGAGATTAATGAAACAGAAACAAAGCTACAAAAATAATAAGAACATGATGCAATAGTCGTAAGATAGACATTATAGTTTCCCGTAATTACAGCCATAAAGATACTGACTGAATTTTGCTAGGATCTAGTTCTTTTCCTCGTTAGAATTTTCAAGAAATGGCAACATCAGTCAGTCTACTTCCGCTTCGTTTTTCTCCAGCGAAAATGAAATCCATGTAGTCTTTGCGGGAGCTGTAGACCATATTCACCAAAGATATGTTTTTGAGACAATCCTCTCAATGGAAAATCGTGCAAAAAAGTTGTCTAAAGTTAAGCTTCCTTAGAACCGAGCAGTTATAAAGAACTCCTCTTTCTCAGGCTGACCTTGACGTTCCGACATATATTCCACCATAGAGTTCAGTAATTTGCCCTTTTAAACCTACACGATTCTCTTCCAAGGTTAAAAAGAGTTTTGGTTTGGGAGCTCCTCTTTCTTTCTCCTTAAAGGTCGGATTTTTAATTTATTGTCACAGACAGCCAAGCGGCCCTGAGTGTGATTAGATTGATTTAGTGTATGGTTCTGTAGGCAACACAACACGACCGTTTTGGGTTTTACTGAATGAAAAACTTCCAAGCATCTGAAGAAGATAAAAGTTTCTTCGAGTTGCTGGAACACTAGAAAGAACACTACTTTTTATGCTTTAACTTTCCATTTTAAATTTGAAAATATGTTCAAATTTCAAACCTAAAATTATAATAATTTTCGAAAAAGGTTTAACCCGTTAAAATCTCTAAAAAATGCTATATGTTGCCGGCTTAGATTAAGTCTCCTTATAAGGAATACTCTTTCTCTAAAGGAATCTCTTAGTTTTTGTTTACAGGTTACACAGGTTTATTGCTCTTTTAAAAATTAACTGAAGAGAGTTTAAACAACAACAATGCCGGCTTTTTACAGATTTTTTATAATAAAAAGGACCAGCCCACAAATATGGTTTAGTTTATACACATAAACTGTACAGTTCTTAAGAAGGACGGAGAGAGAGCTCAAAGAGAGATTATTTTTCCATTAAGAGATTTCATTTCATAGAAAGTCTAACAGCTGTTGTGAAAACAGCTGTTTTGAGGGTTTTTGTGTGTTGTACACACAGTATAAGAGCATACAGAGAGAGAGAGCATTTATTGTAACTGTCATGTATAACTTTGCAAGTCATTGTTTTAGGTTATAACACATACACACACACTTTTTTCGGTGTGTACATTTAAAATAAAAAAAAACCCTGACCATATGTTTTTATTTTAATTTGTGTAACAAATATTGATTTTATTTCTATGTATGTGTTTGTGTGTGTGTGTGTGAATTAGAAGAAGATTATACAAGAGCAAAGGATTATAAACAGCTGATGAGTGATGTTTTTTTTTTTTTTTCTTGGTTTCTTTACAGTTTTCAAAGCAATAGAGGAGAGCAAGTCTTACTGTTGTCTGTCACAGTACATGTGTTTGACACCTGCTGGAAATATGAAAGGAAAAAAGCTTTATTTTGTTATGCTGTGTTGTAACCTCCAATGAAACATATTGGGTAAGTGAAACTAACTGTTAAATATGTAATAACTGTAGAATTGTAGATTATTGTGTACACTTTTTGAAAAGTAACTTTGCTTTATGGGAGTCTGCATAACGAGAGGATTTTTTTTTTGGGTGAGAAAAAGCCGCATTAGGTTAGGAGTGCTTTTTTTCATTGTGTTTTTTAATACTCTTTTCACCGTCGTGAAGTATTTAATGCAGAATAATGTCAAATAGGAGAAATAGAAAGTGTGGTGTGTGGTGTGTTAGAAGTTTAGAAAAATAGGTTAGAAAAACTGTTTGAAAGAAAAATGAAAAATATTTTGAATTTTTTAATTACCTTTTTTAAGCTGGAGTGTTTGTTGTTTTTGTTTTTAATTTTCCTTAAATATTTTTATTAATTAAATCTTTGTTATTTTTTATTGTTTGGTTTTTGTTTTTAATATATATTCTCTTATAATAGCAATAATATTGATTTTTTTAACGTTTTTTTTTATATAATTTAATAAGTTTTACAATGGATGGAGAAGAAAAAGCATTTGTTTTTATATTTTTAATATTTATTAATTATTTTATTTTATGCAATAATAATACGGTTTTTTGTAGCGTTTAATATATTTTAGGCAAATTTTTTTTTACTGATTTCTTAAGCTCTAAACACAAAAAATGGACTTTTTTCATATACATATATGTACGTATGTCTATATAAGTATAGTATATATTTATTTAGTAATTAATTAAGTTTTTAAACTTTTTCAATCCAAGCAAATTTAATTCTTCTTTTCTTAAACTTTCTTAAATAATTCTATTTAAACAGTTTTCGTTTTTCCAAATTTTTCTTGTGATTCTTTTCTGTTTTTTTTTTTATAATTTTTTGCTTAATATTGAAACCGAAATAAACTTTAGACGGATATTGATTTTTTCATTGAAATCTTTGCAAGCAGTTTCCAATTTAAACAATTTTCTTTGGCTTTTTTTTTGGTTTCTTCGTACAAGTTTTTCTTCGTACAAATGTTTCGTAAATTGTTTTTCAGTAGATTTTTTAAAAATGAAATTTTTTTAAAAAAATTTTCTTTTGGCTGGTTTTCAAGATATTTTTGTGGCTGGTTTAACATGCGTTTTCCTTAAGGTTTTTTTCTTTAACCGGCTTTAAATGGTTTCTGTTATCTTTTTGGGGTTTCTGCCTTTGTAAGCTCACAGTTCGCTTAATACTAAAATTCTTAAAATAGCTTTTGGCATTTACTACCAGGTCGAAGCTTTTTTTCAGTGTTTTTTTTTTCGTTTTTTTTTCGTTTGCTATTCTTTTCCCCATTTCAATATGACCAGCAGTTTTTCTACTGCAGTGCTCTTATCAAACATGTGACATGAAAACTCATTTCTTGTAGAGAGCGTTTAGGCGCAAACGCTTTTAAACGCATTCGAAAAGAGTTTAATAATCATTTGTTTTAACAGCTGTTAATCAAAGGCAGCTGTTTTCTCAAGTTATTTTGTGACAAAGAAAAATTTATTTTACGTTTAACGTTTAAATAAAAATTACAAGGAGATTTAATATTTCAAGGAATTATTGAAATATGTTTTTAAGAAAAACTCAATTTATTAAAAGCAATAGAGAGTTATTAACCCATTAACGCCCGAATTACTTTTTTTCTAACGGTTACCGTTTTGTTTTTTACACTCAATTTCCTCTCAGAGCATAAAAACTAAGGCAACCTCTGCTGGCAACTTAAGTTGCCACTGGGCACTAATGGATTAATAGTCTTACACCAAAAAGTATTAAAAAAAATCAAACTTTTCAAATAAAAAAATCTCTAAAACCTCACGAGGTTTTAGAATTATAGGGTTGCCATGTAACGTTGTCTAAAATCTCCAATCACACTTTCGTACATTTCGCTAGAATTCTCGCCTATAATTTAACGAATGTTGGCTTCTGGCACTCTGTTTGACGTAGTCCCATAAAAATATCTTAACGTTCTCAAATCGTAGGATCTTTAAGGCCAATTGTAATCGCCAAATCGTGCAGTCACTCTTTCCAGAAACTTCTCATGCAATTAAACCAAATTCGATTACTTTGTGTGGTACCTAATCCAGTCTAAAACTTCATTGCGCATTACAACCCTTCTGTCAGGACTACATCCTAGTTTCTCACACCACCCATGTTGTGTGTGTTCATTTTACCGTATGAGTGGCGCAGTCTACATTTTAAAGTCTGTAATTTGTCAGGGATTGTAAGCTGTATTCGCTATGACGAGTTGGTCGCCATAAATCCTGAAGCTTACACAAATTTACGTTTAAATGATGCGAAGTTTTCCTAAGAAATCTCCGGCATTCATGAACGAAAACGTACATTGAGGCGACGTTCGTGAGAGACCTGATCGTAGCCTGCCTGTCTAAGTAAATTCAGAAATTTGTAGACATTAAGTCGCTTTCCAAAGATTTTTGGAATAACCTCGTACCAACATCATCGCCTACAGTTGTCGTAATCTGGTAGGCCGTAGTTCAAACCCTGGGCTCAGACATCTCGAAGAAAACGAAAAATTAAAAAAAATATTTCCTTCGGCGACGATGTTCGTGAGAGACCTGATCGTAGCCTGCCTGTCTAAGTAAATTCAGAAATTTGCAGACATTAAGTCGCTTTCCAAAGATTTTTGGAATAACCTCGTACCAACATCACCGCCTACAGTGGACGTAATCTGGTAGGCAGTGTGTTACCTTATTAGAACGTGAGGCCGTAGTTCAAACCCCGGGCTCAGACATCTTGAAGAAAACGAAAAATGAAAAAAATATTTCTTTCGGCGACTTTCTCTCAGCAGTCTTCTGATTACATATTCTGGGAGTAAATAAAATTTCCCTGAAAAGTTTCTCAAAAGATCTGTCGTTCAAAGTACATTGTAGGTGCCGACACTCATGGATAAAATTAACACAAACAACACGGGTAGTGTATGAAGCTAGGTTGTAATCCTGAATAAAGGATTGTAATGACTAGGTTAAATTGAATTTTTCTGAAAACCCTTTCATTGACAATTAATGTCATTCCATTGTAGTGTAACGCCATGCTGCTTTAAAAATAAAACCCTTTTGAATATTGATTAAAATTACATTTCATTTGATTTCATTTCAATTAAATTTTATTTACAATTCAATTTGCCAAAAAGCAAATCCTTAATTCAATAAAATGCCGTATGCCGAATGGCATGCCATTAATTTTCATTAATAGAAATAGAATGTGATTTATTTCTCGTATTATTTGCCAACAAAACTATTGTTACACCATTTCTATTTACTATTTATTATTGCTACTGCCACTACAACATCAGCAAAAAACGTTTTCGAACAATAAATCATTTTCACGAAACAGCCAAATTCATTTCCAAAGTCATGCTGGTTTTTTGCTTCGTTTTTTCTCTTTTTTTTTGCATACAAATAATAATATTTCTTGAAGCAGCACCAGCACTTTTATTGATCGCTCTTTTAACACGTGTTTTTCAGTCTTCAATTTTTTTTCTCTGCCTTCAATCAAATACGACAGCAATATTATTATGGCATACTTATAAATACAAAACACCACCAAGAAATACTAATGCATTCATCATCTACTTCTCTAGCATTTTCTTTTTTTTTCAATATTTTTAAAGCCTAACCTAAGGAGCAAGGTAAAGTCAAAGCAACCACAACAACTACACTATAGTACACAGGTTGAAATTTAGAGAGTGTATTTTATTGCAAAATGTTAAACGTTCTTTAGCGAACTTGTATGACATTTTGTGCCCCAGCCTAAAAGTATGCAAATATTTCTCTTGTGTGTAGAAGTTTATTTAAAAATTGTTTTCCATGCAAAACATTTTTTTTTAATTGTTTGTTTTTGTTTATAGAGCGTTAAAAGTGGTATGGTAAGGTAATTAAGTTGCATTTTTATAGAGTTTCTGGTATAATTTTCTTTTTTATATTTATTTATAGTATGCTTTTAGGCGTTTTTTTTTTTTTTTTTTGTTTTTTTTAAGGAATAATCTTGACTTTAATTTAAGTTTTCTGAAGAAGGTTTTTTTTTATTAAATTATCGCTTCGAATATGTGAAAAATTTAATGAATTTTTTATTACAAAAAGTTTTTCAAACTATTCTTTACCACATCCATGGTAATTTAAGAGGCATAGCGCCTACCATCACTATCTATCGATTATACACTTAACTAATAGGAAAGTAGGTTTTTATCTTTCACTCTAGGTATTTCTCTATCCTATCTTATGTTTCTAAAATCTATATGAACTTGCCTATACCACGTCTGAATCTAGTCTTGACATGAGATGTTACGCTAGAATTTCTAGCAAAAAAGATTGGTCCTTTGATATGGTCGGCTCCCTAAACTCTGTGGAAGTCTACTCGAATAGTTCTTAACTTGAAATTAATTAGGGCTGTGGTATTTTCTCCAAGTTAGTGGAATCTGGCAATATCTCTCTCTCTGTCCCTGACGGCTATAGTTTGTTTCAGGCTGAACTAATGGCCACTAATTCCGCAGAGGAAAAGCTTAATCCTATAGAAGGAATTTCCAACTATTAATATACTTGTAATGTCGCATGGCCATCCATCGCACAATGGCGAGACTTACCCTACGGGCCATTTTCCTCTTGGTAGGGATGTCGAAACACTTGGCATTTCGGTCAATGATTTCTGCAAGAACTGGCGGTGTCAGTGCTCTGCTCTTGTCATAAAACGACAAAGCAAGATTTATTTTAGACTCGCTTAGTTTCCTCTAGAAAATGTTTGATCCTCGGGCAGTACTAATTAACCTAACCTAAGCTAAGTTGCCATTTCCTTCTTCCACCTGCATTTTAGCCCAGGTATAGCTATTGAATTTCTTAGGCCTTAAATAAGAAAGTACAGTATATAGGCCTTCTAATAAAAAAAATTTTAAATTTTTGTAAATAAATCGAGTATTTTTTTGGTGTGACTTAACCCTTTATAGGGTGTGCCCATTGCATTTCTAACCCCTCGTATTATTTAAACTGAAATTGTTTGGCATTTGCCTGTTTGTAACTGTAACTGTAACCGTAACTGTAATTGTAACTGCTTTATTACAATAAATTCAAGTACTTTGAACATGTTTTGCCATGTAATTTTTTTATTGTTGTTGTAAATAATTTTCCTTTGTTTCCTTATCCCCCTAACAAATACGTGCAAGAATTTGTAACTGAATGAAAGTAGGCGGGAGAGACTAATTTTCATTTTTACGGCTGTTGTTGAGTTGGTTGCTGTTGTTATTTAAGCAACATTTGAGTTGTTGTTGTTGTTGAATTATTTCAACATTTGAAAAGAATTCTTCGTCTTTTTTCTTTTCTACTGAATTTTAAACATTTAAAGCAGCAATTTAAAGTAATTACATTACCAACAAGTTTTTTTTTTGTTCTTGTTTTCCAAACAAAATAAACATTTTTAATGTTTTAATTGTCATTTTAATTCTGACGTTCATTTAAATTACTTTTTGAGGGCTTCATTAATTTTTATTTTTAATTTTAATTTCATTTTTTGTTTTCGCCTTCATTTTTTATATATTTTTTCTTGCGCCTGTAAGTTGGTTTTTTCAAAAATAAAAATAAATAATTTCTCATTTTGCCTTAAGGTATGCTTCACAAAATGCCAAACAAAAAAGTTATTATTTAATGCACTGCCTTTCATTAATTTAGTCATGTCCTTGCGAATTTGTTGATTATTTTTCTTAACGTTGAAATCATAATCATCCGAGAAAAATATTAACAAAAAAAAAGAAAAGAAAATCTTGATATGAAACCAACCATCATCATCATTAAAACATTTTTCATCTTTTGAAAAACTTCAGCAAAAAAAAAACCGAATTTCCAAGCGAAATAAATACTCATACACTCACTCACAACATTGTGAATAATTTTTTTAATTTTTTTTGGCAATATATTGAGGGTTTATAGTAACGAAAAAAGCGAAAAGCAGTCTCATATAAATAAAAAAAAAATTAAAACAAAATCCAAGGGGAAGTATGACATTTAAAAAGCTGAAATTTATCGTCACAATCACAAGGCAGTCACTAAAAATAAAAACCGTTATAAAATAAAACACAAGATTTTTATCACAATCATTTTTGGCAAGTTTTCTTCCCCCTCTCGTCAAAAGATTTTGAAATCTTTAAATTCAGTGATTATTAAACACCTAAAAGTAGACACCAATTCATTCAAAATAGGGATTACTGAAATTTGAAGTGCGATCCTTCTCAAAATTGCCTGAAAATAACCACCGACGACCCGAAATTGGAGAGAAAACGGTGTGTGTTATGTGTATTAAGAAATTGAATATCAGGAACCTTCACAGACTTTAAATCACTGCCTTGTTTGCCCGGCAGAAGTCACAATATTCCCTATTGGTCATGTCTCATAGGAACTGAGTGCTCGGATGGCAGTTAGACTGTCCGATAGCATTGCTATGTAATTATCGGAACTAGGGTTCCCTTATTTCGTTGTAGGATCGAAAAAACAGCACAAGTCCCTAAGGATAGGCACCCAACTGTCATTAAGGGTGAGCCAAGTGTTTCCAACAAACTTCAAAGCACTTTTCACGACATGGCCGCTTTAGTAGTTTCATAATGTAGTACGGCAGTGTCTTACGTGACTCGATTGCCTTTTTCATCAACTGTTTTGCCGATAACCTACAGCACTTCCATCATGGTTTCTTCTTGTATATCAACGATTAAGTGCAATTTCTGCCGTAAGACTATGATGTTCAGTGATTTCTCTTAGTCTCTGGTTTCTCTTGGTGTTGGATCAGAATATTTGAAATCGTCTTTTCAGTCATCTGTTGGCGAATACTAGTAGTGTGTTTAGTTTTTCTTTGTTATATTTCACGCTGTCGAACACCAGTTGCGAGTTTTGCATTTGGAGCGAATAGAGATATGATTCGTTTGCCAGACTGAACTTAATTGTCCACTTGACTGGCCGGCTTTATTTAATCAGCTTTGAATACATTTGTGCAATCCGCCCTAGTTCGTAATTATATTGCCGAAGTGTTAGAAGAAGTTCACATCTTCGATGTTTTGCTGTTTGACTGAATGACAAAGGCCGTGCACTCTGCTAATCCACATTGTCTGCCATTATCTTCTAAGTGAACCCATGTTATGCCTCCTTACTTGTCGCCTAAATTACGTTGTCAATGGCTACGTTAAATTGGAGAGAATTTAAGTTTTTAAATTTTTTCTTAAGACGCAAACCATAATGAACATTTTTTGTCAGAGCGCCTTAAAGTCTGCTTTTACATTTTTTAATATTTTTCCTTTATGCAGAACTTTTTGTTTAATTGAACCTTTTTGGAAATTAAACTTTAAAAATAATTTCTAACTGCTGCTGGTTTTATTTCGCGGTCCTATTAAAAAAGAAATTGTTTGTGAACATTATTGAAACCACTAGACCGTAACCTAGCGGTGATAGCGGCTCATCTCGTTTTTAATTTTCATCATAAATTCCTTATAACTGTCCTATACAGCTGCTACAGCAAGCATAATGTTACCTGCAAGACAACAATTATTATGACCAGGAACACCAGTAACACCAACAACAATAACAATAAAAACTCAATGATTTATTGAGAAAAGTTTCGAAAATTCGAAAAAATATTTTCTAAAAAAAACCTGTGTTACATGTAATTGAGAGAGAGAGAGAGAGTAGGAGAGTTTTAGTTAGAATAAAAGAAAGAGAGAGAGAAAGACAGAGGATAAGTGTTATATGTATGTATGTGTAGGAGTAAGAAACTTTAAACACTTCCGTTTCCGTTTGCTGTAATACTCATTCGTATTAGGAATGAAATACGTTTTACGCCCATATTTCGAAAAGAATTACAATTTTCTAGCATTTTTTTTTTGCAAATGATAAAAGAAGAGAAAGAAGAAAAAATAAAACAAGACAATAAATTTTTATTTTTTAAAGTTCAATTCATTCTTTTTAATTTTCTTTTCATTTCTTTTTAAACTTATTTTGTATAATAAAATCAATATTTGCAAAACTAAGTTGAAGGAAGAAAAACACGAAACGAAACAAAAAAAAGAAAACTTCATTGAACTCCCTTTGACATTTTGAAGCAAAATTTTATGGGCAAAAGTCAGGGTTTATTAGCTTCAGCCGTTGAATTTATTATTCGGTTTTTAATACAGAAAATGCAAAATTTAATTAAAAATATTTAAATTTTCATTTCATAATTCAACCAAAAGTTCTTAGATCACAGCGAACGCACAAAAATTGTCTTCTGTTTGGTTTTTCTTTCATCTTCATTTGAAAGTGGTAAAACAATCTTCTGAAAATTGAAAAAAAAACCAAGAAACTTTAAACAAAACAATAAAAATTAAAAAATAATGAGTGACTGCAATATAAACCCTCTTCAAAACAAGCATTTATAAGAACTATTAGGTAAGGGTAAAAATAATTTCTATTTTTGGCAGAAGACTTGGTGGAATCTTAGTGCAATTACAAGTTTGTGGACTGGTTAATGTCTATATCTGTGTACTGAAAGACATATGTTCTATTCCCCTGGGCTATACGTATCGAATAACCGATACATGAACTTGCTTTCAATCTGGTTTTGCAATGCACATACCAGAATATCTTTTTACTATAATGGTTTGAACTTCCCGGAAAACGCGTCATTCAAGTGAATGTGTACACCACACCTAACATTGTCCAAGAATGCCGGATAGCTCTGCAGGAGACAGTCAACGGTTATCCTCATTTGGGTTTTGGTGTCCTTGACGAGCTTTCAATCTCTCTCTAACTAAAACGGTCATTGAGCCATTGTTGATATGCTACTGTTAGCTTTGTAATCTCAATACTCTTTCCAAATCTTAATTTTTAAAATCTTGACTGCAGAGTTTAGTTGGTTGAGGAGTTCTTTTGAGTCAACTATCTCACAATTTTTGTACATGGCTTGACTGCTGTGCAGCTTTGATGCTGAGTGCATCACTTTTGCTTGAGTTTCTGGCCAGAAGTTGGCCGCCTTCTACATATCTGCCAGAGGGCATCATTACAATATGACCGCAGATCTGACTTTATTTCATTTTTACAACTTCGCTGCCGATTGTTGTGTTAGAGTCTAATTGCCAGAGGCCTCAGAGATCCTTTTCCCACCTATTGTTTAATATTTATGTGATCAGTGTAGTAGCTTTAGGCTTTGAGGTTGGTTTCTTCATTTCGAAAATGTAATAATCTGGCATGACTTATAGGTTCTAATGCCTTATTGATGAATCTGCCTATTAGTTTCTGCAAATTGTTAATATCACTAAAATATCTTCACATAGTTCAGACAAAAACCTCTCCTCTCCCTGCCTATTGTAGTGTTTAAAGCTATGAGAGTTAAGTGAAAAACTCCCTACTCAATATTACTGTGTAGTGTTTTAAAGAGACTCTTGGAAAATTTCTGCCTACTTTGGGGTATTGTTAAGCTTTCAATGTGAAATCTTTAATTTCTGTTTTGACCATAAATTTTTATTACTGTCTCTTGGCCAATATGTTTTCGTTCTCTTTCAGTTTTTATGAAACGCACAATAAATACGAAAAACCAGAGAAAAAACTCATTATAGCCACAAAAAAAATATTGTCATATTTCGAGAACAATACTTTGGCCTTTTGTTGTCTTCTTAAGCTTAATGACGTTTATTTTTTTTACTGTTCGAACATTAAAACACTCAAAACAAAGCCATAACGATGATAGAGAGCAAAAGACAGATACTTACCAAGTGTTGTAATTATTTGGCTTTGACGTCATTATAATAAAAGAAAACATCCTGCCTGCTTGCTTACCTTTGCCTTTACAAGCTTTTATTATTATTTTTTTTTTGGTTTATTAATTTTGTTTTGTTTCGGGCTTTGGTTGTAAATAGTATTGTCCTGTATTTTAATGAATTCTCATTTATTTTTAGTATTATTTCTGGTCATTTTGTTAACTTTTTTGGATTTATTTTTAGTTTTTGCAAGCAGGAAATTATATTTTTGTTAAATAAAATAACGGCATTTAACTAATGCCTCGCCGCCTGTTGATGCTCTTTAATTTCTTGGTTTTATTTTATGGCCTAAAAGTATGCTACACAGATTATAATTATAAAAATGCACAGCAAACCAGGCAGGCAATGCGAAATATTACTATTATTATTATATTATTGTTGTTCGTTTTCTATTCGGTTTTTGGTTTATTGCGTGTCACCACTGTCTGCCATAAATAAATCACAGTTACACTTACACACTCTCGCAACAACACAGTAAACTGCTCACATTAAAAACAGACATTCTTTTTCGCTTACGCACACATACTCGTTCACTTAGTCACTTATACTTACGCAAAAAGCCTTAAAAAAGAGAAATAGAGAGCAAAAACAAAAAAAAAAAGAACAACAAGCCATCATGGCATGTTATGAAAATGACCTTGAAAGTCATTGTAAATAATATAATTTTATATAAAAAAAACTCTTGTACTCCTCGCTCTACTTGTACTCCTCCTCTCACTCTGTCTCTCCTCATCATAACATTAACTCCTAAATAGAAGAAGCCTATAAAAATGTATTAAATTTATAGGATTTTCGCAAACGAAAAAAAATGGGCCATGAAAAGTAGAACTTAATTATTTTCATCCCAAAATGTCTAGCACAATACTACAATATAGGCACGTATTTTATATTTGTTTACTGCTTTAATTTCATGGTCAGTTGAATGGGTGTTACCACTAGTTTAGCTCCCATCATTAGTATATCCTATACATACATACATACATATACGGTATAAGGTTTTAATTATAGTTTAATTCGCCAATAAATACGTTAATTCGGTACAAACCGTACCGCAAAAAAAACAAATTCAAAACCCTGCAATTAAGAAGCATATTTTAAGGGGATACAGACATTAAATACCAGAACCCAGTACCTGCTGTAATAATATATTGAAACTATTTTTGGTTTTCAATAGAAAGGGAAAGTTATTAATTTAAAATTACTTCTCATTATTATTAGGCAATAATATTGTATTGTGCTTATTTACTTAACTAGCTAATACAACCGTTTATTCAGGATTATAACCTGACCATGTTGTGTATATTAATTTTATCCACGGGTGGTAACGGAACCTACAGTTTAATGTTGACTCCGTAAATGAGATCTTTGAGAAGCTTTTCATGGCAGTTTTATTCTACTCTCAAAGTTTTTGCCGTTACATTGCCTTGTTACTACTTCCCAGCAAACGAGCATTCTGGAAACTATTACCAAATCAAAGTTCAAGAAATCGTATGTAAATTCGGACAAACAAGTCGCATTAGTGCTAGTTTTGCAGTTCCTTATAGTATGGTGGGATAGTTATGTTCCTGAAAAAGTATTGCCTATTTTTGGGCGAATAATTTAATAAATATGGGAAAAAGAGTAACCCTTTTCATATTGCCGCTTCCCAATTATTTTAAGTTCTTTAGATGGCTTTTTCTTTTTTAAAAGCATAAAATGTTGCATACTTTTAGGAGTATAGTAAATCGAATTCCTTGTTTTAATATCTTCTTAATGTTGCTTTAAGTACAATTCAATTTAATGTTTCTTCTTCTTTCCTTTACACATTAAATATAACAAATTTTCTTTTTTATTGATTTTATTTGTGTTCTCTTAATAAAATATACGTAGTCTACCTTAAGGCGGCCTTAATCAAAAGTAAATAAATAATGTATCGTTTTGTAACTTTGCTGCAGCATCGTTATAAATAAATTCCTTTAGAATTTCGTTTTTTTTTATTCATTTTCTTTCTTTTATTAAAAGCAACGAAAAATCATTTGAAATCCTTATAAACGAATGATATTTTTACGTGAGTTTCTTTTTTTCTCTTTTGGGGGAGAAATCAAAAAAAAAAGGAAATGAAAGAAATGATAAGAAATTGAAACCCAGGCATACATAAAAATGTTTTCATTTTAGAATACCGTGAGTGCTTGATGCTTAAAAAAATCTTCTCTTATTGTATTAATGGTTTCCATTACAATAAGCAGGCTTTAAAAAGAAAACAAAAAGATTTTATTGACGTGTTTTATTCTTTATCTTTTTTTGCAGAAATATTTGCAAAAATTATTGCAAATCCTTCGAGCAATTTAAGAAATTTGTTTTATTTTTATGTTTTCTAACAATTGGTTTGTTAACTATTAATTATTTTTAAATGTTTTATGAATTGTTAATTGCCTCTCTGGCTTTGGCAAACCATAATTTATGGCTTTAGCAAAACTTGTACATTTATTTAATTCAAATCATGTTTTATTTCCAGTGTTTAAGCCTGTGCAAAACGATAAATCAACACAATATTTAATTGAAATTTATTGATTCACATAAAAACCAAAAACGTTTTTCACTTTTTTTCTTCTTCTTTTTTTGTGCATTCAAATCGTACACAATTTATACGCCATCTCAAGCCTCTATTGAAAACAGGCCTCTATTGAGCCATAAACCAAACGCCCCTTAGAGCAGGCAACAAATGAAAACTACTAGCCAAGCAAAAACGAAGTCAAAGTGCCTTTTAGTTCTCAAAAAAGGAAAAAATTATAAAAAAATACATGTTTGTAAATGAATATAATGGTATAACATAATTATGTTATAACATAAATTTGTTATAAAATAATTTAAATTTTATATCATAAATAAAAAACTGTTCTTTCCGTTTCACAGCGTCTAAATAAAAGCATAACATAATTATGTTATAACAAAATTATTACATTATAACATAATTATAACATAACATAATTATGTTATAACAATATTATAACATTATAACATAATTATGTTATAACAATATTATAACATTATAACATAATTATGTTATAACATAATTATAACATTATAACATACTTATGTTATAACATAATATCGTTTTTATATCGTATATGTAATAATGAATTCTTTGTAATTTAAGAAATTATGTCATGCCATAAATTTTTTCTTATTGCCCCTCTTGCTATTGTTATTTTCTCGTGTTGCCATGTAAGGCTGCACTGTCCTAGTTCCTGAAGTATCATGCAACTCCAACTATCTTAGGCAGTTCCTTGAGCCTTGATGGCATCAGTTTAGTATCAACTTCGTTATAGTCTGAGGATTCATTCTGATAGTTTAGTCGATCCATCTCCATTGCCTTCATTTTAAACTCAATATTCCTTCTTATTATTCCTGAATTATTTTTTGCAAGCCCAGCCTATATGTCTGGACGATAGGTACACTCAATATTAGTGATTGAGTTGTGAAATTCGTTGCGAAGCTTTTGACCAGAAGAGTCATTATTGCCTTCATTGAAAAGTTTTACATTGCAAGACAAGTAAGTAGAGGCAAACCATGAGGTGAAATTCTTTCACCCTTGCTGCAACGATATGGTTTTAAGGTCTTTGATTATGCGGATATTTTCGTCATTTGATGCAATCAGGCCTTACTTACATACTTACTTGATAGGTCATTACAACCTTTTCATTCAGGCTTACAACCTAGCTACACACACGACTTATGTTGTGTGTGTTAATTTTATCCACGAGTGGTGCAACCGCTGCAATGGCTAGATCCATTTTGGGGTCGAAATGGTTTGCATATTAGAGTGCGTCTTAATCAGATCTTATCTTACGCAAGGGTTTGCCACCTAACTTAATTTAACCTAACCTTAGTGATAGTTTTTCGAAATTTTCTTTAAAAGTTTTTTTTTGTATTCCAACATCAGGTCTTGACATTAAACACGATGTTCATATCCACACATAAAACTAAAATGCTGTGTTAAATATCACACGTTCTTTCTGTCTCTCTCTCTCTGTCTGTCTCTCTATCTACACTCTGTGTTTTAATCAATTGATTTACCACACAAGTCTACAGTATTGAAATAGGCTCCCACTAAACAAAAAAGAAGAAAAAAATTAAATCGAAAAGCTATCGCAGGTACTTTTCATACAAAACAGACACAACAACACGTTTTGCTTTGGAAGCGTGTGTGTTGTGTATGGGTGTCTCCACTAAAATATAAGCACGTACTTAATGGTATTCAACTCATATGCTTATGTGGATATATAAAGTATGTATGTATGTGCACATGTACACATATTCAATGTATTTGTATAACATTAAGTAATAACCATGGCAACACTGTCTTCGTTTTTATTTTTATTATATATTCTACTACTGAATACGGAATAAATATTGTATAGGGGGGCCTATAGCGGTGGTAGTGTATAGTGCTTCATCAGCTATAATCTACTTAAAGAATAAGAAGAAGAAGAAAAAATGATTTAAACTAGAAGAAATTTACAACAACAACAACAACAACAAATAAAAGAATATTTAGTATTGTCCTGCTGTAGCTTAAAAGAAAATATGAAAATATTAATAAATTAGAAAGAAAAAAAAAGGAAATAACAAAAAATTATTATAAGAAAACACTTTAAAGAAGATCGAGATGAATGTAACCCAGCAAACATTATTGTCACCGTTTTTTATACAACGACTTTTTGTTTTACAAAAAATTTACGTAGCCTTCATAAAAGTACGTGAATGGAAAGATTTCACAATTTTTTTTTTTGGACTCATAGAGAGTGAACAATTTTATTTCTTTGGGGATCCTAGGAGTTTACGTAAATTCGAAGCAAAGAATATGGATATAAAGAATACGCATCATGTAGAAGTAAAATTTCTTATGGCGGGTCGTAACATTACGACACTTTTATATGGCTGTAATTAAATAAATTCTCTCAACTTATTTTCTCTCTCTCGCTCACTAATCCATAACCATAGGCATGTGTTAACCTAGAGGAAAATTGTTAGTAATAATTTCCAGTCTACTTATTAACCCAATGATATGTATAAGTGATCAGAAAATATAGAAAAATTGTACTGCACTAAATCCCTAAAGACACCGCATTTAACTTGGCAAGTATTCTTCCAAAAATCGAAATCATTTCTCATTGATATTAGTGAATACTACTGTGATATTTCTTTGGGTGTATCATTGAAGTCTGAAAAAAGCGACATGAACCTTCTTCTTTAAAAACTGACAAGATTTGTACGCTCTTTTTAACGAACATTCTTGATGTTCGTGTCCTATGTGTGTAAAAAGCCGAAGATGTTCTTCCCCTGAGGGACATTGGTGCCGACGTCTGTTTTTAACACCAGAAAAATAAATAAAGAATGGCCAAACAACAAAAACGCACGATGAGAACAACGCATTGTTACGCTCTTGGAATATTTTTGAAAAAAATTCCAAAATATGTTAAATGCGCATTCTTTATACTTTATTTTCTTTGTTTGAAATCATACGGCCGTTTCCAAGTGTGTGCCGATCTCTCTTGCTGCCTGCTTACTTGCTTCTTATTCAATTGGTCATTACAAACCTTTGGACAGGACTACCACCTAACTTTTCACACCACCCATGTTGTGTGTGTTAATTATATACATGAGTGGTGGGACCTATAGTATAAAGTCGACTCCGAACGACATATTTTTTCAAGAATTTATTTACTCTTCGAAAAATCATAGCTTTCTACGTGTTTTACTTTTGCACAACACTTTATAAGATATTTTTGTAATATTTTATAAAATTTTGTTGCACATGATTTAAGTTTAAGAAAACGAACGAAAAATACATCCTTTTGCTCATGTTCTATTCGGTTTCATTTCGTTTCATTTCTTTTTTAATTTGTTTTTTTTTTTTTGCAATTGACAATTTCAATTGATGTTCCGCTGTTTTTTTTTCTGTAACGGCAAGTATTCGTTTTTCAATTTCATTTTATTTTCTAATTTGTATTGATTGTGTAGCCTTGAAAAAAAACTAAAACTAATTATGTGGTCATGCTGATTGTAAAAGCCACCACTTGTCACAAGTCCTTAACACAAATACTAATACATTAATAAGTGTATATGGCCATTGGTATGTACCAAACTAACAATACAACAGAATATCTTATGCTCTCTCTCTCTCTGTCTCTCTATTTCTTTCGCTGTGTCATTCACAGTCACTGTAGATATTCTAAGGCAATATAAGATGCTTTGAACACAAACACACTTAACAACACACATATTCATGTCACTATTCATTCATTTCTGTGATGGATGGTTATAACATCAAGATCTCAATATGGATTTTTCTCTCTTTAAAAAGTATTTTTTCAATAGCCAACTGAAAAACTGCAACAAAAAATAGAAACACATTCAGTGCTTAAGCGACAACACATACTCTACTATTTTTGTTTTTTTTTTTTTATAATAAAAAATATATAGAAAAACATGTTTTTTAAATAAAAGTTCATTAAATTATTGCCTGGTTTTCAGCAAAAGGAGCCAAATTGTTTTGTGTTGTATTGTGTGTGTGTGTAGCGAGCAAATTGCCACTGCATTGTGACGACCATTGGTTAGCAATTGCTTTAAAAACGTACAAAAACTGTTGCCAACTTTTAGGGTTATATATAAATTTTTTTTCTTTATAAGTTACAAACAAAAATGAAATAGAAAAAATGAATGAAAATTGTTATGGACTTTTACTACTTAAATTGTGTCACCCTTTTCTTTTTAGAAATTATTTCTCTATTTAGTTGATTAACAATTTAATTTTATATGTGCAGCCAAAGCATATTTTAAGGCCATTTCTTTCACTTAAAACACACTTCAGCGTTTTGAGGTGCTCAGCTGCTTTATGTATTACACGTTTTGCTGCTTATTTAAATCCTTTTCATTTTCTCCACATAATCATAAATGCTCTGGAGTATTTTACTTTTAACCAATAACAACAGCATCCATTTCATATTTCTTTTTTAGCCTTAAAATATGCCGCATATTTTCTTTGCTTTGCTTTACCTTTGCTTATGCTTTACGTGTGCTTATGTCGTGCGTGGTAAGGCTTTAACTAAAGACTCAAAATATCCTTTTTTATATACCCCACATTGCTGTCAAAGGCAAATATATGAATATTACGTTTGTAATAGAACAAGAGAAAAAAATAACAACATGGTTTTTAAATAAATTTGAAATACAGGGTGTTAAGGGAGATTTGAAAAAAAATATAAAATTTTCTATTTTGTTAACTAAACTGGTGGTTGGAATATTACTTGCCATTAAAACCCTAGTTAAGGCTAAAACCTTGCTTCGCACACCATTTATATTGAGTGTGGAACCTACAACTTAAAGTCGTTCGGAATCGACAGATTTTTTAAGTATTTGCCAGAAGACTACAAAAAGGTAGTCACCAAAGAAATATTTTTCGTTTTGTTCGACATGCCAGGGCTTGGTTTTACGCTAAAGATGCAATAGCATCACCTAATCATAATGCGCACCCCACACAGCCATTTTTTTGAACCCAAATGCTTTTCCACAAAGTCTTCTGGGTTCTACGAGTATAATAAGCAACAAGTTTGTTTGTTGACATGTCCACCGAATTAGAAATGAGCCTCATTGTTGAAGTAAATTTTGTTTTAAAAATCCTACACTTTCGCTATCAGTAGCCTTATTTTCAGTTAAGCGTACACGGAAGTAGTGCACAGACGTAACGTTTTCGTTTCATCAAATTTCTTGAAAATGTTGCCAATTTTTTTCACCGTATATCAATTATAATGACAATTGTGACCCTGTAAAGTAGGAAAAGCGGCTTAAATCCAGTGGTTTAAATCCATCAGTCGTTCAGTTCAGTTTCAACCATTTTGACACTTCGTTTGGTTGTTAAACAATCTATATTCTGGAATGTCAGAAGAAAGATATTTAAGAGCTGACCGAATTGTCAGAGGTTTTTAACCACTAAACTGATAACCCGTTATACCATAAATTTGTTTCAATTTTGGTTAAATTTTATAGAAGAAATTCAATCAATATTCTGTTTTCCTTGTTTAAAACACCGAATTATTCTCTAAATTTGGTTGCAAAAGTACTGCAAAGTTTTCATTTTTAAAAAGCAGCAGGGTTTATTTACTTTAAGAGAATATCTTATAAACGGAATATTGAAATAATCTTTAAAATAAAATGTTTCTTTTGAACAGAAAGCACAAACTCCTTTTCCACAGCCCCTATTCCAAACTCCGTGCGTATTTGTAGTCCATTTTTCTTCTTTCTCCTCTCCCCTGGCTCTATTCAATCATTGATTTCAATTTTCTGCAATTCTCCTTGCTCTTAACTTACGACAACCATAGGAAAAATAAATAGGAAATCCAAGAAATAAAATCAAATAAAACCACAGAATTTATTTGCACCCCCAAATAGACTTTAACAATAACCCGATAAGAGATGGGATTTTTCTTTTTCAATTCAATGCCTTAAGAAGTTAGGTGAAGAAAAATAGTACGCCAAAGAAAAATATATTTAAGAGCGAGTTATAATAATATAATTTTATAGGGGGAGAAGTTATATAAGGGGAAGTAATATTGCAAAATGCTCAAATATATCCAGTACAAGTAGTACCAAAAATGTTGCCAAGGTAAAGTACCCAAAATAGTACTAAAAATAGTATTTTTCCTAAAAACTTTTTGAAATTACATAAAAAATTCATAAAAATGTTGTCAAAACAATAAAAAGCATCCAAAATAGTACCAAAAATAGTTTTAAAATTGCATTAAAAAATTCATAAAAATGTCAAAACAATAAAAGGACCCAAAATAGTACCAAAAATAGTTTAAAAATTACATAAAAAATTCATAAAAATGTCAAAACAATAAAAAGGACCCAAAATAGTACCAAAAATAGTTTAAAAATTACATAAAAAATTCATAAAAATGTCAAAACAATAAAAAGGACCCAAAATAGTACCAAAAATAGTTTAAAAATTACATAAAAAATTCATAAAAATGTCAAAACAATAAAAAGGACCCAAAATAGTACCAAAAATAGTTTAAAAATTACATAAAAAATTCATAAAAATGTCAAAACAATAAAAAGGAACCAAAATAGTACCAAAAATAGTTTAAAAATTACATAAAAAATTCATAAAAATGTCAAAACAATAAAAAGGACCCAAAATAGTACCAAAAATAGTTTAAAAATTACATAAAAAATTCATAAAAATGTCAAAACAATAAAAAGGACCCAAAATAGTACCAAAAATAGTTTAAAAATTACATAAAAAATTCATAAAAATGTCAAAACAATAAAAAGGACCCAAAATAGTACCAAAAATAGTTTAAAAATTACATAAAAAATTCATAAAAATGTCAAAACAATAAAAAGGACCCAAAATAGTACCAAAAATAGTTTAAAAATTGCATAAAAAATTTATATAAATATTGCCAAAGTATCGAAAAGTACCTGAAAACAGTACTTTTTATAAAAATGTTTAGGAATTACATGCGAAACTTTACAAAACCTATTTGAAAACAAAATTTTTAAATAATCCTGTAAAAATTTTGGAATAAATTGAAATTTTGTACATATTTTAAAGTTGTGCTACTTTTATTCCCTTTTCTGTACGCCAAAGACGGCTGCAACGCAGCCACAAGTCTATAACTCATGCAATATTATTGAAAACATATTTTCAATTTTTTTCTTTTTTTTTTATCGAATGAAAAACAGAGGAAAATAAAATTGAAAAATTTAACAATACATGAGAAATGCAGATAACACAGTAAAAACTAGAAAGAAACCAAATAAATAGAAATAAATTTCATAGTCAGAATTCCTGTCATATCTAGACTTTACTGTTCTGTTGAATTTAATTTTTTTTCTACCTGTTTCCCTTCACCGTTTTCAAAAGAAAATGGAAGAAAATCCTAGACACACTATCTATAAAATAAATGACAAATATGCTGTGGTGTACGGATGGATGCATCATTCCATGGATTTGCTTTGCTGTAAAATCTGTAGAATTTTTATTATTATTTCCATATTTGAAGTGTAAGTAGTGTATGGGGGTGAAAAGATGTTTTACAATTCTAGTATAATAATACAACATACAACAACAATACAACATAAAATATGTAAAATATATTATAGTTATAGTACAAACCATATATCCATACATTCAAAGAAATTCTAAACTAGTATAGCATCTCTCTAGTTGCCTTTATAACCAGCCAAATCGGTCACATATTTTATGATATTTTATTGGCTTCTTGGCAAACTACAAGAAGTCCATAAAAGTAAGGTAAAGGAGGGACAGAAATCTTAAGGGAAACAATTTTGTAAATACCATCCATATATACATACACACACACGCATAAATATACCACTAAATTATTGCTGGCAATTTATTGTACCCTACAGATATGAAATTTTATCAAAAAATAGTGTAACAAATATTTGAGCACCTAAAATTATACTTTATTTTCAATTTTTAGTCGAATATAGATTTTTTAATACGTGTTTTGCACATGATTTTGTGTCTTTAACCTAATTTAAGCAGCCTAAAAATAGTCTTTAATTGTGTTAAACATTTTTAATGGCTATATGTATGCTTTAATTTTTGTGTGTGTTCTCCCTTATAAATCTTGTTTAAGTGCCATAATCTTATTACAAAATAATGTCGCATGTTGTAATAGGTTCTAGTGTGTATAGCTTAATATTATTTTTTTTTTTTATCTTTTGTAAGTGTATCTAGTTTTTATCTCTAGATAAGAAGCATTCTAAAGAGCCAAAATAGCGCTTTCTGGGGGCTTCTTATATACCTTCTTTTATTTTTTTTATTTTCGTAATTTTTTTTTTGTGAATTTCTGCTTGAAGTAGGATTTTATTTTATTTGTACGTTTTCCGTAACATTCTTATTTTATTTTTTCATTTCGTTTATCTGTATTTGTTCGCTATTTTGCCAATTCTCCACAGAGCAAAAGTATATTTTTAGGCGTTGTTTAGTACTGCTTTACGGTAACTTTTTATTTTTTATGCAAGCATTTCAACAGCAGGCATCAAAAAAAATTATTAAAAGCAATAAAGTCATATTTCTTATCTCTGTGGCTCTCTTTCTTTCATTCCACAAAATACAAAAGTTATAGCCTGGTAAATAACGCAGGTAAACTGCGGGGTAAAAAGTTTCAAAATCAAAAGAAAGAATTT
This sequence comes from Sarcophaga subvicina, assembly GCA_936449025.2. NCBI lineage: Eukaryota > Metazoa > Arthropoda > Insecta > Diptera > Sarcophagidae > Sarcophaga > Sarcophaga subvicina. The sequence goes on along the minus strand of OW388080.2, from coordinate 2,145,139 downwards.
AAAAAAATTTTACTGCTTTATATAGAAAGTTTTGAATTAAAAAGAATATGTTTTAAAAAATTTATGTTGAATTAATTCAATAAAAAATACATTCAATATAAAATTATTTATAATTTTACAATTTATTAAAATTTCAGCTTAAAAATATGCCACAATTTTACATAAAGAATGCAACAAATCCAGTCTTATCCATATTCCAACGAAATCACCGTTCATAACCAAATCCTTCCTATATGATTCGTCTGTGATACTTTTTCAAAACAAAAGCGTTCCAGTAAACTTCATATGGAACCAGCCGATCTCACAGTAAGTACCGATTCTTATTTTCTAATTGTAACCTTAAATTCAGGCAGATGCCATCAAATCTCAGTAATTTAAACTTTTTTTAGTTTGCTGTGTTTCAAATAATAGCCTCAATAATCCTTTTCCTTTTTTATTTTTTTTTTTTTATTTTTCAAAATGTTCTCACATTTTAACAATTTTCCCAATTTTCGGTCTTTCTATGCAAACTTACCTTTTCTTTTTTTTAACTGGAAAAAATCCTAAAAGTATGCTACACTTTTTACATTTTTCTCTGCATAAACACAAGACCACAAAAAACTTTACCTGCTTTTAAAAGAATTATGTTGTCAACCACATAAGCACACATGTGCTCAAACCTGCTCATTTATTTAAGAGCGCATAACACTATAATCTTAACAAGTATTTAATATGATAATAATTAGATTTAAACTCATAACAACACTTCGGGGAGAAAAAGAGAGTGATACAGACAGAGACAAAGAGCAGAACAAAAAAAGTTGAAGAAAAAATAAAAACAAAACATTCAGAAAAAAAGCCCAACTAAGCCTAAAATGTACTCATGTTGGTTTATAATACAACACTTACACATTTACTTAAACACGGTGAACTTTTAATTGAATAAAACAACAACAACAATAACAACTGTTTAAAAGCTAAGCCAACAACCCATGATAGTAATTGTGAGAATAAAAACCGTGACTCAAAACAGCAGAGTGTAAGAGATCTTACGCAGAGAGCAAAGATTTTAAACGTAAGCACATTAACGAAAAGAGTTCTACCATGTTAAAGAAACAATTTTTGCTTGCATTCTCTCTCTCTCTCTCTCTACTTACATGTTAACGATATTTTCTTGGGAGAGAAGTAGGTTCTAAAAGTGAACAGAGTTTTGTTTTGTTCATCTCACGTTCTCTCAATATACTTGTATTAATGATTTCTTATTGGGAGACGAGCATGGTCCTGTTTCCGAAAGACGAATGGTTTCAGACGAACGTCTGTTTGCATCACTCAATTTTGTGTGTGCGTTCTTCTACAGAAACAGGGCTTAAGTTTGTAAACCAAACAGAGTTCCTTCTTTTTCTCGATGCCCGTTTCACTGAATTTGAATTGAATGATGTTTTTCTCTTTTTGTCTCACATACATGTATGAATGAATGATGATTTTCTCTCTTTGTTTCACATACATGTACATATATATTAAGGATCTCTTATTAAGCGAGTAGAGCTGAGTTTTTTTTTTTGCCATTTAATCTCTTAATTGTGTGAGTAGTTGTTGATTTTTGCAAATTGTGGCGTAGATATATACCCAGCAAACAAGAAAACGTTTGAATTATCTTTTGGGATAATATAAATGCTCATATATATAAAAGGAGATGTTGTCAGCCCTATAGCACTCTCAAAAATAATGAAATTATGGCTTGTTCATATTTACACACATGTAAAGTGTAGCCATGTAAAAGAATTCTATATAAAGAGCGAACCACTTAGTATAAGAAAAGGAAACTTTCTTAATATTTTTTCCCCAAACATAGAAGAAACCTAAAAGTATGCTTTATATTACACATTTTTTTGTTATAAATGATTGTAATTAATTCATGCTGATGATGGCTTGGCTTTTATTTAATTGTGCTAATGTGTATAATAATAACGTATTATTTATTAAACCAAACCAAGTTTTCTTATTTTCAAATTGAATTTCAATTATTTAAAATGCCAATTTAAACTTTTTGGAAAAATGAGAAATCCTTAAACTAACAACAACAACAATTACAACTTTTATTGCCATGCAACACAAGCAAAAAGAAAGCCTGCACAATAGAACACCACAATGACTGACTTTTCAACTTTAGTTTTTGCATTTTATTCGTTCATTTTTTTTTTTTTTTTTCATTTTAATTCTCTTATTTTTCTTAAGGACTTTTATATATTCTACTTATAATAGCATTGGTATTATAGAACAATTGGCAATAGCTGGCTCTAAAGATAAAAGCAAATTAAAGAAAGAAAGTAGAACTTTTTGTTTCTTCATTTCTAATGAATTTTATATGAAAACCATTTTTTTCAAAAGGAGTAAAAATTTAAAAAAAAAATTGCTTTAAAAAGAAAAAATAAAAAAGAAATTGTAACATTTTGTCAACAATTTGTGTTTGCTAGAGAAAAACAAAGAACGAAAGAGAGAGAGGTAGAGAGAGAAAGAAAATATGTTGAACATTTATCTATAACTTGTCTAATAAAATGTTAAATAATACCAGTCTGACCGATTCAATATAAGCAAACATATAGATTTTACAAGTCAGCGTATATGTATACATATGTACATATGTACATACATACCATACGTATTCATGTACGTTGCTATACAGTATCTGTTCTACATGTTAAATCATATTGTATAAGGATATAAAAAAAATAAGTGAAAAAAATTTCTCATAATAAGAACAAAAGAGGACTCTTTATAGTACTGCTGCTGCTAACTACAGAGAAACAAAAAAATTAAACAGAGGCGTATGAAGAAAAAATTAAATCAATACTCTAATAGATTAAGTTAGGTTAGGTTAAATAGGCAGCGAGATTTAAAAAGCATAGCTTACTTGGGCTCTGTAAGGTCCCATTGTAATACCAATAGTACCTGTACGGTACATTAACTATAACATCACACTGGCATCTCTTAATTATTCTTCAAAATTATTTTATAATTTAATTTTAATTTTTTTTACGTTTCAATTTTTTTAATATTTTTTCCTATAATTTTTTTTTAACTTTAAAACTCCTTTTTTCATATAACACCCCTGTTTTTTTTTAGTATTTTCCGTTAAACTACATACATGACAACAACAGTTTTTTTTTAAGTATAACCATTGGCATGTTTTTCCACTACAAATGCATTCAATATATGTACATACATACATACATACATACAGGCATGCATGTGCTTGTTTAAACACTCTTATAAATTAGTATGAGTAAATGTAAGATTGACTGTAAAACAAAAACAAAAAAACAAAATTAAAAAAAAATACACTTGTATTTGACTCTGTATGAATAAGTATGTCCTCAATAGCAAATAAACTAGCAAATGTTGTTGTTGTTGCTATTTCTCCGTATACTTGCAATAAACGTAGCATGCATGTGCATGCATTTTAATATTTATTTTCTTTGCTGTGTTCTTCTCTTCGCATTTACCGTAAACTTACTCTGCTTATACTCACAAGTCTTTGGATTTGTTTTTGTGTAAAGAAAACAAAACAAATCAAAAAAAAAAAACACTGAAAAAAAGAAACGAAACACACAAATTGCGTGTTTGCTAAACTTAAATGTATGAGAGTGTGAATAGGTGTGTGTGTGTGCTAATGTAGTCGTACAATATGATTTCACTGGTTTGTTGCTTGATTTTTTGTATGCAGTTGGCAACAAAACAACAACAACAACATCTCGTAAAGTTGTTGTGGGAATAATATTTCGCATTCAATACTGCAGTTGTTTGTTTCCTCGACAAACTATAAATGTTTGCTTGTTTGCTTGCTTGCTTGCATGCCTGCCGTACTGTTTTTGCATGAGAACAAATAAGAGTGTGTGTGTGTGTGCGTGTGTTCGTTTTCATTTTATTGGTTTTGTGTTGCAACCAAGAGAAACTATAATCAATACTTCGTTCGGTCATATGCTTCAAACATAACAGTGGTCACTCTTAAAATGTAACTTTAGCTCTTTTTTAACGATTCTTTATAGTGTAAAAGAGTAAACACTGTGTATGCATATGTTTGTGTTGCTTTATACATTTTTAAACACAAACGTTTATTGCAAATTTGTGTAAATTGCTTAAGAATTGTTTGTTTTTTTTTCTGTTTTTTTTTATATTTTCGGTGTCAATATGTTTAGTGTTGTGTGGTGTTGTAATAAATAAATTCCTTGTTTTTTGTTGCTCCCTTTTGCTGCTTATTTATAGGAATTGTTAGATATTTTGGCATAGTTTTGTGGTCGTAATTTTTCTCTCTCTCTCTCTCTTTTTCTTTTTGCTTTTAATTGTTTTCCTTAAGGGACTACTCGGTGTTTATTGTTTAGGCAACACAGTTGAGTATCAACACAATAAATATTCTTTTATTTGATACTGCCATAACAGTTATAAAGAGAAATTTGTTTGCTTAAATGAATACATATAAATTGTATCAAAACTCTTTTTCGCTCTCTCTGAGTAGTCAAACGTAGAATCAAAACTGTTCCATATGCCGTTAGTAATTATATTGAATTTTTGTGGAAGTTCGGTTGTAAATTCGATCACAAATAAAATGTTTTTTATATTTGAAACGAGTCTTATTAAGCGAAATATTGAGTGAAATTCATTATTCCTTCTACCAGTGTCAAAATCATGAGTTTTTTTAAGCAAAAAACTAATCCAATTGCATTTTGGAAACCAGATCGCTTTCGGTATTGCTCACAACAATAATTAATTGGTGTCAGATGATGCATCAAGACTTCAGAAAAAATTTGTGTAGTTCGGCGTTGCCGTGACATCAACACATATTCGATTTGAGATACTAGGCCGTGGTTCAAATTCCAGCTAAGACGTCTAGAACAGAACGTAAAGTAGGAAGGAGGGAAATTGGTTTGAATCTATCAATCGTCCAGGTCAGTTGTAACTATTTTACACGGTTATTAAACAATCCATATTCTGGTAGGTTAAGCCAGATTAAAAATATTTAATGTCTAACAGAGTGGCCAGATCAGCCTTTTTGAAATTACTAAATTGATGGTCCGATATACCAGAAATTTCTTTCATTTTTGGTTAGATTTGTTAATTAATATCCAATAAAATTTGGAAATATACTGTTGGTACAGTGCTGCCTAGTCTTACTTTAAAAAAAATCAAATTTACTTAAATCTAAACGGAGTTTAAAATATTTGGAGAATTTAAATCAAAATCTTTTCCTTGGATGGCCTTTAATTACCAAGTAAATCATGTCCGTTGCTGTAAGAGGCACTATATATACGGCCAATTTTTGTTTACTGCCCAGCTTAAATTAGCCATTAGGACAACAAACGAAAAAAGAAAAAAAAACAAAAAAATATTTTTGGTTTACTTGTCTGAAACTTCCTTTCTGTCTCTCCCTCCGTCTCTCTCTCTCTCTCTCTTTCTTATTTCTTTTATACAATTTAACTTAAATATCCTGCTGGCCATTATGGTATGGTATTGTGTATTTCCTTTTTATTTTTTTTGCCGTTTTTCGACTTATTTTTTATCCTTTAATATGCCATTGTAATGGTTTTATTGTTGTTGTTGCTGTGATATCTTTGCCTAACGATTGTTAAACTTTCTTCGCACGTTTCGCCATTTTGTCCATTTTTTTATTATTTTTTTGGCACTTTTTCTCAGAACTCAGAATTAAAAGAAGAAACAGAAATAATAAGAAAAATATAAAAAAGAAATAAAAAGGCTTAGTTTTGTTGAGATTTTAGTTTTTTGCTGTTTTGCTGGAAAACTAAGGCGTTAGCAAACAATGGCGAGGAACAGTATAACAGTTAATAACGGCATAACGCTTTAGAAAAGAAAGAAAAAAGGAAAAGTTTCATAAAAACATGATTTAAAAAGGACCTGCAGGATATTTCTTAGGAAAATAAATAAAAAATGTCTGTATAACAGTTCTACGAGGGTGGGTCAATAAGTTCCTGTTAGCCATTGGTGCCAGTGATGAAAAGAGCACACACCCGGTGGCTGTGAATGTCTTACAAAGACTTCAGCAGATACTATTACGAGAGGCAACCACAGGACATCTTCCAGAGCTAGAGGATTATTGATCCCTTGCTGATGATCCCTCAGAGGACATCGCCTTATGATTCTTACTTACTTAATCTGGCAATATAACCCTTCAGTCAGAATTACGACCAAACTTCTCACATCACACATGTTGTGTGTTAATTTTATCCATGACTGGCTGTATCTACGGCTAACGTCGACTCAGGATGACAGATTTTTGACAAATTTTCATGGAGTTTTTGCCAGAAAACTGCTAATGGAAGTCATCGAAGAAGTGTTTTTTCAAATTTCGGTTTGTTCGAGATGTCTAGGCTGGCGTTTGAACGCCGTCCTCAGTTCTTGTAAGCCAACATACTACCTACTAGACTGTGGCGACTCTGCCTTCCACTACGAGTATACGCATGCGCCCCTGGCTAAGCGATGACGAAAGGCATGGGCGTAAGAATGTGTCAATTCTCTCTGCACAATTGTGCTACGACGTAAGCATCGCTACTTTAAAAGCGTTGGCAACTTCCAACACTGATCAGGTTGACAGGGAAGCAAAGATTCTGATAATACAGAATTATATAGAAGGAGAGCAAGAGAATAAATAATCAAATTATTCTCATAATTGCTATAAAAAAACTCGCTCGAATTCCCTCTCCACCTTAGAGAATCGCTCTCTTTTCCCGTTGCTCTCTTAATTATATCGCGTTTAATACTTTGCTATGGCCTCAAACAAAAAATTCAAACACACACTCATACACATACATTCGTTCTCTCGCACTCGCACGCCAAATAAAAACACAACTTGACCTGCAAACAAATTTATTGCACTTTTGTTAAAAACAAACAACAACAAACACTCAGCTTTGTTTGTTTGTTGTTGTGGTTTTTATTGATTTGTTTTAAAATAGTTAAATATGAATCACACACAATAATAAAACATAAAAACAAACAAGCAAACACGCACACACACAGACTTCTATAACAATACAAAATAACACACACACACTCGCAACACTCAAAATACTAAGCAAATGTAGCTGATACCGTTTGCCATACTTTCGAAACTAAGGGAAAATATCACACAAAACACCAAAAAAAAACTAAAAAACTGATGCCGCATTTTAGGCGCTGTATAAACATGTTTAGTATACATGACGTACAAATTTGCTTTTTAAAGTTTTTCTCTTTTAGTTTTTCTTTAAGTTTTCTTTGTTGTTTTTTTTTTTTTGTTCATTTTTTGGCTTATTGTTGATTTTTTCGTGTTTATCGTGCTGTTTTAAAAGCATTAAACCGTAAATAGTATGGGTTTAAGCCATAAGATGTTTCAAAAAAGTGGGTACTTTTGGTTCTTTAACCGTTAATATAATGCAACAGCAAACAACTAAGGCTTTAAAAGTTAAAAAGAATTTAAAATAAAGTAAAAAATATCTTCAAAAGCATTTTTATGACTTTAAAAAAACAATAGAAAAGCCTAAAAGCTAAGCTAACTTAACTTAGTTTTAAATATTACAACAACAACAAAACATGAATAAAAATGTATTTTTTTTTTGCAGTGCATCAACCGACTTCTCAACCGTTGGTCTCATCAAACAGACTTCTTCGTCAGTCGCTCATGGTCAATACCGGTCATGCAATATAATCTCTTCAGCAAAGGATATTTGTCTGTCTGTCACCCGTAAATCTCTGCGTTGGAAAGACAGCAGCGAACCACAATATTCCAAGAATCTTTTTTATTCAAAGATTGATGAAATTTGAAATTGTTTTCATCATTGTTTTCTCAAGCCGTGCTTTGATATCCGTGTTGGCATTATGACTCCAGTTTTGGTGTAATTTGGCTGCAAGGGTAAGTCAAATTTTATACTTTCTTAATAATTTTTAATATTCATACGAAATTCCATGTTTGAAAATTAATTTTTGAATTAAATAATTTCCGAAATTCATAATGCTTCACCATTTTCGATAAACAGCATAGCTTAATATGTAAATGTAAAGCTTTCGTATTAAAAAACTTAAGAAATTTTAATTTATTAGTAAAACTTCCATGTTCCGAAATCAATATTTTGTTCAAAAAATTTTTGAAATTGAAAATTTGCATAATTTTTGTAGAGGGAAAATTGGGAAATATTTGTGTATTATTTTTCGAATTTCGAAATTAACTTCGAATTTTCGAACATTAGCTGAAAATTACATTTTCATCTTTGATGTTTAATAAGTAGTGAAAAATCAAAAAGAAAATCTAATTTTCATTAAAAATTCCTTGTGCGAAAATTAAATTTCAAGGGAAATAAATTTCGAAATTAATATTTTTTAAAATTTTCATAAACTATGATATAAGAAGATCGTTTTAAGGAGTTTCTCATTATTTAAACTAATTCGAAAATCAGTTTGAATGTAAAGGAAACAATTTTTCTAAATTTTCTTATTTGAGTTGAAGGTAATTTTAGTTTTTCTCATTTCTTTCTTTGCATATAATGTTCGTTAAGCAAAAATTGTGTTTAATTTGTGTAATTACACAGTTTCATAATGAAATTCTTTAATACTCTTCCACTCATTTCCTTTTTGCATTTGCAAAATTTATTTTTTTCCTTTTGAGTATTCATTATAAAGAAATGGATTCCGTTTGCTAAAGGTAACGCAAAGAGTTTTCTAGACGTTGTTTTAAATTTTTAGTTGCACAGAAAATTTTTCAAGAAAAGCACACTGCCACTGCCAAACAACAACACCAAAAGTCACATGATGGAATAGAATTTTTTTAATTTGTTGTTGTTGTAGCTACTTAGTTCATGCACGTTCAGTAACCTTTTTTTTTTTGTTGCTTTGCCTTGCCTTCTCTTGCATTCATAGTTTGGATTGGACTAGTAAACGATGGTGCTGATGATGATAATTATGGCTGATGGTTGAGGATAATGTGAACCGAACACTATCACGATTACAACACTTTCCTCATGTACTCTGCTGGTATATTGCGCTGCTACCACTTGTAATTCTATTTGTTTTTACTTACAAAACTTCAGTGCTATTGCGACCAAATTCAAAAAATTCATTTTATACTAGAGGTTTAAAGACGACATACTGTCGTCGTCTATTTTAATTCAATACGTTTAAATGGCTATGATGCCATACCCCATCATTCTATAGACACACAGGCTTTGAAAACAAACAAGAAATTCAATTCGATACTGTGCAAGCACGGTATCGTGTTTAAACATTTTTAAAGAAATTTTTATCAAAATTGCAGCAATATATTCTAGCATAAGTTCTATTAAATTTTGTAATTTACCTTGGATTTCATAATTCCAAAAAAAAAAATATTTTTTAATTCCCACAAAACCAATTTAATTTAAGTACTTAACTGATACGCAATTTGAATCAATTTGTGAGTCTGACAAAATAGCAAGATTCCACTTCAGCCCAGAGGGATTATCTCCAACAGAGATAAGAGGGGTTTACCTAGATACATACATAAGTGGCTTGGTATTCAATAGAAACCTGTCTACTCTGCCTGCATACATATAATATCAGCTGCAAATATGCGGGATATTCGGATATTAGGGTTTTGATTCTTCAGTGTTCACGGTAATTGGCCATTACGAGGAATTTTGTGAAGAAAACTGTCCTTGGTGACATAACGTCTTTACGTAAACCACTCAAACACTCAGTATTCAAGGTCATTAATTATTACGAGATATTCTTGGAAGAGAACTGTTCTTGGAGACTTCATATCTTTACGTTTAACACTCAAACACCACCTAACTGCCTCCACTTTTCAGGGCAGGTTCCCTTTCAATCATTGATCGAAAGCGTTGGAATACTAAAAAGCACCTCAGTCTGATATATCACCACGGTCTCCTTGATACCAATACATATGGTTCCATGGCGATTAGCAGTTCTTTTGCAAATAGTTTTTGTATAGTTCTGAAAAGGAAAGGCAGGCTCTCATTAACTCTTGGCGAATCCATTATGAACACCATCTTTAATCTTTAAATTCCATTTGCTTTAAGAAAAAATCCATAACTTCACATCTCTAAGTTGCAAATGTTGATTAATCATTGAATAACAGTTTGTTGCTGTTCAATATCATTAGGAGACGTATTCTCACAAGTTTCCCTTGATTTCATCAATTAGTGATGCACACACAAGCATACAATCATACACACTTGTTTTGTTTGTTTTGTGTTCAATTTTCAGCTGTTTAAACTCCTAAAACTCATCTGTCATCTGTCTCTCTCTTTGTCTGACTCTGCCTGTGTTTGTGTATGTATGCGTGTGCATGAAAATAAAAAGCTTTTAAACATGCTGTGTATCAGCCAATAAAGCTTTTAAAAAAAAGAAACTTCATTTATAATGTGGAGCAAAAAATAATGAAAAGACACGAACTGACACACAACAAACACAACTTTTAACTTCTCTATGTGAAAGGGAATAACAACAACAATAAAATGCTTATAAAAGTATGACTTCATACTTCTTGCACTGGAATTGGCACGTGTCCAAAACGTTCCAACATACGGCTACACACAGCCACACACACACACAAACACAAACAGACGATTCCAGGCGAAAAATAATGGAAATGTGCGGCAATTTCCATTAAAAAAAAAAACAACGAAAAACAATTGCAAAGAATTTTGTTTTTACACTTCCATTGGGGTTATGATAGAAAATATAACGGTATAACCGGCATTTTACAGGAATATGGCTTAAAAAGGCTTGAGCAGAAAAGAGACAAATGTATTGCTGCATGCATTAACAAGAGATAGAAAAACAAACAAAAAAGAATCCTTTTTTCACCAACTAATGCAGAGAAGCAACACAGATTTTTTTTATTTCAAAATACTTTTGAAAATGTATTTGTGTGTGTGTGTGTATGTGTGCGTCTGTCTCCATATATGCATATACTTTTATAATGTTAAAATGTATGCAAAACGAGAGAAGATGTAGAAAATACTTAGGTTTCAAAGTGTATATATGTATGTGTGTGTTGCTAAATACACATGTAAATTGCAAAATTGTTGTTTATTTTTATTGTGTGTATTTATTCTCTCACAACTGAACTGTTTTTATATCACTTGCTTGGCTGTATTTGTATTTGTTTTTGTAATCCTTAAAGAAAATTTCAAGCATTTTGAACGTAAATTAGTTAAGCTCTCTCGTTCTCTCTCTGGCCTTTTGTTTTTAAACTGTTTTATCTCTTTGCTCACTGCTCCCATACATACATACATGCATACATGTATGATGACTGTATAAGTATGTTAATGTTTATTTTTAGTTGTTTATTTTTGTTTTTTCTACTTTTTTCTTGTTTTAATAACTAATAAACAAAGACAACAACTGTATTATACACATTGAGTTCAATTTCATTTTAATGCTGCTCATTTCAGCTATAAATAAAAAAAAAAAACATATTCACACACACTCACTCATTCACACATTGTTTGTTTTTTTCTCTCTCTATCTGTGTTTCTCTTTGCTCCTTCTCTCTCGCTGTCTTTAAATTTTATTTGTATTAAACACGAAAGATGACATAATAATCATAATCGTACACAACACACGAATGCATACACGTATACATCCACAAGCAAACACTTTGTACAATAAATGTTAACACTGTTTGTTTTGTTATTGTATTAGAGAGGCTTATTTATATTGCCCAGACAATAACATCAACAGTTAAGCATTAATATTAATGCTTAAATCAAATGTTCAATTAACTCAAACACCAATAAAGAAAAAAAAATTAAAGCAAAAAAAAGAAAAAAAAACTTTAAACGTTTTAAAATATTAAAAGTTATCATGAAAAAGAACAAATATAAGTACTATTCAGCTAGCTGAATTGCTTTTAAATGCATCTTGTTTGAAAGATATATGATTATCACACGTATTCAGCTAGCTGAATTGATTCTTTAAGCGATTTTAGTTAAATTACAAGTAATAGTTTGTTTGATGTCATTAATGGTCATATTTCATATGCTTTCCATTGGCTGAATTCTATATTCCATTATTATAAATAGTTAATCAAGGCTGAATAATAATTATTTATATAATGTTTGTTTAATAAAAGACTAAAGAATATTCAGCTAGCTGAATTGCACTTAAAACGTCTTGGAAGCAAACTAACTTATTTGAACATATGTTCAGCTTATTTGAACATATATTCTGCTAGCTGAATCAATTTCATAAGAAACTTTACATAACTTAAAAGCAATAATTATTTTAATCTTATTAATTTTCTTATTTTATAGCTATTTATGTAGCTGAATTACATATATATTCTAATATTAAAATGAGTTCAAGCTAGCTAAATAATAATTATTTTTTATTTAATTTCATTTATATATCTTATTTAGCTAAATTAGAAATGTTTACAAAGAATTTGAGAAAAATGCGATTGTAAAAGCTATTCAGCTAGCTGAATAACATATTTTTTAAACATTATAGAATTTTACAGTTGCATTTTCTTCAGTAAATCGTTTTTTAACTTTATTCAGCTGGCTGAATTACTAAGTTCCTACAAAATTGTCAAATTTCTCTGGCGACAAAGCATATTATCTGTATATTCCGCTAGCTGAATTACAATATTATTGCCTTTTACCATTATCTAACTCATAAAACATATTTAAAGCTTATTCATCAAGTTGAATCATTATTTCCTCACGCTTTTGATTAAATAAGGATTAAATTAAATTTTATTTTTTAAATTTAAACTTGCAATATAAAAAACTCTCTTGCTTAAGATAAAACTACATTTTTCAATCTGTCCGGTTTCTTTTTGCTGTCCTTTTTTTTATTACTTGTGCTCAATAATAATAAAAATAAAATAAGTAGGTAACGGGATATAAATCATAAAATCTAAAACAACTAAATCCTTAGGACACTCATTCAATGATCCAACATTATATGGTTGCTTGTGAATGAATGCCCAAAAAAAAGGGAAAGAAAACAAAAATTGCTGCAGTATAACACACAAATGTATGTGAAGTATGTAGCAGTATGCTAGCAGAACTAGCATCTACAACAATAATAATAATAACTGTTATCAAAAGTTAAGTGCTGAGACTATTGCAGTTTCGGAAGAACAAAAAAAAAACACAAAAAATTTTGCGGTCTTGCACAAGTCTTTCATTGTTTGTAAGCATTTATATATGTATGTGTGTGTTGTTGGGTCTATAAGAGAGCAAAAGATTATTTACACTGTGCACATAAAATGTAACTGTAGTAGTAATAGTGTAGCAGTGAAAATACAACAACTTGTACTTGACACTTGCGTTTAATCTAAATGGTACACAATAATCCATTAAAGGCTGAATGAGTGTGCGAGTGGTGTTGATTCAAATACTGAATGAGTTGCTAAGTGAGTGAGTAAGCGACACCACAAAAGTAGCAGAAGCAGCAGCAACAGCAGCGTCAGCCACAAAACATTTCAATGCAAAACAAATGCCACTAAAGCCAGTAGTAACAACAACAACAACAACACAAACAACATTTACAATAACTTGTGAGTATGAAAATAACAATGGCTGCTGCTGTGCAATTCATATCAAAATAAAATCCACAATCATGATGGACTTTTGACTGATGCCTTATCCTCTCCACAAACTCTCTCTTCCCCTTCCTATGCCGATCTCTCTGTGTTTAACTGTATTACACACTTTAGCACAAACACTTGAGAGAATTCAATTCCCAAAAAAAGGAGAAAAACAAAAATAAAAAAACCTTAAGGATGTTAAGATGACAACAACACACACACACACACACACACACATACAGTGGCAGCAGCAACAACAGTAGCAACAGTAACAATAACAATAAAAAAAGCAACAACGAAATAAAGCAACAAAACGAATGATGTGAAGATGACAACGTTGATTGTGACGTTGATGATGATGATGGCGACGGGAATAATGATGCTGCCTGCCTGCCATTTGAGTTTGTCGTTTAACTTGGACTGCCTGTTTGTCTGCTGGCTTGCTGGATTGCTTGCTACCGAGTATTCATTTATGGTTTAAGACTTGAGTTGTTCTCGTAATCGTAAATGGAAATTTGATTTTAATAACAGGATTTTCCTTAAAGGAAACTGACATTTTTGACAATTTTACCAAAAAAAAGAGAGATTAATTGTAACACAGTTTAAATTAAAACGGTATTTTCCATTCAAGAACAACATTGTAGAGGCTGGCTAGCTGGCTGGTTGGTTTTTTTTTTGCATTCGGTATGCAAATGGCAGCAGCGAAAACAATAGCAACAAATGGATGGTTTTGAAAGGATTTGAACAATTAAAAATAAATTAAGATGAAAAACCTCAAGAAAAACTTTAAATGTACGAAATTAAAAAAGTATTTAAAGAAGGATTTTTGTTACGGAGGTGAAAAGGGGTCACAAGTGTGTTACAAGGTGGTTAGGCAGAGAAGGTTTCATTTCATTCATAATCCTTACGAAAGTATTCCATTTCCAGAAAAGTTTCCTATGCTGTGTAAGGGGTATCCAGCTTCCATTGGCAGTCTTAGTTTAAATCCATTAAGCCTGAGCAGTACAAAGTTCTTCAATTTCTACCAGCTAGAGCTACATCTTAATGTGGTTGATAGCAAGACCCTTGCTAGATGACCAAAAATAAAGTTTCCCAGGAATAGACTGTATGAGGCGAGAGAAATTATCACCAACTTGCGTTGAATTAATAAAATTGTAGCTAACAGCGTTGTATACGGCACTGTGAATGAGAATGCTTCGGTACCAAGATGCTGGTAGTTTAGCTAAGTTTTCAGTAACGGGGCTGCCTGTAAAATGTTTCTGCATTCTAGAGAAACACGAACATGATGCTATTCGCCCAAGAATAAAGTTTCCCAAGCGCAAACTGTCTGCATGAGGCGAGACAAACTTTACCATAAATGTATTGACTACGTCATCAGCGTAACAAAGAACTTCTTCCGTATACCTTCAAAGTTTCTAAAGATGTTGTTCACCACACGATTCCATTGCAAAGGCCATAACACACTCTCCTACCGCGAGACAGACAAGTTTCAAGTTGATAATCCTTAATTATAAAACAATAGTTGTCAACTCCAAACTGTGCCTCTTTGATTGCCTCATTTTCTAATTTTTGAGGGCCCATTTTTATTGCACCCGCGAGTGTGTAAAGCTTTTAGTGTCGACCTTTGTCTATGACATAAACATTCCAAGAGAGGAATGTTTCATTTCATTAAAGTTTTATTTAAAACTTTTTGTCCTTGTTTCTGAATTTTTTTCAAATTCCAATGAGACAACGTTTGTCGCCCACATTGTATTTAAACTAAGGCATCAATTAACTCTGTTTACAGCTAAATTAACATGAGAAACATTGTGCGCTCTTTTCATTAAGCAATACTCAATCACTAAACCTTTTACACTCGCTCTCCTTTTCCTACACATTCAAACATTAATCATTTATTAGTGTTTGTAAGCATGTGTGCTATTTTTCATTCATTTTGCAAATCATCTTCATCACCCCTCCATAATCAAGGTTATTTGCTTGTAAATACGCTCTTCAGCAAATAAAAAAAGGCACAAACAATACATAGTGAAAAAAGAGCCAAAACATTAGGAGAGCAAAGAAAAAAAAAGAACCGTTAACAAATGGAAACCACAAAAAACGGACAAAGGAATGTCGCACTAAATCTGTGAAAATTATTTTCTTTCATAACAAAGTGTGAAATGAAATGTAAAACGTTTTTCCTATTTCTATTCCTTTTTCTTGTTTTTTGTTTTTCATTTCATTTCTTCTAACATTGTGAACTGAAAATGGCAGGCAGTAAAAACCGGTTCCAAATGAAAACAATTGAAATAAAAAACGAAAGCAAAAGCAAAAAAGCCAGCAGGGAAGAAAGCATTATAAATGACTCTGTGAGATGCTCTAAGAGATGAGAGATAGAAAAAAGTCACCTTTTTTATGAGTGCCAAACGAACAGATCATATCATTTGCACATCAAACGGATACACACAGACACACAGACACTTACACTTCTTCACATGCATTAATATTGAGAAAACAACGCTTGTGTCCATTAGTACCAAAAAAAAAAAAAAAAAAAAAAAAAAACGAAGGAAGTATGGAAAAGAAATACTCCAAAAGTACTAAAGCTAAATAAAACACACACATGACCACATTTCGGGCGGTATTGATGATAGCTTGACGAATGTTGTTTCTCCAATGTTGCACCATTAAGGGATTATCTGCGTAGATACGGTTTTTTCAGGAAACACCACAGAAAAAGTCTAACGACATGATCTTGGTGCAATTGATTTCACCAAGACGTGAAATTACTCTTTCTGGAAACTTCTCGCTCCATAAAGGGAAAATTGTTCGTATTGTATGACTTGATGATGTAATCACATGCTGTCTAGTGCCAAATCTTCAATTGCAGGCCAAAAAGTGGCCAATTATACGGTCAATGCATACTACCAAGAAAAACGAACCAATATCGCTTCCAGAGCATAACGACACATTTTCCGAATGTATAGGCTTTTCCACAATCACTTCTGGACTCTCCAAGCACTCTGTGCGACAATTTGCCTTGTTAGGGGTACGTCAAAAATTCTGTTTGAAGAATCAGTATAGAAAGTCTGCTCGAGCACCTAATTATTATATCCATGACGTTGCGAATGGTCAGTCGGTTATATTTAGATAGTAAATTGAACTTTGTTAGATTGAAAGCAAAATTTTAAATGCAAATAATGAGACGCAGAACGTCGTGGAAACAACAAATACGAATTCATCATTGCCATTGAAGTGATATTTCGATACTGTTTAGAACTGACTACATCTGTAACACTTTCAGTCTCCTCAAATTTCTTTATAATCATGACAATTTCTTACACATGAGACGATTATAATGATCATAATCACCACAAACTTCTTAAAAAAATTACGAGGTATTTGAATCAATAATTCGCTCGCGATGTCGCCATTTGGTTGAACCAAACGATTCCTGACTCCTTCACCAATTCAACAATTCAAATAGTTTGTCAAACAGTTAATTCCTTGAAAAATTGCTCCCGTTTTGCACAAGCCTGTTAGGCATCTTAATATTTTTTTTTTATTTTTTTTTTAAGCCGTAAAATATTTCAAGCTTTAACTGTTTTGTTGAAGTTTGATCAAATGGTTTGAAAAATAATTAATAAAGCTGTGTGTGTATTTGGCACGTAGCTCGTTTTTTTTTCTTTTAAATTTCACTTTTAATAACTTTTACGGCATTTAACGGTTCATTTCTTTTCTGATTTTTAAATAAGAACAATAAAAAAGAACAAAATATAGAACACAAATATAAGAGCAGCAATACCGACAACAACATAAAACAGTAACAATAACAAAAAGAAAAAATAACAGAAGAGGGAAAAACAACAGTTACATTTTGAACAATTTTGAATAAGAATTTCACTCTTAAGAGAGAACCCCCTCTCTTCTCTCATCTTGCTCTTAACTGTGATCCTTTTCTTATGCTAGGCTTTGTGTTACCATTTGTTTGTTTGTAGCTTAACGCATAGCTGTTGCTCATTTCTTTGAGGTGGTGATTGTTAGTTGCCTCAGCAACAGTACATACTTACACTGTCACAGTGTTTTCCTAACCGTGGTATTGAGTGTGGATTGTATTTCAATGCTCACTCACTGTAGAATTTTTTTTCTGTTTTCTTTCTATTTTTTTTCAAGGATAAGTGGCTTTTGCCAGCATTTTTTGTATTATTATTGTGATATTTTTTTGTTGTTTATTTTTCGCAGAAAGCAATGCAGAAATGAAAAAAAAAAGTGATTCTTTTTGTGTATTTGAAACCATTTTGTAGAAACGCTTGAATATCATGACGATGAAGACGACAACAACTTTGTTGATGGTTATGGTTGAACGTTGTTGTTGTTGCCTTTGCATTGCTTGTGATGCATTGTTCAGTTGTGGAGTGTTTTTATATGCATGTGGGTCTGAGTGTGTGTGGGTGTGTAAGGTGTCGGTGGCTCTGGTGCTGGTAAATGATAATTTCAAGTATTTTAATGGATTTTTCTAGTTTAACTGGGATATTTTTAGTGATTAAAGTATTGCAGCAGCAACAACAATGTGATAACAAAAAATGTATGTGCATGTGCTATTGGAAGAGAAAAAAAAGTATTTTCTTTTTTTGTTTAAAATTTAAATGTTAACGCAGGAATTGTAAAAAATTTAAGGTCACATATGTACATACATACATATGTTACTGTTACACTTCGTGCTTCCTCTGGATTTTAATTAAAAGATTGAAAGTGATGCACTAAGGTGTTATTATCAACGTGTCATGCACAAGAGTGAATACACACACACAGGAAATATGTAGGGAGTTGAAGGCGATTAAATTAATACCAGAAGGTGTGAGAGAGAAACTCGATCGGAGCTTGGAATAAGACCGAACGAAATACTTAACATGGATATCAACTTAGGCCCAGAAATGTCTTGTCGGGAGTACTTACTTACTTAATTGGTGATTACAAGTCATTAACACACCCATGTTGGGTGTGTTAAATTACATCCATGAGTGGCGGGATCTAAAGTTTAAAGTCCACTTCGAACGACAGATTTGAGCAGATGAGAGTTTTTGCCAGAAATCTGCAGAAAGGAAGTCGCCGAAAGAAATATCTTTTTGGTATTTTGTTTTGTTCGAGATGTCTGAGCCAGGGATTGAACCACAAGCTCACGTCTAATAAGCCAACGCTCTACCTACTAGACTACGGCCACTTCATCGTTTATAGTATCATTTCCAAATAGACGGAAGGAATAGAAATTCGTAATTATTTTCAAAATCTGACTCTTCACAGCAGCTGAAAAATCGTTGTACTTTCGCCTTTGGCTACTTGATACGAGGGATAATATATTGGAAAGAATAATATACGATCGATTGCTAACCTCTGAAGGACATAACATGGATTCATGCCTGTCCAATACGGTTTGAAGCGCTCTCGGTGAAAACGACAAGAGGAAAACTATCTCTTGGGCTGCCTAAGAAGTTCGTCTGCGTTACAAAGAAGCACGGGTATAATGATTGACTTGTAGAGCATAAGTTTTGTTGCATGATAGTGGTCGCTAATAACGCCTGTTGGCAAGAGTAATTTTATGCTTGATTTTCGGGCTGACATATTGAATTCGATTGGATTTGCTAAGAGTATTGAGTTCCGATCAAGGAGAAGTCAAGGAATATACATATAAAAGCCTTTGCGAACAACACATAGAATTTAAAAATGCTACTTGTTGGCAAAATTGTTGTGCTGCTCCCCTTGAAGCACTCTATTTTGGCGTGTTAGGAATTCCATGTATAGAGTAATGCTGCTGCTGCTGCTGCATTGCAATGTAAACTTTCAACACTTTAATTTTCGTTATCGTTGTACCCAAAATTGATCCGCTTTAAGATTCTTTAGCTTAAAAAAAGGGAAAGAAAACGAACACATTGTCGAAACATTTAAGACTTAAGCTCTTAAGTACGATGACGAACAAAATAGGAAAAAAAGTAAAGGCTGTAGACGAAGGGGAGATAAGTGCAGCCAACCCAAACATCCCAAAAGAAATTACTTGTGAATGTAAAGCCACAGGAAGGATGAGGTATAAACACGAGACATAAGAAGCACTAAGTGAATGAAATTTGAAAAGCGTTCAAAGAGTTTTAGTAACTTTATTTTAGCAAAACTTCATTTAATTTAATTTAATTACTTTGGAATAAATAGGTTCAGCTATTGAAATTTGAGTAAAATTTTGAAAGATTTTTGTGTATTTAAATAGATTTTCTTGTTTTTTGTTTTGTAACAATTTTTGCATTTACTTAACCATTTAAAAATAAAATTTATACAAATTTCCTCCATATGTATGTATGTACATCCATACATATACCCCTCTTCCTCCTCAACCATGTACCCATGAAATCCAACACTCCACACATTTATTTATCCAACAATCCATCCATTAGTAGTAAGTTCTTGCGTCTAAAAATAAATGAGAAAATATGGCAAAAAAAAGTAAAAGAAAAAAAATCACAAAACTTCTTAAGAATTAATTTTATTTACAATACCCTCTCGTCTTCTCTTACTTTTTTGCAGTTTACACGGTGAACAGTCCAGTGCTTCTATTCTGTAATCACATTAATTTTATGATCGCCTGGCAAAACTAGAGCATTCGATATATCCCAGTGTCATCGTCAGTTCAGCCATCAGTCAGCTACGGTGATGAAGATAACGGCGACTTCTTGTCTGCATGCATCAGAAAACGCCCTCCGTCCAGTCCATTGCTGTTTAACACAAAAAACGCAAAAAAGAATTGATAAATGAGTTCAGAAGTTTTAAAAAGAGCCAACCTGGTAAGTTAAATTGAATTTAAAGTTTTTATTTCTCAATTGTATAGCATGTATAATAATGTATTTTCATGTTTTTCTTTTCTAGTTAAACAAACAAACAAACAGTCGTCAAAAACGGTCTCATTTCCTCATCGTTAAAATTTTTTTGCAATTTACGAAAATCAGTTCCACTTCAAGGATAATGGAGATCAAGCGTAAAATTAGTCTTGCCAACATACGATATTACCACTATCGTGCAACATAGCTAATGCTCTACAATTCAATCGTTCTTCCAGTGCTTCTGTGCAGCCCGGATACACTTCCTAGGCAGCCCTCTCAACGGAAAACTAAAATAAACTAACTGCACCAGAGTGCCATACTGCATTCCAAACACTCTCACAGAAAGTTCTTCTACCTTATCCAAAGTAATTGCTAAGTGAACACCTCATACGTTCACATATTCGTCGTAGAATCCCGATTTTTGTCGCCAAAGTTGATGAGAACATTCTGCAAGTGACATCATCACATCACCGAGATGTCTATTGTAGTGCTATAATCAGCGAATAACGGTTTGGAGGGCTGTTTTTATACGACTGGGATTCTCCTACCAATTCTCTTTCTCATCCTAAATAGTTCCTGCAGACATTCATCGAATTTTACAAGATCCAGTAATTACATCCGTAAGAAGCCTGATTAAATTCTTGCCAAATGCCAATATAACTTTGGTTCTTTTCCTAGGCAGAGGTTGCCAGAATATCCAGAATGCAAGTAAAGAAACACACACTGCCTCTCTATAATGTCAGCACCAACGATTGGGCATAGTTTTATTGCTGAATTAAGCCTTAGGCCAACACTACTAGTGCCCGTAACAGCTGCGGCGTATTTATCTTCACATAATGTCATGTATAGTTGATATTAAGCATATGCCATCTGCATGTACCAGATCTTCAAGTTGGTTTTGAATTTTCCATTGCGATGTCGATGGCGGACCAACGTGAGGAAGGAGTTGTAAAAGGAGTCCGGTATCCGACAAATTGCGTAAGTAACTTTAAACTGTTCTTTATTCAGTAAAAGATGTACCATTTACGAAAAACTCATAAAAATGATTCAAAACTGACTACGAAAGTGGTTATTCAAACGTGGTCATCACTTTGCAAGCATTATATGGTGATCATGGCCGTCATAAACGACCTACTGTGTCAGTAATTGTCAGGATTATAAAGAATTGTTTAAAGACTGGAAGTGTTACAGATGTACATAGGTCTATGCACCATCGGAATGTACACAGAAATGAAGCTCGTTTCATACTCAGTATTTACATCAATAATTAAAATTATGAAAAAGCCATTTTATCCGGAACAAGTGACTTCTTTGCTACGCGTTAAGGTCTGGTGGTGTATGATTAGGTCACATTTTTTCGAAAATTACTTTGGAAAATCGTTATAGTCAATTTTCATCAAGTTATCGTCAGAAAAGTTGAAAAATTGACATCGAAATTGTAGTTTTATTAGAGTTTACTTGAAAATATTTAAAATTATTCGTAAATTCAATTATTTACATGAAAATATTGTGTAGAACATACAAAACATATTAGCAATTACTGATAATACTAAACAAATTTCATAAATTATTTATCACATGCATGTATTTTTAAAATAATCCATATTTAAATCGATATTATTTACTAATTTTACCACAAAATTTACATTGTTTACTTTCAGTGACAACAAATGTGTACATTATTTACATGCCGTTTATTTACTTCAAATAATAACGTTAACCAACACTAATCACCTACCTCAACACAAAATTTATTTACTGTGAATTATTTGCAACAAAAAATAAACAACAACAACAATAGCACGGTCTTAAAAAAGGAGAAAGAATTAAAAAAGAGAGCAGCTACAGAGAAACGATTTCTTTTATCTCCATTATTACACACATATTGTATAGATGGCTGCTAATGTAGGAGAGAGACAGAGAAAACAACATGTTTTATGATTTCGTGTGAAATTAGGTCGTTATGTTGCTGCGTTTTCTTGTCGCCTGTTAAGACATCTAGGGCAAGTTCCTAGAATGACTGAGAAAATGATTGAAATGATGACGAGTTATTTTTTTTAGGTGTAAAAAAACAACAACGAAAAAGAAAAGAAACAAATTGGAAAGGAAAAAAAATACTAAGGGGAACACAGCAAGCAGTATCCATCCAATACATACATTTTATTTACATGGTAGGTAGTTGTGTAAATAGGAGAAAGTCCATATGTTTTATTTATATGCTTTTTTCTTTTTATTTTCTCTTTTTTATGGACATATTCGTCGACTTGCTGGTATTTTCTGTGCGCCTAATGAAGTACAAATTAATTCGGTCCGTTTTTTAACGTAAAAAAATGCAATTTCAATCAAACAAGCAAGAAAAGAAGAAGCCAACGCCGAAATTTGAATTCAGATTTTGAATTCAATTTGGAAAACTGTATGCAGTTGGTCCATAATGACTTTTATAGCAGAGTTTTCTTTTTAACAATTCCGTTCAGCAAACGAAAAGTATTTTTAGTTCCACCAGCAGTTTTGAAATCTTTGACTGTCACCATGGACAGAGGCATCGCATCGATCGCATCATCTTTAAAAGCACACCGAATTCACTTAAACCCCTTCTAAGTGTTGCCGTATCCATGCATCGCTTACGAGAGTAAAATAAATTTCTTCCCAAACAATACAAAAGTAATCAAAAGAAAAAAATAAGAAAGCGGCAACACTGTTACACATCTTAACTAACCATGCATACACACACACAATACAGTGAGAAAGAAACATAAAAATTATTGCGTTGAAGAAAATAGGTCGACCACTTGCTGTATTTTCTGCACGCCTGGTATCACATCTAGGGTAAGTTCCTAGAATGACTGAAATTTTTTCACTGCAAAACTATATTTTTTTATAAACAAACAAACAAAAGAAAAAAACAAGAAAACCAAAGAAAAGAAAAAAAAAAAGGGGGAAAACAAAAACAACAACACAATATAGCATTTAGTGTGTTTTTGTTTTTGCCAAAACGGGTTTTTTTTTATTCTCCTTACAAACACAATGTGAGCTAATAAGAGAAAAAAAAAAGCTTTTTGTTTCTTTACATATACACTATATCGGTCCTTTTTTTTCTTTAGCGTACACAACCAAGTGTTTTTTGTATTGTATTGTATTAACTTGCCTTTGTAATTGTTTATTTCTATATATTTCCAGTATTTTGGTGACTTGCTGAGATTTTTGTTCGCCTAATGAATAGATCTCGTTTGTGAACACTGCAAACAAAAACAACAACAACAACAAACAACAAGCAACAAGCATTAAGCAATTTTATTATAATTATTAAGTGTTATTATTATTATTATTATTATAATTATTATTATTATTAGGCATTTGTTACTATTAATAAGCATTTGTTATTATTATAATTGTTAAGCAATTGTTATTACTATAATTTTTAAGTGTTATTATTATTATTATTAGGCAATTGTTATTATTATTATAATTATTAGGCAATTGTTATTATTAAGCAATTCAATTATTTTATCATTATATCATCATCATCATTATATCATCATTACATCATCATCATTAATCATCATCATCATTATTAATCATTAATCATCATCATCATTAATCATCATCATAAATCATCATCATCATTAATCATCATCATAAATCATCATCATCATCATCCTTAATCATCAACATCATTAATCATCAACATCATTAATCATTATCATCATCAGTAATCATCATCATCCTTAATCATCATCATCCTTAATCATCAACATCATTAATCATCATCATTATCACCATCGTCATCATTAACCATCATCGTCATCATTAACATCATCGTCATCATTAACATCATCATCATTAATCATCGTCATCATCATTAATAATCGTCATCATCATCGTCACAATTAATCATCGTCATCATTAATCATCATCATCATTATCATCATCATCAGTAATCATCATTAATCATTACATCATCATTAATCATCATCCTTAATCATCATCATCATTAATCATCATCATCATCATTAACCATCATCACAATTAATCATCGTCATCATTAATCATCGTCATCATCATCGTCATCGTCATCATTAATCATCATCGTCATCATTAATCATCATCGTCATCATTAATCATCATCGTCATCATCATTAATAATCATCATCATCATTAATCATCATCATCATCATTAACCATCATCACAATTAATCATAGTCATCATTAATCATCGTCATCATTAATCATCATCGTCATCATCATTAATAATCATCATCATCATCAGCTCTACTAGTATAGTAGCCAGCTCTACTAGTATTGTAGCCAGCTCTACTAGTATTGTAGCCAGCTCTACTAGTATTGTAGCCAGCTCTACTAGTATTGTAGCCAGCTCTACTAGTATTGTAGCCAGCTCTACTAGTATTGTAGCCAGCTCTACTTGTATAGTAGCCAGCTCTACTTGTATAGTAGCCAGCTCTACTAGTATTGTAGCCAGCTCTACTAGTATTGTAGCCAGCTCTACTAGTATAGTAGCCAGCTCTACTAGTATAGTAGCCAGCTCTACTTGTATTGTAGCCAGCTCTACTAGTATTGTAGCCAGCTCTACTAGTATAGTAGCCAGCTCTACTAGTATAGTAGCCAGCTCTACTAGTATTGTAGCCAGCTCTACTAGTATTGTAGCCAGCTCTACTAGTATAGTAGCCAGCTCTACTAGTATTGTAGCCAGCTCTACTAGTATTGTAGCCAGCTCTACTTGTATAGTAGCCAGCTCTACTTGTATAGTAGCCAGCTCTACTAGTATTGTAGCCAGCTCTACTAGTATTGTAGCCAGCTCTACTAGTATTGTAGCCAGCTCTACTAGTATCGAGTATTATATATCGATTATTATATATCGATTATTATATATATATCGATTATTATATATATATCGATTATTATATATCGATTATTATATATCGATTATTATATATCGATTATTATATATATATCGATTATTATATATCGATTATTATATATATATCGATTATTATATATCGATTATTATATATCGATTATATATCGATTATTATATATCGATTATTATATATATATCGATTATTATATATCGATTATTATATATCGATTATTATATATCGATTATATATATATCGATTATTATATATCGATTATATATATATCGATTATTATATATCGATTAATATCGATTATTATATATCGATTATTATATATATATCGATTATTATATATCGATTATTATATATCGATTATTATATATCGATTATTATATATCGATTATTATATATATATCGATTATTATATATCGATCGATTGTATATCGATCGATTATTATATATCGATTATTATATATATATCGATTATTATATATCGATTATTATATATCGATTATTATATATATATCGATTATTATATATATATCGATTATTATATATCGATTATATATATATCGATTATTATATATATCGATTATTATATATATATCGATTATTATATATCGATTATTATATATCGATTATTATATATATATCGATTATTATATATATATCGATTTCTTCTACTTACTGTGCACTACTTGCAAGGCATTTTAACCGTTTGACTGCTAAGCGATTCTGGTGAGAACGTTCGAAAACTACAATTATTATAATAAACAAATCTGCAAAATCCTAATAACCCTATATCTCGCCTTTTAATTTTATTTTTGACGAAATTTTTACACTGAAATTCGCAGCGCAAATGCGAATTTAGTAACAAATGAACCCAGCGCTTTTGCGCCGCTTAGCAGTCAAACGGTTATATTATAACCGATATATAACCGTTTGACTGCTAAGCGATTCTGATGAGAACGTTCGAAAACTGCTCGAACTACAATTATTATAATAAAAAAAATCTACAAAATTCTAATAACCTATGTATAATGAACCCAGCGCTTTTGCGCCGCTTAGCAGTCAAACGGTTATATTATGCTAAGCGATTCTGATGAGAACGTTCGAAAACTGCTCAAAAACTACAATTATAATAAAAAAAAATCTACAGAATTCTAATAACCTATGTATAATGAACCCAGCGCTTTTGCGCCGCTTATCAGTCAAAAGGTTATAATATAACCGTTTGACTGCTAAGCGATTCTGATGAGAACGTTCGAAAACTACAAATTATAATAAAAAAAAATCTAAAAAATTCTAATAACCTATGTATAATGAACCCAGCGCTTTTGCGCCGCTTATCAGTCAAAAGGTTATAATATAACCGTTCGACTGCTAAGCGATTCTGATGAGAACGTTCGAAAACTGCTCGAACTACAATTAATTATTATAATAAATCTACAAAATTATAATAACCTATGTATAATGAACCCAGCGCTTTTGCGCCGCTTAGCAGTCAAACGGTTATATTATAACGGTTATATTATAACCTTTTGACTGCTAAGCGATTCTGATAACGTTCGAAAACTGCTCGAAAACTACAATTAATTATTATAATAAAAAATCTACAAAATTCTAATAACCTATGTATAATGAACCCAGCGCTTTTGCGCCGCTTAGCAGTCAAACGGTTATATTATAACCTTTTGACTGCTAAGCGATTCTGATAACGTTCGAAAACTGTTCGAAAACTACAATTAATTATAATAAAAAAAATCTACAAAATTCTAATAACCTATGTATAATGAACCCAGCGCTTTTGCGCCGCTTAGCAGTCAAAAGGTTATAATATAATATAACCGTTTGACTGCTAAGCGATTCTGATGAGAACGTTCGAAAACTACAATTATTATAATAAAAAAATCTACAAAATACTAATAACCTATGTATAAAGAGAAGACCCTATATTTCGTCTTTTAATTTTATTTTTGACGAAATTTATACACTGAAATTCGCAGCGCAAATGCGAATTTAGTAACAAATGAACCCAGCGCTTTTGCGCCGCTTAGCAGTCAAACGGTTATAATATAATATAACCGTTTGACTGCTAAGCGATTCTGATGAGAACGTTCGAAAACTGCCTTAAAACTACAATTAATTATTATAATAAAAAAAATCTACAAAATTCTAATAACCTATGTATAATGAACCCAGCGCTTTTGCGCCGCCTAGCAGTCAAACGTTTATATAAAAACGAAAAACCAAAATAAAACACGTTATTAACAAACACTGTTATTTCGCAGTGTTTGTTTTAACAAAGTAAATAAAAAGGTGGCCATACAAATACAATTAAATTAAATAAATAAATAATCAAGTAAATAATTAATTAAATAAATAAATAATTAAATAAATTTATAAATAAACATACAATACAAATTAAAATATCTTCGAATTGGCCACTCTATCCCTATATAAACTATCATCTGTCCTCACTTTGTTTGTTTTCTTATTTAGTAGGGGGTATATTTTTTTCTGCTAATTTCTTTACTCTCTCGTAAAATAATAGCAATAACTACTGTTGCTACTTACATACAATACGACGACAGTAGTCCGCCGCGTGTAACTTTTTTTTCTTTCTTGGGACAGGTTTGTTTGTGGTTCTTTTTAACACGTACGGGTACGTTTTTTGGTTTCGCGCGTAAAATCCACCCGAAGTTGACAGGCGAACAGAAATTTTAGAACAGCATCAACGCAAAAATACAAATCCCGCCATATGTTTTGATTGGCCGCCGCCTTACATTTAGTGGTGTTTTTAGCAGCACAACAACAAAATAAACTGAAAATAAAAAACAAAATCAAAGAAAGAGAGAGCAACTAGCCATGTAGACAAATATATGTATGACGTACAGTGTATGATAACGAAACAGCTGTAGAAGAGAACACGAGAGGCGACACCCTGACAGCACGTTTGATTTCACACTCACACACTGGGTGCAACGCACATACAGCTGGCTTGGCTCACTGGTTGTTGTTGTCTGTCAATCACTCAAACCCGCCGTTCTTTGTTTCTGGGCGAAAGAAAAAGCAGCAGAACAGATGTCTTTAGCAGCGTTGGTTGGTTGGCTTGACACGTTGTTTATTTTTTTTCTCTTCTGGTTGTTGTTGTTGTCTTCTTTTCTTTCACAAGCAAACATTTTGTTAGAAAATGTAAAAACATCGCGTCATGTGAGTCACTAAGTTATTAGGCGAACAGTAGAGCTAGTAAGGGTACCTGAAAAATAAAATTTTAAAAAGTTATCAATTGCTGCCATTAACATTGCTTTAGAAAAAAAGAGACAAATATATTTACCTTTCAATAAAACTCAAGTTGCATGCGATATTTGTTTTCTGATGTTCTGTTGTTTTTGTTTCATCACCGTTCGTTCGTTCGTTCAAACAGACAGACATGTTTGTTGTTTTTATTCGTTTGTGGTCGTCTCTCTCTGTAACGTAAATATGGTTGATGCTGGCGATTGACTGAACATACGTCGTAAAATAAGTGTGCATTGCTGTTGTTGTTTTTTTTTAATCATATGTTCGGTAGTTGCCTGCTTGTTTAGCGGCTTGCTCTACCGCACAACGCAACATCGCCATGTGCATGCAGTGCCGAAATCGCGTCATGTGAGTCACTAAATTACTAGGCGTTCAGAATTTCTAGCTGGCCGCACTGGGAGACATTTTGTTTACTTGATTATTGGCAGTTTGTTTACTTTTTTTTTCATATTGCTGCTAAAACAGTGGAACAAAAGCAATAAAATATACAGTGGGCCTGAAACAATAAAAAGATTTATAATGCTTACATTAAATTATGTAGAATTTAAGAACTTTAATAAATAAATGAAATTTTATTTAAACAAATTAATTTGTATTTTATTGTGCCAGAAAATCATAAATTTCAGGGACAAAAATATTTACGATAAAGAGCAATGCGTCATAAATGAGTGCCTTTGTTCAATAGCAAATTCTCTCTAAAGTTTGGTGATTTTCTCACCGTGAACCTGTAATATTATTGACTATTATTTGATTTTAATTTTGTACCGTTCAGCCATAAAGCCGTTCTCGAGGCGTTAATGCAAGAATCCATTGCCCTGACAGTCGCCTCGTTATCCGAAAAAAATCTGGTAACACAATTTAAATGCTTTACAAAGACGGAACAGCTTCTTTTTATAGGGTTTTTACTGAAAAAATCCTCATAATATACAGATTAACCTTCTCGCAGCCTACGTGGGTGATGGCCGATGATTCTTACACAACATTCCTGGGATATGGGAGAACTTGATGTGCACCCCCTCTAACATTAGGTATTACAGTAAGAGAGAGTTGGTAGACACGCAAAATGATGTGTCCTCAACTCCCTTGGTAAGCCAACCAACCAAGTTAGGAGATTTTTTTATTTATTTTCTGTGGAAAATTTAGATTCGTTAACAAGTAGTAATTTTTCTCCAAAAACAACTGACTTTCTTTCTGGTTTGTTGATGTCATACGTAAATTATCTTTTTTGACACAAGACTTTACGAACAAATTTATGGAAATCGACATTTTTTAGCTTAGGAGCGCATCTTTGCTAACAAATATTTAGAAATTTCAAAAATGTGCACAGCACCACAGCCCATTTAAAACGAAACCAACAGCAGACGACCCACCCCACCCTCTCATTAAAAAAAAATGTAAAATTTTAATGCCAGACGTGAAGTGAAACAAAAGCCATAACGTAGTAGTGCGCAGAATCGAAAATTGTTCAACTCATTGGCCTAGTCTCGCCTGGCCACTGGGTTTATGGTATTATGGATGGATGGTATATGGTAATCAATGTCAGTCACAAGGGTTAAAAAAATTTCAAGGAGGAAGAGAAAGATATTTTGTTTTTTGTCTTCCACATATGATTTGGAAATTTGCATACTTTATTCCCGATTTCCATACTCTCCACACATACGGCTACTTTTCGAATTGACGACAAAACATGTGACATCGAACGAAAAATTGGTTGTGGTCTCAAATATGAATAAGTAACGTTGTTGTTGTTGTTGTGTACTCTCAAACACTTTCGTTTTCTTGTTCCTACCAACGGCTGGCCGTTAATCAGGCAAACAGAAATCATCAACAAGCAACACACTTAACAGCTGGAAAATATCACAACGAAATAAAACAACAAAAATAAGGAGAAGTTCAATTTGTTTTCCTTTGCCATCTCTTTCTTACGCAAAGATATTTGTATTCAAAGAAATTTTTGAGCAAGTGGTGTTAACAACAGCAGCAGTTGTTTTTTGTTATTTGTACACAACATAACACACTATAGTTGCCAGTGAAGTCAGTACAAGCACGACACGTATGAGTACGTTGTACATATGGCTGGGTACTGACTGTGTGGTGTATTTGTACCGGGTACACATTACGATGTTGTCTGTTTCTGTACGTACGTACACACAAGGAAAGAAAGAAAGAGTACGTGTATACAGACTTGTTTCAAGTGCAAGTGTTCTTTTTTCGTACTAATCATGGGAGACAATGTTTAATAGCAGCTTGATTTCTGTTTAAAAACTAAAAAATTATTTTGTTTTCTTGCTTGTGGCTGCATATGTTTTTTTTTTTTGCTTTTAGCTCTAAGAAATACCGCGTGCTGCTATGATGGATGGTACGTTATAGTCAACGTACATAGTAGGTACCCAACTGCAGCGTACATGATGGTGGTGGGTACATACATGTACGTACGTACTATACTTATAGTGTTGTTTGTTGTATAGTAGTGATGATGATGGCAATGTCCTTGTATAAAAAACGGTTTTTAATAATGGGCTCTCAGAAAGCGTACACAAGTATCAAAATAATAACCAAGAAAAGTACTCTGTTAAGAGCTTTTTATTTAAACAAACACACACATGACGATGTCATTCTGGTTTATTCTTATAATTTCCCTAAGAGTAAGAGAGATAATTATATACTACAACGCACAATAAACGGTATAAACCATGCATGCAAAAATAAAAAACACACAATATAGGAGAATATATAATAACAGCAGACAGTGGTGGACATATTTTTAATATCAAACTATGCAAAATATGTATATAAGAATGTGATTGCAACGCTTACAAAGTGTGCTAACTTAATGCTCACCACTGTATTTAAAAATATAACAATAATTTGGTTTTAAATATATTATATACCCTTAAGGAAAGTTGATGTTCACGTATTAATATTTATCACATTTAATTTAATTTTTGGTTTAAATTATTACATTTAATATATGTATACAATACAGGCTTGAGCTTATATTCTTAACAACACTGTTGAAACTATTGTTTACGTGTTTTTGCCGTATGTGCTCTGCTTCTGTTTATATGGAAAACACAAACAAAAACACTCAGAAACTGCACATTTAATCTCCCCCTAACCTAACACAAAACAAATAATTTGATTTGATTTCATTTGCTTCACTTGCTCTCTTTCTACTTTCAGTTTTTCTATTAATTGCAGCCGTATTCCATTTGCCATTTCTTTTACTCTTTTGTTGTGTGTGTAAAAATGTATGCCTGCCTTAACAATGTTGTTATACAAACAATAAACACATGAAATGTTAACGAGTAAGATTTTATGTGTGTATATAAATAATGGTTTTTGCTTTTATTATCTCCCATCACATAACCTCACAATATTTTGGCGGGCGTTGCTCTACAGAAATTATAGCTACTGACTGACTGACTGACTGCTTAAAGCAGCAACAAAAACAAACATTGAGTTTGACTGAGATTATTTTTATTGTTTGTTATTGTTGTTTTGCTAGAAAGCAAAAGAGAAGAAAGAAATAAAAGCGTACGTTAAATAAAAAGCTGAGTGTTGCTATATGCTGACAGCCTGTTACAAACTTAACTGGGAAAGGCCCCTGAAATTGTGTGTTTCGGTTATAATTCTTATTGTTGTTGTTTGTTACTAGATTTTATATTTCTTTTATAGCTTTTTGACGAGTTTCCCCTATAAAAAAAGTCATTCAGTATGCTTTTTTATAAAATACGAAAAGAGGAGCGAAAAAATTTATTTAAAAAAGAAGTGTTGGTTGCTTGCATATGAAAAAATAACCGAATTTTATTTGAGTAATCGGTTTTTAGATGCATAGCGATAGAAAATAAATAATATGGGAATTTTCTTTTTACCAGTATTTTAGTTATACGGAATATCCTGACAAATTTCTGGATGTTGCTCGGTGTAAAACAATGAGAAATCCCAGCTTCGCATTTGATAAGCACATAGATGTTTCTTCATGGGATGCATTATTGCCCTACAGGTTCCAAAAATGTGTTCCGATGATTCATTCTCATCGTCAATGAATCTAAATGACTTCTGAATAAACGTAGGCTGAGTCTACAGTGCCCTACCAAAAGACCGGTTATCAGCCTGATGCATGACTTACGTAGATCTCCTCTTATTGTAAATTGACGCTGGGTATTAGAAGAGTTCTTGCCTCTCTTCAAAGAGCATCGCTTTCCAAGTATCTACTCCCACTCTCTCTCTTGTTTTTTGCGTTTTAACACAACAACTGAAGAAAGCCTAGTCTAGCAGAAATTTACCAACCGATTTAAAAACACAATGCCTGACGTCATTTCTCACAGAAGCATAACCTTTAGTTCTATTGCTTTTGTATCTAGTTTTTAATGAATTGTAGCAAAGGTTAAAGTTCATTTTTGTATAACATTGTTATAATAAAATTAAGTTCTCAGATATTAAAATTTTTAATTGCTTCTGCTATATTTATTCATTTAGTTTACACGTCATTTCAGCACTTAAATGCATTATAGACATGCAACATAAGCATTTGCCACATGAAACAGACAGTCAGAAAATGTAAATTAAGATATAGACAGACAGACAGTTAGCGAGATGGAGATGTATCGCCTATTGGCTACAGCTATGTACATGCTTTGCAAAGTCTATACTGGCGTTATTGCCTGCTACTTCTGTGCTTATCTGCACATTGATTCATAGTCTTGGATTTTTAAAGCATTAAAATACGGGGTGAACAAAAAGAAAGTTTACAGTGTGAATTCAATGAATTTAATGGTGGTGTAGAGCAAAGTGGATTGCCATAGTTTAGTGGGTAGTATGCTGACTTACTATCCGGGAGCCACGAGTCTTTACCTTAACCTTGACGTCTTGAAAACAGAAATATGCAACTTGCAATTATGTATGTACATATGCAAGTCATCGATCAAAAAACAGCAACTCATGGACCCAAAAAAATACAAGTCATCGACAAAAACAACGGAACTTATCGACCAGGAAAAATGCCAGTCATCGAATGAATGAGGAATGAGGAGACCTTAATACAGAAAATCTCTTCCATTACACCCAGTATTTCGTTATGCTTTGTTTTATGTATTATATGTGCCTTAGACTTTTCAATTCGTTGTTTATGATGTTTGCAACAACATCAAATGATTCGTTCGTTATTTTTAATTAACTTTTCCAATTCATTTTAAAAGGCAGCCCCATCAGACTCATCATACCACTCGGTTTGTGCTGCTGCCGTTATTATCACAAGAAGCAAAAGATATTGTTGTTGTATGATGGATGAAGAGACCACTTTTGCCAATTAGTGAATTTTCTAAATGGCAAAAGGGCGGAGGGGGGGGGGGACATAAAACAGTGTTTCTTCATTAGCAAAAAAGGATTTCAACCTACGCTTTTAATGTGGCAGCTTCTTCGATCCTGGTACATAAACATCTTCTTAATTAAAATCCTGACACAAACATTTCATTTGCACGAGGCACATCATCAAACGCACACGTATATGGCATGCACTAATGAATGCCCTGCGGTAAGCAAACAAGCCCCAACGCAACACAACCTAACTAAACCACCCACCTTTTGTTTTTATTTTAAACTCGCTCACTCACTCACTAAGAGACGGACTAACTGACTGACTGACTGACTGACTGACACATAGAACGATAACAAACGTCTAATTGTCTGCCATTGGATGCCTGCCTGCACGGTTGGTTTGAAGACAACAAGAAAATCCAATTTATTTTAATACCACAAAAGGCAGCCATGCCACACAGACAGACAGGGTAACTGACGACTTGACTGGCGGCTGGTGGAGATGGTATGTGGTGCGGTGCTTAGGGGTTTGGGGAAGGCAATGTTTTAATTGCTTAATTGTTAAAATTCAGCACAGATTAATTTATGTGTGCGCATGTATAAGCCTAAACAGAACAGAAAAACACTTTTTTACTCCTTATCGCCTTCCTTCCTTTCTTCTGCTTCCCCTCATACCCGCCAGACGCAGCATAGCCATTCAAACAAGGGGTGTTCTTTTGAAAAAACCAACCCAACCATGCTTGCTTGGCTACTATTCATTTTTAGTTTCATTGTTCGGCCTGACAAATTCGAATTTTTTAAAGTCCATTCCTTGCCACCCATACCAAGCATGCTATCTCTTTCTGTCCACAATCACATTTTAGTTGCAAACATTTTCAAACTCATGCCTAAGGATAAAGAATAGAGCCTCCATTTTTGTATGGCATTGTTTTAAATGAATTGCTTGCAATTATAAGTGATTTCAGGGCCAATAACACTAACGAGAACACGTTTAAACGTTTACGAGGCCTATTTGATAAGGTATAAGAAGGTAACGGGCCAACTTCTTCTAGATATTAATTCTCCAAAATTTTTTTACTTTGCTTTTTTAAAAGCTGGTAACATGTACTTAAGCTGTACAAAATGGATAAGGGACTCTAAAAATGGTACTAAGTACGTGTCAAATGATGCCCTATGGGTTTGAAATAAGATGCTAACATTCAAAACTGCAGCCATATAAATTGTGTTAAAACTTATTTTTTGTAGAAAAGGTACCAAATATGTCTTTTACTGCTTAGTTTTTAACAGCTCAAATTTCAGAAAAGTACGAAATGCAAATAGGACATAAAAATGCTAAATAAGAAGTACCTAATACTTAATATTTATACTCTTAGGAAAAAGTATCAAAAAAAGTACCAAACTATTAATGTTATCCTGCAAAGAACCCCATATTTTATAGAAATTTTGTACCAAGTAATAATTTTTAACAATTTTTCTTATTCTTGTCCTTAGGACATAAAAATTTGTAAACAAAGAGTACCAAAATTTCATTTTTATACTATTGGAAACCATATTGAGAAATAAGTTACAAACTATTACGGTTTTCTTAGTTATTGAGTTCTTATTATGAGTTCTTATTACTTTAGAACTTATATTTCAAAGATTAAAGGTAACAAATAATAAATTTATATAATATTTAAAACCGTCTGAATACAAATTGTGAAAAAGTACCAAAAATTTATTACTTTTAACACAACACTTTAGATCGACAACTTGCATCATAAAAGCAATGCTTGAAAACACTAAAGTTCTTATGAAAAAAAGTACCAAAATGTAATTTTTTCCCACAGGAAACCAATTTAATTAATTTCTATTCTATTTAAAAAAAAAAATATCACAATATACCAAATTAAGCTGCTGAATATACTTTTTCAAAAAAGGTAACAAAATTTAACCTAAAATTTTTAACCTTTTTTAAATCGTCCCTGTACAATTAAATAAAAATGGTATAAAGACGACTTTATTTGCCAGTTAATAAATGAGCGACCCTCTTAAATTAGGCTATAAAATCATTTCTCTACAGTTGTTAAATGTTGAACGCCTGTACAGTATATTTAAATTTCTTTTTTAAGCTGATAAAGCCTTTCTTAGACCGGACATAAGTGGGTTTTAAAGCCCCCTAAAAAATTTAGTTATAATAGCGATTTTTTGAATTAAAACACTTTTAACTACAATAGCCATTTAGAATCACAGCTTAAATGATCGTAGAGACAGTGACAAAGGAATTGCTGTAGTCAGATGCAAGGCTGCATGCAACTTTATTTCATAAAATCTAACGCAGTAAACACTTGGCATACAAAATAAATTTCTTCACTGAAATACGCCTTTGTTTTAATTCGCGATTTTACTTGTTGCTGATAGTGACAACACTGTTAGCTAAAGAGTACACCCACATGCTCAGCTAATTGATGGCGGCATTTAAATTGAGCAAAAAGATATAAAGGTAAAATAATTAAAATTTACCGTTTGTAAATAATCGTTACATTAAGAAATTCATGTATCAAAAGAAATATTTTTATTTTTTTGCCCAAACAAATATACAAAATAATCGATAACTTTTTTCTTTACTTTTAGTAGATGCGTGCATCACTAAATTTCTCATATTTACAAATAATAGAGCAATTCTACAGTGTGTGTTCGTTTTAAAAAATTTATTGAAAATTTATTTTATAACCCATCTACCACTAACAAGGCGTTAACAAAAATTAAAACCCTATTTTAAAAGCCTTTTAAAAAGTCTGATGATGATGCCTAAATTTAATACAAGAGAGAGCGAGTCTTAAAGGAAACACCTACAAAACGAAAAACGAAAACAAAAGCAATATAACGAAATACACACACACACACATATATATATATATATATAGCAATTCCATTTAGTATAAATAACAACAACAACAACTGCAACTATCATTTGCTTAAAACTGAATGTTAAAAAGGACAATTAAAACAGAAACAATAAAGAGTAAAAGCAACAAACAAAAACAGAAAGCAAGAGCGTTAGAGAGAAAGAGAGAGAGACTGTGTGTGTGTTTTATTTAAATCCTCTTTTCACAAAAGAAATTTCGTTTTAATTAGAAAATAACACACATTCTCACCGGCAATGAAAATGTGTTGACAATTGATGAAATGGTGTTAAACAGTTAGTCTTTTAATACAGGTTTAAAATGGTTCAAGCCCTTTGAATAAAATAAAACAGAAAAAGAACGAGAGCAAAGGAAGAAAGGAAAGTATTAAATCAACCAACCACCCACAATTAATTCCATTTGTTAAGGCCTGTTATCATATCACATTGTATTAAACGAGTGCCTGCCTACAAATAATTTTACAATACACTGAAAGAAATTGAAAGGAAATAAAGCGAAATGGAAAAAATCTAAAAACGACTATAAAGAATGCTTAATCCCACCTCTGTTGTTGTTTCAATTTGAAATACAAGTATGCAGTGGGCAACTCACCAACTTTACCTATTTTTCCCTGTGGTTTCTAGCCTATGGCAGTTGTTGCTATGTTTTCCAGTATTCTTCAAAGCGTATGGTCGGCCAATCTAGCGTAGATCTTGGTACATTTCAAAGTAGTCGTTGACCTTCACATACATCCTAGCATTGAAAACATTGTAGAGAGTACAATATGCATCTCTGTTGAGTTACGGATGTCATATAAAAAATATTACGTTCCATAGATCGCATGCCTGACTATATCTGTAACACTTTCAGTCTCCAAATTTGTTTTAAATATTGCAACTTCATTGCTTAGCTATAGTGTTGCCTGAAATGCAATTAATATTACAACCAGAAGCATTCTAAATTACAACAATCCACTGACAATTTGTAATCGATTTGTCTTAGTTTTTTTCACAGTGTATTTTATTTTCAATTAAATTCTACTCAAATTACAAACGTTAGAGGCTATTTTGCTTTAGTTTCCTGGGCTGTAGTAAAAACCAGTACATATTGGGTTACGACGGCCGAATAGAACACAGCCAGTCAGCTGTTTAACAACAACAATAAGCACATACCCCCTGTTTCACAAAAATTATCGGTTGGTGTGATTGTTGAGTTACTTAATGCGCGTTGCTGTGATGGGGACGGTGATATGTATAGTAGTGGTGGTGATGGTGGTGACAGTGTTTATGAACGAGAACAAGAAAATAATATGAATGGCAACAACAACAACAAACAGTTAACTAGCCAGCCTAAAACACCCAGTCAGGCAGGCAAGGCAGGCATTCATTCATTGAAAAATAAACAGCAGCAAACAGCAGGCAGGCAGTAAGGCATCCAGCCAGTCAACCAGCCATCAAACAAAAAATACATGGAAATTATTTTAAATCCAGCCTTGTTAAAGCGAAATAGCGGAACAAACACACCCAAGGTCGCCGACATCCACCACGCCCTAGATACGCCTCGAATTCATCAAAAGTAACAGGAGATCATGAAAAACAAATTACACTCCAAAAAAAAAAAAAAAAAAACTTAAAATCGAAGAAATAAAGAAAAGAAGAAAACAAATTAACAAACATACCGTAACACTAACGCACAGGCACACACATATATATATGTTATACATACATACAAAAGTATAGGGAAATAACAAAAAAAGTACGGATGTTATGCTGTCAGAGCAGACAGTAGACAGCAACAGACAAAGTTTGTGTGTGTTTTTTCATTCATTTATTGTTGTTTTCCTACTGCTGCGTATCGTCTTTGTTGTTGCTATTGCTGTTACTGTTACCACCTCATTTGTGTTGTGTCTGGTTTCTGATTCTACTATGAGAGGGTGTGTTTCGTTCAAGTTGCTCGTTCTATTATGTTGTTAATATGCGAACAACTTCCTCTCTGTTTATGTTTACTTTTACTATGTCGGCATACAATTTATTGTTGTAAGAGAGAGCATAAGAGCGAATATTTTTCAATGAATTTCTTTTTTAAAGACTTTCATTTTCATTTGTTTTTCAGAAAAATGTTCATTATTAAAAGAGGGGAGTGTTTAAACACCAGCTTAACATTTAAATGTGAATTTTAAATTATGTATTGCCATGAAGTGTCGCATTAGTCACTACGTAATGATAATTCAAGGGTAACAACAAAAATTAATATTTTAAGGGAGGGAAAAGGGGAAGAGTACTTTATTAAATTTTGGTCTATTCTCAAATAAAAGAACTAAAAATTGTACATCGGCCAAAGTTCTTTTCTTAGGCGCTATTAAACGATAGTTGTTGTAGAAAATTTAAAAATGTTTTAAAGTAATTAATATTTGGTCAACAAATCACCTGCATCTTAATTTTCGATTTTGAACAATTAAAAGGTTCTAACCCCCTCCAAATAATCAATCCTCAATCAAGGCTCCTTTGACCCGTGCTCATCCCTCACAGGATCACATCAAAAGCTAATATAGAAATCAAGCAAGCCCACCTCTTAAGAAAGATGAATAATATTCCTCACCACTACGCCCATTACAACAACTCAGTACATTTTCACAGCGGACGTTTGTGTTCGAACAACAACTTGTGGTAGCACTATTGCCCTAGAATTCACTAAAGTATACCAATTATCTGCTTAGCTGGCTAAATGAAACCAAAACTAAACGAAAACTAAAATAAGAGGAAGATGGGAGAAGTCGTTTTGTATCAACTTTATGATTATTTAAAACAAGGAAATATATTAATGATAATAACGATCAGTTCTGAAGTCACTATTAATGCATCATTCGCCTAGAGCTTAATTTTCAATCACTTTATGAAGAAAAACTCCAAGAATACCAATTCTGTATTTAAAATACTACAAACAAAAGGTTTGTAATATGAAATATGATTATCATGCAATCTGGAACATATTGACTTTTCATTAACTATGTTAATGTTTTTATTATTTATATAGTACTATCGATTAAATTAAACATTTTTGTTTGTTTTAAATCCTAATCCTCTTCGTCCGAAGGGTCGGATCGCCTTGAATCCTTTTCTCCTTTGTCACGTTTACTGGTATCATCAGATTTTCGCTTTCTATCTTCAGCACCACCGCCGCTGCCGCCTGTAGCTAAGCCATCAGACCATTTACCTCGAGGAATATCAGAATAAGCACTTGGATCCATGGGATCTAAAGCATCACTATCGTTACGACTATGATGACGACGGCCTTGACTAGAATAACGGTCTCTTTCACGTTCCGAACGTTCGCCACCACCACCACGTTCGCGTTCTTTACGCTGACGTGATAGTGCTCTGTCCAAATCACGGGATTTTTGCTTACGGGGTAAAGCTACTGTAGGACTGCCGGCTACTTCTTGCAGCGAAGGAAACTCATGGCTGTCCAAAGTGCGCGGAGACTTCGGCCTTAAAGAAGCATTAATAATTTCCTCTACTTCACGATGATGCCTAGCTTGAGCGGATTCTTTCACAGGTTCATCTTCCAAGTCACTTAAGGGTTCGCCATCACTATCTTGTTGCTCGCCCGAAGTGTCTTCCATTTGTTTTCTAATGAAGGCAGCACTTCTCGTCACCTCAGATTTGGGATGAGTGGGTGGCAACCAAGAGACAACATTCTCATTTTCACAAGCAAAATAATAACAACCACAACCGGGATCATACATTTCAATCCAACCCTTAGGCAAGGGATATTTACGTATCAAACGTTTGTATCTCTTCATATATTCCGGTGAAGGTTTGGTAACGCCTTCAGACCATCTATTAACACAGTATAAAGTGCACTTGTGCCAAATGTTGTATTTATTGGGGCATCCCTTGTAGCCAGCAGCTGTACCAGCCTCACCCATGCGTGCCTTCATTTGAGCCAACCAGTTGTTATCCTCTATGGGTTTGCGTATTTGATCATGATCCAAATCATACTGGGAGGGGTATTGGTATTCCTCAGAGTTTTGTTGATTATGGTTATCTGTATCCATTTCATCATAATCTTCGGCAATGACTTCTTCATTTTCAGCGGTTGTATTTAAGACGGCAGGTTCTGGCAACATGAGGGAAATATATTTTGTTAAATTTGTGGGCGAGTTTGGGAGAATTTCAACGTTCTTACCATTTTCCTTTTGGGCTTTTTGTTTGTTAACCAAACCACGCTGAGCCAATCTGGCTAGTAAGGCTGGAGGTAAACTCATTATTTTTTAATATTTAATCAAATTTTATTGTTTAATCAAGTTTATTTTCTTAAAAACTTTAAATACTACCGCTGTGTGTATAATATAAAATGATTTTCTGTTTTCGATTTGTTTTGTTGATGAGGTATATGTTCAGTGCCACATTTGTTTACAAATTGTTTACAGAGTTGCATTTTAAGGTACTTTAACGATTATTCTTAATTATGAATTAAAATATTTACAAATTCTGAATTATTTTATTAATATTATATGAAATTATTTAAATTTTTCTTTTTGTTTATTTAAGTATTTATTTTTTTAATAAAATTTTATGATATTTGCCATGCATCTCTGTGGGGGACACGTGGTTGTTTTGTAGGTACATTCGTAGTTGTGGTTTTCTTTATTTCTACATATTCGCCTGTGCTCATTTGGTGTGGATTCATTGAGAGCAACGCATCTCTACGGAAGGTAAATATTCCGGAAAAAAATGTGCTTTTCAATTTCATTTTATTTTTCTTCAAGAGAAGAAGAAAAGTACAAATTAAACAGATTTTTACGGGTTTTTTCTTACAATATTTGTTTTCTTTTATTTTTTGTTTAAACAAATTCTAGAGTCAACATTCGCTGCACAATAAACAATTGAACAATAAATTGGCAAAATTAAAGCAATTTGAGACGCGACAATTGCATAAAAAACGTTAAACATATTTTCATTTATGTTGTTATTGTTTTAAAAAATTCAAATTACGCCGTTAAATAAATTTGAAAATTTATCTATTCATTGCTTAAAAACGTTTTACGTTTGCTTTACTAAAGAAATATTTTAAATAAAAGAGCACTACCATGTCTGCACCCACCAATGGTTTTGTAACAACTCCCACAGATGCTGGAGACCTGCAAGATGGTTTATCCTGCAGTCAGCTGTTTGCCAATGCCGAAGGTTTGACTTACAAGTGAGTATGAGACCCATAAGTTTAAAAATTGAGAATTTTTTTTTAAATATTTTCTCTTTTCCCAAACAGTGATTTTCTTATACTGCCGGGCTACATAGATTTCACTGCTGAGGAAGTGGATCTTACTTCTCCTTTAACCAAAAAAATTAGATTGCGTGCACCTTTGGTTTCCTCTCCTATGGACACAGTAACAGAATCTGATATGGCTATTGCAATGGCGGTTAGTATTTTAAGTTTACTCCTCCTAATGTGAATAATTAACCAATAATAGATGACAACCGAATTCCAGTTGCTTTGCTAGTTGCCAAAAATTGCTTAAATTGATATTAGAGATGCCAACTAAAATTTAAAAATTTCCATTTTTTTACAACAAAAGTTTGGTTGTCATTCGTTATCAACCCATAAGTTTCCCTGAGGAACTTGTTCCTCATTCCCTAAGTAACAAAACAATGACATAAAAAATCTTAAACAAGAATCTATCGTCCGATCGACCGATTCAGTGATTTAAAAAATTAATACGAACTTATTGTGATCTTTTATAACAAATCTAATTCCAATATTTTTTTTATATTTACAGCTCGGTGGCGGCATTGGTATTTTACATCACAACTGCACGCCCGAATACCAGGCCAATGAAGTGCACAAAGTTAAAAAGTACAAACACGGTTTTATACGTGACCCTTCGGTTATGTCGCCCGACAACACTGTTGGCGATGTTTTGGAAGCTCGTCGTAAAAATGGTTTTACCGGCTATCCCATTACCGCCAACGGCAAATTGGGTGGCAAACTGTTGGGTATTGTCACATCGCGTGACATTGATTTTCGTGAAAACCAGCCTGAAATCAAATTGGGCACCATAATGACCACTGATCTTATAACTGCTCCCAATGGCATTAATCTACCCATGGCTAATGACATTTTGGAAAAGAGCAAAAAGGGCAAATTGCCCATTGTCAATGAAAATGGCGAATTGGTGGCCCTTATAGCTCGCACAGATTTGAAAAAGGCTCGTTCGTATCCCAATGCTTCGAAGGATAGCAATAAACAATTGCTTGTTGGCGCTGCCATTGGCACACGTCCCGAAGACAAGGATCGCCTAAAATTATTAGTGAACGCCGGTGTTGATGTCATTGTTTTGGATTCATCACAAGGCAATTCCATGTATCAAATTGAAATGATCAAATATATTAAGAATACCTATCCAGATTTGCAAGTTATTGGCGGAAATGGTGAGTAATGATTTATGGTGATAATTACTACTTGAGTATATTTTTTTTATATAAAGATTCAAAATGAAAATGAAATTTAATGAAGAAATTTCTCATTTAAAGCATTTTACATAAATTGATAAATTTTTAATTGTTACTAACAGAGACACATCACATGTGCGGTTTGGTTTATTTACTCGACAAGTTTAAAATTTCTTTAAAAAGCTTATCATCATTTTTTTACCGCTACTCTGTAAAACGAGTAGGTTTTCGTACAACAAATGTTTTAAAAAACGTTTTTGTAGTTAATATTAAGCAAAAATTGTTTCCAAGTAAATTTAATTCTTTACTTAATAGCTTTTTCAAACAATTCCTGCGATTTTTTTCTTTTCATTTATTCTAAATTCTTGTACTCGTATACTTTTTGTAATGACGGAACAAAATGTTCACTTTTAATTCGTTTTAAAGACGAATATTTAAACGAAAATTTTCATTGGTTTTTAAAACTCTCTGGATATTTTCTTTTTTAGATAAATTTAAATTTATTTATAAAAGTCTCAGTAATTACGTTTGCCAAAGAATGATAGGCCCTCAAAAATATATGTGCGGAGATAAAAGTATATATACAAGGCTATTTACTATAGAATTTTTGAAATTTCGCATAAAAAAAAACAAAATATGTTAAAAATTTATTGACCTTAGAATTCTTGAGCATTTTAAAAATTTTGAACAATATTTATGGGCTCGTGAATAACACAAGTAGAAGTATTCTTTCAATCTAAAAAGAAATATTCCATAAAAGAAATTTAAAAATTTTTTTTATTACTTTGTTAACGCAAAACAAATGATTTTTATTTATATAATGCAGAGAACAGTTAAAAAATGGATGAGTTTTTTTATACACAGAGCATGTTTTTAGAATAATTAGATTGTAGAATAAATTAATTACTCCAGATACTTGAAAAAAAAAGAATAATTTGCTATAAAACCAAACACTAACAGGACAAAACTGTTCATAAAACATTAAATACTTTGAAGTATATTCAATAACATGACAAATTTTGGAATTTCTTTCAATATTTTTCTAACTTACTCCGTTAATTTAAAAAATAATTCATTTTTGTAAGTAAAAACTAAAGAAATTACTTCCTTAGTTAATTACAAATATAAGAAAGAAATCCAGGAGAACTTCAAAAAATATGATGAAAAGAGCCCTGCGTGAAAGTGAATTTAACGAGCAGTGTGGCAAGAAAGAAGGCGCCGTAGTATAGTAGAAATATGTCTTCGGCGATTTCCTCTCAGTGGTCTTCTAGCAAAAACTCTGACAGTAAATAAATTTGGTAAGAAATGTTTCTCAAAAATCTGTAGTTGGGTGTCAATTTTAAATGCAGGTCTCGCACAACGTGAGTGGTATGGGAAGCTAAGTCGTAAACCTGACTAAAGGGTTGTACTGACCAATTAAGTAAGTTAGTGGCAAGGAAGAATAGAATTACCAAAAGTGTGCAAATTATTCCAGCCTGATAGGTGCTCAGCATTCCGCTTTATTCAGATCGAAATAGAGTCAGAGTTTCTTTTGTTTGCTCACTCAGAGCTCGTTTAGAAAGCAGCATGCTGTGTTGCCTCATCGTATAGGTGGTTAATGCCATTGAATGCCATCCTTATACCGTCATGCATTTCACTATTCTCT
The DNA here is from genome assembly GCA_936449025.2 of Sarcophaga subvicina. Classification (NCBI taxonomy): domain Eukaryota; kingdom Metazoa; phylum Arthropoda; class Insecta; order Diptera; family Sarcophagidae; genus Sarcophaga; species Sarcophaga subvicina. The sequence continues at coordinate 2,100,261 of OW388080.2, read as the reverse complement.
TTAGAGGAATTTTCATTCACTTAAAAATCAAATTTTTCCGCAAAAAGGAGTTATAACAACAACAATTTAATTATTTTAGATTAGCCGCAGTGGCCTTAAGTCTTCTTAACCCGTCATTAAATCAATAGGGTGCATCTGGGATGTTTGGGAAACAAATATTCGAAAGTAGCCAATAAATCGAAGTGATATACATACAAAAGTATGTAAGAATTTACAAAAAATAGGGAAAAAATTTCGAGAGAAAATTCATGTAGATTAACATGGAATACGCTTCAATCATAAATCATATTTAATAAATAAATTTATTCTTTAGAAATGTAAATGAAAACTATAATCTGTTTTGCGTTACCATAAATGGTTTTTTAGTATTTCATCAGTTTAATTGACAATTTCATTAGAAAATATTTGTTTATTGAGGATAGATATTGTGTTATCTTTCGGATACTATAGATTAATAATAACTTTTGTTATTGTTTTTTTTTGTATGAAACAAAAACATGTTGTTATTTGTTAGATTATATCACAACAGTAAAACTAATTACTTTACGGAATGCTACATATTACGCTTCATATTTTCCCCTTTAACTTACTAATATAAAACCTATAATATATGTATCCTACACTCCAAATTCATTTTAACAAACTCATCTTAAATCATTACGTTTGTTCTTTTCGTTTTGTTTCTTTTTTCTTCTTTTTCGACGTTTAGTTGTTACCCGTGCCCAAGCTAAGAATCTCATTGATGCTGGCGTTGATGCTTTACGTATTGGCATGGGCTCTGGCTCGATTTGCATTACCCAGGAGGTAATGGCATGCGGTTGTCCACAAGCCACCGCTGTTTATCAAGTATCCTCGTATGCCAAACAATACGGTGTACCCATTATTGCTGATGGTGGCATTCAATCGATTGGCCATATTGTGAAGGCTTTGTGTTTAGGCGCCAGTGCTGTGATGATGGGTTCTTTGTTGGCCGGTACTTCGGAAGCACCCGGCGAATACTTCTTTTCGGATGGCGTACGCTTGAAGAAATATCGTGGTATGGGCTCTCTGGAGGCCATGGAAAGACGTGATGCCAAGGGTGCTGCCATGTCTCGCTATTATCACAACGATATGGATAAATTGAAAGTTGCCCAAGGTGTTAGTGGCAGTATTGTAGACAAGGGTTCTGTATTACGTTACTTGCCGTACTTGGAGGTTGGCCTACAGCACAGTCTACAAGATATTGGCTGTAGATCCATTGATGAATTACGTGCATCGATTTATAATGGCAAATTGCGTTTCATGAAACGTACTCATTCCGCTCAAATTGAAGGTAATGTACATGGCCTGTTCTCTTATGAAAAGAGATTATTCTAACATACAACGGCCTCCATGCATGGGGCACCAACAACAAAGAAAAGTAAAATGACTCCCGGCGTCGGTATGGAACAAATGAATACAAGTGAAACAACAAGTTATGGCCTTGGCAATAGGATTTATGGTACACATTTTAAGCAACAAAAACTTAATCGTTAAAGAATAAATAAATTTACTTAAAAATTACAATTTGCAGAGTAATTGAAAAAGTTCATGAAACAAAGTTTTTTTTAGATTTAGAAACTTTAGATTAAAGCATTGATTGATTCCCTTGTAAGCCAAACTTAAAACAAAAAACAGAGTAAAACTAATCTAGCTTTAAACTTGGTTCTCTAACTTAACAGCTTCTTATTTCATTTTTCCATGTATTTTTCTTTGCTTTCTTGGTTGGATTCCTATTTCAAAGTGAAGTCTTTCTTTAATTTAAAGATCTATTTTGTATGCCTTTTTTAAAATAGTTTTTTTTAACTATCCTACTATTTTTTTAAAATATTTTTATATAAAATTATTCTTTTTTTTTAATTATTTAGTTAAGTGTTCAAATGTCTATAGGTACATATACATTGTAGTTTAATATATACATAATAAAAATATTTAATATTACTTAAACAAACAAACATTTATGAAATCACTCTTATTATGTATTGATGTTGTTACAACAGTTTATAATTTACCATATGCAGCGTATAGAGTGTACATACGTATATAAAATAAATGTTTAAAATTTAAAAGTAAACGCATAAATTATGTAACTTAAAATTTAAAAAAATAAATAAACAAAATATTTAAATAAACAAATTGAAATGTGAATAGAAAAATTAAGAAAGACTCCTCGATATCTTGACGGAACATAAACAGAAATGTGGCTTTAGAAATTTGTAACGATCCCATCCAGTTTCCATTAAAAAGGAAATTATGCAAAGTAAATGGAAATAGTTTCTGATAATCTGACAATGACATAGTCATTGAATTCTACGCAAAGAGAAGGCTTAGTAAGGACTAGAATCCCAAGTCTGAGTAATCTAGTAAATTAACTCCTAACAGCACCCCCCTAGCAAACCACAACCAGCATCGACGCTGCTATAAGTTATTGAAGAGTATTTAAAACATTGAAATGTTTTTTTTTATTGCTTTACATTGTTTAATGGAATTGCGTATTAAATACCTATTTGACCTTTATCAGGGGATTAAGTAAGCCTTTTTCTTCTTTCAAATTTGCTATACTTATTCGTACGTAGTATATGATGCCATTACTATTTATTTATTGGCCTTAATTAACGACTAAAACCGCACACCGCTGGTAATGGTTATTGGTATCGTTTTCCCTGAATTTATTTCCCAACACACTGTTTGTCTCCTCCATAAACATGCAAAATTTCAATTACAATTCAATTGGCAACAATTGATTACATTTTCACCAGTTTCTTCTTCAGTTTTTCTTTGTAGTTTAATTTGTGGACAGGCAAAAAAAAAAGAAATTTAATTTCTTTTGCAATTGCAAAGTAATTACTTTGTTACCGTCCAGTATTGGAGAGCATGCTACCACCACCACCATCGCTATCTATTAGTGGCCTAATAAAAGTTCTACTATTCCGTGGTAAATTGTTTTCTCCATTAATAAAATAAAATTACAGTAAACTGAAGAAGACAGGGAGGTGACAATAACATAAAAGAGACTCCTCTGTCTGTCTCTGTCCTTTATCATATTGTGACGTGAACTGGAGTTATGACAACACATTTATTGTAACAGGCTTCTAGCATGTTTCAGTAGGGCTTAATAGGTAGAGAATTCCTTAAAACTTGTTTATAAGGGATGAATTGCTAATATCAACTAGAGACAGAAAAAGGGAAAGTAGCTTAGAGACAGGAAAAAAATAAAGGGTGCAGTGTCGTCTTTTGAAAAGTTTGCCATACCATGCAAGTCCATTGAAGAGAATGAATAAGAATGTCTGAACCATTCCATGCAGTATGTGTTGTACGTTAGGGTACTCTTTCATCACTATTGTTGTTCCCCGTAGCGATGATGTGGTATAAAGGCAAGCAACTGAAAAGAAAGAATCGAGAAGCAATACTTTGTCGGAATTAGTACAGCGCAATATATGTAGGTTACAACTTGCAAAACGCTGGACATTTGGAGGAGAGTTAATTAGACATCTAACTGGTAAAATTAATGCGCGCTGGTCAGAATGAGAAAGAAGAGGAATTCGTACAATAACTGCTTTGTAACTAAGCCGCTCTATGCAGCCTTAGACTTAGGCACCGATGCAGTGCTTTCAGGAACGGGACACCTTTGGAAATTTGTCGAATTTGATAAGATTTGTTAAGAGTTTTAAAATATACGAGAGACTGGATTAGGAAGGGCTAAATTTCAGCATATCAGAAATATAATAGAATCAATGTACATCTAGGAGCTACAAGAAAAACTAGAAACAATACAGGATCTTTAGCTTACATTGATGGTCACTTCTTTCACTTCTTTCTTCGAATAAATTGCGTACGTGACCTTGAATAGTTCTATGTCAGAGGATTTGCCTGAGTCGTAAATTAGAAATAAAGGGAGTGTGTTGGAAATATAGAGAGATGAGTATTCTATTAAATTTTGGCACACAAGATACCTATTCTATTAACATATACAATAATAGCGCATTGTAGCGAATGGCTCAATATTCATTGAGCACCCTGTATATTCACGATACCTATTTAATATTTTTTACTCTTACTTTTTTCTAAATAATAAAAAAACAACCTGCGTAGTTGACGTACATATTGTTTTCTGCAACCCTCGCTCTTGCCAGGCATATGAACGGCATACAAAAACAACAAACACTTTTAAATGCAATACAATTCTTAACAGTTTTATTTTGTTACGAGGCAAAAAAAGAGTGAAACAGAAAGACAGAGCATTGAGTATTTAGTAAACAATAACAGAAGGCAAAAAAAAAAACACATTATTTAGCTCAAATACATGGACCCACTACGTATCGCAAATTAACGAATGAGTATATACACACACACACACATATGTAGCTACACATACCGCAAATACATATACATTCTGAGCACTGCTGCCAGATTTTTTCAGACCTCATCCCCAAATCCATTTTTTTTATCCCCAAAAATCCCCAAGTCCATTATTTAATGTCCAAAAAAATCCCAAATACAATTAAATAAAAATTGTTTCTTATTTTATTTAAAAATTAATTTATTTTATGTGCACATAGTATGTATGTAAGTACAAATTAATGTCGAGTTCAATATTACCGTATATGTACATAAAAGTATACATACTACTTTTAATAAAATAATTTAAATTCATTATTATAAACTACCTTAAAGGTTGTTTACTGTAGTGTTAGTAAAAATTAATTAGGTTAATTACAATATTAAATAAAATTAAAATTTTGTAATTAAAAAAACTATTGGCCAATATTAACTATTTCAAAAATTCGGTATCGAAGTCCTCCGTGTGATTAGCTTCAGAAATTTTATTGTACATTGTATTTGAGTGAAAAAGTTTCAACATTTCAGGAGATGGTTCGAACTTTTCACAGCAAACAGAATTATTTGTTATATACAATGAGCGCCAAAAGTGAGTAAACACCACTGAAATAATTCATTTTTTAGGATAGCGAGAAAAGTAAATGAGAATAGTCGAATAAATTTCCAAAAATAAAAACGTTTATTTATTACTTATAAAATGTTAAAACAAAAACAACAATTCATGATAAAGGAACTTTTGTATACTTAAGAACAAAAATGTTTTATACTTAAGAACAAAAGTGTTGACTCACTTATGGCGCTTACTGTATACATACATTTAGTCTAAGAAGAGCTTTTAATAATTCATATTGCATTTAAGTTTTGTCCAGACTAAAACAACCGTTCCATTTTACAAATGGCATTTTGTCTATTGTTCTTCAGATAAGTCTATTGGGATATTTGCCTTTAATACAGGATTTAATTTTTTAGCAATAGAACAAAAATTTGGTTGGTGTACAGCATATATTTGGAGAAAATTGTTTGTATGTTTTAAAAAACATAATTTTTGTTGGAAAACATAGACTTGCCAGAGTAAAAATTCTATCACTTAAATATTTTTTATTATTATCCATTATGTTACTAAATCGATAAATTTTTTTATATGTAAAAAATCTATAGTTTTTTATTCCCAAAAACTCCCCAGCAGTGTTGGTTCATCGCCAAAAAATCCTTAGATCCCCAAACTGAAATTTTCATCCCTATTGGCTAAAAAAAATCCCCTATTTGGGGATAAATCCCCTAATCTGGCAGCAGTGATTCTGAGCATTGTTGACATGCCAATTGCATTGTGAAAAATTAACTTTTACCGCTTTCTTGTTGTTACCAAAGCTGTTTGCCTGGCATTAAGCGAATAATTCGAATGTTGATGTTGAAATTGAAAAATTGTTGTGAACTAAACGAACTGACTGACGACGTCACAGCGCTTATTTCACTCACTCATTCATATTTTAATGTATAAAGAGAAACTTCATCATCATTGACTACCAACTATAACTACCCTTTTTAAAGGTATAAAGGCTGTAAGACGAATGGTTTCACACGTTTGTCTGGGAAATACAAACAAACATCTACTGTTTATGGTTTCACACGTTCGTCTGTATGCATGGAAAACACAAATATTCCTTTTACAGAAACAGCATATAAAAAAACGGCCAACCGACTAAAGAAGAAACGAAATGAAACGAATCACATATTCCACTACCATCTATCCATCTGTAAATATTTGAAGTTAAAATAAATGAATGAGTGAGTGAATGAATAGCTGCAGCTGCTGGGAAGTCATCATCTTTAAGGGAGAACTTCAGCAATGAGTCGTCAGTCACTAAGCAAATGCAAAAACAAATGAAATTTAATGGCAATTGAGGGGGAAAAGCACTCTGTGAAGTGTCGCTCTCGCTTCCACGTAACAAATAATGAATAAGAAGAGCGATAATAATTATACGATAATGGAAATGCAATATGTTTGTATATGGTGGGTATTTCGTACATTTGTATTGTCGGCTTGATTATTTTTGTTTGCATTCTTTTTCTATAGGTATGTAGGTATGTACATACGTACGTATCCACGACGTACCCACCTATATATACTATACATATGTGTTTTGATTCCTTGTAGTATTGGGATAACAGTTTTTTTAAGCAATTGCAGGAAACGCTGCAATTTGGTGGAATATGTGTTTCTTTTTTTTTTTTGTTTACAACATTTTGAATACATTTTACAAACGAATTTATGGCATTTTGAATTTGTTAAACAAAGTCTTTTTGTGTTTTCTCTTTTAAAAAGGAAATATTCAAATAATTTTTTTCTTTGTTTGCTATTTACACGTGTATACATAAACTTATGCGAAATAGGCCTATTTTGTCGTTGTCGCAATGACAGGAGTTCAAAATAAATAAAACGTAAATTTTTTAAGGTTGGTCTTCTTCATTTCAGAAAGTAGGGAATAAATAAATATCAATGAAACAATATTTTTAGCAAAGTTTTTTTCTTTTTGCACGGGTAAAATTTATGCATTTTTTGAAAGTATAAAAAACCAAAACAAAAGAAAATAATATAATAAGCCTAACAAGCACACGGTTTTTATAAAAAAAAACGCCCTCCCTCCGGTTTGTCTAAAAACATTTGAGAAATCAAGAATTTTCAAACGCAGGCTTAGGAAGTTAGATACAAACCAAACTAAATCAATTATACTCTACAGTATTTTAGTTCCTACAGGGATACGGTATTGTGACATGCTCACACCACTGACAAAATAGACTACAAGCAGCACTTTATATTACCTATAAAACAACGTGGTAGACCTCAGTACTACAACGACCTGCTAAGTATAATTCCAGATGGAGAATCATTAAATAAACAACGGCTATCTCGAAGTTTCGTAGATAACAGAATCTCGCATACGTATGCATCACAGTTGTATGAAGTGAAAATTGATGACGGTAATGGAGGCTCTGGCGGCACTTCGAAAGATATTTTTTTAAGACTTGTAGCTTTATTGGTCATTTCACGATTTTGAGTAAAGTCGGGGACTTACTCTTCATCTCTCAGGCGAGTAAAGAATCGGGTGCGAAATAGCTACGCGAAGAGAGTGACAAAACCTGTAGATGGAGAATCCAAAATGTTTCGCGGATTTGGAATCAATTATCTTGAGCAAAATTATCACTATTTTTTAAGAAAAACTCCAGATAGGGGACAATATAGACAGAGTAACATTTGCCAAAGACAAAAAAATGTTCATCTTCGATAGTAGAAGGTAGGTTTTACCTCTGGAATTGGATTTAAAAAGCTTGATAACTCTTTTGGGGGCATTTTCAAGTCACATTGTCTATATACAGTGCTGGACAATTCAATGGAAACTTTTTTTGAGATTTACTTTTCTATTGTTAGAAGTCGAAAACCAAAAACAATTTCTGAAGAAACTGAAACATTATTTAGGAATTTTATTTTACACATTCTGTTTGATGTATTAAGAAACAAAAAAATTATATAAAAATAACATTCTTCTAAAATTATAAAGAAGAGTAAAAGTATTCAATTTTGAGGTATTGACAAAAAAATGGAAACTTTCTTTATAATATTAGAACAATGTTATTTTTATGCAATTATTTTTTGTTTGTTAATACATCAAACAGAATGTTTAAAATAAAACTCCTAAATAACTGTTAAATTCTTTAGAAATTGTTTTGGTTTTCCGAATTCTTACAATGAAAAAGTACATTTTAAGAAAAGTTTCCATTGAATTGTCCAGCACTGTATATTTAATAAGCAAACAGGATGGGCACATCCGAATTCGAACATAAATTTTTTTGTTTAATATTGAACGTGATTGATCAATTTGAAATTCGAAAACAGAGTGTAACAGGTAAAAAATTGAAAATAAGGAATGATAACCTAAAAACCAGTTACAAATATCAGCCTAATTGGTTCCAAGTTGGCTTATGCTGCTGTAGGATATAGAGAGATACCAATTGTTAGCTAAGGATCCTATACACAGACAAAGAAACAAACTAATTGAAAGCAGGAAATAATTATTTTTTCTATTAAATTGCTTACACATGAAGGCATAGGCATGCAATGATCCTGTTTATCAAACCCACCCATTACCAATATAACGTGTAAGTTAAAGCCTTCTTGGCAAGTGGCTAGATTAGTTTGCTTGTTGCATTAACACTTCAGAATTATTTTCTTTGTTTTTTGTTTTTTATACGGTCTGGCCTGTGCTTGCTGTAAATTACTAACCACCATCATCAACACCACTACCTTTGAGGCTTCATCATAAAGCTGCTGTCTTTATACATACGATATGTGCAGATATACAAATCGGCTCGACAAAAAGAAAGAAAAAGCTTAAATATGATGGTAGAACGAACAACGTGTATAGAAGATGGAAGTGATGGTACTCTCAAGCAAGTGTATAAAGAAGTTCTTGCATGAATGCTGTGTTCCTGTTCGAATTTGATAATCATTTGCATAAATATTGTGTGTTAAATGTGTGCGTGCTTGTGCTGGCAGCATCATTTCCATTCATTCATTCATTCATATTTCCATGCTCCATTCATATGCAAGGTAATGATGAGGGCCCATCTACTCCATAATAATCATGACTGCCATAATGTTGTTTTAATGACGGTCATCTTTTGAAATGATTATGGTAGGATGAGTAATAATTGCCAGTATGACGCTGTAAGCATCTACATTATCATTGCCGAAATAGTTAAAGAACTACTGATGTATGTATGTATGTCCTTGACGATGGTGGTGGTTTTATCGCCATGTAGCAAGGAGAAAAAATTCCTCTATTCCTTAATGGAAAAATCGATAATCATGTTCCTACGTACATACATGCAAGCATACAATGCTGTTTATGCATGCAAAAATATCGATGGAAAAAGTATGTATAAATTTAACCTGGGCCAGCAGAAATTATTGGGGAGTTCATAATTGTAAATTAAAATGAAAATAAATTATCATAAAATTCCAAATCAAATGCATAAATGAGCGAAGCAATCTTTAGCTTATAATACAGGGTATTCCAAAAGAAAGTTGTATTTGTATTCGTTTAGCTTACAGTGTGAACACAAAAAATTTTGAGAAGTAATCGTAATATATTGCTTCGTAATACAGGGGCTGTATTACGTAGCAGAAGATACTAGAAGACGCTTACTAGAAAGTGGATCAAAAAGTTTAAGAAGATACTAGGATGGCGAAATCGAATCAGGGAGACTAACCAATATCATCAAGAACATTAGAAAAAATTAGAAAGGAATACTGTTAAAGCTTTTCAATTTCCATCACCTTGAAAATAATATGAGAGCGCCCAGACTTTTTCAAAACGTTATGAAACTGATACATTTAAATGGGTTCCTGACCATAAGAGCAATCAGATTGCGGAAGGGCAAATTCTTTGGGCTCAAGAAACAAAATTCTTATGATTCCTAATATCTAACATCAAGTACGTAGTGCGGACTTATTAGACAACGACCCATGGTTCAAACCCCCATCTCAGCTCGAACTTTTCGAACAAAAACGTAATATAAGAGAATTTTTTTGTGCGAATTCCTCAGCAGTTTTTGAGAGTAAAATAAAATTGCCACAAAAAACTTCTCAGAAAATTTCGTATTCGACAGTAAACTATAGGTGTAGACACTCATGGATGAAATTAACACCCACAACATGGGTGGTGTGATCGTAAGGCTGACTGAAGGGGTGTAATGAACAATTAAATAAGAAAGAAAATGGCCATTAGATCCCTAGAGTATGTATTTTACATCACATCTCAGATTATTTCTGGCGAGAAATTCGACGGTTATCACCATATAGGTTCCTGGGCGTGAAGACATTCACGTTAACAACAACAACAACATATTGATTTGAAAAAGAAGTTCACAATATAATTTGGAAAATTCCGTCATTTTTCCGAAAAATTTACCGTGTTTTACGAGCGTTAGCTGTAAATGTAAGCAGAAACACTTGCTCGTAATAAATATATTGTATTTTAATTACGATACACAAACAACAACTTCGGTTTGTCTGCTGAATTTATAGCCCCGGCTATAGTTAGTACTTTGCTTGTTTCTTGTTATTTTTGTTTGAATTTTTTTTCATTCAAATCATAACAACATTCAATGCAAATTCGACATTCTTTGAAAAGCTGAAAGCCTGTTACTTAGTTCGGTTATTTTCTGGAAAAAGTTGGCATCATTGTCTTTAACATACACAGAAGTTAACAACAAACAACAACATACATATAACGGATAAAACAAAACATAAACAGTAACCAAATAATATGTACTTTAAATGCGAACGAAGACTGTTGTTAAAAGGGTGACTGCAAGTATTGCGAATTTGCTGTTAAAGATGATAAACGAATTTGAGAGGGCAGTGCAAGGTTATTTAGCAGTACTTACGTACTAAAATAATAATAACATTAAACTGTTACTGTTACCGCCACAAAAAGCCAACAACAATAATAATAATAGCACAATAATAATGTTGTTTTTCTTTATAGTATTCGGTTTTTTTCTATTTTTTTCGTCGTGTTATTTATACCCTACAAGTATATAGGTGTGTGCATGTGTACATATGTATGTAATATACGAGTTTTGTATTGTTTATATGAGCTTTGTTTTGTTATTGTTGTTGCTTGTACAACAAGTATTTGTTTATTATTTTTTTGTTTCTGTTTTTGTTCTTGTGTTGTGTTGTTTTTTTTTCGGTTTCTATTTTTCTTCTTTATTTCATAACAATAAAAAGATTGGTTTTAATTCCTCTGTCTACTCAATTCTGTTAGCCATGTTCTTTTGTTGTTGTACATCTGTTGGAAAATAACAACAACACTTGTTTTTGTTCATACAATAAAAATAACACTTGCTTACATGCATGGGCAGTCTCTTTCTGCTACTCTACCGCACACACACAATACGTAGTAATTTGTTATTGTTATTTGTGGTGTTTGCTTACTCATAACAATTGGGTCTACTACTGATTTTTTGCAACAACAATAAATTTACTACGGAAAAACAACACAGGGGAATAAAATGTAAATGTACAGTATGGGGCAAAACTGTTTGAAGTTTTAAATAAATTTCTTTATAATGGATTCTTTAAAAATTTAATAAAAACCACTGAAAATTTACAGAAGTGATTGAAATATTTCTGGCCATTCAACTTACTTTTGAAATATAAATATTGCCCGCGGGAAAGCTATAGGTGGCCGATGGTCGAATTATTAAAATACGTTTCAAGTATTTCGACATGTGGTATGTCCACAAGAGTAATGAGAGAAGACGAATATAACAACGACGAATATAACAACAAAACCAACCCCCTTTGTTTGTTTTTATTTAAATTATAAAGTGTAGTTTATTATTACATATATGTATGGTACATACATACATGCATACATACATACATATACAGTGCATGACAAAACAATAGAAACTTTTTCAAAAATTTATTTATGTGTTACAATCGGACGAAAATTTAAAAATCTTTTTAAGAAATCGGCAAAATATTAATGCCTTTTATTAATATGCACTGTTATTAACATTTCTGTATTTTAAAAAATATATAAAAAGACTATATAATTCAGTAATTAAAAAAAAAAATAATTCTATTCACATATTTGATGTTGACAAAACACTGGAAACTTTGGAAACTTTTTAATTTTTGAATTATATAATTCATTTTTATACATAATTTTAATATACAGAAACGTTAATAACAGTGCATATTAATAAACTCCACAAATGTTTTGCCGATTTTTAAAAAACATGTTAAATTTTCGTCCGATTAAGTACATTTTTGAAAAAGTTTCCATTGTTTTGTCAAGCACTGTATGTATATATGTATATACATATATGTATACATATATTTATATATATATACATATATGTATACATATATTTATATATATATACATATATGTATACATATATTTATATATATATACATATATGTATACATATATTTATATATATATACATATATGTATGTATGCATGCGTGAATGTACAAATAAATTGTGTTTTTGTGTATCCAAACAACAACAATGATAGCTATATTATAGGTAGTAGGAAAGCACAATAAAAACAAGAGAACAAACAAAATAGATGTGGATAGAGTTGGTGTTTTGTTTTTTCTTTTGCAATTTTTTCAATGTTTTTGTTTTGTTTTCTTAGTACGTGTGTTTTTTTATTGTTTCTTTCTTTTCTTGGTTATTTTGTGTGCGTATGGATGTGTGTGTTTTATGTGGTTTCATTCAGTAGCCGTTCGATAGAGAGATAACCTCCAACTAGAACAACTTATGCGTTCCTAGTATTTCGCTTGTTTTAAAAAACCAACAACAAGTGTAAATCATCATATACGCTTTCACACACACACACACACACGTAATAATAAATAAAAGCCAATCAAAACAAATTGTTGTTTATAAAATAAATTGGTTTATTTTTTTTTGTGGCCTTTAGAAGAGGATTTTTTTTCTTCCTTTCTTTGAAGAAAAAAAACTGTCCCCAACACAAACAACAACAAACAAATACACACACGAATAAAAAAATGATGGGATGACAGCCAGACAGACACACAATCTAATGTGTTTGCGGCAAGTAAAGAGGGTGGGTGGTAAACAAAAACAAAACTTTTGTGTTTTTTTTCTTTATGACAAAAAAAATATTGAAGAACACAACAGTGTTGAAAAATTCAGTACTTTTGTATTTTTTACAGTACTTTTTCATTTCAAAAATACCGCAGCAGTACAAGCTTTCAGTACTTTTCATCAAATTCATTTTTGTTCGTTCAAAACTTAAATATATATTTTAATAAATTCTCACATTCTTTTTCCGTTTCCGGGTTTAATTAAGCCCCGTTTTGTGTACTGCACTATGGTGGGTGGTCTGTCTGTCTAATAGGTAGTTACAAGTTACAGTAGCCTTATTAGACATAGACGCTCAAAAAAGCCACTGTTCAAATCCCAGGGTCAGAGAAAAACGAAAACAAAAAATGAATTTGTTTGTTAGAAAGAAGTAGGTGGTAAGGAAAGGTGTTCGGTCGCCAAACCACCACCCACCCCCAACCAACAAAACTCGCCATTCGGGACAAATAAATGGGTTTGGATAGAAAAAGAAAAATTTTTTTTTTTGTTGGGTTTTTTTTTGTATAAAAATTTTTTTTCTTTTGAAATGTGATTTGGACGGTGCGTGACTAGAATAAGAAATTTTCACCTCTGTTAGTGGAGGCATTCACCGATATGTCTGGTTACTACATTAAAAAACAATGTTGCCATTGTCTTCTGTTTAAAATTTTAAAAAATTAAATTTTAATCATTTTATAAATGAATTTTTGAAACTTTTCTTTTTTGCAAATTGGAAATTCTTTGTCGAAATATTTATAAATTTTTGTGCTTTTTTTTTTTGTTTGAATCGGATCTAAAAATCGGATCAGGAAAAATTATTAAAGAAAAAAATTATTTAATTAATTTTTTTTTAATTTTTTTTCTTTTTCAAAAAATTTATGATTTGTTGCACTTTTCACTATAAATGGGGCAGGCAGGCGGGGGTCCCTAAGATTTTTTAGATTACGAAAAGCAATAAGCAACCTCACGATTCGAATTTTGTTTTTGGTATGAGAAATATGTTAGTTTTTTCCATTCCCGTAAAGTAAAATATATTAAATAAAATAAATAATAATTTAAATATAATATAAATTAAATAAAATATATTTTTATAAAACTACCATTTGATGCAAAAAGGTACTATTTCAGTACTATTTAAAAATTTCAATTTTGCAACACTGGCATGTGTGTCTCAGTGATCAAAAATTTTGTACATTGGTGGTGAAAAAAAATTTTTTAAGTCGCGCTGGCTGCTCTTCTCTCCCCTCATGAAATTTGTAGACTTTCAGGTTCGATTAAAACTGGAAAAATCACACGACATTACCGACCACAATGTTCTATTACACCTGAACGTCATTACCGATGGTTAAATTAGGAGACTTATGCCCAAAATAATTTTTTTTTTAAATCTTTTAACTCTTCTTTCCCTAAATGGAATTAAAATCGCCCTTAAATATAAAACCCTAAACTGGTAACTCATGATTTTAAATGTAAGAAGAAATGTAGTAAAGACAACCACACTCAGTAAAAATTGTAATAAAATCTGTTCACTCACCATACTTTAATGTGGTACCGCTATCATTTTTCTTCTTCTGCTTTTCTAATTTTTCTGCGTTCTCCGCATAAAAAATATTTTAATGTGGTACCGCTATTATCATTCTTCTTCTTCTGCCTTTCAATTTTTTCTGCGTTCACAGCATAATAAAGGAAAATCTTGCAGCTGCATGCTCATCAGTTTTGTTTCAACGAAAGCACACATTTCATTTAAAATTGAAGACACTAGTAAAGACAACAACACCGCACTCACTAAAATTGTAATAAAAGCTATTCACTCTTCATATTTTAATGTAGTACCGTTATTATTCTTATTCTTCTTTTCTAATTTTTCTGTGAGCAAAATCTTTCAGCTGCCCATCATTTTTTTTGTAACAAAAGCACTCACTTCAAATAATATTAATTCACTTTAGATATTTTGCACAATTTCAATTAAGATCCACCAAAAACTTTTCACTTTTTATGCTTTTTTGCTACTAAATAAAGAATTTTTCTATTTGCAAGAACAAACACCGTGTTGCGCTTGCGATCGATGTAACAAAACTAATTGGAAAGGCGTTATTACACAAACTGCTTGTTTTCGTACCGGTATTGCCATTGTGACTAACTACAGAATGTTAGTGGAGGCATTCACCGATATGTCAGGTTACTGAATTAAAACAATGTTGCCATTGTGTCATTCTATTTAAAATTCTAAAAAATTAAAATTACAAAAAATAATTAATTTTAATTATTTTGTAAATGCATTTTTGAATAATTTCTTTCATTTATGTTCTATTCCCAAAATGGTTTTTTGCAAATTGTCGAAATTTTTATAAAGTTTTGTGCTTTTTTGTTTGAATCGGATCTAAAAATCGGATCAGGAAAAATTATTATTATTATTTTCAAAATAAAGCTGGTTACATACAGTAAAGGTCCCGGTTAGCCAGGGGCCAGGGGTATGTACTAAAATTTGTAGTGACTTTCGGAATAGCTGAGGGTTCGATTAAAACTGGAATAACCACACGACATTACCGATCACAATACCTGGACGTCATTACCGATGGTTAAATTAGGAGACAGACTTATGCCCAAAATAATTTTTTTTAACTCCTATAATCAATTGAATTTCTTTCCCTAAATGGAATTAAAATCGCCCTTAAACTGGCAACTTATGATTTTAAATGTAAGAAATGTAGTAAAGACAACAACACTCAGTAAAAATTGTAATAAAATCTCTTCACTCACCATATTTTAATGTAGTACCGCTATCATTTTTCTTCTTCTGCTTTTCTAATTTTTCTGCGTTCACAGCATAAAAAATATTTTAATGTGGTACCGCTATCATTGTTCTTCTTCTGCCTTTATAATTTTTCAGCGTTCACAGCATAAAAAAGGAAAATCTTGCAGCTGCAGGCCCATCAGTTTTGTTTTAACGAAAGCACACATTTCATTTACGATTGAAGACACTAGTAAAGACAACAACACCGCACTCACTAAAATTGTAATAAAAGCTTTTCACTATTCATATTTTAATGTAGTACCGTTATTATTCTTATTCTCCTTTTTTTGTAATTTTTCTGTGTAAGCAAAATCTTTCAGCTGCCCATCATTTGTTTTTGTAACAAAAGCAATCACTTCAAATAATATTTATTCACTTTAGATATTTTGCACAATTTTAATTAAGATCCACCAAAAACGTTTCAATTTTTATGCTTTTTCGCTACTAAATAAAAAATTTTTCTATTTGCAAGAACAAACACCGTGTTGCGCTTGCGATCGATGTAACAAAACTGATTGGAAAGGCGTTATTACACAAACTGCTTGTTTTCGTATCGGTATTGCCATTGTGACTAACTAGAGAATGTTAGTGGGGGCATTCACCGAAATGTCAGGTTACCGCATTAAAACAATGTTGCCATTGTGTCATTCTATTTAAAATTCGAAAAAAATTAAAATTACAAAAAATAATTAAATTTTAATTATTTTGTAAATGCATTTTTGAATAATTTCTTTCATTTATGTTCTATTCCCAAAATGGTTTTTTGCAAATTGTCGAAATTTTTATAAAGTTTTGTGCTTTTTTGTTTGAATCGGATCTAAAAATCGGATCAGGAAAAATTATTATTATTATTTTCAAAATAAAGCTGGTTACAGACAGCAAAGGTCCCGGTTAGCCAGGGACCAGGGGTATGTACTAAAATTTGTAGTGACTTTCGGAATAGCTAAGGGTTCGATTAAAACTGGAAAAACCACACGATATTACCGACCACAATACCAGGACGTCATTACCGATGGTTAAATTAGGAGACAGACTTATGCCCAAAATAATTTTTTTTAACTCTTATAATCAACTGAATTTCTTTCCCTAAATGAATTAAAATCGCCCTTAAACTGGCAGCTTATGATTTTAAATGTAAGAAATGTAGTAAAGACAACCACACTCATTAAAAATTGTAATAAAATCTCTTCACTCACCATATTTTAATGTAGTACCGCTATCATTTTTCTTCTTCTGCTTTTCTAATTTTTCTGCGTTCACAGCATAAAAAATATTTTAATGTGGTACCGCTATCATTGTTCTTCTTCTGCCTTTATAATTTTTCTGCGTTCACAGCATAAAAAAGGAAAATCTTGCAGCTGCATGCTCATCAGTTTTGTTTTAACGAAAGCACACAATTCATTTAAAAATTGAAGACAGTAGCAAAGACAACAACACCGCACTCACAAAAATTTTAGTAAAAGCTTTTCACTCTTCATATTTTAATGTAGTACCGTTATTATTCTTATTCTTCTTTTCTAATTTTTCTGTGTGAGCAAAATCTTTCAGCTGCCCATCATTTTTTTTTGTAACAAAAGCACTCACTTCAAATAATATTAATTCACTTTACATATTTTGCACAATTTCAATTAAGATCCACCAAAAATTTTTACTTTTTATGCTTTTTTGCTACTAAATAAAGAATTTTTCTATTTGCAAGAACAAACACCGTGTTGCGCTTGCGATCGATGTAACAAAACTAATTGGAAAGGCGTTATTACACAAACTGCTTGTTTTCGTACCGGTATTGCCACTGTGACTAACTACAGAATGTTAGTGTAGGCATTCACCGATATGCCAGGTTACTGAATTAAAACAATGTTGCCATTGTGTCATTCTATTTAAAATTCTAAAAAATTAAAATTACAAAATATAATTAAATTTTAATTATTTTGTAAAAGCATTTTTGAATAATTTCTTTCATTTATGTTCTATTCCCAAAATGCTTTTTTGCAAATTGTCGAAATATTTATAATTTTTTGTGCTTTTTTGTTTGAATCGAATCTAAAAATCGGATCAGGAAAAATTATTACTATTATTTTCAAAATAAAACTGGTTACAGGCAGTAAAGGTCCCGGTTACCAGGGGCCAGGGGTATGTACTAAAATTTGTAGTGACTTTCGGAATAGCGGAGGGTTCGATTAAAACTGGAATAACCACACGACATTACCGATCACAATACCTGGACGTCATTACCGATGGTTAAATTAGGAGACAGAATTATGCCCAAAATAATTTTTTTTTAACTCCTATAATCAACTGAATTTCTTTCCCTAAATGGAATTAAAATCGCCCTTAAACTGGCAACTTATGATTTTAAATGTAAGAAATGTAGTAAAGACAACCACACTCAGTAAAAATTGTAATAAAATCTCTTCACTCACCATATTTTAATGTAGTACCGCTATCATTTTTCTTCTTCTGCTTTTCTAAATTTTCTGCGTTCACAGCATAAAAAATATTTTAATGTGGAACCGCTATCATTGTTCTTCTTCTGCCTTTATAATTTTTCTGCGTTCACAACATAAAAAAGGAAAATCTTGCAGCTGCAGGCCCATCAGTTTTGTTTTAACGAAAGCACACATTTCATTTACGATTGAAGACACTAGTAAAGACAACAACAGCGCACTCACTAAAATTGTAATAAAAGCTTTTCACTATTCATATATTTTATTGTAGTACCGTTATTATTCTTCTTTTCTAATTTTTCTGCGTAAGCAACATAAAAAAGCAAAATCTAAATCAATATTTATTCACTTTAGATATTTTGCACACTTTTAATTAAGTAAGATTCACCAAAAACTTCACTTTTTGTGCTTTTTTGCTACTAAATAAAGAATTGTTCTATTTGCAATAGATAAACACCGTGTTGTGCTTGCGATTGATGTCACAAAACTGATTGGAAAGGCGTTATTACACAAACTGCTTGTTTTTGTATCGGTATTGCCATTGTGACTAACTAGAAAATGGTGTTGTTGTTGCTTTTTAAATTCAAAGCTGTAGATGAATAAAAATACCGTTTAAAAATACTCTTTTTTTAATTCATAAAATATTTGCGGATTTTTATTTAATAATTTGGTTTGGTTTGTTTATTTTTTCTTTCGCATTTTTCAGCGTGCGCAACACAAAAGAGGAAAATCTTTCAGCTGCCCATTACTTTTGTTTTAACGAAAATACTCATTTCATTTAAAATTGAAGACACTAGTAAAGACAACCACACCGCACTTACTAAAATTGTAAAAAAGCTATTCACTCTTCATATTTTAATGTAGTGCCGCTATCATTCTTCTTCTTGTTTTCTAATTTTTCTGCGTAAGCAACATAAAAAAGGAAAATCTATCAGCTGCCCATCATTATTTTCGTAACAAAAGCACTCACTTCAAATAATATTTATTCACTTTAGATATTTTGCACGCTTTTAATTAAGATTCACCAAAAACTTTTCACTTTTTATACTTTTTTGCCACTAAATAAAGAATTTTTCTATTTGCAAGAAACAAACACCGTGTTCTGCTTGCGATTGATGTCACAAAACTGATTGGAAAGGCGTTATTACACAAACTGTTTTTTTTCCGTATCGGTATTGCCATTGTGACTAAATAGAGAATGGTGTTCTTGCTTACTTTTTAAATTCAAATTTAAAGCTGAAATGAATAAAACTGCCGTTTTAAATATTTTTTTAATTCATACAATATTTGTGTATTTTTATTTAATAATTTGGTTTGGTTTATTTATTTTTTTTTCGTATTATATTTATTTATTTTTATAATTATAATTAATATTAATTTGATTTTAATTTACTTCACACTATTTTTGGGGGTTTTGTCGTTTATTTCATTTTGCTTACTGTTGTTGTTATCTTTTTGTTTATAATTTTTTTATATGCTACAGTATTTTTTGTTTTATTTATATATTTTATGTTTTCAATATAATTGTATAAGTATTTTTTTTTTGTTAAAAAGAAAATTGATTTTGAGAAAATTACTGTTTTAAAATAAAATTTTTACAAAAGTTTTCTTTTTTAAGAATTTTCATTTAATTTGATTATTTGTTGTCAGAGTAAATTATTATTATTTTTTGTTATTTTTACAAAAAATCTTTGTATATTTACTTTATTAATTTTCTTGGGCGGACTGTCAAAGAATAATGCTTTTTTAATTTAGCATTTTTCCTGTTGAAATATGAAAAAGAAAATATTTTTAAAGTAATTCAAAAAGTATTTAAAAAATATTTATTTATTGTGTTTTATAATAATAAAAAGAAAATTGTTTTTTTTAACTTTTTTTGAAAGGATATTAGGGCCAGTTTTGTTCAAGTTACTATTTTTATTATTATTTTTGCTTTATTTTTGTTGGTTTAAATATAATGATATGGTCTGTTAATTATTCTTTTTATTGTTTTTTAAATAATTATATTGAATTCTTTATATATACAAAACATTTTAGAAAAATTTTAATTTTTTTTAAATAAAAGAAAAAATGTGCCTGTTTTTTAATGTTTCGTTTTATATTTACAATATTGTTTTTTTATTTAATTTTTTTTTATAAATTACGTATTTTTTATTGTTTTATTTATTTTTTCCATTTTTATTTTATAGCACCTTTTTTCTATACAATATTTACGTTTTATTTTTATAAAGTAAATAAAAAATGCCTTTTTTTCTTTATTCTTCTTAATTTTTCATTTATTAAATATTACGTACTTGTTGTTAGTTCTAATTAAAGGGAAACAGGTTTGTCTTCCTTATGTAATAAGTTTTAAGTATTAATTTTAATTTTTATTTTGTGTATTTATTTTATTAAAAACTTTTACTTCAATTTTATTTTTTTATTTATTTTTTATTTAGAGAGGCTTAATTAATTTATATTTAATTAATATATTTCTTATTATGTTTTGTATTTAAATTTATAAAATGTTATTGCGAGGATAATGGTTCCCTCTGCTTAAGTATTCTGTATGAATTTAATAAAAATTAATAACATTCATACAGAAATTAAATAAAAATTGTTAGAAAATTAAAAATTTGAAATGAAATTGATGATAAAAAATTGTAATAATTATTTGCAAAAATATAAACTGATTTTTATTTTTTTTTAACACAATCCTCTTTAAAAAATTCAGAGTTCTACTTTACCCCTTATACCGATCTGCGTTAATATCCAACTCAGCCTTGTCCGTAAACATTTAAAGTTTAAATTAAAATAATTAATCGCCATATAGAATTATCCCATGATAAAGTAGATCAACTGGTTTTAATTTTTTTTAATAAATAAAACTGGTTTTTATTTTTTGTGTATTTTTTTAATAATTATTTCTTCAAATATTGTTGTTTTATTTAAAAATTAATAAAAATTATAATAATAAAACTAGGTTTTAACTAAAGCAAATATTTATAAAATAAGAAATGCATAAATTTGTGTTTTTTCTTCTTTTTTTTAATAATTATAATAATAATAAAAAATAATTTTAAAAATAATCTTTTCTTTCGTGTTCAATAAAAATTAACTTAAAATCTTTAAAATGTACATAAATTTTTCAAACTTATTAACAAAAAACAATTCAAATTACATTTTTTATAAGCTACTTTACTTAAAATTATTTGAATTAAATTTTAAAAATAATTAAAATTTACTTATTTTTAATATTTACATATAAATTTTTTTTATTTATTTTTTTTTGATTTTTATATAATATTTTCTACTATGAATTAAATGTATAATAATTAGGAAAACTTAGGATTTTTTTCTTAATAATTTTTGGAAATTTTAGATTATTTTTTTTTATAATTTTTTATAATAATAATAATAATTATAATAAACGATATGCTAATGGTTTATTTATTTTATTTTAAAATAAATTGTTTTCTTTTAATATTTATTTTTTATTTAAAGAAATTTATGCTATTATAAGCTACTGTTTGTTATCATTTTATTTTAATATTTATAACTAAGGGCAAGTATTGTATGTATTTTGTTTTGTTTTTTATATATTTTATATATTTATCATCATAATGTTTATAATTTTTAATAATAATTATTGTTTTGGAAAAAAAGAGATTCTTTAGCTTAATTTAAAAAAAGTTTAACTACCTTTTTTTGAGGGTTTTCTTTCTTTTTTATAAATAAATATGGATTTGTTGCTTTATTTTTCTTTTAAGATTTTTTAATGTTGTTTTTTAAATTATTTTTATAAAAAATTGTGTTTTTTTAATAACTTTTTTTTATATTTTTTTAGATTTAAAATGTGAGATCAAAAAAGGAAGTCAACTCAGAAAAAATCATAAAAAGTTGTTTAAATATTTACACATACAGGTAAAGAGAATTATTTACACACAATATTTCTTAAAAAAAAATAATTAAAAAGAATAACTTATTAAATACAGTCTTGTTTTAAAAAAATAATAATAAAATTTAAAAGGAAATTTAAAAATAAAAAATAAACCTTAAAACATGTTTATAATACTCAATTGTTTTTTTTTTAATAAAAAAGAAAAATTCATTTTCTTTTCATTTCCCTCTCTTATCAACTCTTAAAACTACTATTTACAATCAATAAAGTTTTTAATATTTTTATATTTTTTTACTCGTTTTACTCTTTTTACTCCTTAAGCTTAACTTAATCACATTTAATTTTTTTTAAAAAAAGTTATTCAAAATAAATTATAAAAAAAAATTTCAAAAAACAAAAAAAAAATTAAAAATAAAAAAACAAATTTTTATAATCCCTGACCCTGAACCAGGTCTGGGTAATTTTCAAAACATTGCACTTTACTTTCTCATTTTCTAGAATTTTGTTACTCTTTTTTTACTCTCCTTTTAAATTTCTTTGGTTTCTTCTTTTCTTCTTTCTTTCTAATCTTCTCTTCTACTCTTTCTACACAAGCAAAGAACTATAAAGAGAGTCCATTTTTCTATTAAAATTTCTCTACAAATTCTCTCTTCTCTTGTTTTTAATAATTCCACGCTGTATTTGCAGCAGCACTTACAGTATTACTCGCCGCCAACGTTTCATCTTCGTTGCTTAATCGATTGACTCGTACCATTCTGAGTTTATCTTCCTGTACCACCTTGATGCGTTCCTCATTCATTGCTGCGGCCGCTAACTCCTCTGCATTGTGCGTTTTCTCCTGATCACTTTCGTCGCAGTCTTCTTTTTCTTGTTTGATAACTACTTCGGGTTCCATAAACGATTGATGTGCCGCTTCCATTTCCATGTTGTCTTCCTGTTCTGCTGCCATCGTTTTATGCATGTCGTCTTCGTTACCACTACCGGTTGGTTGTTGTTGTTGTAATTCGTCACCTTGCTGCATCACACACACACCATTAATAATGCGTTCTCCCTCCCCAGCTGAGGGTACAGCGGGATTAACCCATTGCGGTGCGGCTGGTTTTCTTCGATTGGAGCGCATGTTATTCAAAAACTGTTGGGCATTCATTGCATTTAAAGCACTGTTACGGTATTCACTGGTTTTATCTTCATCATCGATTTCATCATTATCATTGTCCGATAAGTGAGACTCATCCATGTCATCCTCAAAGTCATCGTTACGCTCACGTTTCAACGAGCTCATGGATAAATCCAGGCCAGACATTTGCTCTCTAAACGCCTGATTTAAAGCCCGTAACTCTGCCTCATTGGTGGGCAAGGCAGTTTGAGGATTTGTGCCCGGCATGCCGGCCAAGGAACGTCCCAATAAGGCCGCCGCCGCAAAATAAGGTGGATAGGGCAAGGGTGTATTGCCGCTTAGGCCCATGCGTTCTTTGTGCAATTCCAATAGACGTTGCTGCAGTAAAATGCGAAACTGGACGGGGTCAAAGGGTGTGGAATTGGTGTTTTCTCTAGTGGGTATATTGGTTTCCTGCCCTGGTGGACCATGAGGCACTTGTTGCTTCAAACGCATACGATGGTTGTGGAACCAGTTGGTTATGGTGCGTGTGGCCAAACCCAATTCATTGGCCAGGAATTCTATGGTGCCCACATTGGGGTAAGGATCTAAGGCAAAGGCTAAACGTAAGGCTTCCTTTTGTTCCTCGGAGAATAGTACCCTTTGTTTCTTATTGGGCGGTGCTCCCGCACTGCCTACTGAACCTGGTCCAGGACTGCTGGTGTAAAAGTCATTGGTATCATTGCTGGAGGTATCCGAGCTGTTGTCCTGTTGATTGGGTCCCGTTGAACGTCTGCGTTTGGAAGCTTCTCGACGCTCGTTTTTTATTACCTGTAAACGCTCCACATTGTTGGCATCGGACAGCCACAGCTGCATGCGTATAAATGGTTCGCGACCCTTAATGGACAGCATATGCCAGGGCTTGGGCTTGCTCAGCAACTCTGATACAGAGCCTTGGGACAGACCCAAAACAGCTTCGCCAAATATCTTCTGGCCTATGTTGTTGGTTAACAAGGCCTCCTTGATTTTGGTGGTTATAACCTGAGTGTCTAAATCTTGTGTTAAAGCTGCCATTTCGTAAACGGTGGGCGACATGTGTTGGTGCATATTGCGCATGGCATTGGCTTGGTGGGGTGAGTGTATTGGCATCATCATGGGCTTTTTATCGGGTGTGGGACCGGCTGGTGTGGTACTGCCCGATGAAGGCTGTGAATTAGCTGCTGGCAAGGCTATAGCGTGTTGTGGCGGCAGACCTGGTGATGTCAACAGCATGCTCTGGTGATGCTGTTGGGCAGCTTGTGCTGCAGCAGCGGCTTGGGCTGCTTGTACAGCCGCCTGGGCAGCCTGTTGTTGGCTCTGTTGGGCAGCGGCAGCTTGTTGCTGTTGATGTTGTTGCATGGCCGCTGACATAACAGCAGCTGCTTGCATTTGTTGCATGATGTGAGCCGGTTCCTGCAGCTTCAACTCGCTCATCATCTTTTGCATAGGCAAAGAGGCCTGCATTTTACTGGCCAAACCCTGAGGAATTTGGGGAGAACCACTGTAGTTACCAGTTCTCATCAGTTTCTCAGGAGCAATTTTATATTGAGAAGCCACCAGCTTATGGACAGCATTCTCGTCTTCCAAAAACATTTTCATGCGTATAAAGGGTTCTCGGCCCTTTTGGGTTAGCATATGCCAGGGTTTGGGTCTGGCCAAGAGGTCTGATACCGAACCTTGAGACAAACCCAACACAGATTCGCCAAACAAACGTTGCGATATGGAATATTGCGAAAGAGCCTCTTTGACGCGGCGCACAATGTCCTCAGTGTTGAGATTATTGAACATATCGAACTGCTGCTGGGTTATGGGTGGCAAGACGGCTTTAGTAGGCCTTTGTGGAGGATTATGATGAGGCGGTACGGGTGGCTGTGTTATCAACGAATTGGTTATGGAGGCCATTCTTTGAAGAGGGCTGGCGGTGGCAGAGAACTCCTCATTGGGCGTCATAGCAGGCGGGAGTATGGAATTGCTGAGAGGACTGGGAGCAGCTGAATTAGTGTTGGTGGTCGAATTGTTGCTAGAGGGCAAGGGTGCAGGGGTTTTATTGCCTTGTTCTGATTTCATCATGCCAGGATAAAGTCTCTCCACCTCAGATGCCGAGGAAGAATCTTTATTGTTCGGTGTTGTTTGCCCGTGATTGCTGAGTGAGTTGCCGGAGGTAATTTCAAAGGAGCTGCGTTGACCATTCACTTTCGAAGAGTCTTTCGGTTTGTCCTCCGTGCCTAGAGAAAGATCTTGGGCGCCGTTCAACATTTGCTGCTGCAAAGCCATAAGACTAGAGAAATTGGCAAAGCTGGGAGGTTGAGAGACAGCATGCTGTTGTTGTTGCTGCTGCTGCTGCTGTTGTTGTTGTTGTTGTTGCTGTTGTTGTTGAATTTTGGACATTTCACGCTCAAAAGCCAAACGCATATTCTCATCGGCTGCCAAAGCGGGAAAGGCATTACCACCCATGCTAGCTGCCGCTGCTGCCGACGGCAGGCCACCACTGAAAAAGGGCGAAAGCAAAAAACTACAATTAGGCTTCAGTATAAACTGTTAAACCAAAAAAGAGAAGAAGTGCGAAGACTTGTGATTTGGTGCAAAGAAATACTTACCCGGGGAAAGCTTCTCGTGGGGCGCGTGCCATTAATTCCTGATATAAACGGGCCATTTTCTCGGGATTCATATCGTCCGGACGTAAATGAGACTGTCCTGGCATGACAGTTTCACCCATGGACTTACTGTTATGCTCCTTAAAGAAGGGCGATGAGCATGGCTGATGCGGCGACTTGGAGTCATCATTGCTGCGCGAATCCTCTGGTATGGTAGACGCTCTACGCTGATGATGATGTTCATGCAAACCAGATGGTCCTGATGATTTCATGAGTGACGATGCCTCATTTAAAATATGAGCAATACGTTCATCAGACATTGAATCATCACGACTGCTACCACCACCACCGCCATAAGGTGGTAAACCAGAATCTACAAAAAAAAAAACATCGAAAAGAAGAAAAAGGCAAAAGAGGAATTAGTAAGGAATGAAAAGGAAAAAAACAAGAATAAAAATAATATTAAAGACGAATTAATAAAACTTCAATTTGAAAGCAATAAATTTCCCATTAACGGTTATAAAAGTGAATGAATTTCAACGTTGACTTGCTTGATGCGTTGCAATGGTTTTGCTGCGATGGTTTTGCTGTTCATTAAACAAAAATACGAAAAAAATACCCCAAGAAATCAAAATCAATCATGTCATAAACAAATGAATTCGAAAAAGAAAAACAAAAAAGGAAGAGAACAGAACAGAACAAAATTTTATGATCCGGCTACGCAAATGCTAAAGACATCATTGGACTTTACATGGATGCCTGTCTGCAATTCATCAATTTGCCTGTGGTATTTGATTTTATGGGCCACTACTATTTATTGATCTGACCAAGAAAAGTACGCTTTTTTTTATCATTTTTTTGTGTGGTGTTTTTTTGTTTTTTTTTTGGCTTGAAATTAAGCCATAAAGTCTGGCTAGAGGAAATATAAGCCCACAAAAAAAATTCGCAAATTATTTAACATAAATTAATAAAAAAAAGCGCGAAATAAACAAATAAATTTCCCGGGAATTTAATGTGCAAAGATAATACGGCATTAACCCTTTTAAGACCTTCTACGATAATTGAAACTAAAAAAATTCAAAGTTTTCTGAACATTTTTAAATAAATTTACAAATTTAACTTCATTGCAAAAAGCTGTGAGAACACTTCTGGGATCCAGATAAGACATTTTCATTGCCTCTGTGATCATCCAGATCTAGCGGGCGATTAAGTTTCTTTTGGAAATCTTTCTTCAATAGCTGGACACAGTGTGTAAGCCTAAATACAATTGATCTACTTTACTGTATAAACAGCTTAGGGTGGCTGTAATTTATTTTCCTTTCATCTTATATGACAAACTCAATACCTGTAGTCTTGGTAACCTAATTTAACTTCTTAACTTTCTTCAAAACCTTATTCTTTAACTTCCAAGCCATCTATTTAGAAGCAGATGACAGCCAGATTTGTCAATAACGAATGCAAACTGTTTTAAGCATAGCTTCTTAAGTCTTTAAGAGATTTTCATAAGAAAATTGAGGTTATGTTTATAATTTTTAATCTCAAAAGATGGTGTTGTTCACTATGCCAAAAGAATTATTAAACCCTTTAAGTTTTTAGTTTTTTTTTACGTTTTTTGGATTAAATTTAAACCGAAAAAATCTTTTAGATTTCAAAAAATATACAAAAAAGGAGAGAAACTAAACAAGTTTGAGGTTATGTTATCCTTTGGTTTTAAGCTCTCCTTTACCTTAATCCCTAAATGAAGTTCTCTATCCCTTACTTTACTATTGTATATGTAAACACGAACACGAACACAAATACAAACACAAACACTTCTTCTGACACTTGCTCGTATTCAAACAGAGGTACTCGATTGATATCCTTGTTGTTGCTGTTGTTGTTGGATAATATTGAATATAGTTTTTGTTGTTATTGTAATGTTACTATTGTAACGTAATCAAAACAATTCAACCGTTATATGCCATTTGTCATTCATGTGTTGATTTCCGTTCCGTTCTATAGAAATATTCTTCGATGAACGAACGATGTTGTTGTTCACTGGCTTGGCATTCAAACAAAACGTATAACGAACGTTTAGACAAAAATGAAGCAGCATTCTTTAAAAGGACCTGATGATGTGTGGAATATGAATGGCAATATATAAATATGAGTGAATGTTGTGTTATACGATGACTGAATAGATGAATGTTATCGAAAAATATAAAGCGGATGTTAGACAATCATTTATGTTTTGTTAAGTGTTTGCTCCTTTGGGAATCGATTATCCTGGCAATTGTAAAACAATTTTCACAAAAATTCTCTTTCTTTTCGTTTTCTTTTTTTCAATTTTTTTCTTTCTTACTTTTCAATAGTCAGCCAATTTCGTTTTGGCAAAAAAATGCCACAACATGAAAAACCACTTGTATGATTAGTTTTTGAAAGGATTTAATTAAGGCCAAAGACTGTGGCTGGTAATTCAAGAGGGTAAAAGGGGAATCTCGAGGTGCCTTATACTATATACACCATAGTATACAACGTAGTAAGGATAACATAATAGAGAGTATAGTTTTCATTTGGAACGTGAAAGATTTAAAACGCTTTTGATTTGATATTTTTTCCACTTTTTTTGTTGGATGGCTTTTATAAAGTGCAGTACACAGTACATTGTGTGTTTGAAATCATAAATCAAAGTGTTTCTATTAAAAGAAACCAAAAACCAAATTTATTTGTTTATTTTGAAAAAAAATAGGAAAAAAATTCTGAAAAATACTACAAAAAAAGGAAATAAAAATGTTCACATGAAATGCCATAAAATGATGCAATAATTGATGCTGGTTATTCAAAAGCCTGCCAATGCTTTTCAATAACGATAAAAAAATTGCAAAAAAAAATTATAAAAAAAATATGAAAAAAATCATTTCAGTTTCAACAAGAAGGTCATATTTTTTGTAAAACTCTTCTTGTTCTTCTGGTCTTTTATTTTTCGGTAGATTTCAATAAAGCTATGAGAGTATATTTTTTTCAAAAGGGAGTTTTTTTTTTTTTTATTATGGCGCTCCTCTATTTGGTCATCTATAGGAATGGTTTGGTGTTTTGGTTGGGGTAGATTTTGTATACGATTTTTATTTGATTTTTGCATCAAATTCGTGCTTAACCATGCAAGAATAATGAAAAAACAAATTGAATTAGCGTTTAATAATTGTGTGAGTAAAAAATAATACAAAAAATTATACAAAAACAAAAATGAAAAATAAAATAAAAATCGTTTGATGTTTAATTAATTTAAATCTAATAAAAAAAAAACCATTGAAATAAAATTCTTTTTTATTAATAAGAAAAAAAAAAGGATTTTCCCTTACTACCAAATAGCTAAAACTAATAAAAACAAAATATTTTTTAAAATTCCAATTTAAAAATATTAAAAAAGAACAATAATAAATTTAAATCCATACAAAACTTGGTAAAAATAATAATAATTAATTGGTGCATGCTTCTGGGCATATAGACAAGACGGGATGCAATTTCCTCAATAGCAACCTAAAACGTGGCTTAGGTGTGCTTACAAGAAGCACGGAGGTGATACTTTTCACTGGAATATACAAGCCACTGAGTTTTCATCCATTGAGATTATATGGGGTATACTTTTTGGGACTTAACCTATATTGGCAGTGGTCCTGGGGTATATATCTCCTCTGAGCAGTTTTCTGGCAAAAACTCTGAGAGTAAATTGATAAATTGCCATGAAAAGTATCTCAAAAAATCTGTCGTTCGCATTCGATTTTAAAATGTAGTGTGGTGTGAGAAGTTGGGTTGTAACCGGGATTAAAGTGTTTTAATGACCAATTAAGTAAGTACAGATTTTTAAAACGTATTTCTTTTCTTATTATTTTTCTTTATTTGATTGCATTAATCCTTATATTTTAATTAAGGCAATGCATACATTGCAAATAATACTTGAAATTCAATTTGAAATTGTAAATATGCAATCTTAAGGATATTTTTATTCAAATTGGTTTATTTATTATAAAAAGCTTATTTAAATTTGAAGTGTGAACTTTTTTGTTGCATTTCCATTTATTCCCTCTAATTATTCAATTATATTTGCCTGCAATTAAATGTCAAATGTGAGATAGACAGACAGACAGACAGACAGAAAAAAATCAATTTATGCTAAAATATGCCATCTTCCCTATGACTACTTGCACTGTTGAATTGCGTTAAAAAAAATTGTGAAATAAATTCTAATTAAAATGCCTATCAAGGAAGGATTGTGGATTATTATGTTTGAATATGTTTGAAATAACTCCTACCATGCCTTGCTAGAGACGATGGCGAGGACAACATAGTAGTCGTAGACTTTTTCTTTGACTTGAAAGAAATATAATTTCTTTCTTTATTAGAAAATAAAACAGATTTTTTTTTAATTTTGTTTTTATAACAACAACATAATAACACTTCAAAATGCAATAAATTATCTATCCATGGCAAAAAGGATAAATAACAAGAAAATATGCATGCAATTGAAATTGATTTAAAAAAAATGAAAGAAAAATGAAAAGGGGAGCATAACAAGACTTAACAAAAAAAGAGAAGAGAATATAAATTTGAAAAAAATGGGTAACAATTTCATATAAAATTAGATTCTGTCGTACATATATTTCTTTTTGTGTATAAAACATAAATTCTCCAAATTTATAACATAAATATCAAGCAGAAAAACAGGAGAAAAAAAATTATTTATTTGCAGCCATAACGAAAAGATTTGTTTCTCATCATTATAAAGTTTATTTTGTTCTAAAAAATTTTGTTTTATTTTATGTTTTAATTTTTTTTATTTTCAAAATCGATATTGTGTCCATAAATTAAACTTATTATGCGTAATCCCCCTTGTGCTTCTTTAAATAAATTTTTGATTTACTTTGGTTGGTTAAATCAACTCAATTTTAGTGTGTTTCTTTTTTATGCTATAAACGTGTAAAAAAATAAATTTGATTGTATTGAATAAGTAATAAAATAAATTATATTAAACAATAAAAAAAAAAAAAAAAATAACAACAACAACATTAACAAAATTAACACCTACTCACAAAAAAACCGAAATAATCACACAGCGTTTTTGTCAAAGATTTTGAAAATTTCAATGAAAAATTTTAATGGTTTTCTTTCGATGAAAAACCAAAAATATCAGCCGCAGCAGCCTATTCTCCTTCCAATTCATTTGAACGTGAAGATAAATCTTCAATAGGGAGAGAGAGAGAGCAAAAGTCTCATATTGTTTTGGTTTTTCAAATACAAATTACATGTTAAAGAATGTGTCATCATAAGCAAAGCTAAACATCATCATGTTTGGCCCGTTTACGCGCCTTATTGTATGCGTGTGTTTTTCAGGTTTTCTTCTTTTTTTTTTTGATTTTGTGACAATTTTCGATTTTTCATTTCAATGATGTGTAGATGATGATGATGGTGTAGTATAGACAAACTAAAGCAAATTTTTTCTTCTAAATGCTAATTTATGGCTTTTAGTGTTAATAATGTATGCTTTTTGTTATAGTTGTTGTTGTAAAAATAAATAAAAAAAAAAAAGAAATGGGGGGAAAAATCTACCCATAGCAGCCCATTAAAAAATTTATTAAAAAAACACAACAAACAGGTCAAAAATATTTGAAGTGTTTTGAGTGTAAAAAAGAACAAAAACAAAAACAAATAATAAAATGTTGCGGTCTCTTGAAACAATAATGGGACCAATACTAAAGCCCAATAGGAACCAATTGGATAGACTATACTGATTTCAGGACAAGTCAAAGAACCATAAAGGCTGACTTCAAGAGCTAGTACTAGCATTACTAGGATTTACTTACTTCAAGGGTTACTGCAACCTTTTAGTTGGGATTAAAACCTAGTTTCTCACACCACTTATAGTATTTGTTTTAATTGTATTCATAATTGTATCCATAGTGGAACCTAAGGTGTAGGCTGTCGACTCCGAACGACAGATTTTTTAAATATTTTTCGTGGGAATTTTATTACCCAAAAGGACTGTATATTGGCGAAACTTTGTGAATGTTTAATGCATTGGTGACTAGTCTACTCAATGGAATACAATTCCAACAAAGCTTTTAATCGAGAAGACAAGTGTTAAAACGCGAACTAAACGAAGACAAAGTAACAGAGAAGATGTAAAACAGCTACGACTGGAAATTTTAGGGAAACTACATGAGAAATGGAAACGGTGGGCGAAAGAAAGGTGGACAACTACTGTTCACATGACGTGTGCCCACAATTTTTTCCGGAAATACCACTTTAGAGTGGAAAGAGCTAAAGACGCCTTCATATATATTTCATTTTGTTATTTTTCTGCAACTTAAAGTATGCTTTAATTTTTTCAAATTGTGATTCTTTTCTAGTGTAAAATAAGCAAAATTATAAATCCTTTGTTCTTTGTTTAAAACCTATACTTATTAACACTTTATGCAATTAAATTTGTCTACGAGAAAGGTTTATTATAGACTCAGTCTGAGTAAACCAAAAAGTATGCAAAAAAAAAAACTTCAAAAAAAGGATCTGCAACCCTCTCATTTTTTACTGACCAGTGTTGCTGTACTGCTTGCATTCCTTAGACAACATGTGCCTTTGAGTGGTTTAATCCAAAAAGGATTTTTTTTATTTATTAAAATGGGATATTTTTTTTTTTAACCAAAGGTTAATTTGCCAACAAACGGGACATTAGTGCAAGGGGGTAAGTGTTATGAAATTATTTTAAAAATTATAAAATGTCATTAGAGAACAAAAAAAAAAAAAAACAAAAAAAAAAAACAAAAAAAAAAACAACAAGTATTAACATGTGTTGCCTATTTTAAGGCAAAAATAGAAAAAATAAATCATATTTAATAAGTTTTTTTCTGTTGTTCACAAAAAGGCTTTTTTCTAATTTTTAAACAATAACAACAATTGCTACAAAATTTATTTATTTTTCTATAAAACATAAAGCAAGTGCTGTATTTTTGTTTGCTAAAAATAAAAAGTTTTAAAATTTATTTTTTCAAAAAGTTTTTTTTCAGCAAAAATTATTGCCTACTTTTAAGCTTAAAAAAAAAAATGAAATAAATGGCAACTTCTAACAATAAAAAATGTTTGTGTGTATTTACTGAAAATGAGAGAAAAAAGAAAATCAATAGCCTACAACAACAACACCAACAATACAGTTGGATAAGAAGAAATAACAATAATAATAGAAACAAAATAAAAACAAAACAGAAAAAAGTTGTTTAAAAAACCTTTGAAGTTCTCCTTCCATTCTTTTTTCTCTCTGATTTTTTGTTATGAAAACAACAATAAATGCAACAAACCAAACAAAATTAAAGAGTTGTATAGAAAATATACGACAATAAACAACAACAATTATATAACATTAATAAATAATAACAAAAACAAGAGAAAAATAAAACAAAACAAAACATAAAAAAGTATTGCATACACAAAAGGCTTAAGGCAGGGTAAAACGCAACAGCACTAGCTTAATGCGGAGAGAGAGCGAAAGGTTGAGAGAGGGAAAGAGAGTAAAAGATTGACGTCTAGAGATTTTAAGCGTCAATGAGTTTTTAACAATAATTTGTTAGAAAAATAACGTCATCCTTAAGCGTAATAAACGAATAAATAATAATTAAAGATGTATTAAAGGGGGAGACTATATATTTCCAGATAAAAAATGCTGTTTTCAATAATAAATATTATAAGAAGCCATTTTTTAAGTTCTTGTTTGTTTTAGGGCTCTTTTATACAAAATCTATTGACTATTTCTAGGTAAATAGTTTATTTTTTTTAAATACAAACTAAAGATGTTTTAATGAAAAATATTTGTTTCTCCGAAATCAATAAAAAATTGATTTCCTTTCCACGTTAAATACTTGCTTGCTTTTAGGCTATTTTTAATACAAAAATTTATTGCCTACTTCTAGACAAATAATTTTAAAATTAATTTTAGTTTCTTTTAAATCGAATCTGAAGGACTTTGAATGGAAATCATTTCGTTTTCTTTCGAATCAAATAAAATATTTGCCTAAAAGTCTATTTTTAATACAAAATTTACTGCCTACTTTTATGTAAAAAAAATTTTAATTTTGTATTGCTAAAATCGATATTTTTTTTTGTTAACCTTTAACTTTTTTGTCGCTTATTTTGAGCCTCCAAATCGAAAGCCAATAAATCTTTTAAAGTGTCAAGTGTCACCTTGTATTTCTTATGGTTGTTTAAAAAATATTTACCCTGACTTGTTCAAAAAGTCAAACATTTATAGAAAACGCGTTATTTTATTGTTGTTGTTGCTTTAACTTAAAGGATATTTGAAAAATTGCATGTTTCCTTCAACAAATACCTGTGTATAACGCAGAAAAGGAGCCATGCCACTCTGTATGTGTATTATTTAAAGAGTAATGTCAACATTTCATTTCAAATAAAGAAAAATTACAATAAAAAAAAACAAGTAGGAAAACACAAGCATTTGTTGCTATTTCTTGCCAGACAATAGGAAACAATTGCCAGTCGTTTGCAATTGCTATGCCTTAACCCTTGCCGCAAAGACCCCTCATGTTACACTTTGTTTCTCTTTCGTTCCTCACATGTTGCGAGTTTATTTCCAAAGACAAACGTTTGATTTGCACGCATTTCATATGGAAAACAAACTTTGATTTCTATAATGAATGCCTATAAATAGTTATTGTTGCTGCTTTGGCTTTATAATTATGGAAAATTAAATTTTTTTTCTTTCAATATGGAAAAATACTTTAAAAAAAATACTTCTTTTTAAAAGAAGGCAAAAAGGTTATAGCAGGTCATTAAATAAAATAAAAAAATTGAAATTAAAAACAATTTGACACAAAATAATAAACAAAAAATCATTGCATACTTTAAGAGGCAAAAGCTCGGTTTAAAATATTGTGCTACATTACACGATTTAAATCTCTTTTGGTATATATGAGAGGCTTTTAGATCTTAGTCTTAATTTGGAAACAGTTTACATTTTAAAACTAATTTTCAATTCTAATACGCCTAAAGTTATGCTATGAGTACTAAGCAATTTTTATAATTAACTTCAGTAGATCATTTGGTAGTGAATGAATTTCATCAGAGTGGCTAAAAGATGAACCATTATTCAGAAAAGAACAGATCTGGTGCTCGCTCTGACCGGAGTGCTGTTGCAATGTGTTTTATGTTTTACATTTCTATTTCGGATGTAATCCTAACTGAAAGGGGTTGTAATGACCAATTAAGTAAGTAAATATAAGGTTTTAAAAATGATTTCTGTTTTAAAACCCCTGGCAGATAGGCTTTAAAATTTTTTTATTTTTGAAAATAGTTTCCAAATTTCTTTACATTAATGGTTGAATGTAATTTTATTTTAATTCTTTTCTTTTCTTTTTATTTTAAACTCTGATAATCTAATTAACTTATTGGATTAAAATATGTATATATGTATGCCTTTTAGGTATGCTTTACTTTTTTAAATTTTTTGTGTTTCTTATTTGTATTTCTTTATGGTGCCTTAGTTTTAAGGATTTTTTTTTGAGAGAATTTATTTGTAATGTTAAGAAACCTTGTTTTTGAAAACACCCCTTTTGAGATATGATTTAATTTTTGGGTATATTTGTGTTGTTTTCTTTGGGAAACTTCTTTTATTAGCTTAATTTGAACATGCAATTTTGCATGCCAAAAAATTTGCTAAAAATCTTTTTGTTTTGTTTGTTTTTGTAGGTATTGATTGTTAAGTGATTAAAATCTTGGAACTGAAAACTGAAAAACTAAACTTCCAGTAGGTTTTTGTTTCTTTATTTTGAAAGAAAATGTAAAGTTTTTGGGTATAATTAAACGTAAAATACTATTTTTTGTTGTTGTTGTTGTTTTGGCCAACCAAAATGAAAATGTAATTAAAAGAAAATCTTCATGTTAATTAAAGTTTACAAATTTATATAAAAAAAAAATATTTTTTTGCAGTTTTTTTTTTGGCCAAATAAACAAACGCGCAAATTTGTAAAAATTGATGTCTGTCTACACGCCAAACGAAAATGCAAAAATTTCAATAATTAAATCAAAGTCCCTCTAACACTACTCCCCTCCCTCTCCGTCAAGGGCCTCTCACCCCCCTGCTCACCTAGCAGCACCCTCACTCTTTTTATATACAAACGAACATTTTTTTTATTTGTTTTATTATTACAAGGGACTTGAGACATGACGATGTTACAAATTATAGCCACATTTATAGACAAGCACTACATACGTTCAAACATCATACTCATGATGTCTTATAAATTGAAATTCCTTCAAAGACATTTTGTAAATTTATTGTAAAGAAAAAAGAGAAAAAAAGAAGAAATCATATTAGACTGTGTAAAATAACCAAAACTGTCTGCTTATTTTTCAATTTTTATGCAGAAATCAAAAATAATTACAAGCAACAACAGCAACAACAACAACAACGAGAAGAAGAAATATTTATATTTTGATGATTTTGAAGATGATGATGATGAGGCTGCAACCGCCACTGATGCTATTGCTGCTTCACTACTGTCTGTTAGAGGAGCGTAGCAATTGTCTATGGCTATGGCTATATGTCTGGCTGTTAGCCAGTTTATAGATATTTGATTTGAGTTATATACATATATTGTATACGTGTACCGTTCAGATATTAGCAAATAAAATCTATATATTTATTACAAATATGTGACATTAAAATGAAACTACCATACGTCTGGTACGCAGTGCTGGTGGCATTACCAACACCATTTGCATTACATTCATGGCGTTGGTTTTTTTTTTTTTTTGTTTGAACTTTTTCTTTTGACTTCATTTTTTAAAGCATTTCATCAAAAATGTTTTCTCATTTCATGTTAATAATAAAGTAAAGTAAGCACCATTAATAATATAGTTTATTCGGAAGACAAAAAAAAATACTTCTTTTAAAAAACTCAAGGCTTTTAAACTCAGGTCTCTAGCTAGTTGAAGAGATAAACTTTACCAAAAAAATGTATTTTTCTGTTACTCAATTACTAATTAAAATTATAGATATTTAAAACTATTATATATTTAACAAAAAGTGAACAAAAACAAACAATAAAAGCAAATAAAATTTCTATTATGCCTTATACTACACACTTAAATATTTTTTTAATTTTTTAATTTTTTTGGTTTTGAAAGAAAGAAATTGTCGAACTAAAACCCAAAAAAATGTGTGAAATTCTATGATAAATTTAATGAAATTCATTTTGATTAACAACCAACACTAAATGTTAAATATTCTATGGGATTTTAAAAATAATTTTAGCATCAAATTAGAAACAGAAATTAAATAGTTTTTGGCAGACATAATAAACTAATAAAATTAAAAAAAAAAATTAAAAGAAAAAATAAAAATAATAATTAAAAATAATTGCTTTCAATAGTATGTACAAATAAATAAACTCTGTTCTCTATAGCCAAGGCATTAATCGAAAGCCAAAAAAATTCTTCTGAACATTTAAGTAAATAATGTTGAAACTCTATAAAGTAGGCTTTAAAATTGATAAAAAGAAATTTCTACCTGACCGTGTTCTTTGGCGTACTCTTAAATATTCTTAAAGTTCCTTATAATAGGCTCAGCTATTCGTGAAAATTTTCTTTGTTGGTCTTTGCTTTCAGATATATTTTTTTAAAATTAATAAAAAAAATAACCACAGTGTCTTACAACCTCTAAGTAGGCTAAATAAATGTTCCCAAACTAAATAAAATTTCGAAATATTTTTGGAAATATTTTTTGCTCAACAGAACCTG
This sequence comes from Sarcophaga subvicina, assembly GCA_936449025.2. NCBI lineage: Eukaryota > Metazoa > Arthropoda > Insecta > Diptera > Sarcophagidae > Sarcophaga > Sarcophaga subvicina. Next base: position 2,062,606 of record OW388080.2, on the reverse strand, counting down.
CAATTATTTTTTCCTTTTCCAATTGTAAAGCTTAAGAACTTAAAACAGTATTAGAAGCCCTAAATTATTAACAATTGAAATTCGTATTAAAAATTATTTTTGTATGCCCACAATAGCACTTCAACATCGAGTAGGCTACACTTTTAAACTGTGATTTCTAAATTTCTAAACGGTAGTCCACTTACCTTTTTTGGGTATTAAAGATTTGAGTAGCATTACGGCATTATCATCACACGACCATGCATGCATTTTACGATAACTATCACGGCCTTTTTCGGTTAATTTATCCCAGGGTTTGGGTTTCGATAGCAATTCCGATACGGTGCCCTGTGACAGACCCAATATGTATTTGGCAAATATACGCTGGCCAATGTTGTGCACCGACAGTAGTTCTCGAACACGCCGCGATATATGCAACGTATCCAAGGCTTGATTGGCGTATTTATCCATGTTGTATCTTAGCATTTCCTGCAGTTTAGCCTCCATAGGATCACCTTTGGGTATTAGAGACTCACCCAAGCGGCCAGCCATGGAAGTGCCGGGCGGTAGTTGGAGATCATCGGCAAAACGAAAATGAGCACGTTCTTGAAACTGGAATGGTAAACCGGGCAAGAAACCATGTGTTAAATGGGGGCCATGTCCGGAGCCCATATGATGGGTGGTGGGTGTAGCACACAGGCTATTGTTGTTGTCCTCTAGGTTCTTGAGCGAACCATTCAAGGACAGACTATGATGATCCTCATTATTGCGTTGCTCTTGTAAATTCGGTGTACTGGCACTGGAGCCCGACGAATCGTGGTGGTGATTTAAGCTTGACTTGAGGTCTGGATGCTCGTTTAGGTTATGATGCGTTTGCAGGTGATGGCCAAGATGATGATGATGGTGGTGGGTATGATGCAATGGTGGTTGCTGCTGTTGCTGTTGTTGTTGCGTATAGCCATCTGCAGAACGTAAAGAGGATTGAGTTGTGGTATTAGAGTTGGGAGTAGAAAAAGTAGAATTAACTAATTGACTAAGCAAAGTGGTCGTTGATGGACCACAGGGTGGTTGCGTTAAATGCTGTGATTGTGAATGTGGCTGTTGTTGTTGTTGTTGATGTTGATGATGTGGCGGTAATGGCTGATGTTGTTGTTGTTGTTGCTGCTGTTGCATAAGCATTTGCTGATGTTGATGATGCTGACGCTGATGTTGTAAATGGACCTGATTGGCGGCATTATAACTATTGGTATACAAAGCCTTGGTATGATCAAAGCCACGGCGCCAATATGAATTCACGAGTTCTTCGCCCAAAAAAGAACCAAAACTTTCTACATTCTGTTTAAAAGAGGGTGAATCCTCATCATCCTCCTCTGGTTCTTCATGTTCCTGAGTTTTTTCGCGATGTGAATCCATCGCTACCAGGTCTATGGTGTCATTAGGGCTTTGATTACGTGTTTCTGCAATTTCATTTGCATTTTCCTTCTCATTAGAAAGAGATTCTTTTTTATTATCATCATCATCAGCGTTATTGTCTTCATCATCGTCTAAGATTTCGATTTTTGGCACAGTAGTAGTAGTAGTAGTAGAGTCTTCAACATGTTGCCCAACATCTTGTGTATCAGCTGATGGTGGCTGCTGAGCAACATTTGTTTCTAAACATGTTTCTGTGAATTATTTTTACAAGAATTATACAAACAAACAATACCTTAGTGTTGCTTTTAATTGAGATTTATTTTATGTTTTTTTAGACTTTTTTTTTGTTATGAGAGTGAGTGAGAGAGATCGTTTAACAGACATAGAGTAAGAGCGTCTGAGACAAAGAGAGAGAGAGAGAGAGAGAGAGCGAGTGGTAGTGTAAAATGCAAAACTGAAGCAAAGTAATAAATTAATGAACAAAATCAGGCCAATTCTGAAATCATAGTTAAATTGGTCATGCACTTCTTATTTTCCATGAACGATAACGTTCAATTTCCTTTAGTTTTTTTTTTTTTTGTAAATTTATTTGTTTTATTGTATTTTCAAGATAAGATAGTCATTATTAATACAATATTATGATTATGATTGTAAAATATTGTAAATTTTTTTCTCTGTTAAAAAAAAAAAAACAAAAAACTAGGAGAGCCATAAAACCTGGCGCCTCTCAAAAAAGCCGCCCACACTCTGATTTTCTTTAACACTTCTTTGTGCACTTCTTTTTATCAATTTTTTTTTTATAAATTATTTCTTTTTTACTGTAAAAAAAAAATACAATTTTACACCAATAAACACAACATCAACAACAACAGCCATATCATATCATAGAGAATAAATGATTTTCTTGTACTTTTTTATACTTTTTTTTTAAATCCAATTGCAAGATAAAGTTTTTCTTTTTCTCTTTGTTTTTTTTCTTGTAAAAAAAAAATATAAAAAAATTGTCTTTGTTTGTCAATCAAGTAAATATTGAATTTTAATAAAAAAACAAAATAGAACAAAACTTATGGAAAAATTAAAGAAAAAACCAAGACGAAACAAACGCAGTGTTCTAACGAGTTACTCCGTATTATTGTTTAAAATGATATAAAAAATGTACAATTTACCTTCGCTATTCTTTAAGGCTTCAGCTGCTACCAAAGCCTTGGTGCGCTCCATTAATAATTCTTGGAATTTATTGGGATCATTATTGCAGGCAGCAGCGGCCGCTGCAGCTGCAGCAATGGCATTCTGTTGGCTAATAGAGTCCAAAGGTAATGGGGATCTGAAAAAGAAAATAAAAGAAAAAACAATTTTTAAAATAGAAAAATCGTTGAAAGTGTACAGTTTTTAAAATATTTCTTTATTTTAAAATTATAAACGAAAATATGTATAAGAAATATACTCTTTTCAAGGTCTACTTTTAAGATGAAATAATTTAAAATAATGTAGCATATCTTTAGGCAATTACATTACTGATGTCTATCAAAAATCTATCACTAACATAAGGTCAGTAGAATTCTGATAAAGATTCTGAGAGTAAATAAAACTGTCATAAAAAGTTTCTACAGAAATCTGTCGATTGGAAACGACTTTTAACCGTAGGTTACACCACACTCATTAGCACACACAACATGGGTGGTGTAAGAATCTAGTCTTGACTGCAGAGTTGTGGTAACTATTGAAGTCAATAATATTTAGAAGACCGATATTTTCGTTAATAATTTTAGACGTACAAAAATTAATCAAAATTCTGTTGTTGAATATTTTATAACACAAAAAATATAATTTTTTTTCTTGTTGTTTTATACTCTACTTTAACTTACTGTGTTTCCTTTTTAATTTGTATCTCCTTGACTTGATCTATATCCTCCTCATCCATTTCCTCTGAATTTTGATTATCATCAGCGTGTTTGTTTTCTTTGTTAGCCATCATCACATCATTATCATTATCCTCTTGTAGCTGATGCTGGCTATGATCCGTTGAGGTTTTATCATTATGTTGTTGGCTTAAATCACAGTTTCTATCTTTAACAATTTCTTGTACTTCATCATCATCCTCATCCTCCTCATCGTCATCGTCGATAATTTCGTGCGGGGTGGTAGTGAGACCACTACGATGCTCATCCCGTTTGTTAATTAACGGATGATCATCATTATCATCATCGAGCATTTCACAATCCTTAGAGGAGGAGTTTTTACATTGCAATTCATGTTGTAGAGGCTGTTGTTGCTGTAGTTGGGATTCATGTAATGCTTCATTAATTTCCTGTTTATCCAGTTTGCATTCCAAACGCATTATATGCTGGCGTTTGGCTTCCAAATGCTCCTCCAAACGATGGATTTGTATCAAATGGTTTTGTTCCACTGATCTTAAACGTTTAACTTCTTCAAATAAGGCTTTAATCTGTAAAAAAACAACAACAATAACAAAGAACATTAAACAATTTAAAAAATAAATAAAGAAGTGAAGAACAAAAAAAAGAGAGAAACTCTTTAGGAAATTAATTTTAATTATTAATAAAATATAATTAAGAAACCCCCCTGCTCCTTCACCCCTCTCGCAGTCACACACACACACACACACAGTTCGTATGTAGACACATGTGTTGTCATTAAAATTGTTTCTTTTGCAAAGATGGAGGAAAAAAAATATTTCTTGCTGAAAAACTTTGTCTTTTTAAGAGTTGAGATAACAAGCATCTTTTCTTTGCTTTGCTTTTGTTTTTACCGTTTTTATTTATTGAAATTTCCCTTGTCAAATTTAGCCAATTATCATATTTTCATCAACCAAAATACAACAACAACAGAAATAACAAGTTTTTCAAGAAAATTGTTGAAAAACTTCCCGTCTCCTGTTTTAAATACCATCACTACTTAACAAAACCTACCTATTGTTTTCTCTTATTTAGCCCCCTCTCCCGCCCGCTTCTGCTTTTCGTCTTCTTGCTATAGACGTCGTTTCACCTTCAAAAATTGTCAATAAAATGAGAAATCTTAAGTTTTCCAAACCGACATATGAGTGCCGTGATTTTTTCTTTTTTGTACTTTTACCCTCTTATGTTAATTTTATTATTAAAAAATTAAAAAAAAAAAAATAAAACGAAAAACCAACAAAACTCTGCACAAAATTTATTGACGAGCCTATATGTATGCTATAGAATTTAAGCGTTTGTTGTAAAGTTTCTCTTGACGAGATTGAATTACACCGCAAAACAGTGGTTGTTTTTTGTGTGTGTGTGTTTGTTTTTGTTTATTTGTTTTGGTATTTTTATGATATACCTTGAAATTTTTTTATTGTCTACATACACACACACACACACAAATACACAGCTATGTTAAAATAAGCCTTAAAGTATGTTATAAGTTTGCCATAACAGGCCTTTTAATATTCATTGTTGTGCTGTTAATAAAATAAAGTTTCTTGTTTTTGTTCAAAAATTTTACAAGAAATCAAATTCCATACATACAATCAGGTTTTGTATTTTAAAAATAAAAAAGTTAAGGCATAGCTTAAGGCATATAAAGGAAATATTGAAAGATTTCAATATATTGTATTGTATTAATAAATTTTATGAAAGTAATATTTAATTAATTTGTATTAATAAATGCATTAAAATATATGTGTATGCACACTTACAAAAAGTTAAAGTATAATTTAAGGCTTATATAAAAAAATATATTTCTAAATATAGCATACTTTTAGGTAATAGTTCTGTTTAAAATCGTTACTAGTCTAATGAAGTCAAAAAATTACCATGAAAAATGTCTCAAAATCAGTCGTTCGGAAGGGACTTTAAACTGTAGGCCCTGCCACTTATGGATAAAACTAACACAAACAACATGGATGGTTTGAGAAGTTAGGTCGTAATCCTGACTAATGGGTTGAAATGACCAGTTAAGTAAGGTTCCGCATACAGAATTTCTCAGCAGGAGGTAGACTTTTAGTGGAATAACCACTGATTGAGAAACTAAGTCGTAATCCTGACTGAAGGGTTGTAATGACCAATTATGTATGTATGTAACCACTGATTGATTCCGATGACGTGCGATAATCCAAAGCGGTTTTCCTACCTCATCGAAAAAGAGTTATGCTTTAAGGCTAAAATTTTCTAAATAAACACCTTAGCCTAATTAAAGGCTGATTACCATTATTTCTTCTCGAAAACCCCGTTTTTTAACTGAACAATTAGTTGAATTTTGTTTTAAATATAAAATTAAAGCCTATTTTAAGGCTGTTTATTAGAAAAATCAATACAACTGAAGTATAATATGTACATTTCAGTTTCAACATGATTTATTAATAGTTTTTAGCCAGGAATTTCGCGTGTTTACAGCCTATATATGAACACGGTATAGAAACTCTGCCTTTACTTTTGTGTTTTATGGTATTTGAACCATAATTACACATGTGACATATTAATACAGGATATAACTGTAAACATGTCAACTACATTTAAATCAATGACAATAAATTTCTATTTTATGTTAATTTAACTCCCTCCCCCCCACACACTCTCCCTAAATAAAGGCCTCCTTAGGTAAGCTAGGAAGCCTATATACGAGTAGTAAGGTTTCAAATATTATGATTATTGCCAATAAACAATAAAATGTTGCCAACGCAATAAAATGCAATTATTAGAATTAAAATCCCATAAAAAAAACATGTTCAAATGGGTTCCAAACCAAAATACTGTAGTCATCGTACGTTGTTTTTATTAAACCCATAAAGCCGCCTTTGCCGTAGACGCGCAGATAAATTAACAAACTTTTCAAGCATAAAATATGTTCAAATACAACAACAATACAAAAGAAAAAAAGGTAAAGAAAAACTTTTTTTTAACAAACAAATATAAAAATTAGCATGAGACATTAAAAGTTTGATATTCTAACAGAAAGAAACACACACAGCAACACCGATACATGTGTTGAAATAAAACCCATACTCTGTGGATCAATGGTAACCCGTTTGAAGTTTGAAGAATTGTAAAAAAAAAGGGTGAATTTTCATTTACAACACACCGTTATACGCCGTATGTAAGTATAACATTATGCGTGTATGTATAACGGTGTGTATGTATAAATGAATAAAGATTTCATAATTAATCAAATAAGAAGAGAAACAAAAACAAGAAAAATTGAATATTTGGTAACAAAACTACCACCCCCGTTTTAACTCAAGCCAAAACTAATTAGTTGTAGACAATACAGACAGGCAAACATCTTTAAAGAAACTCACTGCACTCACCCACCTGTATGTACATATGTATGTATGTACGTACTCTGGTTGAAGGAAAAAGCAACAGAAACTGTTTAACTGTCGTCAACAGTGCCTGTAAGTATGCTTTAGCAAAAGAAATTCGATTTTCTAAGTAAATAAATATTTAATGCGTTCACAAAAAAGCAAAAACAAAAAACATTTCAAATACAATACGAATTCAAACAAAATAATCAAAACAATCAATGACTTTTGTTATTTTATTCTTCCCCAAATACTTATTAAAAGATTTTTTACTTAAAGCCAGCCACCCTCTCACAGGCACTCACACACACACATAATCATACAATCAGTATTTCTCTGTCTGTCAGTATGTCTATGTATAACACAAGCAACGCCATCAAATTGAAAATTCAAATCGTAACAAAATGCCAATTATTAATGAAATATCATCTAAAAATACTCAACAAGAAGAATAAAATTCTTCATCTCCAAAACCGCTTTAAACAAAAGCAAAGAAAATTACCATAAAACAGTTGATGAATGGAAAATGGCAGTAGGAGGGTGGGGGGTAGAAAGGGTTTAGAAAGAAAATTTTTAATCAATGATTTTGAAATATTATTTTAAAATCATCCAACAAACAGCAACAAGGTAAGCAAGAAGGGCCATCAAACTGTACGTACAACACAACACACAGTTCATAAGATATTAACAGGAATTGTTGTTTGATAAATGGCCACGATTTAAATCACTGAGGTTTCCTTTAAAGAAAATGAAGTCATAAATAAAATTTATTTGAATCAATACAAGAATTTTTGCAGACCAAGGACAAAAGGAATAATCTTCAGTTTGATAGCATAGGACGTGGCAAGTTCTAGACTATAAAGCCAAAATGTTAAACACGAGTGAACTATTATTTTCTAAAGGGTTTTTAGCTGGTGTGTCAACATATGCTCGAGATTCAAGTGTGTTGGCATATTCCAAATGGTTTTCTAAAAATACTAGCTTAAGACGAAAGAACTGTGTACTTTGTCGTTCGATTTCAGCAACAACAATTCTAAAACATATGAAAAAAGTGTTCTAGATCACTTAGAATAACAGTTAGTAGGACTTGGCAAGTTCTAGACTATAAGGTTACAGTCTTAGCTGAAATTTACGGTCGCTCTTTTTAAATAGCATGTAAATAGTCTTACAAATTGTAGTTTTTTTTTGCAATGATCGCTTAAAATTACATAAAAAGAACACTAAAGGATCTAGAAGTTGTCAGAATGAAAAATCATTGACGTATAAATAAAGCGAAATATAAGAATGCCAATGAGTAGTAGCAAAAACTCTTTTTTTCTTTGGAATAAACGTAACTGTACTTTTAATAACACATGCTTTTACTCTTACTCTCTCTCTCTCTCATCTCTATTATTCTTTTTTTGAAGCAAAACATTCTTTAGAAAACAATTTGCATAAATAATATTTTCATATATAGAACTTAATTAATAATAAAACAAAAAATAAAATAAAAAATACAAATCCCCCCATACAACCACTGATGGCATTTGATAAACCTCTGCCTTTATAATAAGCTTGGGCTTCAATTTAAGGGTTTTTATTTTAAACCATTCTGGCAAAGTCCTTTCTTTACCTACTGCTACACATTGTCGTGCATAAGCTTAGAACAATCAGAAATCAATGATATTTGTCACACAGTGTTTCTATTCATTTGCTCTTCCTCTTCCTCCCCCACTTGAGTTTCATTATTATTAAACAACAAAGTTTCTTCTTCATCTTCATCTGCTTCTGCTATTACTCTCATTAGTATACAACAACAAGGCATTTTTTAACCCTTTTTTTCAACTTCTTCATCTTTTTAGCATATAAGTGTGTGTGGGTGAGTGTTTTTTTCGATTGTATATGTAGTGGTAATATTTTAAAATTTTTCTACACGAATGAATTTTAAGGCCTTTGACTGACTCAACTGATGTCGTTGTCGTAGTCGTCGTCCTCGTCGTCTAAGGCTTTGGCATAAAATATATGCTGCTATAGATTTTTGTTTTTATTTTTATTTTAAGTCAATAATATATTACAACAAGAGATGTTTACACTTTAAATATAACGTATAACGTATGAGCAAATGTAACTGTCTTTCCTACCAAAGGCATGAAACTAAGAGCGAACACACAGAGAGACAGCGAGAGCGTGTGCAAGTGTTGGTGTTTTCTTTTTTGTTTATAATTTAAACAAAGCCGTGCTTACACTCTTTTCTTCTGTACTGCACTACTACCACACCATCACACTACTACTTATTTGTGTCTTGTGTATGCCCGATTGAAAGAATAAATATGTGTGAGTTATTGTTGCCTTAGAAAAGTAAAGTGTGTTGCCAATCGATTGTGTGTTTTTTTCTTTTTTCCTCATCTTCCTACGTTTCTGTTTCAAAAATAATAAAATGATGCTGCTGTTTAATACTACGTACACAGGTGGTTGGGGGGGGGTGTTTTTTTTAACAAAAACTTTATATTATGTTGTGTGTTGTTGGGTAATGATGAGTTTGAGTGGCTGCTTGGCAATTTTGTTAATTACAAATCGGTTTTATATGCAGATATTATTTGTATTATTGTCTGAGACCTTAGCTTGTACAGCTTCTTTTTAATATTACCAAATAAATTTTTTTATATATATATGTATGTATTGCTGTTGTTGTTGTAGTTGTTTTTATTGTGAATTTGTGATTTTGCCTCAATCATTTTAATTTTTTCTGTTTTTTTTTTTTTTTTTTTTTTTTTTGGAGATATTACAAGAGGGTTGCTTTTTATTATTATTTTTCGGTTTAGACCATATTGTTGTTGTATGGCATACAGGAAAGTTCGATTTTTAAGAGGTCTCTTCTATATATTCATTTATTTTTTATGAATCTATACCTTTTTTGTGTTTTTTTCTTTTTTTTTGTTTCATTTGTGTAAATTATGAAATATTCCTGGTATTGCTTTTTGAGCAGCATTTTAAAGTGACCATCATTCAAATGCCAATGTCCAAATGTGTTGTTTTTTTTCAAAAGAAAAAAAGGGTATTTTTAAGAGTTATTAACAAAAAAGGGTATTTTTATTAATACAGATAAAACACAAAAAAAAGGGAAAAAAGAAAAGGATTTTTCATATATAAATTAATATGAATGTCATTTAAATGATAAAAAAAACCCCCCCCCAACCTAATATAGAAAAATATAGAAAAGATAAAAGCTTTTTATTTCACAACAATTCTTATAATAAATCAATGAAATAAAAAGGGAAACAAATTTAAAATTTAATTTTCAGAAATAAAACCAAAAATTTTTGAAAAAGTAAGAGAGAAATAGACTGAAAACCGCCATAAATATTATTTAATGGCATTTTTGCTTATTCTCTCTCATTATCATCAGTTACTATTTGTGCAACTCTAGCAGCAGCATTCGTTAAGTTTTATGCTACATTAACTGTCACTCAAACACTCCGCAAGCACAGTAAGACACGAGAGAGAAGAGGAATTGCAATAATTTACCCAAAATGAAGACAATATTAACGACGGAAGAAGAAAAAAAAATCACAAACATTACAGCACTATCAGCAAAATTCTCCAGCATGTTAATCAGCACTAATGCAATACAATACCAGAAACAAGATACAAAAAAACAATACACTCTTAATGTTAGACATATTGAAAAATCATACTCATCTTTCTCTTGCACTCGCTCTCTCACTGTGCAAAAAAACAAATAACCGAATAACCGAAAAACTAATAATAATTTGCATAGAAAGGTAGAACAAAAATGTTCAAAAAATTATTATACACCGACGAAAAGCAAGAAAAGCCACTTACAAATACCAACACAAGTAAGAGGAGTTAAAACAAAAAAAAATAAATTAAAGAAGAGAGCTTAACGTAGAAGTCAAGGATTACAAAACAACAGCATATTTCAAGGGGCATTTTTTTTTTGTAATTTACTATGCAAGTGTAAGTAAATGTGTGAGTATGTGTGCATGTAAGCACATATATGAACAGGTCATGTTATATTTTTTAATTTATTTGTTTGAATTTGAATGTTTTTATAGGAAAAAAAAAGACAAAAGAATAATCATTGAAATGTTTGTTGGGAATTTTTATTTGCAAGACACTAAGGAAGGAAACAGCCATGATAAGCCATTATACCTACAGCAACAACAACAACAATATACATATATAGACAGTTATCTGCTTAGTGAGGTTAAAGGGGTAAAATATCAAGAAAAAGAAGTGACTCTCAAAAGTTATAATAAAAATAACAATAAACAAAAATTCATAGATTTATTAGGGAGGCCCACTAATAAAATTGGAAAGAAGAGAGAAATAAAAAAAAGTTTTATAAAATGCATGCGTGGTCGGTATGATGATAACGCCTTTAATATCCAATAAAGGTAAGTAGACTATCGTTTGGAAATCACAGTTTAAAAGTGTAGCCTACTCGAAGTTGAAGTACTAGTGCGGGTGGGTCTGCAAAAATCATTTTAAATACGAATTTCAAATGTTAATAATTTTTAAAAGTCTACTTTAGTTCTTCTAATACAGTTTTTAGTTGCTTAATTAAAGCCGAAACAAAAATGGAAAGCTTAGTTTAATATGTTCTTTCTAAGTTTGTAAAGGTTTTCGTAAAGTTTCGTTAAGTTTTCAAAATTCATTCGTTTAACATATTCCTATAAAAGTTTAAAGTTTAAAGCAGTGTTTGAAGCTTCCAGGCTGTATTAAGTGTTGTTAGCAAACAATTTAAACAATGCTTTCATGGATTTTTATGTCCTACCCTAATATTTTATTTATTTGAATTTTTCTTTTTGGTGGTTTAGGTTTTAAGCTTCAGTTTTTTGTTAAAAAAAAAAAGGACAATTGTGATGTGTTACACTTATTGCTCGTATACAAAAGTAACCAAATATTCCAACTACAAAAATTATTATTTGTAATAAAACAAATAAAAAGCAACAAAAACCAAAAAAAAAAAAAAAAAAAAATGAGAAGGAAAAGGATAAAAAAAACTCTTACGCTCTAACTGCTGTGTATGGACCAAATGCTGATGATGGTTGGTGGCTGAGTTGGCTGGGCACAGCTCAACTCAGCTCAACTTCTGCTCAGCTCATCATATCCTTATACTCATAAATTATTGTCTAGACTATGATTTTCAACCATTTTTTGATTATGATTTTGAAGGTCTTGTCTTCTTCTTCTACCACTACTACCACTACTACTATGTAGTACAGCTGCAACAACTACAAACATACGCGCGATATCATATCAATGTTTTAATATCGACTGAATGTACGGGTATATGTATGTATGAGAAAGTTGTAATTCTTTTTGGCCAACAACAACAACAACAACAACAGCAACAAAACAAAAAAGGATTAAAAACATAAAAGGACTTTTGGCTGCCTTTTTGTTTTGTACCTCCGTTTCGTTTATGGAAGATAGTACAGATGACGATGATGGGTTAAGAAAGATGTGTAAGCCAATTTTTATTTTATAAACAACAAATATAAATGAATGTCATATTCTTCTATTTTTTTTTGTTTGTTTTTGTTTTTGTTTTTGGTTCCTCTATGCCTTATGAAACTCTACTTCTTTTCCTGTGTTATAAAATATATTTTTGAAAATACAAAAAAAAAATTTGTTTATTTTTTTCGTTTTCATTTTTAATAAAATTTTATTTCTGAGCATTTGAATGAATGAATGACTGAATGAACGGGTATGAAATGTTTGGTTTGTTAAAAGTTTAACGAATTAGAAAATATGAAATGTGTATATATTTGCCCAAGATTGTGCTTTTGACTAGTCATAGTCCTCTATAAAATAAAATTGATTAACAACAACACACAGAAACAAAAGGAAGAAAAAAGGATCTGTCTGCTGGCAATTAAAGTATCAAAGGCATTATTTAAACAAAAGAAAAAAAGAAAGGATTTATATTTGAATAAAACAAAGGAAATATTATTTAAATACAGTTTTATTAAATTAGCAAATTAAAGTTTAAAATATATACCAAAAAATGTTTATAAACAAAAGTAGATGTTGCTGAAACAAGGTGCGAAACAAGTTGCAAGACAATTTAGTACAAAAGGCATTATCAAAAAAGAAATTTTATTTGAATAGAGTTTAAGGAAATTCGCAATTTAAAGTTTAAAAATATAAAACAATGTGTTTATAAACAGAAGTCGCCTTAGTCTAGTAGGTAGTGTGATGGCTTACTAGACGTGAGGCTATGGTTCAAATCCCAGCTCAGATAGGTTTAAAACGAAATATGAAAAGTTTCTCAAAAGTTAAAATTAACACACACAACATAAGTAGTGTGAGAAACTAGGTCGTAATCCTGATTATAGAGTTATAATGACCAATTCTGTATGAGTATGTATGTTTATAAACAATGGAAACTGTTGCTGAAACAAGTCGCTAAACATTATTGTATAAAAGGCACAAATAAAACAGGATTGTTTAAGGGATTAGTGTATACTTCTTAATTTTCAAAAATTCTATACATTTTTCACGGTTTTTAGTTACTTTAGAGCTGTAGAATAAAGGTAAAAAACGTCTTTTTCCCTTAATAATACGAAATACCCCACATAAAAAACATTCCATTTGATATTCAATAATGTTGCCTCAACAATGTTGCTTATACTTATACGATACTGTTGTAATTCATTTGATATTTAAATTATGTATTATTATTCTATATTCTATTCTATTAGAAAAATGTTGCTGCAACATGTTGCAAAAACGTAAATAACATTATTAAACGAATAATTTTAATATTTTTTTTGTTTTTATTGTTTTTTTATAACATAATAATGTAAGTATGTACATGCAGTTTCTCAAGTATCTACAATATTTACTTGAATGCTTGTCATGCTTAAATACTCTTAGGAATTATATGCTTGTTATGATGAGCTCTCTTGTATTTTTTTCTCTGCTTTTTTATTCTTTTTTTTTTGTGTGTGTAAATATGGCAAATATCATAAAATAATAAGTAAACATTGTATACATTGTAAATTTTTTATAGAATTTCGAATACCAGAGAGCATATAATTTTTTTCGTTGTTATTGTTGTTGCCACTGCATATTTTGTCTGTACAAAAAAAAAAAGTTCCATATTTTTTTCTCCTGGTGATTCTGATTCGGATTCTTTTCGTAAGAGAATGAATGACTGAATTGTTATATTTTATTTATTTGTTTGCACAATTGTTGTTGTTGTTCACGTTGTTGTATTTCTATTTGTTTTGATAGACAATTGTCATCTCTCACCGATACATCCATACGAGAGAGAGAGAGAGAGGTGAGTTACAACATAACCTATAACCAAACGTCTCTAAAGGGACCCAAATACCGTTAAAGGCTCAAAGGAAGAAATATGCAAAAGATTTCTATTCTATAACCCAGTCATTGTTTGCTTATTTGTTTGTTATCCAACGTGAATAGCGTTAGGAGAGCAGAGCCGAACAGAATCAACACTTCAAGTATCAGGCAATAGATTCATTTAACCATTCATACATACACGTACTATGTAGTAAGTCAGTTAGTCAGTCAGTTAGCTAGTTAGAGATGGATGGTTGCATGAATGGCATTGCTGCTGCAGCTTTAATACCTCCAGGGTCTACTTGTTAACTTAAAAACACACACACACACACACACACATGGGCCAAATAAAGATACTCTCTACTAGTAGAATATCATTGTGAATTGAATATTATACACGTAGTGTAAAAATATATTGTTATAGTTTTTTTTTGTTTGTTTATAATAAAAAAAGGTTAAAGAATACCAATAATAGAATAGAAAACAACAATAGAAATTTGAGAATTTTATACAGATATCTTTTATAAAATGTTTCGCAACATTGTTGCTGTACTAAAAAATTGAACACTTCTTATAAATATGAATTATTTTTCAAGAATATACAGTGGTGGCCTTATAATTAGAAACGACTTAGCAACTAGTATGGTTGTTAATTAGTTTTACAGTTTTCACTGTATACCTGGGATCAAAGGCTTTGTTTGGTGGACGTCTTACATATGTTTTTCCATCAGATTGGGACAAATTAAACTTAGATTCGCACTCCAGAGAACTCTGGTCCAGAAACATCGTTTCTAATTATAAGGCCACCACGGTATCTGATTTTCATTTGTTTAGGTAGGAAAATAGGTTGAATGGGAGATAACAGACCATAGGGTTGAAGACCTCATGCCAATCAGCCATCAAGTAGGCTTGTGGGCACTCACCATTAGGAATTTAATTACTTCAGATACTGTCCGTTTTTTTAAACAATGTTGCTAAACCTTTTATTAAATTTGTTTGTGTGTCTTTGTAGTCTAGTGGGCAGTGTACTGCTAACACATTAATGTGAGGGTCGTGGGCTCAGTTTTTATCGTGGTCTGTATGGTTTTAGTTACTCTACTCGTATTTAATTTATAATTGAATTGTTATTAACCCATTAGTGCCCAGTGGCAACTTAAGTTGCCAGCCGAGGTTGCCTTAGTTTTTATGCTCTGAAAGGAAATTGAGTGTAAAAAACAAAACGGTCACCGTTAGAAAAAAAGTAATTCGGGCATTAATGGGTTAATAATACATAATATTATTTTTCAATAGTTCTTCTGTACTTCAATTTTTCTTTTTAAAATGTTTCACAACATTGTTGCTAACACATATCTTTAAATACTGTTACTAACGCGAACATAATTTGACAAGAAAGACTTTTTATTTCTATTTTTAACACTGTTACTAATTGTTTCCAAAATGTTGCTCAACATAGTGGCTCTTTTTTTAGAACATTATAAATTTTTTTTTTTTTTTTTTTTAATAGCAAAGATTATTTTTAGTTTCCTTAAGTAATTATTTGTTAATAAATTTATAATTTATGACACTAATTTTCTGTTATTAATTAAAACGAAAAAAAAAAAAGAATATGAAAGAAAATTATATCTTTTGATGTGCCATAATGTTGCCTCAACATTGTTGCTTAACCTATTCAGGGGGATATTTATGTAGTATTTAAATTATTAAAACATTAAATACTGAATGTTTTATGAGTTTTTTAACATTTTCTTTTTGTTCGTTAATTTTAATTTTGTTTTTGTTTAAACCGAGGGTCTATAAATCATTTTTCTAAATACTATTATGATTTGTTGAAATATTTGGAAATTTTTCCCATGATTAAAAATGATTTTTCCTTTGTAGATGAATGTGGTGGATATTGATTGGAGGGAAAAGGGTGGGCACATATATATTTTTTTTTGATAAACACATACACGCTGTGGTTTCTTGTATTTAAAAATAAATTATTTTTTATGGCTTTTATAATAAACAATAGAATATTTTCGATTCTTTTCTGTTTCTTATTAATTTTTTTTTTCGATTTTTTTTTTTGAAAAAATATATAAATTAACCTGGTATAATTTGTTAAATCTTTAAAAAGATAAATTTTTATGGCATTTTATTTCTTTCTATTGTTGTTGCCATTTCGTATTGTGCCTTTTCTGTTTGCTGATGATGTTGAGTTTAATATTCCTGCCAACATAGATTGCCATAAATTTTCTTATAATTTATGATTTTCGTTTTTTTCTATACGAAAATTAAATAAAATTTTATTTTTTATAAAAAAAAAAAAATAAATAAAAACACGAGAAAAAATGACGTACAATCTTAAGCAAAGCAAAATCCAATGAAATTAAAATGGCAGAATCCGCTTAAGGCAAATTTAATTAAAATCGATTTCTAATTAAAATCTTTACATTTTACTACTCTCTCCCACTCCTCTTCTTTCTCTTTCTCTTTCTGATTTACCACTACTATGGGTTTAATATCGTAAAATTATACGAGTATTGTGCATTTAATCTTCGAAATCATCAAAAACACTCTAGTTTTTCTTTTTTTTTTTCGTTTTTGGTATTTTTTCTCATTTTCCTTATCGTATTTTTTTCCACAGTTTCTTGGGGTATTTCTTGGTTATTTTGTAGTTGGAAACCATTGTAGAATGTAACGGAAACATTGCTTGGGTAGTATTTAATAGTCCGCAACCGTAATTAAATAAGCTGGATACACTTTTTTTCTTTCGTCCTGGCCCTGCATTTTTGGTTTCTCTTGTGCTCTTTTTTTTTGCATTTTCTCTGCCTATAAAAATTATATTCTTATACAGAGTGGGAGAGAGAAAGAGAAAGATAGACACAGAGTGAGAGAGAGAGCAGATGGGTGAGTATGTATGGGAAACTTAAACTGTAGACCAGACATTATTTCGTTAATTTCATTGACAATTTCAATTCCTTTTGGCTCATTTTCTTGACTATTTAAAGAGTAACCACCAATTAATTACTACAGACATTTCAACTTCAACTTGAAACCTCAAAAAATGGATAAAAAAGATGACAGTTAATACTCTCTCCTCCTATCCTATACCATCATTCACATAGAAAATCTAGTTTTTTTTTCAAACACTTTTTCATGTCATAGTCATCATTCTCCTCCAAATGTATCGTAAAAGAGCAAAAGCAAATAAAAATGAAGTATAAATAAAATAAAGCCTTCAATCATGATGATTTTGCATGTTGAAATCAATTTGTGTTTAAACAATAATCCTATAAAGCCACACATACTGCCTTAGTTACATTCTCTCTCTCTCTATCAATTAATTTTATTGACAAAGTTTGATTATTG
This sequence comes from Sarcophaga subvicina, assembly GCA_936449025.2. NCBI lineage: Eukaryota > Metazoa > Arthropoda > Insecta > Diptera > Sarcophagidae > Sarcophaga > Sarcophaga subvicina. The sequence goes on along the minus strand of OW388080.2, from coordinate 2,045,268 downwards.
ATTTATTTTTGCTCTTAATATCATATTAAGTGGTAACTTGCATGTAAATTCAACATTAGTTTGACACATTTTCCCTAAAATGCTGCTGATTGCCTACACATATGTTTCCAAATCCATACAAATTTTAGCTTTTTTTCTATTGTTCTTCTACCACAAATTTTAGAAAATAAAAACCGTGTTAGATTATCTAAAAAAACAAACGAATTTTTAAAGACTTTTCTCCAAAACAAAGGGGAAAAATTAACTTAATATCTGGGCCTAAATGTATGAACTAAAAAGAAAAACTTAACGAAAGTTTTGCAAGTCAAAATAATTGTTCAATTAGCTTAAACGTTATCATAACTAAACAAATATTACCTAAACTAATTGAAAACAATAATATTTGAAAATTAATAGAAAAATAAAACTTAACGAAAAGTTTTAAAAATTTAACGAAAGTTTAAAAAATCAATGGAAAGCTCATATTAAGCTTAAAACTACTCTAAAGCAAATAAAAATAATAAAATTTAAACTTTTTAATGAAAAACAAAACTTAACGAAAAGTTTTGAAAACTTAACGAAGGTTTTAAAAATCGAAATTAAACACATTTTAGATGAATTACAATCCTAACTAATTAAAATAATAAAATGTCTAAATTTTAATTAAAAACAATACTTAACGAAGAGTTTTAAAAACTTAACGAAGGTTTAAAAAATCGAAATTGAGTCTAACTTAGGGACATTGTAATCGAAACTAATTAAAAATAATAAAATTTATACATTTCAGTTAAAAGAAAAACTTAACGAACATTTTCGAAACTTAACGAAAGTATTTAAATATGAATTATTCACATATTAGCATATATATATATGTAAATACTCTAAACCTATTAAAAAATAATAAGTGTTAGGTTATTTGGACAAAAATAAAACCTAACGAATAGTTTGATAACTGAACGAATTTTTAAAATTAAAGTAAATCTCATATTTAGTCTAAAAATACTCCAAACTAAATAGAAATTAATAACATTTAAAAATTTTAATTAAAAACGAAATTTAACGAAAATTTTATTAACATAACGAAAGTTTCCAAAATAGTAATAACATACGTATGAAGTTGAAAAATACTGCAAACTCAGAACAACAAAAATTGAAATTTTTTTTTTTAGCTAAAACTGGTAACTCAACGCAAGTTTTAAAAACGTACGAACGTTTTAAATGGAAAATCTTACTTTATTGCCAGACTGGTTCATCTGGCCCAAATTGGATAGAAAACGTAACAATCAACTACTTAATCTGGATCGTAGGAAAATTCCTGTCACCGCATTTATTCTCACGGCAAGACTTCGCTTAAGGAAGAACTGAGTATCCTCAACTACTAATAAAGAAAACAGAAAACGCGATTACTTTTTATACGATCCAATGTTTATAATAATTAATTTATTACGTCTTTTTTTTGAACACAATCATTACCATCAAATTTTTGAAATATTGAAATGAAAAACTAATTAATTTTACTTTTCATTTTTGAAAAACTTAACGAAACTTGTTTGAGTTTCAAGAAAAATGACATGATGATGGCATGTTTAAGCTGCCAAAAAAAAAACCCACTCCGCTCACAACTAAATCAATTAAATATTCAAGAAAAATAAGAAGAAGACGAAGAAGAAAAAAGTCAATTTCAATTTCAATTGATTTTTCATTAATTCATTACGAATTCGAATACGAATACGAATTTTGAAATAAATCATCCATAAATTAAAATGATGAGAGTGTCTTAACAACACTGGCAGACAAGGCAAGGCAAGGCAAGCAAAAGCAAGTCAAGCAACCATTTAAACATACGGATACAGATATGGCTACAGAAGAAGAAAAAGATGAAGAAGAAGATGCTGGTGTTGTTGTTGTTGTAGACGATGAATGATTCTAATGAAGATAGAAAAGAGATGTCATTTAAACTTTTGCTTCGATTGCTACTAATTGAAATGTTAAATTTCCGTTCAAGCTTGTAATTGACTTTCAAATATCATAAACGCCTACATATTTAAATACAATATATCCTATGATACATACATACATACATACATACATACATACATATGTATGTACATTAGTGTTTAAAAAGCAATAGATTTATGCATGTACATGTGCATGTACATGTACTGTATCATTGAGTCCAAAATAAATGACAAATTGTCTTACAAATAAGTACCAGGAGACAGACGCTAAGGGCAAGGCAAGGCAAGGCATTCATTATATGTATGTAGACTCACTCACATGAAAACGTTAATAATTTTCAATATTTTTTTTGTAGTTTTTCTTATTCGAAAGTGTTTCAAATTGATGAAGACATTTTTTCGACATTTTCACGCCATTGCCTTCAGAGCAGATTCGATTTTTCGTTTCGATTTCTTTTCATTTTTTTTTTTTCAAATGTTTTCGTTTTTTTTTTCGTCTTTACACATGCTTAACATGTGTCTGCGATAAAAACTCATTTTTTATGATTTTTTTTTTGGTCTTTAGAGAGGAAAATAAAAAAATTTATTTTGAAAAAAGCAAACAAAAAATCATTAAAAAACAAAATGAAAATTAAAAAAGATTATTAAAGATTTATTGATTTATTTTGGCACGTTTTTTCCTTTATTTTTTTCATTTTTGTATTAAAAAACAAGCAAATAATTGGAGATTTAATTGCAAAATGTGTATTTAAATGGCAAAATTAAAAATGGTTTGACATTTTGAAATAAAATTTTCGATTTTAAACGATTTAAATTATAAAAAAAAAATTAATTGCATATGGCACTTTTTGAAAACAATATTTAAAAAGAAAACAAAAAAAAAATTACTAAATATTATTGAAAATAACTTTTTTTACGTCTCATCATTCTTTTTTTCTTAGATTAGATAGATAACTGCGTCTGTACAGACGCTTTAAGTTTAATAAAAAAATTTAAAGTCATATGTACTACGTGCTTTGTTAATTTAAATAAAAACTAATAAAAAACAACAGTTAAAATAAAATTTATTTATTTATCTGTATGCATACAACAGATCTTGTCAACTTTATTTATTTTTTAATTTTTTTTTTCAAAGTGTGGATTATAAATTTCAACCTTTTAAAATGTAAACATTTTAATTTAATTTATTTTCCAAATGAGCAGCATTTACAAAAACAATTTAATAACTTTAATAAAACGTAGTAATATAATACAAGTTATAAAATAAGAACTCAATAAAGCTACCTAATAAGGATACAAAAACAACAATTCCTTCAATGACAATTGAATTGAATTGAATTCAATTCCAAATTGACAATTTCGTCTTGCTATGTGCATTGATACCCAATGAAGAAGCACAAGCTCTACGCAATATATCTCTAACACACATCCATCTCCTTCTCTTCATCCCTAGATACCCATACTTTTGTTTACATTTACTCTTTAGTTCCTCCCTAGATATTGTATTCGATCCCAATATTTTGAGAATTTTTCTTAGGCTCTCTGAACACTTGTTAACAATTTTTTGTTTGTTTATAATGTTTGCTCATCATCAATTACATATTGCAAGGTCGTTCGACAATCGTACTAATTTACATACTTAATTGGTCATTACAACCGTTCAGTCAGGCTTACAACTTAGCTGCTCCCACCACCCATGGTGTGTGTGTTGATTTTGTTTCATACATAAGTGACGGGTCCTACAGTTTAACTCAAGCTCCGAATGACAGACTTTTTAAGAAACTTTTCATTGGCATTTTTGAAAGAAGACTGCTATAGAGGAAGTCGCCTAAGAAATATTTTTTCACACGCGATCTACTAGACTACTGGGATTTTTTGTACTCTTTCCTTAAGTCGCATGACCATTTATTGCATTAAAGCGGTTCGCACGGCTTATTGTCCGATTGGATTTGTTATTCTCTCAAATGACTTCTGCAGGAGTTGAGAATCTGAGGGGGAGGAAGAGACTAGGTTTCACTTTATATGTTAGGGCCCACCCATCTCTTGCCATGAAAAAGCCGTGGGAAGTCCCACTTAATTATAGAGTCGGTATGGATTCCAACAGAAAATGTTTGGTCCCCGGCTTAAATGTTGCAGCGTGGTGTTGCCATGAATTCCCAAGCGTTGTTGCCCTAATAAAGGAAATGCCGTTGTACTTGGCATTCTCTCAAAAGACTTTTGCTGGAGTTAAGGGTGTGAGTAGGAGAGAACCTCTTGACTTTTAACTTAATTTTAGAGCAGGAATCGATTCCCGAAGAGAGTGTGTTATCCTATAGTTTTACCAGAGATTCTCACATGTTATTGCCCTAATGGATGAAATGAAGTTGATCTTGGCATTCTCTGAAATGGCTTCTGCGGGAGTTGAGGCTCTAAGGAGGAAGAAGAGGCCGTGTTTCTTAACTTTCCAGTTAATCTTAGAATCATTATGGTTTCCTATAGAGTCCTATAGTTTGATCGCCGAGTTGGAAAATGATGCATGGTATCACCATGGGTTCACACAGGTTATTGCCCTAATGGAGTTGGAAATGAGTTTGGACTTAGCGTTCTCTTAAACGACTTCTGTACACGTTAAGGGCCTGCAGAGGAGGAAGAGGCTATGGTTCTCGACTTCTCACATAATTTTAAAGCCGATTTCGATTCTTAAGAAGAACTTGTTATTCTCGGATTGGATATTGAATTGCAGTATCACTATGGGCTTAATTTCTGGACTAAGTGGGACCTAAAAAGATGGTTCAGCATCTAAGCTTATTACTAATGTGGAAATGAATAAAAATGAATACGACATGTGCTGCGCAAACTGGCTCTTAATTGAAATCTTTAACACTGTCGCGACGGGTGCCGTGTATATAAGGCAGTCAATTGGTACATCACAGCGGCTGAGGTGGTGTAAATACGACGCTTACTTATTGGTCCACAGAAGCTGATGCCGAATATATTCGGCAGTCATTTATATATTCACTTGGGTTTTTGTAAACGATGAAGACACGTTGTATGATCCGTCGGTGTATCTTAGCGAAAGTGTTAAGGAATTTAAAGACGAGGCAAGTCCTAACTAGGAGATAAAGTAACATCCAGGAAACAAGGCAAAAATTAATCAAAAAATATGAAAGAAAAAATATTTCTTTTTCGGTTTATAAAGTAATTTAAAATTTTTGTTGTTTTTTTTGTTGTTTTGGTTTTTGTCGAAAATGTGTACGACTTTGTTGTATTTGTAGGGGTTTAAGTATTTCATTTGTATGTATGTATGTACGAATATTGAATGCTTTTAAGTTTAATAAGGAAATAATCAATTTACAAAAATTTCAAATCATTTATCAGTTTTAATGCTCAAACAATAAAAGCAACAAGAAACACGGCACAATTTTCAATTTCATTTAAAAATTTTTTTTTTCAATTCAATTCATTTTTTTGTCTTTTATGTGTCTTTTGTATTAAACAAACGAACGAAAAATAATCATAATCATCTCATGATTATCAACCCAACAACAATAACTACATAATTTTTATTGGTCACAAGTAGTGCGAGAGACAGACGTAAAACTAGAACGCCAGTTTGACAAACGAGGCAGAAGTTAGTCAATCACTTGCAGCATGTTTTTTTTTTTAATGATTTGGAAAGAATTTTTTTTTATAAATTTTTCAATGATTTTTGCATTTGATTGCCTCTGCTTGCACTCACCCATATTATAGACTCCATCATCTTTTGATGTGAAAACTTGAAATTTTTCATTTGTAAACCTTAATCCCATATGTAGCGAAGACTTTACTTGAGCTAGTCAAACAGATTTTATTTGTGAGATGTTTAAGGTCTTAAAACCAATTGATAACTAAATTAATTGTATTGAATTGAATTTATTTTTTGATTATAATTATTTTTTTTTTGGTTCCTGGTGTCATTATTATTAACTTTAAACTACCAAAAGCAATAAAAAAAATTTTGCGCATATGTTACGTACAATGTTTTAATATTTATTTTCTGTTTTTTTGATTATTAATAAAATATTAAACAACAATACTATTGTTGTAGTTGTTGTTGTACTGCCTGATAGACAAATCATTTGGAAATAATAATCATTATCAAATTTAGAATTAAAAAAAAAATACGCAAACACTGTGAACTTCTTAATACACAGAGTATCTATTGATTTGAATTGAAAAGCCAAAACGAATCTAAAACATAAATTAACCATAAGCTTAGAAATACAAAAAAAAAATTAAGAAAAAATAGATTAAAACAATCGATAATCAAATCAACAGAAACACAAAAACTAAAGTTTAAACAAGTGTTTCTTTTTGTATTTCTTTTTCCCATTTAAGGGGTTAGTATACTTTCCAATTATCAAAAATTAATTTAGAGAGAATTACTATAGAAATTATCTTTTCCCCCAAATGTTATGCAAAAAAGAAGAAAAAACGTAAAATAGTACAAAGCGTTCAAGTGTACGTAATTTAATCACGTTTTTCTCAAGCTGTCGGCTACGATTTAGCAAAAATTACTTGATCAATTTCACTGAAATTAAGGGACAATGTTCCTAAGATGAATAGTTTTAACACGAGCTATTTGATTCGTCAATAATTTTTAAGGTAGATAAAATAGGCAAAAACAGGGAAAAACAAATTCAAAACGCCGCCAAAATCGTAAACCCATCAAATCATGGTCGTTAGGTTTTGAAATGACCTTGTTCCGCCTAAGCTACTACTGCCGAAGTTCACCATAATCGATAAAAACTTCTTTATAAACAAAAAAATTTTCTCTTTAACATATAAAAAGATTCATTTGTTAAAAAAATAAAAAAAAATACTACGCTTAGGAAGTATACTAACCCCTTAATCAAATTTAAATTTCGATTTGAATTTCAATTTGAATTATTGATTTAATAATCATCTATACAGCACAAGAAATATTTTTTAATTTTTAACAAAAAAAAAATCTTGATCACCCCTACTACCCTGTACCAAAAACGTAATTAAAAAAAAGAAAAGAGAATTCCAACATTTAACCACAGCAACAAATCAAACATCAATCGATCTATCAATTGATGTAGTCAAGCGTGGTATGTTCTTTTCCACAAAAAAAAAAAAAAAAAAAAAAAAACGGAACAAAACTGTTGCTTTTGCTGTGTCTATGGTGGTGGATATTTGATCGGGTATCGCCTCTTCGAAACACGCAATCTTAATTATGGAATATATTTGATGGATTTTATGAAGCGTTACAAATTTTTTTTTTTTTTTGTAGAACAAAACTGTGGCCCATTACAATTGGAGTACAACCAACAACCAGCAAATGTATTGAACTGGCCAGGCTGTCCGGCCAGTTTTTACGGTTTCGTGATTAAAGGCGCCAATCAAGCTTTACAGATTTTTTTTTTGACATTAACACGCAAATATTAAAATTAACAAAAAATAATAATAATAAAAAAAACAAATTAAATAAGCAAATAAACAAACAAAATTAATGGAAAAATAATTAATTATTTAAAAAAACATATTTTTTGTTTGAAATATTTAAATTTTTATAGAAATACATACGTTGAGTTTGATTTTCAATTCTTATTTTTTAAGAAATTTATTTAAAAAATATTTTTTTAATAAAAAGGTTAGGCCAGATACTCAGGAGTAAAAACTTTTAGTGAATTGTGTATCAGATCTCAAAGAAAGTTCACATATAATGCGCTGGAAAATGTCTGTCGAATAGGGCTTTCTCTATAACTGAAGATAAAGGTAAGGTTATGTTAGGTGGCATCACCAGACATGTAAATTTTATATTTAAACCCATTAAGGTAATGTTCCTTACATTGAGAGTCTAGTAAATAGTGTGTTGGCTTATTAGAAGTGAGTGAAAAAATATTTCTTCGGCAGTCTCCTGACAAAAACTAAGAAAGTAAAAAAATTGCCCATGAAAAGTTTCTCAAGAACCTATTGTACGGAGTGCACTTGATTTAAACTGTAGGCCCCGCTGGTTATGGATAAAATTAACACACACAACATTAGTGGTGTGAGAAGCTAGGTCGAAATAGTGACTGAAGGATTGCAATGGCCAATTAAGTAAATAAGTAAGCATCTCTACTTTACTTAGGTTTATCAAGTGCACTTACAACAGATCCTCAAAACGAACAAGTCGTCTTTAGGACAGAACAAAAATTGGTCAGTTTTCTAATATCCATAAATGTTTTTTGCTATTGTTTGACTTGTTAAACTATCTACTTTAAATTTTTAAAAGTATTTCTAAAATATTTAGAAAGTGAATAAAGATTTGAAGTGTATCCCAATATTTTTATATTATTTTTTTTTAGTTTGATGGCATTATTAATATTATTCCCTGTACTTCTTTTAGTACTATTATATACGGACGTATTCGTTAAAATGTGTACCTTTATAAGCAAAATAAAATTTAAAAATATCTATGAAATTTCTAATGATTTGAAGTGAAAAGTAAAAACATTTATTTGCTAAAAATTTTTTCTTTGAATTTTTCGATTTTTAAATTAATAAAAATCATGGAAATTCTTACAAAATTAATATATGGTTTAATTTAATTTTAATTATAATTATAAATTTTTATTTGTTTTTTTTTTAATGGCTTTATTAAAAATTGAAAATTTCTTTTTTTTATTATGTTTTGAAATTCATTTCATTTTGCCAATGGGTGTGTGAAATATTTTCAATTTGTTTGTGAAAAATTCTTTCGTTTTGAGTTGTTTTATAAAAATTTTAAAATCTTTTTGATTTTTCTGATATTTTGTGATTTTATTTGTTGAAAAACCAATTTATTTAAAAGCTTTTTTCCTTTTTTTCTTTCTTTTTGTCAATTGCTTTCAATGCATTTATTATTGTTTATTGCCATTATTTTTGAAAATATCTCTTCTCTTACATACATACACATATTTGCAGACGGCTAAAGACTAATAATAGAAATTGATTTTTTCTGTTGTTGTTGGTATTGTTATTGTTGTTATTTTTGTATAATAAAAAAAATAAATTTTTTTTTGTCATTTTACAAGTATCTTGCTTCTATTGTATGTTTATTTAACAATTTTTCTTTTAACGTCTAAATAGTCAATGCGATAATATTAAGGCTGTTGCACCACAGCTATTGAAAAGAAATTATACACATTAAAATACGTTTCCTTTTCTTGTTTTTATTTTATTTTTGCCTTAAATGAATACCCATAATATTATTTCATAAATTTCTTTTCAAAAACTGCACTTCTGTGGCAAAAAAAAAAATCAGAAAAAAATTTGAAATGCTGGGTGCCAACCCATTGAAATATTGTAATAAAAAAAAAAAAACGAAGGTATGAAATTGTGAATGAAATGTTATCTAAAATATGCTGCTATTGAAAATTAAAAACCTCCACCACCTACTCAAATGCTGGTTCAATACAAAAAAAAGAAGGAGAAGAAAAAATCCTATCTATACCCTCGTATATGTTGCATAAATATTAAACATTCAGTATTTATTCATTCATGTTTACAAAATAGCTTTTTAATGGATTTTCAAAAAACAAAACAAAAAAAAAAAAAGGAATTGAAATGCAAGCAAAAAATAAAAAAGTGAAGAGAAAAATTGAAATGCATTCAATACATTTTCTAAAGAATGTTAAAAGTCTGGTTGACAAGACGATGATGAGATGATGATGATGCCAATGAGAAGAAAACCATGTTTGTTTTAAGGCCTCAATAATAAAAAAAAAACATAAAAGGAGTTAAATAGACATGATGTAAGATAAGAAAAATTTAATCCTGAAAACAAAATGTCTCAACTGTTTTATTATAAAAATTAGAATTATAATATTTGAAAAAAAAACTTATTTTAAGTTCAAAAAAAAAACGGAGAGAAATTATATTCGATAGCAAACGGAACTGAAATATGAACGCGCACATCTAGAACTACACAGGAAGCAAGAAAGCAATGAAAATATTCTCAGGTCTCGTATGTAGCGTGTTGGCTTATTGAATGCGAAACTGTGGTTCAAAACCCAGCTCATACAGTGATGGCCTTATAATTAGAAACGATGTTTCTGGAACAGAGTTCTCTGGAGTGACGAATCTAAGTTTAATTTGTCCCAATCTGATGGAAAAACGTATGTAAGACGTCCTCCAAGCAAAGCCTTTGATCCCAGGTACACAGTGAAAACTGTAAAACAAATTAACAAACATACATGTTGCTAAGTCGTTTATAAGGCCACCACTGTATACCTCAACACGTTCCTCTTAACATTCATCTGGTGAAAAACCTTGGCCCTAAATAATCTCAGATAATTCTCAAAAATCTGTTGTTCAAAGTGGTTAATGTAGGGCCGACTAAAGCGTAAATTGATTAAATAAATAAATCGGCAATTAGTTTCGTAGGTATTATGTATAACACATCTTGAATTTTCAAAGAATGCCGAATGCCACAGGAGGAAATAGTGAGGCATTCAACGATTACCTTAATGTGCGTTACTGGTTATGAGGGCATGGATGGTAACAGCGAGACTGCCAATCCTATGGAGGGAGACAAACAAATGATCACACACACTATTTTTACTCATTTGCAAAGGAAATATAGGATCCTGAACTCCGGATCCTGAGATCAGACAGATGTGGATCGCTATGGATATGTATAAAATAAAATTTACGTTAAACCTAACAAGATATACAACTTAGGAACCCTAAAGGAACCCTTAAGTACCATCTTAGGAACCCCTTGATACTTATAAAACGATACTGGTGTCTGGAGTATAAGAACGCAGACTGGGAATATCTCCCAATGTCTTCTGCAGAAGCTGTAATGACCAGAAAGACGAAGGAACATAAGACAAAGCATTTTTGGGCATCCAGATTGCATTCATTGGAAGTAATAATGACGTTGAGTTGAATAAAAATGACAATTGACTACCAGGATGGTTGCGAAAGCTTAGTCAGAATTTACAGTTAATGAAGGAATAGGAAGTATTGGTATTACAACGGCATCTTCTTATAGTATTCAAGAAAGCTAGCTAACCTACTGCTGTAAACCAGTGTTTTATTTATTTTGTGCGCACATTCAAAAGATTTTTTAAATATTTTTTTTTTGTAAAAAATTGTTTGGTTTGATAAATTTCCCTACGTTTTATGCTTTGTTTATCAAAAAGAAATTTTTCGAATAGTTGGGTAATGAAAGAAATAAAATTGAAATTGATTAGAAATACATTTTTGGTTTAACTTTTTTACTTTCTTGGTTTTTTTTTGTTTTATTCAAAGAGTGGTTAGTAATTATAGATTATTTTAAATTCTTTTTTCTTTCATTTTTTTAATATGTAATCAGTTTATTTATTTATTTTTCTAAAACCGACTTCCGTTTTGTTAGAAATTATTATTTTACAATAAACCCTCTCCCATATTTTGATTATTTGGTGTTTTTAAAACTTGATTTTCAATATTTGTTTAAAAGGTTTCTTTTTTTCTTGTATTCTTTTACTGTGCTGATAACATTTCTTTTTTTTTCGGTTAGTTTTTAATAACAATTTTAAATGGAAAAAAGAGAAAAATATTTAATAAATTTGTTTTGCTTTGGTTTTTTTTTGTGGTTTATTACTGTGATAATATCACTGCAATAATAATAATTCACAGTGAATATGATTTTTCAAACCACAAAAATATTTCTTTTACATAAAAACCAAAAACCAAACTTTATGAAATGAAAACGATTAATTAGAATTTTTCCATTTTTTGTTTTTGTTTTTTTTCATACAATATTTCATATGGTTTGTCTAATTAATAACCGATAATCAATTTAATGGCTGTTAAAGAAAAAAAATGTGTCTTTGATTAATCAAATACAAGAAATATCACCACCACCACCACTCTACATCATCATGATCATCATCATCATTATTACAGACAGGCAACATCATTACATTCACGAATTTAAAAAAGAAGAGCAGTGTAGAGCAGAGCAGGTCTTTAGTTTTCTTGTTTTCGTTACAAAAAAAATATAAAACGAAAAAAAGATCTTTAGAGACGGCATAACAAATATGCAACATATGCGACCATAAAATTTAATGTCTATACTGCAGCAGCAACATGCATGCAACCGTGCCATGTTGCCTTAGTGCCTTATTTATACCGTTCAATCCCAATCCAAACCAATCCAATCCATTCGCTTTCAATTCAATCGTTTGCAGACACATACAGTGTACGAAAAAACATATATTCTTCTTCTTCTTCATATTGTTGTTGTTGTATTTTATAGATGGAAAATGTTCATAATTTTCAAAATTTATTTATTTTTCTTGGTGTTTTTTTTTCTGTTGCCTTTAACCAGACACAATTTGGATTATTTGACAAGTTTGTTTTCATACTTAAAATCATTATTTACTTTATGGTTTCTTTTCTTTTCTTTTATTCCTTTATTTATTTTTATTTGTATTTTTCTAAGTGTATGAGAGAGTGTATGATGATGACGATGATGACGATGATGATTTTGTTTTTGGTGGAACATGATAAATCTGTTCAAATGTTTTTAAGTGACACTCTCCAATAATTTTAGCTTTTAAAAACAAAAACAAACAAAGAAAGAAAAAAAAATTCAGCAAAACAAACATGCATAAAATTTATATCTTACATATGTTCATAAATATCATGTAATAATTCGTATCAAATGCATATGAATACATAAATATGTACATTAAACAAGACAAACAAACAAAAAAATTATAGAAAATCGTAAAAAAATTGCAAACAAATCGAAATTTAAAAACACAAGACCTTAAAAGTATGCTATAAAATAGTTTAAAACATATTGCCTAAATATATGCTTTAAAAAGATACAACATATGCTTTAAAAAGATACAACTGAGGTGATCTTTTTGTGCTGGACACTCGACTCTTATGAGGTTAAATCGAAGATAGTATGGACCTGACTGGAGAAGCTAAACGGACTAGATAATTATCCTCTGGGTAAGCAGGTCATGTGGCAGCAGATAAACTTGAGAGGAGTGGAGATTCCACACTGCTAATGGGACCAGAACCGTTCTGTGGAGCAAGAGCGAAGGCTTTGAAAAGGTGTACCTAGCGAAAGCAAAGATAAAGAGAAGTAAAGGCTCTCCTCAAATCAAGTGGATTTGAGGCATTGTAGATTTTATTGGGAAACTACAATACTAAGGTCTACTATGCAGGAATAACTTGAGGTCGGTAAACGGTCTTTTAATAGGACACTGTGGACTCAGAATGGAGGCTGTCACGAGTTCAAAATCTAGATCCTGCGACAATTAGAATGAATCATGGGTACACATACTTGGAACCTGTGGAGTATTAATGAATACCAGAAGAAGCACATGGGTGCTATCTTAGTGCTAAGATGGGAATTGTTATTGCTGGCTTGAAGTAGGTAGGCAGATTGGCGATGTGTTATCAGGCCAAAGGCGGCATGTGATCAGAAAATGGAATTAAGAGTAAAAGAGAAGAAATCTCTTCATCAGTGCTAAAAAGTGAAGATCACAAACCATACAGTGATGGCACATATGCGACGTATATGCAAGCTATCGAAATTTATGATAAATATAAAATGATGACCTTAAAGAATCTTGATGACCTTAAAGAATCATGGGCAAGGTAAGTGATCCCGGTTGCATTTACTACGACTTTGAATGGTTTCGTTTCGTTTTAATTTCTTTTAAAACGGAAAATAATATCGAAACTTAAACTTGATTTAATTTTTGTTTTCTTTTAAATGCCTTGGTTTCCCACAGGCCAACATGTGTCTTCTTTTAAATGCCTTATTTGTTCAATTTAAACACTAGTTTAACCCCTTTTTGCCATCATCAAAATACATGTTTTTTTTGTTTGTTTGTTTTTTAAGAATTTCGAGTCATTAATCTTATAGAAAGAAATTAAAAGAATTTCTCTTAAGCCTAAAGATCAATGGCATATTTGTCTCCATATTCTGCATTTTCTTGTTAAATTTTTTCGTTTCTTTTCTGTAAAGCTGTTGTATAAACAAGGTCACTGATATGAAACTGAATTTTGTTGAGGGGGGAATGAAAAAAATTTTTTTTTTACTTTTTGATTTCAGTTGACTTTTATTTGTTTAAATTTTTATTTTTCTTTTACTTTTCTCTCTTTTTTTGTGTTATTTAACAAGATAATTTGCCATTTACAAAAATTAAAAAAAGAAGATAGAAAACTTGAACTTTTTCTCTGTGGCAGAAAAAAGGGTCGTTTGCCTTAGAATTTTTCGTTTTTCTTCTTTTTTTTCTTTTTTTTTTTGTAATTTAAGGGGGCAAATAAAACTGAAAACTTTAGACAATTGAAGGCGTAAAAAATTAACTTGTCAATACAATCTAATGTCATAAAGTCTTTCATTCTATCTATTTAGCTTTCATATACTTTTAAACGGTTTTTTTTTTCAATAAAAAAAAATGAGAAAAAATGGAAAAGTAGACACAAAACTAAGAACCAACAAACAGGAAATACAAACAACTTCCTTCCCCTCTATACATTGAAACAAAAAAGGGATAACTTTTGAATTTTTTCTCAAAATTGCGGGTGGAAAAAAAGTATCACAATACTTTCTTTTTCTCCCCACAATCAGTATCACAATACTTTCAGTTTTTCCATCAGAAAACCCAAAAGTATGACTTGAAAAGAAAAAGGATCTTTAGAAATAATGGACGTCTGCGGTAAATCTTAACGCGTTTACAATCCATTGCTTTTTACAGAAAATCTCATTTAAATATTCTACTAATATACGCTCTCTTTAATACAAATTTTTAAAGAGAAAATCGTTTAAATCGTTAACGTTTACAAGAAAAAAAGAATAAATTTTGTGTAACGGTACTCACCTCTTTATCTTTGGCAGCTAATAATTCCATGTGATTGTTTTTCGTTTCATTGTTATTGTAGTTGTTATTCTCTAAGAAATTCCCTCTTAATTCATCTGCTTTCTCGTCGTCCATATCATTCATATGTTGTTGTGTGTCTGTTTTGTCAGCTTCATGGCTGCATTTATTTACATGCATAAGTGTTGCCAAGTCTAGATTATTATCTGTACTATTTTGATTTGTTGTTGTTGTTGTTGTTTTATTTACACTATTTTTGTTGTTGGTATCACTAATATTAAAACTATTGTTATTATTACTACTGCTGTCTACACCACCACTACTATCCTCTCTTTGTTGATGCTGCTGCTGCAGCTGCCCTTGTTGCTCTTCTCCAACACTTGACGTTGCTGTTGTGGTGTGTATTGTGGTATGTTCTTGCTGTGTTGTTGTTGCTGTTGTCTGTTGAGTATCACTTGTTAACGTTGTTGCTGTTGCTGGTGTGGTGGTGTTCGTAGTGCTGGAATCTAAATTATCATTCAAGTTCTCCTTTGTATTGTTGGTGGGTTTTATTTCCATTTGCTCATCCTGTTGCTGTTGCTGTGCAGGTTGTGGCGAATGCATGGGCGAATGCTGCTGTTGCACTGCAGCAGCAGCAGCCGCAGCGGCCGCTGCAGCAGCTGCAGCTTCCATCATCATAACTTGTTGAGCGTGATTGAAAAACAGTTTCGGATTTAAACAGCCGTTCAGCTGTTGCTCTTCACAGTTCTCACCGTGTTCGTTCTCTTCCTGAGAGCCACTTACGTTATGATTACCCAAATCCGATAGAGGTGGTGAGGGGGAGGGTGTTGTAGCCAATAAATTACCACCGTTTTGGTGTAGAGTTATGGCAGCAGCCACGCTATTCAATAGTTTTGTATTGTTATTCGTGAACGAGGGCGACAACAACAGTTTATTTGGTGGGAGTTCAGTCGACGATGTCAAAGCGTTTAGAGCCGCTTCGGCGTTGTTTTCAAGTGCAGCAACGTTTGTAGCAGTGCTAGCCGTATCGGCGTTAATATCACTGTCGTCTGTGTTGGGTGTATTGGTGGATAGTTGTTCTTTCAGGGTGTTGACTTCCTTCTCAGCCAAGGTAGCTCTCTGCAAGTAAAGGAAATATATAGGAAATCTTTACTAATGTAATATTATTGATATTATTTACTCAAGAGCAATGCATTTTAAAATTGTTTACATTGTTTACATATAACAACTGATTGCTATTCTTTAGTTTGAAACTATTTCCATGCATTTCAATTAAGCTCCTAGAGTAAATTTAATATTATTTACATTGTTTACTCGAGGTACACAGCGTCTTATGTAAGGTAAGCATGGGTTAAATATTAAAGAATGTAAACAATTATTATTTATGGGTTTACAACGATTTTCAAGTTTCATATTTTTTTTTGGGGAACTGTAAAGTAAATGTTCCATTGTTTACATTATTTACATGATGTAAAAAAATGAGAATAATTTTATTGATTTGTTTTAATTTATGGAAAACGGATAGTTAATATCAAGTTATTTACATTCTTTACATGGTATACATAGTTTAATTGATTATTTACATTGTTTACACTACGTAAATATTGCTGATATAAGATAAATCAATTTTATGGATTCTTATAGGAATTTCTTTCAATTTGTAGCTGAAAAAGGCAAGTTTCCGAATACTTTACATTGTTTACATAAGGTAAACAATTACTAAAAATGTGTTTAAATTGTGGTTTTGACTAAATTTTTAAATTCATTTTACTTTTAGATGAAAAATGCTTAAATCTACATAGTTTACCTGAGGTAAAGGCATAAAAAAATAATGCAAAATTAAAGATTTTATATTAAAAAAATTAGTTTTTTTTGGTTTTTTATGTAAAAATTTATGCCATAAATTTGTTTCTGTAGTAAAGCTAAGCAATTATTCTTTTTGTGTTTTTTTTTTATTTTTTTTAAGGAGTTTTGGTAGAGTTTATAGTTTTCTCTGGTTTGACCATTTGCTATGTGGAAATCTAATGACTTTTGATTGTTGTTTAGGGATTAGGGTAGAAGATATACTGTGGATATGTTGTAAAAAAGTTTTCTACATATTGAAAATGTTATAAATTTACAGAGAAATTGTCCTTAATTGTTGTTTGTGCAAGCCCTCTCATAACTATGGCAAATAGTTTCCTTTACTGCCCTTGTCTTGCTTTTTGCTAAAAAAACGAAACGACGAAACCCTCATTAATTTTACTTTTAAAGTCATTACGGGTTAAATTTAGCCAAATTAATACATTACAAACTCCATACAGTTGTAGTTGTTGTTATTGTAGACGTAGCTGTTGTTTTGTGTTGTTATTGTTTTTATATTATTTTGGCCAGACTAAAGGATTTAAATGCTTTCCTTTTTATTATTGTTATTTATCGATAAGGTTTCCCTTTCTATCATCTCTACCTCTCTCTCTCTCTGTATATATTTTATTTTTTTATTTTTTGCTGTGCTTAAATAAATATTTCGAACTATTAGTGGGTGTAGTTTTTGATTTTATAACCGTAATTGCCAAAAAAAAAAAATAAATAAATGTTGCAGTCTTTTAGGGTTCAAAGAGAAGAAAGCGGGAGAGAGAGAGAGTGAGAGAGAATGAGAATGAGAATGAGGGAGTTTAGAGAACTGCATTTAATAAACAAACGGAAGTAATGAGCTTTCGATTAAATCAACAAATAACCGAAAAAGTTTTTTGATTTGTAACTTTCTTATAGAAAAACAATAAAAAATAAAACGAATATTAATTGCAAAACTTTTAAAAAGAGTTCCCTGCTATCCTTCTCCCCCTTCCCCTTTAAAAAAATCTAAAAATAATCAATAATTTTAAAATATAACCCACGGCATTATTTTCAGTTTCAAAAACATGTAATCCGGTGATTAAACATGATCGACTTTGAATTTTAACGGCAGAAAAAACAAAAACAAAAAAAAATAGAAAAGAAAAGGAAAACCATACAAAAATTATGGCAAATGAAAGCCAAAGGCTATTTAAGAGATAGACAGACATACACAAACACACGCACATACATATACACATACATATACACACCCACAAATGCTTAGCAAAAAGTATAAGAATGAAAGAAATAAAAGCTATAAATGCGTATATCCTTTTAGCTTGGCAAACATTACAAATGACTGCCTTAAGTAACTGTGTTTGCCTGGCTCAATGGCTTGCTTTACTGTTCGTTTGGCTGTCTGGCTGCCTCGCTGACTGACTGACTGGCTGTGGTCGTATTAAAAACCCATTTCAGCCAGACAGCAGCAGCAATACTATCATCTTTGCCATGATTTCTCATCTTTAAAAACAAAACAAAAATATAAAAAAAAACAAAAAAAATCTCCACCATTATTGTCAATGTCCTTCAGATTCATCAATAAAGCTTTTGATGCACACACACACATACACATATATACATAGGAAAACACCAAATAACTCTTGCTGTTTAAAACATCTTGAAGAGTTGAAATAAAAAACACAAGAAATAATGGATAAACTCTTTTCAATGCGCCCGCCTTCCCCTACCCCCCTACATACCTATGGCCTTAAATTGATTTTCGCAAGACAGTTAGATTCACTCACCCACACACACTCTCCCTTTCTCTATTTCTATCTCTTTTACTTTGTTTTGCTTTTTATATCGTTTATTAAAAGACAGTTAGATGATGTTGACGATGACGATTGTTGATAATTTCTTACTCTCACTGTCCTCTCTCTCTTTCTCTTCTATGCTTTTCTATCTATGCAGTTACAACGATTGCTCAAAGACAATGTTTGTTTATGTTTTTGAATGTTGTTTTTTTTTTTTGCAAATTGTAGTGTGGTGTTGTAAAACGGTGCAAGTGTTGGTATTGGTAAGAGGTGAGTTTTTCAATTTAAATTTGTATTTATTTGGCTGTAAGGCTTTATTTTAACGATTTGTGATGAAAATTTATCAAAAATGTTGATAAAATATAAAAGAAATAATTCTTTTAATTTATTTATTTGTTTAACTAAACATAATTATTAAATTTATTCACAAAAAAAAGTTGAAAATCCTTTAAATTTCTACCAAAAAATATTTTTCTTGTCTTCTGTTATATTGAAATCATCACTTGTTGAAATTCTATCCACGTGAGAATTTTTGCAAGTGTTGTTTTTTTGTTGGTGTTTTCTATTTTTTATTTGTTTCATACAAGTGTCTGAAGGTAGGAAAGGCTACAAGGACAAAGAAAAAAGCCAACTAGCCTTTAGAGGATTATAACTTTAACTGAATGAAATCGAAAAAAAAGAAACAAGAAAAGCAGACTAAAGGAATACGAGTCTTGGAAAAATCTAAAAACAATACAAAATTAAAGGAATTTAAAGGGAATTGAAAACATAATTTTAAAGGCAGTTTAAAATTTAGATACCTCAACGATATTTTAACTCCTATTTAGCTATTTGTATAGAAGAACAGTAGAAACTTATAATGAGACATGAATTGAACGAGTTAAATGAAATTTCCACAGGCTTCCCAAGACCTAGCTAATGGTATTTCAAATAAAAATTGATGTGCTGCTGGCTGTGCCTTCTTTTGAAAACTTTTTATTTATGTTTTCCATGAAGAGTGCTTCATTTAACAGAATATATGCTGCCCTTTCGGTATCCATACAGCATATTTCTTCATATGATTTTTCTATGGGAATCTGTTAATTTTTATTACACTCTTATGTAAATGACCTTTTATCATCACTGACTGGCATTTAAACTTTTTACAAAATATTTTTATTTTTTTTATTTTTTTGCTTTCAAAAAATATAAAAACTATAGCCTTTCAATGACCTGTATTGTAGGAAAAGCTGTTAAAAAAGAAGCAGCAGCTCATATATCATGCTTTTATCAAAAGGGCATTTTTGAATATCTATTTTTCCCATATAACACATACTCAGTGGGAAAGCATAAAGGTATGGGAATGGATAGCCTCGCAAAAAAACAAAAGGGGAGTATGTAGAGAGGGATATCACTTTGAAAATGAAAAAAAAAATATTTCCGTTCCGTTACGAGAGTCAGACATTAAATGAAATCCACCCGCATTTTAGTTAATTAACTCATTTGCAATCTTGTTTTCTTGTATGTTTTCTCTGTCTTTCTTGCTTTCTCATTCACAGTTTTTAACCAGCCAGCCTCCCAAAAAAAACTTCCTTTTTTTGAGGCCAAAAAACCCCGAAAAACGTAAAACTCTTTATATTTGTATGAACATTAATTGATTTGTTTAAAGAATTACCAGAAAAAGAAAACGAAACGAAAAATAAAACACTCTGAATGAATGTATGAATGGCCAAAAAAGTATTCATTTGAACATAATCATTATGAAAATTACAAGAACCCTTTTTCCTATTTCTTCTTCTTCTCAACACAGAAGAGGCTTTAGAACAATTTCAATGGCTTTGGCTTAAAATTATTGCTAAAAAGATAAAACCACAAATATTTCATTTTCCTTTCAAAAACTCTAGTAAAAAAAAATTAAAAAACTCAAAAAAAAATCTTCAACTTAAAATTCAAAAAATCCAAAAAAGAAAAAAAAATCAAGCAAATCAAACGTGGATAAGAAAAAGTTGGAAATGAAATTATAAAAAATATATATTTGGATTGTATGTATGTATGTATGTATGTATGTATAATGAATGATGATAGATTTTTATCATTTAATTAAAATTTGGTAATAAAGTTATAACAAGAAATACAAGAAAATCAAATATGAATCCCAAAATGGAAAGAAACTCATTCGAAACGCATTTGATTTCATAAAGAAGCTTAAAAGCATGTTAAAATCCAAAGCTTTTAAAAGCTTTAAGCTTTTTTACAAAATATTGTAATATTTTGAAAATTTTTTAAATTTTTTAAAGAAGTTTTCCAAAAGAAATCTTGTTTACTTCTGTGGCATCTTTGTTAAGGGTTCGACTAATACTAAACTTCCTTAAAACATGCCTGTCTTCCAGGCAGTGCAGTGCAGTGTCGTCCAAGCCGAAGTCATGACTATATAATGCTTGCTAGATGGCAGTTTTTTCTCTGAATATCTCTTAACAGCTGTTACCTACTAGACTAAGGCGACTTAAAGTTCAAATAATTTTTAGAAAAAGTGAAGTTGCCATACTCTACTAGGTAGTGTGTTGGGCGAGAGCCCATGGTTCCAAACATAACGAAATATGAAAACAAATATTTCTTCGGCAACTTTCTATCAGCAATCTTTTGGCATAAAAAAAATTGCCATGAAAAGTTTCCCATAAAATCTGTCGTTCGGGATCGACTTTAAGCTGTAGATCCCATCACTCATAAATAAATTAAGGATGCGATAAGCTAGGTCGTAATGCTGACTAAAGGGTTGTAATGGCCGATTAAGCAATTAAGAACTGCCGATTCAAAGAGTACTTGCTTAGGATGCGGATCACCTAGAGCCCAAAATGTAGATTCTGTGCTGAGGAGAATTATGCATTAGATTTCATACTTGAAATACATGCGGACAGCGGGCAGCGAGGAGTATCGCAAAGTTTGGCGGGCCAATAGAATTTGAAGAAACATTTTAGGGGTACCATAAGTATATTGAAGGCTGTACAATAACTTGGACAACTAAGCACACTGTTTTAATTTTAGTCTCCGCAGTCTTCTATCAAAATCCCTGATAGTAAATATACAATTCCCATGAGAACTGTTTCAAAATTCTGGCGTTCGGAATCGATTTTAAAACTGTGTCTCCTCATTCATGAATAAAAGTAAGATCCACAACATGGGTGATGTGAGAAGCTAGGTTGTAGTCCCTACTAAAGGCTTGTAATGGCTATTTATGTACGTAATATCGTTTTAGTTATTCGCCTTGTAATATTGTGAATATATTTCAATATTGTATTGCAATTAAAAAATAGTTAACAAGCACAATACATGTGTAAATTTTATAAAAATTCGAAATCTTAAAAAAAACCCGCTATTTTTGGCCAAATGTGGATAAACAAAGTGCCACAAATATTTGTAACAATTATTCTTGAAAAGAAACAGATTTTTTTGGTGTATTTGTTGCTGTTGTTTGCGTGTGTTTGTGCTCGTTTTTTGTTGTTTTTAATTTCATTTGAAGAGGGTTAATATTTATTCTGTTGCACTTTCAACTCGTGTTGGTCTCAAGTCTTGTTTGCGCTTTCTTACAAAAGCTCTTCAAAGAAAGAAAGAAAGAATGAAAGGAAAGAGGAATTCTTTTGATTTTTTTCTTACTTTACCCCTTTTTGTATTGGCAAAACCAAAATTATGGCACATTATTAAAAAAAAAGAAGTAAAAGAAGTCATTGTTTCAGATTTTAAAGCACGCGTCAGCTGCAATTGCAAAAATCACAAAAACAAAAACAAAAAAACAAAAAGAATCTCAAACTATAGAATCACAGGCAAAAAAAGAGTAATTTTTGCGCGTGCTAATATAAGTACGTATGTACGTTCATCGTCATGTTCATAACCAATACGATAAAATATTTATCGTTAAGCAAGACGATTTACAATACCAAGCAAGGCAGTCAGCAAAGCAGGCAGGCTGGCAGTCATCAAAGGAGATTTTTTCCCATTTGTCGTTTCATACAAAAGCAGGGGGGTTGATTGTTCACAACACTATTGAAAAAAAGCCCTGGCTGACTGGCTGGTAACAATAAATCAAAGCAAATCAATGTAAGACGACAACGACGACCACGACAATTGTTACACCATCCCTAACCGCTGCTGCTGCTGCTGCTGCATATAAAATCATAAAAATTTACCACGAATGTTGTGTGCAATGTAATGAAGTTTAAGAGAGAGAGAGTAAGAGAGAGAGAGAAGGATTGTGTTGTATTGAAAGGACTTGAAACAATAAATGAAATGAAAAGTAAAATAAAATAAAAATAAAATTCTTTAAATGCCTTCAAGTGACAGTTTGTGACAAGAGTTCCTTTTTTCTGTGTTATACTTTGGAAAAATTAAAAAAATTCTCGTTTTTTGGAATTTTTTAAAGATTTTTTAATGAAGTAAAAAACAAAGGGGGGAGAATTTTATTCTCTTGTAATTATAAACCACAAAACAAATTGAGGTTTTTTGTACAACAAAAGCAAAAAAAAATAAAAAAAATATTTAAAAACATTTTGAAAGTGCAGTTCAGTTTCGAAATATTTTTAATTTTTTACAGGCTAAACCATGTTTAGAGAAGCCTAGAATTAGGCAATTATTTACACACATTTTATTGAAAATATTTCAAGGTTAAATCAATAAGACCGTGAATTTATGATTTTTCTACCTCTTAACTAGTGGGATGAGAAGTCGTTCTTTCTTACTTAATCGGTTACTGCAACCATCAAGTTAGAACTAAACCTAACCTAGCTTCTCACACCATTCATATTTTGTGTGTTAATTTTTTTTTATAAGGGGCGGAACCTTCAGTTAAGCTTACGAGGTAAATCAATAAATTAATAGGTTCCATGAAAAGAGAAGTTGAAGCAAAAATCCAGCGTACTTGGCCAAGAAAAATGTTTTTAATACAACAAGAGATTACGTCAGGATGCATAAATAGGCAGTGTTCGTAGTAAAACCTATTCTCTTCCTATTCTCCTCACATCCTTTTACGTTCAGAAGTCTTTTTTGTTCTTTAAATAAATCTATGGCCTGTAGATATTCTTTGCCCACTTGCTTAGTTATTGTATTAGTTAAAATAGGCACGAATTACATTTTCAGTTATTCAAAATTTGCGATCTAGGAGTAATACAGCCCCTAGGAGATATGCCTTCCTTTTATTACTTTTTTATGGCATTAAAATATTGCATACTTTTAGGTGCAATAAGAAATACCAGAATCAAAGTCAGTTTTTAGTTCTAAATTGTAAAAATAATTAAGAAAACTTTACATAACCAAATAAAAAAATTGTTGCATACTTTAAGGTCCTAATAAATTCATTTCCTGCTAGATTTTTATTAACTTTAAAAGAATTTTGGTTAATAAAATTGTAAATCTTAGAGAATTTCAAACGTTTTAAAACATGTTTGCAATATTTTTAAAATTTCTACTGTAAAAGCTAATGGTAGCCCTTAAGTATGCTTTATTTTGTATCCTTTACTCTTGAGATATTGATATTTTTTGTGTGCGTGGCTATGTTTGAGAAAAGACGCGCTAAAATAGGACTGACTGTCATATGTTAGAAAAACAATAGAATTAAAAAATAAAACAGGATTAAATTTTTTTTCGTTTTGCCTACTTTTGGGAGGAGTAAAAAGCAGAGAGTAATGGCAAGAACAGGCTGTGCATAAAATTAGATGATTTTACTCTAATTACGTTTAAGGCTTAAATATATGTATGTATTCTATAAGAAAATTGCGTATGACGACTGTAGCAATAACAACAATAACAACAAAATAAATAAATAAGAGAAGAAGAATAACAACAACAAAAAATTATAAAAAAAGATGAGCATATTTTTAGGGTAATGGTAAGGAGGGGGTTTAATGCCTTTAAAAGAAAATGAAATAAAAAAAAAAACAAAAACAACAAGACAAGAACAAAAGTAACTAATGATGGCTTATACATCTAACGTATGTACGTACATATGTAGATATACTCACATGTTTTATAAGCATTTATTTATTCACTCATTTGCTTGCTAGCTAAAGTAGAAGGGGTACAAGAGAGGAAGGAGAAAGGAGGGGGTGGTGATAGAAGCAGGCTTTTGTTAAAGGGTTTTGACAATTTTTGCTTTTGTCATAAAAAAAGGCATTGAATTGAAGTGAACAGAAAGAACAGAACGGCGTAAAAGATGTTGCCAAAGCAAGATGATGTTGCGACAATGATGATGCCTCGCCGTAGAAGACACAAAATGAAGCAGAAATTGAAATTAAAATTAGAAAAAAAGGGTTGCATCATGTACACTCTCTTCCAACTGCCAATACGTTGTAAAGCTTAAGCTGGCAACATTATTTCCAATTTTTTTTTCGTTTTCTATTTAAAAAGCCTTTTAGATCGACTCATACGAAGACAATGACGATGACGATGACATTTGCAAAGGAAGTGTCATATGTGTGCGCGCGTGTGTGTGTATGTGGCAATAGACAGCCAGTAGTATTGACTTTATCAAGTATAGATACATTGTAAAGCATACTTTGAGGCATAGTATGAGAGAGAGAGTGTAATTTTTGTCTTTTGTAATTTGAATTGACATGAAAATGTTAAAAATTCAAAACCATACTTATACTCCCGCACTCCTTTCACTGTTGGTCCTTAAAAAATATTTTTTTCTGTTCATGCATTGCTTTATTTTAACGCCTGCTGTTAGACTTTAATTTTTTTTTTATATTATTTATGCTTCTGTTTTTTCTTTCCAACGCTGTCATGTTTTCTATGATGATTGTTTTGTTTTATTTTCATTAAATTTCTTAAGAGTTTAAGTTTGATTGGCAGAGGGGGAAGGGGGTGGTGAGTAAGGTAGTGGGGGGGGGGCAATGAATTGAATTGTAACATTTTTGTTTCTTCTTGTTTAATGTGTGTGTAATTGCAAATATGTTTTGATAGACAAAAAAAAAACAGAAAAAAAACTGAAAATATTTGTTCGGAATTAATGTTTCAAAAACGAAAACATTAAAAGAAAGTGCTTTGTTACCCCCCCCCCTTCTTCCAAAAAAAAAAAAAATCGTTAGAAGAGTAAAAAAGAAAGGGTTTTGCAATAAAAATTAAAGCGAAAGTGAAACAAAAAAAAAATTATTTGAAAATCAAATAAACAAACATAGAAATGATTGCCTACTTTAAGGAGAATCATTATAGCTGAGCAGGAAGTTCTAAAGGAACAAGGCAGCCTCGAAAGCAAATTGAAGTTTTTGATAGATTGGTTGTAGAACTGGCGTTATATGAAGTGTTTTTATGCATTACTTTGGTCTTTGATCATTTTGTACGCATGTGATCTTACCAGCTTTGTTCCTGATATTCCTCAGGAATGTCTTTGCTACGGAATTTACTTTTCTCGAGAAAAATATCTCCAATTAAAACTCAAAAGCGAGATATGTAATGAGAAATTTTCATTCGTAGTAGGAGGAATGGGAAGATGGATGACCTAAAAAATGTGTTCTCTTATGCGTTGTTACAAAGCTGACTAAGAAAGATTGCATTCGTGTTTCGATCGTATAAAAAGCGACTTATAATTACGTAACTTTTGTCTGGAGTTCGTAAACGTTATATTACTGAAACTATTATTATGTTAACATTTTTAAGCCCCTAAAAGTATGCACTTCATTATTGATTTCAAGTATCAATAGTTTGTTGTTTTAATTCCATGTTTACTACTTGCTATTGAGTTTTTTTTAACAATTTTTTAATCGCTTGATACGTTAAATTACTAAAAAACCATTCATTAGAATGAATGTATTTTGTTATTTTGGTGCTGTTGTTAAAAAAACCAATAATTTTTGGTAATTTTTTGTTCAGATATTTCCTCAAAACAAAAAAAAAATATCCTTGTTTTCCACACACACATGAGCTGCGGTAGAGTGATGAGAAAAAAGGACAAAAGCCTGTTGGGTTGCAGTTATGATGGGAGAGTGTAAATGTAGTAGCAGGGAGAGCGGACGGACGGACGGACAATGAGTGTGAGTGTGTGGAGAATATTTCATTTCTTTACTTTGTATTTAATATTTAAATAAATAATTAGCAAAAAAGGTTATATTTTTTTTCGTTTATATGTGCTCACAATATATGAGTAATTGTGGTATGCCGGGGCCTGCTGCTACTGCTGTTGCTGTTGCGGCCACTGCTGATAATAATAATGCTGATAATAACGATAATAATGATGATGATGATGATAATATGGCAGCAAGAGTTGGTAATATTTGCCTGGGTTGAATGCGTGACTGAATGAATGAGCGAAGGAATGAATGAATGTATGTTTGTTTTTTTTTTGTTCGTAAATACACAATGTTAATGATGTTTGGGTATTAAAAAGCAAATGTTATGAAAAGGAAAAATCTTCTATACCTACTCCCGCCCCCTCCAACCCTCTTCTCCTTTGGTTTTTAACTCGTTTGGAGTCATCAATGTTAAATGTTTACCTTTTTCTATACAAAAAAAAAATCCCATAGATTTTATTCTTTTATAAGGCCAGAGAGTGTTTGGTAACTGCGTAGTTTCTATTCTATTTTTTCAATTAATTGCTAAAAAGTAAACAATACATTAGACGTTCTCTATATACATATATGTACATATGTATGTATGTACGTATGTAATGGGCCTCCTCCTATTGGTAGGCAATGACTATCTAACTATACGAAACTAAACAATAATGCATATGTAATTATTACTAATTAAAAGCAGAAAAAAAGCAGAAGTTTTGTTTTATAGTTTAGCAAATATTTTTAAGCCTTTTATTTCAATTCTATTAACGGGTCTCGTATTTGTTTAGCCTTAAGGTAGGCCATACAATTTTTATTATAATTTCTGCTTAAAGATATGCTTTATTGTTATGCTAGAAATATTTGTTTTTGCTGATTTGAAACCCTTTTTCCAATTATTTATGAAAAATTAATGCTTTTCCGCTTGGTCGACCTCCCTACCCGTTAAAAAAACCTAAAATTTGACCATTGTTTTGTTACTCCCGCTCCAGATTTTTTTTGTTTAAATAATTAAAAATTATTTTTTTTTTAATGTGCTTTAAACATGGTAAGGGAAGAGTCATGTAATATGTACATAAATTGTATTGTTTAGAAATGAAAGATTAAAGGGAAAGCGTTTTTCTTAATTTTTGAAAGAGAAATTTTAATGCTATATTAAAACCAATGCCCCTAAAAATATGTTACAATTGTTTGGAATTAAAAAAATCTGGTTCAAATCCTAATCCTAATCTGTATTTCGAGCAGTATTTAAAACACAAAGTTATCCCACCAATTGTGGTGCCTAAAAGTATGCCATGTTTTCTTTATTGTTTACAATAAAGGATATGCTTTATTTTCCAAATAAATGTATTCAAATTTTATTCATTGTAGTTTATTATGCTTTTTAAATTCCAATTTTCAACCACAGTTTTTATGGCTCCTTAGAGCATACCTTGTTTTAATTATTTTCTTATCGATTTTCTTGTTTGGTTACGGTATAAATCTTTGCCGAGATCAATTAATTTCGTTTAACTGCGTATACCGAAATTCCTATAAACAGAGAATATTATATGTATGTATGTATGCTTTTAAGCAAATAAATTGCTATCCTTGTAAATTGTCTTTCCCCCCTGTAAATTAATAGAAAACATGAACACAAATTCATAACCTTACAACAAGCAATTCAATCAAAAATTTCCAATCAATGTCAATTTGAAAAAAAAAACCTCTTCTCTTCTCTCTCTCTCTGTTCTCACTACATTCCCCACTATTTTACCTTTTTTTTTTTGTGGAGGCAAAAGCAAAATGTAAATGTCATTATCCTTAAATGGGACTGAGAAATGAAAACTACTCTGCCAACGTGCCACAACCCCTTAACATATACTATACTCTACCACTCTATACGCCCGTCAGAAGATGTGTATTTAAAACCGAAACGAATTAATTTAATTAATTACAATCATGTCTTATTAGATTTGAAAATGTTGCAGCTTGGCAAACGACGACGACGACGACGATGAAAAAAAGAGGAGTTAACAACGAGTTTAGCTCAAAAGCATTGAAAGAAGTGTGGAGGTGTTTTTTGTTTTAAGAAATCGATGTGGCATTAAAATGGAACTGCCTTCTATCATTTATAAATGACTGATTTGCTTAAGATGCCACCCAATCTTTTATACA
This sequence comes from Sarcophaga subvicina, assembly GCA_936449025.2. Classification (NCBI taxonomy): domain Eukaryota; kingdom Metazoa; phylum Arthropoda; class Insecta; order Diptera; family Sarcophagidae; genus Sarcophaga; species Sarcophaga subvicina. The sequence continues at coordinate 2,016,688 of OW388080.2, read as the reverse complement.
CACTTCATCAAATGTTGGGTAACAAGGCTGTCTGTCTGCGAGTTTGCCGAGAAGACAAAGACACAAGCACAGTAAAAAGTTCGTCAAGTTATGTTTGCCGTTTTGTAAATACAAAACATTCCTTAAGGACCTTTAAGGCAAGCAAGCAAGCAGACAGTTAGGAAGAGAGTTACAAATTTTCTAATCAGTTTTCAAATGTTTTCCAAATGATTGTTGAATCCAATCGAAATTTTTGCCATTTACGAAAATTTATAATTGTCACATACAAATCGTAAAAGATACAGTGGATGACAAATGAAAAGGGTTGTGAAGAAAAAAAAAAAAAAAAAGAAAAATTGAAAATGACATCAAAATTTATAATGAATTGATTGGTAACAAATTTATCAGAAAAATAAATATAAAATAATTTTAAATAACTGATGATAAAAAGTGAAGCATATCTTTAGGAAAAACACATTAAATTTTAAAGGAATTTAAATACAATGAAACTTAAATAAATATGTAAGGCTGCCAAATAGTTTTCAAAATATTAAGTTTACTTTTAGGAGCATAAGAGGCTTACAAATATTGAAAAAATTAAGCTCATTTTTAGGCGAAAATATGAACATTTCCAGCGCTATTGAATAATAAGAATTTAATTTATATTTTTTGATAACTCTCAAATATCAATTGGGTTATTAATTAAAAATAGACACATGAGCGTACTTTTAAGCTAAAAAAGGTTTTTAAAAACAGGCGACATATACTTTCAAAGACATGAAAATATTTATTTTAACTTTTTCACAAATTTTTTTTTTTTGTTAAATATTACAAGATAAAAATAAAACTCTTAAAAATTCTATTTTAATCGAGTTTTTTAATTGAATATTTCTCATTAAAATAAGCCTTTAACTCCTACACTTTATGCAAAATTTCAATATTTCAGACTCAATTTTTTTTTATATTTTTGAATTGAATCAAAATTCTGTTTTTTTTCAACACAGACAGTAACACACATTGCAAATGATCATAAAAAAGCGACAATGATCATTAACAAAACTTAAAATGAATTAAAAAAAATCAAAAAAAAAAAAAACTTATTGAATTAAAATCATGACTTAAGACTCATCATCAGTTCTTTTTATACGAGCTTATGGATAAATAAGCATAATACCGGGGTAAATGTCGTCAACATAGTCATCATCGTCATCATCATCATAATCAACATCGTTAATGTTTGATTGTTGCATGGATTTTATCAGACCCTATACTACTCTATACTACACTACACTACAGGCAGGAAGAAGTCTTTAATAAAAACTAAAAAAAAATCATCACACACACGCACTCTCACTGTTAAATTGATGTATTTAAACTCCTTTGCCTTGCCATTCAGGCAAATTCACATTCATTTACCAGCCAGCATATGTTTAAATTAAAAACCCAAATTTATAATTTTTGTTGTTGTTGTTGTTATTACTTTGGCTGCTTTTTAAAAGTATTGATTGTTATATTTCGTTTCATTTAAAATTTTTTTTATTGATATCAAGAGCTTTTTCGTTTTTTTTTTTCGTGATATTTTTTTATGAGAACGTTCTGCTTTTTTTTAATGATTTCCTGTATGTTTGCAAAACAATTGATATGCAAAATTAAATGACAACAACAACAACAACAACGAGAACAAATTTGAATGAAATATTAAACTTGAACAGAAATAATGAGAAAAAAACATGGCAATAATTAAATTCGATCGAATTTCAAATTGTCAAAATTGAACACAATAAAATAAAAATAAAAAAACACAATACCAAAGGAAATTGAATTTCAAAAGCGTGGGATAATTATTTTTAAACAAAAAAAAGAATCATTTTGTAAAAATTGAAGGTTATTGTATGCATTTTATTAAACAAAATTCTTATAAAATATGGAGATTTTCTAAAGTTTAAATCATTATTTGAATATGCAAAGCATTTTTAAAAACATTTCCGTAATTTGTGTGTTTCTGCAACATTTCCGTTACTTTTTTTTTTGTTTTTTGTTGGAGTTGTTTTTGAGATTGAATTTGAAATATTATTGTGTCTCTTGTCTCAAACAACAATTATTTATGCTCCCCCAACAAAACCACAATACTTAGTAGATTTTTAAAATCTCTCTTGCTAACTGTATCACTCTCTCTCCCTCTCTTTAGAAAAAAGAAAATGTAACTGTTTCTTTGTTTATATTATTTTTCAAAAGCAGCAGCTCCCTTGCTTTACAAAATGCATCACACAGACAGAAGCAGTTATGAACTGAACTGAAACTCATCTTATTTTGTCAGTCATCAGCTACAAATACAACCACATTATTATTATTATCATTATTGTTGCATTTTTTTATGCTGCTAAATATGATTTATTTTTTCTATTCTCTTTTCTTTTCTATTCTATTTTTTCTAACTGCTAACAAAACAAAATAATAATAAACATGTCTATACATGCTTAGATTTGTTGACAAACGCATTTACATACATACAGTATTTTATTCACTCATTTAAAGCACTGCTGTGTTCTAATATACACACACGAACACTAACAAAGTAAGGAAAGTTGTATAGACAGTGACTGTGGTAAAGCTTTAAAAGGAAGTTGATTATTATTAAAGGAATTGCAAGAGAGAGAGAGAGAGAGTGAGAGAGAGAGAGAGAGAGAAAAAGAGAATTAACAAGACATTGACTTTTGAAAACTAGAAAGTATTTAATTTTATTTTATTAAATTGTTAAAGAAAGCGGCATAAAATTTATGACAAAAATATTTTAAATTCAAAACACAGAAATTTTATTTAAAAAATTTTAAAAACCAAAAATTAGACAAATTATGTTCTCTCGTCTCTATTAAAGCAAAAAGCGAACAAAGTAAAGAGAGAGAAAGCTTAGATTTTTTAGAAAAATTTATTATTATTTGCATTTGTTAAGTAAACATGCCAATAACTTTAATGCTTTGAAAAAAAAAAAAAAAAATATTGAAGAGGAAAGGGCTTAAGAGGTTTAACAGTAACTGTGTTGCAAATTTTTTCAACATAACATAACCACAAAAAGCCCATACAATTTATAGATGGAATGAGAGAGCAAAGGAATACATTGTATAACATTGTCTGTTTGGCTACTTTTAAATAATAGGGGAGTTTGGTTATGGTTTGATTTACCAGGCTGGTTGGCTGGCTGGTTGTTTGGTTGGTTAAGTGTTATAAACGCGGTTTATGTTAATGGCCGCTGTTGTTGTTATTATTGTTACAGTTAAATAATAATGCTTGCGACGAAATGTATGTAATGTTAGTGTGTGTTATAATTCTAAATGTCCACTTTCATATCAATTGCAGGCTTAACCTTACTTTCACACGCATACTCACACAGTATATACAGGCATGTATGCATGCATACCTTAACACTCTGTTGTGTACTGTTTTCATGTACTCACCATACATACGATAGAAATTAAAAAATACTCGTATATTGTCTATCATTATTACTGTAAACAAACTCTGTCCTACTGCTTTTCACATTTAGTGTTGAAGAGAGTGAGTTAATGGGAGAGAGTGTGTATTTTAAAATGTGTGTTATTGTTATGTGGTCGGTTGCTTTTAAAATGCAACAAAAGCTTTTGCTTTATTCGGGTGAGTGTGTGAGGTATGTTTAAATGCATGGGTATGTTGTTTTTTTTGGAAGGGTTATTATTGTTTTGGTTTATATTTTGGCGGTCATTGTTTTTTTTCGTTTTTGTCTCATTTACAGGAATATGTATGTCAATTGCAAGTGTTTTGTTTACTAACGTTGTGAAAAGAGGTGAATATCCTACTCCTTCTAATTAGAAAATAAAATAACGGTATTTAAAAACAAAAAGACTAAGCAAATGTTAATTTTAACATCTTCAAGCTGAAATAACATTAAAATGTATGCAAAGCATTATAGAAAAACGGTTTTGAATTGTTTAAAAGGAAATTACTTTAATATTATGAAGCCTAAGTAAAATGATCGGCCTTTTAATAAGTTTATTTGGGGATTATTGTTATTTCTTTGATGTAGTTTGGTTGTCATTTATAATTTTTCTCTTTCGCTTTTGCTTTCTAAAAATGATCATTAAAATTTCAATTTCTTCTTTTGTTGTTCTCTTTCTTCACTTATTGTCTTAAAATATTTCAGCAAAAAGAAAAGGAAAAAAAATTATAATTTGCCAAAGCGTAATATTTTATATACTAATATTGTTGTTGCTGTTGCTTGTTTTTTTTTTTGTCATTTAAATTGTTGTAGGCCTAAATAATCTTTTATACTAAATTTAGCATTCATTCTCTGCAATGCAAAAACAAAACAAAACAAAACACAACAAAAAGAAAAACTGCATTTGTCTGCAATAGCCGCGCAGACATTGTTTATAATTGTTATTGTAGTTGTCACTTGTAAATGATGAAGATGAAACGTTAAACGTATGAAAAGGAGAGGCAGAGGCAGGGAGAGTAAAGGAGCGAAAGTGCTTAAATAACGTTGACTGAGTTGATATTTAAAAAACATCGATTTTTCCCTATCAAATCCATAATGTCAAGCATTAATTAATTTTAAGTTTTGCTCTTCTTTTCTTTGGTGCAACTGCTGCTACTGCCACTGTGCACAATCTCTTTGTATATGTTTAACAGAGAGTAACAATGCCAACCAATCAAACACTGAGAAAAATTTTTACTTTGCAATTAACAAAGAAATTGAATTTTTTTACAAGCAAAACTATTCGCTCAGTGTTTTAAGATTTTCTTTATTTGAAAACAGAGTGTAATATTTTATTTGTGGCAAAAAACAACAATAAAAATCATACAAAATTTACACTCCACTTGTCTGCGCTAATGCTATTGCTATTGTTATTACAATTTCTTTGTTGTTGTATTATTATTTGTAGCTACAATAAGTTGATTAAATATGTACACACTGTTGTTATTGTTGTGGCATGTTAATAAAAATAGGCAAATAATTATTTAAGAATTCTTGATTAATTGGCATTGTGGTTTTTAGTTTTTCACAGCATTTCTTAGGATATTTTGTTTGATTTTCTCTATTCTTTTCTTTATTTTTTTTTTTGATGCCAAAAATAAAGCAAAAATTTTAAAAATATTTCAAAAATATAACAAAAAAAAAATTTTATCTGTCGAAAAACTCTAAAAATTTTGCTGTTTCCATTAAAAATACACAAAATATGTATTAACCTTAAGTAAGCAGTAAAAACTGCAAAAAAAAATTTAATTGAAATTGAAATTATAATGAGTAAAATGGAGTTTTTATCCTTTAACACATTCCCTGCCAAGCTGATTACGAGAAGGTGTCATTTCTAGGCCACGTGTACCACTTTCGGTACACGATAACTACTTTTATAATTTTCTATAAAAACACGTAATTTTTTATTTTTGAGAAAATGCCAAATTTACAAATTTTTTATTGTTATTTAATTTATTTCACATAGAATAATTGACATATTAAATTTTGGATATAAAAATTTTAAATTTAAAAATTCTGCTTGGCGTAGAAATGAGGTTTAGTGTGCACCGAAAACGGTACACGTGGCAGGGAACGTGTTAATTACTGTTTACATCATGTAAATTGTTGTATTTTTTATAGTTTATGATTGTAAAAAAAAAATTTTTTTTTATATTTTTTCTATATTGTTTACCTATTATTTACATCATGTAAACAACTATTTTTGTATACTTTCAAATTCAAATATGACTCTATTTGCTTTAATAACAAACTTTTCATTTTATTTATCAGTCGAACATTTTTCTTGTATTCTTTACCTATTGTTTACCCCAATAGTTTAAATAATTAAATTTTAAAAAATTTTTGATTTTAAAGAAAAATCCTTATTTTTTGTTTTATGCTTTTAGTTTCATTATTACTTTAGTTATTTTTCATATTATTTACATAAGATAAAAAATTATTTTACCTGCGCCCTCTTTTTTCAACTGTCTATAGAATTTTTAATTTTCTACATTGTTTACCCACCCGTTGGTAACATTATGTAAAAAATTGTTATGCTTATATATTTTTTATTTCAATCACCATATTATAAATTTTTTAGGATTTATGTATAGTTCTGCTATTTTTTACATTATTTACCTATTTTTTACATTTTATTTCTTGACACAATTTCATATGTTGCATGGCACTTTTTGTACATTATTTACAGTACATTATTAACCCATTGTTTACATCATTTAAATACTTTTTTTTTTATTAATTTAAGAGTTTTATAAAGACTTTAGGATAGCCTTACAGTTTTAACATTGTCTATCTATTTTTTACCTTGTTTACCTAACGTTTACTTGACGTAAACAATTGGTTCTTTCCTAACATTTTAATTTTCTATATAATTCGATAAATTTTCGATATTGTTTTAATTTTTACAATGCTTTCATATATTTTACATTGTTTACATATTGTAAACGATTATTTGTTTCTAATATTTTTAATTTTTAATTCAAATTGTATAAGCTTTTGTTGGATTTTTGTATATTTTCAATGTTAAACTATTTTCTACATTATTGACCTATTGTTTACATGATGTAAATAGTAATTTTTTGTAATAGTTTTGTTTTTTTATTGAAACTTTAAATTTTTGTATTTTTTAACATTGTTAAGCTACTTTTTACATTATTGACCTATTGTTTACATGATGTAAATAATATTTTTTTGTAATATTTTTGATTTTTTATTGAAATTTTTTAATTGTTTGTATTTTTTACATTGTTTATCTATTGTTTACATGATGTAAATAATTTTTTTTTTTTTTGTAACATTTTTGATTTTTTATTGAAATTTTTAAAATTTTTGTATTTTTTACATTGTTTACATGATGTAAATAATTATTTTTTGTAATGTTTTTCAATTTTATTTCAACTTTCTAAGCTTTTTTTTCAGTTTTGTGTATTTACATTGTTTACCAAAGATTTACATGAGGTAAATAATTATTTTTAAAAGTTTTTGTTGTATTTTCCTTTTCTTATTTTCTTTAATATGAGTTTATAATCGAGTTTTTTTCACCTTTTTGATATTGTATTACGTATTTTGTTGTTGTTATGATTTTATGCTAATTTTGAGTATTTTTAACGTTTTCAATAGCCTTTAATTTTGTTTAACACTATTTTTTTTCATCGTTTTTTTTTTTGCATAATTCATTCTGTTTTTTTACAGGCATTCATTCATTCATTAATTCTTAAGCCAGTCAACCAACCAGACCTTTAACAGCCTTGAAACTCTTATTGTCGCTGGAAAAGGCCTTTACTTTACACAGGCTTTTAGAATGAATTACTATACACATGACAATAACAATGGCTCTTTTTTTTGTACAAAATATTTACGTTCGTTAAACGACACAGAAAAATAAAACCAGAAGACAGTAAAGAAAAGCGAGGCAAAGAATAAACAGGCTTTTAACAGCCAAAATAACGCACCTCTTTTTCTGATTTTTTCTGTTTTATTTGGGAAAAAAGAAGAACAAAAAACGCCTACATTTTCACTTATGAATGAGGCTGGCGAGGATTTTTTAACAATCATAATGAAGATCATCATCATGATGTTGTTGTTTGATTATGATGATAATGATTGTGTTATGAATGAAAATATTATCAGGCTCTACAAGTTTTCCTTTTTTTTTTGTGTGCAAAACTTTTTTTTTAAGCATCATTAAGAGAGAGGGGAGAGGAAAAACGATTTTAAATTGTTGTCGCACAAATATACCTAGTTTTTGTAAGACAAAACAGGGACGTTTGTTTAAATTTGTTTGACTTATAGAAGCAGGGGATATTTGTGTGACAATTTAAAACCGTTTTTCTCTCTTTCTTTCTCTTTTAATAATTGTGGTCTGTCTGTTTTTTTTTTTTCATTGTAAATTTTTAAAATTACTCACTGTGTGTATGTGTAGGTAATCATTAGATTGAAAAGGTAGATGGATAGGCTTACCTGTAAAGAAATAAAAAAACAAAATCTTAATTAATAAATTATTGTTATATAAAACAAAAGTTCTATGCAATATTTATTATGTACTTTATTTTCAATACTTCAATAATAACACAAATTCCGTAGAAAATTTATTTTAATTTTTTGAACGAAAAAGAAAATTAACGTTTTGCTCACGTCAAATAACCATTAACGACTGCTGTTTGAGCGTGTGATAAAAAAATTAAAAAAAATTAATTTCTTTCGAGCATTTAAATTCAAATCTAAAGAAGATATTATTTCATCATTGAGTACTAAAAACTAAACTAATAAATCTTTTTTTTTAGTCTATCCTCCAAATTAACAATAACAAATTCATAATTATTAAGTAGAATTATTAACAACAACAACAACAACAAAAATAGAAAAATACGAAAATAAATATAAGATTTTTATCAATTTCTCGTTGTTTTATTATGAAACATTTGTTGCTATTAAAAAAGGAGTCATAAAATGAGTAGCATGTCTTGACGACCAAAAAAAAAAAAAAATACAAAAAAAAAAGATAAAATTTAAACTGAAATTATTATTAAATTATTAAACAAATAAAGCGTTGTTTGGTTGGCATTTTTTTTTTTCGAAATATTTGTTGAATCATAAATCAACAACAGAGGAAGAGATTTCTGTTGCTATTGCTGTTGCTGTTCATACGTTCGTATTTTCTGTATTCTTAACGGATTGATGTCTATTGGTTCAGTAACAATTGCTTCTTTTGATAAGATAACACAATAATAATATGTACTGCGTTTCCCTCCCCCCTCCTCTTTTCTCAATTAAACCCATAAAAAATTGCCAAGATTTGATTGGTTTTATTTGCTTTTTTTTTTAGTTAACGTATGTATGATTATCATTGTTTTTTTATTTTAATTTTAAATATGGCTGACTAGTAATAAAAATAACACACAGTCATTTAATCAGAAATTAAATAAATATTGAAATAATTTATTTTCATATTCAGATTGTAGATAACAAACAATTAACAAAAAACAGTTACAATTTATAACTGAAATAACCTTAAAACACAAATACTTGTAATAAATCAAGAAATTCAAACATAAAAACTATAAAAAATCATCTGTACTAAAATTTAGTACAAACCAAAATTACTCTCATTTATATGTTTTCAACAAAACGTAGTACTAAATCTTTAGTACAAAAAATGTTATTTTTACATTTCATTTAAAAGACGTGGAACATATCCCTGAATCTGTTACAACAAATAAAAACTAGAGTATTAAGCTTTTAGTACAAACAAATACTTTTAAAGACCTTATAACCATTTTTTTCTAGTAATTACATCTAACCGGTATACAACAAAATTATTTTTCAATTAATTTTTAGCCTAAAGAACTTAGTACTAAATTTTTAGTACACATTTTTTAAAAATTAAAAAATTAAAAAATGCTTACAAGGCTCATTTTACTTTAATAATGCAAAAAAGCTTTCGATTTAGTAGTAAAGAAAAATTTCAATAAAATTTCTACAATTTAAGCTAATTAAAGAGAAATTTGTTAAAGAAAAATGAAAATTATTTAATTTGGTACTAAATTTTACATTTAATTTGAAAAAGATATAATTTTTGTTTTTTGAAATTTTTTCAATTCTCTTTTTGATTATTTTCCCCTTAAAAAGAATCTCTTCTTTTATTATATTTCATTTCATTTCATCTTCTTTTATATTTATTTTCCAATAGTGTATGTATGTATATGCAGGTGCAAATGAGTTCTTTTTTAATTTTTTTCCTCTTCTTTTTTTTTAGTATTTTTAACTGCTAACATTTTTGAAGAGAACCCTGCTTAGCACCTAAAAGCATACTACAATTCTTTCATTTCTTTCTGTTTCTTCTTCTTCTATAACAAAATAAGAAAAATGCTAAAATACGAATAATTCCGTTATTTTTTGTTATTTTTTTTTTCGTTGAACAGTTACGTTGCTGTGCTCTTCAATTTCATTTTTTTTATGTGAAGCCCTCTTCACTCAAGCAAATAAAGACAATCAAGGCATGAGAAGAAATGAAATAAAAGTGTATGAGTGTATAACGGTATAAGTGTGTGAACACATACAACATATTTTTTATATACCTACATACATACATATGTACGTACAAATAGATTTTTTTTGTATATAAAAAGGAAAAAATTTATAGAAAAAATCACATTAAAATAAAATTTATTTTTATATTCTTAATACATACATATGCAAGTGTGTGTAAGTGTAAGTGTATGTGTGTGTGTGTTTATGTGTTTGAGAAAAAGTAGGTGGTACTCTCTTTTTGTCATGTATACATACATGTGCTTGCTTAAATGTGTGTGTCTGCGTGTGTGTGTATGAGTATTAAGTTAATGTCATTTATATACTACATCATCAACCAAGTAAAAGCAATAACAACGGCAACAACAACAACAACTATTCATATTACACACCCAACGGGTATAGAGTTTTATAGATGGATTCCCAATCGTAATCAATGTTGGTTTTATACATGCATACATAAATCCATACTTATACACATTACACACGTACGCATACACATACACATACATATGCATACATTTACCGCATTTCATATTAAACTCTCTTTTACATGCTCAAATACTAACAAAATTCGGAAAAAAACAGAAAAATAAACCAACAGACACACAAGAGCAAAAAAAAAAAGAAAAGCTTCTGCTATATACACTTGAATTTCTTTTTTTTTTTTTTCTCCCAACAAATATTTGTAAGGAGAGAGTCAGTAGTAGTACTAGTATAGGGTAAAGAGGGGGGCTTAAAGAGTGTAATGGTGTAAAAATATAGATGAATGTAAAGGGCATTTACAAATATATCACCAATACAAAAAAAAAAAAAAAAGAAATACTAAAAAAATAAAAAAGTGAAGAGAAAAAAAATCACACACACACACACACACACACAATATGTATAAAAGTTAACGACCATAAGAGTAAAAGAGAGTGAGTAAGTAAGTAAGCTTAAGCCAAAAAATGTGAGAGTATTTTTTTTCGGGTAAAGCGCCTGCGATAGAGAGAATCCTATAACAGCAACAACTACAACTCAACGAAACAAATAAAAGAAAGCATTTTCTTTTTTATTTTCCTTTTTTTTTTGCTCGCCTGCTACCCATATTATTTATAAAAATTCAATAAATACATATAGAAAAGGAAAAGAAAAAAATCAAGCAACAACAACAGCAATAAGAGGAAGAAAAAAAAGTACTGTATAAAGAAGAAAAAGATGAGAACAAGAAGCTGTAAAAAATATTCTTTAAGAGCAAGTATAGATGAATAACAACAAGAGTGGTTGGATGGGTGGGTGGGTGGTTGTGGTGTTGGATAACGTTTGGTGGTGGGGAGCAAAATGTCATTATTGGTAAACTGGTTTGTTGTTAATGGTGTTGAAATGTCCTCTCGCTCTTTTACAATAATATTTCCCCCCGAGAGTTAAATAGAGAGGGAAATTTATATGTGAACTAAAGAAGAAAAAAAAAAAATGGGAAAAAATCAACGAATTCAATACACACTCGTGTATTGAAATTTACCATCATTTTCCAATTGTAGCATTGCAAGTATGTATGTTTGCGAATGTATGTAGGTATATGTAACTGTATAACAGTAAGTAAAGCTGTATGTGTATGTGTTTTTGGTTAGAGTTTATATACCTTTACGAAAATGTTTTTTGGTATGATTCTGTGGGGAATTAGTGGATGGTAGATGGATGGTAGGGTAGGTAGTTATTCTTTTATGCTGTGCATTGGGTTCATTGGATGTTTTTTCGATTTTTATATATTTTTAACGGTTTTTTTTCCACACTTTTTGTTGTTGTTCTTCCTTTTTACAGCATATTTTTTTATTTATTTCCATTTGGAGCGTGTTTTTTTTATTTTCTTCCTCGTATTTTCGTTCATTTTTTGGGTGTCAATGTATAGGAAAATAGGAATAAAGAATAAAAAAAATCGTTTTTTTCTTAGTTTTTCTTCTGTGAGCATTGAGAGTCAATTGAATTCGATTGGACGAATGGCAGACGTTGTTGGGGAAAAAAATAAATAAAAAAAGGGAAAAAGATGGTACTTTAACAATAATAAAGAAAATAAAGACGAAAAAAATATCCCAGAATCTCAAGAAGGAGTGGTAAATGTAAATTTATTACATACAACTACGCTACATACACATACATATGTATTAATGTATATAGATAGATAGATAGAAAAAAATATAATACATATGTAAAGGAAAATTTATAACAGATAAAAAGAACACATTAAAAGAAATTCAATTTATTTTAAGTTACGAAATAAAAAAAAACTTACAAATAATCTTAAAAAATACCAAATTAATGTTTAGATATGAAAAATGTATTTAAAATAATAGTTTTAAATAGAATTTAAACGATTTAAAAGCAAACTACATAAGATAAATGCATGTACTAAAATTTAGTACATAGAAAATATCGTTTAAAATCACTGCTAAATTCAGAAATTTAAAAAAAAAATCGAAATTCGATAAGATATACATTTTTAAGCAATAAAGATTAAGTACTAAAATTTAGTACTAATAGAAACATTATGTACTAAAATTCTCTTTTTGAGAATTTTGGTATAAAATATATTTAAAACATAGATTCAGCAATGAAAATTAAAAAAACTGTTTAAAAATACAATTTTCATTAAATAATGTTTGTACTAAAATTTAGTACATTAGTTTTTTCCTTAAATTTTTACAATTCGTGGCTAATTCCACATTTTTTAGCATGAATTTTGTAATGAAAATTAAATTGAAGCGTAAATATTGTAATGCTAAAATTTAGTACAATTTTTTTATATAAATCTTTACAATTCATTGCCAAATTTATATTTCTAAGGTATTAAAATTTGAATTTTATAAAGAAAATGAAATTTAAGTCTAAAACATGATGTACTAAAATTTAGCGCCAAAAATTTTCCCTTAAATCTCGATAACACATTGCTAAATTCACATTTTTTAAATAAAAGTTTTATAATTCAACTTCTAAAATTTAGTACTGAACATTTTTATGTAAATGCTTACAAATTATTGCTACATTTACGTTTTCTTTTATGTATTTTTATACAAAAATGTATTTTAAGATGCAAATATAACAGTACTAAAATTTAGTACACATTCATTTTCTCTAAATTAATTAAAATTGTATCCATTTTAGCATTTTAAATGCATTGGTTATTATAAAATTTAATAAAAAAATTCTATTTAAAACTTAAAATCATTTTTCGAAATTTGTTTACTTTAATCAAAAAAATTTATTTTTCTTAATTTTTTCGATTGAAAATACGAAAACAAATTCGAAATAAATGTTAATAAAATGTCAGAGTTTGATTTCTTTGTCCTTTCTCCAAACGATAGAAAGAAAGAAAAAACGAAATGAAATTTTTATTTCATTTGTCGTGCCTGGCTTTGCAGTAGAAACGAACGAACGAACGTAACGTAAATGACATTTCCATATAATAACCACGTCAATCATTTATATTTTTCAACCCAAAACACACACACTCTCTCATACATGCATACGTACATACATACATATGTATGTACATAAACATTACGTATGGCGTTCATATAGTACTGAAGTCCTTATACTAACCAACAACAACAACGTCATATACTTAAATTGTACAAACTTTACAACAACAACAATGCGAAAGAAGAAAAAAATTATTTTATTTTTTTATTATTATTTGTGGAACAACCTTTTCTGTTTTCTTTCTTGTTTTTTTCGTGTTTTTATTTCATTCATTCATTTATTCACACACACACACTCATGCAAACAAAGTTTAGTTCGTTGTCGTCTGTCGTATGTCTCCGTAAATGTCCCTAAAAACATACCCTCTTCTTATACCCTCTCAACAAAAGAATGGAAAAACGATTCAACATTACATACGTTATCATACTGTGTATAGGTGTATTGGGTGTATGGATGTGTGTGTGTATATACAAAAATAAAAACCTTAAAAACGTAAAATTGTAGCTGCAACAACAATATTAACATCATCAACATTACAATGATAATTTTGTTGTTGTTGTTACTTTTATTTTTTTCGATTTTTCTGTGTTTTTTTTTTGTTCTTCTTTATGCTCAATGTCCCGCAGTCAATAACATCCAATCAGGTTTGTTAAAAATCTATCCATATACTAAATACAACAAGAACAGCAACAACAATAAAAAAATATCTACCAAATGAAATGTGTGCATGTGTGTGTTGATTACATATATAATGCATTTTTAGCTCAATGCCTTTGAAATGTCTGCTATACCCTCTCTGCATTTCAGTACAATACACTAACTAAACGTGAAAATGCTTGTGTGTGTGTGTAAATATTCGGTAAAATGAACTCAATGTATAAAATGTTGTTATTGTTGTTGTTTATCGAACATACATTGAATTGAACAGCATTTTGTTTCATTTCATTTTTTTTTCTTTCCTCTTCTTATAGAGGAGTAGAGAACCTATTTTATAAAAGAGAGAGAGAGAGTATTAGTAAAATGTCAATAAATTGTAGTCGTTGACGCCGTATTATACACGTAGTAAATATGTTGTGTGTTTATGTTCAGCAACAACAAAAATGTATCAACCATCAACCATCTTGTACTCATTTAATATGCGCTTCATTTCTTTTCTAACATTTTACTCATTCACTCAAAAACTCTTCTTTATAACACATGCTCTCTTTCTCTCTCTCGATTTTTTTCTTTATTTTTTTAACTTACTCTCTCTCTCTCTCTGTCTTTGGCTCTATACATTTTTATTATTATTTGATTTTTGTATTGAATTGAGTAATATAATTTTAAAACACACACACACACACTCTCTCTTACAGTCTCTCTCTCGTTAAATCGTTTTCTTATTGCTTTTTAACAAACAGCCAGAGAGCGAGAGAGAAAGAGTGTATGGATATGTGTGTGAGTGTTTTGTAACAGGAGAAATGTGTATCGAAATAAGTAAACAAAACGTAAAGCAAATCACAAATGTTTAATTGAATGGTTGCAAATAAAAGGAACTAAAAACGTTTGTGGTACTCTACTATACGCTTAAATAATACGTAAAAAGCCGTCGGTAAAATAAAAATAAATTTTTTTCTATAAATATTTCAGTTTTAAACATAAATTAAAGCCAAATAAATTCCAGTGACAGAAATATTTAGTATTTTGAAGCAGTAAGTAGTAGGACAAATCGTATAAAAATAACAATTTTTTTGCGTAAATATTTATTTTTTTAATACTTTTCTAAAGAAAAATTCAGGCAATTGCCTTTTATAGCTTGGTTTTAAATAAATTTAATTGATTTAATCTAATAATGCAGGTGCTTTTTAATAAATTTGTTGTGTTTTAATAACGAATTTTAATCAAATTCAGTAACTTTTCTGTAAGAAAAGAAAAATACTGGAAGAAAAGTTACTTATTTGAGAACAATTAAAAGAATTTTTAAGAAAAATAATATTTTCTGTTAAAAAGGTTTTTATTTACTAATTTTATCATAAAAAAATTATTCGATATATTCGGAAAGATTCGGAAGAAAAAAGTTGTGAAACTTAAGGAATAATACAATTTTCTTTAACTTCTACACGATTTTGTGAATTTTATGAAGAGTAACATGACATTTTTAAGATAAATAGAGCTCTTGTTACTCTTTTTTATGTAAAAAAATGAGATATTTTTAAAGCAAAGGTTGCATAATACGAATTGCCCTAAAAAGCTTTCTATTTAACTATTTTTAATTGGGTGCTTTGGTCATCTAGCGGGAAGAGTGCTAAACTATTAGCGTGAGGACCGTGGGTTCGATTCCCACCAGAAACTCTTGTTTGTTACACTAATACCGAGCATAACTTTAAGTTACTCAGTATAAATTTGTTCCTCTTGAAAGTTAACATGATTTAAAGTTATCTCTTCAAGGAAAAAATATAAATTTCAAGAAATTATTTAAATTTAAGCGTAAGTTCATGTAAACTATAGTAAATTGAGATACCAATTACTTAAAATATTTGAAATCTAGTAGTTTTAGTAATTTTACACAGGTTTTGCAAACAATAAATTTGAGAATTTAAAAAATTTAATATAAAATTGGGCAAAAATTAAATATTTTACAATGAAGAGAAATTTGTAATGGAAAATTATTAATTTAAACCATAATTTGAAATTAATGTGAATTTTTGTTTAATATACTCTGATTTAAATGTATTTCTTAGCATGTTAATAGTAAAAATCATGTTATATTTACAAAATTGAAGAATATTTCAAATATTTTGACTAAATAACAATGAAATCTAAAATTTTGTTCAAAAAAACCTAAAGCCAGAGACATAAATTCTTCCATTTTTAAAGTTTTGAACAATTTATTAAGGTTTTTAGGAAGAAAATGTCAACAAATTTACAAAAGATTCAAAAATAAGCAAGAAAATTTTATTTTTTATGGAAGTTTTAACAGAAAGCATAAGATTTGAACCATAATTATAGCCAAACAACAAAAATGCTTTACTTTTTATTGAATTCTAACAAATGTATCAATTTTTAAAATAATAATTTGTATTAAACAATTTATTATATTTAAATCGAAAAATCAAGATTTGAAGCAGAA
Source organism: Sarcophaga subvicina (assembly GCA_936449025.2). Lineage (NCBI taxonomy): Eukaryota > Metazoa > Arthropoda > Insecta > Diptera > Sarcophagidae > Sarcophaga > Sarcophaga subvicina. Next base: position 2,000,105 of record OW388080.2, on the reverse strand, counting down.
GTATAGCCAATTCAATTACCACAAAAAAACCACTTTTGTCCTAATGGATTTTTTTATGGCCGGTTTTAGGTTTTCAGAAAGAAATAAACAGAGATTTACTAAGGATTTCCAAACACTGATGCCCCAACACTAATCCTAACAAAATTCTATTAAAAGAAATCGAATTTTATTGATTTTGTTTAGAGATTCCTTATTTTTTTAGATAAATATTCTCTAAACATTGTAAAAATATATAAAAAAGGTACTCAATTTTACTTTATCATACCTTTTTTGTACATTTTTTCTCTCTATTTTCTTATTACCAGGGAGGAGCCGGTTTCTTTTTTTTTGTTGTTGTGCACAATTTTTCGATTTTTATTTATTGAATTCAATGTTAATAACGACCTCCCTACTCTGTCTGGGCTGCAAAAAATAGTACATATTCTCAACTCAATGATGTTATTGCTTGTTATACTTGTTGTTGTTGTTGTGTTTTGTTGTTATTTTAACTAACATTGATGATGCCAATGCCTTTTGCGCAACGCATTCATCCTGACATATTTCCAATATCATTGGTCGATAAATACTGTTCTCATGCGGTATGAATGACTATATGTGTATGTGTGTACTTTAAACGAGTGTGTGTATAACATACGAGTGCTACTAAAAACGAACAGTAACAAGAAAAAAAATTATTGGAAAAAAATAACAAGAGCCATGGACCACCAAAATTTCACACACACACACACTTGCATATATATAAATGTATGTACATATGTATATATACAGAGGGCATAAAACACAATTTAAAATAAAAAATAAAAGCAAAAAGAAAAAAAAGGAAAACTAAAAGAGCACATACAACAAGATGATGAGAACTGAAGAAGACAAATAAGAAAAATAAAGCTCATCTATATATGCTTCTGTGAGTGTGAATCCCTGATGCAACAACAACAACAGCTATAGCAACAATAATAATAACCGTAACAACTCTAGCAATAGCAACTCAATAAATAAAGAACACGAAACAAGAGCAACAATAACAACATCAGCCAGCTTAGCCAGCCAGCAATAGCAACAAAAGGTAAAATAAAAATTTTACAACAGGACTGACTGACTGAGTGTGTGTGTGTGTTTGTGTGTTTGTATGCAAGGAAAATTACAAAAGATAAGGAGAAAAAACACCAACTGAGAGCAGGTTTAAGCATATAAAAAACCAACAACAACAACAATAATAAAATTGATTGTGTATATTTTTATTTTTTTTCTGTTGTTGCTGTTCTTCTTAAACTCAGCTCTCTTTAATGATAAACAATAATGGAGGTTCCTGCTTGCTTGCCAGCAGCAAAGCTGCAATTTTCAATACAGAGTTGCATTAAAAATGTATCGAAAAAAAAGGAAAATTGGAAAATGTTCTAAAAAACTAAGATTTTAAATGCAAAAAATTAAAAAAATTTAAAGAAAATCTTCAGATATTAAAGAAAAGACCTCGGCGGTTAACTAAACTTAAAACATTATTATAAAGATTTTAGTATGGTTCCCTATCCTCAATAGCTAGAGAGCATGCGGTAATTTTTATATACATTTTTCGTAATACTTTTTTATTCGCTTGTTCTTCTCGATATATATTTTTTTTCCAATATTAATGTCTTGTCTGTCTAAAGTACAATGAAAAAATAAGAGATTGAGTTAAGAGTTTATGGCCATAGAGGAGGAGGCCAGGCCAGGCTAAAGTATAGGAGCAAAAAAAAATGAAATTTTATTTTATTTATATCCTTGAGCGGTTTCTCTTTCTTTCTCTCCGTTTACAAAAGATGGTTAGCAAATGATACGTAAAAAAAAGATATTTTTTTATATAAAAAATAAGCAGTAAATAGTGGTTAAAAAAATTGTAATCATTTTATTGATAAAAATACAGAATAAGGAGAAAGAATGGAACATAAAAATCCCTAAAAATAAATGAGTTTTTAAGAAACGTTCACAAGAAATAAGGGAAAATCAACAAATACAACTAATTTGTGGAAATTTTTTAAAGGAATCGTTTAAATATTGAGTATAAGGTTTTAAAATTAAATTTTCCGTATATTTTTTTTAGGATTTGAAAGATTTTAGTGTTAAAAATGATAATCTTAAGCCCTCAATCATACAAAATTTAAAACATTGTATTAAGATTTGAACCTAGGTTCATAAGGCTAACAATTGCTTTAGTATTTATTTAGGGAAGTAACAATATCTCGCTTTTTCTAAATTTTCGCTTTAAAAATTAATGAAAACTATTTTGATTTTCCTACTAAAAGGTTTACTTTTCGAAAATGAACAGAAAATTTCAAGAAATCGTAATATTTTAAAGAAAATTGTCAATTTTAAAGGAATTTGGAAACAATTTGCAATTGTTGTAATGACAAAATAAAACTGGAATATTTATTCTAGAAAAATAACAAGGAAACAAATTATATGGGAGAGAGAGGGATAAACAAAAATCAAATTACAGTAACAACAGTACACAGAAAGACCACGCGAGCTTGAAAATATACTATAAGTTACAGTAACAATTCAACAGTAAGTTTCTAGAAGTTGCCAGACCGCTAACACATGAAGTATAAATGGAAGGAAAAATAATGTTGTATGGAAGTAAAAATAAAAAGTGCAATATACATCTAAAAAGAACTAAAGTTTAAAAGTTAGATAAAATTAAAAAAGATGACAAAATAATTGTCTTCAAATTGAAATAAATTTCTTAAATTACAATTCAAAAAATTGAAAAATTATAAGGAAATTGCAACAATCTGTTGTAAAACTATCATTTCAAAGAGTGTTTTTTTTTTTGAATTTACCGAACTCTTAACTTAACTTTTTACAAATTTAATAAAAGATTTCCTTCACTTTACATTATTTTTCGGCTTAAATTACATGAAATTTAATGGACATTTAAATCAATTTTAATCAAAACTAAATCGAAAACGAACCACAATTGAAATCATTTTCTTACTAAATTGTAATTTATAATCCAAATAAATAAAATCAAGTAGAAAGAAAAAAAAAGAGAAACAACAACAAATCATAAAATAGCTTAAACCAGCATTATAAAGATTGTCTATAAATTTAGCAGCAGCATCCGGTTTAATTTAATACGATTTTTACGCAGTTTGCTATTTAAATAAATGATACTTTATATTATTATTATTATTACAAAAAAAAAGTAATGATTTAAAGATCCAATCACAGCCTCTCATCGTTGAAATTACAAAATATTTATCAAAGCCTCGTCATACAAAAAAAAAAAAAATATCAACTGAACTGAACCGAACTGAACGAATACATGAATAAATGAACTGAACTGAACACTGAACGATCTGTCAGAGATCCATACAACAGTCATTTAGAGTGTCAGCTAAACCATCAACCACATGATAATCAATTGCTTTAAATAAAAATAATATTAAAATCTGGTACATAAACTGCGCTCTGACTGAATGATTTACAAAAAAACGAAATAAAAAAAATTGAAAAACAAGAAAACCAGAGAAAAGAAACGAATGAACGAACGAATAAAAGATAATTGAATTCGATTGATGCAAAAATATTTCAACGGAAGTTAAACAATTGAATTAAATCAGTGGAGCAAGTATAGCAGCAGTACAGCAGCAATAGCAATAGCTGTAGCTGTAGTACATACAATCAGGCAATCATTAGTAGCATCAGCTACAGTAAATCAACAAATCAGCGGGCCATAAGTTCAATTTTTTAAGCTGATCTTCATAAAAAATCAAAGTTTCTTTAACGCTTCATACATATGTATGTGTAGGCTTCATTTTGGAGCGGAAATTCAAATTAATATTAAAACAACTTCCTAATTTAATAAAAATTTCTGTATCTGTATCTCTTTTGCATACATTACTCAAGGCCCAGCTGTTTTTTGTTTCTCGAATGTTTAAAAATAAAAGGATTTCGTGTGGCACTTTGTTTTTTTTTTTTTTTTTTTTTTTTTTAATAAATATTTCAATAAAATTTTATGTTTTTAAACAAAACCCTCGATGATAATGAACAACATTAAAATCCTATAAAAGAAAAAAACAAACAAACAATGTCAACACTGTTACTTAAAAAAAAAGTAGCGAGGAGACACAGACAAGAAAGCAAAAGAAAACTGCGCGGGCGTGCCCATAAATCAAAATTAAGACTTAGACTGACTGCCGATGACGATACAACTGCCAGTACTACTTTACACCATCATCATCATCAACGTCATTGTCATTAGCATTTACAACAACATTTCCTTTAGATTTTGTTTGTTTGTCTCTTCATATGTTCCCGCCGTTACATTTAAGGCTGCCACAGCCCTATATTAACAGCCCGCATTTGTTTATTTCGCCTTTCTTTTGTAATGCATAAGAGCCCAATATTATGACTACTTATAGGCATCGGCATCATTATTAGCTGCCACCGGAGACTGGTATTACGTACTCTCTATTGCTTTTGTCTTCCCCTCTTTTAAAGTAATTAAAACGTTAATATTGAATAGTTTTCCTTTCCTTTTTTTTAAATTTAATACAAGAATCAATGTTTTAAAAAATAGTTTCAGTTTGTTTCTCTATTTTTTTTCTTTTTTTTTTCATAAAAAACTATTAAACAAAGGGGGGATATGGATCTTAACAAAAATCTCCCAGGCTGTGTAAAAAACTATTGAAAATCATTTTAAAAAAAACAAGATTAATGAGCAACAATTGTTGATATTTTTTTCCAAGAAATAAAAGGGGATTTAAAAGTTTTCAAACATAAATATGAAAAAAAATATGCATTTGAAGCTATCAATAAATTATAGAATTAGACTTAAGACAGTCTAAAATTATAAATAAAATGACAAACAGAAGTAAATAAAATTGAAAATTAACTAAGAACTGAACCAAGGATTGATAATTATTCTGTATTCCTAGTTTTGAACTCACAAAACCCTAAACCGTGTTTAAAAGAGGAAAATTTCAGATATTTTGCTCTTCTCTAAAGATTTTCATGAATTTTTTAACTTTTTTCGAATGAAATAAATCAAGATTCCTGATTTATTGGACTTGTACTCATCTTTTTTGGGTTTCTAAAATATTAAATAAATAATAAATTTTAAAATATAAAATATTTTTTGTAATATAAGGCCTTCTATTCTAATTAATTTAATGTATTAAACAAAAAAATAGTTTCTATACAAACAATTGAAATTCGCTTTAAAAAACTAAAAATGTCGTGTAAAACTTTTAATTTCAAAACAATTCCTTTAATTTACGCACTTAAACTATGCAACCGCGTGTGTGTTAATTCAAACGGTATTTGCAAATGTTTGTGTTTATGCACGATGTTTGTGTGTGTGTGTGTAACGTATTTAGGTAAGAGAGCGGGTGAGAGACAATGTTTGTTTGTGTTTATTTTTAAATATTTTCTTTAAATTTTTGAAGGCATAGTTGTTTACATTTTTTTGCTGTTGCTGCTATTGCTGTTAGAGCTTCTTCTTTAAGCTCAAGGACATCATGGTTTTTTTTTGTCTAACTACAACGACCGACTACTGTTGTTTGTTGATGGTTCGTATATTTTTGTTGTCGTTGCTGATGTTGTTGTTGTTGTTGTTTCAAAGGTTATTAAACGAGTTAAAGCAGCATTGTTTTGTAAAAAGAGTATGTAAAATGGAAGAGAGCAGAGAAAGAGAAAAGAACACACAACCAAACAAAATACAGACACAGTTATAGTATAGCAGCACACAATGGCAAACATTATTGTTATCATCACAAACAAAAGTGAAATTAAAGAAAAAGCCTTTAATTTTTTGTTGTTGTTGTTGTTGCTTGTTTTAAATATTAAAAACAAATGCAAACACAGAAATATGTGTGTATGTATGTTTGTGTGTGTATAGTCACAAGTAAAGCTACTTAAAGTCTTTAAAAGCATTTCATTTACAGTAACAGAGAGAGCGATTCTTTGGTTTTATAATAACGAAGTTGTTGTCGTTGTTGTTGTTATTATTATTTTAGTTTTTACATATACAACAACAAAAACAAACGTTAATATTTTTTTTTGCTGATGATGATGATGATTTCTTGCTTAACTGTCTGTCTGTCTGCTGAGAGTCTAAAAAGAGAGAGAAAAAAACTAATTTCTCCCCCTTTTTTATTGTTACTTAAGCCGCTATAACACCAACACCACTACTACTACTACTACGTCTGCCACCAACATTATGGAAATATATACGACTGTGGTAGTTAGTGCTGCTGTTGTTGTTGTCGTAGTTGTTGTTAATGAATGACTAACAAATGTTGGGGAGCGTAGTTTTGTGTAGCCAAGCCAAGGCATACCTTTAAATTTCTTGCTTTAAAATGAAGAAAAAACACAAAACCTCTGGTAATTTTTGAATACTGGCAGGCAACCCCTTTTCAGTTCCTTAAAACACACAAAAATAAATACACAAATAGCAACAGAAACGGCAACAAATTTAAAACGAAGACTTAACGGAAGATGTTTTTTCTTGTTTTTTGTTTTCATTAAGAAGAGAACCTAAACTTCGTAGGCTTTATGAGCGAACCGAGCGAGAGAAAGTAAGTGTAGGTGAAAGGGAGCAACAAAATTTTGTTTAGAAAATAATTCTAGAAATTAGAAAAACCCCTTTCAATGAGAGTGATATGGTGCGGTGCGGTAGTGTGAGAGTGTGTTGAGTGAGAGTTAGAGAGAGAAAAAAATCAGAGCAGGGTTAGAGCACAACTTGTTGGGAAAGGTTAAGATTTTCTTAAAGTTGCCGCAATATTTAAAACATAATATTTTAAAGCAGCAAAATAAAACCACAATTTTAAATAACGAAAAAGGAAGTCAACAAACTTTGGCATACTTTAAGGCTGCAAATAGAAACTTAACAAATTTAAAGCTTAATAGACGACATTTTAATGAATATTTTGACTTATAATACACATTTTTTATTGTAGACAAATAAGATGAAAGTAAATTAAGTTTTAGAGCGTCTTAAAGCTTAAATCTTGGCTTTTTTATTTCAAAAAGTTTACTAAACAAATAAAGCCTAGCTTTAGGGGTTTCAATTATTAATTAAAGGTTTTTTGTTTTCTAAATTAAATTAAAGTTTACTGAAAATATTTTTAGTATTTTTGAATGTTTAAATAATAGTTTTTTTTTATAAAAAGCTACCATTAGAAAAAGTAAAGCATACTTTTAGGTCTTTAAATTAAGAATTAAATATTGTTGCGGTATTTTTAAATCAAAATAAAGACTTGAAATCGTTTTAAGGATATTTAAACAAGTTTTAAAAGAATTTTAGTTATTGTTTGTGAGTTTTCTCTTTAAAAAAATTGCAAAGTAGAATTTTATGTTTTTAAATTAAGAATTATAGTCCTGCCAAATCTTTTTAAGTATTTTAACTAACAAATACAAGTTTTAAAATAAATTTTATTATAAGTTTGCAAGTCTTTCCTAAAGAAAAAATTTGAAGCCTACTTTTAATCATTTAACAAATTAAATTGATATAGTTTTCGATTTCTTTAATCAATAAAAGTTTATTAAAAGCATTAAAAGTATTTTAAATTTTGAAAAAGTATAAAAAGCAAGTAAAACTTTTAAAACTAGTTTCAATTAATTTCCATAATAAAAGACTAACATCAACGAATTTAAAGTATAGTTTTAGGGATTGAAATAAAAATTAAAGCCGTATGGTTTTTTAAACAAATAAAGTTTGTTGGAGGCAGTTTAAATATGTTAAATTTTATAAACAAATTCTTATGAATGTTTAAACAATAGTTTGTAATTTTTTATTATAAAAAGCTTATTTCAAAAAATTTAAAGCGCGCTCTCAGGCGTTTAAACTAAAAATTAAATGCGTGTGAGATTTCTTCTAAATCAACTGATGTTATTTTGAAGCTTTTGAAATTTTAAAATACATTAAAAACTTATAAAAAAAGAATTAAATTTTTTAGTTTCTTAGATAAGAACACTGGCCATTGCTTAAAGACTTCCGTTGCCAAAGCAAATTAATTTCATTAACCTTTTTGTGGTTAAAATTTAAAATTGTTGCTTATTTACGCACATGTTCTGTCATAAATATTGCTTCCCTACTACGAAAGCTAAACAAAAATACACGTAAACGCAGCTTAAAGTTAAAATAAAATAATGGAGTATACTTATAGGCAGTGCATAGAAAATATACAAAATATTGTATTGTTTTGTTTGCAACACGTTTTTTGTGAGTATTTAATACAGTTAGAAATATGTATATAGAGAGTAACAAAAGCATGACAGTGATAGAGAGAAGAGAGAGCGAGAGAGGATGAGAGCAAACCAGTTAGTAAACCGAGTATTTAAATTTAAAACATATTAATTTGTGTACGAGTATATAACTGTAAGGAAGTGTAAGTAAATACACATACAATGAGTAGGTGTTTTGTTATTATTATTGTTTGAGAGCATGTGTCTGTGGTTGTGTGTCTGTGCATAAAAGTAGAGACAATCACTATTTAAAGTTGTTTTTAAAGGCTGTACACAAAAGCAGCAGCAATATGTTGCATTTTATACAAACACACTTACACAAACAGAGCTTTTCTAAATACATACGTATACAGTAATATAAATGTTTGTGTGTGTGTGTGTGTGTGTATATAAATAGACCATGGCTTATGCTATAGTATGTGAACGTAAATTATTTTAAATCATCGTCATATATTTTATATTAAAGTTTTTCACATGTACATACGTGTATGTATGCATGTGTGTTAGTATATAAACATATGTTTTTATGTACATACATATGTATGCGTTATAATTTTAAGTATATAATATGGTGTGTTTTTGTGTATGGAGGCAAAAAATGTACCAACAAAAACAAATTTAAGTATTTAAAACGCAAAGTGTCCTTGAAAGTTTTTGGCATAGTTTTTAGTAAGTCTATGTATGTATATACATATGTATGTATGTCTGCATATACACACGTATGTATGTATGTGTGTATTATTTTGTTTTAGGTGTAGTTGAGTGTCTGTGTGTGTGTATAGAATACACAGCATAGTAGAGTAGAATTAGAATTGCACGCACTTTTGCTTAGAAATTCATATCTTAAGAGATACCACCACACACAGCACAACGGCATCGGCAACAGTAAAAGCAGCAACAACAACAACAAATGAAATTGAAAACAAACACATTTTAAATGTGGCTTTTTTATCTGTATATGTACATATGTATGTAGTTGTGTAAGTGTTTTAGGGTTGCTGTTGCTGCTGTTGTTGTTTTTCTTTGTAGTTTTAATAGTGAATGTTTTTTTTATTTTTACAAAAATAAAGAAAAAAATAAAATAAAACGCCAGCAAAAACAAAAAACACAAAGTCTTTGAACTTGACATGTTTGTTTTATATAAAAACATATTTACATACACACACACACACACAATCGCATTAATATTTGTGAATCTGTATATATATACAGGCTGGCTGACACTATTGTAGTGTTGCTGTGTCTTTTTTTCCTACAGTATAAAACAAAACAAAAAAAAAAGACGGGAGTTTTATTTTTAAAACAGGTTAATGACTTGGCGGGCAAGTTGAAACAATGAAAAATATTAAATATTTTCCAATTTAATATAAAAATCTCTATTTTGTGTAATAATTAACCACATGACTAATCAAAAACAAGCCACTTTTCATCTTAAACAATCATCTAAGAGAGAGTGAGAGAGAGTGCTATTATAAACGCCTTAAATTATGCAACTATATTATTTTGAGATAATTGCTTAAAAATTATGTCTTAAAAGTTTGAAATTTGGTCAAAATTTTACTAAAAGCCTAAAGGAAGCCTAATAGTAGGCTATAAATTATATTAAAAACAGTGTTTGCGCCTTATAATAGATTACGAATAGTTAAATGACATTTATTTTACCTAAATGTGTGACTTTCAGAATAAATTTTAGCAAATTTTATATTTGAAACCGATTTATCGTCTAAAAAAGTTTGTATATATTGTTATGACACAGATTTTACGTAAAGAGTGGCCTTTTACAAAAGGAAATCTTTAAAAATATAACATATTTTAAACTTTAAAAGTAAAATTTCAGTTCAATAGATAACTTCATTAACAAATTTGGCTTTTAATTATAAAAGTAAACTTGCAACTTTTAACTTTAATTATTTTTTGTCTGTAGCACGTGCTTTTCAATCCAGTATTTTAAGCTAGAAAACCCCCTGCTGGGCAACCCAAAATCCAAAGTTCATAAGCCTTCCTTACAACCCTTAAAAACGTTTAAAAACCACAAATATCAATAGGCAACAACATATTTCGAATGCCTTTTGTATTTTATGTGTCTTTTTTTGTTGGTTTTTAAAATGATTTTTGATATAAAAAATTTTAAAATTTTTTCTGTTGTAAATATCTATTTCTGTAGAGAAATTGAAAATGAAGGTAGTCACATAAATTCTGTTAGGGTATTCCAATACTTACAGAGGACATTAACGGATATTTCAGTGAATTGGTTGACCTGATACAGAATAAAAGTAAGTGAATAACAAAGTACTCATATAACGTATACAGTGGACGAACATTTCATTTAAAAATAGGTTTTCCTTTAATAATAAACTTTTTGCTGCTCAAGATTTTTAGAAAAATACTTATGTAATGGACACTTCAAAGAGTTTACTTTCTTATAAAGTTTAATTTTCAAAAATATATCCATTAGTTACAAAGTTATGACGTGTTAGAAATTTTAATACGAAGAAGAAAAAATTTTAAAAAAAGTAGGGTTTAATTCTGTTAATAATTTTTTTGTTACTCAAGATATTTAAACAATTTAAATACTTGTGTTGTAAATAGTTGAAAGTGTTCAGTTTCAAACAAAATATTATTTTTTTTAAATATTGTAAACAATAATAAAGTTATGATGTTTAGAAAATTTTAAATCAAAATACATTTTTTTTTTCTAAATTTCTTTTAAGATTTTTTTAAAGCAATGAAGACTTTCTTAAAATGAGCATATGTTTATATAGGACAGTTTTTTATCTTTCAAACATATAATTTAACTAAACGAAACCCTTATTTTTTAAACTATAGGCATAGGCATAATGGCCAGTATCGAACAAGTTTTCAATATCTTTGCATAGATGGTGATTAAAAATTACTTTTACACACTCAGAGAGAGAGAGAGCGAGAGATAAAAATTATCACTTTAAAACGCCCTTGACACTTAAAAATAGCAAGCAATAGTTTCCCTTTGAATATATTTGGAAATTAACCCCTATGTTATGCTCTTTTAACAGTTATTAGTTGGGTTCGGTTGGTCGGTCGTTAATAACGAATGCTGCCAGGGATATTTTTATCTTTGGAAGATTTAAAAAAACAAAAATAGCAGCCATATTTGTTTAGCTTATAGTAGTAGAGATAAACCTAGAAACCGGTTTTAATAATTAAACAAGAAAAAAAAAACAATTTTATTTGATCAATACATATATCAAAAATTTAAACCGGTTTTTTTTTGGCATGATTTCTTTTCAAAATGTATTGACCATAACCGACCGAATTGAAGGAATTAAGAAAACTTTTTTCGTTTTTCGTTTTTTTTTTTTGTTAAAAATTTATTAATTGATTAAAAAAGGAATACAGATAGAAAAAAGGGGTGGAAATTCTTGGGTACAAATGTTTTGCGATGTGTTTGTTGTTGGTTGGTATGGTTAGTGAAAATGACAATTGCCGGATAAATTATCCTTTGATTTCAAATTGAAATAAAAATTATTTCAAATATGCAAATGCCTAATGTATGTACATACATATGTATGTATGTATCTATATGAGTGTATGAAGTAGAAATAGGAAAAAAAAATTAATTTCATTAAATGACATCTGCTCAAAAGATCTTAAATTTATGGGTATTAAAATCATAAAAAAAAAAATAAAATTGAAACGCTGGCTGGCTTGGCTGGCTGATGTTTGATTTTACCACTCTCTCTCTATGCCTATGTTTGATTTTCTGTTTTTTTCTTCCTTTTTTTAGATTTTTTTAGTATCAAATCAAATCCAATCCAAAAAATTAAAAAAATAAAATCGAGAAAAAATTGTCGTTTAATAGAAGGGGGAAACATTTACTTATTATGTATGGCTGATGATGATATGAAGAAAACTAAGAAAGAAAATTGAAAGATTTTTCCTTTTTAATATGCTTTGAAAATTGCTTTAAAGCATAAAATATTTGCGGCTCATTGCAAAGCACCAGACGTAATAAAAATTATGATCGTTAAATATTTACAAGAAATCTAAAAAAAATGAAGAAAAGAATAAAAAAAGAAACCGTATTTCAACACAAAAACACTTGAAAAGATCATGCAAAGAATAGAAGAAAAAAAAACAACAAGCTTTTGTTATTTGAATTCGTTTTTGTTTTTTTTCACAACTTTGACAAGCTCATTTGTTTTGGAAAAAGAAAGAAAAAATCTCTAAAACTCATCAATATCTCTTCTTTATACACTTCTCTACCCTCGCATACATGTGTGTATCGTATTGAAGAGACGTATTATTAATAAGATATCAAGCATTTAAAGACTTTTTAAAGAGCTAATCATGTATTATTTCTTTTTTTCATTTCTTTTTGCTTCTTTAGCTACTTCACCAGCAACCACTTGATCCAAAAAAACAAAAAAAAAGTTTTTAAACAAGAAAATAAACAAAAAAAATATTTCTTCTACTCAAGTAGTCTATTTTCTGGTCTTTTATTTAATTGATCACTGCTACTGCCAAAGATCTTGTCAAAGAGACAACAAAATCGTCTTTTTCCATGACATTTAAAATTATTTCAAACGTTCAAGTGCCTAGAATTTCGTTTGATTTGATAATCCCAACCGAATCTGTCTATAAAACAAACAGAATACGAAGAAAAACCGAAAAAAAAAATTTGTATTGATTTTAAACTATTAAGCAAATATAAGTATGTAGGCGTTTGGAAACATTAAATAAAAACAATTAAAAAAAGAAATTTATTTAAAAAAAAAAGAAAAACATTTAATGACTTGTTTCTAGGCAAGGGCCTTACTTAAACGGGCATTATAACCCTTTAGACAGGATTAAAACCTATCTACTTAATTTTATCCAAGAGTGGGGGATCTAGAGTTCAAAGACGACTCCGAACTACTGATTTTCGGGAAACTTTTCATGACAATTTTATTTCATTATCAGAGTTTTTGCCAGAAATCTGTTGAAGGAAGAAGTCTGTTCAGTTTGTACGAGCTGTGGTTTGAACCATAAGCTCTCGTCTAATAAGTCAACACACTACAGCACCTTCAAAATGTAATGTACTGCACTAAAGGATAATTCGGGCATACGGTAAGATACAGCAGAGAAATCTCCACGTTTGTCGATCAACACCCACTTCGCCAACGAATCGTTGGCGTACAACCAAAGTATGGGAGACATGTGGGCAAGGGATACCTCAGAAATCGTCACAACCATGGCTAGAGAAGCAATTAAAAGCTCTTCCCACTTTAAAATCGGATGGTCAGGTGGTATTTTCCTTACATTTCTATAAACTGAACTGAACTTCGTATCAACTCAACCTGTTGGAATTTATAATGATGGCCTTACACGACTAAAAATTGGCAAAAAAAAACAAGACCTCAATATCCAAGCATGGCAAAAGCAGGCAATTAGGATAACCTCCTTTTAGATCAAAACCAGGGAACAGATTGTCGATACCATGTTGAAGAGTAAAATATCTGATAAATGGCTGATGATGTAAACAACATCAAAGAAAGATCAATGCAGACCGTTCTATACAAAGTCACGCTCTACATAAGGAGCCCTTAGGTTAGGTTAGGTTTGATGACGTGTACTTGTCAATTAAGACGAGGACCCGGAAGTCGAATTGACCCATTGTACAACGTCCTAGTTTCTCACACCACCTATATTGTGTGTGTTAATTTTATACATGAGTGGTGGGACCTACTGTTTAAAGTCGACTCCGAACGACAGATTTTTATTTATTGAGAAACTTTTCATGGCAATTTTTATTTACTTCTCAGGGAGTTTTTGCCAGAAATCTACTGAGAGGAAGTCGCCGAAGAAATACTTTTTGTATTTTGTCTTTGATGCCTGGTCTGGGGCTCGAACCCAGGCTTTTGCGTCTAATAAGCCAACACACTACCTACTAGACTACGGCGAGTTCAAATAATAAGGGCCCCTTAGATGACAAAAGATATTCTCTTGTATTATGCATTGGCAATGAAGACGGTTTTAATAATCCATTCCTTAAATGAGTCTCAGCTGGCCCAGGCGCTCTTTGAGTCTATTGATGGATAAATTGCGATGCCAACAACAGAACTATAAGGGACAAGGGGAAGAGAGGAAGGCATACTTTAATCTCTCATATGGTTCACAAGTATTAATAGTCTCTTCAGGATATTAACCGCCAGAGGATTTGAAACAGTCTGCTATGCGGACAACATGTATGACGTTTTAATTAAAATTCTTAAATTTAAATTTATTATTTATATCTTAAGGTGTGTATAAATATTTAGATTATATTGATCACAAGATCTTGCAAAATAGAACAACAACAATACATATGTACAAAATTTAAAACAAAAATCGAAAAAAAGAAAACTTTTGAAAGAATATAATAAATATGTGGACTACAACAAAGTATAATAAATTAAAAACAATTCAAAAATTAAAAACATTGAACAGAATAGAATATAACAGAATCAGAAAAAGAAGAATAAGAATATAAAATATAAATTTATTTTTATTTTTATAACAAACGACAGAGATCGGTTCTATTTTATATTGTTGTTCAATACGATAAACACAATACAATACAATACCATATCATACGTTACGTTACGATTCTTTAAAAAAAAATTTTTTTTTTTATGCTTTAAAATGATCATAACGATCTGTCATTTCGATTTATAATCAACACAGAGGAGGAGCAGCATCATCATCAACAGAAATTTATAGAAGTGATGGTAGAAGGGAGGGGGGGGGAGTAAGGGAATTGGAACGGGTATAGGAATAACATCAATAGCTTTTGATAGGCATGATAGATATTATATGGTAGTCAATCGTAAGTAAAATTTGTTTTAAATTTTTGTGGTTTTTTTCAAAACGAAAAAAATACCTTGGCCATCCCATCGCCTAAACTAAACTAAACTAAACGTCAGCTGCATATTAAATTGAAAATAAATTTCTTCTTCTTGTAAAGAACCTGAGGTAAAAATATTTGCTTTTTAAATGGTTTTCTATATAAAAAAAAGAAAGAAATCGCTTTGCCTTCTTTATAAAAGCAAATCAATCGTCGTTATTGGTTGTCTTTTCTTTTTTTTTAGGGGGAGAGGGGGATTATAGAACAATGCAGTTGTTTTGCTTTTATTGTCATATTGATGTTAATGTCATGCCATGAGAATTGGTACACAATAACAAACAACAACAACAGAAGAAAAAAATCATGTAAGAATTGTTTTATGAGTCTATTGTTGTGTTTTCGAGTAAATAAAAATTTAATATTTTTTGTTCTTTTTTCTTTTTTTTTTTGTGGGTTAATTTATTTTAAAATTAATTTATTATTACACAAAAATAAATAAATAAATGAATATTAGATACATATAGCCAAAAAGAATTTCAATTTAAAATCGAAAAAAAAAACAAACAAATTTTATTATACCCAAAAGAATTTTAAAGAAATATTTTATTTTCAAAAATATTAAAAAGAAAAAATAATGTTTGTATTAAAATTTTTTTACATAACATGTCGTATTAAATATTATAATTCTTTACTTATTATTAAACATTACAAGGCTTTGATCAGGATTAGGTCATCAAAGTTTCTAAAGATTTTCTTTATAATTTGAAAAACAATTTCCATTTCCATTATAAAGATTTTTGCCTCTAATTTGCTATATTTCTTTTAAAGATTTTTAACCACATGACTTTCCATATATAATTCAAACAGATTACTTTCTTAAAAACAAGTATTTTTTAAATCACTTTAATTTTTGCAAAAGGTATAAAGTTTAAAAAATTTTGATCATAAACTTTTTCTTTAAAAAATTTCTCTAACTCTTCCTATCTCTCTTTATATTTATCCCTGGTTTATTTTTGTTTTCAAGAAACTAAACTACATTACTTTCATTAGAAAATTCAGAATGTCTACTTTGTGAAAAAGAAAGCTTTATAAAATTACATCGATTTTTGTAAAAGTTATAGAGTTTAGAAAATGTAGTCTAGAAAATTTTCTCATATAATTTTTTTTTTCAATTTATCTTTACTTTATTAAGTTTCAAAGCAATTTTTTTTAACCACATATTACTTTCTATACATAATTCAGAAACTGTCTACTTTCTTTGGCAGAAAATTTGATTAAAATATTTAAATTTTTGTAAAAGTTCGAGAGTGCAGCCCTTGCGCTGACCAACTTCTTCCTTTTCCCTGATTTTGGTGGAATTTGGTCAGTACAGGGACTGCGTTCACCCGTGGCGAATCACAACGAGCCGCTATGCGTGCTCAATTGAGCTTTGTGAAATCAGAGCTACCACTCAAACCTAACATAACCTAATCTAGAGAGTTTCAAACATATTGCCATAATTTTTTTTAGAAAACCCTCAATTGGCCACCTATTTTCTAACCTTTATAAAATCTGCCAAGATTGTTCTATAAACTTTTGAGCGTAACTACAAACAGATATTGTTGGCATAGGCCAAGTAAACACAACCTCATTTTTTTTTTTGGTGGAACTTGGTCGGTACAAGGACTGCGTTCACCTCATGGCATCACAACGGGCCGCTATGTGTGCTCAAGTGAGCTTTGTGAAATCAGAGCTACCAATCAGACCTAACCTAACCTAACCTAACCTAACCTAGAGCTTCAAACATAATGCCACCATTTTTTTGAACCCCCAATTATTAGCCACCTATTTTGTAACTATTATAAAATCTTCCAAGATTATTCTGTAAACTTTTGAGCATGACTGCAAACAGATATTGTTCGCATAGGCCAAGTAAACAGGTTTTTTTCAGGTTTCCTTGTTTTTTTTTTTTTTTTTTTTTTTTTTGTGGAACTTGATCAGTACAGGGACCTCGTGACATGACAACGGGCCGCTATGCGTGCTCAAGTGAGCTTTTTGATACCAGAGCAATAACTCGGACCTAACCTAACCTCACAAAGTAAACATTTGTTGGTTGAAGAGTTATTGCATGTCGAAAAACCCCTCAGATATTTGTTTAGCGTAAAACGGTGTCAATGGTACCGACTCTGCTGTTCATATAAAACAGTCTACTATCTTGCCATTTCAAGCGTTCCTTAAACAATGTCTCACGCTATAGTTTTCTGGTCTGAAAATGGATTTGGTGAGATAAATCGAAATATTGCAGTTCTGGTCATATTGAATAGCTGCTAATGGCACTGAGGGCCCTCTCTACTGCAAAGATATCATGTTAACAGCGAACGGTGTAACTGAGAATTATTCTGAAATCCTTATTCAGACGGCAATGCTTGATAGTGTAAGCTGTAGTATATTTATTAAGAGTTCTGGTATTCAAAAGTCGCCGTTGTGTGTTGGCTTATTAGAAGTGAGATATTGGGATTCCAACTCCAGTTTAGATTTTCTAAACAAAACGAAATATGAAAAAATATTTCTTTCCGCGACTTTCTCTCAACAGACTTCTGGCAAAAACTGTAAAAAAAATTTCTCAGAAATCTGTCGTTCGGAGTCAAAGTAAACTGTAGATTCTGCAACACACACAGCATTGCTAGTATGAAAAGCTATGTTTTAATCCTGACTCAAGTGTTGTAATGTTTAATTAAGTAAGTAATTAAAGTTTTTTTTGTTATAATTTCGTTTCGAAAATAGAACTTATTTTGAAAAAACTTATTTGTATGATAAAATTCTATATTTTTGAGATCAAAAAAGAAAAATAGAAATGAAATTAGTTTTCCAGTTCCAATTTAAATTCTGATGCTTTTTAGTCATGTTTCTAATAATAAAAAAACAAACAAATACAATGAAGAAAAATGTCAATGTTGCTTATTAATCATTTAAAATACATTTAACAAAACATTTAAAGAAAAAAAACCACAAATTTTGTTTTTGTTTTAATCATAAAATAAAACGAAAAAAATTTTTTAATAATTTCGATGACTTGTCATTTGAAAGAGACCCCCTACTCGAATGAAAAAAAAATTGTTTTTTTTTTCTGGGGATTTTTTAATGAAAGAAATAACATTTTAATATGATCAATAAACATAAAAATTTATTGATGAAATTTTCACACCCCGAATGAAAAAAAAAGAATATAAAAAAATAAGAAGAAAAACAAGAAAAAATAATTTAAATTTGGGACAAAAACCAGAGGAAAAAAAAGAGAACGAAAAAACCATTTAAAATTGATCATTGAAAAGATCATGATCTTTGAATTAAAAGACGAAATTGAATTGGACTCCCCCACCACCATTTAAGCGTTTTTCTGGTCGCTTTTTTTTTATTACAAATTTATACAAATCGAATAGAAATTAATAAAATATGAAGCTTTTTCTTCTTCTTCTTATTTTCGTTTTTAATTTCCGTGCTGACAAATTAATTTAATATAATTAACCAAAAGAGAGAAAAAAACTTGCTTTTAAAAGCTGCTTCTGTCGATCATTTATTTAAAAGACAGTCAGTGAGCGAGTGATCGACTGAGTGTGAAATGATTTTATGAGGGCGTTTGATTAGTTTATTTAATTCTTGTTTTTTTCTTTCATTATAATATTATTTGCTATTACAACAACAACAACAAAAATAATAACAATAATAACAGAAATCTTTTAAAATTCTACAACCGTCTAGACTTCAATACGACGAGATGTTCAAATGGAAAATAAAAATAAAAAACGATCATTAGAAAAATACTGTTTGTTGTTGCCTCTGCTTTTAATTTCCATAAATTATTTGTAATTTGTAACGATTTTTTTTCTTTCTTCTTCTTCTTTATTATAAATTTTTATAGTTAATTTTTAACATTAATGGTTTGTTAAATTTTATTGATACTCTAGAAATGCAAAAAAAAAACTAAACTACTCATACAGTGTCTAACAAAAATGGAACACCACTTCCTAGTTTCAAAAAATTTAATTTTTTTAATGGTTTTAGTTACTTTAAAGCTTTAGAATTAGGTTAGTAATCTTCTTTTCTCTCTCAACGATACGAAAAGCAGAAGAAAAAAACGTAAAATTGTACAATGTGTTCAGGATCTTTTCTCGAAATCACTTTTTTCGACCTGGCGACCACGATTTAGCAAAAAATTACTTGACCGATTGCGCTGAAAATTTTTGGGAAAATGTTTCAAAGATCTCTCA
Organism: Sarcophaga subvicina; assembly: GCA_936449025.2. Lineage (NCBI taxonomy): Eukaryota > Metazoa > Arthropoda > Insecta > Diptera > Sarcophagidae > Sarcophaga > Sarcophaga subvicina. The sequence continues at coordinate 1,980,794 of OW388080.2, read as the reverse complement.
GATATGGTCCATCAATAAATATAAATTTTATAAAACAATTGAAGTAGACAACAAAGCAGACGAAATCAGGAAAACTAATTCAAAACGCTTCCATTCAGTTACATACATACATCCATATGTATACATAATTGGTCATTACAGCCCTTCCGACAGGATAACGATCTAGCTTCTAACACCACTTATGTTGTGTGCGCTAATTTTATACATGAGCGGCGGGACCTACAGTTTAAATCGACTCGGAACAATAGATTTTTGAGAAACTTTTCATAGCAATTTTATTTCACTATCAGAGTTTTTGCCTGAAATCTGCTTGGAGGAAGCGCCGAAGAAATATTTTTTCTTATTTCGTTTTGATGTCTGACCTGGAGTTTGAACCGTGGCCTTACGTCCAGTAAGTCAACACACTACCTACTAGACAACGGCCATTCATTTCGAAATATCTCTTAAATCGTGATATAGCCAGTAAATTTTTGCTTTCAGACACTCCTAACTCTACAAATCATGTTCGCAATATTTTGAAATGGCTCCTTTCACAGTGCCGTATCACCGCCGGACTTCACAATAATTGATTTTTTTTCTAAACAATCAAATTTCCTGTTTAACATATATAAAATTCCATTTGTTTTAAAATAATTTACCTGTAAAAAAATAAATTGAAAAAAGAGCCTTTGGAGATCTTCAAAAAAAAAGGAAAAATTTTCTAAAAAAAATCGCCTTAAAAAACTAATTTTGTTAGCCACTGTATTATATTTTTATTTTTATTTTTTTACTGTTTTTTTTTATAAATTATTTATTTTTAGTTTTTTTTTTTATTTATTTTTTTACACTGCTTTGGAATATTAATTGTGTTCGAAATGTTTTTGGCATGTTAACAAGAAAACTGTTAATATTGAATATACAACAACAATAGCAACAACAACAATTACAACAAATACATTAATATCATGAAATTGGAAATAAAAAAAATCCACCACAGTAATATCTCTCAAACGAAATGAGCAACAACAACAACAACAACAACAACAACAACCGTATAAAATACCCAATATACCCGAGAGCCAGTAGTTGCAAGAAAAAAAAATTGAAATTTTTTTTCTGTTGTAAACGTGAATCATCATTTAAAATGGAGCAAAAATTTTAAAAATAAAAAAAATAAAAATAAAATTATTATTTTGTTTATTTTTGTTTTGTTTTATTTTTGTACATATACAACGCACAACAAACAACGCGAAATTAATAAATATTTAAAGTAATAAAATGACAATTTTCGACTCATTTTATGTGTGAAATTAATGCAAATCATACGCACTGTTGTTGTGCACATGCACATGCATGCGTATAAAAAAAAACAACCGAAATCTATAAAGACAGTGTAATTATGTAATAAAAATAAAAACATTTCTTTCAAGATTTGCTTCCAAAATAAAATAAATATTTCAAATGAAAATTGCATTCTTTTTCAATGCTTTACTAGAAAAAAATCATTAAAGCATAAGTAAACTCTTTAAAACTCATGGAACTAGATTAATTGCTCTGCTAACTCTTTTAAAGTGTTGTTCTATAAATCGGAAACCTGCTTTAAGAACATCTTTTCACTCATAAAACTATTTTTAATATTCATTTCTAAACTCCCTATAAAAGTTAAGAACCAAAAAGCTCTTTAAAACTCTTTATAGCACATTCTTTTCACAACATAAGATAATCTTTGAACTCTCAAAATTGTTTAATAACATAAAGGACTCTTTAAGGTTTTTTTTTTTTTCAATGGCCTAGAATAATATATTATAAATTTATTATATTGATTACTACGTAATAAGATTTCCAGGGTTTGAAAACTCTCTTAAAGTTAAAAAAATTAAAAACTCTTTAAAACTCTTGTGCTTATCTCTAAATGAGAAATTGTTACACAGACAATTTTCGAATTATGGAAACTGGATTTCCAATAGAAAAAATTGATTTTTATAGATCGTTAAAGTCTACATTAAGTTTAAAGTTGTTCATAAAAAACTCCTCAACTTTTTTTTTATAATTTAAAACTCACTCTGCATTAAAAACTGATTATCATGAGGCCGGTTATTTCCATAGTAGGTGAAGAACAATTTCATTCTCCTCCCCATCACTGCAGCTTCTACAGAAATCATTTGCCAGGGGTCCAAGTCCAATGCGCCTTGCATGCGTGCCTATAATGCAATGCGACGTAATAACCCGACAACAATATTGACTTGCTTTCTTGAAGTTTAAGCAGAGTTGTCCCTTGACCAGATTTTCTGTGCAGTTCTGCCCATGTTCGAAGCCGCCCACAGATTGTTGAGGGAGGAGTCTACAACTGCATTGTCAATTGCATGCTGGCAGGTTTTGAAGGGGATTCCCAACATCGAAAATTCATCGGAGAGTTTTTCATCCGCTCTTCATTTACTTGGAATGCCCATGTGAGCTTGTACAAATATGATATGGGCATCAAATAATCTACTGCTTCGTTGAGATAACTGTCGCAGTTGTACACCGTCTTGTAGTCCTTCACTTTAGAATCCAGTACTCTGATTGCCGCCTGGCTATCCGAAAGTATGATAATTACCTGGTGCGAGGGGAGGAGGGGTGACAAACTTCCAGAATTAACAAATAATGGTTTTAAAACGGCATGTCATCGTTCATCGTTCTCTGAACGTGAGCTCATCGCATTTTTACTCCTTTAGATTAGGTTGGTTGGTTAATGTCACTGCAGGTAGTTACGTGTGACTCCCTTTAGAACAGACCCTAGCTATAAATTTTCTGAGCGAGGGCGTCGACTTCTTTATTTGCCTGTCAATGCTCTTCAATTTCATTTTTGTCAGTTCCATTAGTGAGGTTGAGGATAAAATCCCCAGTATTCTCAGACGAAATAGTTCGAGTACTGGGGCAGTTACACCCCAAGTAAAAGACAGTGTTTTCTACTGAAAAAATCGTCTGAGGACATGTTTAGCTAACGAGCTTAGCTCGTGCTTACCCCTTGGCTCAGACGTCCCCTTGGTGACTTCAGCCTTTTGACAAAAACTTAGAAGGTAAATAAAAATTCCAATGAAAAGTTCCTTAAACAAATCGCCGTTGTTTAGAGTGGACTTGAAACTCTAGATCTCGCCACTCTAGAATAAAATTAACACACAATATGTGTGGTGTGAGAGGCTAGGCTACGTAGACTATTATGTGAAATCAATTTTTAAACTGCCAGGGTATGGAAAACAGTTTCTTTTTAAAACTCTTAAAGGTTTTCAAAAGGTTTTTAAACTGAAATTATATTGTAATTAAGCAGCTCTTAAGGTATTAATGAAAATTCTCTTACAAATTTAGTGTTGAAATTAAAACTAAACGCTTTGTGTTGTTTTTTTTTTTTTGTAAATAATACAGGAAATTATTAACAATTTGTTAAAAGAGTAGACATTTAGAAAAGAACTTTGACTGTGGGCTATTGTTTGAAGAGACTAAGCTAAGAATGGAAGAATATGAATTAGAATTAGAAAGAAAGAACAAAAAATAAGAAAAAGAAACGCCAATTAGTTAAACTAATAGCCGAAATGAAGCTTAAATAACTATTAACGAAGGAAATATAATAGAAAACGAGTGTTGGGAAAAAAAGAGAAGAAGTATTAATTGCACATCAATTACAAAATTTATCAAACAATTGTTGAAATGATTTGAAAACGAAAAAAAAATAGAATTCTTAGACGTGTATAGGCCAGGCCAAGGCTTGCTGTATGCAAGCAAAGCCGTATTGAACAGAGAGAGAGGATCTTTACAACTTAATAACCGGCTAATGGCCTTTTGATAATAATTCGACAAAAAAAAAGAGAAAAAGAAGCTAAGAAATGATCATTTATTTTGGTTGGATTTTGATTTTTTCCCTTTTTTTTCTTTGGAAAAAGAAAAACATTAGCCATGGGCCCGGGAGTAAAAAACAAAATATTTTTTCTGTTTCTTTTTTTTTTCTTGAAGTCATTGAGCATCAAGTCAATATATCAGTCGATATCTTATGAGTTTTTAATTTTAGGTTTTCACATTTGAGACGCAAATACATCAAAAACGAAACGAAAATAAATAAAAAAAAAACAAAACCGAATGTCGAATAGCCTAAGAAGGCTAAGAACGGTTGGTTTTCATTTAGAAAAGAAGAAAAGGAAACAAAAAAAAAACGAAACAAATTTCTCAGACTCATCAATCGTATTTGGGGAACATTTATACCAACACAGTTACCAGTTACAGATGGATGACTGACTGGACTGGACTGGCCTGGCCTGGCTGACTGGCTGATTTGAGTCAGTCACACAGTGCACAGAGGAGAAGCGCAGTGCACAGTTTTCATTCAGTGAAAAGGACAAATCGCTGCTGCGTGTGTAGGATATTGAATAAAATATCATTTTGTACACACCCCTTTCTGGTCAATTGCCCGCCGTTTGTTTTAAGCCGTATTGTATTTTAATGTTATTGTTATTTATTGTTGTTGTTGTTGTTGTTCTTGCAGTTGGTGTTGCTTTTAGCCATGCTAAGTGCGTGCAGGTTGCAAATATTTTTTTTCAGTTTTTTTTGTTAGCCATATTTTGCAGATGATTTTGATGATGATGATGACGTCTTTAATGAGTTTCTTTTAAAATGCATATGAGAACCAAGCAAACCAAACCAAACCACAGAGCAAGCCACAAAAAAAAATATTCCTCAATACACTAATAAATTATTTTTAATAGTTTTGATTTTCTTAAGAATTTTTCTTTTTGTTTTTGATTATTATTCGTATTATTATTGCTTTTGATATGAAATTAAAAATAAATTATCATTAATTTTAAAAGTTTTTTTCTTTCTGTTCTTTCCTTTAATTCTCTTAAGTTGGTCAAGTAATTAGACCAAGTTTACATTGAAAATGCAGCGCAAAAACTTAAAAAGAAATATTGTGTGTAGAATTTCAATCAATATTGTATAGTTTGTTTTGCTGACATCAATAATAATTAATTTTGATTTTTTTTACCAATAAAAATTGGGTCAAGTTTAGTTTTGTTAAGCCACCAAGAAATTTCCACAAAAAAAAATTGAAATACGGAACCGTAAGGTTTTCACAAGAAAAATTGAAAACTAAGCTTAAAATTAAAAACAAAACAAAAAAAAAAGAAAAAAAAAAAAACAAACCAAGTAAAATGATATAATTTTGTATCAGGAAAACAAGAAGAAAACAATATTCCAAGTAATTCATGAAGTAAATAATAAAAAAGCAAAGAAATTAATCAATAATTAAAAAAAAGAATATTAAAAATTAACTAAAGTTAATCAATAAGTAGGTAAGCTGAAGGAATGGAGATCAACAAAGGGTGTCAGGCCTATTGACATTCACCTAAGCCATCATGTAGGGTTGTTGCGCGCTAACCATTGGGAATATCACTTTACTTTCTACAGGAAGTCTGAGTCAAACAAACTTCCTTTAATTCTTCCAGTACCCACTCCTCTGAGACGAGCTATATGTGGCATAGTGTCATCTCCGAAATATTGGAATCTGGAGCTCATGAAAACTAATCAATAACGCAAAAAGTTCTCCATAATTTCCACATCTTCACCGCATGTCGTACACTCATCACTTTCTACCACACCAATACAGTTCATGGGTGCATGTAAGGTAAGGCGAAGAGTCCCATGAGTATATACATTAACGTGCTTAGGTCGACTTTATTTAGTTTTAAAATACTGAGGGATCTCTCCTCATTAGGAACGCCACCAAAACAATTTTGTAATTCATCCTAATGGGCTCATTAGGTAAGGTTTACTTTCACTTCCTCAGCTTTGTCTTTAATGCACTCAATGGCATAGGATTATACAAGCTTATGGTAGGTTAGGTTAGGTTAGAGGACGTGTACTTGTCAATTAAGACAAGTACAGTACCCGGAGGTCGAATTGACTCATTGTACAACGTCCTAGTTTCTCACATGTTGTGTTGTGTGCGTTAGTTGTATCTCATGGTAAGTAATACCCTGGCTTTGTTAGCCAAAATATTCCTTCTCACTTTAGTTTACTTTCAGATAGGATTACGACCTAGCTTCTCACACCACCTATGTTGTGTGTGTTAATTTTATAAAAATAAGTGGTAGGGACCTGCACTTTAAAGTCGACTTCGAACGACAGATTTTTGGAGAAACTTTACATTGCGGATGTATATTATTACTCTCAGATTTATTGCAAGAAATCTGCTGAGAGGAAGTTGCCGAGGATATATTTTGTAGTCATATTTTCGTTTTGATGTCTAACCTGGGTTTTGAATCTTGGACTACACACTACCTGCTAGACTGTGGAGACTTTTGACTATCCATACAAATATTTAAATTCGTATACGTCAATATTACGAAATGATTATTATTAGTAGATAATCTCCAGTTTTCTAGAAAATTTCTTAAAAAATTAAAAAATTATTTGCAAAATTCCCCTTTTTTTGGAAGTATAAAAAAAAATATTTTCAATCTTTGTTGAGGTTTTCTCGATTTCAAACATAAAAACTTTTAAATATTTTTAAAATTATTTTGATTATTTAAACTCTAACGTATGATATTCCTTTCAAATACAATGGTTTTAGTTTTTCTTTTTTTTTTTGGGTAAATTTTAATTAATATTCTTTGGATTTTACAAATCATTTAAAAACGACTTTCATTTAATGTTTGTTTTGTTTGTTCCCCCTTGATTATTGCCTTACAAAATGACATTATATTAAAGGGCTAGGGAAGCGTTTTTTATATACTTTTTTTTTTCAAAATTAGAAAATAAAACTTGAAACTGAAAAAGAATTGAAAATCATTAAAGGGCATATAAGGAAATTTGGCCAAAAGCCAAAATGTCTAGGAAAAATTACATTTGCTTACAAATAAAATAAAAAAATAAAAAGAATTGAAACAGATATGAAACAAGAAAAATATTGAAAAAAAACTGAAAAAATAAAAAGAAAAAGGAATAAAAAAAGAATTCTAAGCAAAAGTCTAGACAAAGTTACTGAAAAAACTGCAAAAAAAAAAAAAACGGAGAAATCTTCAGAGTTTTTCAACCACAGATTATTAATTATAAATTTTCACTTTTTTCCAATACTTAATACCAAAATGACATCATTATTAATTAATTATTATGATTATTAATAATTTTTATTCATTTTCTGTTTTTTTCTTTTTTTTTTTTATCAATAATTAATATTTTTTTTAATAATAATTAATCAATCACATGCCGAGAGTGAAAAAACAAACTGAAAATCAATTGTAAATTATTATTAATAATAATAATCATTACGTTTCTGTTCATATTTTTTTTTAACAATAATAACAATTTTAATAACAATAACTAAACAAATATTTGTTTTTGTATTTTAAGCTTAATCAAAGTAATTTTCAATATATTTGTTGTTTTTTTTTTCTATATTATTTTTTATTGATTAAAATCCCCTCTCAATCCATCTATAATCAACAAAAAACATGATAAACTACAGAAAAAAAAATTACAAAAAAAAAAAAATAAATAAATTTTTCAAACACGCAACTGTAATTAATAGAGGAGGTTGTGTTTTAACAAATAAAAACACACAGAAAACTTAATTCAATTTAATAAAAGAAAATAAAATAAATATTAATATATAGTTGAACAAAAAAAATCTTGCCAGGAATACCAAACAGGAATAATTAAAATTGGAGAGGCCTAAGAGCCGAGTTGTAAAATTCTAAACGATTTGATGGAAAATAAGTTCAAAGGGAATTATAAAATTCCTCTCATCATATTAATTTTAAAATAATTCGTTATAAACATTTAATAGAAGGCATCATATTATGGAATTAAAATTTTAAATTTTAAAACTGCTAAACTTCCTGTTAATGCGCCAATAATCCCCTAAAGAGATGTACAAAAGTGATTAATTTTTAAAAGAAAATAATTTCGTATTAATAACACATTAATTTTATAAAAAAAACGAAAAAAAATAATTTCTGAAATTTGTAACGTATTTATAGCAAATAAAATGAAAGCAAGCGATTTTAATCTTTTGATTTCTCTTAAGAGACATAATTTTAAGATTTCCGATTTATTTTCTTTATTTTTTTTACTTTTTCTGTAAGATCCTCCTTCAGGATTTTCACTAATATACACTGAGCGTCAGAAGTGAGTAAACACCACTGAAATAATTCATTTTCTTAGGATAGCGAGGAAAGTAAATGAGAATAGTCGAATAAAATTCCAATAATAAAAACGTTATCTATTACTTATAAAATGTTAAAACAAAAACAACAATTCATGATAAAGGAACTTTTTTATACTTAAGAACATAATAGAAAATTTAAAATTTTAGTGGGTGTTGACTCACTTATGGCGCTCACTGTACTTCTTTAAAGGAAATTGTCCCCAAAATTTCCTAAATTCAACCTGATTGTTCTGCATATTCTATCAACGATCAATATCTTTGAGTTTCTCAAGTTCTAGACAACTTGGTATTGGGATCGGCTTCCTCATGTACAAATTTAATATCATTTGTTTTGGTGCCACTCAATTGCTGCTCTATCGAAAGAGTCAACTTACTTACATACTTAATTGGTCATTACAACCCTTCAGCCAGGATTGCAATCTAGCTGCTCTCACTACCCATATTGTGTGTGTTCATTTTATTCCTAATTAGAGGGACCTGCAGTTCAAAATCGACTCTCAATGACAGACTTTTAAGTTTTTGTCAGACGACTGCTGGAAGAGGAAGTCGCCGAAGAATTTTTTTTTTTTTGATATTTTTTTTGTTCGAAATGTCTGAACTATTGCCTAATAAGCCAACACACCTAACTACTAGGCTACCGCGACACACTTTTGTTTAGTGGCACTCAATTTTTTTTCTATCGAAATGGCAATACCTTGAGTTTTTAAAGAAGGGGAAGTATTTCATACCGAAGTGATTTTTTTATTGTAAATATCGACACTCATTGCAGCAGAAATAGTGAATGAATGGCTTCTGTAACCCCCCCCACTCGTGCAAATGGCTTTTTGATTCAGAAATTTATTAAGAATTTGGAACATTTTATGCAATTCTCCTCTTCTATTATCAGTAACATAGAATTTTAGAATTCAGAAGTTTAATTAGGTTAGGTAGCAGACCTCCCTAGAAGAAAGAAGCCCCATTTAGGCCTACACTGTGATGCCAGAAATAAGTATTCAACCCGATGCTTAAACATTCCCTAGAGGAAACCAAACCGAGTCCTATTTAAGTTTTGCTATTGCAGCAATCTTTATATTAAGGAGCTTGGACAAAGATGCCAAAAGGTCAGAGGCCAAGACACTCAAAATTTTTATTAAAAAGCAAAGCACTAGCATATGAAGAGCCTCTTAAGTTACTTTGCTTCCAGAGAGAGCCTTATTTTCTATCGGCAGTTCAGAACACTTAGAAAATTGTTTGTGACCCAAGGACCCCTGTATTTCCAAAGAAATATTCAAAATGTAGGAATGGGCAGCACTAATGGCAGTGTATTTTAAGAAATACACTGCAAATCCTATCGAAATGTGTGCTTTAGGGAAGCACACATAGGAAGCGAAGCATTCCTAGAAAACTAGATTTCGTTTCGTCAAAACATAGATAGGTTGTATGGACTTATAATTTGCCTTTGACGTAGAGCTTTAGATTTCTCCTGCTAAATGTGGAATGTTTTTTAAAAAATGTTTTTCTTTTATTAACAATAAATATCTTATGATATTTTTAATAATTATCTTAAAATGTATACCACAAAAAAAGAGAAAAAATGTTTTATACGTTGGCGGTTCCGCATTTTGCTTAAGATAATTACAGTTATTGACCGTCTAAAAGGCATTAGGCCGTAACATTAAAATCACAACACTTTTATAAAGAAAATTATTACGCAGAGGTTGCATTAAATATTAAATAAAAAAAACAATTTTTTTTAAATAAATTTTTTTAAGAAAATTAAAAGAAAATTTTGAAAAAAAATTAAATTCGTTTTTAAAAAATCTTTCTTTTTTTTTAGTAACAACGGAAAATTGAAAATGGTGCCTGAGACTAAAGGGCATAAATAAATTATAAATAAAGATGAATTAAGATTTGAATACTTATTGTCTACATATGTATGTACACATATACATAACTCAAATTGACATAAGACGACTTAGGCTGTTATTGCTTGGAACCATAGAACAAAAAAAAAATATTGGGAAAATCCAATAAATATCAGAAAAAACGTGTTTTTTAACTAAAACATTTTAACTTGCAAAAAAAAATTATTTCAAATGCTTGCGTTATTAAAAGAAGATAAAAATAAAAAAAAAAAAAAACAATAAAAAAAATTTGTGAAGCCTTGTTTAAAAAAATAAAAAATAAAATTTGCCGTCGGTATTTTATAAAAAAAATTATTTCAACTCCTATTGCAGTTTTGCATTTAAAAAGTAAGTCAGTGAAGTCTTATTTTTTATTTTTTTGGTCATTTCTGTTCTCTAATAATACAACATCTTGTGTTGTTCTGTCCTATGCTGCTGTGAAATTCAATCGTTTTGAAAAAAACTGAAAAAATTTATTAGAAATCCTCACCAGCAGAGCTAAAGTGCAAAACTAATGGTAATTTTTCTGTTTTTCTTTTTCAAGTTTTTTTTTCTATCTTTTGTTTCTTTTGCTGTTTACTGTTGCAAATCAATACATTTTAAAATGCGCTTTTAGAGTTCTAAAGAATTTGTTAAAATTCCTGGAATTTATTTTATTTTATAATTCCAATAGAGCAACAAACAACATTGTATCTGAAAAATGATTGGGGATTTATTTCTTCTTTAGCAACAGCAATAAAAAAAAAAAAAAAAAAATGGAATAGAAAGAATAAAAATAAAGAACTGTTGAAGCAACATTAAATGAAATTAGAATAATAGATTATGGTTAAATGATTATTAATAATAATGAAAAAAAAAACATACATGAAGACAACCCAGTAAGCATTTTAAAACAAAAATGAAATAAAAAAAAATTAAAAAAAGCTAATTTTAATTACGAGTAATTATTAAAGAGAACAAGAAATTTTATTTGTATTTTCAAAATTATTAAATATTCTGAACAAATTGGTCTCAATAGAACTTTAAAAAAATTAATTTCAATGTAAAAACTAAAGGCGTTTTGGAGAAAAAATCAAGTAAAGAAAAAAGTTTATCAAAAAATATAGCAGAGTATGAAAGAATATGAATAAATGCAGATTTTAAAATCGATTTTATAATTAAATAAAAAAAAAAACATACCGAAAAAATGGCATTGTAATAAAAATGATAGGCGTTCTAAAACCTATTATTGATGAAATTAAACAATTGCCTCATAATGAAAGATAAAATATTTTCAAAATAGTTTGATCTCAGGGCAAAAAACGGTGAGAATCCTATTCAAAATTATATACAGTGCTGGAAATTTACTTTTCTATTGAAGTCGAAAACCAAAACCAATTTCTGAAGAAACTCAAAAAATATTTATTAATTTTATTTTACACATTCAATTTGATATATTAAGAAACAAAAAAATTACATAAAAACAACATTCTTCTAAAATTATAAAGAAAAGTAAAAGTATTCAATTTTGAGGTATTGACAAAATAATGGAAACTTTTTTTTATAATTTTAGAAGAATGATATTTTTATGGAATTCTTTTTTGTTTGCTAATACATCAAACAGAATGTTTAAAATAAAACTCCTAAATAACTGTTAAATTTCTTCAGAAATTGTTTTTGTTTTTGAATTCTAACAATGAAAAAGTACATTTTATGAAAAGTTTCCATTGAATTGTCAAGCACTGTATATAGGAAAATTGATACATTTTTTAGAAACACATTTAATTTTCTTTTGTTTTAGTGCAAAATAAATTAACTATTTTATAAATTATTCTTTTGGACATTTTTTTTTTAATTTTAATTTAATTTAACTTTTTTTTTGGTTAACAAATTTCTAAATTTCTTATTTAAAAAGACAATATTTAAGGGTTAGGCAAGGCTAGGTTTAAGGTTTAATGAAATGAAATAATGAATGAAATTTATAATTCGGGCGTACTTTAAAAAGTAAGATATGATATGAGTGCAGGCCGATAACTCCATGACTTTTTTAATTGAAACACTGGATTTTAAAGTGTGGAAGTAATTTTTAAGCAATAATTGTACAACCTATTACAAGTTTCATTTAGAAATCTGTGTGTGGGTAATATTTTTTTAAATATTAATTTTTAAATTCTACTTCTGAGTATATTCTTAAAAACGCCTTTTGAAAATAAAAAGAAAATAAATTCACCGAAACTAAGAAAAACATTTTTTTAAATTACTTTTCATTTTTGGTTTAACAGTGAGCGTCAAAAGTGTCCAAAAGTAACTGAAGTTTACTATTTTTTTTCTTCATAAAAAAAAAACCGTTTTAAAGATGTTTTCTTCACAATTTATTACTTATTAAACAGTACGGTTTAAAATCATTCGAAAAACCATTTTATGGCAATAAAAATTCCTATTTTATGCTATTTTTCACTTTATGAATATAATTCGCATTCAAAAAGAATTAAAAGGCTTTTGACAAATAATTTTTCAAGAATTTTTTTTTGATAGCCTAGTGATTAGTGCGCTAAGCTTTTAGTGTAATGATTATGGATTTGATTCCCAACTGAGATTCTGTTTTGTTACACTACAACGAGCCTATGGTCTTTATTACTCAGCTCGTAATAATTAAATATGATTTGGAAATGTATTGTAGTTAGGTTAGGTTAGGTTAGGTTCGAGGACGTTTACTCGTCAATTAAGACATGTACAGTACCAGGAGGTCGAATTGACCCATTGTACAACGTCCTAATGTATTGTAGTTAATAATAAATAAATAATATTGTTTAAAGAATTTAGCTCTTTCGAATTTAGTGTTCTTTAATAACCGCCAAAGTGGACTAAAAAAGTGAGTAAAAAATTTTGAAAACTATTTTCCCTTTTTCAGCACTCTATTTAACAAATTTTTAAAATCCCTAGGCCAAACAAATTACCAGATTTCTTCTTAATACATTCTGGTCCAATGAGTATTTATATACCCAAAAAAATAAAGAAAAAGAAAATTCTACTGGTAACCTTATGAGAGATTTATTTATTTATTTATTAATTACAATACAATTACAAATTATATCCTAATTATATACGAGCGAAGTAACTTGACTATTTGCTCGGTGTAGTGTCACAGACCAGAGTCTCTGGTGGGAATCGAACCCACGACCCTCACGCTAATAGTCTAGCACACTACCCACTAGACTACCAGGGCACCCAATTATGAGAGATTATTGAAATTTGTTAGTCTAGACCAGGGGTGGCCAAGCTGATTGAAAATTATTTAATTTATACTCGTATTTTTAGTTAATATATACAATTTAAGACTTTTCTTTGCATGCATAAGTGGTTCTAAGGTTAGTCTTGAATTGGTTAAAAGCAGAATTTAGAAATAAAAAAAAAATATTTTTAATTAAATGGCAGTTTGTATTTTTGAACAGACTACCACAAATACCTTTTTTTTCATTTATTACACTGTGGTTGAAATTAATTTTTTTTATTTTTTTTTTAATTTACATAAAAAAATGTTTTTAGCGGGTGAGCACTTGCTTAATGAAATTTTATTTTATAGAATATGACATGTAAAGTTTTCCAAAAAAATCAAATACAGATCTATTACAAGGAAAATAAACCACTGGCTTTCATAATATGTAATATAGTCTACAGTAGGGTCTAAATTAATTAACAAAATATTTTTAGAATTTGTTTTTAACAATTGCCTTATGATGATAAAATATTAATAAAATAATTAATAAATTTCCAAAACAATTCCCGAGTAAAGACGAGAGGAACTTTTGCTTTTTTAATTAATTACAGTGAGGCTTAAAAAATCTGAAACTAACTCTACAATATCTCAGCAAATTATTTTTATTATTTTTGCAATTCCTATAGTAAAACCGAAAAATATTTCTGTTAAAAAGTTTTTTTTAGTAAAGCTTTCTGTCCCTTTTTTGTCTGTATCACATTTGGTAAGAAGGTGCTACACAATTTATAACTTATTGCACAGTGTGGCTTAAAAAAGTGTTTAAAAACCAGATTTTTAACCAGGTTTTGTAAACAAACAAAATTCCGGTTAAAAAAATGAAAATAAAAAATAAATATTTTATAACTTAGTAAACAATTCAGACACTTTTTTGGACTTCTTTTTAATTAATTAAATACATTGCAGCTTAAAAATTTTGTGATAGATTTCTGAAATCCAGTTTCTTTTTACAAAAATTCCGAGTTTCTAAGCTTAGAAATACTTCGAAAATATTTAAAACTTCCTTGCAAAACAATTTAAATACTTTGATTTCGTAAGGAAAAAATCAAACATTCCTACAGTGTTTGACAATAATTTTCTAACGGTTTAAATTTTCTTAATTTAAAAAATTTTTTTTGGAGTAATTTTTCTCACTTACCTGTTGCCAAAATTGTGCCAATAAGTAAATTTGTTCCTTTTTGAAAAACCAATCCATTGATTGCACAGCCGTCAAATCCATATCGGCTGTACCGGCTGTTTGTGGCAATGTTGGCTGCATTCGGCTGAATTTTTGATTTGTGGCAACACCACCCGGTAAATCAATTACAGCCTTAAAATTTGACAAAATTTCTGGATCTTCTTGCTGCTGCTGCTCCTCCTGCTGTGTATTCAATGATGCTGTTAATGATGATGACAATGATGATGATGATGATGATGTTGTTGTTGGTGCACCAACAGCAGCAGTAGCAGTAGTTGCTGTGGTTGCAATAGCAGCAGCCGTACAATCAACTAAAGACTGTTGTTGTTGGCTTAAAAATGTTTTTAACGTTTCAAGGCGTTTAGATTCCAGTTTGTCTCACTTTGTTTTTACCAAAAATTTTGTTTTAATTTATTTCTTATTTTAAAATAAAATGTTGTTTTTTAATTTATTTTTTATTTTTGAATATTATTTAATAAAAAACACTTTTAATTTTATTTTGGCCATTTAAACGCTTAATATTTTTTCTTTTTTCTTTATATTGGAAACATCATGTTGTTGTTTGTTTTGTTAGCAAAAAAAAAACAAGATTTTTTCTTTAAAAAAAATTAATTTTTCCTTCAAAATATTCTTTTATTCTCTTGAAAAATTTCCGGTATCAAATCAATTCTAAATATTCATGGTTTTTCTTTTCTTTTTAATTTAGCTTTGCAACACTTGTTTTTTGTTTTGTTTTTATTTATTTATTTATTTTTTTAATTTAATTTTTCTCTTTATTTCTGTTAAAAACACTTGTTTTTCTTTTTTATTCCCTTCTTTTTGGGTTATTCTTCTTCCGCAAGAAAACACTTGTTTTTGTTTGTTGTTATTGTTGTGTGTACGGTTACTCCTCTTCAATTTTTCATTTTTTTTTTGCGTTTGAGATTTTATCACTTGATTTCTTTACTTTTTGTCGTACTACATATTTCCATTAAAAACTTTATTCCAATTAAACATTTTTTTTTTTCTTTCTTCTTGTTTACTTAAATTAATTCATTTTCGTATTTTTTTGTTTAATTCTTAATTGATTGATTTCCCATTTTGTGTAGGTTGCTTGTAATAATTGTAACATTTTTCTTTGTTTGTTGTTGTTTTGTGTGCATGATTTGATTTGATTACTTACTTAAAAAAAAACAATAAACGACAGAGCAACGTTAATCTAATGAGTTGTTGCCTGTCACGAATTCAACTGATGACTGAACAAATCGAACATTAACGCAGCTTACACAACCCCATTAAACAACAAAAACAACATTATAGAGTAATACACTACAAAACACAACGCTTCATACAAAACACAAACAAAAATCGTACACAAACGCACACACTCTGTCACCTATACATTGTAAACATTTAAAAACCTATACTCATTTTTATCTACTTCAATACTCATGCTCTCTCTGGTTCTCTCTGTCTTTCTCCGTATTTGTGAGACTCGCAAGCGCCCCTCATTCAATATTTTTCAAAATAAAAAATAAAAATAAAAAACGGAAACAAAAACAAAAAATAACCGAACCACACGTGAGTATTGTTGTTGAATTTTTTTTGCTTGTTCCTATACAATCTACAATTGAGTGTTTGTTTGTAGGTGCAGAACTTATTTTCATATTTTTTAAATCGTGTGGAGCTTTGATTATTGAGAAATAGAGAAAGAGAGCGTGCACATAGCATACGAGAGAGAATGCGCTCATATTTGTGTTGATATTGTAATGTTTGATTTGTTTTATTCAATGTTGTTTTGAATTGAACCAATATTCACTCATTCTTACATTCACACTCACTCACTCATTCTCCTGTCGGTAGTAAAAACAATACTAATGCTAAAGGGAAAAGAAAACCGTACCGAAAATTCTCTCGTTATCTTGAGAAGAAAACAACAACACAGGAAAAAAAAATACTCCTGTAAGGAGTAACTTGAAAAAATATAAAAGAAAAGAAAAACTGTCATGATAATTTTATTTCAAACCAATACTTACCATAATTTACAGCTACAAAACAATGTTGCCGAAGTGTTATTATCAAATGTAGATGAAAAATATCCTGCAAAAATATAGAAATTAAAGGAAATTATATTAGAAATATTGAAAATAATAATAAAAAATAAAAATTAATTAACTTTAGGTGTTGTTTAATAAAAAACAAAGCAAAAATTAAATTAAATAAAGACTGTTTAATTAATTTTTAGTTTTTATTGTATATGAGAAACAAAATAAAACAAAAAATTAATTGAAGATATATACTTTTAAATACAGTAAACGCATAAAAAATCCATAAAATACTGACTTAATTGAAAGACAAAACAGGTGTCAATTAAAAGAGAGGGAAAAATGTATAGAAATATAAAAAAAAAATATAATAATATTAACAAAAATCAATTTTGAACAGGTGCTTAGCTGTGACGAAGGACAAATTAATTCATTTTCTGCTTAAAATTATTTAAAATTTTAAATTTTGGTTTATATTCATGGAATTCCACCATACAATTCTTAAGGCAAGGAGATATCAATAAATTTTGTTTCAATTAGCAAAAAAAAAATTGTTCAGTACAAAAGGGCTCTCTCTTAGATTAGAGTATAGTTTTCTGATTAAAATTTTGCTTTGTATTTGAAAATCTTGATCATGAAAGCATTTAAATGATAGCTTATTGTAATCAGCACTCTTATATTAGCAGTTTAGGAGAACTTTTCTGCAATTGAAATTTCTTTTTTTTTTTTGATTGATAAAGGAGTTTTTAACAATAACTATGGAGACACCAATTGTTTTGTGATCTAAATTGACCATTTAGAATATAAACCTAGAACCTTTTGAGAAGAAGTTGGTACCAAACACAAGACCTCAGACGCTCCTCCTCTCATTAGATGACCTGCAATCATGTTAATTCAATCAAGGAAATAATAGAAGCGTGGTTTAATCTTTGTGACAGCTGTGTGTCTCTTAAAAAGTGTAAAGAAATAAAAAATATTGTTTAGTTTGGTTAATAACTTTACTAAAGGCCATACTTCAAAAATAAAGACTTGCATTATAAGTTATAAGTAAGTTTTTGAATAATTCGTTAAACTTTATTTTGAATATTTATTTTAATAGAAAAATCCCTTTAATTTTATTGTTTTTATTTTCATTTATGTTTTTCCTTCCGAAGTTCCTTTAAGTCTACCTACCGCTTTTCCATAACAAATACGGCATAAAACATGAAACTTTTAAAAATTAAATTCTTTAGCGCAATGGCAATACTGTTTGTTTACAATGTGATGATATTTAATCTTTTTTCCTCTCTCAATAGCTTAAGGAACAAAAACACTCACTCTTTTCAATAAAGACTAAAAGAAAGATAAAAACTGCCTTTTTAAAAAACCATAATTAAATAAATTACATTTGTTTTAATTCTATTTTATTTTTATTTTAATTTCATTTTAATAACGAAGAACAACAAAAAAAACACAAATAAATCTACTCTCTCGGCTCTCTTGTTTTGCTGTGCTCTCTCTCTCTGGTTTTTTACAATTTTTTTGTTTTGGTGTGAAACCCTTGTTTTTTTCATTTTTTAGGTATTACGTCCCCCCATTTTTTTGTTTTGTTGTTGTTGTAGCTCTGTTCTTTGATTACTTGACAATAATCAGGTTCTGTCTCTTTCGCACTTATGCTTTTTACTCTGATAAGCTGCTAACCAGTGTTAAGCTCTCAGAGTGTTCGATTTTTTATGTCTTTTGCATTTATTCAATTCGATAAGTTTTTTTTCTTCTTCGTTTTTATTTCGTTTTTTTTTTCTTCGTGTGTATTTTTTGTTGTTGTTGTTGTTGTGTCTCCCGATTTGATGTCGTTATTGTTATTATTGTTATGCTTGTTACCAAACCAGTAAGCAAAACGTATGTACATGGGTGAGGTGGAGTAGTGTTAGCAGCAGCAGCAGCAGCAACAACAGCACTAGCTCCAGTAAGTTCGTATAGTTGCCTGCCTGTGCAGTTGCTGTTGTTGCTGTTAACAATTCATTGTTCTGCCATTTCTTCTTTATAAAGTGAGAAAAAAAACAGGCACTCACACACACACATTTAAATGAAAATTAAGCTGCTGTTTTCTCGTTATTCCCGTACTTCTCGTGTTTAAAGGTTTCTCTCTTACTATGTACATACATACATACACCAACAGCAGCAGGCAATAGTAGTAGTATTGGTAGTAATGGTAGTGATGTAGTTGTTGTTATTGTTATTGCTGTTATTACTTATCCCATAGCTAAATAATGATTGTTGTTGCTGCTGTTCGAAAAAAAATAAAGAGCACAAGAAGAAGACCATAGAGGAAAAAAACCACCAACAACAACAAAAAAGTAAGAATTTATAGAAAATCGTCATATGGAATTTGGTTCGTTATTATGCTAAAGAATGAGTGTGGATGGAAATGTGTTTGTTTGTTTGTGTGTGAGAGTATGTATGATTATTTTTTTGTTTTTTCATCATTCTTGCTCTTGATTTTTCTATTTTATTATTGTTTGCATACATATATAGCTTTAGCTGGTGTTGCTGTTGTTATTGTCGTTGTTGCAATTTGATTGTATTTCCCATTTGGTCTCCAATTCTTTTCTTTTCGGTTATTTAGGGGTTCATTGTTATTGTCGTTGTTGTTGTTGTGGTTGTTGGTGTTTAAGGGTGTCTCAATAGGATTTTCTTTGCTCTTCTATTTTTAGGGGCTCCTGTATTTGTGCCATTGAAATGTGAAATATGCTGAACGGCAAAGTTCTTGTCTCTTAATGTTACAGCGTTAAGAAGGAGTGCAGGTGGTTTGAGTTTAATTTTCTCATAGATTGCGCTTTAAAGATTATTTCTTTTCTTTTAATTTTTTGATTTGAAGGGTAAAACGATTGCAAAATAAATTATTTTTTCCAATTTAAATAATCAAAACAGAGAAATTTAAAGCTGGTTGCTATAGTTTTGGTTGTAGAGCAAGGAGTGAAGAAAATTAAAAACAATAAAAATATTTCTCATAAGGAACGATACCATTTATATACATATGTAAGAAAGAATTAATTTTTTATAGGATTTTTTTGTTTAAGTGCTACGTTTCTCCACTATTTCAGAATCAAAAACCTGAAGAAGGCGAACTTCGAACTTTAAAAGTTAGGAGGCCCAAACATTCTATCTGAGATCACTACATGCCTTTTAGCAAGACGAGTACGAAAGGTTCGTACTTACTTGAAAAATATTCTCATTTTTACACCCAATACAACCACAAAATACAATTTCACTCACAATGTTGATATGTAAGGCAACCCTGTCATCCTGGAATCTATTTTGCCCGATGAATTACCTGATATGGGGCAAAAATACTTCAAAAACGAAAAGGACACAAGTCCAGGAAATATATTAAAGGTAAAGGAGATGACCTGTTATGGTGCTGTCAAAATTTGATCAAACTGTGTCATTTAATTTGTGTTTGACACATACTGTTAGCAAGTAAGTCTATGATTCGCGAAGTAAATTGAAAAACCCATCACTCAAACGAAGACTAAGCTTAATAACTATTACGTGGAGCCTCTTTCATATATTTGATAAGTAATGAAGTGATTTATTGGATTTCATTGCAGTTTGACGGATGCAGTGCTTTCTGAAAGACCATTTAACGTCTGTAAACTCGAAATAAATAAAAAAAAATCATGATATGGTGCTGGTCAATTGGAAATTAAAAGTATAAAAGATTTAGGGGAACTATGGGGATCTAATATGGCTTAGTGGGTTCAGTTTTGAATGAGAACTAATGTGTGAGGAAGATTTCCGTAAGGAAAACACTGCGTTTTCTTAACTTCACAAATTCACAAAAGTGTTTGGCGTCTTATAACCACAATGTGAACGAGTTTTAAAGCCTTATCGTCATTACTGACGAAACGTGGAGCCACCACAACACAACAGGCAGCAAATAGTTGTAAACTTCTCGAGATGAAACGTTGCTGAAGAATATGAAGTTATTTTTGTCAGTCAACAGTAAATAAAAAGCCCTAGAAAACGTTTTTAGTAGCTTATACGGAAATGGCTGCCTTTAAAAACGATAAACTCATCATTGGCTTTATATTATGACAATTTATTGGACCAATTTAATGAGGATTTGGAAGACAAATTACAAAAGATGTGCTGAACCGTCTTTTCCTCTTGTACATCACCATCACTGGCATGGTCATTGTCCAGTTAAAACCAAACTGAATTTCCGCCTTTCACTGCGACTTAGTAAGTCTCTTATAATATTTGGTCCGTGATAATGAAAATTAATTTGAAATGAATAAATTTTAAACTTAAAAGAGAATTTTATTTTAATACATCATGTAAACCTAAATCCTCTTCTTTAGATAAAAAAGAAACCTCATTTCATTCATTTCACTTCAGCCGAAGGGAAAGAGTACGAAAAATTATTTGAAATCGTTTTTTTTTACGATTTTTTTCAAGTTGAAGGGGGCACCCTATACTTCATACCTACAACTACGGTGCCGACACCAACAACAAGCCAACGACGATAGCATAGCACCAGCTCTAACAACAATAACCGTATTGATGTTGTGTAGAAGAATAAGAGAAGAGAGCAAAAAAAAATATGAGAAAAAAAATTGCAAGAAAAAATATGGAAAAACGCAAAAAAAAATTACAAAAACAATTGGTAACGAATGGGGAGAAAAAAAATCAGTCTCTCTCGTTTGTGCACACATGTGCCATTAAATATGATTGACAATCGATGGATGGATGGATGGTTGGATGGATGAACGAACGAACGAACGAACAACGACTATTTATGTACTTATGTACTGACACATACAAAGGCCAAACGAAAAATACTTAGAGGAAGACAGAGAGCTAGAGATAGAGAGAGGAGTTGCTAAGACGAAGAAGAAAATTAAATGAAATAAATACGATATAAACGAATGAATGAATGAAGGAATGAATGGTTTGATAGATGGCTGGCTTACTGGATGTAAAAAAAAAAAAAAAAAAAAAAAAAACGAAAATGATGACGATGATGATGATAATGCTGATGGTTGTAGTTAGTATTGGAGGGTTATAGTGTAGGTGACTGACTAACTCCTCTGTGGCTCTATGTAAAATACATAAGTTTTGCTTAGTGTTTCTGTGGTAGTGTGTAGAACTTGATAACAGTTTGAGAGAATTTAAACCAAAAACAAAAATGCATCTCCATCATGGTACACTTTAAAATTCCAAGCAGACCATAAAAAAAGAAGTCTCTTTCAGTTCATTTGCTACATATTATTCCACAAACAAAAACAACAAGAACAACAACAATAAAAAGAGAAGTGCAAAAAACTTAAATTAATTGCCGATAATTTTCTTATTAACGGAGTGTTCATACATGCACAAATGCATTGGCAAGCGTTTTAAACCACCCATACACTGCCACCTCTAACAGCCATTATTTGCAAAGGTCATTTGTGTGAATGAATTGAAAATGTGTGTGTGTGTGTATGTGTTTGAGTGTGTTCGTGTAGCAATAAAACTGTTGTGATTGATGGATTTAAAATAGAGTAACGGTTGGCTGCTGGCTAACTTACATGGTGGGAGAAATTTTTTTTGCAGTTGATTTTAAAACTGTAGTTTTTGCTTTCCAATAAATAGGGGAATTCACATGAAGTTAATGAACAGTTGATTATTTCGTAGTAAGGAAAAATAAATAAAAAATTAAGTAAATATAGAAAAATAAAGTATTTTTCCAATAATTTCGGTTTCTTTTAATATAAATGTTAAGAATTATGATTTTAATATTAAATAAGGGACTGAATTAGTTTTTAAAAGAGGGATTAATATGGTTCCACATTTAAATAAATTTTTTAAATTTTTAAAGATTCAAAATCAAAATCAAATATAAATTTTAAAAAATTATAAAAATCAAATGAATAACAAATTAAAATAAAAACGTATTCATTTTATGGGAAAAATTATTTATTTATAAACATTAAAGTAAAATAAACTACAATAAATCGCAAAATTATGGACTGATTAAATTTAAAAACAAAAAAGTCAAGTCAAATTTCAACCCAGTCATTATACCTATAATCGATTAAAGTTTTACGAATTGCTTTTGATTCTTTGTGGACCCTAACCTGGTATTTGATAGTATTAGCAGAAGTGGAATTAAATTTTTATTACAACCAATGAAATCAACAATAGTGAATATAATAGCTATGAGCCTGGGATCAATGCAGTAAGAAAACTGTGTTTATAAATGTGTTTACACAGCTTTCCACGTCAGATTAGAAACAAAGCGATCTCTATACAACGAAACTGAGTCTTCCATGCATTAAGAAAAAAGCGAACACAACGCTTATGCTAACGGTATACTGGTAATCAACAAAATTAGAAGGTATTTGGAAAGCTCGTTGAATAAAATACAAAGAAAACAGTTGGAATTCTTATCTACGCTGAGAAAAGGAAAGATATTGAAAGTATTAAAGGACGCGATGCTAACTTAACTATTGTTAAGTAGGATTGAGATTTTGTAAACCATTTTTCATCACCCTGCGGCATTATTCTCACCAAGAAATGCAATGTAATCATAATTTTCTTTTATTTATTTCGACCAAACAATAACTTAATAATTATTTTTTAATTTAATTT
Source organism: Sarcophaga subvicina (assembly GCA_936449025.2). NCBI lineage: Eukaryota > Metazoa > Arthropoda > Insecta > Diptera > Sarcophagidae > Sarcophaga > Sarcophaga subvicina. The sequence continues at coordinate 1,957,669 of OW388080.2, read as the reverse complement.
ACCGTTAAAATACAATTTTTCCTAAAACCGTAAATAAAAATATTAAATTATTTCAATAAACAAGATATCCTATATGAAATGAACTCCCTTAATGCTTTCCTTCTCAACACATGAAAACTAAACCTGCAGACGCTCTAAAATCAAGTGTATTAGGAACAGAAATAGTTAAAGAAAAACATCAACAACAACCCCACTTACGTATGTACACACATATATATTGTAATACAATAATAATAAAAAAAACAACAAAAAATTGAACTCAATTCATAAATACCCACTCATCTATCAATTCAACACATGCACTCTTCCGTGTCCCTCTCACACTCTCTTGAATAAACATTTTTAAATACTCCTCTTTTACCATTACAATATCTATACTCTCTGGCTCTCATGAAGTAAATTTCACTCGTTTTCTTCTCATTTCCCTTTATATTGCTGCAACACAGTCAGTGATGTTGTTCTTGTTCAAGTTATTCAAACAAACACAGCAATTGATGATGTTCGAAGGGGCAATACACACTCATACTTGCTTGCTTGCAACCACTAGGGGAAAAACACATGCAACACATTGAGTTGGTTTTATAAGTTCGAAACAATGTTTGAAGGCAGGCTTAAGCAGATAATAATAAGAAAATGTTGGCTTACACTCATAAAAAGAATGCAAGTTTAAGTGAATGAAAGAAAGAAAAGAAAAAATATTTATTTTCCGTGAAAAACCTTTTAATTTCATTGCATTTTTTAAATAGAAAACAAATCAAAACTTTTTTCTTAGAAAGTCCTATGAATAGCCCTTATATTAAGCAACGCTGGATGAGTTTTTTTTGAGGTGAAAAAGAAAAATTCAGTAAATTTCCACTTTCTAAAACTGAAAAGCTATTATTAATGAATATTCGGATATGAAAAGTTGATCAGATTTGACATTCTAGGTCTTTAAGTCTTAAGAAAAATGAGGAACTATTTTGTGACGAGAGTTTTAAACCCCAGAAATAATTCCATGGGGAAAACCCGCGGATATCTTTCCAGTGGAAGCCTATGCCATCGAAAAATGTGCTCAAATCAACTTAAATAGAAAGAAAATAGACCTAGCAATCCTATTAATCAGTCAGACCGGCATTTGAACCCTCGACTGTTTTTAGGTTAAATCGAATATAGAATCGAAATAGCATGGAACTGTCTGGAGAAGCTGAACCGGCCAGTTAATTAACTTCTGGGTAACCAGGTCATGAGCAAGCAGATATCCTTGCGACCAGTCGAGCTTCCAGGCTGCTAATGGGATCAGAAGCGTTCTGTGGAGCAGGAGCGTAGGTTTAGAAAAGTAAGTTTAGTAAAGACAATTCTCATATGAAGTGGGTTTGAGGTAACCGAAACTTTTGTTGCCGAGTACTCAGCTCCTATGAGCTTGAATTGAAGATAGTATGAGGCCGTCCTAAACAGCTGTATCAGCTACAGACAGATAGAATAAGGGTACCCTCTGTTAGGTGCCATGTTATGTGTGAATTCTTGGATAAGAGCAGGCAGGCTGGCAACCTTACGAGGAGGGGAGCTTCCAAGCCGTTAATGGGGCTAGAACCATTCTGTAGAGTTAGAATGGATGTTTGGAATGGGATGCTAAACGAAACGAAAGATAAAGAGAGGCAAAAACTTTTCTCAAACCAAGTGAGTATCAGGTAATCGAAATTTTCGATGGGAAATTACAAGAAGAGATCTGGGTTAGACTATCCAGAACTAACCTGTGGTTGATCTTTTGATAGAGGACTGTAGACTCACACATCAAACATTTATTTTTACATCAGAAATAATTTTTATTTCTTATTGAACTTCAAAATTTTAATATTTCTATGAAAAACTACTATTTTCCTCTTGCCAATAAGTTTCAAGCCAACTTTGTATTAAAAAATTTCCCCTACCAACTTCGGTTTTTTGCAACTATAAACAGAAAAAAAAAAAAACAAAAAAATCCACTCATACCCCTTGTCATACTCATACACTCTTTTAATAGCAACACAGAAAAAAAGCAAAAGAAAACAATAATAAAAAAGCTTTATGCTCTCAATTTCCAATAAACACGAATGAGTTTCGTTTGGACACACAAGCCATGTGATGGGTTGGTGATGAACAGAAAGCAATAACATTACAATACCAATAACAACAACAACAACACTCACACACAGTCTAAATAAGACACACAGCCAGCAAAATCGAATTCACACGACAACGTAAAAATAAAAAGAAAAACGCCAATACATACCATAAAATAACAACAAAAACAATATTAAACGTATGAGGTATAAAAAAAAAATCAATTTTTTTTCTTGTGATAAATTAAGCTCCGCCCCATTTGATTGGCGAGTAGCAAGGTATAAACGCATATAAACACACGCACATGTACAAAAAACACATGCCAGACACAACACAATACTAATACGAGTTATTGAAACGAAAAAAATAAATAAATAAAAATAAACGACAACGACAATCATTATTATGGTCACAATCATGTATAGGAAACGAAACGAAGGAAAATGAAAAAAAAAACAAAGGCAAACAATCAAAGGTAAGAGAGTCTCTGAAGGTGTTCGTTGAAAACAGTTTTAACAGGTTTGCTTACAAAAAGAGAGTTCATGTGTGTGTGTTAGAATAACAACAAGCCATAGAATTATAATTCAAACACAAAATATTAGTAAAGGGGGGATGGATAAGAGACAAAAAAACTAAAAAACAATAAAAAGAAAAGAAAAAGAGACAGTAATACTGTTTTGATTTCTTTTTTTGTTTTTGTGAGAGCATATGTACTACAACGTCTTGCTTTTGTTGTTTTATTTGTTACTTTCTTAGGGGTTCTTAATAATATCACAGTGTTGTTTGCTACTGTTTAAATAGGAGAGCAAAAATGTTAACAACAACAACCACAATAATAATAACAGCTTTAATAGTAAGTAAGTGTTACTTTCCCTTTAAGTTACTGTTTTGTTTTGTTGTGTTTTTCTTTTCTTTTTTTTGTTTCTCCATTCCGATCATACTCTCTATCATAATTTATTAGAGTGTGTTTAATGAGTAGGTGTGAATGAGTGAGTGAACAGCCATAGTTGTTTACCACATGCAGACACCGGTACACACACACAACAAACGCACACACTTACAGCAGCACCACTTATCCTACTCATATTACTCAACATCACCTGATAATAATTATTATGTGGATTAATAATGAGTTATTAGTTCATCTATTTATTTAGCACACTATCACGTCGTTACACATACATACGCAAGCACACTGAAATGTACTTGTACACTGTATAGTATAAGGAGAAGATTAGAAATGCTGTACTATTATTGAACAGGGATGGGAGATTTAATATAGTGTTGATGGTAAAATAAAAATTGACAAAAAATTGTGTTTTTTTTAAGACAAGTTTAAAACGGAATTAAAATAATAAAATTTTTATAAAAGAAATTAAAATAAAAGTTTAATAAATAGTATAAAAAAATAAATGAAAACAATGTATCATAAGATTTAAAAGTTGGGCTGCAGCTTAGTATAACTGCGATAAAATTTACGCCAGAGAAATAAATCATGAAAATATTAATAATTTGGAAATTGTTATCAATTAACACACAATGAAAATTAACAATAAATTTTTTTAAATTTATTTTACAAGCAGTACGATTGCTGAGAGTTTTTTTTATTTCGAATCTTGGAACAAGAGGAATAGGAAGACCATTCTATTTTTAGTTTAAAATACCCTAGTGTAAATGGTAAAATAAACAAATTCTTTGGTTAAGAATCACAAAAACTGTAAAATAAAGCCACTGTACAAACCAATTAATAAAAATTGTATCGAAAACAAGTCACAATCTCTAATCCATTCAGCAGATCTTAAGCTTTACTTGCCCTAATTTATTATTAGAAGCCTTTACAACCTAGAACCATTACAAGCTAGCTTCACACAGCACTCACTCACATACATACATAATTCGTCTTTACAACCCTTCAATCAGGATTACGACCTAGCTTCTTACACCACTTAAGTACATAATAAGTGGCGACCCCGAAAGACAGCTTTTTGAGAAAATTTTCAAGGCAATTTTATTTACTCTCGGAGTTTTTGCCAGAAATCTGCTGAGAGGAAGTCGCCGAAGAAATATTTTTTCATATTTTTGTTTTGATGTCTGACCTGGGGTTTGAACCGCGGCCTTACGTCTAATAAGTAAACACGCTACCTACTAGACTACGGCAACTTCCAGAACTCACGTTGGTAGATTAATTTAAAGCACGAGTAGTGGGACCTACAGTTTGATGTCGACTCCGAAAGACAGATTTGGGAAAATTTTCATGTCAATTTCATTTTTACCAGAAGCCTGCTGGGAGGAAGTCGCCAAAAGAAATATTTTGTTTCATATTTCGCTTTGATCGTGATAACTGAGCGAAGAGTTTAACCACGGGCTCTAGCTTTACAAGCCAACACACTACCTTTTAGATTAAGCCGACTAGATCTTATGGCATTGGAAAGGAAAAAACACCCAATATTATGAAGGAGAATTTGAGAAATTATCATCTACACGTTGTATGTTCATAACTTTCGTCTGTAAATTTAGTTGTCCGCTTAATTTTTTTACAAGAAATCTGGAATTAGTGTTTGTATGGAAAGTTTTTTCTTTTAACTGAATTTTTAGACAACTCATCTAAGACGAAAGAATTGTATTACTTTTAAAAATTTTTTAAAAATTCTTTTTTTTTTAATAAAAAATGTTTCTTTAAATTTTTTTTTATTATTTCCTTTTTCTAACCTCTATTATTATTTATTAATCATTGACTTTTTGTCATTTTTCTATTATCATTATATTACAAAAGAAAATAAAAATGAACAATAAAAACCCTTTAACCCTTCTTCTTCTTTATACAGACGTGTTCGAAATAATAAGAACATTCAAAGCGAAACAAAAGATCGTTTTAAAAAAATTTTTGTGAAAGATTTGAAAATATGGCTTTTTATTATTTTTATTGTAGACATCTTTAGATTTTAAAAAATACTTAAAGTTATGTTCTAACTCATCTAATTTTTTTTGTACTGCCAATAATGTTGAACTAAGTCGAAAATCTGGTGTTCGAAAAAATAAGAACAAATCATATTGGTCCCACTTACATTCCTCACATGTGAAAAAAAGTCTAAAGTTTTGTTACAAATATAATTGTTGAGATGCCTTTGATCATTTTTTGTGCAGAATATTGACTTATTTTGGTGAAAAATTCTTCTAAAATGGGAAGAAGCAAGCATCGAACAACGTAAGATAATAAAAAATTGCTCAGCGAAGGGAAAATGTGTGCTTTCATAAGGGAACAGCTTGGAATTTCCAACGTAGCGATAACAAATGCTAGGAACTGGTCACCGAAGGGTGAAAGTCGCGGTAGGCGCAGGAAAACTAACAAAAGGCAGGATAATGCGATCACACAGATCGTTAAAAAGCACCCCTCTATAACGGTTTTTCTAGATTAGAAACGAATTAAACCTCCCAATTGTTACATCGATGATAAGAAAACGTTTTATTGCAGTCAATTTGAAAGCATGAAGTCCTAGAAAAGTACCATTGTTGAAAAAAAATACATCTAAAGACAGACTTCTGTTTGCCAAAAAGTTTATCGATGAACCTGACACTGTTTGGCGTAATATCTTATGGACCGATGAAACAAAAGTAGTCCAATTCTACCATGGCAAAGATAAATAGTACGTTAGACGCCCTCCTAATCAAAAATTCAACGAAAAGTACACTATCAAAACTATATATCATGGCGGTTTCAGGCTCATGCTATGGGGGTGCTTTGGGTAGAACGGCGTTGGATCTCTAGTTCAAATCGTTGGGAGGATGGATACCACATATTACGTTCAAAATATTTTAGGAGCCGTAATGTTGCCTTCCGCTGAAGAGGAAATGCCTTTGCGATGGGTCTTTCAGCAAGACAACGACCCGAAGCATACCTCAAAGAAAGCAAAGTATTGGTTCCAGGACAATAATATCTATGTTATGGATTGGCCGGCACAATCGCCGGACCTAAATCCTATTGAACATCTTTGGATTGATGTAAAGAAAGATGATAGAAATGCAAGGCTCAAAAATATGGAGAAACTTTGCCTTATAGCGAAGAATACATGGGAAAATATTCTACTCCACAGATGTCAGACTTTGATAGCTTCTATGAGGTCCAGATGTGCCGAAGTAATTATTAATCGTGGAGGGGCTACTTCATATTAACTACTTACAAACAAATAATACTAATCTGTAAATTTAATAAACGTTAAAACTGAAATTATTACCAATTTTCTAATTTGTTCTTATTTTTTCGAACACCTGATTTTCGACTTAGTTCAACATTATTGGCAGTACAAAAAAACTAGATGAGTTAAAACATAACTTTAAGTATTTTTTAAAAGCTAAAGATGTCTACAATAAAAATAATAAAAAGCCATATTTTCAAATCTTTCACAAAAATTTTTTTAAAACGATCTTTTGTGTCGCTTTGGATGTTCTTATTATTTCGAACACGTCTGTAAATGCAATACAATTAATTTTCGCACTATTGCCTATTATAGGAAAACAATGCCTCAGCAACACAACACTGATTGATTTTCAATGTAATAACAAGGAATGCTACTCTCTTTAATTGCTGTAAATATCTTGTTTATTAAACCTTTCTTTATGCTCTTTTGCTTGCATAGTTTTATTGCTATTGTTTTGCCGTTTTATGAGATTTATGGCAGTTTAGAGAAATCAATAGGAGATCAATTAACACAAGTAACGGCAAAATAATACATGAGTACGCAAAAAAAGAAAAGAAAACAAAAACAAACAAATAGACAATAAAACCCTGAGAGAGAGATAGAGTGAGTGAGAATAAAAGGGAAACATTGTTTCAAGTGTAATTATCAATTGGTTTTGCAAAAACAAAACGGTGGTTGGCAAAAATTTTTTTTTGCCACTTTCCCTTTCCCTTTTCTCTTTTCAAAAGTAAACCCTTACCACTCTTGTTTAGAAAATAAAATCCCGTAATTTTTTCTTTTGTTCAAGAGAAAGAAGAGAGAGTGTATGTACATATGTATGTAAGTGTGTATGTTTTGTTTACAAAATATTCAATTGTTTCCCTTTATACATAAGTTTGCTTGCCAGGCGTTTCAATTACTCTCTAACACTAGTAATCATTACTTTGTAAATGCACTTACACTACACAGCTATATTAAAAGCGAGTGTGTGTGTTGTTGTTGGGTTTTTTCCCAATTGTTGCATTTCTCTGCTGTTTTGTATTGCGGATTTTTGTGTTGATCCTTGTTATGGTGGGTATTTGTATTCATTGTGCTCTGTACACGCTGGTTTTCAATTATTATTGTTGTTGTTGGTGTTTCTCTTTATTTTAAATGCAGTTGCAAAATTTTACACACACATACATACATACGTCTGTACATGAACTGATATTATGTATTGTTTTTGTTTGTTTTGTTATTGCATTTGTTGCGTGCCCAAAATTGTTTGTTTATATTTCGTTGTTATTATTATTATGTATTGCTGTTGTTGTTGTTGCTGTTATTGCTGTGGCTTGTGCTAAATTTAAATGTTTATACAGTGGCTCACTCAACATTCTTATTTTTAAGTGTTTAATGCCAATGTAAGAGGATATTTTTGTTCTGTTTAGCCACATAAATACATACACACATATATACATAAGTACACTTGTGGAGTTAGTGTTTTGCTTCTCACGACTAATACACAGGCAATAACAGTGCGTGTTTAAGGAGAATCAAAACAAATGAAAAGAAATTCGATTTACTGTTAGAAATTAAACAAGAAATAAAGAATTTTCCGTTAATTTAGCGTTTAAATTACGATTTTTTTTAAGATAACTAAAGAAACGATTGCAAATTATATAAAATTTCAAACAAATTTTATCGAATTTTATATGTTTTGTATGTTTTTCTGCTAAGTTCATTCGTATTAATAAATAAAATTATGATGTTTTCGCAATCGTCAATTATTATGGCCTGTATGGCAAGACAATGCAGTGTGGGTAAAATATGCGGCTTAAAACTTTAGTAACAAAAAGGAAAAAAAAACAAACAAAATAATACAATTAAATTAAATTTAAATTAAATTTTTTTTCTTTTAATATTTTTCTATGTTTTTACATGTACAAACAATTGATTTCTTAGAGAAACCTGGCCTGAAATAATGAAATAAATTCCCATGACGTAGAAAAATGAATGAAAAAAAAAAACCGAAAATATTTCGTAAGAATTTTTTCGTGTGTTTTTCTTGTGTTGTCTTGTTTATTTCTTTTTTTCTGTTGGTAATTTTCCTACAATTGTCGTAAAGTAAGTCGGCAATTTAAGCTTTAAATTGTTAATTATTAGTTTGAAAAACAGAGAAAAAAGATTTTTTTCCAAAGATTATAATTTTTTCTTTAATTTTTATGAGACACACAATTATGGTCTTGTATGGCATACAAACAGACGTTTAAAACTGAACTTAATTAATAGACCAGAACAAGAACCTGATCTAGAAACAGAGTCAGAGTCATTCTAACATTCTCACACACATTTAATAAAAGAATGTACGAACGCACTTTAGTTTTCAAAGGGTTTTGCAAGATTTTCAATTCAATCTAAGGTGCACCAGTACATGTGCAACATTAGTTCATTGATTTGACTTTGCTGGAAAATTCTCAGAGATAAAGAAGCAGTGATTTGTGTAATAAATGCGTGATTTTTAAATATTTTTTCAAATACTGTGTTTAAAACGTATTTGTAAGACAAAAAAGTACCTTTTTAACTAATTTGGTACCCTTGGATAAAAGTACAGAGAAGTAGCTTAATTATTAATGCCATGTTAAAAATATATTGTTTGAAAAAAAAAGTACCTTTTTGTATTGTTTTGGTGCTTTTTGAAAACTAAGTACTAAAAAGAACTAGAAATGAACCAAAAAGTACCTTAACACATTATTTCTAAATTCCTTTTTTCAAAACTGGTATAAAATGTGTTTAGAGTTTTTTTGGCGAGTTTAGCACCGTTTGAAAATTAAGTGCCAAAAAAGTACTTTTGATAAAAAATTCCTGTCTTTTGTGGTTTTAAAACGTCGTTCATTTAATAAAATAGTGGAAACATCTTTTGTGCTATTGGAATACAGTGAAGTATGCAGTTTGGTGACATATGTCAACCATTTTTGTACCAATTTTGGTACTTTTTTAAAATGCTATTATTATTTAGGTATTTGGGTAGTTGCTTTTATTTATAATTTTAGATTACGTTGTTTATAAAAATATAAATTTAATAGTTTTAGTAACATAATTGGTACTTTTTTTTTGGGTACCAATAACATTTTAATCTATTTAAAATAGTTTTAATTAATGTACTTTTTTAGTACTTTTATTAGTACCAAGTTTGGTACTTTCCTCAAAATCGAACATTGCGATAATGTTACATTACTTAAAAAATAAATTTTTTATAATTTTAGTACTATTTTTGCATTGGTACTAATTCTTATTCTCAGTCTATCTTTTGTGATTTTTATTTGAATTTTTATTTAAGATTTCTTTTATTTTTTTTGTTTTGATTTAATGATTGGAATTCTGTTCATTATTATTGTCGCTGATGACAAACTGCTGTCATAAGTTTTTTTTTACTGACCCAGTTTTTAAGCCAGATTTCATATACGGTTTCTTCAAGAGTTCAAATAGAGTGGCGTGTCTTGGGGCGGTGGTCTTATAGACACATAATAACGTTTATTTTGTTTTTTTTTAATAATTTGTTTTTCCTACTCTTCTCTCTCTCTCTGTTTATCTCTTTCTGTATGCCTGTCTTCTGTTGCTAAACTTAAAATAATAACGCGTACCTGACAATTTCAGATTGTCGGTATATAATTTAAAGAAGCAATAAGAGGGGGAAAAAAACTATTTGATTACCATGTATGACCCCATAATCTAAAAATAATAATGAATTGTTATGAGATTGAATTGTTTGACCACAAATAAAATGGAAATAATGGGAGTTGGAGAGAAAATAATATTCCCACGTTTTCTATTGAAAAAAAAATGAGCAAAATGAGCAGAAGATTACCAGTCAAATATGATTTGCTTTTGATGAAATGATCATAATTTTATGAATTTTTTTATACGAAAATTGTTTCATAAACTTTTGCATAAATTAAGAGACTGTAGCTGGCTGTTCGTTTAAAACTCACCCCACTTTAGGGATTTTGAAATTGAAATTTACATACATACGTCTTGCTATACAGAGAGCACCAGCGCGAGTAGTATGGTTGTTTAATTGTTAATTGGAAATTGAAACTTCTAAGCAGATGTCCTTGTGCTGTAAGGCTTGCTGTAAAGCCTTAATGCCTATACCTTCCTTATCGAAACAATAAAAGTATCCTTCCTTGTGTATTGTTTGGTATTGTATCGTATCGTATTGTATTTGAAAGTTTCTTTAATTATTATAATTTATTTTCGTCCTTCTTTCTTCCTTTTGCTGTTCAAAGATCCTCCTTTTCAACGCTTTCATTCAATTCGTAACGTAACGTTATGATCAGGACACTTTCATATGCAAAAGAGCTGCTAAATTAAAAGGCGCTGGCTCGGTCAAGGGTGTTTTCTTTTCTTCTTCTTCTTCTTCTTCTTCAATAATTTCCAAAGGGTTCCGTTTTTGTTTTCTTGCGCCGCATTCAAAACGGGAAAAAGGTGTTTTAATTATCAAAAGGTGTTCGTTTGTTCGCATTCGTTTTTCGATTTCATAACGAATTTTTTGTTTGAAAAATTAATTACAATTGCATTCCAAACAAACGTTAAATGCAAACGATAAGGAATCTATCTTTGGTCGTTGGAAAAGGGCTTTCTTTTGTATTTCAAATTTTGTTTTATGATTTATGATTAGAAATAGAAAATCATAATAACAGTTACTATAATAACAAAATGTCAAAATACATACATATATGATTATATATGGTTCCCACATCTATATTTTTACTAAAGGCCACACATAAGCTTTATGTACAGTTAGTTTGATAAAAATTATTTCTTTAAAAAATTTTACAAATTAAAGAAAACTAGTGTTTACCAGCCAATTTTCAAGTTGCAGAATGCTTGCTGGGTGACAGCATTTACGCTCAAAATGTCTTGACTTAGTCGGATAGATAACCAGGGTTTTCGGGAAGTTTTAAGCAAACAAGACAATTTTGCAGACACTGAAACAAATGGTAGTCAGTTTTGAAAACTTCAAGTAATAGGACATACTATATTTGATGAATTATTCTATTGTCGTAAACATTTCGTTTTTCCAAAGAATAATCAATTGGCTAGCGGCACTATAAACTTTATATGTAGTATAAAACATATGTATATGTATGTGTATTTGCTTTGAAAATTATTTTTTAATTACTTTTTATTTAATTTTATATCTATTATTGTTTTTAAGTATTGTTGTTGTTATTGTTCTTAAGTAATTAAGTTTAAAATATAAAAATTAGCACTAACCTTTAAAAATATTTTTACAATCAAGATATTTTTAACTGATAAACGTAAATTCGTTCAATTTCCATATATAACGGCACTCGCCAACGCCCTTTTGAAATCTTAACGAAAAACGAAACACACCAACAGCAAGATTTACGCAACAGAACAACAACAACATCTTTGACATTGAATGACCTGTTACACATTTGAGTGCATTTGCACTTGCGCTTTTGGTATTTTTGCGAAAACACACAAGACGAACGAACAACAACAATTACACGCACGTAACGGGACGCCATTTAATACGAACGCAAAAAAAATTTTCTTCTTTTATATTTTTTAGGCACTATTTGATATTTTTGATAATGAACAATTTTATACTTTAAATTATTGATACACTTGTTGTTTAAACAATAGATTTATTGGAATTTTATGAATTATAATACATTTCAATAGAATATTTAACAATTTTAATTAATTTCCACACGCGGAAACCGGCCTAACATTTTTGTATGCACTATTTGATATTTTTGGTAATAAACACTTTTATACTTGAGATTATTGATACACTTGTTGATTAAACAATAGATTTATTGAAATTTTATAAATTATAATACATTTCACTAGAATATTTAAGAATTTCAATTAATTTCTACACCCGAAAACCGGCACGACACGAAAAAGATGCTAAAATTTCTAAAGACCACGAACAACTAACGGCGGCAGAACAAAAGAAATAGTAAAGTTGTAATAAAGTAGGGAGAATAAGAGAATCGATAGAGCAATCAATAAGAGAGTGACAACAAGTGTGGGTAGCGGTGTTGCCCTTTTTCGTAATAATTATAAAATTTAAATTACTTTTTTCCCACAAAGTGTAGTAGGTGCGTACTTTTGAATTTTGAAGAGGTTTGAAATTGCATTTGTTAGAAACAATAAAAAAAAGATCTGAGGACATATTGTTTATATGCATAGTATGTCCACAATTATACCATTTAAATGTTTTTTAAATGTAACTTTATTCGATTAAGTACCTTTTCAAGAGTAATTTATCTTTTGTTGTTGTATAGGTATTTATAATTATAATTTTTAATTTATTTGTTCATCTTTTTTAAAAATAAAACAAATAAAGAAAATTTAAAAATAATAACAAAAGTTGTCATGACATACATACATAATTGGCCATTATAACCCTTCCGTCAGGATTACGGCCTAGATTCTCATACCGCTCATGTTGTGTGCGTTGATTTCATACGTGAGTGACGGGACCTACAGTTTAACGTCGACTCCGGACGACAAATTTTTTTTTTGAGAAACTTTTTCATGACAGATTTTATTTACTCTCAGAGTTTTTGCCAGAAATCTGCTGAGATCATATTTCGTTTTGATGCTTGACCTGGGATACGAATCCGGGCTTTACGTCTAATAAACAAACACACTACCTACTAGACTACGGCAACTTCTAGTCCTCGATGCAATAAGAAAAAAAATGAATCCAAGCTTAACGCTTATGCTAACGGTATACTGGTAACTAACAAAATTATAAGGTATTTGTGTGGTATTCCGATTGCCTCGGTTATATTGGAAATTATCCACTCGTTTTACAGGGAGGCTAGATATGATTGACAGTAGTAGGATACGTGCAAAATTGCTAGACTCTGCTGGTCAACATCCATCGCACAATAGCAATTCTTACGGGCCACTGTACTTTTGGCAGGCATGTCGAAAGACTCGGCATTTCGTCATATGACTTCTGCGCGACCGGTGGGTGTAATGAGGAGGAAAAGGCCGTATTTAAACCCATGTATCAGTACATAACGCTTCTCAAGAAAAGGCGGAAAGCCACGCGATTTCTGACTACTGCAATGGCAAGATTTATTTTGGACTCGGAGTCTAGGGAATGTTTGTTCCTTGGGTTGATTATTGATTGTGCTATCATGCGGATGGCTTGCTTGAAATGATGTCCGCCACCTTACCTACACCCTTCGAATATATTGTATTAGATGGCAAACGCAATTAGTCCAGCTTTCCTTATGTGTCTTGATATCCATGTGTTAGGAGACAAATTCCATCTTCATAGTTGAAGTGTTATAGACTCGTGTTTAAACTTCACAGGTTATCCTTCTCAAGGTGAATAGAGCCGCTAAAGTACGCTGTCAAGTACAATATTGATTTGCATAGGAAAGAGGAGAGGCACTGGCTTATGTGACACAAGTTTTATTGGAGATTGGACGAGGATGATTTTTTTTGCGCTTGCTTTTGCGCAAAGGAACGGAACCTAAACGGATCTCTGTGAACGAAAGCCTGCTTGTTCGTTGAGGAAATCTGAATAAAAAGTCACTGACGAGGGCGATGTTGACAAGAGGGTTTGTTTTAAAAACTTTTTATATGTAATTCATCAACAGTTATCAGTCAGCCATTTCAGGTGATCATATATTTATCTCTTACTGTGTAATAAAAAATATGGTCCTACAATAAATACACAGACCAACAGAAAATCTTATCTTTCGTTCTTATTTTTGATAATTTCATTACAACAAAACACTGACAGTGTAGTGTATTTGTTTTATTATGGAATGGATTTCTATAAATTCAGTCAAGAACACATGAACAAGATTTTTGTTGAGTAAATATTTGCAAAAGAATAGAAAACAATGGAATGGCATAGTAATGACAATAAAAATAATTGAAATACCTGTTAAAGGTACGTGTGGGCTCTCGTACTACTGCCAGTCAGCCAGCCAATCACGCAGTTATTTTATTATGTAAGTGTGGACTAATTTCAGAACACAATGAATGATGAGGCACGATGCTGCTACAATTGCTGCTAATGCTGCTGATAAAACTAATGACGCCGTTTTAAAATTAACGATAACACGCTCGCTTACTGCTCTACTGGATATTACGGAGAGTATGTTTTAAGTATCTTAAAGGCAGATCTGTTTAATAAGTATTTAAAGAACTCATTCTTGTTGTTGCTGTTGTTGTTTTTTAGCACATACTTTCATATTTCGTTTCTTGAATTTGTAGATAAGATGCTCTACAGAGCTGCTTTAGATGTTAGGAAAGGGGTCAGTCATTGTATTGTATTGAAAACACTGTTATTGTTTGCGTCATCAGTAGGTGCCCGTATTCACATTTAAGGGTTGCTTTATGGCAGTTTCAAGGGCCCACCTAAAGAGGTGTGAAGTTTGTTTTAAGGATTTTTACTTCCGTTTTGCCAAGAACAACATGAAAGGAAAGAGTTTCTTAATCTCTAGATGTTAAACAATGAATTTTTGTTTTAAAACGATAGTTTTCCTACCTCAGAGTAAGCATTTTTGACACAAAGGTCAAAAGGTCGAGATTTAAAAACTACGTTTAAATACTTTAATGCTTTAGTTTTCAATCTTATATGGATATTTTAAAGTGAAAATTTATCAAAGAAAGTGTACATATATATGTATATCGTAACTGCTTGGAAGGTCAAAGGTCAAAAGGTTAATCAATGATAAAATATTTAATAATTAATACTTTATCAAAATAATAACAATTTTTAAGGAAATATTAGAATATTTCTGTCTGGTAACATATTTTGACCCTAAGGTCAATAGGTCAACATATTAAAACTATTCAAAAATAGATTTATAAAACCTTCCTTTGAACTAGGACAAAGCGCTCATCCGCTACCTCAACTAAACTCTCAATATGCTGTTGCATTTAATCCCACGCGCCTTGTTTATTCTGATAACAGCAGCCTATAGAGCACGGACACAATAGCCTTTACTCTGGCATATGGCAATGCTAGGATTCTTTGAAAACTTCCTCAAGGACTGCTTTTTCTGATCGATTTCAGAATTTAATTTTTGTAATCGATTTCAGCAGTTTTCTGGCATAAACTCTGAATTTATGTGACATTTTACGGGCCTTTTGCCACTACTTGTCTCTCGTGGTAATTAAAATGGGCACGAAAACCAATCGACCAAGGCATAACGATATCGTAAAGAGGGCATTACTTGAATCTATGTAAGTTGTGCTACTCTAAGCTAACCTTAAGGTTCAGAAATGCATTTCAAAACGATTTATTCATTCAGATTAATTCAATGTATTCGAGACTTTGTAGACTGACAGTGTTTTATAAAAACTGATCAGAATTGTTAAAAAGACTGACAGTGTTTGTATAAAAAACTGACCAGTATTGTTTCAAAGATTTATGTGGAGTTATTAAATGTTAAGATATTTTCATTCAATGTGTTATCATAAGACTTACGATTAGAATTCTGTACTTACATAGAGGCTGTCAGCTTTTGTATACAATACTGCTTGCATTTATATTTCTGTTGCACGAAATCGATCTTAATGTCTTTAGAAGACTTCCCTTTTTGGATTTCCATTTTGATTTTCAATTCAATAACAGAAAACGTGTCCATAATCTCTAATTCATAGACTGCCAACACGTACTGCTCCAGATAAATACAATCTGTTGGAGAGATATCCTATAAAAAAAATGAACAAAAGATTGAATTATTTTTCTTTTTTTCTTTTGATTTTTCTTTTCAGTGATAATATTACAAAAACTACACAAGAAAATTTTATTTGAGATTTACTTTCAACAACAAAAAAATTAAAAAAAAAATTAAAACAGAAATGCAATGACCAGTCCTACTACTACTGGACTGCAATTGCAGATAATGAAACTTGAAAACTATTTTCGAAATTCGAATGGCATGATGGCAGGATGGATGGATGAATGGATGGATGGATGGGATAGACGGATTGGATGGATGGAAAATTTTCAATTGAAATGCAAATTGTTAAGAAAGCTTTTGAAAACATAATCACGCTTGTTTAAATTACATTTAAACTAATGTTTTCTTATTATTATTGTTGTTGTTATTATAAAAAAAAATATGAGGTTTGTAAAGCCATGGGTACTACCTTTAGTTGGCAATACAATAGCGAGGTAATTCAAAACCCTTTTTTTTCAACTGCAGACAATCCATAGTTAAATAAATGGAAAATAAAATTAAATATCGTTGTACATAGTTGTTGTTGTTGTCATTGCTCTAAATAATAGATAAAAAATTTTATTTAACAAAAACAGAGTGATATTTGCCAGATACTTTGATTACTGTACAGTTTAATTAACCCTTTAATGCCTAAGAAGGCTTCCTCTCTATCTCCATAAGGAGTTTTTCTTTTAATGAAATACTTTCCATAGAGCTGACATCTGATTGTTTGTAGAAAAAAGATGAAACAAATCTGTTATTGGTTTTCTGACCTTTTGACCTTTTACCATAAAAAATTTTTTTTCTTGAAAACAGCCTTAAATTTGATTAAATTTTCTGTTCGAAATCAAAAAGAACTACGCTTTTTACGAGTATTTTTGTAACCTCAACCTTTTACCCTCTAGTTTCTATGTGCTGTCCCAGGCGTAAAGAGCCACAAAGCCCTTGAAATAGCACTTGTTCTGTGCCTTGCCATATTAAAATATGCAGATTTCTTCCTCGGGGACTGTAATAAAATAGCCCTTACCATACAGAGGCAATAGGGCCTTTGAATCAGAACAGGAGTAGATATTTACCATTAAAGAGCGGAGTGAAAGGTAATAGAATGAGTGGAGGAGATCTCTATCGTTCGATTAAACTTATACTCTCCAAGTCCCTCATCCTCCTCATTCTTCTTTACCGCTCAGAAGCATGGACACTATTAAGCACCGATGCAGCAGTTTCGAGAGTATTCGAGAAAAAAGTTCTTCGGTTCAGTGCAGTTTGAAGAGGTTGGTCCAGCTGAGAAGGATATTTGATGCGGGAACTAACGGAAGTCGACGTAGAGGACGACCTTGTCTGCCTTGGAAGGACAAAATGAAGGAAGCCTTGTCATAAGCATCGATGCAGCAGTCTTAAGAGCATTTGAGAGAAAAATTCTACGTAAGCTCTTCAATGCAAGTTGAAGAGGATGTGCCAGTGAGACGCGTACTACCGGAAGTCATTGTCTGCCTTATAAGGACCAAATTAAGGAAACACTGTCATCAGCCTTGAGAGTGTTCGAGAGAAAAGTACTGCGTAAGATCTTTGGTCCAGTACGTGTTGGCTATGATTTCCGCATCCGATACAATAGTGAGCTGTATGAGCTCCTCAACGACATGGACGTTGTACAACGTATTAATATCCAGCGGCTGCGCTGGCTCGGCCATGTCGTTCGAATGGAGGAGGATGCTCCAGCGTATTTGATGCGGGGATCTGCGGAAGTCGGCGAAGAGGACGACCTTGTATCCGTTGGAAGGACCAAATCGAGGAAGCCCTGTTATCGATTGGTGTGACCAACTGGCGTAGGCGCGCAAGAAGCAGAGACGCCTGGAAGGATGTGTTGCGGCAGGCCGAAATCCGTTAATCGGGTTGTTATGGCCAATTAAGTAAGTAAGTCATCATTTGGTATGACCAACTACCAAAGACGCTCAAGAAGTAGAGGCGCCTGGAAGGATTGGTTAAAGCAGACTGAAATTCGATATACGGTTTGTTAGTGGCCAATTAAGTAAGCAAGTAAGCCTTGTAGATTGTGTGCTGACATATAAAACGCAAGGCCTTGATTCGAACCACAAACCAAAGTTTGATGGTATTTTCTTCACTTCTGGTTGGCGGTTTGCTTATGTGACCATTGCCTAGTGTAGTCCATAATGGGTTAATTTATATAAAATATCAGTTATTTTGTTAAATATATGCTTACTTATCATCTTGAAGTTGTTGATGTTGTTGTTATTATTGTTGTACGATCAGTCAGTCAGTCAGTTAGTCCGTATTTATTTAAAACAATTAGTAAGTAAAAGCCAAACGATATCCAATGACTGCACAACCTCAATTTGCTTCACTTCACCGTCACCATCTCTTTCTACACGTTTTTCCTTTTTTCTTCAACTGCCAACCATCATCACATCACATCAAGCGAATATAAATTTCGTTGTGTTGTCAACTTTTTTTCTTTTGTTTCTCTTTCGCTTTAATGGCATCTAATTGTTATTATTATTGTTGTTGTTGTTGTTGTTGAAATCTATATATAATTTCAGTGATTTTATTTAAAACAATACAATAAATTTTCTAAGATTTCAACACCACTCGGACTCCCTCCTATGAAACCTCATCATGATCATCATCATCATCATCGTTATCATCATCTTTGTATCACATGTCACAGTTTCTTTATGATTTTAAAACAATTTTTTTCTGTTTTTTTCTGCTTTTTTTGTTGAACAACAAACGAATGTTATTTGAATAACGGAGACGTAATTAGAACATCAAAACAATTTCAGATTTTCAATACCCTACCCTAAGGCCTTAGGATTTTTTTTTAATCAAAAAAATTTTTTTCTTTTAAATTTCATTCCCTTAAAAATTTAAATTCTTTCCTTTAGTTTTACTTTTCTTTTCTTTTCTTTTAAATTTCTTTCAGCGTTACTGCTGTTTGCTTTTGTTAGACCTTATGTAGGGTATTTACGTTTGCTCCTCTTAAGATTAAATTCCTAACACATGTAATCATTTGATATGCCCCAGCATTTCAGAGACTGTAATTGGACGTTCGGTTCGTTCGCTTGTCCAACATTTATCGTGTGGGAGAATTTATTTATTCTGCGATAAAATATTTCTGTAATTAGCAAAATCCACACTATTTTTAAACAAATGACAACACAGTGATACAGAGTGAGAGAGAGAGAGAGATTTCATAAAATATTAGAAAATAAAGATTAAATGAATTTAAAAAAATGCAACAACAACAACTTTGATTACAAATTTTTATACGAGAATTTTATGAATTGAACATGCTTAACATGCATGCCTACTTGCAGGGGGGCGGGGTAAATCCTCAAAGACAATCCCACACTAAGTAGTGGATTTAGTGGGGAAGTCCAGGGAGTTTTACTCCAGCCGCTTTCAATTGAAATTGAGGGCTCGGTCATTCAGCAGCTGATTTAACTGTAGCGACAGCTTCAATTACCAACATAATGTAAGAGCTAGGGATGGAAAGAGACATTTACTTCGGGTTCGAATCCTTGCTAGATTGTAGGGAGATTAATGCAGTTTCATGCAAGGGGATAGATGCCCTATTGTAGAGAATAAGAATTCTTCAGATTGATGTTCACACGACTTTTCAACGTTTAGTTATCATTCGACCGAAATTAATGAAGTTGCGTGAAAGGTTATAACTGACTTTGTTGTCGATTTTATTGGCTTAGGGAACTTTCCCCTAAGTAATTAATGAAACACTAGCATGTGCTTAAACAAGGGTTGGTGATTGGGCTAAAGGATCCGTTCCCAAAGTTGGGTTAGGTTAGGTTAAACTGGCAGCCCTCTCAATGGGTACATATTCGGTCCCTAAAATGTATTGCGTGGGAAATGTGAAAATAAGTTACGGAAAGGAGGCCAGAAGGACTTGCGTTTATGGACATTCGATTTGAATCTGTTTATAATGTAAATGACTGGATAACATCCATACATACATAACATTATTGGTCATTACAACCCTTCAGTCAGGATTACGACCTAGTTTCTCACACCACTTATGTTACGTGCGTTTATTTTATACATGAGTGGCGGGACCTACAGTTTGAAGTCGACTCCGAAAGACAGATTTTTTGAGAAACTTTTCATGGCAATTTTATTTTACTCTCAGAGTTTTTGCCAGAAATTTGCTGAGAGGGAGTCGCCGAGGAAATACTTTTTGAGGGACTCAAACCCTGGTCTTACGTCTAATAAGCCAACATAATACCTACTAGATTACGGCGACTAATGACTGGATAAACTCCTAGCAAAACTGAACTTTGGTGTTTAATTTATTTCAATCGATTAACTAGCCTACTAAGCTTCCTGCAGTGTTTACTAGGCAGAGAGGTCATAAAAATGTAGAAAGCGGCCCAATGCTTGTTGGGTGGCCGGATTTCCTCTGCAAATCTCTTGATTTACTTGAACAGCTAGGCTAGATTTAAGTCCCTACGAACATAGTTTCAAGGTCCGTCCTTGCCCATCAATGTCGAGAATTTCTCAGGGAAATTTTAGTTTCATTCAAACGTAACTCTTATATATGAACCGGGACATAAAAATATCTTCGGAAATCTTTTGAATATTGGAATACGTCCTTTTATTTTAAAGGACAGGCTCAATTCTATTGGCAACAAGAGGGTACCTGCAATATTGTCAGATTCTGCAAGAGAAGAAAGGATAAGAAGAGGACCGACTCTCTTCTGTGCTTAAATCTCATGGCCGTCCATCGCACAATAGCGGTTTTCACGAGTTTCTGTCTTTTAAAGAAGACATAACGAACAACATCTGCAGGAATTGTGAGTCCTAGGACGAGGAAGAGACTGTTTTTGCTCCATGTGTCAGTACCCTGCTCTTGGCATAAAAAGAAGGAGGTTTTTGCTCTCTCTTTTTTACATTCTGGACCGAGCTTTGTAAGGATTTCCGCAAAAGCCAGATTGGTTTCCGTTAAGGAATGTTGAATATTAATTGAGGAATCACAATGGACCTAAATGCTGATCTGAGTGAGACCTCTTCTATTCTATTGACGATTTAGTATCAAGGGTTAAGATCAGGGAGTTAGTATCCCTTTTTAATTGAGCTCTAATCTAATAGGTCATTTGCAATATGAATGCAAATGGTACGCTTGGGCCCAGTTTTTTCCTTTGCATTTCACCAGAACTATTATTTTAAAGAGTTCCTAAGCCTTTTTCAAATACGAAAAGTTTTTTAATAATTTTTTAAAAGCGTGTTCGCGATAAAAGACTGCTTGCTGATTGGTAAACAACCTGCTTTCAGAAACTGTCATAAAAATTTCGTTAATATTTTCTAAATGAATAGGTTAGGTTTTCTCATCTCCTTGTTAAGGCTATACAAAAAATCCTCTCCATTTTTTCTCTTCTCGTTTTTGATTTTGAATTGCACTTTTTGGCATTTTAAAAATTACTTTCAATTATTTTTATATGCAGAGAGAAGAAGCTAATTTGCATATTTTATAATCAAAAAAAGATGAGCAATTTCAGGAAACACAACAAATTAACAAGATTCCTTGCTGCTGATTATTATTTTTTTTTTGGACCAGGGATAAGCCTTGTAAATCTTTAGGGTGGTTTGTTTTATTTTTTTCCCATTTACTAGCGGCAGCAGCAGCATCAGCAGCAAAAAGGTCATAGAAAATGCTGTCAAAAATATTTTTTTTTTTTGTTAAATGTTTCGGATTCTGTTTCAGTTTCAGTTCTGAATGTTAAAGGTTAAACAAGAATATTTTATGCTTCAGCAAATGTTTAGTGTGGTACAAGGCACAAGGAAATGCAAACATTTGGCAGTTATAGGTGGTAAATAGACAAAACAGCAGTAGCAGCAGCAGCAGCAACAGCAAAAAACTTTAAAAATAAAATCCCCTAAGGATGCAACTGATATGAGTGAGTACTTCAACACAACAATTCTAATGATTTTTATTTTAAATTTTGATGGGAAGGTGGTAGGTAGTATGGTATTGAAGCCACATTAATTACCTCTCAATAGTGATTTTTCTGCTTTAAAACACCGGCATATGTAATGGCCATAAATCTTGTAAATATCAATGCCTGCCTTCTTCTTCTATTTTTGTTTTTTTTGTTCTTTTTAATAAATTGTTAATGATTTACGTTTAAAATATGCAAATTTTTCTAATGCAACAACAATAACAACAACAACAACAATATCTAGAATAATTGCTTAAAACAATCTTTAAATATTCCCTGTGCTAGTTATGTGGGTTGTTTGTAATGCCCTATCAAATCTATTTTAACTGCAGTTTATATATATCTCTCTCTCTCTCTCTCCCTCTCTTTATTCCTCTTTCTCTGTGCCTTAGTTCTTCGGCATTCCATAGTTTGTTTAGATTTAATTTTGCACGTTTTAAGCATAAATTTTATGCATTTAAAGATCGTTAAAATAAACCGTTATACGTTAGACGTGCACTTTGCCACATACGTACATACATACATGCATGCGTTCAATGTGCAACTTGTTGATTGTCACAGATGAGTAACACAGGTCAGCAGGTAATAGAATTTCTTAAAGAATTTTACGCATAAAAAAATAATCAAAAAAAAGTTTTCATTTTTATGCCATGAAACTTTTGCAATAAAGTCGATGTTGTTCAGGATAAAAAAGACGGATGATATATATCATCTACTTGCATTTGAAACAAGATTCCAGTTGCTGTCTAGACCTCAAAGTCTAAAGAATCTACAGCATCTTCGTAGAAAAAGCACATCCGAAGCAAGAAGTCAACAGATCTTAATACTTTCTTGACGAGTATTTTTAATTAACAGACTTTTCCAACAATTGTGTTGAACTTTAGGTTAAGTAAGATAGCTCCCTTAAAGGAAGAGGTCCCTAGAGAGCCTGCATTTAGGCCCATTTTGATACCACAATCAATATTCAACGCGGAAATCAAACATTCTTTAGAGGAAACCAAACCTAGTATAAAATAAATCTTCTTGCATTAGAAGGCCCGGTTCAGCAAGTCAAAAAGGGAACAATCGAAAACCTCCCTCTTTTTATGACAAGAGCACGGCACTGTCACATGAAGTGAAAGACAGTTTCTTTCTTCTCCTCGTACTCTTAGCTCCTGCAACTGATTCGTCTGAATGCCAAGTCTTTCAGCATGCCTACCAAAAGGACAGCAGCTCGAAACAATCGCCATTTTACAATGGATGCCCAAGTGGTACAGCTTTTGTCCATGCGTAGTAACATGCCGCTTCCAAAGCAAATTCATTACACATCAATTTCATTAATAAAAATCAAAATCATTAATAACTCAAATTTTCCCATTCAGATCCTCATAGGAGCAAGTATCAAACAACCATTTGGTAGCCTCGCCGAATGATATCATGAGCCAAGTTCGTTCAGAAAAAAGAGAAATTCCTTGAAATCATATTTAATTGATCATTACAATCCCTTAGTTAGGATTACGACGTTGCTTCTCATACTACCCATGTTATGTGTGTTAAATTTATCCATGAATAACGGGACCTATGCTTTAAAGTCGACTCCGAATTTTAAAAAACTTTCCTTGAAAATTTTTTTTACTTCCAGAGTTTTGCCGGAATTCTGCTGAGAGGAAAACACCAAAGAAATGTTTCGATTTATTCGAGATGTCTGATCCAGGGGTTGGAGTCACAGTCACACGTTTAATAAGTCAACAGAGTGCCTAATAGACTGCGGCGACTTTACATTAGACTACACATACATACATAATTGGTCATTACAACCCCTAAGTCAGGATTACGACCTAGTTTCTCACACCGCTTATGTTGTGTGTGTGGTAATTTTATACATGAGTGGCGGGATCTACAGTTTAAAGTCGACTCCGAACGACAGATTTTTGAGAAATTTTTCATGGCAATTTTTATTTACTTTTTGTCAGAAATCTGCTGAGAGGAAGTCGCCGAAATACTTTTTTTTTGTATTTCTGTTTTGATGTCTGGCCTGGGGCTCGAACCCTGGCTTTACGTCTAATAATCCAACACACTACCTACTAGACTACGGCGACTAAATAGCGGGACATATCCCTTAAAGTCGACTCCGATTTTTAAGAAACTTTCCTTGACACTTTTTTTTTACTCCCAGAGTATTTGCCGGAAGTCTGCTGAGAGGAGAACGCCTAAGAAATGTTTCAGACCTAATAGACTGCGGCGACTTTACATTAGACTACTGGTTAGTGAATAAAAAATGAAGGCAAAACTACATGTGAATAGTACCGGAGAGTAAATCAGCGTAGAGGACCAGGGGTTTGAACCACTTCCCCACATCTAATAAGTCGACACAGCTCCTACTAAGACTACTGTAAGTTCTGTTCAGATTACTCAACAAAATTTTAGACTGCTTCAGACTGATATAGCTTTAGAAGAGTCTTTGAATTGCTCTTCCTTTCACTTTTGCTGCGTATACTCTTCCAAACTTCTCTCCTCACGACACATAACTTTTCTTACACTATTAGCGGTGTGCTCTATTAGCTCTACTCCTCGTGGGCTCATCTGTTTGCTAATTGCCTTGAACTTATACATGTTCGGGGATATAGCAGAGGGTGACCTGCTAATTCAGCATTTCCAGGCAGTCCCATGTTACTCTTGAGGGAATCTCATATAACCCGAGTATTTGGATGGCCACCTCTGGCTATCGGACAGCATTGCTATGTCTCGTGATTTCACATCCTTTGATGGTAGACGATAGAATGCTAGAGACTTTCTTTGAACGACTTTAAAAAAATAGAGCATAAGCGCGTTACAAACAATCCTTAAACTTTCAAGGTTTTTTATTTTACTTTCAGCGATAAGAAATCTAGCTTAACATCTGCTTCCTTTTACAGAAAAAAAAAACAACAAATTGTCATCAATAAATCAAGATAAGAAAAGGAAAATTAATTTCTTTCTAAAGCAGAAAAAAACACTCTTCAGAATCCATTCAGGCAAAATGGTTACACAACAAACTATGCTCCGAGAATAAACTATAAACACCCATAATATGCAAATATGCTCTGAAAAATATGTATTTTAATAGATTATCATATGAATGCTTGGGCTCTGTGACGGAAAGAAATTATGTGTGGACAAACTAAACCTAGAGAACTTCTTACAACCGAACGGCAAACGTAATGTTATTCAATCAATATTTGTGGAGTTTGAAATCCGTAACAGGCAAATGACGCGAAATTCTTTAAACAAATTGCTGCAGTGTGCATATGTAATTATGAGAATGAAACGAACGAATATGCAAATGAGCTTATTTTGAGAAATTGAAGGACATATATATATTGAAAGGAAAGGAAAAGGATATGCTGTTTTAAAGACATCTGTAGTATTATGAAAAAAATAAAAAAAATGTGCAGCTTGCTTGTGTTTTCTTCTGTTCTCTTCAGTTTCAATTTCATTGATATGCAAATTTGTTTTCTATTTCAGTCTTCATTTCATTTCTTAATAATAAATATTGAGGGCAGGGGCAGTTTGATTACGAAACACTAGGATCAGGTAAAAATTTTAAATCAAAACACCCCTTTGTCTGCTGCTTCTGATGCCACTGCCAGGCAGGCAGTATGACTGACATACGCAATCTTTTTGCTTTCGCTTAGCATTTGTTTTCCTAACAACAAAGCTGATCATTTTTGGTTTTCTTTTATGTTTTGTGTGTTAATTTATCGATTGCTATTGATAGGTCGGTCTCAATAGCCTAGCCTAGCTAAAGCGTTTTAATGCAATTTATGTTGCATTATCGATTTGCCAAAATCCTTTTGATTGCTATCCTTTATGTCCTTTGTAAAGAAATTCGCCAAAACCTCTTTTGGTGAAATGTGGTGAAAATATCCGCTTTTGTTTGTCTGATTGTCTTTGGCAAAGAAGAAAGCATGAATGGAAGAAAGTGAGTAATATCGTTAACAAGCCATCAGAAGAAGGGTTTTTTTCTCTAGACCCTCTCTCTCTCTCTAAGCAATTAACGCGAAATAATATTTCGCTATGGAAACAATGACAGAAGTTTGCAAATATTGCCTTTTAAATTCATTGTTCTTTCCTTTGTCATTTTCTTTCTTTTTTTGGTTGACATTGAGTGAGTGATTTATCTGTTTAAAGAGATCTTTTTCTTTTGGTTATAATCGGTATAAAGCCGCCTTTAACTTTTTTTTTTTAAAGACTCCACACATTATTTTCTATTACATCTTTACTCGGAGACTTCATATGTAACTGGTGCGTGCGTGCTCTAGGCTTTAATTAAGTTTTCTATAAAAATTGTTAAATTTCTGACAATTTTACTTCGTTTTTGAAATAAAAAAAAATCTTCAACTTCAACAAGATCATCTGCATTATTATTTATACACGAAAGAAAAAAAATTATAAAGTTGAGCGGAATACACTGGCAAAAAAACTAAATGTTACACTCAATGGCTAATCCAGAATATATTTCCTTATGGCAGGTCGTATGCGTTTCTCCTCCAGTTTCTAAAGATATTCATCAGTCGAGACCTTCTATCGTAGTGTTTGCCTTCCTCTTCGAACGATGTTCTCGTAGGAGCATTTTCTTTCATGCGGATTCTAAGACCAAGGTTAGGTTAGGTTAGGTTAGAGGACGTGTACTTGTCAATTAGGACAAGTACAGTACCCGGAGGTCGAATTGACCCATTGTACAACGTCCTAGTTTCTCACACCACTCATGTTGTGTGTGTTAATTTTATACATGAGTGATGGGACCTACAGTTTAAAGTCGACTCCGAACGACAGAAATTTTAAAAAACTTTTCATGGCAATTTTTATTTACTCTCAGAGTTTTTGCCAGAAATCTGCAGAGAGGAAGTCGCCGAAAAAATACTTTTTGTATTTTGCCTTGATGCCTGGCCTGGGGCTCGAACCCAGGCTTTTGCGTCTAATAAGCCAACACACTACCTACTAGACTACGACATCTTCTAAGACCAAGCCATCACAAATTTTCTACTTTTACTCCTTCAACTGTATTAATTTCCACGTACAGCTCACAAAACTAGTTATGTATTCCAAGAGGATGCCTTTCATCGAATCAGGTAGCCCAAGAACGGAAGGTTCCATGTGAAGTTTAATTTTGCTATACGGGAATGGTCCTACACATATGGACAGTGCATTGTGTTGCAAGTAAGAAAATAATATTTGGGAGCACTACTCAAATAGACATTAGATTTGCGTATTTGTCCCTGAAGATAAGGTTCATAAATATATGCTCATGCCCAGTCAGACTCACTTTAGTGGAATCAGCTTTAATATTAGGGAAATCAGAAGTTATCTACCTCTCAGTGTTCCTATTGATATCAATATCGCTTGCGTATGTCAATCGCATGGGAATTCTGGAGTAAATTGTGCCCGATCTGTTAACTACAGGATCACGGAGGGTTTTTCTATCAACAAGCTGTTGAAGAGATCAGCCTCACTCTGTTTGACAAGGCTCTGAATACCTTGGTTCGCATCAGACAGTCTAAGCTGGCTTTGTAGTCGAGGGATATGTGATAGATATCAGATTGTATTCCATGGGTCTCCCTCAATGATTTATCTTAAGTTGAATACATGGTTGATGGTTGTATTACAAGCTCTAAAACTGCACCAATTGGTTGGTTTGTAAAGAAGGTTGTCAATCCCAGAAGATGGTCCTAGACCCTCGAAAGCCACATATGTGGTCCCTAGTCTAGGAACTATTCAGAAATTCTGATGAACCCATTTAAGCTCCTAATGTCCTAATGTTCATTAACCCATTAGTGCCCAGTGGCAACTTAAGTTGCCAGCAGAGGTTGCTTTAGTTTTTATGCTCTGAGAGGAAATTGTGTGTAAAAAACAAAACGATAACCGTTAGAAAAAACAGTAATTCGGGCATTAATGGGTTAAAGATCACTTCGATCGTTTGTATCACAGAAACCAAGAAGCTTTCTCCTTCTTTGACACAGAGTTAGTCGTGTATCGAATGTGTACAACAGAATAGTTTCCTCCTTTGCCTCGTATCTACAGCATCCGCAGAAGTGGCTTACCTAGTGTCCAAGATCGACTAGTCTCATATGAGTGCTCAGTGAGTGCACTAGACAGTAATGACTCCTACCATTGTGCTTAGCCTGAAGCTTTAGAGTTTAAGCAGTCTATCCGTACACCGAATAGCATGCTTTAGCCAGATTTGATGCGCCGCCTTTCGCGCATCCGAAACTGCCAAAATGGCGTTAATTGGCGGTTGCATTAGTTTTTATGCTCTGAGAGGAAATTGAGTGCAAAAAACAAAACAGTAACCGTTAGAAAAAAAGTGATTCGGGCATTAATGGGTTCAAGATCACTTCGAAACCGCCCACATGGCGTTAACAGAATCCATTGCTGCATTGTGAATTATAAGATTGATAGTCTTGAAAGGGATTTTTATTATGAAGAACTCGCCATAGAGTTCGCTGATTGTGCAATGACTGGCCAGTTCATTTGCTCTGCAGTTTCCTAGAATACCTATACGTTGCGAGTACCGGCTATAATATGAATGTCGTGCCGCACCGCCTTTTAGTTAAGAGATTTACGAAAATAGCTTTTCCAATGCTTGCAGAAGGTATGGTAATATTTTCTTTAAGAACTTCATCAAGAACGTAACGAGTTGTCACATGATGACAATATTGTCATGACAAGTGACAGCGATTACAAATATTTTCTTTAAAGTGTATTTTACGAGTTAAAATTTGAAAAGATTCTGCTACATTTTGACTCTTTGTCTGCTGATTTGCCGTATGGCTCTGTCTGTCTGTTTGTCTGTGCTGATGTTGCAGTGCTTCTCTCTATTTTTTTTACGATTATGATGACGATCCATATAAGAAGAGATCTTTATTCACTTACAAACTTACAAACTTACAAAACAAAAACAACAAGAAGAATTAAATAAAAATGACAAAATAAAGTATAGAGTATGTATGTATGTAAGTAAGCGAATGAGTTAGTGACTGACTGAGTGAGTAAGTAAGTGAGTGTGTGAGTCTTTCTTTTGAAATTTATTGAATGCGTGTTATATGTGTGCTTGTCACGCCGCTACGTGATCACCCATTGAGGTGTAATAATTTTTATTAAAAAACCTTAAAAAAAAAACATTTCATTGTGGTTGACAATAAAAATTAAAAACGAGAATCTCAAACTGAATCTGAAACTGAATAATTTTTTTCCGTCGTTCTTCGTTCTTTAAATATGAATTATATACTCCCAGAAACTGAAACTGAAACTGAACAGAAGTGAAACTGAAGTGAACTGAAACAAAATTGTAATGAAATGGATGGCGAGACTGTAAAATAAGAAATAAAACTGAACTGAAGATGAAAATCTTTATTCCTAGAAACAATAATAAAATTTTGAATTTATTTTTTCAATTTAATTTTTGAATTACAATGTTTATTTCATTGTTGTTTTGTTTTTTTTTCAGATTTTGAACTCAATTTGGTTGCATAAGAAAAGAGGAGTTTTTTGGGTGGAAAATATTACTTCAATTAAATTTTTTTTTATAAAAAAACAAGGTGCGGCTTTAAATGTTTTCCTTTTCATTTCCTGTTTGATTTGCTATTCAAAAAAAGAAGGACTTTTACGTCTTTATACATGCGGATTCCTTTGGCCATAATGCTATGAAAACATCATTAATATGCATTAATTCCGTATCAAGAAATATATTTTCAATGGCAAAATAAAAAAAAAAATAAAAAAAACTGAAAAGAAATCCTAAAATAATAATGAAATTTCCATCGAACCAAAAAAAAAACGGAGAGAAGAAAAGGATTTAAATCAACGGAAGTATTCATATACACATATGATGTGATATTTAGATTTCCGAAATGCTCACAAATTCTCTTAATGACACATTTTGAGGTTGAGAGCTGTGATTGTCTAGATTTACATGCCGAGCCAAACAAAAAAAAAGGGTGCTTTGCCAGCCTAGCAGCTAGCTGTAGTGTTCTAATGCTACTCTCCGCTCTCTGTTTTATTTGCATCATTTACCTTCTTTTTTTCCCGAACAAGGAATGCATGATTTTGACATAATCTGTAATACAAACATGTCATACGGAAAACTCATACTTTTTCGAAAACACAAACACAGAAAGAAAAAATGGGGCTTCAAATAAATGAATTGTAAAGCCAGAGAAAGAGAGAAAATGACAAAAAATGAAAGCAAGAGACCAAAAAAATAATAAATATTCTCTATAAGTAACGAGTTAATGATGTTTCACTCTAACAAGGATCATCAAGGATATGGAATTTATTTTTTCTGTGCTAATAGTTGTTGTCACATGTAAAACATTGCCACTTTATGCTGAGGACATGTGAAAGAAAAATCGAATTTTAATTTGAAGGGATTCAAAGAGTTACAAGAAAATTAATGATGATAATGACAGGTTATGTTGAAAGTGATGCAAAGAAACCCTATGTAAACTCCAATGTAAAGGAATGAAAACACATGATAAATTCCAAAAGCTGTGGTTTTCGGACTCACAGCTATTAGATCAAGAATTCCAAAACTGGTTTCGTTACAGTCGGGTGTTACTTAAGACCACAGATATAGGCTACGAAGCTAACAGTGTTTTTCAAAGTCGGAGAAAAAGTTCTTTCTAAATCGGAAAAAATCTGATAAAAAATGGACCTTGTGGGGAAAATGGACGTAGCTGTCTCGATAGCCATAGTCTCAAGGTTTCCAAAACAGGTTTTATTATGGCTGGGCGTAACTTGGGACTAAAGATAAAAGCGTCGAAGTTAATTGCTTTTTTCAAATGAGCAAAAAAAGTTTTTTGTCGACAACTTGCACTTTTTGTCGATGACTTTCATTTGATAGCGCGAAGACTTGCCTTTTTTTGGGCGAAGACTTGCATTTTTTGATTGATGACTTTAATTTTTTGATCAATGAATTGCATTTTACTGAACAATAACTTGCTTTTTTAGGCGAAGACTTGCATTTTTTAATCGATGACTTGCATTTTTTGGTCAATGAATTGCATTTTTCTGGTCGATGAATTCATTTTTTGGCCGAAGACTGCAGTTTTTGTGTCAAAGACTTGCATATTTTTGGTGGATGATCTGCATTTCTATGGTAGATGACTTGCATTTCTATTGTAGATGACTTACATTCTTTAGTAGATGACTTGTATTTTTTGAGCCAATGACTTGTCGATGATAAAGATTATTCATCACCGATATTTCCAGTCAGAAGTAATGCCCGACCATAACAAAAACTGTTTAGGAATCTTGATACTATCCTCGACTATCCAGATTAATGAGTTTAAAAGGAATGGCCCCGCTGACTTCAAGGACAACAGATCAGCAAATTGTACGGAATTATTTCATTGAGATACACTTGCATTAACTCTACATAGGTCCTTGGGTACGCAAGTGAATTATGAAGTTCTCGCCTATGCTAGAATAAGTTTTTTTTTTGAAAATTTCTAAAAGTGTCAATTGTGTCAATGACTAGCATTTGTCTATTCGATAAGTTGCATTTTTGGTCGATGACTGCATTTTTTGTGGTTGACTTAACCAAATGAATTATAACTGCCGGCTATGAAAAGACGCCTCCATTCAGTTTAGAAAATTTGTATGGAGTTCACAAGCAATGGCCCCACTGACTTCAAGGACAACAGATCAGTAAATTGTACGCAATTATTTTATTGAGATACACTTGCATTAACCCTATATATGTACATAGGTCCTTGGGTGCGCAAGTGAATTATGAAGTTTTCGCTTATGCTAGAATAAGTTTTTTTTGAAAATTTCTAAAAGAATCACAAGATTATGGCACTCTTTTCCAGCTCTGCTTTAAATAGAGCTGTGGTTTGTTTTTTAAAATTTCAAAAATGGAAATTTGTTTTCAGAACATTCGTTTGCCAATATTTTTTTGGAAAAACACATCGTTCTAAAGATCTTCGCAATGATTTATGATGTGATAAAAAGACACTCTTGAACATTTGAAAAGGCAATCTTCGAAAGGGAAATGCTTCAAATGCTTTTGATTGAGAAAAACTAGAAACCAGAAACTAAAAACAAGTGTTTCTTCTAAGCAGGCAAAGCTGCTGTCAAGCACGTTTGACTAGAAGTTCTAATAAAGAAAATCAAAATCACAAAGAAAAAAGAAAAAAGGAAGGAAAATCAAAATCAATTGGTGGGAATTTTTTTAAAATCACAATCGAAAATTTCTGTTTCAACATTTTAAAGCCTTGAAAGATTTTTTTTTTGATTTTTTGTTTTGTTTTGAAAATCAAATTCAATGAAACGAATTCATTCAATTTCACACTGCTTGATGGCTGTTTGGCTGGTTGGTTGGTATTAAAAAGTGTTTAAAATTTTATGCAAATTAATCGCTTCTTCTACTAATTCTTGTTGTTGCTGCCTGTTATTATTGTTTCGATTGAATATCATATTGTTTCGCAATGATAAAGAAGCTGAACACAGAAAATAAAGATCACTTTTAGCCTGATTTGCATAATTCTCACACACATTAAATTCAATTCAATTCAATTCAGTTCAGTTCTATACAAACTCAAGTCATTTCATTTCAATTCAATTCAAAACGAAATATTCTCTGGTTTTTCGTTTCTCGTTTTGGAAGGCAATGGAGTTGGCTTTTGTTTTTTTCTTTTTAATGATTTTTCATTGAGAATTTATGCTCGTTTTTCTAGGCTGTGTTCTAGAATTGCGTGTCCTTGAATATGAGATCAACAGATTCGTTCTTTTTTTTTTGTTTTTGTGAAGGAATTCTAATGACAGAGTGTACGTATGATGAGAGAGTCAGTCAGTATCAGTTTCATTGATTTGAAGCATAATTATGCAGTAGCATGTCATTGCATTAGACGGAACAGTTTTTTGTTTGTTGTTTTTGATGTTGTTTTCAAATAGCAATACAGCCTTGAAGATTTTGGAAATTATATGAGAATCATTGACAGTAATTATACGACACTAGATGCATAGATAAACACAGCGACAACAACCATTCCAATTCTAATGAAGTAACAGCAGAGTTGTGCTGTAAGATTGGTGGTAATAAGCGAATTTATTGGTCCCTCAATGTAAAAGATGCGATCTCATTTGTGTCGCGAAAATTCCTAGAAATTCTGATATGTACAGTGGTGGCCTTATAATTAGAAACGATGTTTCTGGAACAGAGTTCTCTGGTGTGACGAATCTAAGTTTAATTTGTGCCAATATGATTTAAAAACGTATGCAAGACGTCCTTTGATCCCAGGTACACAGTAAAAACTGTAAAACAAATTAACAAACATACATGTTGCTAAGTCGTTTCTAATTATAAGGCCACCACTGTATATGGATTTATCTCCAAGCCAGGAATATTACCAAAAACTTCGCAGTCTAATTGTCTATTAGGCACTATGTGTGGCTAAGGCTCTTCTTCTCTATGAAATGAGCAAGCAATTCAAAAGATCTGTGAAAAATCTAGTACGAGAATAAGCTATGAACTCTGTAATCAACAGCAGCGAAAGCTATTCCAGCAACGAGATTAATAAGAAAACATTGTGTAGAAATAAAGCTACTAAATGGAATCAGATCCTGAAACTGCCGCCGGATCTCGTTGCAGACAATTTACAATCACGATCTTTTTTGCAGGATACAAACAATGACACAAAACAACAGTGGGTGATGTGAGGAGCTAGGTTGTAAACCCAACAACAACAATTTCGGGAAAGGTTGGTATAGAGCAATATCGATTACAATTCATTGCACTGCAGATATGAATAAAGGACGTTAGTATACTTTTAGTACAATTTTGGAGCCTTCGGAAGAAGCCTTTGTAAGGAAATATTGATATCCTGGCAAAGACAAATGTTTTCAAATTAGAGTCATAGTTACAATACTAGGTTAGGTTGAACTGGCAGTCCTCTCAGTGGTCATTTTGAGGTTCCATTGTAACTCCTGATTGGTATCTCTTAATTATCTCGAGAGTCTTATGAAATACTTGTTCTGTCGTTAAATTCTGGGTGTCCAAGAATTCTACATTTCAGTTTATCAAGTGCCGTACAGTAACAGAGAAGATGTTCTGTGGTCTCTCAACTTGGCTTTGGTCTGATGTTTTTACAAGTGGGTTCCTTAACCCATCCTATCTTTGCCAATGAATGGCGTTTTTATGAGTCCGTATAAGAACACCTATCTTAAAGGTGGTAATGAGAGAGTCATTAATATGTTTGAATTATACATTGAATTAGTAGACAGTGATCTCATTTGGAAGGTAAAATTAATAAGGTGGAGGGAGGGCAGTTGCATTGTTCATGAGAAAGAAAGTTGGTAGGCAGTGATCAGTGATGAAGGGCTGTTCCGCCTTTGTAATGTTTGCATGCATTACAAACGAATCCATCAAGGGGCGGGCGTAGTAAATTAATGAATTTGAATAGAATTTATTTAAATTTCTGTGGCTTAGTTTTTCTTTTACTTTTCTGGACAGGTGGCTTTATTAATTATTCAAAACTTGTGACTTTTGTAAGGTACTGTACTAATGATTTCATTTTATTTTGTTTTCTAAATTTCTTTTATTATTTTTGATTGTTTTAGGTGGTCTTTAGATACAATATTTTTGTAAAAAAAAACCGTAGTAGCAATAGGAATAGCTGCGATGATAATAAAGTGTCAGTCAAATGTAAAATTTATGCAAATTATGAATACATAACCTCAAAAAAAAAAAAAAAAAAAAAAAACAACACATTCATAATTAAACCATAATAAAACTATAGCAACAACAATAACAACAATAGTAATAATAATAATAGTAGTAGTAACAACTATAGAAAATTTATTAACATTAGAAAGTTGGTTAGAAAAACAACAACAACAACAAGAAGAAAAAAACAATAAACAATGTTGGCCATTTTTAAAAGTTAAAACTGTGGCTTAAATATGTATGTATGTATGTACCTTCAAGAAGAAAATTCATAAACAAACATTTTCTTTTCACATGTCAAGACAAACACAATAAGCGACTAAAAGTGAGACAGTAAGACTAACTGCCTAACGAACAACGGCCAAATATGATCTGTGGCTGGCTGTATTGTTATGGATCAACGCTTACTGTCCAAAAAAAAAAACAGAAAAAAAGAGTCATGGTTTCTGTTTAAAACAACAAAAATTATGCGTAAAGATGATCTCTCTTCTCTATCTCTCTCTCGGCAACCAGCCAGCCCAACCAACCAACCAACGAACCATTTTGCCACAAATGAAATGGATCAAGTGTAGGTACGCGGCGGCTGTTATTCATCAACAAATACAGCTTAAAACCTAACGTATACTCATCGCATATGAGTGTCTTATTTGTGGCTTAAGGTATGGCTTAATGTCTATGCCTTGTTGTTTTTTTTTTGTTTCTTTACGTCCCCATATATACACTCAACTAACATTATTTGCTTTAGTTTTTAAGCTTATCTATGGCTTTATAACGTCATCTCTCGGGTTATGTTTTTTTTTTGTTAGTTTTTTAGCCGTTCAGCAGTTTTGTTATGGACGAATGATTTCTTTTCCTCCTCCTAATGACTGAAACCCCAGTTAAACAAGAAAATTAAAAAAAAGAATACAAATTCATATGCTTTGGCAATTCATATTCATATATATGTACGCTCGCTCTCAGTCATATCAACATTCAGTCCGTCAGTCATTCATTCACTTCATTCATTCACTTAGAGGTTGTTAAAGTAATAAAAACAACAACAAAAATATATTTTTTTTTTTTGGCTAATTAGCGTTATCGTTTAACTTTAAACAGTTTTAAATATTTTTCGTTAAAAAGAAAAGGCAACAAAAAAAAAATGGAAAAAAAATTTAATTTATAACCTCCTTTGATCTCTGCACTCACTGTACAATAATTGTATGAGAAATTTTTCAAATAAATTTTTAAAAATTCAATAAAAAATCAGATTTCTTGAAAAATCTGGAACAAGATTTATGAAAATTAATTTTATGAAAAAAATACATGACAGATGCCGCCAAATGCAAAATTGATTTGAATGTTGCCCTATACCGATCGATCCTGTTTTTATAACAAAATTACGGGAAGTATTCCATTATGGGAATGTTAGCCTTCAGTATCACATGACAAGATTTGATGTGGAATCCTTTCGGATTAGATATGCGATTTCGAAGACATAATTCTTACTAACTTAAATTTGTCATCACGACCATTTAGATCAAGATTAAAACCTAGGTTCTCTCGCCATCCAATTTGTGTTAATTTTATACATGAGTGGTGGGACCTACAGTTTAAAGTCGACTCCAAAACTCGAGTCGAAAGTCGAAAATTTCTGAAGAACTTTTCATGACAATTTTATTTTGCTCTTACAGTCTTCACCAAAAAACTGCTGAGAGGAAGTCGCCGTAAGAAATTTTTTTATATTTCTTTTTATTCGCGCTGTCTAACTGGGGGTTAAACTACGGTTACGCGTCTATTACGTTAACACAGTACCTACTAGACTAGCGCGACTTTACATGAGCGTAATAGTTGGTAAACAAAAAATGGAGGCAAAGAACTGGAGAGTAAATCCGTTTAAAAGGCAAGCATGACATTATGAAATGTAGAAGGCATAATCTTGAGAGAGAAGCTAAAAATGCTGCATAGGACGTATACCAGGACCATTGGCATAAAAGGATTTAAGTAGATTGCATATGGTAGTTAAGGCAGAGCCATAGAGGATAATGGGAACCGATCTTATATAAGATTAGTTCGCTGGCTAATATGAACTGATAGATCGAAAGGCTGGCAGCAGCTACCTTCTTAATTGTCCCCGGAACAGTAGTAGAAAACTTTATAGAAAGTGAGTTAAAAAAGTGAATGGAACGAGTTTAGAAACTCTACAATCCTGTGAGCTACGAATGACAGATAGATAAAGTGACAAAAGTGTTCGGTCCCGGAGAAAAATATTCGAATTCTATAGAGAAAGACGCGAGTATATATCAACCGAAAGTTTTCACAATTTCTCTTAGATGATAGGAAGTACAGAAAACGTGACATAGTAATATTATCTGAGAGTTAGGCCGTCATCTAAAGACTCTTCGATCTTATGAAGTTGACTCGAGATAAGTGTGGAACTAACGAGGCAAGGGAATAGTATGATCATTTAAATCCAAGTTGATATAGGAAATCAGGGCAACAAACGGGCAGTTGAGCTTGTCAGAAAAGGTAAGAATTTTTCTGTGGTATGAGAAGAACAGTTTAGAAGGGCATAGTTAGCGAAAATAAAGTTATAGAAAAGCGGAGAGTCTCCTAACTGCGTATGAGATTTGTTATGCTGTGGAAGACAAGAACATCATGTTCTTTCTCATTGAATTCTTGTTATAGTTTGGTGGTCATTTTTTTATTGACTTTCCACTGAAATTTGAACTGCGACTCGTACGATTCTTGACTTGACCTAGGCCATCTGCATTTCATAAGGGCAAGGGTCATATATTTTGGATTTTTTTTTATCATTTTATTTTTAATTTTAAATAAAATTCTCTGATAAATTACCAATATTTGATATGTTTTTCGGGAAAATTTTATCAATCAAAAGTGATTTTACCGCTTTGCTTTGTCGGCAAACGCCTTGTTATTTTAGGCCCATTTAGTGCGTCGTTACATTTAAAGATGTTATGTAATCGAAAAGAAAAGAAAAGCAAATCAAAAGAAGGCATAGAAGAAAAGAAAATGAATTTTATTTAAATACTACAAGGAAACTACAACTACAACTCAAATAAAAGTGCGGTAAGACACAAATTTAATGAGGTCCAGTGTAAACACTTGCACTTCCAGACACTTTTATTGTCAGGTCATAAAAACTAGAGCAATGCAACACAAGAATTACACAAGAATCTTTAGAGATGGAAAACGAAAAAAAATTATCATCAAAAACATTACAAAACTCACAGGCAAATATTAGAAGTGCAACACAAATACGAAGAAGGGAATGAAGGAGAGAGAAGAGTGTGTGTGTTTTTATTATTTAACAGGAAATCCGTGTTAAGTTTGATTTGTGAATTCCTAGAAGGATCTTTAGCGCTACTTTGTTGTGGTTTACATCATCTATTAATTGATAATTGCGGGGTACTTACCATAGGCAGTGATTGGTTGGCTCTGACGAAAGGAACAAAACTTGTGGAAATCCTTATAAAACAGGTATGCACACGGGCACAGGCACAGCCACTTGCACTGGAACATTTTTTGTACATTTTGTATTAGAAAGGGAAACCTGAAAGAAAATTTAAAACCGAAAAATTTTATTTAAAATTTGAAAATCCTTTTTTAAATTCAATTAAAACAACAACAACAACAGCTTTCTACCAGCAAAACGTTTTTTTTTCGTTTCGCAAGCAACATTGACCAACATTTTTGGTTTAAGGACACAAGCCATACATACATATGTATGTACTACCTAGACAGACGTGTCTTTATATAAAAAAGAGGAAAAAAATACAACAACAACAACAACAACAACAAAAACTATAGAAAATGAAAAGCTAAAACTGCAACGCCCTTGGCTAAGGCTAAGACGGGTGTTTTCATTCGTTTTTCTTTTTTAAAGCCAACTGGACGTGTATTATAAAGAAAAATACTCTCTTTTTTCCAGTCATAAGTATGTGGGTGGTTCGGTTCATTGTTGCGGAATCTATTTTTTTTTTCTTGTGACGGCATAAAAGCTTTTGTAAAAAATTTCATACAACATATGGAAACAACACCAACAACAATAACAACTCAGCTTTCAACGATAGTCACATACTACATACAGACGACAGAGGACTGGCCTTTTTGCTTTCGAAAAGAAATTAAAGAAATTTTAAACAAATAACAAGTTTAAGTTTAAAAATCAAACAGTCAACCCTTTAAATACAAGGAAAAGCAGGAAAATAAATTAGAAAATGAAGTTTTTAAGCTAAGTAACCCTAGTGACTCTTTGGTATCAGAGTATATCGTATGGTGGCATACCGCGACATTAAAGCGACCATTAGATCCCTAGAGAGTGTGTACACCACACCTAAGATTATCCAAAAATGTCCTGTGCCTGTGGACGAGATAGCGAGATATTCGATGGATACCCTCTTTTGGGTTGTTGGACATCGAGGGTAAAAACAAGGTCGATGCACTTGCAGGCGTCACGGAAAATTCAGTTAAATTCCTACATACATAGGATTGACGTTCCTCTGAAGATAGGCTAATAAGTGGTCTCGCAAAATTTCCATTCATTCGCAAAAGTAATATGGTCTACCGAACTGACTTGCAGCAACACCGGACAGATCTGGACCGACCTGAATACATGCAGAACAGAATTTCAAGTGAACCTACCAGGATTCTATCTAAAGAACCTCATAACAGTGACTATTCACGCTTAGAGACTTCAGCAGAAGGTGCAACGTCGCATCAGAAGGCGCTTGGGAACCTAAGAAGAAGAATTCTTGGACTTTCAGAATTTAGCGAAAAAACGGGTCAAGCCAAAGGCGATTTGAGAAAAATTCAATCCTTCATAAGACTCTCAGAATGATTGAGAAATGCCAACCAGGAGCTATAATTATACTATGGCGGAGTAGGTAACACCGGTGTTACAACGGGACCTTATAGGACCCAAGTAAGCTGTATCCAGTTAGGAGGTTGTCAGTTTAACCCAACAGAACCTATCTCTAGATCCTTCGTTCGGAGTCGACTTTAAACAGTAAGTCTCGCCACTCATGGATAAAATTAATACACACAACTTGGTTGGTGTGAAAACCTGGGTCGTAATCTTGACTAAGGGTTGTAATGACCCATTAAATAAGTAAGTACAGATACCTAGAGATCTTATTTTATAAGGTAGTCCATAGAATTAAGCATTGTTGTTCAATAGTTCAATGCCATTTATCTGTTCTGTAGCTATAAAAGTGGAGGAACGATGGACTTCCATGCACAAATGGCAGTCACGATGAGAGAGCAGTTTAAAGGGAAGATGGACATTTCGTCTTGTCCCTGATGTAACCCTCTTTGGATGGAGAACGAACATTGCGAGTTCAACTACTACGTGACCCAGTTCCTAACTGGTCATGGGTGGTTCAGGAAGTACCTGCACAGATTTGGTCATGACACTTCCCCTATATGCCTAAACTGTGTAGATGAGGAGGAACATGCGGAGCATATTCTAACATGCTGTCCCAGATTTAAATGGCCGGGAGAAACGAATTTGGAACCAAACCGGCTAATGGAGGAGCTGTTGAACTGTAGGGTTCTATGGAGTCAATATAGTCAGAGAATGGCTGAAGTTATGATAGTACTCCGAGGACTGCAGGAACGGAGGCGAAATTTAAATTAATGTGATAAAGCTTTCAAGCTAACCAGCCCTCCGCGAAGTAATACCTTAAGGCAGTCCCGCGGGGGGAGAGTGGTTGAAGTGGGTAGGGGGTGGGTTTAGTACGTAGGCACCAGTGATGGTGAATCGTGCAATCTTTTGTTGGAACAAAAGTGTCTTTCGAAGATTCCCACCTCTGACTCAAGACAAAAAAAAAAAAAAACATGTGAGAGTAGGTCTAGCTTGAAGTGGGTCAAAGGTCAACTTAAAATACCTAATGTTTCCAGAAAAATACAAACAGTTTGATGAAGTGCCTTTAAGGGAAGAATAAAAATATTAAATTGTAGATCTTGTTAGATATTATTCACCATAAATTTTCAGGATCAAAGGTTAATATTTCAAAAAGAGTTTTTCTTAGAAATTTTGATTATTTTGATCATGATTTCTTTTTACTTATCATTACAGAGCCAATTGTAGTTGCCCTTCGAGATGAGTTTATGATAAAGGGTGGTGGTGGTGGTTCGTTTGATATTCCTTGCCTTAGTGGCTGGCTTAACCTTTGCATTACACATTCATACATATACACGGGGTTATTAACAAAAGTACATGCGTGTTATTGTTGCACATTGAAAGTATTTTCTTTTTTTACATTTTCAACACTCTCTTTCTATTCTTTTTTATTTTCAAGTGGCTTGTCTACGCACTTCTTTTTTATTTTTTTTTTTTGTTTTTTTGTAAATGGAACCCCGGTGTTTAAAAGAATTTTTTTTTTCGTTTTCTGTTGCCTTTACGGTTTCAATTTCTTTTTTTTTTATTTTATAACATAAGAGAAGAGAAAAGCAACAAAAAAACATGCAGAAAAAGGAGGTGATAACACCCTTTTTAGCAAAGTGTTTAGTATGTGGTCAATACCATGTTAAATGGGGTTAATATGGCCAGGGTGGCTATAAACATTTGTATTTTGACCATTTTTTTTCTTCTTCTACATATCGTACATACATAGGAAAACAAGCTAGTATTTGTAGGGTCATGTCAACATTTTAACTTTGCCTTGATACAAGCAATAATGAGACATACTTTAAGGGGTGTTGAAGAAATTTCATTCAATGGAAATAATCAAACAAACAACAAACAAACAAAAAAATAAGAAGAGTAGAAAAGGTAATTTAATTAAAGGTAATTTATTTAAAAGGAGTTAATTTAATCATTAAATTAAACTATTACTAACACGTCAGTTGAAAACTGCTTGAAATAAAATAAATTGAAAGGGTTTCTCTCTCAACAAAATTTGTCACTTAAAATAAGAAAAATTAAACCCCACCCCGGGGTTGTGTGTTTTTTTTTTGGCCATTTAACCTGCATGTGTTTTTTTGTTGTTAAATTTTTTTGTTTTCCAGTGTAATTGTAATTAATTTTATTTATAAATTCATTAAAATATTAAAAATTTAAAATGAAATTTCATTTTTGAATTTTTATTATTCAAACAAACAAAGTCTGCATGTAATTCCAATGAAATATTAAACATTAGCCCGGTGTTTAACAGCAAAAATTGCTTAAATTTATGAACGTAATCACAGAAAAAAAAATAATGAATTATTTTTAATTTTTTTTTCATTAAAAATTTATAATAATTATGCCATAAAATTTTTATTATTTATAAACAAAACATATTAATTTTAAATTATTACTCCATCATTATATTGCCAAAGGTTAATGGAATTTTTTTTTTTTGGAATAGCAGTTAAGTAAATAAAGTGAATTAAACAATAATCAACTCCAAAGTTCAAAGGTCAATTCATCAAATAATGTATGTATAACTATTTAAAGATGAGACTTCGAATTAAATTCTATTTGGCTACGTTATAATCAAATTAAAAGTGAATTTTGTTTCAAAGGTCAAAGGTTAAACATGAAACTTGGATTATATATTTCAAATAGAACATTCTAAAGACTTTTCACACCCATTATAACTTAATATTAATCTCAGAAATAAGGACAACGATGGTTCTAAAAAGAATTGTAAAATAATCTCGGCAGGGTATTCGCAAAACATGCTCGATTCGGCATAATTTTCTTTGTAAAATTTTTCTACAAATTTCTGTAGTCCTTACTCTCTCCCCAGAACCCCTTTGGAATTATTACTCCAAAATATTTTTAATATTTTTTTATTAGCACTAAGGGTATGGCCCCTACTCACACAATGGATTGTGGTGGAACAATGAAAATACGTTGTGAAAGGGAGAAATGGGGGAGTACTGTTTCTGGACGTAAGATTTCTAAGTAATATTGCGGTTGAAGAACGAATCCTTTCTGTAAAGAATGAATAACAAGCCACTGGCCAAACGACAACTAAGCGATAAGCTCCACAAGAAGCACAAGTATTACGTACAAATATGTTATTTTCGACAACCAGTCGTTGTAGTATCGCAAAAAACACTAAAACAATGGCCACTTTTTCAACGGCGTTCCAATGAATCAATAGAGTTTGATCCCCTATCGGCATAAATGATAATCATGAACTTGTGCGAAATGCCACAAAATAGTCTTTGGAGGGACTGGTCTCTACATGAAAGTTGTATTTCATTTTCAGTTGGATATATGCGAGGTACGTGATAAGCAGACCACGTGTAGCCAAATATTGATATTGACTGATCCTTGCTATCCTTTGAGTCAAGATTACAACTTAGCTTCTCACAGCACCCAACAAGTGTGAGTGATTTTTATCTGCTTCTGGGAGATATAATAATTCTTGCTGTTAAGAAAGATAACACTGAATCGTTTCTTCATGCCATGGCACTGATACATGAAGTGAAAGTTAGGGTCTTCCTCCTCTCGAGGCCTACAGCTCTTGCAAAAGTCATTTGACGACATGTTAAGCCTGTCGACATACCTTCCAATAGGGTAGTGACCTGCAATAATCATAATAATAGTGCGATGGGTAGCTATGCAACTTAAGGACAGGAGAGACTCAGATCTGTTCCCCTCCATTTCAGTCCGGTAGAGTTTAGCAACTCAAAAAAAACTTGAGCATCCTAGTAAAACGACAGAAATATTCCCAAGAACGGATGCAAACGCAACACCTATTTTATGGGAAATATATGTATATCAGCCCCGGGCTGGTTCATCAGCAATGCAATTTCCCCTAATAATAATCCCATGTCTTGAAACCCACGAAAGAGTTACCTATGAATGATCTACGATTTCCCTGGGAATTCCTGGAAGAGTACGGACATCGAGGTGATGTTAATTAGGCTCTTGCTCTCTGCCTCAGTGTTTGAGTACGTTTGAGTACCTTGAGTGAATTTCAACGAAAATCCTACTACCGTGTAATCAATGAGCTGCTTTCACTATAGCCAGGACCTTCGCCTAGAAAATACAGCAGTAATCAGGCAACGTATGCATAAGTTTTATATCAAAACCCTTCATTTTTTTTATCACAGTTTAATCTGTGCAGCGTTTTGAAGCTATCGCATATACATCAAGTGTACCTTCGGAAAAATTAGGATCACGAGTCAAGAAAAGCCTACTTGGACTACTAAAATTAAATATTCTATCGCGAAAAATTATAGAGAACGACGTAGTCAACTGGAATGTGTCTGTAACTTCCCAGTATTGCAGCATGTTTGCAGTTCATAGCGGGCCATGACTGCCAACGTCTGCTATTATCTGGTGAACTTGATTCGATTTGGCGGATATATTGCAAAATCTAGGAGCAAGAAGACAAATATCATGGGCGTAGTTTATACCATTTATGCCTTTATGCGATGTCCCTTCTTAATGTGTTTTTTATGATGATGAATTTACTCCTGTTATACTCCACTTTTATCACCAATTAAGGCAGTATTTTGTGGACATTATTATTTTGTGGAGGTACACTTGAGAACATTTTGTCAATACTGAGGTTATTTGAAGGCATTTATTTTTATTGTTTTTTTATTTCATTTAACTTTTGACCCACTTTAATGAGAATTAATTACAGTTTTCAAGTGTTTATCTTTGAAATTCATTCATTTTTTTTATTGTATTTGTCACTAAGAAATCTTGTTTGGATTTGATTAGAAAATATTTGTAGATCTTGCTTTTTTATTATTCGTTTAAATCTTAAAACACATACCAAATGTCAGACATCATCCATAATAAAAAGTAAACAGAAAAAAAAGTGAACAGAAAAAAAGTGAACAGAAAAACGCAGCAAAGAAACTCATGAAAAATGAAATGAAACGAAACTCTTTGAACACAACACAAAGCAATAAAAACTATTAATAATAATGAATTATGAGTAGTAAAAGTATTTAAAATTTAATATTTAATATGAGCTGTC
This sequence comes from Sarcophaga subvicina, assembly GCA_936449025.2. Classification (NCBI taxonomy): domain Eukaryota; kingdom Metazoa; phylum Arthropoda; class Insecta; order Diptera; family Sarcophagidae; genus Sarcophaga; species Sarcophaga subvicina. Next base: position 1,913,116 of record OW388080.2, on the reverse strand, counting down.
GTAGACGTACATACATACATATGTACATAATAGTAGAACGATGTACTACTAGTAGTACACAGGATGTCTTCAATAATCGTCAAATAAATATGGAAAGACGTCATCATCATCATCAACATCAGATCAGAGTAGCCTCAGTCTCAGGCATAGCTAGCACAATAGCTATCTATGCAGCTACAGCGTTAACTATGCATGTGGAGATATATGATTGAATTTATTTTTAACAATAAAACAGAAATTATTTTCAGCATTTTCTTTGGATGGATGAAATAAAATCTAAACTGCAGCTAATAATTTAAAATAGCAGTTCAGACAAAGAAATACAAAAAACAAAAAAAAAAAAAAACAAAACAGATCACAGATCTTGTAATTGCATGGATATCTCAACCTCCCTGTCCCTGTCCCCGTCCCTCTCTCTCTCTGTCTTTGTATAAATATAAACTGATGATAGAATCCAAAGGCTTTTGCATAAAAAATAAAATAAAAAAGAAATCCAAATAAATAAGACAATATCTAAACGATAATGCCATACACAATAATTTTAAATACAATAATAATACTGACTCGTCCGTCCGTCCGTCACTCTGTCGTTTGGGATGGGACGAATGTTCTTCGTTCATACAGTTATAAAAATATAATTCATAAATTCTTTTTAACACCTACACACGTATGCGAAACGACATCAGAAAAAAACAAACAAACAAACGAACACACACAAACGAACGTATGAACGAGAAACGAGCGAAATACATTGAATTTTGGTCTCTGATGGCACATTAAACTGAAATTTTAAATGACATCTCTTGGGCCAATACCCTACAGCAGGCATTAAAATTCTGTGCAACACTTAAAAAAAATTTAAAAAAAGAAAAATTAAAAAAAAACGCTGTCAGTGACTTAAAGGAATACTGTCAGTGTTTGGCTGACTTACTCACGATGATTTGGAAAAAATTATCTTAAACAAACAGCTGCCTCACCGGGCACAGCTTAATTGGAATTTGTGAAGTCACATTGAAACACCGATATTATCCGTTCCGACCTGTACTTATAGCTCCCGAGAGTCTTACGACAGCGTGAATTTTTCTCAAGTTGCCTTTGCTTAGATATGTTTTGTCACTAAATACTGGATACCCAAGACTTCTACTTTTCCGATTCCTAAGCGCCTTACAATATTAGAGAAGATGTTATGTGGTCTCCTCTTCTTGCTTGTAGTTGCAGCTTATGCAGAAGTCGTTATAAGGTATTATCAGTTCCCTAACGTAAGCACTCAGAGGCCAGTGTCCTGTTTTCACTGCCATGAGGTTCCTCAGATGGACCATTTGTTTGCCTCTCTGTAGAGGAGCGCCTTTCCGAACTAGGAATCCATTTGAATTTTGTGTGGTGTCAGCTTAGGCAAGTGCTTCGAACTTGCTGTTACCCTCGATGTTCCCATGTCCAGGAACCCAAATGAGGATAACCGTCGAATGACTCACTGTCTGCACCAGAGACACCCGGTATTCTTGGACACAATTTTAAATTGCTGTTGAACACTCAAATTATAACAGTTTGCCTTTAATTAGAATTACAACCTAGCTTCTCATGTTACCCATGTTGTGTGTGTTAAGTTATCTCACGAGTGGCAGCACCTACAGATTAAGCGTGGACTCAGAACGACTGGCAATTTTATTTACTCTGAGAGTTTTTGCCAGAAGATTGCTGAGTACATTGGGTATATTTTCTTTAAAATATCTATTCAACCCACTGTCATTATTTAATAGAAAAACTGTCAGTCATTTTTAAGTCGCCATAGTCTAGTAGGTAGTGTGTTGGCTTATTAGAATTAAAACCAGGGTTCAAACCCCAGGCCTGACATCAAAACAAAATACAAAAAATAATTCTTTGGCGACTTCCTCTGGCGAAAACTCAGAGAGTAAATAAAATTGCCATGAAAAAGTTTCTCAAAAAAATCTGTCGTTCGGAGTCCACTTTAAACTGTAGGCCCCACCACTCATGTATAAAATTAACGCACAACACATAAGTGGGTGAGAAGCTAGGTTGTAATCCTGACTGAAGGGTTGTAATGACCAATTATGTATGTACGTCAGTATTTTTTGCCTTTCCTCTAAGCAACAAAAACTAAGTGTAGCTGTTTTTTGAAACGTCTTCAATTCAATTTTTTTTACTTTGATTGGCTTTTTTTTATTTGAAATTTATTTTCTTTACAAAAAAAAAATATATATGCAAAGAACAAGATTAGAAAAATATTTGCAAGTGACGCAAAAAATAAATTCGTATTGTTTGAAAACAAGACGGTGATGATGATAATGATGATGAAAAACGCTGCAATGAAGACAAAAAAAAAACGAAAAAAACACGAAAAAAAATTTATAAAAAACTGAGCCACCACAAATAATTCGTTACAATAACAAGTGTCAAGTGATAAGTGACATGGAACATGCTTCATGCCACATCTTCAACAGCAGTGGCAGCAGTATTAACCACTGCTGCAGAGGTAACAAGCAACTCAAAGAAATAAACGAACGCAAAATAATGAAAATCATAAAAATAATACCAAAATTACATTAAATTGCGCGAATATAATTAAAAAAAATATGAAATATACTGGAATAACACATTTACAACATTTCGTTGAAGTACAAAAGATATGTATTCCTGTATATCATGCGGACTGTGCAGTCGAACCCAATGGTGGGTATGGAGACCATTATGAACATTACTGATCGTGACGTTACTAGAGGCGATACTCCATTCATAGGCAGGAACATCTTAAGGCAGGAAACCTTACGTTCAGACGAATTTTGGGGTGCATTTAGTGGCACAGCTTATCCATGCGACCATATAGGTCCATTACGGCTTCTAAAGCAACTTTTCCTACCAATAAAGTGTGGGTAATAAGCGAAATTTAATTCATAAATGATACAAAAGGATCAGCGAAGCGAGAACAGGGATACAGAGAGCCTGAGCACACTTATTAACATTGTTGATACGTACACCATAGTCTTCCAAATGGAATTACATGATGTACTGGCAATTGCTGGAATTCTATCCTAAAACGGAGGAAGAATAAGAATTCTCGTAGAAGGTTGTCCTCAAAGCTCTGAGCATTTCCACACATATACGCCCAGAACATCATAAAGTATCACAACTAATCAACAACCTGGTCACCCAGGATTAAACTTTTTTGACGTGGGTGGCAGAATATGAGGGACACAAGAGAAATTAGATGTTGAGAGGAGCTTAGGAGACTTTTACTGGTTCTATTCCATTGAAGTTGCGGTAGTCTAGTAGGTGGAATGTTGGCTATTAGACGAGAGCCTGTGGTTCAACCTCTGGCTCAGACATCTTGTACAAAACGAAATATTTTCTTCGGTGACTTCCTCTCGGCAAGCTTCTAGCGAAAATTATCCTGAAAAGTTTCTCAAAATATGTCGTTTAGAGTCAACAGTCAACAGCAGGTCCCGTCACTAAGGAATAAAATTAACACATAGAACGTGAATGATGCGAGGAGCTTGGTTGTAATTCTGAATAAAGGGTCGTAATTGTAGTCATCTGGAAGGGTAGTAGCGAAGTCGCCGTAGTCTTGTAGGTAGTATGTTAGCTTATTAGACGTAAAGCCCAGGTTCGTATCCCAGATCAGCCATAAAAACGAAAATATAAAGAAAAAAAAAAAATATTTCTGCGGCGACTTCCTCTCAGCAGATTTCTGGAAAAAATTCTAAGAGTAAATAAACCTGCCATGAAAAAGTTTCTCAAAAAGACATTAAACTGTAGGACCCCCACTCACGCATAAAATTAACGCACACAACATGAGTGGCGTGAAAAGCTAGGCCGTAATCCTGACTGAAGGGTTGAATGGCCAATTATGTATGTATGAAAAGCGTAGTTGAGGAAGTGATCATCATCCATGAATGAAAAATGTTGAATTGGCAGTATTACTCTTGATCATTCAAAAAAAATTTTGTTTAGAAGCTGGTAGAATAAGAACCTATAAAGGATTGGCACTCTATTACCTGATTATTCTGTTTTGCGAAAGGCAGGCTCGATGGGGCATCAACTGCTTAGGACTTTGACATAAAAGAAACCGGCTACCTTGAGCATCTACGCTAGGAAAAGTAGCTGCTTAAGTTGCTGAATGTATGAAAGGTTGTCTTTGTCTTGCCTCCCTCTTCTAAACTGATTTAAACATGTTATTACATACGTACGTACATATGTAGTTAAATACATAAATAGTTAAACGTCTTTTTTATTTTTTAATAAGTTTTCTAAAAGAATTTCAAACAAATTTTCAAATCAACTTGTCATTCATTCGGTTGTCAACCAATGTCATCGTGATTATTACAAGAAATAAATTTCAATTTCAAATAATAAATACTCCTCGTACAATCGAAGAAGAAGAAAAAAACAGACAAACTTTACACTCTTGTCGAAAAGTTTTTGAATTTCTTTCATATTTTTTTTTTATCACTGAATTAGAAAAATATTGTAAAAAGAAAAAAAAAAAAAAGAAAAATAAGAAAGACAACGAAATACTTTCCAAATTCCTTGGGGAATATCAAAGGCATGTAAAGAACTTTGAATAGAAGAAGAAGAAAAAAAAAACTCATAATTTTAAACGCCAAATACCAAGACTTACTGGCTGGCTTCCTTTTTTATGTCATTTTTTCGCTCTCCTGCTACTCTTTGCTAAATATGTATTGCTTTACAACAACAATGAAAGAACCATTAAATAACTTAAAAGACAATATTATTGAAAAGCTAAAGGGGTTCGTTCGCTCCTTTTGTACTCTTCTGTTACGAAAACGAAAAACAAAAAAACAATATTTAAACGGGGTGTGCTTGCAGGACAACAACGAATTTGGAGCACAGTTGAAAAGGAAATTCCTTAGGAAATTATGATCAGAAGTCGCCGTAGTCTAGTAGGTAGTGTGTTGGCTTATTAGACGCAAAAGCCTGGGTTCGAGCCCCAGGTCAGGCATCAAAGACAAAATACAAAAAGTATTTTTTCGGCGACTTCCTCTCAGTAGATTTCTGGCAAAAACTCTGAGAGTAAATAAAAATTGCAATGAAAAGTTTCTCAATAAATAAAAATCTGTCGTTCGGAGTCGACTTTAAACTGTAGGTCCCACCACTCATGGATAAAATGAACACACACAATATAGGTGGTGTGAGAAACTAGGACGTTGTACAATGGGCCAATTCGACTTCCGGGTACTGTACTTGTCTTAATTGACAAGGACACGTTCTCTAACCTAACCTAACCTAACCTATCATCATTGGTAGGTAGGTAGGAGTATAAAATCAATCGGAAGTTTTATAAGGAAACAGTAGCGTATGTCTTTATTTCCAAGAAGGTACCACCCAGTTCTTAACCTTTATGAATGCTATAAAGCCCGGAATTTGTTAATTTTAAAGTCCGTTAAACAGTTTCTTAATTCATTAAGGATTTTTCCATAATTTGATCAATGCGGAGTCTGATCTAGACTGCAGAGTAGGCTGTTCTTATACGACTTCTAGAGTTGCCTTTGTGTTATTTAAACTGTTCTAAATATGAGCTTAAGTCCTTGTAACCTAGCAGATAGTGTGTTGCCTCATTTGACATAAGGCCGTGGTTCAACACCCGGCTCAGACATTTCGAACAAAATGAAATATAAAAAGAAATAATTCTAGCGGCGACTTCCTCTCAGCAGATTTCTGCCAAAAAAAACTGAAAGTAAATAAATTTACAACGAACAGAAAAATTATCTCCAAAAAATTTGCCGTACAGAGTCGACTTTAAACCCTAGGTGCCGCCTCTTGGATAAAATTACCACACGTTACATTGAGTGGTGGGAGAAACTAGCTTGTAATCCTAATTAAAAGATTGAAACGATCAATTAAGTCAGTACGTAAGTAAGTAGCAGCCATAGGTAAACTAATTTCGGATGTCGCAAACTAAACACATAACTTCTTATGCCACTGTAGCTCCCCTCTCTTAAGTCTAAAGAGAAAGTATTGAAAAGTGTTTCTTAAACAAAGAAATTTTTTTGTTCTTGGCGTATGGAAAACAATTTTAAAAATCGTTAAGAATAAAAAGGTATGTAGAGATAGGATGGGGGAGGTGTAGCTGATTTACTAATATATTGTTTGTTATTATTGTTGTTGTTGTTGTTGCTGCTGTTTAAATTGTCATTTGATCGTTTATTTAGTGACAATAATGTTATAAATTTCGATAGAAATTTTTTTCTCCTTCCTCCTCTAACATAAGACATGTTGAATAAAATAAAAAGGGGAAAAACGTATACAACAACAGAAAACCCTTTTTCCCAATAATTGTTTCACAAGAAAACAACGAGAAAAAAAAAGAAGAGAAACTGAAGAATTTTTTTTCTTGCGTTTTCGTTAACAATTGTTTTGTTGTACACTGACTGCCATAGATGTGTCACTGTCACTGTTTTGTAATATTTTTACTGACAGTTGTTTAATAAATTTGTTTTTTGGTAGAAAGGGAAAAGGTGTACAAGCGGCGGGGACGGTGCTGGTGATGGGTGTATTTGACTTTATGTGGATATAAACATGTCATTAAATTTGTATGACAATATGAGTCAATTTAGTTGAAAGGCAAGTTATTTATTGGCATTCAATGAACAAAAACATAAATTGTATCGAATATGAGACTTAGTTGAATGATAAGAGGGGGGAATAGCGAAGAGAAAAAAGAAATTTTTTAATAAAATTGTAAAAAAATGCGTATAAATTTTAAGAATTTTTCTTTAAGAAAATTCACAACAAAGAAGAGTGTTGTTTAGGAATTTTGAAAAATCTGACATAACCTTCAATATTATACTTTTCACCTTAGGTATGTACACGCTTTAATTTATATATACACTGAGCGTCAAAAGTGAGTAAACACCACTGAAATAATTCATTTTCTTAGGATAGCGAGAAAAGTAAATGAGAATAGTCGAATAAATTTCCAATAATAAAAACGTTATCATGATTATTCATGATAAAGGAACTTTTTTTATACTTAGGAACATAATAGAAAATTTAAAATTTTAGTGGGTGTTGACTCACTTATGGCGCTCACTGTATATTTTTTTAATCTGTTAATATCTCTTTCAAGAAATAGATGCAAAGTATTTAATAATCGGAAAGTACGGCTTCCGTTACTTTCAGTAGAGCCTAGGACCTCCATTTCCTTGCATAACACAAGACATTTGGATGGCATCATTTCACGAGTACTTCCTCTTAACAACCTACTTCTAGCAGGTGCATCAGTATGCCTGTACTTTCTTTGCGGATAACACTGAAGTGTTTGTCAACAGCGACTTATGCTTGCCAACAATTGGCCTTCCAAGAGCGGGGCTTATCCATCACTATTATTATTTCGCTGAGCAGAAATTTGGTTTGACGTGCTCAGCAAACAATCGGTTTATCCAGCTTATGCTTATAATTTGCCTCAAGAAATTTATTTTTTATGATTTGTAATTTCGAAACGTTTACACTCGTGCGTATTTAGGCTTCGCATTCACAAAACAGAATAGACTTCATGCTTGAATTTTTTACATGCAGGACATCATTGAAATTTTTTATTAATTTGAAACACCTATTGAGCGCATTGGAAGTGTCCAAATTTCTTGATTCGGGCGAATAAATCAGGTCATGGCATGGGCCATGATGGCTTTGAGGATCACAGTGGTTTGTAGCTTATTCGCGAACCTCTATGACTTAAGAAAACGACACAAGAAAAAGTCTGTCAAATCGCTTCAGCTCAGGTGGCCATCACCTTCATATGAAATGATCATGCCTTGAAATCGCTCGTGCAGAATATCCAATTTGGCATGAGCCGTAGCGCCATCCAGTTGACATCACCTGTTGGAGTTAAGTTCATGCAATTGAGCCAAAAAGAAATTGATAATCATCGATCTACAGTTCTTGCAGTTGACAGTGGCCAACGTCGTTCTCGCAGATATATAGACCGATTAGTTATCTGGTGGGTTTTCTAGATTGAATGGCATTTTTAACACCAGTTTGTTTTCGTGTTGCGGACAGTATTATTAAAACGATTGGGTGGGTTATTGAGAAATTGAAGATCTCCAACCCAAATATAAGTAGAGGGTTCTGCTGCTTAATATATGGCCGTTGGCGTAAGTTACTTTGCTAGGCATTGTTCGTGAGAGGTTGTAGAAGGTTTTCGGTACCGCTTTAGTATATTCGTTGGTAATTCCTCGTCTCTTAAACCTCGTGTTAAAATTTTTGATTTTTTTAGAGGCATTACGATAGATTCTATGGAGCACTGAAATATTTCCATTTTTACGCAAGAGGTGAAGTTATATTTTTATGTCTTGCCTTGACATGAAGCATACTTCAGGTGAGGAATATTAAGTAGAGAGCAATAAGGGCTATAGTAATGGGAATCTATAGGCCTGGAGGGCTGAAACTTCTTGGTCATTATTTTCAAATAATTTTTATCTCAGAGAATGGATTATGAAATCATATACTGATCACTTTAGTTTTATGCTGTCCCTAAGGTATTTCTGGGACAATTTCAACCCATAAAAATGAGATTAAATGTAGCTTGTTACTTAGAAATTGGTGGTGCTTAGTTTGATTTATTAAGAATTAAGCATAGGATTCTCAGCATCTTTACAAACTTCTCAGTATTTCTTTGCTTTATTTCATTTCCAGTTTTGCAGCAGGTTCTGGAATAGTAGGGTTGCCATATAAAATAATTTCCCATGTGAGTTTGGAAAGTATCATGAAGGCTTCTTAATTGTCTTTAATGAGACATGTTAACTTTATTCTGATCAAGCTATCAATTCGCAAATTTTAAAAGAATTGTGTTAAAGTTTAATGGTGGAACAGGGACACCAAATAACTATTTTTCTCTATTCCTTTACTAATCCATAATATTTCCCATAAACAAACAAAAAAAAATCTCATTATATTTTATATTTTCATTTCGTTTCGTTTCATTTCAATTTTTAGAAATTAATGGCCATAAGCTAATGAATTTTTGTATAAAAAATATGCCTTTATTTACTCACGTTATATAATCACGTTGTATATCACATACATACATATGTATATATTGTATTGGCCAATAATCAAATGTTAAAATTATTCAAGTAAAGAACATTAAAAACCCACCCCATATAAATACGCCGATAACCTAAAAGCCATATTAACAAAATGAAAAATCGAAAAAACCTTGAAAGTTTGACAATCAGTCAAGCCATAAAGGTCCTCTACAATACTACCATATACTATTACTATCGATGTCTACATACATACGTACATATATTGTTTATGTACAATAAAACCAACTGAAAAAGTCAATGTTATAAATTCCTCTATAAAAACTAAACCTAAAAAACGATTCACTTTTTATAAAAACATTTCGAATTGAAAGAACAAAAAAAAAAAAAATTAAAGCGAAAAACGTTATAGTTTTAGTAGGTATTTTTCTGTTGTTTTTGTTTTCTGTTAACAATACCATTGGGTGTCATTTGATTAGCATAAATATTGTATTAAACAACGTTGAAACTCGAAAAAAAACGACTCAAAATAAAAACCAAAATGGTGTTCAAATGTATATTCATTAAAGTGAGGTAGAAACGAAACAAAAAAAATATTTACGACTTTGAGTAGGAATATTACCAATATTAAGTATTTATCGTGTTGACTTGTTACCCATAATACACGTGTTAGTTCGTTCGTTCGGTTACTTCGTTTAGTTGAGTTATTATGGCTTAAAATAAGTGAATTTTATTAGTGTTAATGCACGCGTTTTAGACCAAATATGTATATGATATACTCATAAAATAAAAAAGTCAATATATACCTTAAAAAAAACAAAAGAACTGTGAAAATGTCAAGTTTAAATACTTGAACACTGAGAGAAATTTCCCCCTATAATACCATCTATGTAGAGATCACTCTTTTCAATGCCTGCAAGATAAAGAGAATTCAGTTGAAGAACGAAAATGTTAGTAAATACACCTGCAATTATACTGACCCCTTAAGCTTGCTTAGGTTAGGTTAGAGGATGTGTACTTGTCAATTAAGACAATTGACCCATTGCACAACGTCCTAGTTTCTCACACCACTTATGTTGTGTGTGTTAATTTTATACATGAGTGGTGGGACCTACAGTTTAAAGTCGACTCCGAAAGACTTTTTTTCATGACAATTTTATTTACTCTTAGAATTCTGAAAATCTGTCTTGATGTCTGGCATGGGACTCGAACCCTGGCTTTACATCTAATAAGCCAACACACTACCTACTAGACTACGGCGACTTTAAAAGCTCGATTCATATCTCACATTGAATCACGAGAGTTTGTAAATTCTGCAAGGATCTCTGTAGGTTGCCTTCAGGCTAGCATGGCAAGTAACCAAAATAAATGAAAATGATAGAGAAAGAAAGAAGACAACAAAACAAAATTGAAAAGTAAGAACAATAGTCGACAATGAAAAACGAATCAAGATAGAAGAGAAAAAAAAGGAAAGGGAAATATAGAAAGTCTTCCCATGAATCTCTACAAATCAGAAATCCTTAAAGACCATGGACCAGAGACTACGATCCTGAAAAGCAGTTCAAAGGCAAAAGCCCTGCTGGGTAGTTTCAGACTCACCTACATCCACCGCATAGTCTGCTGAAAAAAAAAGGTTCGGCCTTAGGGCACAATATCCAGTGAGAAATTCTAATGGATTTCCTTAGAAATATCCTAACAAGGTTTTGGTATTAAGGCGGGCACGTTCCTGGGCCTTACTAGCTTATTCACCCTTAAATTGTTTATTTGCTTGTTGATATCTTTTCACGATCAGAAAATAAAGGATACCATAGAAGATCTTACAGAGAGGCCTCTGTCACAAATTCGTTTACTTAATTGGTCATTACAACCCTTCAGTCAGGATTACGACCAAGCTTTTCACATGTTGTGTGTGTTAATTTTGTCCATATGTTGCCGAACCTGCTGTTTAAAGTCGACTCTGAACAACAAAAGTTTTTGAGAAACTTTTCATTGTAATTTTATTTGATTTCAGAGATTTTGCCAGAAATCTTCTGAGAAAGAAATATTATTTCATTTTTCGTTTTGTTAGAGATATCTGGGCTGGGGTTTAATCTACTAGACCACAGTATCACAGAAACCAATACAGTTATATGGTATGCTTGAAGAAGCATTACAGAGAGGATCCTTTCTTTAGGCTTACACTATTCTTCTAAATAAAAAATAAAGACTTTCTTACTTCTTCTTTTTAAGCCTTTTTTGTTATTTGTAATGCAAATAACAGATTAAATTATAAAGTCCATAAACACTACCCCCTTTGTAACTCCCTGCTACAACGTATTTTCCCGCTTAGAACACAATATATGACCAAGAAGGATCCCTTCACTGAGAGGTAAACGTACAAAACAAAGATAATTCCTAGTAATTGATACATGCCAGCAGTGCTACCAAATTTAACGGTATTATATAGCCGTATTATTAAATACAACTTCTCCGCAAATTGTGAAAATGCTGTGATGAAATTTCATTAAATTCTCCACAAATTGCAGAAATGTATTCTTCATTAAATCATTATTTTTTGAACTCACATATAAAATTTATAAAAAAAAAAAACGAGACAAATAATGGAAAATGAAATATTTTTCCTTTAAATTTCTCTCCGTGTAACAAGAGTCCACCACCAATCCATTCAATATTTCAACCACATTTATTCTATTTTTATGGCTATTTTTCAAAACGTATTGCTTTCACCTGGTCATGTAATGTATTTTCAACAAATATTCTATGAATATATATATTTTTCTTCTTCTTCTTCTGTTTTTTTTGAAATGGCTTTGGAAAAAAATGTCGGTAATTTGAATATTTATTACGTTATTACGTTTAACGTTAACGTAATAATAATAATAATACAAACCAAATACAAATAGAAATACAAATGAAAATGAAAATATTCTTGACCACTATTACCATGTATTTATTAGTCAAACGGTGGAATACCACAACAACAAGCCAAAGCAAAAAAAAGTATGAGTAAAAGCCATTTGACTATCGTTTGACTATTTTTAGGGAATTTAATTTACGGCTTTTATAGGTTTCAACTTATAACAGGGAGTAATTAATGGCCTATGAGTCAATGTATGTACATAGGTACAATAGTTGGTTGAATACATATGTATTGGTATTAATGAGAACGAAAGGTGTTTTTTAAGGTGGTTTTTTTCTTTTTGCTCTGTTCAAACCAAAGGGAAACAAATTAACATATGAGGTCAATAAGGGATTGTTAGTCATACATTACATTTTGTTTCTTGTTTTTTCATTTTTTTATTATTATTATTATTGTGGTATTGATAGAAATTAGTGAGGGTTGAAGGTTAATTTTCAATTGAAATAAATGATTGGCTAGAAAATTTTTTTGAAGAATAGTTTGAGAAAAATGAAGGGAGGTTTTGGGAGGTTTTTCGTTTTATAAAAAAACGATACAAAAAATATACACTCTTGGGGGTTAGTATATTACATTAGACAGATTAACTAAACCAATCGACTGACCACTAGAGTACCTTACAGCCAATATTCTAATTTAAAACTAAAAAAACATCTGTCTTGCAGAAGCAAACAAAGTTGTTGTATATAGAATAGATACGATTATAAAATAATCCCCACATTGGAGTCATTTTATTGCTTAATACTTAATTAATTGACTAGTAGAACCCCTTTAGTTAGGTTTACATCAATCAGTGGCAGGAGCTAAAGTCTAACGTAGACTTCGAACGACAGATTTAAGAAACTTTTCATGGTAATTTAATTATAAATAATAATAAATAATTGGCCATTACAACCCTTTAGTCTGGATTACGACCTAGCTTCTCACAACATTTATGATGTGTGTGTTAATTTTATACATGAGTGGCGGGACCTACATTCGACTCAGAACGACAGAATTTGAGAAACTTTTTCAAGGCAATTTTATTTACTTTCAGAGTTTTTACCAGAAATCTGTTGAGAGGAAGCAGCCGAACAAATAATTTTTCGTATTTAATTTTGTTTGAGATGTATGATCTGGGGTTTAAACCGTGGCATCACGTCTAGTAAGCCAACACACTACCTACTAGACTACTGTAGGTGGCTTTTGGCCACCAACAATATCCAACAGAGATCGGAAGCAGACACAATTTCCATGGAACAGAAATAGCAAGTGAAACAGTAAATTACAAGACAACTTGATAAGACCCTCGTTTAACTGGAAAACATGACTTCGCTGATACATATAGGAAACAACTCGTCAGCGAAATTATACGTATGATCGGGAGTAAAATACAGGTATAAGCCTATAACAGATTCGAATGATATTTATTTGTAATGGTCGTATACTCTTTATTGCTTTAACGACAAGGTCCATAACAAAACGCAATAATTACATTTTTCAAGTTTTTTGATTTTTTATTGAATCCTATTCTATACATTGAAATCTATACTGCCTTTATTATAAAGCATTCCAAAACTCAATAATTACACTGTAATTCAATATCAAATATAATGGTTCAGAGCAAAATGCAATAATTACACATCTTTGCCATAAATCGCTACAAGAAATTTTAAAAATGGCTTGTGGCAATTCTTAGATAACTGTAAAACTTTAGAAAGCTGCTGTTGCAAGAGCTGTTTGCGTTGGTTCAGCTTTATTGGCACATTTTGATACGCTCAGTTTTTCGGATGTAGATACCACCTTACGACTATTTTGAGACGGTTGTGGTGGACAAAACAAAAATATGCATATTATTCATACTTTAATGCATTGGATGTTAAATAACGCGCCAAAGGAGCTAAAGCAAGTGGAATTATATTTTCCTGTCCGTGGTCATAGTTTTTTTTTACCAGCGGATCGAGTTTTTGGACGTGTTGAAAAAGACTTGAGAAAGAAAACTACCATATTTATCAATGAAGACTATCATCAAATTTATCCTTTACATGGACGAGTTAAGATATTAGGAAAGGATTGGCACCTTTAAGATTTAAAAGCGTTGGCAGAATATTATCGTCCCATAAAGGGCATACAAAATATGAAACGAATTTATCTTAAACTCTCCTCAAGTAAACAGAAGCAATGTGTAGTCAAAACTTTTGAAACATACAAAGTTGAAGGAAACGAAAAGTTTACCAGCTATCTTAAACGAGGCAAAAGACCCCCAAAGACGCTTGATAATATTCCTCTTGGTGTTGCAATTAGTTTTGAAAAGAAAGCAGATGTTTTAAAACTACTGGAAAAACATTATGGCCAAGGGTGGTCACAAATTTCGGAGTTAGAGTATTATGCACATATATTTTCAAATCAGCAAGGAAATAGCGGCAATGATGAAGTCGATTCAATTTTATGTGAGTGGAGGATGACGTTGAAATGAAAGTATAAGATAATAATTTTTTGTATTTTCTTAATAAATTCTATGAATCTGGATTACATAAATTTAATTTAATAAACGTGTTTAACATAAAAAAGCGTTTTCATTTTTCTACAAGTAGTTGCAATTTAAATCAAAATGACATAATACAAGTCTATTCAAAGCAAAAAGGAATAATTCCAACCCTAGTTCAGATCAAAACGCAATATTTTCATACAGTTCAAAGCAAAATGAAATAAATACTATGATTCGGACCAAAACGCAATAATTCCAAATTTGTTATCTAAATAACTTTAAAACAAACTGTCAGATAAAATAATGAATTTGTGATTAATATTGTTTTTTGTAGACAATAACATCTCAATAATTGTTTTTTAAAAAAATGTTGTGCTACTTACTTAAATTACAATTTTTTATTTATCCAAAAAAATGTTATGGTGTAATTATTGCGTTTTGTTATGGACCTCCTCATATGTATAATGATTGTAAGAATATGACATACAGTGAGTGTCAAAAGAAAATGTACATTAAAAAATATGCATTAATAAATTACCGTTATTATTATTTTAAAATTGTTTCCTTCACAGTTTTTAAAATTAAAAAAAAAAATTTTAAAAAATTACAAAGAATTCGAAATATTGTCAAATTTTTTCGGGCACTCTCCTTCCTTAAATGGTAAAAGTTGAGTTTGGTGATTGTCAGAATTTTATCCGTATAGTATACAGTTTCTTTTGATGATCACTGTATTTAACCATTATATTTAATTTATTTAAAAAACTACTTTTCCGCAAGTTACAATTCTGGACAAAACTAATCAATGTTTCGTGTTTAATTCAAAAGAAAACATACTCCGCCAATTTCAGTTCTGCATAAAATTTACAATTTGTTTGGGAAAACGAGGGAAATTTGGAAAAGTTCATAAATTTATAAGAGAATACAATGTTTAAAACTTTTTGTTTTTTTTAATGCAAATCCATTAAATATTTGTCCCTATGACTGTTAATTTTATTTGACTTTACTTTGACTTTTTTTTACATTTAAACATGCAATTTATTTATTAGTAACGATTTTTTTCTTTTTGACTCACCATCCATATGTCAATTTCTATTTTGTTGTTGTTGTTGTTTTTGTTATATTTTATGACTTTTTTTATACTGCGTATGGAATGACTTCTAAATGATTTGTCAGCAGACAGTTCATCAACATTCAATATTATTAACGTATTAAAAAAAAGAAAAAAAATACATGGAAAATTATGGAAGAAAAAAAATGAAAGGAATAGAGACGACAGACAATAACAACATATTGTCATAAATTTTTTATTATGCTTATAACATACCATACATATGTACACACATACGAGGGTGGGTGGGGTGGCTGTGGTATATGAAGCCCTCTTCTTCTTACTTTTTTTTATTATTCATATTTAAGGTGAATAATGTTCAGATTAAAGGAAGAAGCAAAAAAAGAAAAATTTATTTCGATAACTTTGACAGATGACATGTCACTGACTCTGTCATTTGAATATGAGCATTTGCTTTGTGATTAGAAGCGAGTTGGGTGCAGGGGGAGGTAAAAAGTTCATCTATTTGTTTTCATTTTTTGATTATAAATGATTAAGTGAGTGAGTATCAGTGAATACGAGTGAGTAGCTACTATGCATGTCAATTTATTTGCGTGTAGTTAACGAATTAACGATAAGTTTAACATGAGTACCCTGGGGGAGGGAGTTGGCAGGGTTGACTTTGTCGAATATTGTTTAACAAATTCATTTTGTTTTTCTTCTTTTTTTTATCATATTCAATTGCGTTTTTGAATACTTTTTGAATGTTTAAAATTTGTAATAATTAATGATAATTGTAATTAATAAAAAATATATGTATTGTAGATAGAAAAGTTACTCATGATCATTTATTAATAAATATCATGACCATATGTGAAATGCTGTTGAGAAATATTTTGTTTATGTTTTAGCTTTCCATATAAGGGTTAAATAAAGCAATTTAAATAGTTTTTTAAAATACGAAAATTTATTTGTAATAATTTTTAAACTAGGACTTGATAAGATTAGTTTTTTCAATGGGAAGGAGTGTCAGTAAACCTATTCACTTGGTGTATATACGCGTAGTAGTGAGTATATTTCTGATCAAGTGGTCTATCGTGGTCATAGTAGAATCTAAAGGTACTTACAAACGATAAATCAATTTTTATAACAAAGTTTTAAAACAAAGTGCACTCTATTAGCATAAAAACTAAGCAATTTTTTAAAAGGTTCAGACTATTGCTGTAATTTTAATATTTCCTCATATTCTAATCATCCCTTTTAAGGAGGAGAGTGTTGAATAGTGACATATGAAAGTCGTTTCTTACTACACCGATTTCTGCAACTTCTGCAGAAACCACAAAAGGAGGCGCCTAGTCAACCTGTATGCATCGCGTTACACAATGCATCGTCAGGATTACATCCATGTAATAAATGTCAAGTCAAGGAAGAGAAATGAACTAAGGAGGCTTCTGACATCCAGCCTAATAATGTCCAAAGGGGTTTCTAGGCGCGGATCATATGTGGGGGTTTCTAGTAGGGTAGCCGTACTATCCTTGTTCCTTTTTGTCAATCATCTATGAGCTGATGGTCTGCATTTCGAGAGAATTCGAAGGAAGATCCATTAAACTCTATGCCATTCCAGAAAGGCCTATTTGGATTGACGGTGTCTAAGTACCTGCTCAAATAGTTGTTGGGAACCTTATAATCCAGCGGTACCAAGCAATAAGGGTTTAAGTGTTAACTTCTCCATGAAACTACTCTCAAGTTAGCAGTTTAATGAGTTCAACATGATTGCAGCAGTAGCTGCCTGTCGCCCCACGAGAAAATCGGTAGGAAGTAAATTTTTCAATGACGTGACTGCCGTCTTCAGGGCAATGGTAAACAGGATGACTGATTGCTTTTAATATCTTCTAGAACCTTGCAGTTACATTGTTTTGCAATTGCTACCCACTACACGGTCGATCCTTACAGCAGTAGAGGCACAATTATCGCCCTATATAGCCAGGATATTGCAAAGGGTTTGAGCCCCCATCTTTTACCAAGAGCCTGCTTTCGAGTATTTCGCCATAAATGTTCGCAATCGAGTATAAACTTCTGACTGTAGAGCAGAAGCTAAGTTCGAAATTCTATATTTCTTAATGAATAACATGAGCTCGGTATTCTATGGATTAATTTCCTCGGTATTCTGTGGATTAATTCTCTCCACTGGGAGAGGTTTATCTTTAGTTAGCCGTTCCGAGAGCAGTTCCTGGATCTATCAAGCAATCCCACCTTGTTTCCTTTTTCATTACCGATATGGCTGAAATTTATTTACAATTGATTTTAATATACCCGCGTCATAGTTGTTATTTTGTTATACGAATTTAATTAAATTTTCTGTAGTTTTTAATGGATTTATTAGGGAAACCCTAAATTAAAAAATGTAACTGCTTTTGCTCCTTTTTTATATGTTCCTGGGGTTTGTTAAACAATTTTTTAAATTATTTTTAAATTAGACTGGGAATTTATTTTAAAATGTTTGTTTTTTATTATTAATTCCTGTTCATATCAATTTAATAAGTTTCTCTAAAATTTTGTGTTTTTTTTTATTACTTTTCCAATTATTTTTCTTAAGTCTCTTTCCTTTTTTGCTCTTTTCTTAATAGAATGTCTATTAAATTATATTCTATTACTTGTGTAATAAGAATTGCTTGTTATCTCGTGTTTTATGAACATGATCATGATCATGATCATTTTCAAATATCATTGAGGAGAAGACCCGCATGGCAAGAAGTATAATGTATTCCCCTTGTTTTTTTCTTCTTTTTATCATGAAGAAAAGAAGTTTAACTAAGAAAAACTAACGTAAAATAAATATTAATGTTAATGCCTCTTGTTTTTTTATTATAGAAATTATCAATCAATTTATGGTTATTAAAAAGAAGTATTTTTAATGATAAAAAAAAAACGATATGAGGACGACATAAGAAAACTTTACATTAGTTAAACATTAATTACAGAAGAAATAATGAGCCCAAGATAAAATAAGAAAATAAAAAAAATACTTTAAATTGCATGATAGATTTCAAATAATATCATACAATAAAGGGAAATACAGAGAGTGGCCAGCAAACCAAGGACATAAATAAAAAAAACAGAAAATAACAAAGAAAGATGCAAAAAAGCTTTGGATATTATAACAAATCTTAAGAAAATAATATAAACACAGTAGTTGCTTGTCCCTTATTTACTGTGTGCCCCCTTTTGTTAACATCTGCATTTTGAGTTACAATATTTGTGTTATAAAGTATCTTAATAAGAAACTAAATTGTTACTTTCTATTAAAAAAAAATATTGTAAAAAACATACATACAGACATACGGTATTACATGCAAACTACAGACAATCAAATTGTGCTTGTAAGAAAACAATGGAATGGAGTTAAGAGGAGTTGTACTTAAAAATTAATTTCCCACAGACCAATTTAAACTCAATGTTTAATTTCTAATAATAACACACATACACACAAACACACACAACATGGCAAAGAAACTTTTCATTTGTAACTGAGAGAGGCCATTTGGGTTGGGTTTTTGTCGTTAGACAAACATTATTTGTTAAACGGAAGTTTAACTTGAAAAATCTATTTGAACAACAGAAAAATAATAAAAAGAAAGAAAGTAAATACAAATAAAACACAAATAAAAATAAAAATTTCCTAAAGAAACTCATAAAAAAAAAGAAAGAAAAAAAAACAAACAAAAAATCGGAACACTAGTAGTACAAAATTCACACTTGAATTGTGGTTAAATTTTATTCGAAACTGGATTAATAATAATGGTGGTACTAAAACCATACACACACACAAACATACATTGTCTTACAATTGAAAAGATATGTATGTACGTATATGTATGTACTCTAATAGATTTCAATTGCCCTCATATACCAGGCCACCACATCCGGTGCAAATAAACAAAATTAGTCAGAAAGAAAAAAAAAACACGAAAAACAATACCTTACGTTAAGATTTATAGATTTTAATTTAAGACATATTTTAGTTCTGTTTCTTCTTCTTCTTCCCCTCTTCATTTCTCTTCTGTTTGATTCACATAAAAAAAATTAATTTCAAATAAAATTTAATTGTAGAACACAATTGCAAAAATACAAACAAACAAACAAACAAAAAAATAATAATAACAAAACATTGTTAAAAATAATCATAAATTACGGATAATTTATATAAAAATACAAAAATTTGTTTAAAAAAACTTTTGTCTTTCAAATTTTGGCAACAACATCTGAAAATTATAAGAAATGTTGTAGTATTTAATGTAATTGGCTTAACTTTTTTTATATTGAAATTACTTTAAATTGAAAAAATTGCTTAACAGCTTAACTACATAGGGAGGTAGGTTAATAGGTAGGTAGGTAGGGAAGGAAAAAGGACATCAAGCCTTATCGCCTAAGCCATTGCGCGTAAAGCCATGTAAATTTAAAAGAAATCTGTATCATGAACTAATTTTTTCAGAATCTTGTAATTCATTGTGCTTAAATGAGTAATCTCATCCATAAAATATTGAGATCTCACGCGTCCATAAGCTCAGTAAAAATGTAATCCATCCATAGTTTCGATGTGCTCTCAACATTCCCTGCATTCTCTGTTGTTCATCGCACTTGTTAGGTTTAAGTGCATCTGTAATATCATTCTGATCTTAGTATTTTCCATATCCGATCCGAATCAATGTTCTGTAGCCTCTAAGTAATATTTTTCCTCTAACTTGATTTTCAGAGTTCCGAAAAGCTTTGAGTTTTCCTAGTTTACCTTCGGTTATTCTTCCCCTATGTTAGATAGCTTATTTTCTTGTACATTTTTGACCACTCCCAGACGAGACCGCACTGTTCCATACTGTTTAATCTGTAAGAAATTTTTAATCGTTTTCTATCAGGTTTAAACAATTCCAGACTTTATGTTCCTGGAAGACAATACCCTAATAGCCATTTGGCTGTCAGCAGAAGTTTTTATATCCCCCTTAAAGCAAATTTAAGCTGGCCCAAATCAAATTATACCTTCGCTTGAAACATCGTTTTGTGGTTAAGTAGATGGAAGCATAGTCTGGTTTCTTGTTGTACTATATATAGACACCTGATCAGAACCTCTGGTTGGAAAAAATTACGTAGCAGCTATAGTTTGTCTCCTATACTATTATAAAACTATCCAGTCTAGTCCTATCCCTTCGTTTAGGGAGGTAATTGTGTTAGAGTGTCGTTTAAACAGGATTGTCAATACAGGATTGAAGTTTGCTATTGATCGCAGTAAACATGCTTGGTTATCCTGTCCCATATCTCAGCATTATGAGCATATTTTAGGCCTTTGAATATATGTACATATATGGGCGATGCATTTTATGGCCCCGTTTAATCCATTCCACTATAGTCTGTTGCTGGTATACAGTAATGTCCGTCTCATATCTTACTCGTATTTCAATTGTTTATAGAGATGCGATTGTTTCCAATCTCATCGCGCTGATTATTTTCAGACATACTTCAAATCAATATTCTGACGTTTCACTAACTTGAAAATGATGCTCACCATACTAATGAAGTTTGTGTTAACAATTGTCGAACAACGCTTCTGTAAAGTCAGTGTATCATCCTGTACGTACTTTCATATCTAATTTTCCTGTCTGTCTTTCGAAGTGGAGCAACTGGACTGGATAGCCACTGTGTTAAGGATTATGAAGGATATATTTGGTGAAAAATTCTGATCTTTCAGGATGATTATCTCTGATGAGGAAACAGTTTTTTTTCATATTTGCTTGTTTTGTTTTAAAATTCCAAGGTCTCTCTACGTCCTTCTTTTAATTTTTTTCCAACTTTTTTTTCTTCTATTTTTGTGACTTTTGCAGGATTTTTATTTTATACTTTTCCATAACATTACAATTATAATAACTTAACAGTCTCTGTACAGTATCTTAACTTAACAGACTCTTAACAGTTTTACTGCATTGGGAGAGGGGTAGGCAAAAGGCAGAAGTACTTGCTGGCACAAAGTTCGCTGCTTTTAACCACTGTACGGTTCATACCTCCGTATTAAAAAAAAAAATTGGGAGAAAATTTCTAATTTTTTCTTTCCGTGAATAGGATTTTTGGTTTATATTGTCCACTTTTGATTAACTAGGGCCTGTATTTTTAATAATTTGTCGTGTTGTTTTTTTTTGGTTTTTTTTTATTTCAAATTATTTGGCCTGCAGTAGAAATTTGTCAAGAGAGAAAAATATCCCTTTTTTTTGTCTGGTTGTTCTGAATTTTTAATGTTTTCAATTAATTTTTCTTTTATTTTCAACAAATTTTGTTGTTGCTGTTCTCGTTGTTGTGGTCTTTGTTCCTTTAAGCATTTATAATTTCTTGGGCAATATTTAATTTAATTTCTTGTTTCTTTTGGGGTTTATTTTTGCCCCACACCTCTTCATCTTCGGCGCCCTGTAAATTTTTAATCATAATTTTTCTTTGTTAAAGCAATGCTTACAGCCACAATAACTACAGTTTGTTGGCTTAAACTGTATAAAAGAAAACCAAACATATTGCAATTTTTTATAATAAAAAAGAGAAAAAATACAACGAAAATTATAACAATCGATCTAAAGAAGAGTATTTTCGTTCTTCTGTTCTTTTAAGGTTGTTAGAAATTATATTTTTTTCTTCACCCTTTTTGTGTATATTTTTCGGTTAAAAAAAAAAGGCAAAAAATCCATTTGTTTTGGTAATTTTTTTTATTAATTTTTGTTTAACTTTTCCTTTATTTTTTTTCGTTCGTTTTTCGGCTGGTTGATATTTAATCGCCTTCGATACGCTTCGTTTTATAAATTTTCTTGCTTAACAGGAAATGTTTTAAAGAAGAAAAAAAACGAAACGAAATCACAAAGAAAAAATTATAACGTGAATGTATTTTTCTTTTAGCTTTCCTATGCAAGGAAATTAAGAAAAACAAAAAGTATTCCTGTTGTGTAGTCTTTAAACACGCAGACGTTATTTTTTCTCCCAAATTTCAAAAGGGGTGTTTGCATGGTTATATAAAAGAAAGGATTTACTTTATCAATATTTTTATTATTTTTTCTTTTATTTATGACAACAATAAAGAAAAGAAAAAAATTATAACAAGATGTTGTTATTTTAAGCCCTTCAAGTCATTAATAAAAAATTAAAAACAAAATCAAAAAGAAAATTTTTTTTTTATAAAAATTTGTTCAGAGAGGAATTAAAAGTACCCTACACTACCTTAGGAATACAAAATTTAATTTAAAATTTAACAAGAATTCATAGAAAAAAGAAAATTATTTCAACTTGTAAATCCTTCTTGCATCCACAGCTCACTTCTTTTTTTCTCTTAACAACCGTAGTAATTTTTTTTGCTTATGTTTAAAATGGGTTTTATTAAAACAAATATTTTGGTTCGATAACCTTCAGTTTTTGAAGCAAAGCTATTATTTCATCAGTTCTTCGCTACTGGTCCAATTGAATTCTGCAGGTTCCTAAGAAATTTATATCATAATGGAGTTCTATAAACGCAAAGTTGAATTTGCAAGGTCTAAGCTATGTAGTGATAGCGATTTACAACTCACATAAAGAAGTTCTGCAAACAAAAACTTGAATTTGCAAGGCCTACGTCTATATAGTGATAGTGTTTTTACAACAAACTTTTAAAACGGCCGTAGAACAAAATTTTATATGTACTGTAATAGAATTTGGATGTTAAAAGCATGAAATTTTCTCAAAATTCTTGATATATTTAATTTTACTTTTAACAGCACACTTTTCAAAACGACCGTATTTTGTAGGAATTAAAAAAAATTATTTAAAAATTATTTTAATTAATTAAAATTATTTATTTATTTATTACAGTTTTTATTGCAAGATTTTAAAACAAATTTTGCTACACATTTTTTAGGCGATTTCAAAATTTTTTCAAAAGAAAAATTCCCCAGAATATTAAAACAATTCATACAACACCTTTGCCAGTGAAAAATGTATTATTTTCTGGAATAAAACTTCCAGTTATTCTACATGAAACCGTTAAAGAGAGTGTAGATTTCCTTATAAAAATTTAATTGGAAAGAAATTCTATTAATTCGTAACATTTTTATTTCCTCTTCATACAATACACGGGAATAAAATTATTCTAGACAATCAATCATTAGGAAAACGAAACTAAAAAAACACTCTGTTATAAAAATCAACCAACACCACATCGTAAGTAAAGTGAAGAGACTTTTAATAAATACTACGAGTATGATTTGGTGAACGTATGTAATCACTCAACGTAAAATTCAAATCAATCAAATCTAATAAGAGGTGGTAATACAAGCTACAATGATTTCTTATATTTTTTTGTTATTTTTCCCTCTCTGTCTCTGAATTATTATTTTAATGTGTTTTATTTTTATACAATTTTTTTTTTGATTGTTTTTTATTTTAATTTTAGTTTACGGAAGTAAGATTAGTTAAGTTTCCTAATCTAAAAAAATAGAAAAAAATAGAAAAGAAAACTAAATCATATAGGTTTTCTTATTTAGATTGCGTGTTTCATATCGAAAAAGGAAGTTAAATTTTTTCCAAAAAAAAAAATTTAATTTTTTCTAATTTTCCAAAAAACAAGAAAAAATTGTATTCGACTTGAAAGAATTTATTTCCGTTGTGACTTGAACTCATAATAATTGTTAGAACGAGTTAAGCTGTTTTGGTAGGAAATTAGAAAATGATAGGAAAAATTTCTATTAAATTCT
The DNA here is from genome assembly GCA_936449025.2 of Sarcophaga subvicina. Classification (NCBI taxonomy): domain Eukaryota; kingdom Metazoa; phylum Arthropoda; class Insecta; order Diptera; family Sarcophagidae; genus Sarcophaga; species Sarcophaga subvicina. Next base: position 1,888,923 of record OW388080.2, on the reverse strand, counting down.
GTCTTTGTTTTGTTCATTAAAATGCCTAAAAGTGCTTTCCTGTGTCTAATATTTTTCCCAATCAAATATTCAAAACTAAAAAAGTTTTAAAAGTTTAGGGACACATCCAAGGCAAGGGATATAGTGGCGTGACAAATCAAGTGGCTGTCAGCTCTCAACATGTCCGGTGTCAGTAAAGCAGACTTAATAATAAAAATAAATTGAGGCTACATAGAGATTATTCTCGGAAATATTCGGAACTTATGGAGTTTGCGGGTATTTTCCAAATGGAATTTTCTACACGGAAAACTACACCATCGGAAGATGTGCTTAAATTGTGACAAGAAACAGGACTTAGCAACACTAGATTATAGTCAGTACGCTATCGGTTCAACCAGCTTATATGAGTTTGTCTTAAGAAATATCCGCGACTAGTTGGAAAAGCAAAATCCACTGGACGTAGAAAATAGGGTCAAGGTCTGCTTCCCGGCTTTATAGTAATTCATCAGGCAGATATGCCTACGAAGAGCACAGCTCATGTGTCCCTAATGAGGCAAAAAAATTTGGAGTGTATTCTTCGCAAAAGAGGAGAAGGATAGAGGCAAATCTATACTTTCGCAGGGTAGTTGTAATAAGAAGAGCAAGTAACAAACAATCTCTAAGTAGTCTGAGAATAGTAGGGCGAAAATGCGTCAGCGAGACTGAACACAGGCAAGTACAGAAGCTCTGGTCATGCAAAAATCCTGGGTATAGTCGGCCTGAATGTACTCACCGACTACACGATACCTGAACCTGCTTTCAGTCTTGATTCTGCGACGCACGTACCGGATAGATACTTTTACGCTAATGATCCCACAACCTGATGCGGAATCTTTTCAGAACGACTAAACATTAGATCTTCCCTTGCGCTACCCGATTAGTATCAGATAATAGTACTTTAGTGGCTGAAATAATGGCTATTAAAATTGCCACCATGCGTATAAGGTATCAGAGTATATCGTATGGTGATATACGCATATTTAACGACATGGAGGCGGTCATTAGATCCTAGAAGACAATCTTATGTGTACAGCACATCTAAGATTGTCCAAGAATGACGGGAGGAGATAGTGTAACATTCCGACAGTTACCCTCAGGGTAACGGGGACATTGAAGGTAACATGACAAATCTGGCTTCACAGAAAATATAATTGAATTCCTACATGAGATAGGCACTCCTCTATAGAGCGACAAACAAATGATCTCACGATAACTTCATTCATTGGCAAAGGCATGATGGGATCATGAACCCACTGACAGGGTCACCAGACAAATTTGGCCTGATATTGGTATGCGTAGAACAGAATTTGTAGAACCTGAGGATCGTAACTGGACTTCTGATAAGACATTGCAAACTCAAAGAACATTTTAAATACTTTTCCTGGAATGGTTAGTTGGCTTTATTTGTTGCATGAGTTAAACTTTTTGTGGATGGTGGTGCAAATCTAAATTCAGAATACGTCATAATGGTTAGTTACACTGCGGATTAACAAATTTGGATTATACGCCACCATTTTTGGTTAATTTCTACAATTACAGTTTTCATTTGTGGAATGTAGAAGGAATTTAGACTGTTTCTTAGCTGAAATTAATATTTTAAGCTTTTAACCACGTTGTAAATAATTTTTTTTATTATTTGTTCTTTAATATTTTCCTTCGATAACGATATTTCCATAGTTTATGGCATTTAAAATCCTTGACCTGTGTGTGTACGAGTATGTCTCTGAATGTCTAAGGGGTTGTTCTAATTTTTAATGTAATTTCCATGTTCATGGTTGTTGTTTTGTTTTTCTTTTAATTGAAATTCTTTTTCGTTTTTTTTTCTGTTTAATTTATGCATTTCATTACAATTATCTTTTTGGTGTTTTCTTTAACCCCGCGAAAGCAACGTAAAATTAAAGCGAAATTCGAACAAAGAATTGAGTTCAAGAACTTTAACTATTTTTTATTGTGTTGTTGTTGAGAATAACGAGGGACGACAAAACAATAATTATTGAAAAAATTTTTTTTAAACGAATTAACATTCGAATTTAGTTTTTCTCTCTTAGCCACCAACATTGCTTGCCAATGTTTCAATGCTAAATTTGGCATTAAAGTGGCGCGAAAAACCGCGAATTCTTCCCCAAAAAATATTGCTATGCTGTGGTATATCGTATTTAGAAAATGTTAATTCCAGTAACAACAATCATTAATTGCGGCAGGTGAGGTGAACTCATTCGTGACAGATTATCGTTGTAACAATAACAAATAATAACAACAACAACAACAACAACAACAGGAACAAAAAAATTTATAATAAATATTGTTGGTAATAAAATGCCATTGTACCGATGATTATGATGATGACGACGACTACGACGACGATACGATGGTGATGGCGATGACGATGTTTCGAAACGTCTCAACACCACTATCACCATTACCACCACCATTTGGAAGTTAAAGCAAAAAAAAAACTTCAAGTAAAGAATTCTTCCGTTTTATTTCGATTTCTTATAAAAAAAAAGAAAAAAAAAAAAAGAAAGAAACGTAGACGATCGCATGTAATGTGCGTGTGTTATAAGAAAACAAAACAAAACAAAACAACGCAGCAAAAGCAACAACTGCAACCCAACACATGAGAAAACCCATCATCTCTCACTCACTTCAGTGAACCAATTATTTGTACTGTTTTTGTTGTACTTGTACTTCCATCAGTTCGTAGACAAATTGTATTGAATTTAATTGTTCGTCTTCCAGTTCCTATTTTTTTTTTTTAATTTTTTATTTCATTTTAATTTTCAAATCCATGTAGAAAAAAAACGTCTTTTTTGACGCTTCAGTGTTAAGCACGTTGAAATCGTCTTTTCAGGAGGAACAAGTTAAAATAACAAAAACAAAAATGAAAAAAAGAATGTAAAATGAAATTAAATAATGACAAACTTTAGTCATACATGAGTGATTTTTTTTGCCATACACCTAGTAAATATATATGATTTACACTGTAAGAAATTAATCTAAAATCACAATTCAGCTAGCTGAATTTAATTAAATTTTATAATTTTAAATCAATGTGTGATTAAGCTAAAGATTTAAAGCAATTCAGCTAGCTGAATATGGTTTTCGAAGCAATTCAGCTAAGAATATTCATGATAATTACAATTTTCTTAAAATTTTTATTTTTAAAACCTCAAGACCAATTCAGCCAGCTGAATAAAAGATATAATGCTGATATTAACGTAAACATATTATTTATTTAAAAGTTTCGAGCAATATTCCAGCTGAATTAAGTTTTTAGGGTTTCAGCAAGCTGAATAGGCATTTTATGCTGTTTTTATAAAGATTTTTCTAATAATTTTAATTTTTCTAAATATTTGATTTGCTGCATTGGTCTTTAGCTAGCTGAATGGATGTTTAGTTAGCTGAATAGGCTTCCAAACCTGTTTTTAGTACAGAATTTTATGTAATTTTTATTTTCATCCTTTAGGTCACGAGATAAATTATGTTTTTGGGTATTCAGCTAGCTGAATAGACTGTTTTATTCTCTTTTTATAAAGTGTTTTAATTTTTCTAAATATTTGATTTGCTGCATTGGTCTTTAGCTAGCTGAATGGATGTTTAGTTAGCTGAATAGGTTTCTAAAACTGTTTTTAATACAGAATTTTGTGTAAATTTAATTTTTTTTCTTCATTTCACTAGATAAATTATATTTTTGGGTATTCAGCTAGCTGAATAGGCTGTTTTATGCTATTTTTATAAAAAAATTTCTATTATATCAATTTTTTTGTAAACTTTGTTTGGCTGAATAAGTATTTAGCTAGAGGCTTTGAGCGTTTAGGGTATTTTCAATAAAGATTTGTACATTAATTTTATATTTTTATAATACTCCTTAGCTGAATTATATATTTTGCATATTCAGCTACACTTCTAGGTACGTAATGTGTTTGTAATAAAATTGTTTATGTAGATTTAACCTTGTTTTATATATTTGCTAAGCTGAAGAGATCTTCAGCTGGCTGAATGTGTCTTTATTTTATTTCTAAGAGAGGTTTTCATATTAAATTTAATTTTTTGTATTATTGTTTTGCTGAATTGCACTTTTGAATATTCCGCTAGCTGAATAGGTTCGTATTAATGATTTTAATTAACTTTTTATTATAGTTCCTTAGCTGAAGATTGTGTTCCCGTATTCAGCTGGTGAAATAGCGAAGAATTTTCAATATTTAATTGCCATTCCATGTACTTTTATGGTATTCAGCCAGCTGAATGGTTTACTTCTTAAGTCGTATTCATGTCAATTTAAAAAAAAAAAAATTTTTTTTTCTTAAGAATTTCTTCATCATTATGAAATAATAATTTATGGAAATTAATTTAATTTTTCCTTTGCTTAACAACAACAACCCTTATTATACATTTTCAATATATGTACGAACAAACATAATTAATGATCATTTTGTGTAATAAATACGCGAATTGTTTTCAGTTTTTTTTACGTTCGTAATTTTTCAATTGAGTCATGCTCGAATTCAACAAATTGACCACAATAACAAAACCAAGTTTTTGGCATGCCATGCAAAAAACTAAAAGGAATAGACAGTCAATATTGCACTTTAGAATACGGTGGTAACCACCATTTGACCATCAGTAACAAATAAATATTTTTTTTGAAAGGGAATGATACTGAACAGAAAAATAAAATGAGGAAAATAAATAAAAAAAACGAGAATGCATGTGAAAGGGGGAAAATTCTTGTAATGGTGGTGGCATTAACTGTAGCAGTAGTGGTGTTGCAAATTCTTTATATTCTGTATGTATGTGTGTGTGTGTGTGTGTGTTATCAGTGCTAAATAATCTTTTGGAATAAAAATTCTAAAAATATATAATAAATGCGAGGCGATATGCCTCTGCCATGTCAGCCACATAGTCGATTCAATATTTTAAATAATAAAAAAAAAAAATATCTAAAGAAACAACAACAAAATATAACGAATGACTGCTAAAATGATCAACGAAGCATAAAGTCGCGTCGCGTTGCATTCAATTTACACAAATAACAACAAATAAAAGCAACAAAAACAAGAGGAAAATAAAAGGAAAATTATGCTCAAAATTGATCAAAATTTGTAAAATAAAAAGAAGGGGTGCTCAGGCTAATGATGGCAATTCTAAAAATGTATTCACATATCGATAGTACGCAACTCGATATTGCTAAGTTATCGAGATGATTGGCAGCACAAGATTTTAAATTTAGCAACCAGCCCTCGTATTTATAAAACAGTGAAGGACAATGTTAAAACCATTATTGAAAATATTCTTTAGCCATCAATTTTATGTCGCAAATCCATTTACTCCAGCATAAAATCAGCATCATCATCATCGTCTCTTCGGTGCTATGTTTTGCCCGTCATTAGCGCCATTAAATTGCAATCGGTCGTTGGCAATAATACGGACTTAATATCAGTCAATGATTCAATTTGTTTTTATCTTATTGCCTGTATTAAATCAATTTTTATGATCAACCAGCACAAATGCTGCAGAAAAAAAAAACGAAGAAATAAAAATAAATGCATCATCAAACATGATGATTAGCTTGACAGTCTTCGTACATATAAACGCACGCACTCACTCACTCATTCACTTAGTCACTTGACACTGTTACGAGTACAACTTTTTTTTCTTTATAACAACAAAAAAGAAAAAATTGATGATGATGGATTTTTAACGATTCCGTTTTATAGCACAGAGATGACCGCAAACTACAATTGTCATAAAAATTACACGAATTTTGTAAGCAAAAAAGAAAAAAAGAAGAAGAGAAACCAAAGTTGCATGTGATAATGCCAATAGCCAGCTGAATAGTTCAAAAAATCTATTAAATTTGTAACGTATCAAAAGAGAATTTATTATCAATAGTTTCAGGAAATTAACCATATCCGCGTAAGTTAGCTGAATCTGGTATCCACGAGTGAGTCAACCCCTAGCATTTAAGCATTTACAATGCCTGTTTAGAACTTGCCTACATACTCTGCAGATGGCAAGAATCCAAAGTGATATTTATTGCCAAAAGAATACAAGTTTCGCCCACAACCACCATGAACTTCAAAGCCATGCGTCTGTATTCCTTTCTTCACAAAAGGTTAATTGGCGAAAGCAATTACAGAAAGCAATGCTTACACAATACACAGCTCCATCAAATCGGGTCATAGATTTCTTGTAAGCTATATAGAACGGTCGCCTTATCGTAAACAGTTCTGCGTGGCGGCCTTTGTTGACTTGCTGTTGTTCAAGCACTCTCCTTAAGAAAAGTTGATGATTATGTAGCTCAGTGGGTCAATTCGACCTCCGGGTACTGTACTTGTCTTGACAAGTACACGTCCTCTAACCTAACCATGTAGCTCAGTTTATTGGTGATCTCCTCAATATAAGCATCATATCATCATCCATGAGGAATGCCGATACTAAGAGGCGGTGAAATCTGGGAACACTATATGAGGGAGTTGTATCTTTGCTGCTATAGAACTTTATCAAGGATAACCAACCATGAAGATTATGGCTTCAAAGTGATGAATTACTCTGTTAAGATATAAATCCCTGGTTTCAATGCGTTCTAATGCTACTTTGCTCTAAGTGGAGCAGAATAAACTTTCTGGGAATTAATCCACAGGAGATCAGGCTCATGCTGTCTTCTTAGGAAATATTTATAAGAATTCCGAAATTAGTCTGTCAAAGGGTTATCAAAATCAACTTATGCTCTAAGATAAAATATCTAGAAATTAAGCGCAATTCCTAAATCTTTTAAAGGCAAAATATCCTTGAAAGCTTAAGCGGCTCTCCTTAGCTGCAAACAAATTCAAATTCCTTGCCACATCCTCGCAATACAGTGCAATAATTGAATAGAGAATGCTGTACGGATCGACCTTTTGGAGGGTAAAAGCTACAAAACGATGTAACTTCAAGATTCTAAATGTCGTAGGAAGGCAATCTGCTTTTCTTGTACCGTAAGTAGCAGCTTGGGCAACTTAGGCTACAGTAGCTTAGGCTACAAGGAAAGCAGATTGTCAAAGAACTTATTCCTTATTTTTGATTGATTATACGGTCCGTTAAAACTATCTTTGAGACCGTTTTCTCTAGCAGGGACTAATGGAACGGGAAGCTAGATTCTTCTTTCAATTCTTTTGCAATACATTCCGTTGCATCGAAAGAGGATGGGAAAACGGTTTGAGAACTTGGACTTCAGATTATCGCATAGAGTCCAGGAACTGCAGTGTATTCAAAGCAATATTATAGCGCGCATCTTTCAGACAGATTTCACGGCTATCCTCTGGCTACTCAGTAGCAAAGTATCACCAGGGAAGATACTGATCGAACCTAACAGCCAGAGACCAACTTCCAAGCTAGCCTTTGACGCAGAGCACACCGTTTTCGAGTGTGCACGCTGGCAGAGCTATCGCTGAATATAAAAGATAAATTCCATTTCAAGGCTCATCTGTTCGATCTCTAGGTTGAGCCGGCTGACAGGACAAAGTTGTTTATTTTTTCTCTCGTCTGGATATTCACTATGTGGTTTCATTGTTTATGGAACGTATGATATCTGCAAAAGTTGTATGTCGAATGGGAGGAAGAGACCGAGTTTTGCACTAAGCCGTATAAGAGTATCCGATTTCTTACTTCTAAGACAGAGCGCTCCGAAATGAGATTGAAGGACCTTATTATACCGGGTAATTAGGAAGTTGAGATGGTTTGAATTTCTTATAAAACATGGCAACAAATGAAATAATTTTTAATATTTAATCGTTCACCTGTAAATATTAATGTTTTTACACAATTTCGGATTTCTTAGTTTCGTTTACATTTTCATAATTCATTAATAAACGCTTTGCTGTACAGCTGCCCAAGGTGCCAGTATAACAGGCAGCTGTTCTGACATCTATTTTAACATTTTCAATGCCAGCGCTCAAGTTATTATTCGTTTCATTATAGAAGAACACCAATGACCAGTAATGATCTCTAGTATGGAGTTTCATTGATGAAATTAATCAGCACGTGACTACTACTGCTGAAGTGGCATGGCAGGCTCCCTTCTTAAATGATTTTTAATGTTCTCTAGTAAATGCAACCATCTTCACCTGTATGGAAAAGTTTTTTTTAAATTTTGTAGAAGGTGTAGAAAGAAGTTTTTAAGCAAAGTACTTTAGACAAGACAATAAATAAATTTGCGGTCCACTGGAGTCCCCTGGTTTTTATGCAGTGAGTGTGTGGTAAAAGTAAATGGAAAATAAATTGAAATCATTTATGCATGACGGTGTGAAATTTCACACCAAATAACCAGGCTTTTAATTGTTCACAAAACAAATCAATCACCATCACTAGAGTCATTATCATAAAATAATAACAACAATAAAAGCAGAGCAACAACAACAAGAAATTTCTCTTTAAAACATAAAAAAATAAAATAAAAATTTCGAAATAAATTTACGGGCCACAAATGATCAGTTCAGTTCGTTTCAGTTTAGTTTAGTTTTGTTCATGAACAATTCCGAAAACTCTAAACAACACCGGATGTAAAAGTCATGTTTATGTGGTTGTACTAGAATCGCTCTTTTGACCTCTCTGTCTCCCTCTCCTTCCAAAAGGCATTCAGCCATTCAGTCATTCGGTTTGATTTTAAGGGAACCCAACAAAAATAAAAAATGATCATAAAAAGTCAATCAACAATAGTCTTCCGCTTCTTTAACGTTTAAATAATCATCGAATGGAACCAATACAACAACAAACAACGCAATTGACTGACTGACTGACTGCATGGCTAACAGATAGTGTGTTTGTTTATTTGTTTGCTTGTTTACTGGTGACTCAATTGAATTCAATTAAAAATTAAATTTGCATTTTCAACAACAGAATTATTCAATTTGATTGTGTTTTTCTCTCTTTTTTTTATTTTATTTTATTTTTTTTGGGTGAAAACGCAAAAGACAAGTAGTTTTATTGTTTCATTCCACAAACAACAATTAAAGTGTTAAAGTAAATAAATAAAATACCAACAGAAACAAGTTTAAACAATTCAATTGATGTCTGTCTGTCCACACCATTCATGGTACATTGAATATCACACATTTGTTAAAACAGTTAAAGAGACATGATCGTCATGTCATTGTAAAACAGAAGGTTTTAAATTTATTTGCAACGAAAAACAACTGAAACTTTTAAATAGTGTGTTATATTATTGCTATTTAGCAATTCAGCTAGATGAATATCACTAGAATTGGCAAAAATATTTCAAAATTAATAATATGTCATTGAAAATTTAGTTTTGATGTAATTCAGCTAGCTGAATATCATTAGAATTGGTAAAAATATTTGAAAATTCGTAACAATTTGAACAAAATTTAATTTTATTGCAATTCAGCTAGCTGAATATCACTAGAATTGGCAAAAATATTTCAAAATTAATAAAATGTCATTGAAAATTTAGTTTTAATGTAATTCAGCAAGCTGAATATCACTAGAATTGGTAAAAATATTTGAAAATATGTAACAATTTAGAGAAAATTTAGTTTTACTGCAATTCAGCTAGCTGAATATCACTAGAATTGGCAAAAATATTTGCACATTATAAAAATGTAATTGAAAATTTAATTTTATTGTAATTCAGCTAGCTGAATATCACTAGAATTGGCAAAAAATATTTGAAAATTCGTAACAATTAGTACAAAGTTTAGTTTAACTACAATTCAGCTAGCTGAATATCACTAGAATTGGCAAAAATATTTCAAAATTAATAAAATGTCATTGAGAATTTAGTTTTATTGCAATTCAGCTAGCTGAATAAAATTAATTTTGTCGTAAAACTTTAAAAACTTATAGAAAGTTAAAGAAAAATAATATTTATTGCAATTCAGCTAGCTGAATATAATACATTTAGTAGCGAAAAATATTTAATCATTATAAGATGTTATAAAATTACGTTTCTAGCATTACATCTGGTGAATATAGGGAAACTTTTTAAAGTTGTACGAAAGATTTTCTTAAAATAAATAGTTTGCTCAGAAATTCATCAGAAATATACAAAACATGAATACAACAAATTTGATACAAAAAATTATAATCCTCTTAAGGAGAAAAAGAACAATTCAGTCAGCTGAATACAAAAGAAATTTGTCAATATTTTATAACTTATTATTGAAAGTTAGAGAAACTAATTTTTCCAGCAATTCAGCTAGCTGAATACATCACAAATGTATGATACTTTATTAAAACTTTAAGAAAATTATGTTTTACAACAATTCAGCTAGCTGAATATAACAAAATTTGTCAAAAAATTTGCAAAACTTGTAATTTATTAAAGAAAACTAATTTTTCTCACAATTCAGCTAGCTGAATGGTACAAATATATATCATTTTATGAAAAGTTAAAGAAAATTACAAGAATTCAGCTAGCTGAATACAACAAATCTTATAATTAAACTTTTAAGCCTTGCAAAAAGCTTATTCAGCTAGCTGAATACAATATAATTTAACAAAAAAATGTACACAACAATTCAATTCCCCCTTTATTATACCATCGATAATTATTTTTAATGAAATAATTTTTATGTAAATTAGAAAATTTCACTTTACAAGCAATTAACATGTTCAATGTCATGGAAAGATCAACAGACAAGATCATGCCACCAAAAATAAAATTTTTTTTAAAAAATATCGGACACCAACCGTTAGTGTATGTATGTGGTGCAACATAAATACCAACATTGACAGCTTAACCCCGCTAAAGAATAAACCGTTTTTGTGAATATTTACACGCAGCTAAAGAGACACAGAGACGCAGACACAGAGGCAGAGACAGGTGTAAAAATTAAATGAAATGAGTGGTATTTCTTCCCTTTTATTTAGCAACTCTCAAATTACATTGCAGCCACTACTATAAAGGAATTCAAGACACTAATAAAGCCACCTGAGGATTTCAATTGACCGACCACAACAGCACAGTAAATATAGCGCGCGCTCGCGCGTTCTAAAACACAATACAGCACAATAACGAAATTCTCTTACAGTCCTGGGTCTAGTAAATCAATCAGTGGCTCTCCATAAATACTCAGGGAAACCAGGAAAAATACCAGTTCCAGTTCAATACAAAAATGTCTAAAACAGATCATCATAATGATGATGACGATGACGATGACGCTGGTGATTATAATGATGGTGTGACGTTGGCTGGGCTATTTAGAAAAACAACAAGTAGAGGGGATGTTTTCAGTTACTGCCACTACTAACTAATGATGAGGGTGCAGTGAGTGAGTGCATGGTTGCCTGTTTCGGTTTCTATTTTTTTCCAATTATATTATGGGGGTTCGTTTCATTCTTAAGAAAAAAACGGGAAAAGTAGTTACAGCCGCATTTCAAAAACAGTCATTCTTTCTGTTTTTTTGTGTTTTTCTGTGTTTTTTGTTTTTTACATAATCAAAGAGGTCATCGTACATGAATAATGATGATGACACAGACAATGATGATCATTTCTCTTTAAATGAACCGTTCATAGCTACAGGTGTAACGCTTCATTTTTTTCTTTCTTTTTTGTTTTGTTTTTAGCTCGTGTTTCTAGTTCTTAAAGAAGCTATTATTGACCAGCCACCACCTTTGAACATGCGGTGTAATTAGGAAAATTTCTCTCTATTTGAAGAAGTGAAAGGTGACTGCGACAAATATTGTTGAGCCAACATGACAATCGATTATTGAGTCATAGAAGAGACACAATTGACAGCTGTCCTTAGGCTATAAACAATAGCAATACAACAAAACTAACAAGTAATCAACATGTAAAAGCAGTTTATTTTATAATTAGAACACACAGAAGAAGCAAAAAACCACACCAACATTCACTTTAGAGATCCATAAAGTGATAGAAAAACGTATGGAAAAAAAGAAAAAGGTCAGACATTCATTAATTAAAATGAATTTGTTATTAAAGTTTAGAAAAACAAGCTCTTTTAATCTTATATTCAGCCAGCTGAATTAAAGAATATTGTTATAACTCAGGATTTGAAAAGGCATCATCGTTAAGTTACCGAAAAGTAGCGGCTTGGGAGATTGCAACAACTACTTAACATTATTAACAAGCCACTGATAATCATCATACAGGGAAGGCTTCATAGCAAGGAAACCAAGACAGAGGAAAACCTACGAGACGAACAGAGAGGTTTAGGGCCAAGCACTAGCTGTATAGACCAAGCCAAGGTTAGGTTAGGTTAGGTTAGAGGACGTGTATTTGTCAATTAAGACAAGTACAGTACCCGGAGGTCGAATTGACCCTTTGTACAACGTCCTAGTTTCTCACACCACTTACGTTGTTTGTGTTAATTTTTGCGTCTAATAAGCCAACACACTACCTACTAGACTACGGCGACTTCAGACCAAGCCAAACATTCTACGCATTATACTACAAAAACAATCTCTTTTATGGCGTACTCTCCTATATTTTTTATTCGTAGATTTCAAGAAATCCTTCCGTAACATCAGACCAACTGCCATAAGGAAAGCCTTGAGAAGAAAAAAAAGCGTACCCCAGAAGATAATACAAGTCATCAGTGCCATATACGAGGAAGCAGACTTCTTAGTTCTTCACAACGGCGGCAATATAAGTCAATCTTTTCACACAAATGCTGGAGTAAAACAAGGATGCTCTCTTTCACCAGAGCTATTCACTTTCGTGCTGGATGATATCATAAGCAAAGTCTGTTCTGAGAGAAGAGTAATAGCATGGAGTCTCTCACGCCAATTCGATGATTAGGATTATGGGAATGATATTTAGCTGCTCTAGCACAAAGTCACCATTTATGCAAACAAAGCTAGAAGACTTAGAAAGACTAGAAGAGAAGAGGAATAACATGGAGTCTTTCACGCCAAAGTGAGGATTTGGATCATGCGGATGACATTTGTCTTCTCTCGCACAACGTTTCCAACATGCAAACAAAGCTAGAAGACTAAGAAAGACTAGGACGCAATGTTGAACTGGAAATAAATATCAAGAAAATCAAAGCCATGAGAATTAGGAGCGGGTGCTTAGGAATGGGTGCTTACCGGTCGAATACGTAGATGGCTTCAGCTATCTAGGCAGTATAGTGGTAACAAATCTAGAATGCTTGCAGACGTAAACAGGCTCAACAAACCGAGAGTGATATTCGAAAGGCTACAGTCAATATGGAGAAGCTCACAAATATCCAGACGAACTGGAGATAAACACCAAAAAGCATGATGTTGCGGGGCTTACTGGTCGAAGACGTAGATGGCTTCAGCTATCTAGGCAGTATTGTGACAACAAATCTAGAACGCATGTAGCACACGAACAGACGTAAACAGGCTTAACAAGCCGAGAGCGGCATTCGGAAGGCTACAGCCAATATGGAGAAGCTCACAAATATCCAGAAGAACTCGACTCAGAATATGCAATGCATATGTAAAATCAACTATGTTGTATGGAAGTCGGTAGGTAGTGTGTTGTCTTATTAGACGTAAGGCCACGGTTCAATCCCCAGGTCAGACATCAAAACGAAAATATGAAAAAATATTTCTTCGGCGACTTCCTCTCAGCAGATTTCTGGCAAAAACTCTGAGAATAAATAAAATTGCCATGAAAAGTTTCTCAAAGAAATCTGTAGTTCGGAGTCGACTTTAAACTGTAGGTCCCGCCACTCATGCATAAAATTAACGCACACAATCTGAGTGATGTGAGAAGCTAGTTCGTAATCCAGACTGAAGGGTTGTAATGGCCAATTATGTTATGTATGTATGTATGGAAATGAAACCTGGTTAGTATCCAACATTATTACTACACTATTAAGTAAAAACTACAAGGTATTCATCAACAAGTTCTTCAGAGTCATATGCCAGAAAATCTGGCCTAATAACATCAATAACATGGATCTCTAGAATCTAACCAACAAGGGACCCTAATAACACAAATAAAGCGTAGAAAATGGAGATGAATTCGGCCATACTGTTAGAAGGAATTCTGAAAGTATAACAAGAATGGCACTCGAGTGGAAACCTCAAGGCTTGAGAAGAGACATTGGATACATAAAAATCTAGGAGAGTGCAATCGTATATGGGGAGAGGCAAAAATAACAGTAGTCAACCGTATCAGATGGAAATGATTTGTGGAAGCCATATGCTTCCAAGAGGGGGTAATGGAATAAAAGCGAATGGTTTTTTTTTATGAGAAACATAAGTTTAAACCAATTAAGCTGACTTTGAAGGAATGAAACTGTGGTAAAGTATTTGTTTTTAATTTTAATTTAAAAAAATTAATTGAATTTAAATTGATATTAACGCTGGATTAACTATATTTTGCTTTACGTATTATTTTAGAACGTATTTTAGTTGTTACTTATTCTTAAATTTAAATTATCTACACGTGTTATTATTTAATTTATATATATGGACGTATGTACGTATAGAGTTATAAAATAAGAATTAATAGCTGAATTTAAATGCTAATAAATCATTTCATATACATTTTTTAAGTATTTTTACGTTTTTTTTTGTGTTAAAAGATATGTATGAATAATAAACAATAAAATTAAATATTGCCTTGATATCGTTTTAGTATTTGTTAAAAAAAAATGAGAGAAAACATTTTAATTTATATATGTAAGTACATATAGATTTATTAAAATCTATACGATATATTTGTGGATTTTATTGTTCATACTGCAGGCTATTATAAGCCAGTCAGCCAGCCAGCCAGCCAGCCAGCCGTCTCTTTTCTTCTAATAACGTCAAGAGAAATAATTTTGAAATCAAATGCGATTGGCTGGTTAGAGATTTTATTATTATAGCCCAGGCTGTTAGGCAGGCAGGCAATATAGTCGTCATTCAGCCACCAGCTAAACCAACTCAACTTACATTCAGACATTCACACATACACAGAGTTTAAGTTTTTAAGAAATCTTTTTTGTTGTTTCTTTTTTTTAATATGTTTTCTATAATAAAATAGAAAAAAAAAAACATACATATTCAAATAATAATTATTATCTACATAATGATGACACTGGTGCTAATGTTAATTATCATTATCTTTATCACAATCATCATCATCATCGCCATCATCATCATCATTAGATTTCGTTTGTTTTAGTCACAGTGCCAGAGAGAGAAGCGTTTTGGAATGTAAAACAAAAACTTTTTAACTCATTTAAATAACTCACCTTAAAGTAGTAGAGCAGAGTATAGTACGAGGTTTGTAGCAGCAGTTAAATATACTGTTTATTTAGTTTTTACACTTAAACTACAGCCTGCACTCGTTTATTTCGTTCTGCAGTAAAAAATACTGGCTTAACAAAGACAATTAAATTTATTAACAAGCCTTTCAAAAAACTAACTAACAAACAATAAAAATCACAATATGCTTCTACGGACTACAATAGGTCGTTTAAGTTCAGCAGAAGAAAGGGTTCAAATAACTAAATATGTACACAGTAGAAGCGGCCCATTGTGAGAATAGTATACCTTGCAGGATAATACATTCGTTTAAATATTGAGAATATTTAAAGAAAATTGTTTCTGTGTTCGATATTTTTTCTTATAAAAAAGAAGGAGTGGTAAACCTTTGATTCAGCTAGCTGAATAGCCACAAAAATATTCATTCTCTATAAATAACTTTCTAAAATATTAAATTGCCTTATAAAACATTTATTCAGCTAGCTGAATAGCTATAAAAAAGATCATTTTCTATAAATAACTTTCTAAAATATTAAATTGCCTTATAAAAGATTTATTCAGCTAGCTGAATAGCCATAAAAAGATCATTTTCTATAAATAACTTGTTAAAATATTAAATTGCTTTATAAAATATTAATTCAGCTAGCTGAATAGCCATAAAAAGGCTAATTTTCTATAAATAACTTTCTAAAATATTAAATTGCCTTATAAAATATTAATTCAGCTAGCTGAATTAGCTTAAACAGCTCGTACTATATTAATATGTATATTAAAGCTTGAAATTCACTACAGGTACCAGTTCAGCTAGCTGAATTTCTCTAAATCCAGCTGAATAGATATTAAAAGCCTTGTTACTTGTTAGTAACTGCAACAAACATTAAATGGAGAAATAAACTATGAATTTAGGTTAACAACTTATAATTTCTTAGATAAATATCTTTATAAAGCAATAAATTTACAATTCAGCTAGCTGAATAGGTGCTATAAGCAATAGTTCTTGTAAATATTAAAGAAATTTATTCCATTTCCTTTAACTTAAAGGTTATAGGGTCTTTTAAATGTCGTTTTTACTTGATTTCTATAATTATTTAAACTCGTTTTAATTTAGGAGGAGTCGTGAAATAGAGTCTAAAATAAATAATAACAAATTTTTAGCAAAAAAAAAAACAAAAAACGTTACGAAGACAAATATTTAAATGTGTAAGTGTGAGCAGTAGATTTAAGTCACATTCATATACCAATACACGCAGAAAAAATAGACAGAAGAAGACAAACGTTAAAAAAAAATGAAAAGAAAAACGTCCATAAAACTAAACTTTAACACTCGAGTGGTTAAGGTATGATAAAGTCATGGTAGCTTTACTATCTTTAGTTACTCTGGCTGAATTTGATTTGGCTGAATAACAGCAGCAGCAGCAGCAGAAGCAGCAGCAGCAAAAAAGGTGAGTGTGAGTAGTGTTGAAGTGTGTATGTGTGATTTTAAGGCGGCATTTGTTGTATTATTATTGTATCTTGTTGTTGTTGTTGTTATTGTTATTATTATATATGATTTTTTGAATTCATACTTTTATATGACAAAGTTATAAGCATAAGCATATTGTTGTTGTTGTTGTTGGTTTTTTATATTTCTACAGTTTCTTAAATTTTGTATCTCCTCCAAGCATGTGCTGTTGTTGTGGTGGTTCAAAATGACTGAACAAACTAACAACGTGACTTTGATGTTTGAAATGAGATTAGCATTGAAGCTTTTATTTTACGAAAAAGAACAAACGACCAACAACAAACAAACGAACGTAAACCTACACCAGACTACAAGAAATCACATAAGAATACCTAAGAAAACTAAAGCAAACAGAAAAAAAACAGATGGAAAAACGACAAAAACATCTGAAATATAAAATCAAGGAACACAGAAATTAATGAGTTAGAAAGAAAAGAAAAAAAAAAACAAAAAAAATTATTAACCAGTTGACGAGGCAAAAGAAAAACTATAAAAAAATAAGGGTTTTACTATAATTAATAACTCAATTCTGTTGGGCCATAAAAGTGTTGAAATGTGTTAAGCAGTTTGGCAAATACTGTAAATATGAGTAAAATACTTTAATTCAGCTAGCTGAATAGGTATAAAGTTGATTATTCAGCAACTTATTCGAAGAAAAAGAGGATCTAATTTAAACTCAAACAAAACGATCAGAAAAATTCGCATTAATTTCATTTAATAATTTACAATGCTGTAATTCAGCTGGCTGAATAGAATTTTTACACAGTATAAGACAGTATTTTATTTAATTGTAGGCAAATGTGTTATTCAGCAACATTTAACAACAAAAAAGGACAAAAATAATCAAAAACTACAAGATATACAATAAAATATACCAAACATAAGCAATGACGTTAATTCAGCCAGCTGAATAAGCATTACACGGTTATTCAGCAACATATTTAAAGAAAGAGATTATAAAAATTCGTCTCAAAGAATATGATGAAAAGGTCGCATTCATTTTATTTACTCATTCACAAAGCTGCTATTCAGCTAGCTGAATAAGATTCTTTTTTTACTTAATTGTATGTAAAAATGTTATCCAGCTAGCTGAATAGCGTTCTAAAGGAACGATTCACTTAGATGTTTCATTCCCTTCATATAGTTTCAGTTAAAAGTCCACACAATACTTTATATATTGAGTTTGGTTTCATTTAATTCGTAATAAACCGGTTCATCTAGTTCCGAGTATAACGAGGCAATAAGAGCTTGTCCTTGATTTTATTAGAACCAAGAATTTGAAATAGAGGTAATAAGTAACCCTATATTTGTATTCCTTTGTTAGAATAATTTTTGAAGATTGTGTAGGTAATCTGCGACAGATTTTTTATTGGCCACGACTGGATTATGTTCAATTCGTAGGACCTATACCGATAGGAGCAGTTAAAACAGAAGAAACCATCGGTACATGCCTTAAAAAGTTTTAATAATTAGAAAAACCTTTAATATCAATACAAAATTCTTATAAACAGTAAATAGCCTTAATTTATAAAGGCTTCTATTACTTTTGTTGAATATTGGGAAAAATTGTTATTCAGCTTGCTGAATTCCCCTAAAAAGGCTTAATAATTAGAAAAACCTTGAATATTAATATAAAATCCTAATAAATTTTTAATTCAGCTAGCTGAATAGCCTTAAATTATAAAAAGCTTCTATTACTTTTGTTGAATATTGGGAAAAATTGTTATTCAGCTTGCTGAATTCCACTAAAAAGTCTTAATAATTAGAAAAACTTTGAATATTAATATAAAATCTTAATAAACTTTTAATTCAGCTAGCTGAATTGTAATAAAAAGCTTTAATTTAAAAAGATTTTATATTATTTTTATTGCATATGTTAGAAAATTGTTATTCAGCTAGCTGAATAGCCTTACATTAATATAAATATAGAAAAATAAGTTTTAATTTTTTAATATTTCATTTAAAATTGCCATGCAGCCAGCTGAATAGACTACTTAATAGGAAATTTGTTAGGAAAATTGGTTTCGTGCCTTACATAGGCATACATTGTATTTGATGGATTCTTAAGAATATGTATTAAACAAAAAAATCTCTCTCTTACAACTTGTATGATTATTATTTCATGCTTAAGTAGACAAAGTAAAGCAGAAATTATGCTCTTCATTAAATATTCCCATAAATACCATAGAACAACAAAGGCAATAACAACAAAAAAAAGGAAAAAAAAAGTAATATTTTGCGCTTGACTTACGATAAATATTATGCCAGGCTATAGAAGAGATCTTAACCCCCTCCCCCTCTCTACTAAACAGAGAACATAAATTCTATGGATTCGTTTTTTTTCTGTTGCATTTAGCTGTTGTTGCAAATTGTTGTTGTTGCTGTTGTTGTTATTGTTATTATTTTGAAGCCATATTTTTAATAGAAAATATTTGCAATTTCATTGCTTTAAATAATTACAATATAAAAGTGATTAAAAAAACAAAATAGAATGGAATGGAATAGAATAGAATTCCTGTTGCAAAAATATGCTGTAAAGGAAAGAGGGGCAAGTTGATAATAGGGGGACAGGTTGCTATATTTTTACATAATTTACGGAAACATGTGTAGATAAATGAGAATTATTTTATACGCTTGGAACTCATTATCAATTCAGCAATAAAAGCAATAATTTTATGAAAAATATGGCAGCAACAAACAATAACAACAATTGCCATAATAGCGGGTATGAGTGAAAAATCTCTGGCTGCAAAGTTTTAAATGAAAAAAGAAAGAAACAGAAACCGAAACCGAAACAGAAACACTGCAAAACCATTCAAGCCAAGAACAATCATCATAATTAATTTTAAATACTTGCAATATTATTATAGACAGTTAAAAAAAAAAAGAGTTTGGTTTGTTGTTTGGGAAAGAGAACGAACGAACGTCTAATGGAGAAAGTACCCCTACATTGGGTCACCATTCTTCAAAGCAATGAATCTCAAATAAAAATGTTAAGAATTTCAAGGAATATATGCTTTGGGAACAAATGCTTTCTGAGTTATAATGATAAGAGTTTTGAAGTATAATAACAACGATTGTAGCTCGTTTGATAGCCAACCATAACCATTATCCCCGGAAAACTTAATCAACTTTTTGGAATAAAGAATGTGTTTCTGTTTTGGTAATAATTGCTTTAAAAAAATTGAATTTTCCGATGCATATTTCTGGCAGAAATCATGCATTCTTAAGCCAACAGCCACAGTCACAGCCACAGCCTGAGCCCCATTTAGAGCCATCATACACACACACAGGAGAAGGTAACAAAAGTCTTTATTGAAAATGAACGGGTATGGGAAATAGAAGAAAATTATTAAAAAAAAAAAACCACAACAAGAACAAAAAGAAGTATAAAGTTTTCCTCGCTTGGTTGGCTGTTTAATAATCATTCAAATAAACAACAAAAAAAAATTACACAGAAAATAATGTGAAAATCCAAGCAGGTTCAATTCAATTCTTTCTATGGTTCTTTGAAAATTTTCAAAAAACTTCCCAGCAATAGATAGACACACAATACATACAATCATACAGCCATACATATGTACATATATACTCATTCAGCTATTCAGCCAGCCAGTCAGCCGTTCATTTATTTGTATCTTTAACGATCAAGATTTCTGTTTTTTTGTTTTCATATATGAAAGTATGTACGTATGTATGTATGCTTGCATTCGTCTTTTTAGCATTTCATAACAATATTTTATAAATATTTGCCATCGTCCATATATATTTACTATATAGAGACGATAAGTCATCATCATCATCATTATCAAAGTTTTCCCTTAAAAGATTCATAAAATTGTACAAAACAATACGAGGCATTGGTTGCCGTTTTCCGCATGACAAAAGAAAGTCAAATTCAACAAACGCTGAGCTCTGATGATACAAATAATCACTAACAGTCGAAAAATATCAGAGGGGCGGGCCACAGGGCACAGGGAAGAAAGGTACAAGAAAATTCTCTAACAATACTTTTGTACAAGAGCATACGATACATATGTACATATGTGAGAATTCTGGAACAGGTTGCAATGAAAACAATAACAAAAAAAAAAACTAAAAACTTCTTCTTCCGTAGTTATTAACCCTTTGCAGAGCTGCACGGACAAACGTTTTGTGTTCGAAGGGGAATTTGCTCCCCATAATGCATTGTGAAAGGATGTTGGAAATTGATTTAAGTGGTCGTTACAATTCTTCTGGCAGGATTATGACGTAACTTCTCACACCGCCCATGTTGTGTACGTTAATTTTATCTATGAGTGGCAGAACCTACAGTTTAAAGTCCGCTTCGAACGACAGATTTCGGAGACAATTTTCATGGCAATTTTTATTTACCCGCAGAATTTTTGTCAGAAATCCGCTGAGAGGAAGTCGCCGAAAAAATATTCTTTAGATATTTTCGTTTTGATGTCTGACCTGGAGTTTGAACCGAACACACTACCTACTAGACTACGGCAAAGATATACGTTTTAATAAGCCGTTTTGGTTGATATGTTTGGGTTGGGGTTTGAAACACTTCCTTACATCTATTAAGCCAACATATTATCTACTACGGGTGAATTCTGGATGCTTATCAAGCACTTGGTAAGAGTTATTCTTGCAAAATATCGAACAGAATCCTAAGGTTCTCTACGACAATATGGTCGTGGTAAAGTACGTAAAGATATTAAAGGGCAGTACAACATATCGGTTGGTTAGCAGGAGACGATAGACTAAGAACTTAAGTTTTGTTTGTATGAATTTAAGAGTTGTATGTGGAATGAACTTAGGCTGTTGACTTGTTTATCGACTTTGTTCTTCCTACCAAGGAAGCATTGTTTGCTGGCAGGATCCACACTGCTAACTATTGAGTATATGTACTTAGGCTGGTGACTTGTTTATCGACTTCTTTCTCCCTATAAAGGGTACATTATTTGCTTCTTCTCTGCAGGTCCTCATTACAAGAAACACGAAAGACATCCTAATCAAATACGTTTGCTTTTCAATCTGTTAAATGGTACTAATGTGTGGTTCTTTCATGTATCATCTGTGTATCCAGGCTCTAGGTTGGCGAAATGGAAAACACCGTAAATGAAATTTCCATTGTCTCTCAATGGGTTAATAACAATTTTCACTGATTTATGTTTTTTAAGTAAAATTATTATTATCGTTGTTGTTGTTGTTGTAATGTTAGTTATTTTTAATACTATTGGCGTGTTACTTACTCACAAGTAATCTTTCCCTATACTTCCCTATATTCCAGTAGATTTTTTTTATTCTCTTCATTTTGGTCTTTTTTTTAGCCATTTAGAAAACTTAATACAACAAACAATACAGCAGGAATAAAAACAAAATAGAAAAACTACGACACACAGAGTAACTAGATTGTAGAACATTAAGAAATAAATCGAAGTACGTTATAAAATAAATTCCAAATAGAAAAAGAACCGAACAGAATAAGAATCAAACAGAACACATAGCTAGCACTCAGTACCGAATGTACTTATTAAACGAAGAGAAAATAAACAAAAGAATTTGAAAGAAGAAATTCGCGTGTTAAAATAATTTCGAAATTATGATGATTACCACAGGCCAGTGTGTGTGTGATTGTAAAATTATGAATGAAATGAACGGGAAAGGTAGAGGAATGAAGGTATAGATTTATAGAAATATTGTGTTACAACAACAGAAACAAAAGTAATAAAAAATAGAATTTTATTTCTGTATTAAAAGCAGAAAAAAAAACACAATAAAAGTTTTTGACATCAAGTCATTCAACTGAAGGGAAAATTCTTCGAAATGTATGCCATAATAGCGGATAAGATTTGTAATTAATTCGTATTAAATTTGTGTGGTCATCGTGGTTACCTACAGAATACCAAGCCTTTCGGCATGCCTATCAAAAGGAGAGTAGCCCGTAAGAATAGCTATTGAGCAACGGATGGCCGAATGAATTAAAGATCGAAAGTAAGACGATTCTCTTCTAATACGTGTCCAGAAAAGGTCTCTGTCAAACGTTGCTATCTACTCCAAATTAACTGAGGCAATTGCAGTACCTATGTAAAATGGAGAATATTGCGAGCACTGTACCAGCCCTCATCAGCAAGGCAATTTTCAACGATATCCCTATGTTCCCGAATCCATATAAGAATTGCATTTGAATATTTCAAAATTTCCCTGAAAAATTCTTAGTATTCATTGACAAAGACGGACATTGTAACTACTTACGTTCATTAAGAACTTAAAAGCAGCCTTGACTGTCCGAGTAAATCAAGAGATTTTCAGGTAAAATTTCGCCATCAAACAAGCACGCTCTCAAAATAGACATGACCTCTGCCTGGAAGACAGCCTATAATAAAATTTAAGATCAGATCGCTTAAAAAATACAAACTCTGTCACGCGACTTATTCTTCATCTTTCTGGGCACACATTCAAATATAAGTTCTCGCATTCCTTACGGATTTTCTCTTTAGGGATTTCTAGAATCTGAGCTTTGTTTAGATAGACATGAAACTTTTGGGAAACCCTACATAAGGAAGTCTAGAATAGTTGAAGTTGAATTAGATGATCAACGAGAGGTTAGGCGATTTGAAAACTTAGCCCGCGAAATTTTGGCTGTAGCTCGGTCAGAGCAGTTCTTGCTATATTCTGTTTGAAACATTATTGTAGGAAATAATCGCTGAACATATCTGTGCTATGGTTGCCAATTGCGGCATTCTCTAAAGAAATTTGGCCTGGTGAGGCATAAAAACCACACCATGGCGTGTATAATCACTGTTTGTGTGCTGTACGCGGGTTTTGTTTTTTCACTTATCAACTGAGATGAAAATAAATCTAATTCCTCTTGGTCGAGGTTCACAATGGCTCTAGCCTAGATTACATGTGGTTGCCGGAATGGCTGCAGTTGATGCACTGCCTGTGCTTTGTAAGGGAATATCTTCAAGGCTTTTACCAAAATTGAATGTAAAGACGAGGTTTCTTTAGTTTCTACCATAAAAGGAGCTCAGGTAACATGTATAAGAATATGTTGTCTCCAATAATTTGTATTTGAATGGAATAATGATGCCACTTTAGATTTTTCCTGTTTTTAAAGCTTTAACATCATGTTGAGCTCGCTATCCACTTGCTTCTACTACCTTGAAGATGTCAAACAATGGTTTTGCTAGTGATGGCATACATCTTTAATTTCTCTGTCGTATTTCATTAACGATTTTGGTGATCCATTTCTATTTTCGCAAATAATTCAATTGTGGCTAGGATTTACTGATTATCTTTGAAAGGAATAAGCAATTTTTTATTAAAAAAAAAAAAAAAAAAAAAAAAAAAAAACAGTGTTTGAGCACCTGATTACCAGAAGTTAGCATAGGGCATAGTTGTACAATGGGTCAATTCGACCTCCGAGTACTGTACTTGTTTTAATTGACAAGTACATGTCCTCTAACCTAGCATAGGGCAAAGTTTTTTTTTTTTTTTTTTTCTTAATTTTGAATTTCAGTTTTGGTTTAATGATTTTCGGAATCTTGCATGGAATGTGAATATGTGCTTCAAATATATTTTAAATCGCTTTTCTTTGTTTTTGGTTCTGTCAAATTTACGAAACCAATTATTTCAATCATTGATCTTATCTTGACTTGGTTTTTTCATTCTTGCCCTGAGAACATATTTACCAAAAAAAATTAAATAAAAAAACAATAAATTTTATTTGTTAGTATTTTTACTTTAAGTTAATTACCAAAAAAATTAAGACAAAAAAGAAAAGCAAAAAAACTTTTCATCAAATATTTGTACGCGGAATATGTGTGGTTACGCTTCAAATATTGAAAAAATTATTTTCAAGACTTTCAATGACTGAAACAGAATAGGAAAGGGAAAACGTATAATAATCATTACGATCATAATGATGAATTATTATAGATGATCAACAATACAACAAAATACAGACACATTTAATGGTCTTGTAAGCCACCAACAAGGTGTCATAGAGGCGTCATGGGGGAGTAAAGATAGGTTCAAGCAACTTAAAAAGTCTGTTTTTTTTGGAGGAAAAAAAATTTTAAATTCAAATTTGAATTTCAATTCCGAATTTAAATTTAAATTCAAATTATGATTGGTCTTTATCAAAATGCTAGAAAGCCATAACATTTTAATTTTTTGTATGAGTACACGATATTTCGTATTTCATTTCGAGCTGCCTTAACTGTTAGGCTTCAGTGAATTTTTCTTTCAAATTTTCCATTTTATTTGTTAGAAATCTTTTAGACGATCAGGTCAAAGACACTTTTTCTTTAAGTATGTATTATTGTTGTATTATTCATATAATTTTTTTTCTTCAGTTTTATTTGTTGTTTTTTAATTTAATGTTTTATAGGAAATTTAAATTTTTCTTTTTTATACGTTCGGTTCAGTTCAGTTGAGTTGATTTCAGTTCTGTTTTATCAAAAATTTCAAATCTTTTGTTTGATTACTTTTACAGTGTGTGCCATTCAAAAGGTGCTATCGGAGGCAATTTTTATGTGATTTTTTGCACAATTTATTTTCTGTTTTTTTTTGTTTTTCGTTACCCTAAAAAAATCTTTTTTTCCATGTGAAAATTATTTGGTTTTTTTCTAGTTGTGGTAAGGGGTCGGTATGTTTTCGTTTTTTATTTTTTGCTTGTTTATTGGGTAAAAAAAAAAGAAAAATATATTGAGATGGTAATTATGCATGTTAGTTTTTCTATACGTTCAAAATAAAAAATGAAAAAAAAAAAAAATTACAAGAAACGCATAAAAGACAAGCAAACAACAAGTGTTTGTATATTGTTTCTTATTTTTTAGGAATACACTCGAGAAAAAATTAAAGTAATAAAATCCGTAGTCTAGTAGTTGTTCAGACAACAGTTTAGACATCTCTAGCCAAACGAAATATGAAAAAATATTCGTTCAGCGATTTCATTTCAGCATCTTCAGGCAAAAATTCTAACCGTAAGTAAAAGAAAAGTTTCTTAAAAATCTGTCGGTCATATTCGACTATAGGTCCTGACACAACAAGGCTAGGTTGTAATGTTGACAAAAGCGTTATTATGACCAATTAAGTAAGGGAACAAGTAATGATGGCTACGTGTGGCCAAAATAAAATTTTTTCTTTTTTTTATGAGATGGTATAGACATCTTGGCGTGCCCATTTTGCGGCTTTACTTCTGTTTTTGAGAATATCAAGAAGAACTGAAAGAAAATTGGTCTGAAGATACAAATTCAGTCTACGAACAGAGTCCACAAATTAGAGAACCTGTGGAAGTGTGGATAACAGTTATAACTTCGAGACAGAAGAAGAGTTTGTTTACCTCGACACTGCCGTAACAAGAGCAGATAACATCAGTTTTGCTGGAAAATTTAGAATTTTTTATACTAACTGATACTATTTTAACCTTTAGCGGGCAGTTAGAAAACAAGGCCACCACTCAACAAAAAACTCACTAAGTCGCTTATACCCATGTTATGTGACTTATGTGGCTTACACAGACTGCGCTAATCTTGGAGTATTTTAAAGAAGTATTCTACATAAGGTTTACGGAGTAATCTCAAGGATACAGGCATCTTAAGAAACATCAGCTCTATGTGTTGCATGCTGACATTGGTATCGTAAGTTGGGGCTTTATTGGCTAGGACATGTCGTGCGGATGAGCGAAAATACTCCAGTAAGAAAAGTTTTTAAAACAGTCCTCGATAGATTTTTTGAATTGAAAGGTCCCGTGGAAAGATCAGGATGACGAGGACTTCTCTACGCTTACTGTAAGAAATTGGGGAAGATGTTTCCCAAAACCGATGCACGTGGAATGGGCATCGAAGTGGGTAATTTTTCTGTTTATTGTAATTTTATTGTGCACTCCGAGTTATTGCCAGAAGACTGCTGAGAGGAAGTCGCGACAAGAAATACTCCTTTGTATTTTGTTTTACTCGAGATGTCTGAGCCAAGAATTTAACCCCGAACTCTAAGAAGCCAACACAATACCCCTACTAGACCGCGGCGACTATCTCTCTTTGTGGCTATGGGTTACATACTCAATTGCTTTCACAATTTCACTTTGGAATAGAATTTCGGTCAGAAGATCTGCAGAATTATCCGGAGACAAAGCCAAAGCCTCTTTTGAAATATGAAAGTAAAAAAGAAACTTTTCTTCGGAGGCCAGAAACTGTTTTGAGTATAACTTCTTATCAACATTTTTCTTCGGGTGTAAAAATGTATTTTAATTCCGAAACGTCTTTTTGTAGAGGTTCACTAGTTGCTGTCACCGCTGTTTAGCAGAAGCAAAAAAACTACGAAAACTTTTCGTCTAGTAGTTGGTAGGTTTTTCAAGTTGATGTTGATAACTCGGCTGCTATTGTTTAAGGTGCCAGTATTACAACCACTGGTAGAAACCAAAACCAAAACCTCTTGGTCGTGTACTGGCGATGGTGGTGGTGGTGGCGTATGTATGTGAGCAAATATAAAACAGGAGACATGCTCTACTGAACATGAGGTTCGATTAAATGTTAATGCTGGTTAACTTTGGGGTTTTTCATACTCACACTTGTTTGTACACATACATACTTGGTGTGTACTCTCTACAATACATGTGCCAAGTCAAGCAGTTTTTCTTGACTGCTCTTTAGCTCTTCTCTAGAGCAGCAGCGAGACTAGCGTCTCTTAAAAGTCAAATTCATCGGTTTTTGGGTTCACACATTGGCTTTAAAACGTCTTTTATTTTTGGTATTATTTTGCTTTGCCTATGTTATGTGTGTGTGTGTTTGTTTGTGTGTTTGTTTGTTTTTATTATAATTTAATTTTAGCCATAGACAGACAAAAGTGGTAAGAAAATATTTTATTTTATAGTATACGGAGATCATTGGCTAAACTAGCAGGCAGGCAAGGCAAAGGCAGTCGAGTCGGGCAGGCAGGTGTTTTGAACTCTTCTCTCTCTCTGTTGTAGAAGTCATTGTTTGCCTTGTCTTTTGCACTTCACTTCACTTCACTAGGGGTTTTTTAGGCGTCTGTCTATACCACACTAACTGACTGATTGTTAAAGATCTTTTTCCCTCTCTATCTGGCTCTGTGCCTCTCTGTGTGTGTGTGTATGGCTTGGTCTTAGCCATAAATTGTTGGTATTTTTTTTGCTTTTTTGTTTAGTTTAATTTAGTATATGTACTAATCACTTTAAAAGTACGATTTGTTTTTAATCATTTTATTTTTTATTTATTCACTCGTTCATTCATTCATTCAGTTGAACAAGTGTTTCTTCATTTGTTGATTTGTATGTATGTACATATGTATGTATGTATGTATGGATGAATTAAAGGGTGCCCATTATGTTGCAGGTTGTACCAGAGATAATGTACGATTTCTTATTACAATTTAAATTATATGTGAAGCATCTTGGCTTTGTAATAAATGGTTAAATTATGCAAAAATTAAAAGAAAAAAAAAAAAACACAAACAGACCAACTACAACTACCTTATAATGTACATACATATGTATGTACATATACTCACAATATTATATTTAAATAAATAAGGAAAAAAATACGTTTAAACAATAGTTTTTAAAGCCAAATGCAGTTCATCAGCGTCAGTTAAATGTTATGAAGAAAATTTTTAATTAAACTCCTCTACCGTCTCTCTCTCCACGAACTGTGGGGCTAAACCCCAAACCATGTTTAATTAATGATTATACAGTTTGATTAATGGCAATATCGAAATCATCAGAAACTAAATAACCGTTATCTCATGGTTAAAATTGCAAATTCATTTACACAAAATACATACACAGAGAAACCGCAATAATTTAATTTAATAATCAAAAATAAATCTACTAGTGAATTCACTAATTGCGGAAATCATAGGAAATAATTGAAAAACTTTGAAATACTTCCGAAGAACTTTAAATTCAGCTGTATTATACTCGTATGCTATTCCGAAAAAGATTTTTAAACTAATTCAACGAAATAATTCGATAAAATAATCCATTGGACCTATTTAGTAAAGAAAAAAAAAAAAAAAAAAAAAAAAAAAAAAAAAAAAAAAAAAAAAAAAACAGAAAATTAACCTCCGAACCAAAGGCATGTACCGAAATGTCATGTTACAGAACCACAGAGAATATTTGAAGCTGAGGCTGATCTAGCCCCTCTCCAGGCATCAATAGTACTGAAAGCTCTGGACTTATTCGTTTACATATCGATGCATTTTTAAATTTTACGTTCTCTAACTTAAATACTGTCAAAATTTGGTTAAGGTGCGCCCGTCCGTTCCGAAGTTATAGGAAAAAATCTCCTTAGAATACACATATGGTCGTATGTCGCGTGAAAACTTTGAGAGCTCAGAACTCAAAACACACTTTTTCGACTTAGAATATTATAGAACGGAGGCGTCGATATGTACGTCTAATGCCACTTTCTTTCTTTACCGTTAAACCTGAATACTTAGCCTTCGTGTGAGAGGCTTTTTTTCCTTCAGGAAGCATAGCATATAGACTTGATCCACACACCCTCAGAAGGTTACCAGAAAGGCAAAAAAATATTATTTGTATATGCGAGGCTTGTAGAACCCATAATCAAATAGGTATCTTTGATATGGTGACTATACAGAGAAAGGCTTTGATATCATGATTCTGAACGAAAAGGAAGTTCTTTCTACGGTCCTGAGGTGAAAGCCTAATTTTGAACGGCAAAGTGGAAACGTTAGAGGTTGTTTCAGTGTCTTGCAGGACTCTCTATGCCGTCTGATTGTCTCTAGCAATGATATGATGTCTCCCAGAATAGTTTTCTTTATAAACTTCAGGGGTATTCTCTGCGATAGCTAAGGTTGAAGGACTATTTAATTCGAACCGAGCTCTTAGGTTTGCCGAAGGATCCAAGCATAAAAATTGCAGAAGAGACGAAAACCAATGGGCCTAGTTTCAGATAATGGATTTATTTTTTCAAACAGAATATCGTAAAATTGGAATAAGTGTGTTTGCGAGGGTGTGTTTTTGTAAGAGAATGAAATGTAACCAACATTGTATACTTTCATGCAATCAATCGCCTCTTAAAGTCTTTCAGTTCCCTCAAGAATTGTATGTGACCACCTAGATCTTCTCAACATATTAGGGAACTTATCGATATATCGTTGAGTTTCTGGTCCTAAAGCCTATGAGACTAATGAGGGGAACCTCATACAGTTTTAAAGCTGTAGATGGCCGTATATAGATGAGTATGTATGCGTGTTAACGTCGCCAAAGGCTAGTAGGTGGTGTGTTGGTGTATTAACTCGCTAACTAAGAGCTCTAAGTATTGAAATTTTATAATCGATTGTTACTAGAGGTTTTAAAAATTAAAATGAAATTTTTTTAAATTCAGAAATAATTCTATGTAGAGTAGATATTTATTAAAGTAAAAAAAAATAATAAAATTTTCAATGTATGAGGGAATAAGGGGGACATATCATACTTGTTCCTCCACTAGAAACCGTGCCTTTATAAATTATTGTGCATTTTCCTTGAAGGCCTTTAGCAAAATTACATATTCATTGAATTTTTACGGCTCTATTGATGAAGCGTTACAATGAGCAAGCAAATGAAAGCCTAAACAGCCAGAAAAAAATGTAACTGGTGGTGCAGGAAGTTAAAATCACATTTTTTTTACGCTCCATATGTCACGTGTCCTAAAAGTCCTTTAAAAAATAATTCTTTTTTTTTCAAAGGCACACCAGCACATATTGTTAAAGTTTTTTTATTTTCTTTCTTTCTGTAATCATTCTAAAGAAATAGCCAAACCAGAACTAAATTGATATTATAAAGCCATAAGAAAATAACACACATAAATTTTGACAAGGCATTTTAAAATATACTTGAACTTTATAAGGACATTTTTAAGGACCTGTTTGTAGCTATGTATGTCATGTGGTAAGGGAGTTTGTTTTTTTTTTATTTTAATAGGATTTTTTGATTTGCCATTTTATTATAAACAAATTGAACCCAAAAAATTGAAAAGAATTTTATGGCCAAACCTATAAATAAAGAGCAGCAGAATGAAAAGAAAAGGACTTTGCCAGGGTATATGGTAAGCCAAAAGAAATAAAAAAAGAACAAGGATAAGTACCATTTTAAGGATATTGTTATTTGGTTTGGGAAGTTATTGTATTGTATTGTTAAGGATATTGTAACATATCAAGTACTGTTCTAGTGGTTATTTGTTGCATTGAATTAAAGTTTTCAAAAGATTTGAAATTAATTTAAAATACCAGGAGGAGGCTTTAAACAGTTTCTCTATAGGAAAGGTTCTTCAATTCAGCTGAATTTCTTCAATATTTTTAAAGAATGCATGAGTTTGATGGAAACGTTCAAGGTTTAATTAAATGTTTTAATAACCTTTCCTTACGTTTCTCCGTTAAAGAGTGCTACTCTAATGTAATTATTACAATGTACCTTTCTTCTCTTCTTATTACTACTACTGCTGCTGCTGCTGAATTAATGTCAAGCCAAAGAAAAGAAAAACTAACAGGGAAATTGGTATCAAGAGCATACAAATTGTTACTATAAGGCAGCAGCAGCAGTTGACAATTTCATTTGCTGACAACAAAAGCATTAACGACAACCATTCGAATACAAAAATTACGCTATAAATGCTAAAAAATCTTCACATCTTCTCGCTACACTGCGTTACATATAGAAGTCATCACTTCTTTTTTCAAATATTTAATTCCTTGCGAAATGAAAGGATATAAAAATAAACGCAGTAACACAGCAAAGGCAGGGGAGAAAGAGAGAGAGGTGGTAATAAAAAATGTGCTTCAAAATTGAAGACAGATAAACACGAAATAAATTGCAACTCATATGCAAAGTACCGAATATTTGCCTGAAAAATATCAACAATTTTACAGGGGCGTCGTAAGTGAGAGGGGAAGAAAGCATACATACATATATTTTAAATGCAATGAACGAGAGGAGACCAATCAAAGTGTCTCAAGTTAACCAGTAGGCTTGTTGTGCCCACACTATTAGGATACTACCTTATTTTCTTTCAGTTCACTCCTCTGAGACGAGATATGTCTGCTAAAGAGTCAGCCCGAAATACAAAAGCTGGGCAATGACACAAAAACATATTTAAACCAGGTTTCAATGCAAACTTCAAGTGCAGGAATTCCACGGGTAGAAACTGGGTTCTAAGGACGAGTAATGTAAACCGAATTTACACCTCGGATGCACGATATGGTGGTATGCACTGGATACTAGAAGCAATAGAAATATTCTTTCTAAGGTAGAGAGGTGCGCCTGTAGAAGCACGCCTATGGATGTCATTCTTCATTTGCTCTCGATTGCGGGGCATGTGAAGAAGATGGCAGATGGAGGCATCTGTAGACTGAATGAACCAGATCTAGTGAGTTACTGTAGGGCAGTGCTGAAGGAACTAACGCAGCAGGGTAAGTATGTTTCAACTGTCGGAATAACTGACTACATGGCTGCAAAAGTTTACTTCTGCGATAAACCCCAAGGTGATTATGCCTGATAAGACAGTCTGGATAGGCGCGGGTAAACTGTGCGATGGTTTTCACTGACAAGTCCAAGATGAAGACAGGCATGAACGTAGGGGGGAAAACGTTAGCGATTCATACAAGGTCCCGCCGGAATGTAGTGTTTTTCAGACAGATTTTCTGAAAGTCTTTAAGGCCACCGAACTGGTTAGGAAACATATGCCGAAGAGCTCGAGTGTTTACAATTTATGTGGATAATCAGGCCCGAAGAAAGGCTTTGAGGGGACATGTTTTTAGGTCACATCTACTCAGAGAGTATGTAAGGCCGCAAAGTGGCCAGGCTATCAGAGTGAACTATGCTGGGTACTTGGTCATTGCGGTGTTTTTGGCAACGAAATTGCAAATGAACTGGCAAAGTCAGGCCAAGCATTGAAGGATAATCCGGAAGAGAATTCGGATGGATTGGATGGATTTCTTATTTTTGATTTATGGAGGAGAAGATTGATTCACTCATACACCGTGTATGGGAATATAGAACGAACGGCAGGGTCGCGCGGGATTTATGTTAAAGTCTCAGGCACGAAACTTATCATTGCCGTTGGAGGATGGGACATTGTAGGAGTACTAACCGGGCATGACCCCTTTAGAAACAGGATCAGTAGGTGGAATAGAGATGTCTCAGATTTCTGTAGGCTATGTGAAAGAGCAGAGGTTCACTTTTTATGTCAGATGCTCTTATTTGCAGATGCGTAGGAAAAGATGGCGACTCGTTTAGAGGTGGAAGTTTTTGTGTGCGGGTGCATTTCCTACTTCAGTGAAAGGATTTAATTCCTACTTGTGAAGCTTATCAACTTATTATTGGCCCAGATCATACATTTTCTAATCTTTTGCAACTTTGCTTGACGTATTTAAGAAACAATAAAAGCTTTCATTTTGCTCCCCTTTTAAAAACAAAAAGACGGCATATGAACCCATAAAAGGAACACATATAAACGCCGCGTTTAAAGGATTCCCAAAAATAAATAAAGGAAACGTAAGGAACTCCTCTACAGCAAAATAAAAAAGAAAATTATTTGTAAACAAGCGAACATTTTTTGTGTTTTTTTTTTTTCATTTCAATCTTCATTTTCAACGTTTGAAAATTGAAAAATTTCCAAACGATAAAATTTTATATTACATGTGTAGTGTGCACACACACACACACAATACAACCACACGGATAAATAATCAAAAAACAGAAAAAAGGAAGAAAAACAATATTTATACACTTACAAGAAATAAAAATCCTGTACTCCCACTGCGTTTGGAGCCCGCATTTTAACTAGCAATACTGGAGAGAAGTTCATCTTGCTTTGAAACTCTCGTGCAATGCTGCCACCATCGCGCTACCACCAATATGCGGTGGTAGATGGAACATCATCAAGTTTGATTCCTTTCGAGCCAAAATACTCGTAACATGTTGCTGTTGCTGTTGCTTTGGCTGCTGCCGGGTTGCTGAAAATACAAGAAAATGCAATTAAAATATTTGCTCTCTCGCAAAAAAACGAAAAACAAAAAAAGACGTGGCAAAAGCAGAAGAGTGATACAAGAAAAATAAAATAAAATAAAAAAAAAACAACAACTCGATACTCTCTATTCAGACTTTCCCTATAATAAAATAGAAATAAAAATAACAATCATTATTACTTTCAGAGGAAGGAAGGGGGAAGTGGAAGTGTGAGAATGTAGAAGAAATTAAAAATTACGATTTGCAAATGACAATTTCTATAGGAATTGAAGAATAGAAGAGAATGCATTTGCATACTTTTTCTTTTTTTTTTTTTAGATATTTTCAATTAAAAAATTGTATTCAGCCTGCTGAATAGGTTTAAAATAGAAAATTATGCCTGAAGATGTACCAGAAATATGAATATAATGACTGGGACACTTTAGCATTGTTCAGCTAGCTGAAGAACAATTATTTCGTAGCTAAATTGGAATTGGAACCTATAAGAGGTGAAGATGAGGTAGTCATTGAAACTATCTTTGGGTAGAGACCTTTCTGTTAACAAACTTTTGATGCCAAATTATTCGTCGACTCATGCGTTCAAGCGCCTGAAAATGACATAGAAGATGTTCAAATATTCTTCTGCTCTCTCTCGTTATTAAAAGCTTCTGGAGAAGTCATTGTGAGGTACTACCAGTATCCGAAAATGTATACACAGACCTCAGCATCTCGTTATGACTGCTATAAAGCCTTTAAAAGGAACGTTGGTTAGGTTTAACGTAAATTTTGTTCTGCAAATATTCACAGCGGGCTAGATTTAGAGGTTCATTATTCCCTCCTTTCTCCGCTAATAAGTACCTTCTGTTTGAGCTGTTTTCCGTGCCCCTTGCGGAGGAATGTCAGTCACACTTATGAATTCATTTCAGCCTTTAGAATTGCATCAGCATTACTGTTACTTTTAATGTTCCCATGTCCAGATGCCCATATCAGGATACCCGTCGAATATCTCTCTATTTTCCTCGGAGGTTTAGGGCAACTTTGGAC
This sequence comes from Sarcophaga subvicina, assembly GCA_936449025.2. Lineage (NCBI taxonomy): Eukaryota > Metazoa > Arthropoda > Insecta > Diptera > Sarcophagidae > Sarcophaga > Sarcophaga subvicina. The sequence goes on along the minus strand of OW388080.2, from coordinate 1,854,202 downwards.
TCTGCAAGATGTGTGGCACATTTCTATGGCGATTTTACTGTCAGTGAGTTATGTTAAATAATGTGAGAAGAGATTTCACTTAAACCAGTATTTAGGCCCTTTGTGATACTACAGTCAACCTTCATCCCAAAAATTAAACCTTCCCTAGAGGAAACCCAATTCCAAACTAAATCTTGCTATTGCAACAGTTTTTATATTTGAGAGCTCGGTCAAGAAGTCAGAAAGTGAGAGGTTGAAAACCTTCGACTCTTCATGGCAAGAGTAGTGAAAGACTGATTCTTCCTGCTCTTTAACACCCAGCTGCTGCAGAAGTCATTTGCCGGAATGCCAAGTCTTTCGGCATGCCTACTAGAAGGACTATGACCTGCGGCAATAGCTATTGTGCGATGGATGGCCATGCAATTTAAGGACAAGGTAAGTCTAGCAATCCTGCACGTATCGTCTTGTTGCCAACGAGATCGAGCCTCCATTTAAAAAGACTGGATAACTGAAGCAATTGGAAGACCTATGTCCTGTATGATGTCGGAAATTACGGCCAGCCCTGACCATTTCATCAGCAATGCAATTTCAAAGGATATTTCTACCTCCCAGAACCCATATAAAGGTTACCTTTAACTGATTCGAAGTTTCCCTGGGAAATCCTTTCTTTTATGAACAAAGACGGACGTTAAAACTACGTTTGTGAAACATTTAATCGCAGCCTGGCTGTCTGAGTAAATTAAGAGAGATTTTCAGGGAACTACTGCTAACACAAACAAGCATAGCTTCTGCTTGGAAAACACTGCAGTACTCAGCTGGCCTATAAGAAAGTTTCACAGCAGATCGCTTAATAAATACCCGCCCTTGTCAAGCATTTTAGTCTTGATTTTTCTTGAGAGAACTTTCGGATTTAAGTCTCGCATTTCTGTTGGATACTCTCTTTGCGGATTTCTAGAGTCTAAGGCTTGCTTATACCCGAGATATGAGTCTTGCGAATGACCTAAGATTTGCAAACTTTCGCTGTTATTTAGTTTCAGCAAGCTGAACAACATTTAACAATATTTGCCATGTTTTCTGCTGTTCAAATATCATTTTCACGATTATTTTACAAAAGTTTTGAAGAATTTCTAGAAAAAAAAATATTCTTTTTGGTTGAATTGAATGCAGCATAGAGCGTATGTCTGTCTGTTGTTGTTGTTGATTGAGTGGTTTTATTGTAAAAATAAATGTTCGTCTGTAATATACTCATATTCAATCGAATCTAGACAATGGCTTGGCTATGAATTTGGAAGCTAAACAATTCTATTGAACAATATCTTAAGTTTCGTAGGAGAATAAACGAAGAAAACGGCGGACACATATAAGTTTAATGTTTTTTTTTTTGTTTTTGGATTTTGGCTCGTGTTACCATCTTGGTGACCAGTCGCGAGGGTAAATACACCAGCTTTAAAGTTATGGTAACAGTTCTAGCTGCCACTACACAATGGGGGGGTCAACACAATACCCAGTCATTTTTTCAAACTGTCAAAAAATTTACTTTTACAACAACAACAACCATATGTATGGTATGGTATGATATGTATACATACATACATACATACGCTGTGTTACAATAACAGCAACAGAGGAGCAACAGCTCGAAACATTATTATGATCATCGCCCACCAACTGAGGCCAACTGAGTCAGTGATCGCCACTACTTCGTAGAGTTACAATTGAATAGGAATCGAACATAAAAAGAGAAAAGAGGGAGAGAGAAAAAGAAAAAACAGGAGGCTTATTATGGCAATTTAGCCACTGGTTTTGATTTTATTATTTTCAAAGGAATAAGTATTATAGAGAGAGAGATACAGATTCCTTCTGCTTCTTATGAATATTACAACAAAAGGTCTTTACTTCAGGAGTCTATTCTCTATAAGGAGAACTGCTATTCGCTGTTCCTGTTGCTGTTGCTGTTGTTATTGTATTTCTAAAGACAAATGTCATTTGTAAGCATTGACTCTATAGACGACTGTCATGATTATTATCGCGCGATTATTTTAGTCAATGGCAAGCCATAGAAATAGTTGGTCATGATGTCCATGGAAAATGAAAAGAAAAAAAGGGAAGAAAAAAATTACAATTTAAGCTTGAAATCTATAGAAGAATCAAAAACTCTGTGGTGGGTCTGTCTGTTATGTCTCTGGCAATGATGGCCTTAGCGCAAAAGGGAGTACCAACACCAACACCAACCATCATCAATATCTTGTTCTTTAAGCCTTAAACTGGTGTTAGTTTAAGAAATTAATCGTTGTAATGAGTGAATTTATAAGATCAGCATTTATTTTGCCAATGCAAGCAACAACAACAACAGCACAAATATTGAATATTTAACCGGTTGTTATAAAGATCTCTGCAATCACCGATCACTGATCTCATTTATCGTTTAATTAAAGCTTATGCGTTACTCTCCCAGCCCCAGCCCCAGCCCCAGCTACAAATTCCTTTGAAAAACAGTCAATAAATGTCAGTTAATCTTATGGATTTTTGCTTTCAAATAAAAAAAAAAACCCAAACAGACAGACATACATACTTTGTGTTTATCTACCTTCTTTTTATTTGTATCAATATTTGTCTACCTTTTCTGTTGCTCCCACCTCTTACGCCCCCTCCCTCATTCTCTCTTAGTCCTTGTTAAAGAGCATACAACAACTTTTTTTCTGTTGTGGCTTTAATATGGTTTTAGCAAGATCAATTGCAGGTGATTTGTTTGGCTGTCGAAATTGTTCGCTTATCGTAACTCATTACGAGATTTATTTTGTTCAACAAATCCAAAAGGTGTGATTTGTCTTTGTAGCATTTGCATATACGACAACAACAACAACAGTAAAAATAACAATAACAACAACAATAAAAGAAAATATCATTCCAATCGTTACCACCAAAGATCACTTACCATACAACCACATATAGAACAACAAAAATCAAACACTGAGAGAAAACTTAGGCCAATTCAATGATATTTTTGTTGTCATTCAGCCAGCTGAATTGTAATATTTTTGCTTCAATTTGATATTATCATAAGCTTTGATTTTTAAGGTCTTATTTAAACTATTCAGCTAGCTGTTTTACAATTTTCTCTAGTTAGCATAATTTGTGGAAACTTTAATAAATATTTTTGTTGCTTTAGTCTTATTCAGCTAGCTGAATTAGAATTTTTCCTTATTATTATAGTTTTACTTCAATCTCATTAATATTTTTTAATGATATTCCTTTTATTCAGCTAGCTGAATTCAATTTTTCTTATGTAAGAAAGTATAATTTAAGCATATGTTTAGTTTTTATACGTTTAGAGACATATTCAGCAAGCCGAGTTTATATTTACTTGTAAATCTATTCAGTTTTAACGAAATTTACGTTACATTTAGGTTACTTTGTAATTCAGCTAGCTGAATTAAAACTATTTGCAGTATTGTAGTTTAATTTTAAATTCACTATGATTTTATACAATTTTTACATGTATTCAGCTGGCTGAAATTACTGTTTCTTATATAACAATGATAAATTGAAGCATATCTTTGCTTTTTACAGTTTAGAAAGCTATTCAGCTATTCTTACTGTCATAGAGGGCTATTTAGGTAGCTGAATTCGCTGTTTCTTATTTAAGAATGTGTATATCAAGCACATTTTTGCATTTTACTGCCTTATAAAGCTATACAGCTAGCTTAATTCACTGTTTCTTATACATGAATGTTTAATTCAACCATATCTTTGCTTTAGAAGGATATTCAGCTAGCTGAATTCGTTGTTTCTTTTATAAGAATGTTTAATTCAAGCATATATTTGCATTTTACTGCCTTTGAGAGCTATTCAGCTAGCTGAATTCTTTGTTTTCTATATAAGAACCTTTTATTCAAGTATATGTATGCATTTTACTGCCTTGGAGAGCTATTCAGCTAGCTGAATTAGCTATTTCTTGTATATGAATGTTTAATACAAGGATATCTTTGCTTTTTACAGTCTAGAAAGCTATTCAGCTAGTTGAATTGAAATTCTCTAGGAAAAAAGAGAATATATTTGGACGATTTTAGGTTTTTGTCAGTGTAATAAAGATGATGACGCAGTTGATGGTCAGATTTTTAAATACATTCTTGCATTCGTTTGGTTTGGTATGATTTTTTTTTCTGATGTTTGTTTGTTTCTGCTTTATTTGTGATGTGTGGTAGCGAGTGGCCTGTTAAAGGTTCAATAAATTCTCGCATTACTTTGCATAATAGTGTGTAGTGTCTGTCCGACCTTGTGTCCCACTGACTGTTACTCCCCTGTGGTCCTGGTTCAAATACAATATTTTCTATATAGTATATGAGAGAGCAATAGCAACAAGCAACAGCAGCAGCAGCAGTTACGACAATTCTTATGACTGACTTTTTGGTTTTTTAAAGCTTTAAAGGCCTTAAAAAATGAATTTTTCATTTCTCTGGCCAACACAGAGCAGGCAGTTTAGTTCGGTTTTTCTTTTGTATTTTTTTTCTGTGTTTGTGTGTGTTGTTTTTGGAGGAAGCGATAATGTGATTTATTTTGTCCATTAATCTGGTAATTCATTTGGTTTCACATGCAACATGCTCAGGTTGTACACTCATTTATATAATATTACGTATGTATGTATATTTGAAGAGAGTGCGTAGGTATACATACGTATGCCAACAAACAAACAAACGTGTAGCTTTCAAAAGACTCTTCATTATGTTGACTTGGCCATCGATTCGATTGCAAATTCGACTGCTGTTCATCTTTGTCGTTTGTCGTCTGTCGTTTTAATGCGTCTAAAGTTTCCTGTCCTCTGCATGTATCTCTAACTGGGCGGCGGTATATGTAACACTTATTCATTCATTCACTTTTGAATGTTTCTTAGCTTTTATGGGCCCCTTTTAGGAAAAATGCTTGTAGCGATCGTTGTCACTGTTATTAAAAACACATTCATTACCACACTGATCACATGATCATCATCATTCTACGATTCTGTTGCTCTCTCTTCTCTACACTGTCTGTCTGTCTGTCTCTCACCCCGGGGTAACTTTTGCCACTTTTGAAAATATTTTTTAAGCTGGGGTGTAGGTGCTGTAAGCCGTACACTATGTTGGTGGTCATTTATAGCTTTGTCCACTTGAGTAGATCTATTCAAACGATAGACGGATTTGGTATGCTTAGGATTTGGCCTTTAAATTTATTTAATGCGTATGAGATTACAACGATGCTGCATATTGCTGTACTGTGCTATACTGTGCTATGCTCCACAGGTGATTTAGTAGTTAATAATGGAAATTTACGATATTTATTGGTGGTTGGTTACATTTCCAAGCACACACACACACACAAACATCTTAATCTAAATGGCCTAATAAAACTAATTGAGTTGCCAAAAAAAATTTTAAAACGTTTGCTCTCAAAAGGATTTCCTTTAATGCCACCCAAGTTTCAAATCACTTGAAATGACTTGTGAAATCATTCAAGGAAACCACAAAAGTATTGAGACGTGATCGATTTAAAGCACAAACACACACACATACACATACTCACTTACAAATCGTTTTAAGTTAATAATTTAATGCAAATAAAAATTTGCGAAAATTTTGTAGAGACGCGCCTCTACATGAAAGAGACCACACAGTTGACCTGCAGGGCAATGGTGGTAATAAAACCAATTCAATTCAATCTGCCATTACGGACGGACGGGGGGACTACGAAATAAAGTAATCAAAAATTTATTTATTTAATAATCAACTCATCTCAGTTGAAATCAACATTCATCCTCTTCTGCTGTGTGTTTCATTTTGATTCAGAAGTTAATTTGAATTTGAAAATTGAACGCAAAATTGCAAATAAATTGTCTAAAAGCCACATAAATGCAAATAAACGTCGTCTCATCTTCTTCTTCTTCTCTTGGCCACTCGAAACTATACACACATACACACACACACAGAAGAAATAAAATGTCTTTCGAAATTACATGAGGAGCTGCCAGAGTAAAATAATAAAAAAAAAAAAAAGAAATTGCGAGCGATTCATCTTAATAATAATTGTAGCACGTTCAAGTAATTTGTAGTTTTTTTTTCTTTAATTTCTTTCGAATCTTTTGTTTTTTTTTCTCTGTTTTTTCTTCAACTTATTACAATTTGTATTCTTTGTACAGAAAAAAATTAAAACATAACCCAGTGAAAGTTTCATTTGATTCTTGATTTGGAATACTTTCCGGTATACATTCCGTTTTCGTCAACATCGAATTCCAATAACCTTCCCCATTAGTTGGCAGGTCTTTCTTGTCTTCTGTTAGCATTAGGTTTTCAAATATTAGCCATCGTTCCTCTCGGTAAATGCGTTGCGGATTGCTTTTTAGCCCATTCTTTCCCTTTTAGAAGATCCCGATTAAAAATTACATTCGTTTGAATATTCTACGCAAATAGTGGTTAAAATATGTTTCCAGTGAGTGTACGTCAGCATAGTTTAAAGATTTCCAATGTACTTGTAGGCCGGTTAAAGTCGTTGTCAACCCGAAAGGGTTACCAGAACGAAAACGTTAAGATAAAGCTGCTGAGTTTCCTAATTTTCGCTTCCAACGAATGAGTGAGTTCTACAGCATGCTACAGCCCAGGTATTTCTTTCTCCTGTGATATAACGGTGGCCAATTATTCAGAAGGAAAAGAACCTTCTCCTCACATTTCCCGTCTCAACTTTTACAAAAGTCATAAGGGTCATGACCAATTGCATTTCATCTTGAAGCAGTGCCCAACCAGAGTACAAAAATCAATAATGACTCCAATAATGATGATGAGTGTCTTGCTTTGCAGTTTCAATACACGTGCCAATCTGAACTAATTTTGGTCAGATTTACTGAGCTATTTGGGGATATCTGTAGCTATTAACGTAGTTGATCCATCTAGCAGAAAGACCTGTGACAGCTTAACACCATCGTTAAGGTCATTATTTGAGAACTCGGTTCCCTGACAGCCCCGCTTAAAAAACCTCTCAACGATCCGATAGCCATATCTGGTGAACAGTATCCCACGACTATGAAAACATGATTCCTAACGTATTGAAATGTACATTTTACAGCGAAGGAAAAAAATTCTGGCTTAGTTTTACACTTTATGCAGTGCCTCCAGTTGTGGATATGATACTCCCCTGAGTCAGCTCGAAGCTGGTAACATTTGCAAGAAGGTAGGCTCATGGGAGCGTATACTAGACATATGTGATGGGTTTCGATATGATACTCCCCCCTGAGTCAGCTCGAAGCTGGTAACATTTGCAAGAAGGTAGGCGTATAGGGTCGTATAGTACAGATGTGTGCTGAGTTTCAAGGCACTGTGAAAGATTAGTGAAACGAAATCTCTTACAAACTGAAGACAGGGACGGGACGAAGAACTTGGACGAGGCATATGGGTTTGTAAGATCTGCTATGGGTTATATATTCGGGCTGAAGAGAAGACAATTTATAGCGAAATAGAGGAGATAGTAGAATATCAATGCCAGTAACACCAGTTATGGGCTAATCAAAACGAATTGTTCATGATATGACGTTGTAGGATAGACAGCAGAATATCCAGGGTACTACCATCTGACTAGAGCACTGTTGAAATGTATGAGACTGGAACTCAAGGGAATCTTTTTGGAATTTAATCGCAGTATATGCTCTAAGAACGATGAGTAATTTGTAGGATACTGCTTAAATACTATTCGTTTCAGATATTATCGTTATAAAGAGCAACCTAAGATAGTCAAACACATGTTATATCTGTAGGCAGTAATTCAGAGGAGCAGACTCATGACACTGGGCCTTATCTTAGTAGGTGTGAAGCTAGTCGGTCATGATATTTCTGACGTAAATAATGTTGCTTTTATGAACACATTTTTTTTTCTACGACAATAAAAATGTTGCTGGGTTTTCTTTGGATTTCATAGAGTTGTTGTTTGGTACGATTGTTTGGGTTACAGGTTTATGTGGTTGGCCTACACTTGAGGTGGCTTTTAAAATCTTATTTGTTAAACAACTGAACAGAAGAAGAAGAATAATATGAAGAAGAAAAAATATGTATTATTACGAGCATTATTATTGTTATTATTATTGTATTGTATTGTTGTTATTGTTGTTGTGTATTGTATTGTATTGTATATGGATGGTACGACTGGATATTCGTTTTGTTGCAAATTTTTTTTTTCATTTATTTTGTCCAGAAATCTTCAAGTGTTTGTTTAGGGTGCCAAAATGCTTACAAACAGTAGCAGTTTCCGACTCTTTTTTTTTTTCTTGAGCGTTTTTTTTTTCATCTTATGTTCCATTATAATTATGGCAATTTAACGCCATTTTTTTCTTCTTTATTTTCGTTGGTATTAAAAAAAAATCTGCGAATAACCAACTACAACTGAAACATTAAATTCATGTTTATTTAAACTTTGCTATTAAAAATAATTAAAATTTTTTTTAATTTTATTTATTTTTCTAAGGTTTTTCGCCAAAAAAAAACGAAAGAAACACTTGTTAGCAGCGGACCTAATTTCTTCAATTCAGATGTATGTGTGTATGTGTGTGTGTGTGTTGGAAAAGGGTAAAAGTTAATATTTAAATATGAAAATTAATTATATAAATAATGCTTTAAATAACGGTTTATACCATACATACATACATATTGTATATTGTGAAAGTTTAATTAGAGCAATAAGAGAGAAAGAAAATGTCATAAATTTTTTATATCGCCGTTGTTGTACTCTGTTTTCATACAAATTATTTGAAAATCTTTTCAAACTTTGCAAGCGAAAAAATTTTAATTAACGACGTAAATTTGTTTGTTAAAAATAAGAGAAACTAAATATCCAAAAACATGGACTCCAGGCATTTAATGCCGGATCCTGTTCGGTCATCGATATAAACCAGCAAACGGACCAACGTATTCTAACTGCCGAGAGCACTTGAAACATAGGAACACGTAACTTTCGAATACAACAGGTGAAACAAACGGTGGGTATTAGAATATATTATTGGCTGTAGATTAACCGTTTAATTACAAAGATATGCATATCCAAAGCCATACAACCCTTTCGCCGACTCGACATTATCGAGATAGAATACAGTGTACTGACGCAACCGAAGCTACAACCACATTGGCACCAGACCAGGTGGTCTTTCTAGGATAGAGATAATGGTAGAAGAGAAATGAAATCTAACGAGAGACCTAGACCATTGGATCTGCGAGGACTTCTCCGCCAAATATCTGCATAAGTTTTGCGAGAGGAAGGTCCAGGCTAACTAAGGTTTTTAACTCCTTTAAACATCCATGAAAAAAAGGAAGGACTGTCTTGTTTGGTACTTGTTCATTTTGTGGGCATAACTCAAACCATGGAGATCTTCGAAAACTCTTCTATTTCCCGTAAAATTAGCGCACATTTAAGGACAAGTTTGGACATCAAATGAGTTTCACAAGAAACTTTACGATAGCCAGAGTAGATCAGTATATTCTTAGACGTTTGATCACAATGAGGGCGGATGTAATTTACGCTTTAAAGACTCTGCAATGATGCGAAAATCTGTACAAGTGGCTAATATATACAAAACACAACCTCTTTTCCCCATGCAATTTTGAGATAATGGTGTACTAAGTATTTGAATAGAATTTGAAGAGAGATCAGCCTTTCGCTACCAGTAGTCTCTGCGTGAGATAAAGAAGTCTTAAGATAAAGACGTCTTAAGCAACTATTAAGTTATTAACGGCGAACCATATTATCAATTGCTACCGAGGAGTAGGAATCCAAAGCCTTTGACTGCCGAAGCAGAGGTTTAACGACTTTAACTCGATAACCGGTAAGAATTTTCTGTTGCTCGAGGAAAAGATCGGTATTTTATTATGATTTTTTGCAAACAAATATTTTTCTCATTTAGGCTCCCATTTCCAATGCAAAGTCTTGTCTTTTTATGAGTAAGAAATCAATTTTTTGCTTCCATTGAAGGATATTACGGTTCAACACAAATTCTGTAAACGAATATTACGTTTGTGGCAGCTCTATTTCCCAGAATTCAGGAATATTCCAGAAAAATATTTTCATTTTCAATTAATTTCTGTTATTATTCGCATTTAAAAAAAATTATATATTTTCACACGCCCTCAATTTATTGTTGAGAGCAGCAATCAGTAGCTTTTGAGCTGTATCATCATCTGCCATCATCAGAGCAGAGCAAGAGCAGAGCAGATCAGATCATTTCCAAATGTGATTAACACTTCTTCGTTTCTTCATTTATTGAAAAATGTCAGTTTTAATTAAAAAACAAAAACTTCTTTATCCATTCTACTTCAAATATTGTGTCTGTCTGCTCTGTCTGTCTCTCTATTGGACTGACTGTCCATTCATTCATTACCATATCATGCATGTGAATGATTGAATATTTTCAAGTTGCATGTACCACCACTCACTACAACAGCCCAGCCAACTAATTGAATATCCAAAATACATTGTAAATACGAAGGCTGGCTGGCTGGCTGGCAGGCAGCATTTAACAGCAGTGTGGGGCAAACATTAAAACAAAACGAAAAAAATATTAAATAAATAGGGATGGGATGACATTCGTTCGTTAATAAATAAATTTCTTCCTCTGTTTCTATCTGGCTGCGCGTTCACAATTCGGTCTGGAGTGTCTATAATTGATGACTACGATTGTCAATGATCCATGTTAAATAAATATGATGATGATGGTGATCTTGTGTGATCTCTTCTTCCTCTCCGGCTCTCTCTCTCCCTCCTTTCATTGTATCGAATTTTATTATCTTTACTGATCGCACGTTCATTCATTCATTCATTCATACATACATTCCATCATGTACTCGTATGTATGCAGTCTGCAGTTATCCCAGCCCTCGATATTCATACGCTGCTTAAATTGTTTGCATTTACTTAATAACATTATTAATAATATTTTGTTGTTGTTGTGTTTTGTATTTTATTAATAATTATAATTTCCTTAAGTTGTTGTTGCAGTTTTTGCTGTAGTTTTTATATTCGAATTCTGTTTAAATTAATAATTTAACACACATAGTCGCCGCAGACAGCATCTTCGTCGTCGCCGTCGTCATCCCATTCGAATACTTATCAGTACAGATCAGGGTTTAAAGTGTTTATGATCATCATCGATTCAATTAAAATTGTTCCATGTCTTGTGATACGCTACTCCACCACTTCAATTTCAATTTCAATTTCAATAAAAACGCAAATGTCACTGCAGAGTTCATGTTTGAAGACAAACAAACATTAAATGCGTGTTCATTTTCGCTTATTATGAGGCACCAAACCAAACCAATATCTGCTGCACAATTCAAGAAAATTGAAGAACAAAAAAAGACGAACGAAATATTGTAATTTAAACTGCCAGCAATTTATGACTAATCCATGTGCATTGATACTAATAATCGTTAAGTATTGAAGAAAATCGTAATAAGGAAACGTTTTATTTGTACAAAACTAACCCTTGTGGACATGTAAGTTGCAGATTTCCGATAGTCTCTGTACTATTGGTAAAAAATGCGCCCTATGGCTACTTCTCCGAGGACAAGTATATTAACCTCATATTTAAACGCATTATACACGGCACTTTAAATCTAAAAAAAGAGCTGCAGAAACTTCGAATTGCAGATACCCAGTAGATATGCTGGGCGGCAACAAATAAAATAATTAATCGTGGACAAATCAAGGCGAAATCAAGAGTGAAATATCCCTGAATAAAGGTGCCAGTGATCGGAAGAAGTCGCCGTAACCTAGTCATAATTGAACATTTGAACTTAACATTTTAACTAGAGACTTCTGGTCTAAAACACCAGAGATACCCAAATGGGGCCATTGATATTATATCCATTGCTTAAAGATGAGTGGCTGGGTAGAGTATGATTAAGGCTTGTTAAGCGTTCTGTAGTAGCCGTGGTCTGGTAGGTAGTGTGTTGGCTTATTAGCCGTAAAGCCAGGGTTCAAACCCCAGGCCAGACATCAAAACAAATACAAAAAAGTATTTCTTCAGCGACTTCCTTTCAGCAGATTTCTGGCAAAAATTCTGAGAGTAAATAAAATTGCCATGAAAAAGTTTCTCAAAAAATTCTGTCGTTCGGAATCGACTTTAAACTGTAGGTCCCGCGACTCATGTATAAAAATTAACACACACAACATAAGTGATTTGAGAAACTAGGTCGTAATCCGGACTGAAGGGTTGTAATGAGTAATTATATATGGTTTTGGACAGCCTGACCACTGCAGTGTTTTTAAGGCAAAGTTCATGTCTATTTTCAGAGCGCTGCAAGGATTTTTTTGTGGCAGAAATTTCCGTGAAATTTTTTTAATTTGATTGGAGTTTGAGTGGCTGCTACTTAGTCCCTAAAGAACGTAGTTGCAACGTCCGTCCTTCTCTGTGAACATCGAGGATTTCTCAGGGCCTATGTATTTCGATTGCCTCAGTTACATTGGATATTCTCCAGTCGTTTTAAAGGCAGACTCAATCTCGTTGGCAGCAAGAGGACCCATGCAATATTGTTGGACTCTACTGGATACGTCGGGACTAACTCACGAACGTAGCTTCAACGTCCGTCCTCCTCAGTGAACGTCGAGGATTTCTCAGGGCCTATGTATTCCGATTAGCTCAGTAGAATTGGATATTGTCCACTCGTTTCGTAGGGAAGCTCAATATCATTGGCAGCAAGAGATCACGTGGAATATTGATAGACTCTGCTCTATACGAGAGGACTAAATCTCATTGCCATCCATGGCACAACAGTGATTCTCACTGTTTAATTTTTTTATGGTACCATGGTACTTTTTTGAAGGGTAATGACTTTCAGAAAACTCTCTCAAGTAATTTCAAAAAATTAGTTTCAAATAATTTCTGTTACAGATTCCTTTACAATGTACATTCTATTCCCAGAGATGGTTTTTCCTTGCCAAACACAGAGACACTCTCCGTCATTGTAATAGAAAAAAGTACTTTTTTTTTGTTGTTCATTTTTTGTTTTCTAAGACAAAATATTTTCAATTCGTTTTACTCTACAACATGTTCTTGACGAATATTTGTGTGCAATATTTCCAACTTGAGGGCATTAACAATTGATTTGTCACAAAATGATCACGATCAGCTTATATTTACAAATTTTGCACACATTGAAACCAAAACTAAAAAGAAGAAAAAGAAGAAAAAGTACCAGTACCAGATCAATACTTAAAACTTGAGTGTTGAAAAACTAAGGCAAAGAAAGGTGTTCTGTTCTGTTCCATAAAAAAGAACGTGATTTGGGTGAAGAATTTTTTTTTTGGTTGTCTATGGTGATGGATCAGAGCATGAATGAGAATGAGTGAATGAACACGGATGGTATGGATTTCCTAGAAGCATCATAAACAATGTGACGGTGGACACGCGTCTTCTAGCTTTTTTTTCGTACTTTTTTTTGCCAATCGAATCGAAATGCAAATTATTGTTTTGGGCCTTAACAAATTTCATTTACAAACAAATCAAAGTGCATCAAGAAATAAAAAAAGACTTCAAAAAAAAAACCAGGCACAAAACGCTTAAACAAATGAATTCGTTGTGGTTACAAACCAATAATATGAAGCTAAATCTGCATTGACAGACCAGGTACCCCCCCCCTGCAAAAAAATGATCATTATGTGTCGGTCGGTCGGTCATTTTGTTATGATCATTAGTCATTTATTGATGGTCATCAAAGTGTTGGGATTTTTTTCGTTTTTGTTTTCGTTAAAGAAAACCGCAAATATTTTGTTGCCAATTGTCTTGGGGTTTGAAAGAACACTTAATCTTTTGTGTACTTTTTTGTGTGTGTGTGTGTTTTTTTTTTCCCTGAAAAGCGGTTAAAGCCTTTTATTTGTAAAACCAACAAAAAATGTGTTGTTGTTTTAGAGCTATTGGTTATGGTAATGAAAGACATTATAAGCAAAGCGCTCTTTGATTTTCTTTTAATATGTACCCCCTCGGCCATAATATTTTATGGCCTAAAATCACGTGACAAAAATTGTCATGGAAAGGAAAGGAAACATTTGTGGAAAAAAAAAGAAAGACAAACGAATTAAGAGAATTTTGTTTCTTAGTGAAGTATTGGCCGATATTTTAACACTTTGTGGACCCATCAATCACCTCAAAAATGTCGCTCTCTTTTGCAGATTTTTAGCAAGATTTTGCTTTGTGAATAAAATGTATCGAATATCAGGTCTCTAATAATCGAAATAAAAATGTTTTGAAGGAAATCAAGTATTAAGTCCAGAACGCCCTATATGTGTTGTACAGTTGGTCACTTTATTTTTTGATTGATTTGACCCCTTCATGTATGCACATGTGTTTCTTTTCTATGGCTGTCCTGCAGATTCCAGTCGATGAATATTAGTTCGTGAAGAAACGGTGGCACCGTTAAGCTCTTAAGGAATAGTGGAGGGAATGAAAGCAATCAGCTTTGAGGCAGAGACGGACATTAACTATTTTCAAAAGCGAGTGGGTATTCTGCTCTAACAAGTTCAACAATTACCAATTCGCCCAGAATGAGCCTGTAAACCAGGAAATGATTGACACAGGACTACTGCGAGTATAGTTTTAGGGATTGTTGTTTCCTTCGTATTGCAAGCTCAACGTACTTTCTCATAAAGCCTCAGCCTGACCATGCGTTATGACAGTTTGCTCACGTCTGTTGTTAGTTTAAGAACGTATCGTCCTGATGAGACGATTGCCTTTCTTTGACTACCATACCATCTCCACTTATTTGGTAGTTAAACCATCTATTTCTTTTCGCTTGGGAGAACTACAGAACCTGAGAGCTACTAGAAGCGACTATGAGTGCCATTTTACTGTGTTGGATTTTGCGCTTAGCTGATCTAACTACGTTGGACTATCATACATCAGTATAGGGTTTCTGGTTGAGTTTTTTTTTTTGCCTTATTTTGATTCGACAATATTGGCCGGCCATCCGATCTGCTAAAAATTTCCTTTCACAGGAGCTGTTATTAGTCATTAACCCCATGAGACTTCTTTGAATACTATTCAGTGTAGAAAATCTTTTACGATTAAAAAGAGACCAAAACTACAGTGTTATAGCACAAGCAGGTTCTTTAGAATACATGGTCACAACACGACACTTTATTCTACACGTAAGGAAGACATCCTCTATACTCAAGACAGATGAAAAGCTGATCATGACGTTAATGTCCAAAATCATAAAACTACCGACACAATAGGGTACTGTTTTATTGTTAGCAAAACTTATTATGATCCAATGTCTTCCATAGCACATACCACAGGCTAAGCAAACACTTTACTCCTATATGCCATGCATCATTAGAAATTGGAATGAAGGCTCGCTATTAAACACTTTCTTCCCGGTATCTTTACAATCAATTCCTGATCATTAATCTTCTCTTAAAGAAAAAATCCTTAAAGAAAAGCAAATCAAAATTGTTAACAAATTACTGGACAAATCACAGTCAATCTAATGATTAATTATTACACACACACACACACGCACAAAAGATTTGAAACCAATAAACACCTTCGACCCTATTAAACCATCAATAGGTCTGGGGCAATAATTAAAATATCACAAGAATTTTAATTGAGAAAAAATTTGGTAAGAAAAAAGCAACAAAATTTTGTGGCATTGTTGGCAAGACATGAAATAGACTCATAAACAGCAATTGGCTGACATGTATGTATGTATGGCATGCCATGCATGATGATCTTTTTTTTTCTTTGTTATCAAAGGAGAATAAAAGAAACATCACAACAATACCAGCAGCAAGGGAAAAACAACAACAACAATTTTATTTACTTCCTAAGCAATAGCAATAACAACTACAGGAATACATACAAATATGTACATACAAATAATCTATCACCTGTCAGTGGCTGTCATTCAAGCATCACATATGAAATTGACAGTGTCAGCCACTTCTTCTTTTTCGGTTTTTTTTTTAATGTTTGTTTGTTTTTGTAACGCCATGTTACGTTAAATCAGAGAGAACGTTTAGATTTCATATGTTAAATATGCTGCAACAATATGTTGCAAGCGCTCAAGCAAGCAAGCAAGCAAGCAAGCATCTTTTACAAGATTGATGGATTGATGTGATGTACCCCGGGGATGATTTGGTGCAACATCATTAATCATGTGATTAAATAAGTGGGTGCTGGTGTATTAGGAAGGAAGCTTATTGGGAATTTTCTTAATAGATTTCTAAATACGAAAAAAATATTTCAATTAAATTGCGTGTGAAGGTATTTGACCTACAAAACGATACAAAAATGTTACAAAGACTTGTCAAAAAAAAAAAAAAAAAAAAAAAAAAAAAAGTAGGATGTGTGTTATACGATTACTTCGTTTGCTTTTCGTGATGCACTGTCTAGCTGATAGTCAAGACTCTAGGAGTAGGAGAATCAAACTATTTGAATTCTTGCCTTTATACTCGTATAGGCACATGTAGTTGGTGAGATTCGAAGAATGCTTGCTGGACGGATTCAAATGAAGTCGTTTCAATCAATTCCCTCCATGCGAATTGGATATCAGAGTATATAATGTGGTGATATACGCATATTTTCTGCCTGTAAAGCGACCATTAGATCCCTGGAGAATGTGTACACCAAGATTGTCCAAAAAAACAGCCGGGTGTTTTTGTAGCAGATAGTGAGATACTCAACGGTTACCCCCACTTAGATTTCTGAACAAGGGGACTTCGAAGTTAAGAACAAGTTTGATGTACTTGATAAAGCAGACACAACGGAAATTCCTACAATTGAATTTCTACATGAGATTGGCACTCATCTGCGAAGGAATGACTGAAATGAATGAATGAATGAAAAAATAGTCTCACAAAAACTCCATCGATTGGGAAAGGGTAAGATGGGATAATGAACCCATTTGTAGAGATACCAAGCAGATCTGGCCTGATATGGTTAAGTGCAGAATAGAATTTGTCTGCAACCTATGACGATTCCATCTAAGAAACCTGATTATAGTTGTAGCAGGATACTAGCCTCTGGGTGTTCACGCCAGTAGACTGGGAAGACTAGACTTCAACAACGTAGAAGAAAAGGAGACCACATAGCATCTTATCTATCATTGTCCGGCGCTTGGGGTCCTAAAAAGAAGAAGCCTTAGACATTCAGAATTTAGTGGAGATACATACGTGTATAGCCAAAGGCGTTTTGAGATTGTGTTGGTTGAGAAATACCAACCAGGAGCCATAATTACATGGCGGAATAGGTATGTTTGGTGTTACAACGGGACCCAAGTAAATTGTGCCTAGTAATCCGGCTACCAGATTAACTTAACCCTCTGGCAAATGTCTACCTGCTTTCGTAGTGGAAAGTGTCGCTAATAGGTCATAGGTATAACTAGTCTTAAGGAGACCATGTTGCCAGTTCATACACAGATTTTTGAAATCCAAATATCGTACAAACTAATAATGAATTTTACTTTCCATAACCTTGGAAAGGGCAGATCAAATTCTCTTATGCTTCCTGGGAATTGGAATTATATTAACAACCTTGCAGCAGAATGGAAACAAGGTTTTAATCATTTGATTTCTTTTGATGTCAACATACCTATGACCTGAAATGAACCTTTTTAATACTGATTATAATTTTTTTTAAATTTATTTTTACAGACATAACTAACCATTATTGTAGCAACAAGACATTCTTATCAGAAAAACATCTTTTTAAACATTTTTACAAGCAAATCGTTTAACTCGTTGAGTGTCAATACATTTAAAAACGAAGCTTTTTTTGTTGTTGCTGTTGCTTTTGGCCAAAACTACTTGGCTTGAGCTGCAAAAAGAAAAAGAAAAAAACTACTGAAAGGAAGTTGAGATTGCTTAGCTGAGAGTGAAAAAATCTGTT
Source organism: Sarcophaga subvicina (assembly GCA_936449025.2). Classification (NCBI taxonomy): domain Eukaryota; kingdom Metazoa; phylum Arthropoda; class Insecta; order Diptera; family Sarcophagidae; genus Sarcophaga; species Sarcophaga subvicina. The sequence continues at coordinate 1,836,336 of OW388080.2, read as the reverse complement.
GCTGGCCATTTTTTTTTATTGTACAATTATTGCATTTTGTTGTACAACCATAAACTTAAAGAGGTGCTGAGTGTCTAGTCAAATCATGTAACACATTTATTACAACAACTCTCAGCAGCAGCAACAGCACCAGCAACAGCAACAGCAGCAAACATTTTATTTTTTTGATAAATTTTATATGATAAAAGGTGTGACATTGGCAACATGTTCCAAGGCAAGGCTGACTGAAAAGAACAAATAGTTAAGCACTTATTGTTGTTGTTGCTGTTGCTGTTCCGTTTCTTTGCAACACAAATATTCTAAACAAATTATTGAAAATCTATAAACAAATCGAAAATATTTGATAAACGTTTTCCTGTAAAGAAAAAAGGATTTTTTACTCTATGACTGTGCGATGTGATTGTGGCTGTAGCCATGGCATGTTCTAACCTGCTGCGTTTCTTTCTTTAGTTTTTTTGGTTTGTCTTCTTCTTGTTGTTGTGTTTTGGGTAATGGTGTTAAATAAACTGCACCTTTTTCACAATACCAACAACAATAGCAACAACAACCAGTATTAGCACTACCATACTCAACTCATCTTTGCCCCCCTAGTTCTATACAATAAACTCAACGAATCTAAACGAAAATAAACGAAAACAAAAAACAATGAAAATCGTGTGAATTTCTACATTTGTTTTTGGGTTCTTTTTTTGGTTTTTTGTTGATGTTGTTGGTTCTTTTGTTTTCGTTAAAATAAATGTGGTTTTATTATGGTTTTTCTTTATAAAAAAAAGACCAGCAACAACAACAGCAACAACTGCATGTTACCAAAAGAAAAAAAAATAACTCCCAATATGATCTTGTCTGATCATATTGGCTGATGGTTTATATTCTCCTTCTACTGTTGCTGGTCCATGTGATGTATTGCCAGCCACCATTCGTTTGGAGACTGAATCTGTTTTAAATTTTTCATTCTTGTGATTTATTTCTTTAAATCCTATTTTAGTTGTTTAATTTTGATTTGAAAAAGAAAAAAAATCGAATCGAATCGAAAGAAAACAATAGAAATACGAAAAATTATTACTAAATTGATGCTAATCAATGTCTTAGCAAATAAATCAATACACTGAGAGAAAAATTGGGTATTAAAATCAGTAAATATTTCATGATCATTACTGCCAACTTCGCACACCACTCATGTTGTGTACGTTAATTTTATGCAAGAGTGGAGGGACCTACACACAGTTACTAAAGTATACATACGGTTAAAAAATTTCAAAAATTTTTTAACTAATCCGTTTTCGTTGAAAATCTTTATAGTTTCCTTGATGTTAAGACGGTCTTTTGCATTGGTTAAAAAATTTCTGAAATTGAACTGAATTGTGGCCCTGCACAGGCCCACAAAGGTATGCCACCAATTAAAAAATTTCCCAAATTTCTGAACGAATGCAAAAGACCGTCTTAAAATCGAAGAAAGATGTCAGACAATTATAAATATTTTCAACGAAAACGGATTGGTTAAAAAATTTCTGAAATTTGTTATCCGTATGTATACTTTTGTGACTGAGTGTACATTTTAAAGTCGATTCCGAACGACAGTTTTTTTTTTTTTTGAAACTTTTCATGGCAATTTGTATTTTACTCCCAGAATTTTTGCCAGAATTCTGCTGAAAGTCGCCGAAGAAATACGTGTTGTATTTTATTTTTAAGTCCGACCTGGGGCTTGAACCATCGCCTAACATCTAATAAGCCAGCACACTACCTACTAGACTACGGAGACTTCATGATTTTGACATCGAAATTGATCTGTTCGGCTTATAACTTTTCAAAACTAGAGTGGCAATGAGTCTAAAGTAGCAGTTACTAGGACTACGGAAAACGACCTTTTGTCGTTGCCTGAAAACTTCGCCTATGTCCTGAAATTTTCGTCCTAAGGCCAATTGTGTAACGTTCCAGGAATGAAGTTATTTTCTCTAGGAGCGTTTTAACTGCTTGTCTACACTCTATACTACTCCAGAAGTTTCTATAGAACAAAATACTGACTCTTGGAGAATTCATCGCTAGAATTTATGTTTTTTAGACTCTATTATTGGTCTCCTATATCAGTTCACAATTTCAAAAATAATCTTGAGTGATTGCCTGATGACATATTGGAATGACTACGCGATCTCTGCCACCGTAGCTTTGTATACGTTTAGCATCACAATACTCCTTTTTAACATTCTTCCAGCTTTCTCTTCAATGGACCTCAAAGGTGTTTCTATCATAACATTTACTATAAAGGTAATTATCCTTACTGACTGGAGTTCGTCAGGGCTACAGATTGCTCGTCTTTCTATTTACGCTTCCCAAAAAAAGAAATGTTTTGAAGCTATTTAAACCTGTTTTATACAGAGACTCATTTTCCACTCAATGAAAACCAATTTAATCGCAGGAGTTCAGCAGTTTAAGGGCATTAAGCCATAAGAAAGCCTGGAAAAACTCAAGTAATGCGTAAGAGTAGGAAATACTCCTTTGGATGGATAACTCCTATACCAACGGATGTGAGAAAACTTTTGGTATTTAGCCAGTGTTTCAACTGGGCTTTTATTTCGATAGTTTTTCTCCGTGTATTTAATTTGCTACCCAAAAAAGACGAAAAAGCAGAAAACATGTATGAGAGTGTAAGGACCTCATTATTCATTCTCTTTACTCTCTTTCCCCAATACAACAATAGCCAACAATTAAAAAAAAAAAGAAATAATAAAACCCGACTAAAATGATTTCCCAAGAAAGTGAAAGTAAAAGTTGCCCTGACTGTCCGACCATCAGGACGGAGCAGTCGGCTGCGTTCTTATGATCAACGAGATCGTAACCAATTTGTTTTGTACTTTGGTGGTGGCATTTCAAAAAGTAATAAGAGAGTAAGAGCGAGAGAGAGAGGGAGTAACAGTTATTTGTTACAAATCCGTAGGCTGTTTGACAGGTTTTCTTTTGTTTTCTTTCCCATATTATTGTTGGATTACAACAACTGGCGTATGGTAGGTATGTTTGGTATTCGATTTCTTGTCTGTTCTTCGGGACATTTTGACTTATTGCCGTGTATTTGTCAAATATTGGACATGCTCACTGAAAACATTAAATATATTGGCTGGCTGTGCTGTGGTAAACACAATGAAATTCTAACAAGCCAGCCAGCCAGACCCGTGGCAAGACATTGTGATTTTGATTTAATCGATTGGTAATATTAATATAAACACACTCACACATGGGGTGTGTGTGTGTGTATGTGTGTTAGCCAGAACAGCAGGTAAGAAAGTAAACATTTCAGAGGGTATTTTTTTTTTAGATTTGGAGTTTTAACTTTTTAAACGTGATCTCAAGCAAGGTACACACATACACAATAATTTGGTATTTGATGACCATCAATGTGATCGAATATATTTCTTTTGATTTTATGGTTGTTTTTATTTTATTGGACTTTTTTAGGTTTAAAAATTAATTTCAAAACGTTGTTTGCATACGAAATTAATTGCTTAACAAAACCAAATCCAAACCGAAATGACACATTTAACACAGACACACACACGCACACAGTAGAGAGAGAGATAGATACAGGGGGAACCCATTAAAAGGTTAAATTTAAAACACATTCTTTAATAATATTGAACTGAATTGAGTGAGAATAAAAAATAAGAATGTCAGTTTTTTAAATATTCAAAGTGTCTTGTAAAATGGTTGATAATGAACGTTAAACATTAAAAACTAAAATTGTAAAAAAGTGCTTCGTAATCACTCTGGTTTCATGAGAAAAAAAGAGTGATTAGGTCAGGAATCAAAAATTCTTTTTTGTTTCTTCAAATTATTGAGGTTTCAGTAGCAATGAATTTGCCAATCAATTTATCAAAGACATTTGAAGCCTGGCAATATGTTTACACGCTCTTTGTGCTCTTTAGTGATTGCTTTATTCAAAGGACTCTTCACTCCTATTTGATAGAAACAATTAAATTAGCATGGCCTCAATACTATGAGGTGAGAGAATCCCTAGTTTTTCTTACAAAAATATTTAATTTTTTAAATTTTATTATCAAAATAGAAAAGAAACTTGGATTTTATTATGAATATTTTTTCACTAATTTGTTAACAAACTTATTTAGAAATACGAAATCATTTTCAATTTCAAAATTTTTATTTTGATTTCCCCCTACTATACACCAAAGGCCACCAAAGTTCACAAGGAAATTAAAGAAGATATTATAACCCCAACAGTAGTCATAAATTTCGAAATGAATTTTCGAAAACACAATAATTATGTTTAAAAATAAATACGAACGTACGTTTTATGAATTGTCATTAAAAAATTTTAAAAAAAGGAACTGAAACTGACTGCATTTCATCGGCTCATAAAGCATATCAGCCGGTAACTTTAGTAGTTCCGTGTATTTGAATCGTAAAAAAAAAACGAATGATTTTTTATGAGTTAAACAGCCATCTTTCCCATTCCATTTTCATCATTTTCATTCACCAATTCATAGATCTCAACCGAAAAAAAAAAAACGAAAGAAAAATCGGCAGTTTTTTTTGTTGTTTTTGGTTTTGTTTTTGTTGCCTCTAATTTTAATGGGTTTAATAATGTTTTATGAGGGGTTTGTTTGTTTGTTTGTGTGTATTACAGAGGCGTTTTGCTTTTGCTTTATGCTACAAAAGATTACAGAATCTTACCCCTTCCGCTGTTTTATCTATCAAGGCAAACTAGAGTATATTATCGTCGTCTATAAAATAAAAAACAACAAAAACATTAAAATCAAATAAAAAAAACTCTGACAGAAAAACTCTGACGATCTTTTTTCAGCCATTCCAGCGTGCTGCTGTTAGACAATCTTAACGAGCGTTCCGTTTAGATTCGATGGCGTAATGAAAATTGTTTGTAAATTTCGGAGACCACCAATGGTGTTACGATTTCTCTCGCACTCTATTGAATTGCATTTAACGGACTGCTTTATTTCCCAAAAAAAAAAAAAAAAAAAAAATTATCTTTTTAGACCAAAAATAAATGTCTCCTCATAAACTTGGCCATTTTTGTAATTTCTTTTCAAATACCAAAAAACAAGCAAGTCATTATACTCTTTTTTCTCTTGGGGAGAGTATTTGGAAAACAGAACTACAAGTAATAAAAAATTATATGACAGATCAAAAGAATATTTTACAACAATAAAGAAAAGGAAAAACGACTTGAAAAGTTTCGCAATAGAATTGCGGAATTGCAAAATAAATTTTAAAGAAATGATATTTAAATTCAATTAATTTGTGAAGAAATGTTTAGTCTTAGAAACAGCAATAAAATCTTGTGCCTCCTGTTTCAATACAGATTACAGTCAATCTCAGTCCTTGGTGAATCGTATACTAGGCCTTGCTCTTAATTGGATTCAGCCCAGTTTGTATAAGCAGTGTCGAGTACTACTATAGCGTTTGGTGAGAATAGCCGCCTGATTCGTTTCAGGCATCTGTTAACAAAAATCTGAATGGACCTAAGGCCACAACGACCTGTATTCCAATACAGTAATCCCTCGATTTACATCGCAGTCGGTTCCAAAAAAGGCGACGTAAATCGAATGACGGCGCAAATTGAGGAAAATAGAGGGAACAAAAAATTTGACGACGTAAATCGAAACAACGTTAATCGAGGCGACGTAAATCGAAGGATTACTGTATTGACATCCATACAAAGGAACTAACTTCCCACAGTAAAGTGTACTGCTTAGTACATAGAGCGGTAGGCGGAAAATTCTACAATGGGTGTCATCATTACCCATAGTTTTTTAGACCCTGTTGAGGTGGATTTCGTCGACCTTTCTAGATCTTTAGTTCGATGAAATTATACTCAGCATATAGTGGAATGACCCATGGTCGATGACCGATACGCTGCTGTTACTATATGAAGTCGGTGTCAGTTTCCAGAGACCATATAGTTCGGCTTCGGCTTCACCTTCAACTTCGCTTTGTTTCGATTGTATATCATTAATGTTGTACAATAGCAAACATATTCTAAATATTCGAGATGATCTTTATGGTAGGCTAAGCTACTCACTCTTGATGTAACTTTTGTCATAATGATGTCAATGAATGCGTGAAAGAGAAAAGAAGAGGTAAGCTTGCAAACTCCGACATGCACACTTAAGGAGACGATTACCAATTTCTCAAATATAGTGCATCAGTTTGCATTCCTTTACAGGGGACAGCATTTTTGAGGGCCATAAAGCATACTGACTGTTCTCGAGCAGCTTCTCAAAGTCAGGGATTATTAAAGGTGATGAAGATGGTCACTTCATCATTTATTGGGTGTTTATGTAAAGACTTTTGATGCTTTCAATGCGAGACAAGACTGCTCCGCTCCGTTCATTGTACCTATAAAAGTGGTTTTGAGGAGAGTATCTATCAGTCACTTGCTGTGTACATTTGAAATGAACTTTTTTGCCACGCCAAGGAAAGTAATGCTTGTCCCGATCCTGCACGAGGTAAAGTGTTCTTACTTTGGAATTTTTATTATGAGAATATTTTATGTCCAAAATATATCTCTAATCGGACGTATGAGTCGGACATAAACGGTGGGAAGAGCTTAAAGCATTTCTGGCGACATATCGCTCCCAGATGCCTTGTTGTCCTTGAAGCTTTTTATTGCCCACTCTATATAAAGCCAGGTATTCAGTGAATTTGTCTTGTCTTTCACTGTGTTAGGAGTATTGGTCCAAATAGTATTTCCGTACGATGCTCCATCCATACGTCCAATTGATGGCTTTTCGCCGTTGTTCTTTAACCCATTTACGGTCACTGTGCCAATTTGGGAACACTTAATTATTAAGGCTGTATAAAAAAACTGTTTACTCTAGTTTATTTATTTTTGCATTATTGAATAGTGGAAAGTGCTCTGAATAAATATTAAATGGAACAGTTTAACTATTAATAATTAAATTAGTTTAACTAGTAATAATCTATTAAACTTCATTAACAATACTTATGTAGAGGTCGGTCAATGGTAATCAAAGTTATATTTTCTACCTAAAGCTTATAGTCGTTATTTGTATTGTAATATAAAATTCAATAAACAGTGAAACATTGAAAAGCATTTTTAGTTTCATACATCAAATGTATAAGATCTTAGAACACATATAATAATGCTGTTCCAATTTGGGTACAATGGCCACAAGTATACTACTGACGACGCTGCAAAAACTAGTGACAAAATGTTTAAAGTACGTCAACTTGCTGATATTCTTATCAGAAAATTTAACCAATGTGGTGTTTACCGCGAACATATTTCTATCGACGAATCCATGGTGAAATATTACGGTCGCCATTCAGCAAAACAGTATATTCGAGGTAAACCTATTCGGTTTGGTTATAAAAACCGGGTTTCAGCAAGTTCCTCTGGATATTGTTACTGCTTTGATATTTATTCTGGTGAATCAAATACACCTGTTTCTGAGCCGTTGGCTACTAGGGTTGTGAAAATGCTGTTACAAATTTTGACCATGAATCCTGCCAACCACAAAATCTTTTTTGATAATTTTTTACAAATTTTGAGTTACTCAAGCTTCATAAGCGTGTGCGTTGTGTCATCAGCCACAATAGAAGCCGCTGGAGTTGCAAAAAATGCAAAAAACACTCTGCGTTGAAAAAAATTATTTTGCAAAATATCACTCATGAGTGGCCATTGTACCAATTTGGGTACACCCCTCTAGTGTCCTGAATTTAATTTTTTTTTTATGTTTTACGTTTCTGTTTTTTTGCATTGTTAAAAATAAATAAACATTGAAATTTAAAAAATTTAACTTGTAGTTTTTGTTTGGCTGTAAATGGGTTAAAGGTTTTGTGAAGGCGCAAGTCTTTTCCTTTGCAGTTGTTTTGTACACTTGCACTTAAACCTGGGCTTCTATGTGACCTTTGACCTCGTACATATTCTTTTATAAAATATGATTAAAAGTAAGCGATTTCAAAAAAAACTAGCAAATGTTATGGTCATTTGAAGCTTGTACTAATGCGAGAAGAATCACAATTGAATTTGTTGTCCCAAAAATATGAATTACTCTGGTCATGTAAAACACCTCGTACTTCTTTAGCTCCAAGGACTTATGCGCACAATAATTTCGGTTTTTGTATCTTAAATGGCCATTTAACTTAAAGGTTTTCTTAAGCAGTGTGTGTGTGTTAAATTTAACACTTTAACAATGTCAAAACAATATGACATCTTTATGTGGGTTAATGGCTCATAAAATATTTTTCAAAAATTTATTTTAATTAATTTATTTTACAACAACAACAACAACAACAATGAAAACTAACTCACAGTTACAGAAACAACCAAAGTTATGATGTCTTTATTAAACCAATTAATTAACAAAAAAAATAAATTCAAATACGTTTTGGTTTGGTTTGGAAGTGTACGTACATATGTATTTACATGGTTCAGTGCTATATGGTTAACTGCATGAATGGATGTAAGGACGGATGGACAGACAGACGGACAGACAATATAACACTCAATTTCTGCATTTATTATTATAATTTTAACACGATATTTGTTGTTGGCTCGTTTTGACTTGGTCTGTTGGCTTGACGTTTTCGTTACTTGGTTTTTAACTGTGATTTTTAACAGTTTGTAAGAAAGAAAAAAGCTGGGATTTCTTTACCTCTTTTTCTCCTTCTTCTTCTTTAAAATACTATTTATGTATGCAAAGCACGCTAAACTAAAAAACTCTGCGCTTATAAAGTATATGTATGAAAAAGACATAGGAAAAGAAGTTTTTTTTATTTACGTTTTGTTTACGGCTGAGATTTTTCTTTAGAGGGGAGCTATGTGTTTATGTGTGTTGTTTGAGGAGCGCATAAACTCAATTTAATACGTTATAAAGCCGCCTTTACAAAGTGCGACAACGCGTCAGCATCATAAAAATGTCATGAACGCATGCGCATCATACTTTACAAGCAGTAAGGCACATCATACTACACACATCTACAGTAAGCGGCAAGAGAAACTGTACACTAAGGATAAAAATTCTGACAATCAGCAAACTCAACTTTTATCACTTAAGGAGAGTGCCCTAAAAAATTTGAAAATATTTTGGATTTTTTTTTGGATTTTTTTGTTTGTTTCAATTTTAAAAACTGTTAGTGAAACAATTTAAAAATAAAAATAACGGTAATTTATTAATGTATATGTATTTTTTAATGTACGTTTTCTTTTGAAGCTCACTGTATCTACAGTGAGAGTTGCAATGTGGTAAAAAGAGAGTAAATTTAAAGTGTTTACATGAGTTATAGAAATGAAATAATTTTAATAAGGAGTAACAATTTAATTGTTTTGGAAGAGTTAAAGTTTTAAAAACGAAATGACAAAAGGTTATGATTAATTTCTAGCTTTCAATACATACCCGTAATATAGTTCCAGCCATTGATTGAATGCATTGTGTGCTGATATCTGCAAAAAAAGAAAAAAAAATATTTATTAAGTACAGGTCCATTCGCTATGAAAATTATAATAAATGTTATGTTATAGGCACTAAGTCTGTTATTATGCAATAGAAAACTACAGATGGTATTAAAAACATATGACGACATTTTATTGAGGCCCTAAACCAATGCTCTAGTAATCCGGATGTCTCCTAGCAGAGCTGAATCGTAAATGCATTGTATAATGAAGCTTTTAAGGCTCTGCTTTTGATTCAATAGGCAGAAGGTCTCTTTGCAACGCGGTGATGCCGTCAACCCAAAATAAATCGCGACAGTCCGCCGTTTAGGTTTTATAGTCTGGGATTAGGTTAGATTAGGTTAGAGGACGTGTACTTGTCAATTCAGACAAATACAGTACCCGGAGGTCGAATTGACCCATTGTACAACGTCCTAGTTTCTCACACCACTTATGTTGTGTGTGTTAATTTTATCCGTGAGTGGTGGGACCTACCTACAGTTTAAAGTCGCCTCCGAACGACAGATTTTTGAGAAACTTTTTCATAGTCTAGGATTATATCCAGTATTAAAACAGGACTTAGTCCTTAATTCTAAACTGCCTTTGTCCACCATTTTGTGACTTCCTTATTTAATATGTTAGACTAACAAGAGCTGTCTTATTTCCACTGTCAGTGTAAAACGCTCTTTTAGAAGCTTCAAAAAAACCTCAACCTTTCCATGTATTTTTGTGTGTGTTTCAAGGAGTGTTTAAAGCCAAGTAATAATCTCGTCTTTTTTACAAGACTCACGAAGAGAGAAAGAAAGAAAATACTTATGCAATCCTTGTGGTTTGCCTCAGTTAGTTGGGAGGTTTACACGTTTTTTAAAAAATATTCAAATAAAAAACAGCTGAAAATGGCTTGCAAAACACGACTGATAAAGACTTGTGTAGAGCGCTACTCTAATCAAAAACAGTTAAAATCTGTTGAAAACATTTTTTTTTTAACATTTAATGGAAGTTTTTTTTTTATCAATAACAGAAATATTTCAAGCCACAAGTCAATACACTCCTATCAGCGGTTATTTTAAAGCCGCTTTAATAAACCTTAAAAGTAAGAAATTGAACGTTTTATGCGATGTGTTAACGATTGAGATCTTTAAACATTTTTTTCTGTATTAAGCCGTTCAAAATGTTTTTGTTTTTGCCAATATTCCTGGCAATGGCTGGCTGTTGCCTCTTACCAATATTTACATGAAAACAGAATTCAAAAATATGGCCTAAACGCTCGAATAAACCAAACCAGCGAAAGAAGATCGTTATTAACAGATATTGTCACACATATAAAGAGCCAAAGAACAAGCCGAATATGTCGGACGGTGGGGTAATAAAATTATTAAATATCTTGATCAACAAGGAAAGGGATTTTTTCAGCCCGGTTTACATTGTTTGTGATAATAATTCCAAAATAAAAAGAAGAGAAAAAATAATATTTAATAAAGCAAATGATTTGAATTAAAAGATTTTGTATTTTTTTATTGATTATTTCGTTCGTCTGTTTTTGTTTTGTTTTGGGTTGAGTTTTTTCATTTGGCTTGATTTCTTGTTAATTTGTTAACACCGTCTGTCTCTTGACAAAACGTTAAAGATTCTTATCAATGTTTATGGCCATTGAAATCTACATGAAAGACATTTAAAGTTGTCATCTTTTCTTCATCGACGACATCATTATGTCGGGTTATCAAAATCATACACAAAAAATATTACCAAGAACTTGCTTTCAATTTCATTGGAATAGTCAGTCGGTCGTTCGGTCAAACAGGGGGTACAGGCCAGAAAAGCTTCAAATAAAAAGTTAATGAGAATTGAAAAAAAAACGTTTTGAAATGTTTTCAGTTTAAAAATTAAAAATCTTCAGTTAAAGATAAGGCAGGAAAAATAACTGCTAATGGTAGGGAAATAAAAATTAAGTAATTGAACGCCAGCCAGAGACATAGACAGAGAACATATAGAATCTTTTTGTAGACTAGGGAGGAACTTGATAGAAACTGATACGATTAAGCTTGAGGCCTAAAAATGTGCCCACAACACACTGAATCCAGGGTTGTTTATGCTATTGATGAACTTCAGAGCTTTGGCTGACTTCATACTGATTATGACGAAAACTAATTAAGGCCTTCAAGCCGAATAAAAAGTTAGTCCAGAAGGCATAGGCAGTGCAGTTCTGCAATATTCAATTGCAGTCAACCTGTGTTGTAAATCGAAAATCTTAGAAGCGACACATTATCACAAATGGAGAGAATGGAAATAACGAATGGAAATAGCCAAAGGTCCACAGAGCTATTGTCTTTATTGAAGGCATTGCAAAGGTATTTATGATAACCACTCACTCGAAGATATTTGTATTGCATGAAATCCTTACGAAAAATTTGTTAAAACAGTTCTAAATTATGTCGTTGGTTCTCATTAGTTCCAATAGCCGAGGCGGAATAGAAGTATTGACAATACCGTAGTGAGGAGATTCACCAATAAATCGTTCATGGAAATGTAGAACAGAGGCTCAATTCTACAGCAACGAAACTTATCCTAGGCATAGGATGGCGGGAGATGCGAATTATTATAGGAGTACTAACGGGGGCATGGTCACTTTAGATACAGGATCTACTATCTATGACTACGTAGTCGATTTGTTGATGAACTGGTAAAATTAAAAGATTACAGAGACTTGAGGATGTAATAGGGTTCATAAAGGGCAGTGACTGGCTACGAAGGATATCTGAAGAGGTGAAAGCCTTTTTGTCTATGTATGCCTTTAAATGGCTGATTATAGTTTCAGCTTACATTCTTTATCGTTTTTATTTTCTTTCTAATTTTGCTGCCATCATCTAATTTTTTCTCATCCCTTTTTCCATTTCTTCTTCTCTTTATTTCTTAATTGAAGAGTTAAAATGCACCATTTGGTCTCTAGGTAAAGGCGCGGTGAAATGATACCCTCTCTAACCTAAACTACCTTTGCTTTTCTATAGAAAATTTATCGATAACTTGCATTTTCTATAGAAATAGCCATTTTATTACAATAACAACAAATCCATGCTTATTTTGAAACATATTCCTGGACCAAGAGGACGTCTCTGGGTGAAAACAAGGAACCGGTAACGCAGTGAAACGGCACCCATCCATACTAACCTAAAACCTAATCTTGCTTTGCTATAGAAAATTTATCGATAACTTGCATTTTCTATAGAATTATCATTTTATTACAATAACAACAATTCCATGCTTATATTTGAAACATTTTGGAGTTCTTTGTTATTTATTTAATGTTATCTTTAAGATTTTTAAAAGATATAAATATGCAAACAAACAAAAATAATTTCTTTTAAAATAGTTTTTGCTTAATTGCACTTGAGTGAGTGATTGAGTGTTTTACAAAACTTTATTGTGAGTGACAAAAATCTTTTGTTTTTTTTTTTATTTATTTTGTTGAATTGATGATGAACGAGCATGCATGACAATATTAAATAAAAAAATAAAAAATGAATTAAATGACAATCATTTACAATAAAATTTCGATAAGTAATTACACTTTGATGACAGTTTAACTGAAGGCTGAAATGAAAAGCAAAGCTTAGAAAAAATGTATGGAAGAGGCCTACAAAGCTAAAATTAATTTTTGTCCAAGTTTTGAAAGTGTTTTATTTGTAATTGTTTTAAGGCTTGATTTTATAAAATTTATGTTTTATTTCCGTTAAATTTCGGTGTTTCTGGTCATTTTATTTTTTTAAGCCTTAGTAATCAACAAAAAAAGAAAGATTTTGTATGTGTATTGAGAAATGTTTGTTTAACAATTTTCGGAAATCTTTGAGATAAGAATCCATTTTAAACAAATTTTTATTGTTTTAAATAAATGTTCGTTTGTTCATTTCACATTTATGGCTTGATTTCAGCGAAAAACAAATCAAATGCCATAAAAATACAAACCAAACCGAACTGAACCGAACCGAACAATATAAATATAAATCGTACGTGCTGGATGGATGGATGAATGGCTGACGTTTTTTTTTTCATTTCATTTCATTTCTTTACATTTTTTTTTTCTAAAAGATTTTCAACAAATACATCATCTTCTGCTCAAAATGCCTTTAAACTTGGCTTAAACCCAAAAGACAAATATGTACACAGCGTGGAATTATAAAATGAAATAAAATTAAAAAAAAAACAAACAAAAACTAAACGTTTAAAACAAATTCTAAGAAAATTTCTGGCTAAAGTGGTAGTAGCCCGCCGTTTGTATCAGAAAATTGACAAAAAAAAAATACGGAATTTTTTTTTGATTTTTAGGAAATTAAACGACATGCGACACCTCGTTTTTAATGTTGTCGAGTAAATTAAATTATTTTCTTGTATTCTTTTTTTAACTTGTGGTTCTTCCGCCATTCTTCCCATTTTTCCTTCAAGCAATTATTGTTACAATTCTGTTTCTGATACAATTTTCTTTGAATTTGTTTTAATTTTTGTTTCAGTTTTTGTTTTTGTTTTTTCATTTAAAGTTAGAAATAGAGAGCGACAAATAATTTTTAATTCTGTTTTTATGGGGTCATCTCCAACATAAAGGAAAAATACCGCTTCAAATAATTCACTGTTAGAGACTTGAAAATTACTAAAGAGCGGAGAGGAGAGGAAGACGACGACCTGTTAGTTAATAAAACAAATTATTAAGAATTGTTAAAAGCGCTACATATTAAAAATGCTTTTGTTTTAATATAAAACAAAAGCTTTTTTTGGTTTTATTTATTAAAAACGGAAATGGTAAATTATAGTGTTAAAAATGATGTCATTTAATACAAATTAAAAGAAAAAAATTAAAACAATTTATTTAAAAAAGAAATAATTTTCGATTCAAAAAATCTGTCAAAATTAAAAAAAAATTGCCTTAAAAGAATCGTGTTTATTTCTACGAGAAGCTTTTAACACTTATATAAAAAAAAAAAATTATAAATTATATTTCGATCAAAACCTTAATACCATATGGCAGTCAGGCAGTCAAAATAGTATTTGATTGTCTGGGAAAGTTGACTCAGGTAGGGATAAGAGATAGTCATCCTCTGCTGGATCGCAGGTGATTTGAAAATGTACGACAATGGGTAGGCAGATGAACTTGCATGTAAGGGAACCAGAATCTTATTGTGGAGTGGTAAGAAATGTTTGGAAGAGGTTACTCTGCGAAGGGAAAAAGGAGAGACTCCTCTCAATCGCAATTTGAAACAATCTTAAAATAAATAAGAAGACATTTGGGTCATTCAACAGACCATCCAGGAGTAGGCTAAGGATAGTATCGCAACAGGAATTATATCCATCAAAACATGGAGATACTGTAATGAAGACGATGCGGCTTCGACGCGTCCAAGAGGAAGCAAACAGAAGGATAGAAACACGCAGTATCCTGAACATAGTGCAATAAGATTAGAAGAAGTATTGTAGTGATATCCTTTATGTACGAGTATACATATATTGAGAGCAGTGCAATCAAGATCATATGGTCGCAGTACCATGGCACACGACAACAATTTATTTGAACATGAGCCATATTTAATAAATTTTCTTTAATAATATCCTGGCGTAGTGTTGAAATGCTATTTATTGTTCAAGATTTTTCAACCGCCAATCGCACTTAATTATGTTTATTTTTACTTTAAATGAGAAGAAGTAATTTGATTACATGAAAATAGAATTTGTGATCTCGTTACTGTTAACTTTGAATTTCTTCTTTAGTTAGAATTGGTTATCTCCGATTCTAAACGTCCAGGATGCCAGATAACACTAGAAAGAAGTGGCAAAGCATATACGTCTCTTCTTACATGCAAAAAGAGACCGTTGGAAAAAGGTTGAAAATCAAACTGTAACAGAACCGACAATACCTTATGAATGTGCCCGTCTGGTGGAAAGTAATTTCAAAACAGCGTAATTGGAGTATCATAGAAGTGTTTAAAAGGCAATCTGTCTTGTGCACTATGAACAATACCCATCAGGGTACTTTACGGCATTTTAAATTGGTTTTCTACTGAGCCTCCTCAAGAGCAACAGGTAACTCTTACATTTATCAGGTACTAGTACTAAGCAGGTACTAGTACTAGGCTCCTTTACTTCGATTAAAGATCCAAAACTATAGCTTCATAACCTTTTTGCTGCGAAATATTCTCCAAATTTGTTGACTCAGAATTATATCATTTGAGGATTTACCCAGCAGCAAAATATCATCATTGAGATGAAGATGGGGTTATACTCTGTGATCTATACTTACTTTTCTAATCTGTAATCACGTAACACAACCATGGGCCATTGGTTGTTGGGGAATCGCTTGATGGATTAGGATTTTTGGTGTACAATAGAAAGAACTGGAAATTTTTTGTTAACATGAAGTATACTATAGTAGGAATGGATGAAAGTACGACAGCTTATGTTCCTATACATAATGGCATCCGATTGATGTTGTAGTTTAAGTACCCAATAAAATGTCGGTACCTTCTATCAAATAAGTACCAATACTTTATGTTTCTTTCTTTGTTTTTATTGTTTTTTCGCAAAGCCACCATTAATTGACTTTCTCCAAAAGAAATGCGCTTTAAAAACCGTACGTTTGTTTCCCAGGAAGTGATTTTTTCTGTTTTTGTTTGTTAATCATGTAGACCATCATATCGCGACCTGATTGTAATACATTTCTGATAATTTCATGATTATTTTATGGCAAAAATAAAAAAAAGAAGTAAAAGAAGAAGAAATAAAATCGTATGTGATTTTATAAAAGAAGTGACATTTTTTTGTTCTCCCGAAAATCAAAAGAAAAACACAAAACGAGCCAAAAAAAGTCTGGCTGGCTGGCTGGCTCATTAAAGTGGCTATAGAAAGCGTGTAATCGTTCAGATCATTGTCATCATAATCGTTATTTGAGATTTTTGTTTAATGATTATTGTTCGTTTCGTCGTTTTATTTGTGTTAGTGGATGCGGTGCCTCTAGAGAGGAGTTATTGGTGTTTTGAACCTGTGTGTTGTGTTGTTGTTTTGTTTCAATATCTTAACATTCGATCATGTGTGTCGTTCGTCGTGGTCGTCGTATATAAAATTTTTTATTGCATTTCGTTTGCGTTTTAAACAAAAAAGCGTTAAAAGGCTTGGGGCGTTAGCATTATGAGTGGAGTAAAGAAAAGGTGAGTGAATGATTGTCGTCAGTAAGTGAGTGAGTGAGTAAATGAATGATTTCTGTTTTTAATTTAATTTATTTATTTGTTTTGATTTATTTTTGTTGTTATTGTTATTGTTATTATTACTGTTATTGTTGTTGTTGTTGCATTACTTAACTGATAAATGGCATTAAGAAAATGGCCATAAAAATTATTTATAAAACACAACACAAAACGGATCAAAGCCATTAAACCGCCTGTTTCAATATGATGTGATGGTTATTGAACTGTGATGCAATGCAACTGCTGCAGCGATTATGATGTTGCTGCTTATGACTAAGAATTCTCAAACAGCCGTCGTAAAAGCACCAATAATCGTTAGGAATACATACAAAATCTATAATGTTTTCAAAAAATTCAAATTCAATAAAACAATAACAATAACAACAACAACAACAAAAACAACAACAACAAAAACAACAACAACAAAAACAACAACAACAAGGTAAAAAAGAGAGAAGAAAGAAGGGGGTACAAAAGAAACATTGACATGTGCCTGTTTTCATTTAGTGTGAACACCTCACAAATTTGCAACACCGAACAGCATGAGTGCCAAATGCAACAAACACGACAACATCAAAAACAAAAACAGCCAGCAATACAGCATCAGCAACACACGGCAAAAACAATGGGCCTCAAAAAACAAAACAGAAAAAAGTCACAAAAAAAAAAAAAAAAAAACGTCTCTACCACCAGCTGAGTCATGAGCTTCAAATACGCGAACGAGGGGGCTTCTGTTAAATGATCGAGTTGAGAATCATCTGAGAACGTCAGCGTTGTGATGTTGATGCTGACTGCCTGCCTGGCTGACTGCTTGCTTGCCTGCCTGCTGTTGTTGCCACAATATAAATTTTCCAAAGTCGATATCGCTTTAAAGGTAACGTTGCAATTTAAAGTTGCATGTTGTTCGGCCACAAACACACACACATACACTCAGCTTAGCAGCAAAAAGAGAAGGAAGTTCACATTGGAAGTTTATCAGCAGCAAGCGATCAATACATCAATATGGTCAATAAAGTCAACAATACAACAACAACAACAACGACAGTATTGGCTATCAGTTAAACAGCCAGCCAACCAACCAACCATAAAAGACATGACAAATTTTTATTATGCATAATTTTTTGGCAACACTGTTTCGTTGTTTGTTTGGGGTTTTTCTTTCTTGACTTTTTTTTCGCATTTCTTGTTGTGTTGTTTTTGTTGTTGTTGAGCTGTTGTAACATTTATTTGTGGCTGATCTTTTTTTTTTCATTTGTTGCTGGTGTTTACTGTTGCTGTTGTTCATACCAGCAGTATGTGAAATTGAAATTTAAGAAGTTTTTCGTTAAAAGTTTTTAATTTATTTTGTGTTTTCATTGTTGTTTTTACTACCATCACAATTTGTTTCGTTTCATTTTTTTTTTTTCGAATTCAATTTTTTTTCCTTTTTTCTTTTTGCAGGCAAGAGATCTCAGTAGAAGCTGTTTCCTGTCGCAATTGTATGTTGATCGCAAATTTTACTGTTGCTGGCATTCAAGCAATACCAACTGACAACCTAGCAGCGACAACAATAACAACAACAAAACCATCAGCAGCAGCAATAGCAACAACAACAATAACAATACGAAGAAAAACAATATTCCACTTATATTTTCTGTAGCATTATAAGCAATAATGTAACACAGGAATATTTAAACCCAATACTATTGGACCACATACGCTCGGGGAAAAAATTTCGTTAAAATAAGTCGCATTTGAAAAACAGAAGAAAATTTGGTCTTTTATTAAAAAATAAAAAGTATGTTTCGTTGAAAAGTACTTTTTATATTAAAAAAAAAAAATAGCACGAGAGCACTACTACTTTTATAAAAAGTAAATTTTGTAAAAAACACCTTGGAAAACTGGGGTTTTTATTAGAAAATTTATAAAAAAAAATCGTGGAAAAGTACTTTTTATAAAAAAAATAGCACGAAAGTACTTTTCAGAAGAGTTTTAAAAAAGTACTTTCTAAAAAAAGTACTGTGGAAAATTTGGTCTTTTATTAAAAAATCGCTGAAAAGTACTTTTTATATTACAAAAAATAGTACCAAAGTAAAAACGAGTTTTAAAAAGTACTTTCTGAAAAAAGTAGTGGACAATTTTGTTTCTTATTACAAAATTTATAAAAAAAAAAAATTTCCTGCAAATCTACTTTTTATAAAAAAAAAAAAAATAGCACAAAAGTACTTTTACAAAAGAGTTTTAAAAAAGTACTTTCTGGAAAAAGTACATTGGAAAATTTGGTTTTTTATTAACAATTATAAAAGAATGAACGTGGAAAAGTACTTTTTATAAAAAAGAAAAAAATAGCATGACAGTACTTTATTAAGAGTTTTGAAAAAGTCTGTTCAAGTGTTGGCCATCGGTATTTCTATGGAAGCTAAGGACATACATATTTACTACATGAGCTCGTATAACTATGGCAATGAGGACATGTCCTACAGAGGAGGTGAATATTCTGTATAAGCTTCTGGCCAGACCCAATATAATCGAAGACTTTAGGAAATGCTTTGCAACGAGACCCAGTAATAAGAGGGGGAACGAAGCAATCTCGATGTTAATACTCTTTTAAGAGAGCATGTTTGAATAGGTCGAGAAGAGATATTGGGACTTATGGGACCATTGTATGGATAAGCTTAACGAATTTGAAAACAGCTCAGATGGAACTGGTAGAGATACAGGTATTGGCATGTGTTGATAAATCTGGAGCGAAGCTCCGTAGGGTTTAAGCCCTTGCACATAGTAGTTATTAATTGCATGTTTGAAAGCATCCTCCTTAAACGCCCCCTGGACAGCACCAGAAAACACTATGATTATAAGGAATGCTTTGCAGAAGGACCTGGTAATAAAAATGGATAAAGCAACCTAGACTCTACTTTTTTTTATAAGATAAAGTGTATGAATGAGTCAAAAGTAGATATTGCTATCCGAGCAGTAGCCTCCTAAAACGTTATCTGGAAAAAGTTTGGACGATCTGGAGCAGTTGAATAAGCTAAGAATAGGAAATAGAGTCCAGGACGATCTGGAGCAGTTGAATAAGCTAAGAATAGGAAATAGAGTCCAGGACCTATAAGAATTCACGGCAATGAGTAGGCAGATGAACTTGTGAAGGGAAGTGTTTACACGTCGCTGAAGGGCTAATAATCTTTCTGTAGGATAACAGATGTTTGGAAGGGTCTCCCCTTCTTAAACAAAATGGTTTTTGAATTAAATGATTGACTTATTAAGGAGGATTGTTAGGTTAGTAAATGGAATTTTGACCAAATGGATTTCTTCAGCAAGGAAATCTCTTCAAGCCCCATCTGTTGATTGTATGAAGTGGAGAATGAAAAATCAAAACCTATGCTTGGAACCTGTTCTATAAGGGAAATACTGTCTTTAAAAAATCTTTGAATTTGATGGTGATTACGATGAAATTTTTCGAGTGTAATCCACCTCCTTATTTAGGCTGTTAGTCTTATTGCCAAAGAAGATATTGTTACTCTCGTTGTTGTTGTTGGTGTTGTTGGTATTATTGTTATTTGTTGTATTTGGTTTTTGGAGTTTTTGTACAAATTGCAGATCACGGTTTTTATGTTGTACATGGAAATTCATGGCTACTGTGGAGCCAAAATAATAAAAAAAACAAGAAAATTAAAAATCGAAAACCAAGTACTCCACCAAAAACAGAGAAAAAATTACCAAGAGAAACCATTTAAAACCTTTTGTTCACTTTTATTTGGTAGAGTTTGTTCTTATTTTTGTTTGTTGTTGTTGTTGTTATTGGTACTGTCCAAAAAAAGATTATTTCGTTTTATAAAATTTATATGAATGTGATGGAATGGATATCCTTTTCTTTTTTTTTTCAGTAGAAAAAAGTATCGAATTTGTATTAGTAAGTGGCTTATGGAAAGACTAACAGATAGACAGACAGACAGACATACAGACGAATAGTTTAAACATTTTAGTTAAAGATACTCCGAACGTAGGTTTTAAAATACAAAATAAAAAAGAAGGCAATAAGGAAAGTATGAGGGAATCATTGAAATGCCATCCAACTGCTACTACCACTATCACTACAACTTTTTAAGGTACTCTCTCGGTACTATTTTTGCAAAGAATAGTTCTTATATATGTATGTTAAAATGAACTACAAATGATGTGTCGTTTTAGTTTATTTAACTACTGCTGCGACTGGAGATGGCTGTTTTAATACAAAAAAAAAAAAAAAAAAAAGCAAAAAAAAAACCACGAAAAAAAACTCCAAAAATAAAATTGAAACGAAGACTACATATTCATAGACCATCATCCAGAGCCCAGCAGCAGTCAGCCAGCTAGGCAGTGCCACATTCAGCCAGTTTTCAGTGTTTCAGAGTTTTTAAACAACAAAATTACTCGTAAATAAACTGACAGTTTACAAAAGCATGTGTGGCACAACCGAAGGCATGTTTGTTTTGTTTGTTCTTCTCTGTGTTTATTTTGTCGTAAAATTACAACATTTTTCATTACAAGTACTTCTCGTTTCGTTTTTTATTCATCTTGTGCTTCTATTTCTTTTATTTTTTTATGGGGACTCTGGTATTTATTTCTTCTTCTTTTTTTATCTTCTGTTGTATTTTGGAAATGGTGTGAAATTCTTTTAAAAAATATAAACGAAATTCTTTTACTCAAAAAATTAACGAAATATGTGAAGAGATATCAAGAAAATATCAATCAATCTGGAAGATTGGGGGGTCTATGTATATAGAAAACTACCTTTTTTTGCTGTCCTTAAGTGCAGGATTCCATGATTCCATGCCAAAATACAGGACTGCCTTTACATTTTATTTAAAAATTAAGTTTAATCGTCTGTGTTGGGAGAAAAGCCATATGGAGTTAAACAAGCTAAAGTCCATATTGCCCTGTCTAGTCTATACTTTGTGCCCTGGATTGAACCACCGGTCATCTTAATCATACAACCCAGATATACAAAGAAAGTTAAATCTTCTATCGTTTGTTCTGCGCATCTTTTCAGTTTTTCCTGCGGACTTTTATCCGATCATGCTTATCTTGTTGTGCATATCTGGGTATTCGAGTGTGAGGAGATTCATAAGTATTATACGCTTAGTCGGAGTCTTCCAAACGGTAATGCAGTGCCTAGGTGTTGCTGCTGTTCACATGTGTGGCATTAAGCACAATTACGTCAAGGATGACATTAAATGAATGTCCCACGCCCATTCCGATTGAAATTCTGCCTACAGTTTTATTGCTGTAGACAGAACCCAACGACAAGGATCACTCCCTTTTACAGTATACAGTGCAACGAAGACCAGGCGTGGGCATATGGAAGAGAGTCAAAGTTAAATCTTCTATCGTTTGGTGTTAGAAAATAGTTGCTTATTAATGCGGATCTTTTCGGTTTTTCCTGACGGCATTTCTCTGATCATGCTTATCTTGTCACTCATATCTGGATATCTGCGTAGGGGAAGGTAAGTATCATTCCCTTACTCGTGGTCAATTACAGTGTAACGAAGACCAAATCGATTCACATGGAAGAGCGTCAAAAGCTTTTTTAACGCTTAAGAACATAAGTTATATGCATTTGAGCCTTTTCATGAATTATTCGACAGTTGTCTTGAAACAAAATGCCGCCTGCTGCTGCCCTTACACACCGCAAAGCGATGCCTCAAGCCTTGACTTAATAATTCGTTCTTTAACCCAATGTAGCATTCGCAGGTTATTTCTCTTTCGTTTTGGCATCCGGTCAGATACTTCTTTTCGTCTCTTTGCCAGTGACAACTTCCTCAAGGACAACACAGTTACAACTTCCTAAGTGTACAAGTAAATCAGAATTTCTGGGTAAGTCAGGAAAATCAGAATGGAGAGTAGACAGCAGGAGACCAGATAAAGAAGGAGATGCAAGGAATTCAGCAATTCGGTATATAATTTCTGGTGGTTTGTAGGCGTATACTTGGCCACTAAAATCCAAAGACCTAAATTGAAATGTCGTAGACATTCTTTGTGCTAACAGTTAAAAGGTCTTACAGGACCAATGCTTGACTGGAAACCGCAGGGAGCCGTTCATACATTGAAAATACAACTCAACAGCGATATTCTCTGGGTGATGAAGGCCTAATGCCCCGCATTGAAATATTTTCAATTCATTCAAAATATTGTTTTACAATCTCTTTGAATATTTTCTCTAATTTGGTACCTTAAAACGTACGTTAAGTACCAACGTTTTTTTTTTCATAATTTTGTTTAAATTTTATGGCAGAAGTCGTATTATTCTTTAATTTTATTGCCACCAGACGCCCTTTAAACCATAAAAAATTAGTTTTATGTTCAAAGTACACTTTCAGTAGCCAAAAGGTGGATTAATTTTGTGTGCCAAATGCACGTCCCTCTTTGAAGTTCAATGATATTTGCAGGTGCAGGACGACTTTATTATTTTAAGATTTCGATAAAATATTTTGAAAATTTAATTTTTACAACAAAAACAACAAGAAAAAAAATTAAAAACAAAGATGACAACGATTAAATAAGACATCAAGGTTCAGCATCTTTATAATATCATATGAATGAAGAGAGTGTTGACAGAATATGAAAAAAGAAAATTTATGACCACAGAGCTGAGTTTTTATGGCCACTAGACGACCAACGTTCATTCATACATACATACATATGCATTGTATTTGGCCAATAAACTAAACACAGTTATTACCAGAAAGGCGTACAAACAAACATTGGAGAGCCATAAAAATTAGTAAAAACGCTTAACGAGTGGTAGCACACCAGAATATGAGGACAGAGTCGAAATGGAATCAATGAAAGGATAATTGAATCCTTTTTTGGATGATTTTATGGCGGCCATAAAACTATAAAAATCACTTGCAATGAGAAATTATTACCGAAAATCTATAACTTAAGCACTTACACACGCACTCACACACACTCAATAAAGAGGGAGATGACAGTCGAAAACAATAAAGATAGACATCGAGAAAGAGAACATTAAAAAAAAAATACAAAAAGAATGTGAAAGAAAGTTTAAGAAAAGTACCAAGAATTAAGTGCTTGGTACCAAAAACTAAGGGAAAAAGGGATATGAATGGAGATGTGAGACTTCAAATAGTGGCCAACAAAAGTTTATTAAAATGCAATGCAATTTCCATAAAAGGTTTCAAATATTTTTTAAAATAATTTTCAAACACTAAAGTAAAGTGTACTTAAACTTTTTTCATAGACTGTAATTTAAAGAAATTTTGATGGAAGCTTAAGACTTAAAATGAGCAGCCCCTGCGCTGACCAATTTCTTCTAGGAGTTCGGTGGAATTTGGACAGTACGAGGCCTGCGCTTACCCGTGGCGTCACAACGGGCCGCTATGCGTGCTCAAGTCAGGTCTGGTATTAAAGTTACCACTCCAACCTACCTACCTAACTACCCAGAACTTCAAATAAATGCTGTGAACTAATAAATCGTTTCCACATCCAGGTGGTGACTTTTGAAATTCTTAGTGATACTGTAGTCTGCTGGGCATTTTAAGGCTTCGTAAAGTATAGAGACTTGTACGTCTGAAGTGGAATCTAGCGAATAGTGTGGAGTCTGATTTCTTACAACACTTAGTGTAGTGATACAGGATGAGGTTGGTATGCCACCATTCCCATGAAGAAGCATAAGGTTCGATAAATCATTCGTCATCTGATAATTATTGTTGGGATCTGATGGGACTTCGCAGTAGAAACCCAGAGACCCTATTAATTAATATTTCTTCGGCGACTCTGAGAGTAAATAAAATTGCCATGAAAAGTTTCTGTAGGTCCCACCACTCATGCATAAAAATGTACGCACACAACATGATTGGTGTGAGAAGCTAGGTCGTAATCCTGACTGAAGGGTTGTAATGACCAATTATGTATGTATGTATGTAGGATATCCAGGATGATCTTTCCAACAGGCAAGTAAAGAGCGTGAACACTAAATGACAGTCACAATGACTCACCGCAGTGGTATGAGCATTGATCCAAAATGTAATTACGTATTGAAGACATGAATAGTGCCCAATGCACGCAAGAAAACCAAAATCTTCCAGGAGAAGCTGTACACAATACTGGGAACGTTAGAAATAATGGTAGAATGAACACATTTGTTGGACAGTCAATTTGTTCTCAAGGCTATTAGCATTTGCACATTATTATTGCACATTTATATCACTGGAGTGCCCCAACGTGCTTAATGGCCTGTCTAGTCGGAATTAAAATTCTTTAATATTTGCTGGAATTGAAATACCAGACATCTTTGCCAAACGCGGCTAATGTATCTTCACTGGAACCCGATCAATATTTTGACTTTATTAGGGAGCTTCTGAAGAGTGAGAAGAGCAAGAGGTCAACATCTACCATGAGAGGACACTTGAATGACGCCATTGGCCATTGGTGAGTAGAAAAGTTGAAGGACAAACTTAAGTTCTTCATTCCTTAGCACCTCCTTGTATCTAAGTAAAGTCTGACGCAAATTTTGATTTTTGAAATTCTTTTTTTCATTGATTTTATTAAAAGCTTAATGAGTCTGTGGTGTGGATATTTTTGCCACTGACTTTTGTTATTAACTGTACATATGTACGTATATATTCTATAGATTTCTATCTATTATTGTTATAGTTGTTGTAGTAATAGAATTGTTTGTTATTGTAGTTTTTTGTTTGTTTGTTTGTTTCGTACCTCTTAGCCATGAATTTCCTTATAAACCGTTAAACAACATGGTCGTATACCATAATTTCTGACTTCTATTCTATTCTATTCTCTCTATTCTACTAAATATGGTATGTATGTATGTAGTTATTGTTGTTGTTGTTGGTTGGTTGGTTGACATTTACTATATCTGATGGTAATAAGATACATGCATCATGTATTAAGAGAAAAAACAACAACAAAAACTATATACAAGAAGAGGCGAATTCATTCAGTAGTACATACATACACTGTATTATACATACATATGTACGTAGTCAGTTATTTAGTATTCTAAAGTATTGTGATAGATTCTGATATTTAATAGCAATAGGAGAGCAAGCACTAGTAGAAGTAGAAGTAGAAGTAGAAGTAGAAGTCGTGTGGTTACTGTTGGTGGTGGTGATAGAACGGCTCATAATGTTGCTGTTGTTTCTACTACTTTGGTGGGTTTTTTCTTTGTTTTTTTTTTTGTTTTTCTTCCAATTTTCAAAAAGATGTTCTAATTTTTTATGTTATTCATTGTGTGTTGTTGTCGTTGTTGTTGTTGTTGTTGTTCTCATTATTGAGAAAATTTATAGCGTGAAAATATGTCTCGTTAAGTGCTGCTGCTGCTGTTGCAAGTATGTATCTCCATCTCCATTTGGAAAACAAGGTAGCGACTTATCAATCCATAAAAAATCAACAACAACAACTGCAACAACAAAATTTTTATTGTTTTCACGATAAAAATCTATAGAGTTTGAAGGAAAAAAAGAAAACCTAAAACTATGACTTAAAACTACCGATTTTAAGTATCTTTAGCTAGAAGTCTTAAGTCTTAAGAATGGTAGCTGCCTAGATTTCTTAATAAATTCTGTTGGATATTCTGTCATCTGTTGGATAGAAATGCTTTATTACACAGAAATTTGTAAACCAATACCAAAACCAAACACCAAAAAATTTTGTGACAAGAAATTTACGCTGAAAAGCTAAACAACAATTTATAGGAAATTAGATTTTGAGTAACACAATCAATTTGTGTTATTCGAAGTTTTTTGGAACACACAGAAATAAATTTTGGGAAAATTTAGAGAGAAAAAAAAATTGGTTTTTCATACAACATATCATATGACAAGTCTGATGATATTCAAAATCGAAGAAATGTTGTTCTAAATGTATTGGGATTGAAGCAATTCTATTCTAAAAAAATAATATGCGAGAAGTGCTCAGGCTCAAGTCTATTCCCACTGTAGTCATCTAGCAAAAGTTTAGAATGCCTCAAGCCTGATTGGCTTCACAACTTCCATGTACCCTCGCGCCTAGTATATCCTTCAAAACTCCTCAACCTACTACACAGAAGGGTTCCGTTCATGTAAAAAGCTTGGAAACTATATTCCTCGACGACTCATCTTCCTGCTCATTGCCTTGAATACTCTTGCCTAACAGATCCCGCTTACTTGGAGAGTCCTATGCTAAACTCGAGTCAATCTCATACGTGCTGAGTTTTCGGATGTTAGCTTGAATGTCAGATAGTTTTGCTATGTCCCGTACTTCCTGTGTAAGTTAAATTATTTACATGTTACTATGACACAAACTTCGTTTGACAGGTTCCGCCAGCTTCCGCATAGTTTTCGGAAGTCGCAGTAATTTGATGAATTCTGACTCTAAGACCTTAATCTTTGCTGTCGTAATGTAATCAAACAGATTGTCTAGCGTGGTTGTAGAAAAGACTTTCATATCCCCCGATAATAGTAGCTCATACGAGGCTCTACTTTACGTTTTGAATCGCTAATGAATTTAATGAATTGAATCGAAAATGTTGGTTCACACTTCAAAATGAATGGAACAAGGCAGATAAAAAATTTTTGTGATACTAGTCGCCGTAGTCTAGTAGGTAGTGTGTTGGCTTATTAGACGTAAGGCCACGGTTCAAACCCCAGATCAGACTTAAAAACGAAAATATGAAAAAATATTTCTCGGCGACTTCTTCTCAGCAGATTTCTGGCAAAAACTCTGAGTGTAAATAAAATTGCCATGAAAAGTTTCTCAAAAACCTGTCGTTTGGAGTCGACGTTAAACTGTAGGTCCCCCGCCACTTATGTATAAAAGTTAACACACAGACAAAATGAGTAGCGTGAGAAGTTGGCTGTAATCCTGACTAAAGGGTTGTACTGGCCAATTATTGAAGGATTGAAAGAATTAAGCTTGCTGAGGATCGAAGTGTCGCTTTCGGATGTAAATATCCGGATAACTTAACACAAACGCAACTTTTAAGCCCAGATTTTCGTATGTAAGCCTCCTGGTAAGGTAAGAACTTGTATTCATAGTTCGGAAAACCTTCGACATTTTAAAAATGGAATCGAAGATGAGTATTGTATGTGGCTCTTCAAGAAGAGTTACCATTTGCAGATCGACTTCATTTAGTCTCATATTAATAGATTTTTCTTTTCTATTCATTCGCAACCTTTCTCAGAACTATCGTAACAAATTTTGTTCGGAAACCAAAGCAAAACTTCTACTCTCTCTTGTGTGTAGCACAGGACGATTTTTGAATGTTTGCTTGCTTGTAGACATTGTTGCTGTTTTAGTGTTGTGACATGCAACAAGATTTCCATTTCATTTAGTCATTATTTTATTGGACACTTTAAACCACCTACATTCTAACACAGACAATATTTTTTTTTTGGCTATATGTGATCACAGCAGCATCTTTTTTTCTTTTTTTTTTTGTCTCAACTCAACTCTCATAACCATAAGCAAATAGTGTACGTTGTCATGGTCGATATTGTCTGGAAGACTAAAACTAAGAATTTGCATTAAATTGTAATTTTACTTGTTTGGTTTTCTCTCTTTCTGCCAGCCACTCTCCAGCAGCCTGCCACACAAAGCTATTAAACATGATCACTTTAACTAAATACGGGAAAAGGGGGAAAAAAAGAGGGAGGGAAAGGAAAGATAGGCCTTCTATTACAGGCAGTTATTGAAAGTAGCATTTAAATAACATTCCCCTCCCTCTCTCTCTTTTGTGTTGTTTTGGATTAGGTTTTGCTGGTAGTGTGGTAGTGGTTGTGGCATTAACATAATTAGTCAAATCGCTTAAAAGGGAAGAATACAGCGAAAGGCAAACGGCTAGGCACTTGAGCCATAAATACTAAATGTGCAGAGACTATAAAAATGTTGGCGCAAAATTGTAAGCGACATAAAGAACACTTTGGCGTTTGGAGGCCTTTATAAACAAAGATCACTCAGTCAGTCAGTCTGTTAGTTGCGTACATACAAACATATGTACGTATGTATGTGCAATTGCTTGCAAGTTTTTATTTAGACACTCTCTTCTATTTGCAAATGTGTTAAATACTGTCGTTACTACTTAGACTAACTTAAGGAATAAACATAAATTTTATTAAACAACCAGCAGCTGCGGTTCTCAAATTGTTTTTGTTCACAGGCCATCATCATCATATTTGCCACAAAGAAAGCGAAAGTAAGGAAATGTTTAAGAACTACTGCCATAATAAGAGAATTTTTTGTAATTCAAATTTTTTTATCGCCCACATTGAGTTCTTGAGTTCCTTAATGTCAAATGATTTCATTTAACATTGTTTGATTTGGCCAAAGAGGGCCCTAAAAACGCCCACTTTTTTTGGATTAAAATTTTTTTAATTTCTTAAAATATGTTTCAAAGCAACTAAGGAAGGGATAAAAATTGTTTTATTTTAGTTTCCATGAAATTATTTGATTTTAATTAATTTATCGCATTTAAAAGCATTTTGATGCTGACGTTGTATTTTCAGTTGACAGGGTAAAAGTGTCAGTCAAATTAGAAAAGGAAATTTTAAAATTTTTTTTCATACTTAGAAATTAAGTGTCCTTTCTCCCCTTGCTCTCTAGATAGTATAGATGCTCATGCACATGCTTTTGAAAATCCCTACAAAAATATGTCAATTAATTTGTAAACCTAAGAGTATCAGAAAGGCTGCAAAAGTATTGTCCATCCAACCATATTTCTTTACTCTGGGTTCAATATTTACTTCTATTTGACTAGCTAAGTATCTGCCTTAATCTCCAATTACTAATTGTCCGGTCATCTGATTGAGGGAATACTTCTTAAAAACGTACACAATGTTTGGCTAATTCTTAATTAAGAGTAATTTCACGGGTCAATACAAATCTGTAGTCAGGATTACAACCTGGTTTCTCACACTACTTATGTTGTGTGTGTTAATTTCATCCATGAGTGGCGAGACGACAGACTTTTGAGAAACTTTTCATGATAATTTCATTTACTCTCGGAGGTTTTGCCAGGAGGATGCTGAATGAAAGTTTTTCATACTTCGTTTTGTTTAAGATGTCTAAGACAGGGTTTGATCCACAAGCCTTCGGCTAATAAATCAACACATTACCTACTAGACTAAGGCGACCTTTCCCCAGATTGTGTTCCTGAGATTTCAATGTCTAAAAGGGACTTCACTCTGTTCGAATAGTAGTAAAAATTGTGCATTGTGAACTGATACAACCTCGCGAAAAGACCTAGAGTTTGATAGGTACTGCTCGAAAAGTGTCCATTTTACATTTTAGAAGTGACACAGTGCCCTGCATAACATTGATGGGCCACCAAAAATAAACTGCACTTGTCTATACAATTGTGGTTCACAGCAGTATAGTCTCGACCCTATCTGGCCACGACTCGTTTCTTTAGGCTGAAAATTTACGGCTGGCATGCAGTGGCCTACACCAGAAGATGCCGATTTTGGCAAAAAAAATCATCTTTTCAGATGAAGCTCATTTTGATCTTGGCGCGTATATAAACAAGCAAAATTGTCGCATTTGGGGCACAGAAAACCCGCATTGAAAAGCCGACGCACCCAAAACGAGTCACTGTTTGGTGCGGATTTTGGTCCAGAGGCATAATTGGGCCATTTTTCTTCGAAAATAAGCAAGGAGTGGCCGTTACAGTCAATGGCGATTGTTATCGGGCCATGTTGAACGAATTTTTGTTCACAAAAATTGAAGAGGAGGATATTGGCAACATTTAGTTTCAGCAGGACGGCGCTACGTGCCACACAGCCGAAGCTACACTCGATGTTTTGCGCGCTGTTTTTGAAGATCGCATTATCAGCCACAGAGCTGATGTCGTTTGGCCACCTTAGAGCTGCGATTTGACACCGTTGGACTATTATTTGGGGGGGTGCCGTCAAAGATAAGTGTTACGCCGACAAGCCAGAGACAATTGACGCTTTAAAGAACAATATTCGTGAAGGCATTGGTGAAATACAGCTGCACACAATCGATAATGTGCTTAAAAATTGGACCGATCGTGTAGGCTACTGCATGGCCAGCCGAGGCAGCCATTTGAATGAAATTATTTTCCATTATTAACCGGAAGGATTTTACTTTCAAATAAAAAAAAGAAATTTGAGAAAATATTCAGTAGTTTTTGTTAAGCATTTTCAAAAAAAGAAAAAAGTTATTTGGCGGACCCTATAGACGCTGAAAATCCCTTAACCTCGATTTATGCCAACACATCGCAGAAGCATTACAGCAGTGATTAAAACGGTAGCAAAGAGCCAAATAGAAATGAAAAAGTATACGCATCATCAATGTAAATATGGATGTAATTAAGTAATCTTTAATAAAAGAATTTATGAAAAATTCCAGGGTATGACATATGACCGAATCGAAGCCCCCGAAAACTCCTATTTTTTCGGTTTTTTTTTTTATTATTAAAGAATTCCATAGTTTCCCATGAAATAATTAAAAGGAAAAAATAAAATTGTATTGACTTTGTAGTAACAAAGTTTTGTTTGCTTGTTTCGGTTAATTAATCGTTTAATTAATTTTTAATTAAAAATTTAACAATAAAATTATGCAGAAATCCTTTTCAACTGGAGTGAGTAGTGATATTGAATGAAATGTATTAAGAGGAGACTGAAATGAAAGAAACGAATGTAAATCGCATATAAATCATTAAATATTACATATGTTGGCTGGAGTTTTATTGTATGTATCAGAGGGAGAGGGGCGATATGTAAACATAAAGAATTAAAGAAAGGAAAACAAAAAAGCGATAAAACAGCCAAATGAAACGACAGAAATCGTTTTTAATAAATTTCTTAGAAATTCAATTTAAGTTTGTGGATCATTCAATATATCTGTTTGTATGTATAATAATATGAAGCCCTTTTTTCATTGTACAATTGTACATTCGTTTGTATGTTTATATGTATGTTTACAAAAAGTCTGGCAACTCTGTTGAGATTGAGTGTGTTTTTTGAAGTGCTCTTTGTAAAAGTTTTATATTTGTGATTTTTAATTGTTTAAATTAAGTTTTAAATTTTTTATATAAGTGTGTTGGAAGCTGTTTTTGTTGTTTTCTTGTTTTTTGAATTATTATCTTAAAATTGTAAGTTTTAATTTGTTAATTTGTAATATTAGTTGTATCATCTAGCAAAACAAAAACAAAAATTGCTTGTTTTAATTATTTTTTGTTTTTGTTACGGTTTATTTGTTTATTTCTTTTTTTCTTTCTATCAGTGTTCCTCTTTTGTTTTTTTCTTTTTATTTTGTTTGCTGCTTTGTGTATTATTATTTTTTTGCTTGTAATTCTTACTTATTTATTATTTATTTTTGTTTTTAAACTTTTATATATATTTTTATTCTTTTATTTCTTTTTATATAGATAATTTATACTGTTTGTTTTATTTATTTATTTAATTTATATTATTATTATTATTATATTTAATTTATAAAAATGAATAATTGTATGGCAGCAAAGTGCATTGTAAAGAAAGAGGGTGAACGCCAGATTTCTTGCTGGCTATGTGATAATTTGTTTCACATTAAGTGTGTTGGTTTGCTTCCTCGTACCACGGACCAATTAGTGGATAGTTCCTTGGGTCTACGTTGGTGTTGTCCTAAGTGTAAGGTGGTGGACATCCAATTTTTATAAATTTTTTATGGGGACTCGTCGTGAGTTTACTGAGATGCACACTGAATTTGCATCTCTTTCTGCTAGATTTCGTCGGTTTGATGAATTATTTTCAAAATATGGCCTTTTGAACGAATTGCTTGAATCGGAAAGGGTTCCAGGCCCTCTTTCTTCTGAGGCTTCTGGGCATGTGGCGCAAGTTTCTGTACCAAGGGAAACTGCGACAATCAACACATTGTCCACTGTTACTCCTATTGTGGACCTTTGTCCATCTATTGCGGATAACCCAACTGGCAGCTCTATACTGAAGTCTGCAAATTTAGTTGAACTGAGTCCAAAGTCTACTCTATCTCCTTTACCTCTAGGTGATGTCACTTCTCATGCATCTTCTAAACCGTCTTCTGTTTCGTATTCATCTGTAGTGTCCGCTAGTTTAGATACTTCTGCTCCAAGGGAATTGGTTGTAGTCAAACCTAAAAGGACTATTTTTGTGTCTCGTCTTTCATGTAATACTTCGGTCGATGATATAAGATGTTTCGTTAAATCGAAGATTAGGGAACCTTTTGAGTTTGGTTGCTATAAGATGAGGCCATCTTTGAATAGCAGTATTTCTTCGTTTAAATTGTATGTTCCCGATGAGAAATTTGGCGAAATTGTTAATCCTGCGTTTTGGCCGCAGGGTGTATTGGTACGGGAATTCGTATTCAGGCTGGGCCAACGAAGGAAGGGTGCTAATTTGCCTGGTCCTATTTCTCAAAAAAACTAACTTCGAAATCGTCTTTTAATTTCAAAATTGCTTATCAGAATGTTCGCGGACTTAGGTCTAAACTTTCTTCGCTTTACAATAGTAGCTTTGATTTTGAATTTGATGGAATTGCTTTTACTGAAACTTGGCTGAATTGTAATATTTTTGATTCTGAGATTATGTCTGGTAATTTTAGTATTTATAGACGCGATAGGAGGTCTAAAAATGGTGGTGGTGTTCTTATTTCCATTTGCTCTAAATACACATCTGAATTGATTGACTTGTGCTCTTCTGAGGATATTGAGTTTATTTGCGTCAAGGTCTCTGATCGTGGGAAGTCTATATACATTACTTGCTCGTATATTCCTCCCTGTTCTGACATTCATATCTATAGGGCTCACTTCGATTTAATTTCTAGAGTAATTGATTCAATGGGGCATGAGGGGATTATAGTAGTCCTTGGTGATTTTAATCTTCCGCATACATCTTGGAATTTTTCACCTGAGACTGGCTCATTGGTGCCATGTTCTTCAGTTCCTTTCTATGATGAAATTCTGTCCGCTATGTGTGATCTGGGTCTTCTCCAGGTGAATGGTGTATTGAATTCAATGGGTAGAATTCTGGATCTTGTATTTTTAGAGGATCCAAGTATTTCTTCGTTATTTCGCATTGATCCTATATCTATTCCTGAGGATAGTTATCATCCTACGTTGTTACTTTCTATTGAAGTTGATCTTTGTTTACCTCCTTTAATAAATCGCTTATTTAGTGACGAGGGGCGTCTTAATTTCCATCGTACGGATTTTAGTCGTTTGAATACACTACTAGCCTCTGTAGATTGGTCGTCTGTGCTAATTTCACCACCATATGACTCTCTTTCACTTGACAGGATCTTGGATGGCTTTTATGAGGTATTATTTAAATGTTTTAGGGAGTGTGTTCCATTTGCAAATAGTCGTTTGGAGCGTTCTGGTCCTCCGTGGAATTCGGCTAGACTGTCAAGGTTGAGGAACAGAAAATCAAGATTATTTAAGAAGTTTGTTAGATCAGGTACTGATATTGATTATGCTCTTTACTCTAGGGCGCGTGCGGATTATCGTAGAATGAATCATTACTGTTATGAGGAATATATGATTAGGGTCAGGTCGAACTTCGCTAGCGATCCTAAGTCGTTTTATGACTTCGTTCGAGCTAAACGTAAATCATCTTTGTTTCCCACTGAGATGTTTTATGGGGACGTATCTTCCTCTAATTACCTTGATATTTCTAATATGTTTGCTGACTTTTTTCAGTCTACTTATAGACAGTTGGACTCGGGACCTTATCTGAGTAGCGGCTTTTCGTATCCTTATTCAGTGGGAAGTGTCTCCATTTCTAATATATATTCATTTGATGAGGAATCTGTTCTTGAGTCTTTGTCTGGACTGAAACTTACATACTTGCCGGGCCCTGACGGTGTTCCGGCCTGTATTTTGAAAAAGTGCGCTGTTGTTTTGAGTGGTCCTTTGACCTTTATATTCAATGGGCTTCTGAGGGCTGGTCATTTTCCATCCATTTGGAAGAGTTCATTTATAATTCCTTTGCATAAATCAGGTAATAAATCCAATGTCTCCAATTACAGGGGTATTGCCAAACTCAGTGCTATTCCCAAGTTAATGGAGAAACTGGTGACGGATTATCTCTCTTTTAATACGAGATCTTTAATATCCCCTTTCCAACATGGTTTTTTGAAAGGTAGGTCGACTGTCACTAATCTTCTTGAATTTACTACGCATGTTTTCAGGGGTTTTCTTGCCAGGGCTCGGACTGATGTAATTTATACTGATTTCAGTAAGGCTTTTGATAGGGTTGATCATAGAATTTTGCTTCTTAAACTTTCATTAATTGGTATTCCTGATATTATTCATCGTTGGCTAGACTCCTACCTCTCCCTTAGGACTCAGAGGGTAATGTTTAGGAATGTATTGTCTAAGACAGTATATGTTACTTCTGGTGTTCCGCAGGGTAGCCATTTGGGTCCTTTACTGTTCTTATTGTTTCTTAATGATCTTCCTTGTGCTATTCCTGATTGTAATATTCTGATGTATGCTGACGACGTCAAATTATTTTATACTTTTGATGATGATCATGGTCAGGCTGTTCTTCAGCGAAATATTGATTTGTTTGTAACTTGGTGTAGAATTAATTTAATGGATCTTAACTTGAAGAAATGTAAATGCATGGTTTTCTCTCGCGGGGGCGTAATTTCGTCCACTTATGTGATTAATTCTTGCCCCTTGGAAACTGTGACTACATTTCTTGATTTGGGAGTATTATTGGATATGAAATTGTCTTTTATTGATCATATTAGTATGATGATTGGGAAGGCTCGGGCTGTTCTTGGTTTTGTGAAAAGATGGGCTAGGGAATTCATTGATCCTTATATAACGAGACTGCTATACATTTCACTTGTTAGACCTATTTTAGAGTATGCGTCTATTATTTGGAATCCATACTATCGTTGTCATAGTGATTCAATAGAGTCTGTGCAGAAGCAGTTTTTATTATTCTGTTTACGTGGCTTAGGATGGGATTATGCCAATGGGTTTCCGTCATATGAGGCTAGATTAGGTTTGATAAAACTTCCAACTTTGGAACGTAGAAGGACTGTTTTAGGGATTTGTTTTGTTTTTAATCTAATTAAAGGTGATATCGATTCTGAGTTTTTGCTTTATAACCTGAATTTCAGTATTCCAGCAAGATTTTTACGACACTATCGTCCTCTTTCTTTAGATTTTTATAGAACTAACTATGGATTTAATTTTCCTTTTCGTAGATTATGTAACGATTTTAACATATATTATGATTTTATTGATTTTAATAGTAGTGTTTGTAATATAAAACGTAGCTTATATGCTGACGTAAATTTGTAAATTATTATATAAAAATGTATTATCGTTCTTGTTATACGTAGTTCATGTTTATTGTAACTTTATTTCAGCTTGTGATTAATTTCTGTAGCTGTTTTATGTTCTCGTTGCCATACTTTTCCCTTACCCGCTATAGTCCGGACTGTAGTGTGTACGTGTCCCTACGTAATGGGGACGAGCCCTCCGCGGTCGTGTGAGGGTGGGTTAGTGTGAGGCCGGGGACGTTCGAAAAAAAAAAAAAAAAAAAAATATTTATTTATATTTCATATTGAAATGAATTTATAACACGATACAACAAGTAAAACAGTATAAACAGTAAAGTATCTCGTGAAATTCAAAGAATGATGGCATTAACATTGGCATTCAGCTCGTTTTAGTTTCAAAATCAAAAAGAAACGAAAAAAGGAGAAAAAAACCTCTTCTCTTCTTCTTATGGTTGCCGTCAACTGGCAGAACATATTGAAATAATTATTATCTCCTGTTTAAAATCTGCCACAAAACAACACACAAATTGAAGCGAAACATAAAATACTTTTTTTTCTTTTTGTTTTTTCGTTTAGTAAGTACGTATGTACTTACGGGGATTAAAAAATGGGAATTAAGACGACCGTTAAAAGACTTATTTATAGGAACGTTTCATATACAATTTTCACAAAAGAATGTTTCTTAAATAAAATAAATGTTTATAAAAAGTACTCTTCAGGAGGTACCTTTTCACAAAAAGTACTTTTTAACAAGAAGTAACATTCACGAAAAGTACTTTAGAACAAAAATAGGTAGCTTTTCACAAAAATACGCATCAACAAAAGGTTTCTTAAAAAAAGGATGTTTTAATAAAAAGTACTTTACATAAAAGATACTTTTAAAACAAGAAAAAGTTAACAAAAAGTACCCTCTAACAAAAAATACCTTTTAAAAAAAAGTACATTTTAATAAAAAGTACCTTTCAAGAGATACCTTTTCACAAAAAGTATTAAGTACTCTTTAAGAAAAAGTTTCTATCAACATTAAGTACCTTTTAACAAATACTACAAGAACCTTTTAACAAATGGAACCATTTCACAAAAGTACCTTTCAATAATAGGAATCTTTCCACAAAAACTGCCTTTAGACAAGAAGGACCTTTTAACAAAAAGTAGCTGGCTACAAGTAAGTACTTTTGAAAGTGTTCTTCTCCAAAAGTACTTCGCAAATAGTACCTTTTAACAAAAATTACCTGATTACAAGAAGTTCTCTTCAAAGAAGTACTTCTCCAAAAGTAGTTCGCAAATAGTACCTTTTCCATAAAGGATACCTTTTTAGTACTTTTTTCACAAAAGGTAGCTTTTAGTAATTTCTTAACTTTTGTTTTAAATTTTTAAAGAAATTTCTTTAAATTCCATAATTTTACAACATTCTGCCTGTGAGTTTTAGTGAATGGAAAATGCTGTAAATATGTAAGTGTAGCGCTGTTAGTGGGGATAAGAGAGTAAAAACTTCAATTTGAAGGCCATAAAAAATCAACGCATATTGCACATTGTCAAAGGCTTCAAAAGTTAAAAACAACAACAGCAACAATAACAAAAAAACATTAAACACCAGACATCATTGATTCGAAAACAACATTTAAAACGGCATACAACAGAGTCATTCACTGCTTTCATATGCATGAAGACTAACTCAGTCATACTTTTTGTTATTGTCGTTTTGCTTATTGCATTTTCATATGCAATTAATAATTTTCGTTTTTCTTATTTCTTTTACTCTTTTTTTTTTGCTTTTTTTTTTTTTGCTGTTTTAAGCAGTTTTTTCTGAGTCTGACATCCCCCAACATTATCTTAGGCTGTGTAAATTGAGAAGAAGTACCAGAACCAAGCCAGCCAGCCAGCCAGCCATTGAGTATATTGTAGACACACATATTGTATCGCGATAAAACGATCGACAGTTATTCGTTTGGCTTGTTCAGCGACAATCATTTTCAAACGCCAACTCATTTCGCCATAAATTCCTATGCAGTTTAAGCAGCCAGGATGGAGGGAGGGGGGTGAGGATGGGAAAGAGATTGTCATTTTTCAATAACCAAGAACAAGTTTTATGACCAAATTGCATGTTAAGCAAATATCTTACAACACAACACAATACAACACAACACAACAAAAGAAGTACGAAATTAATTAGATGAGGAGAGCATAGGAAATGCTACTTTATTTCGATATTTTTTTTTTGTTTGTTTTTTTTTTGAAAAAATTCAATAAAAAATTAAAAAAAAAACGTAAAGAATAGAGAATTAAATTAATAAATATTTATTTATTTAAACTGTGACATTGTAAAGTTGATAATGTTTTCATTATATTTTTAGTAATTCGAAAAAAGTACTAAATTTGGTACTATTTCTTGATGTTATGTTTCGTGTTAAAATTGAATCAGAATTTCTTTAGAAATAATGTAAGAATATTAAATTAGGATGTGTTGTTCTTCTTAAAAAGTTTAGATAAGATTGGGTTAGGTAAAGTGACTAACCCACTTGAAGGGAGAGGACCCACTTAGGGCCATTGTTACATCACAATCAATTCTAACCGTGCTATTACCGCAGTCTTCATATAAGAGAGCTCTGTCAAAGATATCGTAAAATGAGAAGTCAGACAACTCCGTCTCTTTGCAACAGCAGAAGGGCACTGACATATGACGTAAAGGACAGTCTCTTCCTCCTCCTCAGACTCTCAACTACTGCAGAAGTCATTAGTCAAGTCCTTCGATATGCCTTCCAAAAGGACAGCGTCCCGTAAGAATCACCGTTCTGTGATAAAAGGCCATGCGATTTAAGGACAGAAGGGAGACAGTCCTCTTCTTGTCCTTTCAGTTAGAAGGTTTAGAGCCTGGCTACATCTCTCTCAGAGAAGGAATTTATACACAAAACTTAGAAAACTTTGCATTCTAATGAAGTCTTCTTCTTTTCATCAATAATTTTATTTATTTATTTATTTGTTATTAGTCATAGCACAAGAAGATAATAATCTTATAAATGAAAGTGCTATGGGAGTACATCAAAGAAAGAAAATAATAACAAATCATTGATTATATATGTAATGAAATGTTTGAAATAATGTAGAAATAAAAATGAATAAGAACGTGTTAAAATGACGGGAAATAGCAATCGATACAAAAAAGGATAAAAAAAATGAATATATGTAAAAAATAAATTAGGAAAACTACAAAGAACAATATATACAAATATAAAGAAATATACAAAGTAAAAAAAAAAGTAAAAAATAATAAAAAAAAAATTTTAACCGAATTTTTGTGTAATTCATTGCAATTTCGATACATTTTTAGTACAAAAATCTGTTCCGTTTAGTAAACTTTATTGTTTTTAATTAAAAAAAAAAAATTATATATAACCATTCAATGGCATTCACACAAGTACAAATACTGAATGATATTTGTTACAGTTTCAGTCAATTCGTATTTTCATTGAATGCTGTCATGTGTATCATCATCACATCGCCATGGCAAATGAATGTATTACCTTTATAATGCGTATCAAATATCACACCACTTGATATGCCTGGTTTTTTTTGCTCTTCTCCTCCTCAATTACTATCAGCATTTATTTATTTTTTTTTCCTTGCTATTGTTGTTGTTGTTGTGCAGTTTCTTTAGATAACTTCCACATGACTATTTCATCAATGCCTTTTGAAGCGAAATGGTTCTGCCTTGTAATAATACTGAGTGAGTGAGTGTAGCAAATAAAACAAATTCTATTACGTCTCATACTACACAACATACACAACATCACATTACACAAAATACACAATACAAGTTGGGTGTAGATAAAGGGTTGAAGTGATAGATATGGAGGAAGAACTGAAAAGTCATGTGTAAAGAAGGCAGATAAATAGTTATGTACATATGTATGTACTGAGATTCTATTACTTTAAAAAAAAAACATCGTTTAGTGGAGCAGAGAGCATAGCAGTGCCATAGCATAGCAGAGTTTATCTGCCTGTTTGTCTATGTACGTCTATTGAGTAAAACTCAACCATTCGTATAATTGTCGATGCGTTAAGGTAATTGTACACCGTGCACCACCTTAAACTCATCGTAGACAAATAGACAAAATACATTACAGTGTAAATATGTTCGTATGTAGCATTGTATAGAAACTATTGCCAATTTCTTTATACTCTCCACACCGTACCTACCTACCCTTTTGCGTGACTTCTAGGCAACAACTATTTTTCTAAACCATAGACTACTGACTCAATAACCAGTTAAAAAAATTTTAAATCAAAACCAGCCAAACCCACTGGATGGATCTGCTCTCAAGTATCTAATAATGATGTTCATTATTCATTATTGCTATTATTATTATCATCATCATCATTATTATCATTTTATATTCCTAATAATGTTGAATAGAGAGGGGGGGCTATTATTGCTATTGTTGCTATTCTTGCTATTGTTGTTGTTATTGAATAGTACTGAATATTAGTAATTGTATCACTTTTAAAAGGTGTTTCTATTACTATTTACCACTGGATCTACTATTATTTCTTAATACTTTTATTGTTATTGTTATAATATTAAGAGTACTTTAAAGGAAGTATTTAATACGTTCAGTTTTATTGTGGTTATGCGCTGAGTTGCTAGATTTAATTTCAGTTTTTCAGTTTTATTGTCTTTTAGAAATCGTTATTAATAAAGATTAACAGCTTTTGTTAGTTTCAGATTAAAAACAAACAAAAACAAAACAAAACAAAAAAAAAGAGAAAGAAAAACGTTTAATTTTTTTAAAGGTTTACTTAGCTTGCTATTGAATAGTGCCAATGTAAATCTCCATTAAAAAAGTACTTAAATTCCACTTAAAAACAATAACTCCCCAAGATTCAATGCAAACGAAGCTTACTAATAATGCCTTTCAAATATCGTTTGGGTACAGAAATGTTAATAAAAAAAGTACTTTTTAATGGAATGAAATCAATGGAAAGTACATTTTAAAAACCATAAGACTTTTAAGAGTACCATAAATACGATATAAATTTTTATAAAGACTTAAGAGTAGAGCAAGTGTTTTTTAAAATGCTATTACCTTCAGAAAGAGATAATCTAATCCAGTTTGCTATCTGGCAGTGACATGACATGATCAAAAGGCAGTGAAAGACCAGCAACTAAGAGATGTCCCAGTGCAGGAATTAAGAATCTATTACGACCCGTGCAGAAATATCAGTAAACGTGCAGAAAAATCAGTAAACGTGCTTGCCTCTAAATAACCCTGACGATAATTTAGCCACTTGAAAACCAGACCAACTTTAAGAGTATACAGGCTTTGGCATGGCATAAAAGCTCCGCATAATCTGCCATTCAGGAAATTTTAACAATCGAACTCAGGTACCGAATGAAATGGAAATGAAATTCATAGAACCACGGCTTTTGGTAAAGGCAGCATAGCGATATTGTTAAAAAAAAAGATAACCAACCCACCAACGGGAAACTCCCCCATAAAGATAACCAGAGTATTGACTTCATTTGAAATACCTTTTCTGCAGCAGTAGGACCCGATATTTTGGGGAAACAAGCTGGATGGCAGACTACCTTCATATTAACTTCATACTGAAAACCCTCGCTGTTGAAGGAGTTATGAAAGAAAGGATGGAGATACCACCTCCTGACCAAACTGAAGCAATTGTTGATAGCACAAAGGACTCAGGCTGGAGAAAATACCTATGTTATCTAGGAGCAACACTAACCTCTGAGAATGCTATGCAAGGGGTAGAAAAACACGAAAAAGAAGAAAAGAATTCATCTATCAACAGATGGGTTAAAGAGGCCGTTAAGTCATCACGCCGCCATAAAGAACCGAAACAGAGAGGAGCATGCATCTGGCATGTGCTTTTTAAGAACCCTGCTAGATTGGCGGAAAGAACAGCGAAGGAAATTCATGCGAATATTTCAAGGCCTGTCAGAATAGCAGTACTACTCTGGAAGATGCAACTGCTCGTGAGCAAGGAAAGAGATGGACCAACGCATTAAGATATGAGGGCCTCCACATCCGGTCGGGTCACATGTTGGTTGACTCTTAAGACAGATAAACACTTAAAAATTCCAAAAATTAAACCAAAAACGGTTCAATAAGTGAATTAAGCTGCAACAGAGCTAAGGTAATCTAAAAACACTGGCAGACATCACCCATAACAGCAAATATTAAACATTTTTGACAAGGGCCCACCGCCAAACAAACTCTAGTTGAACTACTTCATGAGATTTTAGAATTATTAATGGCACGATGAAGTTCCATTGCCTTTATTATCTAAAAATAAGTCTGAAAGACCATGGAATTGGGCGTTTAGTCCTTGAAAAAATTTGATGAAATTTTAATGATTTTTTCAAATAATTTCGAGATCCCGCTTTGCAACCAATGTTATGCCCCCAACAATACAATACTTTTAAGGTGCAATGGAGGAAGAGAAGGTTTTAACCATCAATTCTTATTTATTCTTTTTTTTGAACAATAATCCTTTGACAATAGAAGAAGAAGCAGAAGGAAAAAACTCCCAGGAAAGAGCCTTTCAACCCTCTTTAAAAAGTTCTTTTTGCATGAAAAGGATTTTTTTTTTGAATCGAAAGACTGATACCGATGCTACTGCTACTGCTGCTGGTGATTATGATGACAGTGATGCTGACGATGATGCTGATGAGCTACCAACACATTTATTGTCACTTTAATGCGAAAAATGCAAAAAATTGGCATAAAAGAGCTGCAAAAAAAAGAGGAGAAGAGAAGTGAGAGAAAAGAAGCGAATCAAAAGAAATTCCCTCAAGATTAAGGTTTACCAAAGGAATTACATGGTAAATACGTTTCTTTCACTTGCGATTTTTAATTTTTCTTCTGATCTCCGGTACTCTATTCGTCTTGCGTGTATTCAAGCATAGGGAAATCGGTTTATTTTGCTCGATTAACTTGATATTTAACATTAACACTTGTCAGCAGAGACAGTGTAAGGTAAGTAGCAGAAACACCAGTCACCAGTCTTTTAATTTCTTTTTTTGTTCCTTAAAAAAAGGTCTTTGAACTGCTTAAATCAATGGAAAGCAAGCATGAGAACTGACCTTTAACAATATTTCTAATGAACAAAATTCTTAGCAAAATGCTTACGAAAACCGTGGGATAATAGCCTGCCAATGATGAAGATCAATTGGTGTCACCATTATTATCATCGTTTCCAAAAAAAGATTCCAAAAAGAAAAAAGAAAATACCAATCAATAGCAATGCAGATCCCATGCTGTTTGGTTTTTAGGGCCGTTTAAATTGACTGCACATTAAAGACAATTTAAGGTATTTGTGTTGTTTTTGTTTTTGTTTTTGAACCTCTCTGTTTGTTATCTGTTGCAACAAATAATTGGCAATTGGCATACAAACGAAGAAAGACTACCAGAAATCAAAGCTTTTTGGCAAGTTTTCCAACATCTGTTCCATAAACGATATAAGAAAAGAAGAAAGAAATCTGTGATCAAAATAAGCAAAAATATTTTGTTTAAACAAGTGATCATGTCGTCGTAAGAGAAGACTTTAAGGTTTTTGGTTTTGATGTTGCCGTTCCTTCAATAAAAAGGATTTTGCCAAACGTATTTGATCTTTAACCGCCACCAATCGAATCTCGGTAAAAAGACAATCAACTGGTGATAAAATTATTGGAATTACATCGTTTCAGTTTTACACAAAATATTTGCACAATAAGGGCGTTCAAAATCATACGAAGAATTGGGGAAGAAAGCCACCGATTCCGAATGATGTCACTTATGAAGCTACAGATGTCTGTAGAGATTCTCATAGGCCAGTAATAGCAACACAAGCGATCCGAAATTAAGATGGGTATTGTAAAAAGGATTTCGTTGTGTTTACTTGGCCAAATCTTTAGGATCATGCACATACACAGACCAATACATACACA
Organism: Sarcophaga subvicina; assembly: GCA_936449025.2. Lineage (NCBI taxonomy): Eukaryota > Metazoa > Arthropoda > Insecta > Diptera > Sarcophagidae > Sarcophaga > Sarcophaga subvicina. Next base: position 1,792,496 of record OW388080.2, on the reverse strand, counting down.
TACAATCAGCCAGGACGACATTACCATAGTCTTGGTCACTAAGTCGGTAAGGGAAATAGAGGAGACAACGAACAGAGCAGTTCTAATAGTTCGGGCTTGGCTTGATTAGGCTGGATTGACATTTGCTGCACACAAGACAGAGGCCGACTCTTGATAAAAAGCAACAGAATTTTGAAAAAGATGAAAGTGACCGTTGGGTAGTATCAAAGAGGGCCATAAATTACTTGAGGGTGATTGTCGCCGTAGTCTAGTAGGAGGTAGTGTGTCGGCTTTTAGACGTAGGGCCACGGTTCAAACCCCAGGCCAGACATCAAAACGAAAATATGAAAAAAATATTCCTTCGGCGACTTCCTCTCAGCAGATTTCTGGCAAAAACTCTGAGTGTAAATAAAATTGCCATGAAAAGCTTCTTAAAATTCTGTCGTTCAGAGTCGACTTTAAATTGTAGGTCCCGCCACTCATGTATAAAATTAACACACACAACATAAGTGGTGTAAGCAACTAGGTCGTAATCATGACCGAAGGGTTGTTAATGACGAATTATGTATGATTTACGACGACAAGTTGAATTTCAAGGAGCACGTAAAATTCATCTTCGAAAAGACCTCTGTAACCCAGATAACGTTGACAAGGATGATACCAGATATTGGAGGGCCTAACTCATTAAAGAGGATTTTATCAGGGGGTCATAACCGGGATAATGTTATGTGCTTGCCCAATTTGGTCACAAGCACTGTCTGTGTATGGGGGCCGATAAGGAGAAAATTGTACGCGGTGTACCGCCTAAGCGCGCTTTGACTGATTAATGGTTTCAGCACACAGAGGCTGTCTTGAGAAGTGAGCGAAGAATAGATGGAAGAGAAAACATGGAAGTGATGGTTGGGGAACTAAAATAGTATCAAAGTGCGCATTAAAACACTTGGAGGTGACTATCGACGACTGGTTGAACTGCAAGGATTGTGTGAAATTTATCTGCGCAAAGACCTCTGTATACCAGACAGCGCTGACAACGATGATATCAGATATTGGAGGACTAAATCCATTGAAGAGAAGGATTTTATCGAGGTTCATAACCGCGATAATATTATATGCTTGTCCAATATGGTCACAAGCACTCTCTGTAGGTGGGGGACAACACGGAGAAAACTGCATGCGGTGTATCGCCTAAACGCGCTTAGACTGATAAGTGGTTTCAGGTCAATATCTGATCAAGCGGTACTGGTATTGGCAAAATCAATATCAAACGAGATATTGACGGATGAGATGAGGCGGATACACTCGAGGACGAAGGTCAAACTGCGGCTACAAGGCCGTGGTACAACGGACTTGCATGTGCAAATGGCAAAATGTCACGATGGGAGGGTGGTTAAAAGGGAAAAAAGATATTTCCCCTTATCCCTAATGTAATCCCTTGGTAGGAGAGCAAACATTGGAAAAAACAGAGCAAAAAAGAACACCATAGGTCGACTCCTACAATCTCACCTACTCCGACGTTGCAGATACTGCTCCTAACAATACTCCTTTGGCTGGTTCCATATAAAGTTTCTACAGCAGTTGTTTTCTAAGATTATGGATTTCAAGGCTTCAATATTTCTTAGTTTCACATTTGTACAGCTTATCTGTACAGCCCTAATATTTATCGGCAATTTGATTGTTGCTTGTTTTATTGTTTTTGCGAAAAAAATACACGCTAAACTTTACAGAAAACGACAAAAACATGTTAAAAATCACTTCGGTCGAAACGCCGAGATGTAATTAAAGCGCTATTCTCTCTCTCTCTCAGTATGAGTACACGAGTACACGAGTACGATCAGTATGTTGTTTGGGTTCTGCGCATGCGCGTAGAATACGCGGCTTTTGGGCACAGATTTAATATCCCTCTCTGCCTGGGCTGTCAATGATGCGTTGGGCATGTAAAAAATGTCGTCAAACGTATTAAAGATAAAGACGAATGTGAACAAAAATCGTAAGGAAACAAATAAAAAAAATAAATAAATGATCCTTTTCGATATGGACACGTTTGAAGTTGAAAAAAAGAGCTTTAAAGAAACCGAGGGTAATTATTGGTTCTCACAATGGTTTGTCAATAATTGAGCCACTTCCATTAAACTTTGTGGCTTTTTTCTGCTTCTTTGGTATCTGTTTTGATGTTGATGATGTTGTTGATGATGATGATTACGATGATGGCGTTGATTGTTTTACTGGAAATCTAAATTAAATGACTTTGTTGCTGGGGATTTTAGTTTTTTTATCTGGCAATTGCTGCTGCTGTTGTTGTTGCTGCTGTTATCGGGAATTATAGTTGTTGTTGTGTGTATGTTTTCTTTTTCCTCTTTTTCATTATCAATTATGACAAATCTTTGCGCATGCCTGGCTTTTTTAAATGATTTTACTTTTTCTTGTTCCTGAAAAGCCACTTGTATTGAAGTTTTTATTGTCACATGCAATTTTCTTCCTCTTTTAAACACACACAAACGTACACACACACTTGCCACCCGTACCACCACCTCGGCTTTCCTTCTTACAATAGTTTGTAGAAACTAGTCTTGCAGTTAAGTTTTCAAGTATCATTGCCAGTGTAAACAGTGTGCGTGTGTGTGTCCGTGTGCGATTAAATAGTGTCTGCTTTTGGTTTTAACACGCCTCTTTGGTCTTTATTAGTGTCTTTCTATTTCTGTGTTGTCTTTTAATAATTTTTTGTGTTCGGTTTTCATTTTTATTACAATATTTCATTATAAAGAGGTAAAATTGTTTTAATTGTGGTAATTACGGCATAGTTTTTCTGCTTCTTCTTCTTTCATTTTTTTTCATATAATTGATCACCAACATAGAGTGGGTTGGCGGTTTCTTGTTCAATGGTGGCCATTGAACGTCTTACAATTGTTATAGGAAAACTGTCGCATGCATTTTACCATGAAATTACTGTCTATGGATAGGAAATATAGCCGACGGCAAAACATACATACTTAGCTTAAGAAAGATATTCAATTCACAAAGTTTTCTAATGTTTTTAATTAAAAGAAGAACAATTTTTATACCAAGGACCCATTAAAATATGTCAACAATTGCCTTAAAGAGGTTCTCTTGACGTTCTTTTTCTAAAGCTGAATACGCAATGTTTTTGAACTTCTTGGTTAAGCGAAAGAAACTTTTAAAATGTTGTTTGTCAGAGATCCCTAGGAATGGAATATTTTGAAACGAATCGTTCAATATTTGCCTGAAGGAAGTGCTAACCACAAACCTAAGGATAAAGCAATGCCATGTCAATGCATTGCGCACAATAATGAAACAATCGGTGTATTGGCGGTTACTTCTTTACCTCACGTTCATCGATTTTGAAAAAGTCTTTGGTACCAGACACCACAGTCAAATATGGCCATTGTTGATGTGGGAGGGTCTTCAATTCAACGAACAAACTTTCCAATGAGAAAATAAAACCACCTTGACAAGGCCATTTACATCAAATCATGTTACTTCTGTGGCATCATTTTATGTCGTATTACAACGGGACGCCATGCGTGCCTCATAGAACTCTGATTTCAACAAAGCTGCCTCCTATCTCGTCTCAGAATATGCCGATGCAATCTGTTTTAATGGCACACACAGAAAATGACATGGAGAGTAAACACATGAAGCCATTAAAAACTTCCGATAGTAGAAGTCTAGACAGTAGAATCTCTGTCGTTGATGGTTGTTTCACAGAAGACAGATAGTCCAGAGCAAGGAAGTGGCAAACAGTGTTTGACTCAGTAGACAAGGGCTAGAGGTTGTCTCCAGCTACACCAGCTGTTCAAGTGAAACAAGTGTTCTGTATACCATCGAGCTTTAATACGAGATTGCAAACGACTGTAACAGGAGGTACAGAACTCATACTCATGCAGCACATTGTATTGCAATTTGAAAGAGTATTGAGGGTGGTGGGAAAGAGTATTGAGGGAGGAGGGAAAGAATATTGAGGGAGGAGAGAAAAGAGTATTGAGGGAGGAGGGAAAGAGTATTGAGGGAGGAGGGAAAGAGTATTGAGGGAGGAGGGAAAGAGATGGAAGCGTTTAGCAAATTGAAACATTTTTGTCTTTATTTAAAGGAGCGTAAATCAACTATTCCATACCTAATAAGTAACTGACAAATCAACCTAGCCTTGGCTATATCTTAGCTTGCAGTAGTCTAGACAACACGTGCACATGTAGAGTGGAACTATTCGAAAGTTCTTAAACAACAAGGAGATGCCAGCTTGTGCTTTTCTGGATATAGAGGGTTATAGATTCAAAACATGCGAATGGACAACAGAAGTTTAATACACTTTGTCTAAAGAAATGTAGGAAATGACACGCAAAGGGGAGCTGTTTTTTAACCATGAACGTCGAGTCTGCTTGCTGCAAACTCTTGAATGAAATTTGCGTGAACTGCCAAAACCATGGTGATGACATTGACATTGTTCTAATGGAGTCCACAAGAGGGCCCTTGCAAGTTGCTCATTTCAAAGAAAATGCAATTGTCTTCCAACATGTGCTTTCCAGCAATTATTTACTGCACTTTCTCGTCTTTTCATACGCAGCTATTGCTGCAGAATATCAATTACGATTGAATTAATCAATCAGCATTTCCTTCATGCAAACAAGAGTTGATTTTGCTGTTGCTTTTGCAGATACGAGTTTACAAATTATGTATATCGACAGACCAATAAGCTTCCAAAATGAAAGCAACACCAATACATATGGTCCCACATATGTATCTTTAGAAAAAATTTTCATTTCATTTCAAACTGATGTTCTCATCGTTCCGCCTCAACTGCTGATGATTGACGCTTGGCAAAGAAAAGGAACATGAACTGAAAATATAATTTAAAATACATGCTACGGAGTGACTGAATGACTGACATTTGATTATTGGCTTCCAATTCATTGCAGCAACACAAACTCTGAGCTCTCTTATAAGCACTCACATATCGTGGGGTTAAATACCAATATTTTTATAGGCCCCAGCTTTAATGCCAGAGATAAGGGGAAAGATGTGGTAGAGAGGTGGTATATGAATAAGTGAGTGATTGAATGAATGAATGAATGAATGAACGAATGCATGAATGACGCATAAAATGATCATTAAAATGGCATGATGTTGCTTTTAAGAACTTCTGCCACAGCAGCCATAAGCTGCGTCTAAGCACGGAAACGTTCACTTAAAAGCTGCAGAAGAAGTCGAAATTAAATGAAATTAAAGCCACGCTTTTATTGCAGCAGCAACAGCAACAGCAGAAGCATTAGCAACAAATGCTTATATTCATTCATTTCGGGGTAGAACTATTTATTGCTGTTGCTTTTAAAAACACAAAATATTGGCGGTTGGCTTGGCTTTTGTGTCAAAATCAAACTGATTGTTTGATTTGTCAGTGATTCTCACTCTTGAGTTGCTTGAGCATTCGACACACACACAAATATTTTGTTTTACAACTGAAATGTGTTTGAGAATCTCTTGATTTGGTTTTAAAATAATTTATTTTCAGTTTTGCTTTGAATGACGTTTCAAGCCAATTCAATTTGTATCATTTTAGGTTTTTAGTTTTGGGGTTCGGTGGTCGTTTGTTGTTTGTTGGCAAGCAGTTATTAAGCCACATTTTCCATTTTAGCCACTTTAAATAAGACAAAGTAAAGCAAACTCAAACTGAAACTGAACCAGAGATCGAAATAATGTTTACTGGCTTGTCTTTCAATCTGTCTATCCATAAACAACAGATCGTGTACTGTCTTGGTTGTCAGTTGCCATTACTTTTGGATTTTCACATCACTTGCTTCCAGACAAGTTTCGCTCGCTTGCTAGTAGTTCACATTCAACAAATGCTCATTGCATATACATATGTATGTATGTAAGATTGTTTGCAGTATGTATTTCCCTCAAAGGTGGCAGGAAACCATTCAGTTTATTTTAAAGTTTCGATTTTTTCACTTTTTTATGTTTCTTCATCATTGTTTTTCGTTTTCCATACATCTCTATATATACGTGCATACGTGGAGTTTTACTGGTTGATTGACATTTGGTGGGGAGCTAGCGATAGCCAATGTTGAAGAGAAAAACACGCCCCCTTTGAAGCTTTTAAATGTTGGCTGGTATCCATATGTAGTTGCTGTGGCAAAAAGTCAGAAAATAAACTCCAAAAAAGAAAAGATAAAAAGGGTGTAACATTAAATGGAATTCAATGATCCTCAATAATGACTATATTTTTCAAACATCTGGCCATGGAGTATGATAGACACGTTTGAAGGAACTTCAAAATGTCCATTAAACTGTTCCCATAGAGATGCGTTTGCCTTATAGCTGTTCCTGGAATAAAGGATTCAATGCGTTACAGAACAAATTCCCATAAGCTAATGGAAGTTATTGAAATGAAATTTCACAGAGAGCGGGCACTAAGGTGCGAGAGAAGTTCAACTCAATTGGATTCAAAAGAATATTGGGTGCAGCAAGTATAGGAAATATTAGGAATTTCTGGATATTTTTTATTGGGAAATTTAAGTGGCCTGAACACTTCTGGTAGTGTCAGATTGTATTTCTTTGTTGTAACCTCATAGTATTCAAAGAGATGCTCAATTAAAGTAGCTTTGAAAAGAATCATTTTTCAGTTTCCATCAGGGGTATCTTATAGCCAGGTGGTCATCAAAGCATTGGATTCTAGTGTAATGAGCTCCAAAACGGTGTATGACTGTCGCAGATGTCTAAATGAGATAGCGAACCGATATGATGTGTGTATCACTTGGGTACCGGGACATAGAGATATTTCCGGCAACTGCAGAGCGGATGGCTTGGCCAGAAGGGGCACGACCATCGAACTCTCTGATGAATTCTCTACATTGGGAATCCCTTTGGATGCCTGCAGGCTTATAATTGACAATGCAATTGTGGACCTTGTCAACAGTAGGTGGGCAGTGGGATAAGGGCAGAACGGCGCAAAAAATCTGGCCAAGGCTGGATAGGAGGCGCACGGCGACTCTGCTTAAACTCCAAAGAAGCAAGCTCAGCGCTGTTTTCGGGGTTATTAAGGGGCATTGTATTATAGGAACGCATGCGAGGCGTATTGGTCTTGGACACCTCGCGAATGATTTCTGCAGAAGCTGTGGAGATGAGGAGGAGGATGAAACTATTCTTCACCTACTGTGCACATGCCCGGCACTTGGTCAGAGGAGAAAGAGGCACCTGGGTGCCTACTACATGGAGGACCTAGATGAACTGTCATGCATGGATATTGGCAGTCTGACTCGGTTCATCTGAAGCTCAGAGTGGTTCCTGGAATAGGGGAGAATGTGAATCTGTGGTATCACAATAGGCCCTGGGTGCGGCCTAAGTGTGTCCGCTCATGACTCCATCGAGGGGACAGCCACTTCTACCTACCTACCAATCAGGGGTATCTGCACCAGGGCTGACACTTTGATTTACTGACGAATTATGAACCATGCGATTACCCATATAAAATTAGCAATGCAAGCCCTACAGCCCCCTACTTATTACAAAATATTGTGGCAAATCCATGATTGATATCAAATCTTGAGAATTGAGAAAATTGGGTGCCCTGGTAGTCTAGTGGGTAGTGTGCTTGACTATTAGCGTGGGGTCGTGGGTGTGATCACCACCAGAAACTCTGGTTTGTGATTCAACTGGTCTATGTTACTCAACTCGCAATAATCAGCTTCTCTTGACTACAGTTTTGAAGAGTCATGAGTTTTACATGAGTTTCACTTTCATTTCTATACTATTTACCGGGAACACCAATTTCATTTTTATTAGTGTATCAGTGTGGTTTTGTTTTACTGTGTTATCGATTCTAAATTTTTTTTATTTAAATTATGGCCTGGTGAAACAGAAAATAACAAAAAAAGATACCAAAAAATACCTACAATTTGCGGCATTTACACAAAGTGTTTAAAACGCTGATTGTTGTGATTGTTTTGAGTATTTATTGTTGATTTTTTATGTTCGAGCCAAAACGTTTGCAGAATTTTTAATTGTCGGCGTTTAAACCGGCAACAACAATCAATGCAAAGAATTTTAACTACAACAAATGGGGAGCTTAAAACATTATTATTAACAAATTTAACAAGACAAACGATAACAACAACAACAAACATTAACAAACAAAAATACAACAAATTCAACACAGAAAAATCGATTACAATTTTACGCAGGCATTCAAAATTTTTAATGTTGACTCTTCTGTCAAGTGAAGTTGGTTGGTTGGTTGGTATATTTTTAAGCATGGGAAAATGTCAAAACGTTCCAATTTCAAAGAAATTTGCATATCAAAACTACTACTGGTACCTACATACATACAAACATTCACTACATACACTGCCTACAATATGTGTACTACTGGCGTATAAAGGGTGTATGTATTAAAGAAAACCTTGAACTTGTGCTTCAGAAACTGTGTAAATGTGTACATGTGTACATGTGTGTTATAAATTTGAATTTGAAATTGAAATTGTCTTGGTGGTGGCGTGGCTTACTTAAATTCGTAGGCAAATAATTTTTAAATCGATCGCTTAGAATTAATAAAACTTTCAATAAATCCTCACATGAAAGCCCAACCATACAAACAAAGTATTTCCCTCCTTCAGTGGCCATAAGATATGCGTTTTTTTGCTGACCGAAAATGTATGTATATTCCGGCTGCAGAGTTAAGAGTTAAGCTACTGCCTCATAAATTCAGACACAAACAATCGATCAATCATGTTGTAGAAGTTTGACAAGCCAGCCGCTTTAAAGAAATGAGATGGACAGAAAAGAAAAGAAAAAAAATTGAAAAATAAAATCCAACAACGTTTTGCTAAAGCCTTAATATGCATGTTGGACTCATTATTTAATAAAGAAGCTGTCATATGAAGGAATTGGAATTAGTGATGCAGGGAATCGAATACTATTCGAAAATTAAACTCAAGTTCCAAGGGATACATGTAAAAACTTCACTGTTGTTTAGAATCGTTGCCAGAATCAGAGTAGATTCCAGGCTCTTCAAACTGTTGTTGTCCTCGTAGGAAAGTTCCTCACGAATTTCATTTCTATCAGTTTCCTGTTGTATTACAAATATCATGTGATGCCAACTCTTTTAACGATTGATTATCCTTTAGTTTAGCATCTCTAGCTTGCAGTAGTGAAACCAAATAGTTGATTGGTAGCAACATGAGTTTGCACACTTTCTGATCGTGTTTTTTTTTGCTCCTGTTGCTCGATTTCCAAGTGTTTTTTTCTTTTTATTATCATTTCCATGCCCCATAACTGCTGCATTAGTCGTCGTCGTCGTCGTCAACGTCATCTTTGCTGTCATAGTCTTTAAAGGCTACTTCACAACAATTACGCAGCAAAAAATGCTCATTTTTATTAAGAACGTACAGCAACAGCAGAAAAAACGAAAACGAAACGACAAAACGATAAAGAAATGCAAACGAAAAATGAAATGAAAGATGCTGGTCAAGCGATTAATCGATAACAAACAAAAAACATTTCGACACTCGAATCGAAAATTGTTTTCTGTTGAAAACCCAGGATACTACCAGCACCACCACCGCAACCGCCACCACCCCTGCCACTAACACTGCCAGTAGATAGAAATCTTTAAAGCCAGTGATGAGTTTTAAAAGATGAATTGTGTAGAGTGTTGGGTGAATTAAACTCAACTCCACACCACGTTATAATCAATTATGCATCAATTCTGTGTTGTTTTTGTTTGTTTCTTCTTCTTGTTCGGTAATTTCCAATAAAATGAGATAAAAATCGCAATAATCACCAAAAAAAAAATTGAATTGAAATCGTCTTTCTTTTTGTTTTGTTTTTTGTTTAAATAAACACTTGTCGTCGCTGGAGAAGCATGCATGCAGGCAAGCAGGCAGGCAGGCAGGCGTATTTTATAGAAAAAGTACTTGAGTTTCCCATACGGTAGCAACATGTTAAGACATTGGTCGTCATATTGTCTGTCAAATTGACATTTGAAAATTATAAATGATTAAAACACAAAGTGAGAGCAAAAAAAAAAAAACAAAACAAAAAAATAAATGCTCGAGACTCCTCTACGGCATAAGCCCAACAACACCACAAGACCGAAAGTATTTACATGAGGCTTGAAAAACAAAGAGAAGAAAAACCCACGTAATTTGTTGTTTATCGTTTATCTAATTCTAAAGAGTCGTCAAAGATGCAAGGATTTAAATACCCTACACACAGTGTAGACAAATTAAGGCTCAAACTCATTAGTGTTGTAGAATATACATACAGCGAGCGCCATAAGTGAGTCAACACCCACTAAAATTTTAAATTTTCTATTATGTTCTTAAGTATTAAAAAGTTCCTTTATCATGAATTGTTGTTTTTGTTTTAACATTTTATAAGTAATAAATAAACGTTTTTATTATTGGAAATTTATTCGACTATTCTCATTTACTTTTCTCGCTATCCTAAGAAAATGAATTATTTCAGTGGTGTTTACTCACTTATGACGCTTAGTGTATGTAAGTGCCCTAGTAGTGTAGTGGATAGTGTGCTAGACTATTAGCGTGAGAGATTCTGGTCTCTTACACCATAAAGAGCAAACGGTTTCAGTTTTCATTGGATGCCAATGATGGATAGGCAGAAATGGCAGTCAGTTCAATGATAGACACACTAATGTGACTTCGGCCGACTTTTTATTCCACGGTTTTGTATTTCCCTAATACTGTAACCACCCGCAGCTTCTGATTAAGCCACTTAGGCCCCCAAGGTCTAGATCAGTGGGCTAATCTCGCAGAAGCAGAAGCTCCAATGCTTCCTTCTCGTATAACAAAACGCCATTACTGTGCCATTGACATGGGAGCACTACCCTTAGGAGTTTGATTGTCTCTAACTGTACTTAAGTCAGACCGAAAACACGACTCTAACTGTTGTGATGCAACTGGGAAGAACATTCCTGTGGGCGAAATTCACATTAATTTCTGTATGTTGCTGTCTGTGCAGCCCTTGCGCTGACCAACTTCTTCCATTTCCCTGATTTTGGTGGAACTTGGTTAGTACAGGGACTGCGTTCACCCGTGGCATCACAACGGGCCGCTATGCGTGCTCAAGTGAGCTTTGTGATAACAGAGCTACCACTCCGACCTAACCTAACCTAACCTGTCTGAAAGCAGAAGAGAAGGAAGCAGGAAATCTGGTCGTACTTATTTAGGAATCTTCCCAGTCGGATTTATTAAGTTTTGCAGGAAATGAGTTGTGTAACAATTCTAGTTAAGCCTGAAATGCTTATGCCGACCAAGCTTAACCGGCTATTGAACCTCTAACAACTTCGAATTTAAATTCACTTGTATTTGTAAAGTAATTTTAAGGTCGTGATGATTCTTTCTTTTATTCTACAGTTTCTGACACATCCTCCTAAAGATGTGTTTTGTTGTTGTTGTTGTTGTTTTTGTTATTATAGTCATTTTATTAAATAATGCCGATGACTTGACAATTTTCATAATTCCAATTTGTTATCATGTTCTTAGTGTTGTTGCTGCTGTTGTTGCTGCTGTTAAATGTTGTAGCATAAGAAGAAGCATATGACTTGTGATGTTTGCTGTTTGTTCTCTTAGAGTTGAGGTGAAGACAAACATTAATCCTTATTTTTCAACCTGTTACTCTTTAGGATGAGCTTGCTGTATGGCAGGCCTGGCTGGCTGGGCTTGATGGCAGGTTGTTTAAATTTTTTCTTCTCTTATTTTCGGAGGATATCAACAAGTATCACTTGAAGTTGGCGGCAATTGAATATGAAGAAATTACGAACAAAAAAAAAAAAAAACAAAAACAGAAAAAAAAATAAACTTTTGAAGTCTTTAGCCACACATTGTAGCAGCAGCTTAAATACAACAAAAGTCTGTTATATATTGTCATGAAGTTGTTGTTGTTGTTGGTATGCTTAAACGTCAAAAATATCAAGTGTGTGTAAAATAATGGATTATATCAGAAACTAAATGACACACAGCTGTAAAAACCAGTAGTCAACAACACGACATTAAAGATTAAAAAGGGGAGCTGATATTAAGAATTATAGGCAGTTTATACCAACCACTACAGGTTAGAGCAATAAGATCTAGGCAAAACAAAAACAAAAAAAGAAAAATGCAAGGCTTTATAGAGAAAAAAAACATTTAATTTGTTAGGGGCTACTGAAAAAGTACTTTTCAGAACGACATTACAAATTAATGGACATTCATTTAAAGCCTATCGACAAAACATACATAAGTGGTTTAATTACCACAAACCAATGAGCAGTAAAAAGAAATCAAAATTCAACGAAATTGTTAACGAAATCGAGCCTAGTAGCCTAATCTTGGCTGACGTCATCGTTACTTTCCTAATTTTAGCTTGTAATTGCGTTGGCTAGCTGATCAGCAATGCATATACCAACTAGCTCCTGTTAGAGGATGACTTCGATGTTCATAATGGGACTTGATTACAACCAGACTATGTCACCAATTCAGCTGAACAACAGGATTGGCATTCCTAAAGGCCAGTTTCCATAAAGACTCAAGTTGTGATTGTATCGATTCATTCTTAAGCACGATTTAAACATTTATTGTATTATTAAAGGGAATCTATTAGAAGAAGGGAAGTGACTTGATCATACTATAGCAGAAATCATTGTTTGGACCTCGGCTAAAATGCAAGACAGTAACTGCACAGCCTCTATGAATGTCTAATGTCGGCACCCTTGATACATACCTCTGGTGTATATGCTATTTTACTTTGTTAAACATTAAAGAGTATCAAACAGTAAACAGTATCGACCACAAAAGCATTGCCAAAACAAAGGACCATTTGTTTGCCAAGGATTTATCGAAGGCTCTCCAGAGCTATAGTCTAGATTGGTTCAAAAATTATTTGCATTTAGCTATACACAGCTCAGTCCTTTGCTTCAAAAGAAGGTAGAATGGGAACCAATTTAACCTTACTTTTACAGGACAGCGTATGTTGAGCGTACCGCATTAAGATAAGAAACTCTACACCACAATATTAATAATAATAGAGTCTTAATTGGAATGGATCAGGGAACATAAGGGATTAGGACAGTTAATCTTGTCTGTCAGCCATTGAAATTTGCGCTAAGTGAACACCGTAAAAATGCCTCTATCGGGTCATTGTAGGGCATTTTTAAGCCTTAGACATTGCTCAACGTCCTCTTACAAGTGAAAAAAAAAAAACAAAGTTTTATTTACCATTTCTTGCCAAAAGGAATGAAAATTTCTTTTTTGAGAGCGGCAACAAAGTAAGAAATTTTTTCACACTACATCTGGCAATAAAAGTTCTTCTTCTTCAATTTTTATTACCGGCATTTACATACATTTTTATTGTGTGTTTTTCATTTTCATTTTAATTTTAATTTTAATTTTTTTTTTTCAATTTTTATTGATGAATTTGGTGGTTTATGGCTGTTAAGTTAAGCTTGTAAATTGGTTTTTAATTTAAAAATAATTATTTTTCCTTAACAGCCTTAATGTGTTCAGCATATTAATTATAATATTGAAATCATAAAATGATTTCAATTCAAAAACGAAATAAATATTCGACTTACAATTGAATATTAAAAAAAAAAAAAAAGAAACACTCGGGTTATTATCGTCTTAACACATTCATTATGAAATCGAACAGAAATTTTATTTTTAATTTCTGTTCAAAACTTGATTTAGTAATTGTTACTTTTAACTGTCAATTTGAAACTTAAAAGAGAAGAAAACAACAACAACAACAACAACAACAACAACAACAACAATAACAACTTTAAAGTTTGACAGCTCATTTTGCATAATTGTATTAAGTTACCGGCCATGCATAACAATTTCAAAAACTCAACTCAACTACAATTTCAATTTTCAATTCCAAATACATTACGAATATGGAGTGAATTGAATTGACTTGAAGTGGGACTGGAATTAAACAATTCTTTAAAGAGTTTACCTATGGAACAACAGTAACAACTCATGGAACTTAAGTATATTTTATGGCATTCTGAACAAGTCCAGTAGTTTTGGCTAACACTGTAGTTTTGTTAATAAATTTTATATCGAACTCCATCCAGTATGAAGTGTAGTGAAATGAGTGTTTAAACATTGATTTATTGGATTTCTTGGGTTTGGTTTGAAAAATGTTTTTTTTTATTATATTTCAGTTGTTGTGGTTGTTGTTGTTATTGCTCTGTTTTTTATTTATAAATTAAATTAAATTTATATTTTTTTATTTTTATTTTTTACTTTTTTAAATTGAAGTTTTATTTGTTATTTCTGGCCTTTTTTCTTCTCTGTACGTTCATATTAATTTTATTTTATTATTGAAACGAGTTTAAATTTTAATTGAATTGTTCAAATTGGAAATGTTTGACTAAAAAGTACAACCATACACATACACACACACAGAGAGAGAAGTTGAAAGCAATTTAAGAATATAATTTTAAATTTTATTGACAATTAGAATTGTGTGTCAATGATGGCTTATGAATACCAACCAATCGACTTAAAGTGTGAGTCAGTTGGGGTCTGTTAATTGAATGTAATACCAGCGTAGTGTGGGATAATTTTTTAAAACTTTTGATTTGGAAATTTAAAAGTATTGAATACCTATCTCAACTGCTGTATGAAACTGTATGATCCTCTAATACTTTTAGATTTTACATCACCTTTTGACAGCAGCATTATACTTTTATTTTAAATTCAGAACGTACTGCTGCTTATAGTAGTTTTTTCGTTACATCCACGTTTAAGGCAATAGAAACATTTGTTGGGAAGCTATAGTAAAATGAGATCTGAATCAGGCGTTAGATTATATAGGAATAACCAGGGGTTGGTATCCGGTTACTGTAGACTTAGTGTACACTTATCCAGAATGCGGATTGTCTTGAGCTTAACACACAGATTCTGTGACAATGAGACTGAGTCATTGGAACATATTATTAGAACTTGTGGCACATCAACACCAGAGTGCATGCGAATTGCTAGGCATGTAGTCGTCATTGTTGAAGCCCAGCATCGTCCTGAAATTTGTCAGAATAATAGGCTTGGAGGCGACATAATAGGAATAACCTTTGAGATGCGGTAGTAAAATAGAGAGTATAGTCGCAGTACTAAGGCTGTTCTTCGCGACAATCATAGAATAATAATACCTTCATATCAGTCGTATAAATTCACTTGGATGATTATAGGAAGCGATGGATTTCAGGCAATTAAATTGTGAAAATATCCAAGGCATTCAACTGATTTGCTTGAACGCAATTGAAATTAGTTTTGCGGGCACTAAGATAATAAAGATAAAGTTCATGGGATTTATACTGAAATTGTGTGCTTATTGAACTTAAAGAACTCTGACGAAACATGGAATAAACCAATGTATGTTTTAACGTTCCAGGTATGGTAATTAGCCGAGAGATCTCTTGCTTTCTGAGTATTAAATCATATTCACGTAAGGACTGTCCACAAGTAAAAGTTCTCTCTTTTGTTCTACAATCATACTCAATCTTATAGCCAGACTACATTAAGCCAGACTAAAATGCAAATGTCACAGCTACAAAAAGAATGAGGAGACGAGAAAACATGCTATCTGTGAAGGCGTTACACTAGCAAGCGTTCGAAAACGACTAAAGAACATTGTGCGTTCTTCAGCAAACTATTGTTTCCAATCTGGTAGATTATACGTCCATACGGTGTTATGGACTTTATAGAAGATTAATGAGCTTTTTTTGCACTTATTGCAGCTTAGGTATGTATAAGCGAATCCCAGATATTTTATTTCGACCTTAAAGTTTTGGTTGCAATAGACAATTTAGTTCGCAGTACCATGGCTAGCAGAGCCAGAAAGGTATTAGAAATAGAATGACAAGATGAGAAGTGGTATGGATTATCATCGTACCACGAAAATATTTGTCATCGTTTTACGAAAGAACCTTTAATGCAAGAACTGTAGTCGATCTATAATTTCTTCACAAATATTGTTAAGGAAACTATTTTAAAGAATTTTCCAGTGTGTAGCATTAACGAGTTGAGCCTGACTTGTATATACAAAAACAAAAATCTCAGCGTATAAACTTGTTTCATTAAAAAAAATTTTTTTAAGCTTTTCGGCCATGAAAATTATTTCTTATTTAAATATGAATGAATTTCAAAATTGGTAGAGATTTCTTAATAGCAGTTGTATTGGTAGTAATAGTAGTAATAGTAGTAGTAATAATAATAGTAGTAGTAGTAGTAGTAATAGCAATAGCAGTAATAACATTTGCCTAATATAGTGTTAAAGTACCACTTTTAGTACAAAATTTATTTCTTTAAGTTTTAGATTTTCATTAAAATTTTCCAAAAACAGGTTTTTGGATTTCTTGAAAACAATTCAAAGAAAAATACGAAAAACAAAATCATATTTTTTGTTTTTTTTTTTTGGTAAATTAATGAAAAAATATTTTTCATTCATAGCATTTGGCATACCCTACGCTAAACTGAAGAGGTGCTTTAGGTTAAAGCATATGAAAAAGACACAAAGCAAAAGCAAATGTGGAAATATTTAAAATATCGGAATAGTTTAATCATGTTCGTCTGTCAACTACGTCTAGACTGGTTCCTCTTCATTTTTATGTTATTCTAGGTATACTTTAACGGCTCTGTCCAAATTTTCTTTGCCACAAAAGTGAATAGGTAAGTAAAAAAACTATAAAAATAGGACAAAACTTGTCTTCGTTTAGTGCTGATTGCAGGGTAACTTAAAACAATATTTATTGAAGGCCTATTTGCCAAATTTTTTTATGTGTTTTGTTAATAGGCCGTGTCTTAAAACAACTCTTTTTGAGGGTTTTTATTTCAAATTAAATCAAATACTAGGTTTTGGCAATAATTTTAGTTCAGTATTTAGGCAAGTGTGGTGACCTTCATTCGTCTTTTATTTGTAATAATATTGTAATTAATTTCTATAATTTTTGTTTAAAACGTATATTTTTTTATTTTTTTAGTTTCTTTCATAAAATTATTATTAAAGTTCATTCATACGGGAAGTGTAAATGATTTCTTATGAATTTTGAAAATTCAAAGACAACAACGAAAAAAAACACAAAAGAAGACGAAATAAAACCAGTAGCCCGTCGTTGTCTTACTGCTACAATAATGATCGTATTTACGCAAAAAAGCCAAAATCATAAAAACAGAAGAGAATATCAACTCATAAAAAAAAATGATTTAATAAATCACTTGAATAATAACAGCAACAAGAACAACAGCAACAAGAACAACAGAAACAAAAACAATAACAATAACAAGACCATTTACTAAATATAAGACAAAAGTATGAAAAAAAAGTTTTTTAAAATTAAAATTCAAAGAAATTTGTAAAGAATCATGAATGAATGAACTCAAGAGGAAAACCAACTACTCAGTACATACGCAGGCTCTTTTTACACACACATGTTTAGGTCATAATTTCAATTAAAAAATTAAAAAAAAATAATAATAATTAGCATGGGAATACAATTTAAACAAGAGTTTAAAGTGTAATGCGTGTACGTTTATCTGTTTTTTTAGGCATTGACTAAAATTCTTCAAATACAATGTAGTATACATACGAGCTAATCATGGTACAATAATGATGATGATGATGATCACATATGACGTTTAGGTACTGATAATTAAAAAGTAAAAAACATAAATTATACACTCGAAAAACAGACTCAGTTGAAGTTTAAGTTTTTAAAAACAAAACAGAAGCTTATAATCCTCTCACTCGATACTCCTTTCAAATGTATAATCCTTCGAGTAAAACTCAAAGCACATATCATCTCTATGTGTATAGAGTTCAGATTTCATAAGGAACGCAATCAATGAGAATAGGGAGATCCTTTTATGATAATGGTTTACAAATCCCAGGAAACGTCATTCAAGTTTTAACTGATGGATCCAGATCGTGCAACAATGTCGAATGTGCAATCTTTTCGGTACATTAGATCGTCCCTTGCACTACCAGATTGTAATACTTTTCAGGCTGAAATAACAGGCTATTAAAATTGCCGCCATGAGAATTAGTTATCAAAGTATATCGTATGGGGGAGGGATAGGATGCATGCAAAAACAAGGTAAAGTTTTTCTGACTGTGGCCAAAGTGGCGACCACCAGGACGATCCTTGTCTTGCTGTATTCAAATTGATACGCAGTCTCCTCGTGGCCCCTCCTGGCTGACATTCTAGCACCCGCTAGATATTAACAAATGCGTGTAGCGAAGTCCAACATCCTGGACGTTAAATTTGGGTTGTGCGTAGGACTTGGAACCCACCACGTAAAAATTCTATTCAATGAAAACCACGACAATAGCCTCTATAAAGATCCCCTCAAAAGTTGAAGACCACGGCAAACGTTTAAAGGACTATGATTTACGAACAGGCATATGGAATGTCCGAACTCTACAGGGCAGGCGCTTCCGCCCATCATGAAATGTAGGACGGACGGCAATGGATAGGGCAAGGATGCAAAAGGCTGGCATCTTGCGATGTGTACTACAGCTCCCAGGTGATATACGAATATTTAGCGGCCATTAGATCCCTAGAGAAAGTGTGTAAACCACATCTAAGATGGTCTAAAAATGTCGAGTGTTCCTGAAGGAGATAGCGAGACATATGTCGTTTGCCCTCATTTGAGTTTCTGGACATGGAGACATCGAAAGTAACAACAAGGATGACTCACTTGCTAAAACGTGCATCACAGAAATTTTGCAGAGAGGCAAACAAATGGTCTTACAAAAACTGCATTCATTGGCAAAAGTAAAATGGGTTAATGAACCTACTTGTAGAGACACCAGACAAATCTGGCCCGATATAATTATATGCAGAACAGAATTTGCATTGAACCTATCAAGACTCCATTTAATAAACCTCATAGCAGTGATAACAGGATACTGGCCTCTGGGTATTCACACCAGCAGACTGGAAATATCTCATAACGACTTCTGCAGAAGCTACAACAACGAAGAGGCAGAGACGACCAAAGAACATGTTCTCTGTTATTGTCCGGTGCTTGGGACTCTAAGAAGGAGAATTCTTGGACACACAGAACTATATTTTTTATGACTGAAATGGAGCTTAATTTTGAGAAAGGCCAACTTTTTTAACTGAATTGATTTGGATCCAAGGAAGTGTAGCAAGAAGTGTTAATAAGGAAAGGCGAAAAAAATCGATGAAAGTAGAGAAATTGTTTCTGCTTTTATAAGCTGCAAAAAAGTTCAAGTACGTTAGAAGAAAGCACCTTATGCGGAACCAATAGATTTCATCATTTCATTTTCAGTTAAAGACTGGGAGACCAAGCGTAGATTTAGAGTCTTATATCACGTCTGATTGGCTCGTATGATTACTATTCTGTTTGTTCCTATTGAGTATGCTTAAAAAAATACATTTCACTTCAAAATGTGGGTGCTTAAGAGGAGACTGAATCCATAAATAAAATCGATTTACGGACAGTAATGCGAATAAAAATATTGAAATAAATATTGCTTATTTTGTTATAATATAGTTTTAATTTCTCTGAGTGTATGATGTTTTGAATAAAAAAAACATTTTTATTTTTTTTAATAAATAATCTAAAAGACCACCAGCGTAATAGTTCTATGAATTAAATATAAAAAGAAATTAATTTTTTTATTAAAAAAAATTTAAAAACTATATACCGAACAGATATTAAATTTTATTATACACAAAATAAAGTTCATAAATTTAATATAAAATATAAAATAAAAAAAATTTGATTCCCATAACTATAATAATAATAGTAATATGTACTTACGCATTAATGGCTGTGTGGCTGCAGTAGCGGTAATAAGTTGGGTAAGTTTTCAAAAACCTTAAAAGAAAAAAAAACAAAAGGAAAAATATAAATACAATAACAATAACAATAATAATAATTGTAATGACAATAAATTTAATGACAATTTTCTTGTTGTTGTTGCTGCTGGTTTTTTTATTTCATACACAATATTTCTTCTTTAAAATACATTAAAGCCTGTAAAGGCATGTGTGAATGACTTATTAATGTTGAAATAAAGAAAAAATAAAAGCAATAGTGGCAGTGGTAAGTAAAGAGGTAAAGGCAGTAAAGAAATAATGGTAGTTTTGGTCGTATTTTCAGTTAAAAGTCGTCAACTTAATTTCTGTTTTTTTTTTTCAAAACACTTGTTAATGATGAGTTTCGGTTTGTTTTAATGCGACTCTTTTTTGTGTCTTTTTTTTGTTTTTGATTTTTCATAAACTCCCGTCATGTTTTAAATTAAACGTAAAAAAAAACGAAAAATATTAAAAAAATATATAAAAATGTTCAGGAAAAATTATTGCTTTCGTAGAAACCCACAAATTTATGGTGGGAATATGATTTTTAAAAATATTTTCTTCTTCTTCTTTAAAAAAAAAAAGTATAAATTTTCAATGTATATTTGAAAGAGGGGGGGGGTATACTTTATTAGGCGACAGAGCGTGTAGTTCATAAAATTGTTCAAGAAATTAAGGGAAAAAACAAACAAACAAACAAAAATTATAATAAAAATAAAAACAAAAATAATTATTTGAATTATTTTACTTTTTTTATTTTGTATTTTATTTCGTATCATTTCATTTATTATTTTGCTTTTATTTATTTATTTTTTTTAAGTATAATTTTTTAATGTGAAATTTTAATTACTTTCAAGAAATTTAATTATTTCGTAATGCAAAATGTATTTGAATGTATTTTAAGAGTGAGAAAGTTTAAAACTTTAGTATAATATGAATCAATATGACCTAGGAATAATTAAAACCAGTCCCTTTGCTATTCACTAGATTGGAAGCAAACAGATTCAATTACATTCCTCTAACTGTTTTCCTATCTCATGCCATCCGAGGAGTTGTCTCCTCCCATATACACCTTTGTAAGGTCAAATGATTTTCGGTTCTTATACGCCATATAATTCTCCGATGACCGCTGTGTTTTTTGGCAATCGATTTAACGAGAGCTTTGTCTGATCTTAAGATATACCCAATTCATCTAAAACTATGTCATCTATACTTATAGGGGACTGATGTTATAGCAACGAATTATATTTGCATCTGATGATGGTGCTTGACATCGCATCGATTTGCTAATTTAATAGGGACCCATGTCTTGTAGCTGTAGACAAAGTTTTGTTTGACACAGTTAATGATTAAAACCACACAGGAATGATTAAAACCAGACCTTTTACCTATGACCAAAGCAGTAATACCTTGGAAGCAACCAGACTCAATCAGATTTCTGTAATTGGTTTCCTATCTCGTATTCTCCGAGCTGCTTCATTCTAGGTTCACATTGGGGAGGTCAACTGATTTTCGGTTCTATACGTTAAAGTTACAGCAGCTTTAACGATAGTGTTGTCAGATCCTAAAATATACCCAATCCATCTAAACTACATCTTTATGACGTTATAGGAACTAAATTATATTTGCATCCGATGATCCCATGTCTAACTGCTGTAGACAAAGATTTGTATGATACAGTTATCATTTATTTAAGGGATTATGCAAGGGCTTGAACGCTTTGGGGCCAAATTTTGTAGGGCCCCATGTCTAGTAGATGTAGATAAAGATTTGTATGTAACAGTTGTCATAAACGTATTTCAGGGATTAAGCAAGGGCTTGAGCACGTTGTTCATTTATTACTGTTTTCTTGGTATTGGTGCGTAGTCTAATTTAAGGGGCGCTACGGTCGAGAGCTAATCGTTTGTCATTGTTGTCCACAATGCAGTGTGCAAGTACACGTATGGATTGTAGGCGAAATCGTGATAACATAGTATTGCAAAAGAGGAGTCGGAAATGAATTCAACTAAGAATACATCTGAGGTTTATTGCCTGCACAAGGGGAAGTATTTTGATTGCATTAACTGCAGAATATACACTGAGCGCCAAAAGTGAGTAAACACCACTGAAATTATTCACTTTCTTAGGATAGCGAGAAAAGTAAATGAGAATAGTCGAATAAATTTCCAAAAATAAAAACGTTTATTTATTACTTATAAAATGTTAAAACAAAAACAATAATTCATGATAAAGGAACTTTTTTTATACTTAAGAACAAAAGTGTTGACCCATTTATAGCGCTCAGTGTATTGTGAAAACCTTTCCGTATATGATGCTTTATTACCCGTATTTAAAGTCCATAAACGGAAAGTGTGTTAATATTAAGCAGTATTGTTTTCAATGGTCAGCTAAAATTGGGTTCTGACTGTTGCTAAGTAGTTGAATTTAGTTTTACTTCACGAAATCCTTGTTGTTCATGACTCAGAATTTGATAAAATATTCAAAGTCTTTCCTATACAATCGTATGCTCGTCAAGAGGTTATATCTTCGACATGGTCAAGAGAAAATACTGGGAGCTTCAGCAACATGAGCAACTATATTGGCAACTGGTAGGGCGAAAGTTTCAGTAAGACGAATCATAAAGAGACGTAATGCTTAATCTGTGGTTCTTACTAAGAAGATTAGTGAATTTCAATTACTTTACACCTCGTCGTTACAGTGGCTCCTTTAGCTTGTAGAAAAACTTCATCCAATCTTTAGCCTTGGTATTGCTGTAACCTAAAACCCAATAAAGATTTCTTTCAGTTTACTTTTTCTTAAAACTCAAAAATTTACATTTTATCATCGTCGATATCTTTATAAAACTTTACAGATTTTTGACAAATTGTCTCATGTTTATTGTCAATATATTGTCATTCGTTTTGTTGTTGTTGTTGTTGCAGATTTCGAAGGCGAAACGAAAAAAAACTTTAACAATGACTAACATGTCAATACATGTGACAGTAACTTCTCTTGAGCCGTTTCAAAAGACAACAAATAAAGACTTATTCGGTAACAATAAAGTCGTTAAACGTATGCCACATACTACAACAACAACAACAACAACTTTTGCTTTATCTTTGACAATCTGTTTTTATTTTAATTTTTTGTTTTTAATACGCTTTTATTATATTTTATTTATTTATGCCAACCAAAAAAACAAAATATTATTCGTAAAAACAAAAAGAGAGAAAAATACAAAAAATTTCCAAAGATTTATTGACAAAAACTCATCTACAAAAAGCCAATCCTTGAAAGCGCAGGCGTACATACGATTAAAATTTAAACACTTTTTAATGCATTTCATATACAAGAATCTCTCTCGCTTAGCTTAGCTCAGAGTGCATTCGGTTGAATATTGAATTTATTTACGCGGGAATATAAGAAAATAAAAATAAAAAAATAAATCTATTGATTTATTATAATCAGAAGAAGACAATGAAAGGGGAAAAAACAATGAAAATTTATGCAAAACTCTCAAAAGGAAAACGTAGCAAGAAATCAAAAATAAAAACTGAAGAAAAAAAACGATATTGAATTTCATTAAATTTAATGCTTAAAATCATATTAAAGGAAGTATGATTAATACATGAAACAAAACTAAAAAACACAAACAGAATACACTGAAAAGAATTTAACATTTGACATCGAAAAAGAAAGAAAACACTGAAAGGAATTGAAGTTCTAAAATTTAAAAATTCCAGGTCACATATGAAACGTCGTACTTGCCATTAAATGTCAATGACTTGTCGGAAGTTTTACAATTAATAAGAGCTCAAGTTAACGATCTGGTTAAATGGAGTGCAACTATTACAAGCACTCGAAACCTTATCTCATGAATTAATACGATTTGCCCTTAATGATATTATAGACGGAATGTAGCTGTCCTTAATGAGGCATGTTGTCGGAGGATGAAAAAGAGGTATCACCTGGGGTATGCCTAAACGACTAGGGATTTTAGATTACGCCGATGTCGTATGCTTATTGTAACACAACTTCACGGATATAGAAGATAAGCTGGATACTAGCTTAGCTAGCCACAGTAGGGTTCAGAGTGAATGTGAGAGAGTTAAGACAACGTGTAACACGAAAATGTAGTCGTCGTGGTCCAGTAGGTAGTGTGTTCGCTTATTAAACGTCAGGCCTCAGTTCAAACAACAGGTCAGACATCAAAACGAAAACATGAAAAAATATTTCTTCGACTCTGAGAGTAATTAAAATTTCAATGAAAAGTTTCTCAAAAATCTGTCTTTCGGAGTCGACTTTAAACTGTAATGTTTAAAATTAACACACAGCATCAGTGATGTGAGAGAAGCTAAGTCGCAATCCTGACTAAAGGGTTGTACAGTAATCCTTCGATTTACGTCGCCTCGATTAACGTTGTTTCGATTTACGTCGTCAAATTTTTTGTGCCCTCTAACTTCAATTTGCGTCGTCATTCGATTTACGTCACCTTGTTTTGGAACCAACTGCAACGTAAATCGAGGGATTACTGTAATGACCAATTATGTTATGCTACTTGGGTAGTACTCTTACAAAATCTTTGGGGTTAATTTCACCAGTGATCAACCGTGCTTATTGAAATAAAGATATTTAACTGGAATGTCAAATCAATCGTGCCTTATGAATGCAGCTCCTGCTGACCTTAATTCTTCCACGAAAATTTTGGAATTGGATGTATAGCAGAATGGACAGGCCAATTGTAACTTATTAAACAATTATTTGAGCAAGGAGAATAAATTTAAAAATACCTCTCAGGGCTTTTGCGTTGGCATAATTGGGGTTAAAGAGAACCTGTTCTGCGACGGCGGTAGATGCACTATTGCGCATTAAACTCTTGCAAATGATAGTAAAGACCCGATAAGACTACGGAGACTACAGATGAGATAAAGGAAGATAGATCTGGCATAACAGAGCACCCGCCTTAGGATTGAAAAGGAATTATTTATTTCGTGGTGCTACAAGCTCGCGCAACTACCAGTTCTTAAATCTACTACTTACAACTCATCGGCTGAATTTGAGCAATCATGGAAGACCAAACACAATTGTCCAACACAAAAGTAGTCTTATACAGTCACACAGATAATTATACGTACACCCCCCCTAAAATTCATTTTTTTAAAAAGTAATGAACTTCTAATCTAAAATTTCTTTACATTAGCGTCTGTAACGACACATTTACTTAAATAAAGAAAAAAGATTCCCAAAATATATGAATTTGTGACTGCAGTTTGCGTAAAACCAATATGGCACCACAGAAAATTATACGTACGACGTATATTTCGTATAAAATTTCTCCAAGGGTAGCCCGGGTTATAAAAGGTGTTGTGGAAAATAATCCTAGGACAACAGCCATAGAAATTCGAAATACCTCACAATCATCACAATGTTATTGTGCATTCCGAAACATTTCGAAGTGTTTTGATAAAGAACGGTTTCCGCAGCCGAGTGGCGGAGAAAAAAGCCACGATTGGAATTTGCCCCATAATATATGGACAAGTCAACTGATTTTTGGGCGAATGTAATATTTAGTGATGAGAACAAATATAATTTGTTCGGCTGTGATGGACAAAAAAATTTGGAGTAAAAATCAGTTGACTTGTCGATATATTATCATTAAAAAAAAAATGATTTTTAGGGGGGTACGTATAATTATCTGTGTGACTGTATGTGTTTGAGAACTTTTGATGGTTTAATGGTTTAACTTTTCTTTTATAAAATTTAAATTTAGAATGCTAAGTACTACATATTATCGTTTTTCAAAATTCTATCTCTGGTATTTTATTAAAAATTCAAATATGATTTTACCTCCACAAATATTTATTTAATGTATTGTCTTTAAGACTATATTTTAATATTTTTCTTTTTTCGTTATTTTCTAAGAAAATAAAATTTCGTTTTTCTTTATCATTTACAGAGCTTATCATTTAATTTTTCTTCTTCTTCTATTTGTTGTTGCTTGATTTGGTAATTTTTTTTGAATAATTTCTTTAAACAAAATTATTCGATTATGGCTTATCTGCCGGAGTAATATCTTCTCTTTTACTTTTAATCTTCACTTTTCTTCTTAAATAAACACTTTACGCCTACAATTAAAGGCATTCAGAAACAAAACGACACATAATATTCCAGGAGGTTTTTTTCCTCATTTTTTTTTCGTATATTTTTGGGACTTAAGATAACAACAATAACAACAAATAGTACTACATAGTTCAGGCAGCAATAAAATATTGTTGTTGCATTGAATTTTCGGAAGATATACAAACGTTGTAACAACATGTTGTTGAACATGGTACTCGAAAATCAAATAATCAAATAAAAATGATGGACGCATGTCATATATAAACAATAACAAACAACAACAACAACTACAACAATATACAAGAAACCAAGAAAAAGAAAAACCCGCATTCTGAAGCTACATACATATGTATATGCTGCATGTGCAACATGATGCACAATGTGTATGTGGATTATACACTCATATAAATTACCCAGCAAACAATAAATTGTTTGTTTTATTTGTTGTTCTGTGTGTGTGTTTACAAATTGATAATGACTTCGGGATTGAAAAGAAAACAAACACACACAGAGCATACATATATATTCATAAAAATCAAATAAATAAGCAGAAGAAAGAAAGGAGAAAAAACTGAATTTAAATAAATAAAAATAATGAGTATAAGATGTCAGAATAATTGGTCATAAAATCACCAACAAAAAGACACCCTATAAACGCTAAAATGGCTACAGCTCAACAATAGCTGAATTAATTGGATGGGTAGAATGGCGGGGACGGCCTTAGGTGTGAATAGATTTACTTAGAGATCCGCTTGATTTTTTTTATAACCACCAGGAGGACTAGTGTGCCAAAGAAATATAAAAGGAGAGAATAAAAGCACATTCCCTAGTCAGGGTAATTCCACAAAGGCATACAGAAAGCCTGTATAGACATAAACTATTAAAGAATCACTTCTCCAGAGCTTTCAAACTCCAAACTTCTTCTGCCAAGAGCCATACAATCACAGGCACTGCAGAAACCTGTGTGAGATCTATTCCAGATCTTCACCAGTAACCTGATACCACAAAATCCTGTAATGAAAGCTGTTATTGAGTCCCAGCATCATCAGTTAATGACCAAAGGCCACTTAGCAAACCAATCCATCCTATCAATGTTCCAAGAAAACCTCACTAGGGCAGGCAAATTGAAGAATTACATCCATCCATAGAACGAGATTCAAAACCACTTCCAAGCTTTCCTTAACTTAGTAATGATGCAAGCATTACAGTGTTAATTAGCACATAAACTGTAGGGTATTTCATATGCTGCTAAGCTAAGCCGATCTTTCAGTTCAATTTCTTTCGTTTGTACTTTATCTGTGTGTGTGTTACATTTTCCATTATTTATTATTGTGGTAATCAAACATCAATTGTTTCTCTTTTGTTTCGGTGTTCTGATTTCATTTCGATTGTTTACATTGTTTACCCACCACCATCACCGACATTATTTACCTTCAGTACATACTTTACAACCTGCTCAAATGTTTACTTAAAAAAATAAACAAAAAACGAAAACGGAACGAAAGAAAAAATATTTAAAAATTTTGGTAAAAACTTTAAAAGAAACAATTTTCAAAAACTAAAAGGCAATCATTCCATGAGTTTTTGTTTCGAAAAAAAAAAAAGAAACGAAAAAGAAAGAATTGAGCGCGTGTTGAATATTTGTTTAGTTTATGGTTTTAGCAGGGGACTGTTGCTGGTTTTATTAGATAACGTGAGAGGATGTTTTGTTACTGGGCTTTTTCAGGATACCGACACAATTCCCTTTTCGGTGTTTTCAAATTTATGGTGTGATCTTGCCGACACAACAAATTATTCAAATTTTAAAATATTCAAAAAACAAGAAAAAAATGAAAAGAATTAAAAATCTTCAAAAGATCGTCTTTAAGTAAAGCCTTCTTAAGCATTTGAAAGAAATTTTAAAGAAAGTTTTATTTAGCTTGACTTGATTCTAACTTCTTCATACTTCACAGTGTTAAGCTATGACAGTGAGTTAGGTTTTTGCTTTTATAAGAGTTTCGATTAAATTTTTCTGCAATTAATGTCTTGCCCTCCCGCCCTCCTTCATGTGATTGGGCGTTGCTAGAACCAGCAAGACTAAATTAGGGATTTGTGGAATGTCTTTTGGGTCTGAGAACCTTCACCTCACGTGACATGAAAAGGAGGAGGTTATAGACTTCTCTGTCATCTTTGACTGAACTCACTAAAGTCGGTTAGGTTAGGTTAGGTTAGAGGACGTGTACTTGTCAATTAAGACAAGTACAGTACCCGGAGGCCGAATTGACCCATTGTACAACGTCCTAGTTTCTCACACCACTTATGTTGTGTGTGTTAATTTTATACATGAGTGGTGGGACGTACAGTTTTAAAGTCGACTCCGAACGACAGATTTTTGAGAAAACTTTTCCATGGCAAGTTTATTTACTTTCAGAGTTTTTTGCCTGAAATCTGCTGAGAGGAAGTCGCCGAAAAAATACTTTTTGTATTTTGTCTTGATGTCTGGCCTGGGGCTCGAACCCTGGCTTTACGTCTAATAAGCCAACACACTACCTACTACACTACGGCGACTTCTAAAAAACACCAAAAAATTCGGTTCACTTTCGTTGCCGTCAAAAGCAGCGAATCCAACTCTTGTGCAGACTTTCTCGGGAAAATACCTTCACCTCACGTGAAATGATAAAGAGGTTATAGACTTCTCTGTCATCTTAAAGTAAGGGTTTGTGCAATTGCATGTTTTATTTCTTCAGTTGCCTTGGATGTTTGATCTCGCAGTTGGGTGCCGATTAGTAGCATCACAATGGGCCTTACCCCTCAAGGAGAGCCCGCCAACTAACCTAACCAATGGTTACTGTTTTGTACGAGTAATTTAATGGATTTAGACCCAATTAGCATTGTTAGCATTATTCTCATAGTTCTGTACCAGAAAAGACATACGGCTCTGACCTTATTGATTCTATCGGTCTTTGTTAATTGTGAGTGATGGGTTAAGGAGTGCTTTCCCGAAGCTTATGTTCTGTAGTATGTCACTGACCCTCTGTTAAAAAGGCAGAAGTCTTCAGCGCAGTAATTGAGAAGGTTCTTTATGCAATAGCAACAGAAAAGATCCTGGAAGGTATAGCAAGCCATTGAATTCGCAATGAGACTGGGAGTCTATTCTTCTGATTGGAACACTCGATTACTGATATGGAGCGGGAAGACCATTATTACATTCGGAACATGGAACATAAAAAGTTGAAATAGAAACAAGATTTAAAGCCTTTACCAACAGAGTAAAGCAGAAAAAGGTTTACTAATGTATAGCAATAGTATGGAAAATGTATGCTGCTGGAGGTCTTTAATCTAACGATTACATACGTGCTACACATGAGGCTGTCAACAAGATAACATAGCTAATGTGGTTAGTAAACTTGTAGGCTTCATTGGACTCAATCTGAAAAATATGTTAGAGACGGCAATATCATACGCAAAGCTTTTAATCGTTTGTTTATTTGAAAATCCTTAACTTTATTTGTGTTACTTCACTTTGATTTAAAAACCAGTTTCGGTCGAAAAATTCTCAATATCTACTCTTCCCTTTTCTTCCTTTTTCGCATATATTTCGCATACATTCAACCGACATTTAAGCCAATATTAAAGAAATGTCAAAAATACATGTTCAACTGTCAGGCTTAATGGACAAACTATTAATTAGTAAATCAAAACTTAAAGAAGCTGCAAAAAAAAAGAAAAGAAGAATCCCATTTGAACATAAGCAAGAAAGAAAAACTTTAAGATTCTCACACAGCCAGTCAGTCAGTCAGTCATTCGCCTTCAAATACTCACAAATCAATGGGAATTTTTAAACCATAAAATTAAATATTAAACACCACAAAGGTATTATACAAGAGAAAAAGAGAGAGAGAGATAGAGAGAATGAAAGGAGATGACAACATTTTACAAAATACCTTTAGGATCAAAGTCAAAAATCAAATTAAAATGGTAAGTAACCCACAGAGGTCCACACAAATGTTTCTTTACTTTTTTTGTTTTTTTTTTTTGTTTTTCTTTAAATGGATTTATGTTCTCTACCATGTGTGTTATAATCAAAAGATGTCAATCATAAGTTATACGCGCTTTTCCACTGCATTAACTGCAAAATTATATAAGCACAGCGATCAGAGAGTAGCATTTGGAAAGGGGAAGATGGTGGAGGAAGCACTACACAACAAATACAACACATTCTAATTTATTTCAATACAAAATTTCTTATTTTAATATTTACGGGGTATGTGTTAGCGATTCTATATTAAAACGAGTATTGGGTATTAAAAAATGAAAATAAAATGAAAATAAATTCATGGACAGGATTTTACGCAGATTATTAACCCGTTAAGAGGAAGATATTCATGCGGAAGATATTTGGTCTGCAGAAATAACAGGCTCAGTAAAGCGAGAGCGGCATTCGGTCGACTGCAGTCATCATGAAGAAGCTCACAAATATCCAAACTAATCGACTTTGTTGTTCGGAGTTGAAACGTGGTTAGTATCGAACACCATCACGCAAGAACTATGGGCATTCATCAACAAGTGCCTTAGAATCATATGCAAGATATTCTGGCCTAATAACATCGGCAACATAAAGGGTCCGCCATATAATTTTTATTTTGAAAATGCTTTAAAAAAACTACTGAATATTTGAAAGTACAATCCTTCCGGTTAATAATGGAAAATAATTTCATTCAAATGGCTGGCTCAGCTGGCCATGCAGTAGCCTACACCAGAAGATGCCGATTTTGGCAAAAAAAAAATCATCTTTTCAGATGAAGCGCATTTGGTCTTGGTGGGTATATAAACAAGCAAAATTGTCGCATTTGGGGCACAGAAAATCCGCACGCATACATTGAAAAGCCGACGCACCCAAAACGAGTCACTGTTTAGTGCGGATTTTGGCCCAGAGGCATAATTGGGCCATTTTTCTTCAAAAATGAGCAAGGAGTGGCCGTTACAGTCAATGGCGATTGTTATCGGGCCATGTTGAACGAATTTTTGTTTACAAAAATTGAAGAGGAAGATATTGGCAACATTTGGTTTCAACAGGACGGCGCTACGTGCCACACAGCCGAAGCTACACTCGATGTTTTGCGCCCTGTTTTTGAAGATCGCATTATCAGCCGCAGAGCTGATGTCGTTTGGCCACCTTGGAGCTGCGATTTGACACCGTTGGACTATTATTTGTGGGGTGCCGTCAAAGATAAGTGTTACGCCGACAAGCCAGAGACAATTGACGCTTTAAAGGACAATATTCGTGAAGCCATTGGTGAAATACAGCTGCACACAATCGATGTGCTTAAAAATTGGACCGATCGTGTAGGCTACTGTATGGCCAGTCGGGGCAGCCATTTGAATGAAATTATTTTCCATTATCAACCGGAAGGATTGTAGTTTCAAACGTTCGATGCTCCAAGATCTAGAATAACGCAATCTTACATGGGAAGACGTAAAAACCATATGCTTCCAAGAGGTGTCCTTTTAAGGGTATGTTTAGTATGAGTTTCGCTGGCAATTGGTTGCCTAGACTTTCATTTTGAAAGTTAGTTTAAGTTAGCTGTTATGTGTGTGTTTTTAATAACCAACCGCATGACCTATAACAACAATAAATCAACTGTTAACTCCTAGAAATTGACACAGAGTATATAACTAACGTATTAGGAATGTTGTATCTGTGAAGGATCGTGTCCAAACAAGCACGATCTAATGATACAAGTAAGCAATACGATCGGATAACCTAATACAATAACAAATCAACTGCAAGGTTCTAGAAATTGCCACAGAAAATATAAACAACGTATTAGGAGTGCGAAAGGTAACTTTGTTTGCAAATGTATACATACTGTTGTGTGAAGGATCATGTCCAAACAACCAAATTATATGTGTATGACTACATAAAACTGTTTAGTTTATCAAAAGTATATCATTTCAATTAAAAAAACTTAAAGAAAACTTTAATACTTTAATGGGTTAAATTAATTTTATTTGTGAAATTGATCAATTTCAACAGTTTCATAATCTCTCTACACAAATCTGTATTTCAGTCATCGTCTACTCCACTCCAGACTGGAGTTTTTTTCTGTAGTTTTTTGTTTCTTTTTTTTCTTTTCTTTTCTTCATCATTCTTTTCTCCTCAACAGTTAAACGTTTTATGTCAATCATTTAATTCTACGCTTAAGATCAGCTTCTCAAGCGTTGAAATAAAATTTTATTTCAAAGATTTTTTTTCATTTTTAAGCTGAAAGCATTTAAAATAAATTTTATTAGGGATTTTGTCTTTTTTCCATTCTGTTCCGTTCTTTTCTGTTTTCAGCATACTGTTTGAAATAATGATTGATAAATTTAGTAGAAAAGAAAACACAGTTACAGTTTAATTAAATTTTTGTAGAATTTTTTTTCTCTCTACGAATATGGTTTAACAGTGCCAGAGTGCTGCTACTGGTTTTTAGTTGTAATCTGTAAATAATCTGTAATTGAAAAGCTACTGGAAATTAAATTAAACTTGAGATAAGATTTAATTGCTAAAAGGAAACAGTTAAGCACGGTATATGAAAATGTTCTCAAGCAGGTTATAAGCATACTTTTAGGGTGACAACAAATATAGAGTGTATGCAGCCTACTTTTAGGTAAGCAAGTCAAGACTTTTCACAAAACAATCAATCTACTGAGTATTGTTAAATAAGAAATAATTTCTAAAAATTCCGTCTTTTCCAAATATTTAACCTTTAAGCTGTCATCTAATTTTTCCCTTGTTTTTTTTTTTGCTTTAAAAATCCTAAAATTGTGTGCCTCTTTCTAATGTCGTCACAGCCTAATATTAATGATGATGTGGTGTTGATGTTAAATACTGTTTAATTAATGAATTCTATGCATTAGTAAAGCCATATTTTCAGGTTTTCTTTTCTATGTTTCGTTTGCATTTGTAAGAAAAAAACAACTTGAAAATGCAAACCCACTGAAACCTGGTAACAGTAACAATCCATCAAAAAGACACCTTCTTCTCGCCAAAAGAATGATGATGAAAATACCCAGAACCAATGGTAAGTGTATGGTAAAGAAAAAAAAAAAAAAACTTTACAACAACAACTGGAAAACATCTCTCAGCAGCGTTTAAATGTCTCGTTAGACCTGTGGCGGAAAGAAGACAAATTTGACTTCCTCAATATTAAGCTTGGAAAGACATACTCACTCTACTCACTTGCTTTGCTTTGCTTACTTACTTACTTACTGACTATAACTTGGCTTAGAATATTTGCATGTTGCACAAATTGCAACAATAAAAACAACAAGTTTTAGAATCAACAAAAAATGTTTTCTTTTTCAAGAACAAAACATAAACATTTTTTTATGGACAGAGAGGTGTGAACAAACACCTCAGCGTTTTGCATTATACACTGAAAAAGAGCGAAAAAAAACGGGAAACGAAATAGGGGGTACACCAAGTAAAATAATAAATAAAAATATTTTCGGTACTAAAAACCAACAACAAAATTGTAGTGTACAGTGTAGAGTAAAAAAAATACATTTTGGGCAAGGATAATGGCACCAAGAAATTTTGTTTAAAGAGCTTAAAAAAGGAAAACAATCGAGTTTCATTATTTCAAAGCTGAGTCCATGGGACTATGGCAAGTCAGGGTCAACTTTTTCCAGCAACTGCCCCTGAAAATATGCTACATATTTCTAATTCTCTTCTTAATGATGATTTGGACCTTGTATGGATGGAAGAAGAAGATTGGTGGAAGTCATCCTTTACAAAATTTTATTGTAAAATCGTATTATACTTGTAGGCTTTTAAAAAAGTAACAAATCTTGGCATATTTTTAGGCAAATAGTTTAAATTGATAAACTTCTGCAGATTTTGTGAATTCTGAAATGAAAACTAGTTGGTCCCATTGTAAATTAAATGCTGCATGTTATGCGTTTAACAGCATTTTGTTGTAAATGCGTTTAATAACATTTGTTAAGCTGAGTAGAACAAAGAAGAAAACATCAGGAAAAAAATGTTTTTAAATATTTTTTTATTTTTTTCTTGCAATTTTTGTCTCATTTTTTGTTTTGGTTAAAAAGAATGAATGAATGAATGAATGGATGATAAAGTGTAAATTTTGTTTGTTGCCAAAGACACAGGCAAGAAGCCTGTACCATAATGTGATCTTAAATTGTATATTTTAGTAGATTTTCACCATCATTTGTTAAAATGTGCAGTTCAGTTCAGTGTAGTGTAGTGCAGTTGAAAAAGAAAGATGGCAGTGGCGGTAATGGTAATGGTGTTGTGGTTGGTGTTTAACAAGCTTAAGAAAAATTACCACATTTCGCCCTTTCATCACACTTTTGAGCCGTGGAAAAACAAAAAAAAGAGTAACAAAATGCAGTAGAAAGAAATTATGGCCAACAAGATATGGAGAACTTTTCTTCTCTTGCATTTGAGACAAATAGTTTTCTAGCCTAAGGCTATAAATGCACTTTATAAGGTAAAGTACTTACCCACAAATAAAAATAAAATAAAAACACAGAGAAAACAACGAATATATAAATAAAGATATTTCTTTAAGAAAGAAAATTCTTTCAAATGCAGCATTTGGTTTTCATTTTTTTTTACAATTTTTTCAAATTTTTTTTTGTGCTGCTTTTTGGCAAAAGTGTAGGCCACAATTAGTACGCAAAACATTTCAAGACGATTTATCTTTACCTTAAGCTAAAATGTTCATGGTAATACAGATAATATTATAGCAATTGTATGCTAAATAGTAGAAAACTTTTTCTTACTTTTTTTTTCTTGTCTCTACTCTTTCTGTTTTCTAAAGAAACAGTGCAGAATTTCCTTTTTTGCAACGGCTTAATTTCTTAATTTAGCATAGAATTCTCTAAAAAGTAACAACCAACCATAACCGTTAATTTCTGGTATAATTTTGCAGCAAAGCCAGCCTTTAGGTGAATTTTTGGAAATAATTTTTAAGTGCAGTTTAGAGAAATACTTCTAAGAAATTGCAGTTTTTAACAATTTCATTAAATGTAAAGTTATTATACGAGGGTAGGAAGGAATTAATAATTTTAATTGGAGTTGAAACACATACTTCTTGGACTTTGCAGTTCCAACAATTTACAATTAATTATACGAGGGTAGTTGGTATATTTACATCCTAAATGTTAATATTTTTATTTAGATATTAAGTGTTTTTCTTATTCTAACATAGATTGTTTTGAATAAGACTGATTTCCCGCTATTTGACATAGTTTTTCTTATTAGCACATATGCGTGACGTCATTTGTCACAGATTCAAAAATGTCTGTTTTTCTTTGTATGTACTTGGAATTTTAATCTTTGTTGGTAAATCATTCTTGAATAGATTTTCAAACTGACACCGATCTCTTATTGGATTTATTCGCATTCTTTTCTCTACCCACCGCTAGATGGCAATATCTCTGTAGTAATTCTTCTAATTTGAATATTTCCTTATAAGTTTACCATCTTAATGCCGGAATTGTTTTCTATAAACCTTCATAAACCAAGAAATAAGAATTTATTATCCACTATACATACATCGTTATAAAGGTGGTGGTTTCTGCTCTCGTCGTCTATCATGTAAACATTTTTCAACCACCTGATGTGCAGTTTAAAGTCGATTACGAATGAAAAAATAAAAAATATGAATTTTTATTTTTAAAACCACCACAATAGCTGAAATATTGTTTTCATTTGGCTTGTTGTTCTTCTATTTTCATTTGAACATTTAGATGAATAGCTGGCTGGCTGAACGCAGAGCCTCCTAAGCTCTATGGTACTATTTGGTTACGTTAAAATATTGATACCAAAAAGTGATGAAATATGCCAGCATAAATACTGCATAAGCAACAACCTGCTCGGGCCGGCCTCTAGTTTCATTGGCAATTTCATATTTTTTTTATTTTTCATTTAAATTTTTGTGTTTTTTGTTTTTTTACCACCAAAATATTTTCTAGATTTGCTTGTGATGAAAGTCTGATTGCTGTATGTTATTAATCTTCGTGGGAGTAATATTTTTTTCATTAGTTTATTACACTTTCTTTTATCTTTCATTTTTTTCCAGCATATTTTTGCATATTGTGTTATAAAATATGCTTGAGGAGCGTAGGAAAATAATGAAATATTTGTTACATTTGACTTGAAATTATTTAAGTATGAAATTAAAATCACACCCATGGGTATTAAGAGATGGTATTTATAAGGAAATATAAAAATATTCAGTAGAAAACGGAAAAAGTTTATAGTTTTCATGCTTTAAACAAGTGGGTCTTTAAAACCAAGACAAAAAATAATGACCTTTGACCTATTGATACTCTGCGATACAGTTTTTACAAAGCCTTATCGACTGGGCCCATAAAGAGCAATGGATGTGACTGACAGTGGCATAGTTTAGCAGGTTTTTAGTGAGATTCCCAATGTAGACAAATTACGAGAGTTGCGACAAATGTGGTTAGTTTATCTGCTCTGCAGTTGCCTTGAATTCTACTATGTTACGTCGCCGTGGTCTAGTAGGTAGTGTGTTGGCTTATTAGACGAAAAGCCAGGTCAGACATTAAAATGAAATACAAAAAAAGTATTTTTTCGGCGTCTTCCTCTCAGCAGATTTCTGGCAAAAACTCTGAAAGTAAATAAAATTGCCATGAAAAGTTTCTCAACAATCTGTCGTTCGTAGTCGACTTTAAACTGTAGGTCCCGCCACTCATGCATAAAATTAACACACACAACATGAGTGGTGTGAGAAACTAGGCCGTTAACCTTACAATATAAAGGTTTTAGTACCCTGCCATATATATATTCACGGCGGTCATAAACCGATTTAAAGGTTGTAACGTCAGAACGCAGTGTTTTGACAGATGATAGGTTATCAGAAAGTAAGTAATATTTGCTTAACATTGCCGTTATTTATGTAAAACTCTGTCCTTTTGTGTTTTTGTGATCTGACCTTTGACCTCTCATACATATAGAACTGTTTTAAAACTTTCTTTGATCGGTTGAGTCTTGTTTTGGATACTAGACTAGTGCCAGATATCTTGCCATTGTGATTTTTAGAATTTCCAACCATTTTCTTCAGTTGAGATCTGAGGTAGGAGCCTGTTTGGGATTAAACCCCAGAGTTTATGTTAAAAAAATTTCTTTTTAAAAAGCTTTTAAAGATAAATTAATATACAAGCTAGAACTCTTGTAGTGATGTATGATCCTATCTTATCCAATTCACAAACCTAGTCTTTAAAATGTCATAAGAAAATTTCTTTTGAAATGAAACACGAACCTATAACTCACAGTAGTTTCGTGTGTGTAACATCGTTTAACTTCTTTATTTTTTGTTTTTATAACGATATTGTAATTCCTATCTGAAGATCTCTTCTTTCTTGCAATTCTTCTAAAATAAAAGCGTCATAACTGATCAAAAGCGGTCTGATTTGAAATCTTTGTTTTGCTGGTTAAAAATAAAACTAAAAGAAGCAGAAAAAGAAGAAGAATAAAGAATATATTCGATACTTTTGCTTTCCGAGAATCCCATAAAAAATGCTTTTGCAGACTACTGTATGAGAAACTTCACTCATTAATACAAGACCGCATGGATTCTTTTATGATTAAACCTCATGTCGTTAATTTTACACTTTTGCTTTTCAAAACAAAATATACAAGAGAGAGAGAGAGAGCACAGCTTAAATGATTATCTAAAGTCTGTCATCTTAATTGTTAATAATTTTTGCTTGTTCGCTTAAGATGAACTTGAAAAATATACACAACAATTCCCAAGAAATTTAAACTAAAAAACCGAAACAAAAGCATAAATAAACAGGATAAAATAAAAGTTTTTAAAGGAAAAATATTAAAGCTTCTCTAAAAAAAAACGCAGTTTAGAATTAAAGCCTATTTTGGGTGACCCATTTCTGTAGAACAATTTGTTTTGTTGGCGTTATAATGCCAAATTTCAATTGCCAGGGCAAAACAAACAATTTTACAATTCAATGAATTGGAATCATTAGTTAAACAAAAAAAAAAAAGAAAGAAAAAAATTTTTTTCTTTGTAACCCCTGTTATTTGGGAATTTTCTTCTTTTCAGTAAAGCCAACAAACAAGAAAAACCATCTTAAATCTATAACAACTTCAAAATAGAAAAAAAGAGAAAAAGAAATCTAATCAAATCGCCTTAACAATGACAACATATTTATGCTTCACAAACAAATAGATGATGTTGCTTTAGATAATGAGATATAAAAATACAATTTAAATTTGTTGTCTATGCTAAGGAGTAAAGGAAATTGGAGCATTGCCCCGCTTTTCCAAAGAAAAACCAGAAAACCATACAAATGTCAAATGGTAAACAGCTATGATCTCTAGCTATTGATAAGCATAACGCCACTTGAAATGCTCTTCATGGTTAAAATAAGAAATAGAAAAAAAACGTGCATATGGTGGGGGGTATAAGAATCTAAGGGTCAGACAGCAGGGGAGTTTATAAGTCATTGGTTTTACATAAACATTGTTTTGTTGTATTTCTTTCAATAGAAATATAATTTCAATTGGATTTTTTGTTTGCTTAACTTTTAATTGTACATTAAAATTAAAGCATATTTTAAGGGGTATAGGCAACTTAATTTGGTAGATAGTAAGGAATATGATTTTAATTTTTGTTTTTATTCTTTAGTTAGGCGTCCGCAAAAAAGGATTTCACATTACGAAAACATCGATTGACGTATTCCTGGAATGGAGCTTTGTTTGGACTGGTCGTACAACTTCCAGACTTCTTTATTTCCATTAATTCACGGGATTTTTCATACGAGGCCCTATACTCGAGAAAATTTAAACATTAATTTTAAATTTTGTAAACTTAAAAAATTTACAGTCTACTTTCAGGCTTTAATAATTTCATTATCACTTAATTACCACTGCATAGTATGTGTTAATGGCAAAACTAAGAAAGAAAAAACAAGAACAGCAGCAACAATTTCAGAACATTTCATAATAAATTTATAACCCTATACACATTACATTATGTTATACACAATATTAATGAAGTAATTTCTTTTAATTACCAACCCCTATAACTATGCTACGCCATACGAAAATAGAGTAATAATTTTATTATTTATTGCATATTTCTTAAGGAATTGCTTGTTAACATGAAATCGAAGAAATTGTAACAATAATTCCAAGAAATTGTGAAAAAGAAAATTTTAAAATAATTAAAATCAAAGGAAAACACAAGGAGAACCCTAAAACATAGCCAGAGGAGACCATGCTTCATAAACTACAATAAACATTGCCATCCTTAAGGAGTTGTAGTATAACAATGTGTAATAAAAATTTGATCAATAATCAGTCCAAAATAACGAAAGAAAAGCAAAGAAAATTGCTGTTCTGTTTCTCGGTTCTTCTTGTTTTTTTGCATTTAATTTTGTGCACAGGACATTGAGGATTCATTAAGGTAATAAAATGTAAGACTCAAAACATGGCCCAAATGCTAAAACAACAATTACATATGGTCGGAGGAACAGTCAGCCTCCCCATTCACAAACCTTATGACACATCCTATCCTATTCTATCGTATACAACCAACCAACCTACACTAATTATGTCTTGTGTTAATACAAATACAATACAATACAATTACAGCAGATAGTATAGATAAACAGCAAGGACTCTACAAAAAGGACCTCATCATCTATACAGGCAGTGAAGAAAATTACCTTTTTGCTTAAGCATCCTTTAAGAAGCTTCCACTGTATGTGTTAAATTGCCTTGTAGATGTACGAGAGTAAATATAGAGAATACGTTGCAATTGTAATTTTTACTTAAATTTCGTTACTCGATGTTCGTTTTTTTTCTCCACCGTAACTTAACGACTACAATGTGTGTGTTTCCGAAATGATATGATGAAAATCGTAGAAATTTACCTCTGGTAGTCAACAAATTTACAGGCGGTTGGTTAAGTGGAGCAACTGAAAGGGCCTTTAATAAAAAAATATCTTTCCGCACCTAGACTACAATTGTTGCTCTGTACTCTTAACAAAGAATGCAACAACCTGTCATTGAAGACATTATAGGGGTGGTCCCAAGTAACGCCCGACCGTAAGGACACCTGTTTTGGAACCCTCGACACCATGGCTATCCAGCCCACTAGGTCTATATCCCCCACAAGTCCACTTTCTTTTTTTATCCGATTAAGTTCCATTTAGGAAACGAAAAGGCGAGCTAACTGGCGCGGAAGGGAGCGGAAATGTCTGAGGAGACGATAACGTTAATTCTAGCGCAACACTGCACTATTGGCAGTTTCGCTAAGAATTACAGCAGAAGCTGCCCTAATATGGAGGAAACGGAATCGGTGCAACACCTTTTATGCGAGTGCGCTGCACTTCAAAACAGATATCATCGGTCTATTCGAGCACTCGGCTCGGACTGCCTTGGGAAGGTAGAAGGTGGTTACCCTCTGCAGCAATAGACAGACAGATGGGATTGAGAGGAAGGGAGTTTTCACCCTGCTGATAGAGACAAAATCTCTCTACGGGGAAAAGTGGACAGAAGTTTGGAAAGGTATACTCAAAAAAAGCAGAAATAAAGTGATGCATAGACTCTTTTGAATTCAAATGCATTTGAGACAATCTAAAGTTTTGCAGGAAAATTATAATACAAAAAGCTTTGAGTTCAGCAATAATCCCAGGCTGGTTACCGGTTTTTTGATACTATACTGTAGACTTAAACTAGATTTTCGTAGAAGGGGTAGTAATAGGGATAGCCTCGAACCCAACGTGTAGATTTTATCATGAATATATTGAATCAGCAAAACATATTTTTGAAACGAGTGATCCGATGAGGAAGCATCTGGGTGTATATCAGGTGCTGGGCAAGGAATTAACTTTGCTAATACCGAGCAGTACCCTAAAGTTTTGCAATTAAATTATAATAAGAGAAGGCAAGGAATTATTCTTGCTGATACCGAGCAGTATCCTTATGTTTATAGGGAAGACAGATATTATATGGATACTCATTAAAATTTGAAAGCAGAACAATAGACTGTATGGTTGCAGTACTATGGCACTTCTTCGAAACAATAATAATAATTAAACCGAATTGAGCGAAGAAACAAACCGTAGACTCCTGTACAGGTATTGTACCACATAGTAACTCGATCTTGTCCAGGGCAAAGTAAATGCACTCAAACTGAAAGCGAATTTCGAGGCAGTAATTGGGTTTTGAAAATCTCCTTTATGCTGATAATATAATTTCTCTCGCTATTAGGAAGATGCAGTAAATACACGAAAGTCTATTTAACATCTGTATATTACTACACATGTAGAAAAGCCTTTCCTTTTAAGGCCCTTTGGCGAGGTATGCAAAAAAATTTTGTTATCCTTCTTTGCTCTCATTTTTATGACTTCCTTTAAATACATGTGTGTTGTAACTGCCGTCTTTTCTTTTTCCAGAATATATTTATGAAGCGTCACAAAATGATACGAAAATGTTTCGTCATAAACTTCAATAATCGTAAATATAGATTTTTGCCTTTTAATAGTACTTCGAACAACATGAAAATGAAATGACCACGAAATGAAAAGAAATTAATAGAGAGTTTGCCAGAGCAAATGTGGATGTGAGTAATGCGTGTGTGTGGGGAGGTGGTGTTATCTAGTGATAGTATTGTCCTTGGGTAATATTAACATTTCTTTAATACTTATTTAATGGCCCATCTATAGCCATATAACAGAACAATTTTTATTGTCAATATAAATTTTGATCAAAAAAAGAGCAAGAAAATTGCCTTTCACTTGCGACAACAAGACAACACGTAATAAACATCAACAATCATTAAATGTTGGTCAAGCCAGGAGGAGATACATATTCAAGATGTTCTATGAAAGTACAACCTTTAATAATTGAAATCAATATCTTATTCGATTTCAGAAAATGGAAATCTTCTAATAACATTGAGTATCATTCACTCTATAAAAGCGGCTAAGAAGCTTTCTTCTCATATAAAAAAAGAATTTGAAAGAGATTTTATTTTGGTGTTTATGATGACAACAATAAATGACGGAAATTTCGATGATTAAGGTAACTGACACATCACTTTGGCATTGTTTTTGTGAAGCGCTATCGAATTTCGAGTGAGGTATGATTGAGGTCTCGATTTTAGCATAAGAAACAGGTGCATTATCGTGTTGAATAATTCCTGAATTGCTTTCGAACTAATTCTTGCTCTTATTTGAAAGCTGATTTGAAATGGCGGATACCTTAAAGTAATTCTACCGTTGAACCTTACAACCTTGATGCACTTGTTCAATAAACTTTCTGATTCATAGCTCCTGGATATCTTTCTATTGCTGCGCTTTCGTTTGATTGATACTCATGATTTATCACACACTTTAACGCCTTAAAGTAAATCTTTTTTAGAACAAAATTTGTGAATGCGGATATGCGACCTATACCCCTAGGCCAATAAAGAAATCCCAAAGACATTAACAATGATTCCACTTCCTTAGAACATTTATTTTGTCACTAACAGGATTCACAAGTCTTCCCGAAATCTTTAAATTCAATCGCAAAAGAAATTGCTTAATGCACTCTACCCTTAAGGGATTATCTTAACCCATTAGTGCCCAGTGGCAACTTAAGTTGCCAGCAGAGGTTGCCTTAGTTTTTATGCTCTGAGAGGAAATTGAGTGTAAAAAACAAAACGATAACCGTTAGAAAAAAAAGGAATTCGGGCATTAATGGGTTAATATTGTCCTACTGATTAGCGAGTTTCCTAGTTAATTAAAAAATATAATAATAGTATGCGATTATAAATGAACAAATACAAACTAAAGTTTTTCAGTAAAAATTTCTCCTAAAATTAGACTTCATTTTTATCGAATTTTTTTTTCCTAAAATTCCATGTAATAATGTCATAATCTTGATATAATTCCTTGTAGTTTATTTAGGCCATCATAAGGCATAGTAATGACCATTATCAATATAAATTAAACAAACAAGACCACAAAGTGTATTGGATTAGAAACACAAACAATTGCTTGCCTTTGTTTTTCGCCTTTAAGTATGCTGTAAATATACAAAAAAAAAAACCGACCAATTGTTTGTCCTAAATAAGCATCTTGTCTTGTTGGTTGGTTTTTTTTCACTCCTAACGTTGTTGTAATAATTGGTTTGGGGTTAATTTTTCCGAAAATATTTACACTGATAAAGTTAAACAATTTAAGGAATTGATGGAAGTAGCATTAAAATTTTCATCATCAACAACAAAGAAAAAAAAAATAAAACAAGTCAAATACCATGTTTATACTTGAGTCAACAAAGGAAAAATTGTTTGTCTATGTATTTGGCCTTTAACACCAGGCTACTCTTACTCACTCACCCACTCTGTTCAATGTTCAATGTCTTCCATGTTCGATGTTCAACATTGAAAATGTGTCTGCTTGTGTTTACACTTTGGCTTTTTGCATATTTAAACTTTGATTTTTCCCACTGACCTTTTGAAAATGATGAAATGTAAACATGTTCTCGTAAATGGTAGGGAGGAGGAGGGAAATGTTTTTGGTTTGGCAATATTTTTTTTCTTGTTTTTTGGTTTTTTGAAAATTTCAAAGTCAATTTAACTGGCAATTAATGCAGATTGCTTTAGAATAACAACAACAGCGACAATAACATTACAGAGAGCAACGCTTTACTCCTCCATAATCATTGATGACATGACATTGCTAGCTAGTGAGCTACTGAGCTACCGTGTTTATTATTGCCAATGTCCCCAGGGTGTCATCTGTATTAAACATTTGCCGCGTTGTTTGATTGCATTCAACTCAAACTCTTGTAACAAAACATCCATCTATGGAATCTATAACAAGAGATACCAAAAATAACATTCGAATGCTGCTACCCTATACTCATCAACTTGCTATACTACTTGCATGGTTATACTGTGTTGTCGTTTACATCAACATCATCATGATGATTGCTAAATTGCCAGATTGCCATTGCCATTGCCTGTTATGAGACTTTGAACACTTTCGTTGTTGTGCTAATGCTTGGCCTTTCATTTTGAGGTGTTTGATTGGATTTTCAATTATTCATTATTATTGGTTGCAATTTCCCCAACACATTTTAAATACATACACAACACATTTTCAACTCTCAAGCCATACTTAATATACTACCTACTCGTATATAGAGATGTTGAAAACTATACTCTATACGCACTGATATTATATACATAGCATCTCCTGCCCTAAAATCTCAGTCTAAAGGGCAATCATGATGGTCTTCTTATGCTCTAATAATGTAAAATGAACACCAAATACAGTGGTCGGCAAAAGGAATGGAGTTCTGAGTGATTTTTTTTTTTTCAACAGCCAGGATGCATAAACAAAGTCAAACTATTCATTGTGGCGCCCAGCAAGGAATCCAACAGGAAAAGAAGGGCTTATGGTTTAATCTTCCTGTGCGGAACCCTCCTCCTACACTCCATACCTATTCATTGTGGCGCCCAGCAAGGAATCCAACAGGAAAAGAAGGGCTTATGGTTTAATCTTCCTGTGCGGAACCCTCCTCCTACACTCCATACCTTTCACCTGTGTTTGCTACGCCAAATATTCCCTTAGAATTCAAGACTCACGAGATTAAGAGAACCAATCTGAGAGATTTTTTAATAGAGAGATGTCTCGTATAGCGAAGAAGATTCTTCCCTTTATTTTCAGCACATGTTTACTAATCCTAAGAGCGAAAAGTTGCTCGAATTGAAATGAAACCCAAGCCTGGCAAGAGTCAAATGAAAGCCAAGTCTTATAGACTTTAACG
Source organism: Sarcophaga subvicina (assembly GCA_936449025.2). Classification (NCBI taxonomy): domain Eukaryota; kingdom Metazoa; phylum Arthropoda; class Insecta; order Diptera; family Sarcophagidae; genus Sarcophaga; species Sarcophaga subvicina. Next base: position 1,747,776 of record OW388080.2, on the reverse strand, counting down.
TTTATTATCGGACGAAAAGATTCTGATATAGATTCCAGATGTCGCTGTGGACCATCGTTCACCTTACGTCGGCAAACTCCTGATTGAGACAAAATTGCGAAAATAATATGAAGTACCGCTGCTCGGCAGTACATCGACTAAAGCAAAGTCTGTAAAATATTTCAAGAAATATTTCAAAAGTGTTCTATTCTACCCTGACTTATAGCCTATTGGTCCAGAGTAATAGGCCATTTCGTTCACTTAATGTCTTCAATCTTTTCTTATTGGAAATAATTTTTTTCTTTTGTGTACTTATGTTTTCTGGCCTCTACTGTTTTAAATCACATAGTTTGTATGGGAGTATGAGCTTTTGATTTTAAGTGTTAACATTTACATTTGAATTGATTGTATTTTGTTTTCATATCATTTCAAATAAGTATAGAAAAGCCAAAAGAGGAAAGAAGATGGGAGCAACATTTTAATATCATTTCTCGTACAGATTCTCTTCTTTTTTTTTGTTTCTGGTTTGTTTGTTTGCAATTATCCATAACATCAATTTCGATTGCAACATTAAAAGGAATTTTTAATGCGATTGAAATGGAAAAGAGGAGAGCATAGAAATTAAAGGAAATTTAATTAAAAATTTTAAACAAAAATACGGAGAATTTTTTTCCAAATTTTTTTTACTTTTAAATAAATTAAAAAAAAATTACATTTCCTTGCCTTAAAATATGCTTTTCTTATGCCTTTGGCATTTTCAAAAAAAATCCCATTTAAGCTGTGTATTGGTTTAAAGACAAAGAAAAGAACTTTTTTTCGAGTAAATATTTGTAAAACAAAAAACTTTTTCCTTTTTTTTTTGTGTTTGTTTCTCAAACTGAAATTTATGGCCAAGAAAATAATTTTTTATACAACTTTAGCCACCTGAAGATATTTTGTTGGACAAATATTTTATAACCAACAAAAAAACATGGGAAAAAATGTAAAAAATCCTTAAACTTTTAGTGCATTTTTATGTTAAAATGTTAGAAACAAAAAAAGTAATTGCATTAATGAGTAGCTACAAAAATAAAGGATCCAAAAATTTACAAAAGAAAAATAAAGAATATTTTCTCAAAAGCCTTAAAATATACAACAAAGAAACTGTAAAAGTAATATGGACAGGAGATGAAACAAGCAAGTTTTTTTCAAATGGCAAATCCAACAAATGTTTTCCAAAATTCTGGAAGAGTTAATCTAACCAAGACCGAGTCAATACTATTCGCAAGGAGATAAAGATCCCCGCAATTCGCTATCCTAAGTACCAACAAAGCAGCTCTTCCATAGGAAAGTAATAGGCCTAGACGACTTTTTAATCATACCAACGGTTTACGACGGGACTTTATAGGACCCTATCTGCTCATTAAGGCGGCTGTCTATTTAACCTAACCTATGTTCAACAAATATGAAAATTTTCATCGCATAAACGCCTTAAAATATGCTATATTTTGAGAATATATTTTAACTCCCTAAAATATGTTATTATTTTAGAAAAGTATAGAAATTGCACGATTTAAGAATTAATAATGATTAGAAAAGTCTTAAGGCCGGGCATTTAATCTTAAAAAAAATTTTTTTTTTGCTTGACCAATATGTGTGTTCTCTACAATATTTATTACATTCACGTAAAATATTCTGTAATATTTATTGGCCTATTGGGCATTCATTAGCTAAGACATACACATATTTTTAGGCATTGCTGGTATTGTCAAATTCTGCTTTTACTCGATATGTGTCAATATTGACAAACAACTGTCATCAGCACATGTGACAATGGAAAGTAGAAAAGAATGTTTAGCCTTACGAGGTCACAATATGATAATAAATCAAATAAATGGAGAAAAATAAAATGAAAAATTAAAGATGCCAAACGAAATACGGAAATACTGGCTACGGAAAATGAAAATGTATGTGTAACAACCTCCAACAAAAAACAAAAAAAAGTAAAAACAGACAGACAATAATCATAATGATGATGAAACTAATGAAAGTCACTGGCACAATTGACAGCTGAATAATGACAAGGACATTATGGCTTAGGCCATTGCAAACAACAAACATTGCAAAGACAAATGGCTAGCAGAACACCTATGATGGATACAGTAACATAAAATTTTTTGTATATGTATTGTCCCTGATAACCCTAACCAGGTTCAGAGCAGGGCACGTTGGTATGTACATATGTGTCACAAACAAAAAAATAAATTTTAAAATATTTTTTTGAAACCCTTTTTGTAATATTACGCACGATTTCACCTGAGAAAATTATGATATACCGTTAGAAGTAAACGTATTCGAAACATGTCAAGACATGCATTAGACTGATGTTTGTTTACATTATGGCACCGATTTTAAAAGGGTTTTATGTGGCGTTTTTTTTTTGCAGGGGAAAGCGAAAGGTAGTTGGTATTGTAAAATGAAAAATGGGTTTTTATGATTTGTTAAGCTACAGAGACATGTTTATGTTTGATAAGAATTTTTCTGAAAGCAAAAAGAAAGTACTATTGGGTAAGAGAAAAAGACTACAGTGTTTAAATTAGTATCAGTAAAGTATTAAAGTATCAGTTCTTTACTTACTTAAGAAGAAGACTGCTGACAAGGAAATATTTTTTTATAATTTCTTATGTTCAAGATGTCTGGCCTGGTATTTGAACCATGACCTTAAGTTTAGTATGTAAGCCAACACACAAGACTACAACGACTACAGGGCAAGCGTTAAAGCATTAGAATTAGAATTTAATTCAAATAAATAGAAACATTCTTGTGAAAACTAACTTTTCTCTTACCTAATATCGTTTGAAATTTAAAAATTCTTCCTTTTTAAATTTCATTTTTCTTTAATAGACTCACGCTAATACGAATATTTTTACTCACACACTTATAAATTCATACATATACTATACATATACCCATACATGTACATATGAATGTGTAAAATGTGACATTTATTTGAATTTATTGTTGTCATCATTTTTACGTCTGTCATTTGTATTTGTCGAAGATGTCACATACATTTTTCGAAAATAATTTCACTTTTACCGCCTTCCTACTTTTACTTTTTTCTGAAACTGTAAACACTTTTACATACGTTATGTATTCGTATTTACTGTTACAGTAGTTGTTGTTTTGTAATCAAACTGAAATTGCTGTTTGTCGTAGTCTTTGTGTTTGTCATTGTCATTTGGTCATTAATATTTATTAATTTTTTATACTCATGATACAATATTTTAATATTCTTGCGTGTATGAATGAATGCATGAATGAATGAATGTAACACGAGTAAATGGAAATCTATACTCTTCATATGACTAATAGCATAAGTATGTGTATGTCTGTGTATGTCTAATAAAGTCTGTTTTTGTCATCAATATTATTGCATTACAAGCATACGGGGCGGTTAAGTGTGAGAGAGAGTGTGGCATAGTAAAAGAATGGAGAGAGTTATAGAAGAGAGTGAGAGAGAGCATTTCCTTTTACTTCGTTATGGGTGCTTAAATCACTCAAAGCATTAGTGGCTTTTATCAAAAGCGAAAATCTCATTCTAAACACATACATACATATGTATATAGGACATGTTGTTATTTAAGGATATTTATAAAAGAGCTTCTACACATTCAGTCATATATAGATGTGTATGCGTGCATATGCATGTGTTAGTTCTGGTTTGTTTACTTGATATTGATGTCTTCTTCACTAAGCAGCGGGGTTGCGTGGCTGGTGGCAGTCAGTTGTAGTTGTTTTTGTTCTTCTTCGCATGTGTTTGATAGATTAGTTGTGTCTGTATTAGAAGACATCATGTCATCCACACACATCACTCTTCCACTACCACAAAAAACAGAAATTTTACATTTGTCATAGTGTAAGTAAAAATCTATAAATGAACTGTGAGACGTGTTTGGCATATTCAAAATCCATTTAAAATTAATGAATATTTGTTATATTTGGCTGTACATTGCTGTATATTTTACATTGGGTAAAGAATGTAATGTAATGTGTAAAAATGTTAATAAACATTTGAAGCAATTCATTCTTGCTAAAACATTCAGAAATAAGATTTCAGGGAGTTTGAAAACTAAGGCAAATTGAATTGATCAATAAGACATCAAAGTATACATAGGGTAACAATTGTAAATTGTAAAAATTGTAATTGTAAATTAAATTCAGGGAAAATTATTTGTATTGTAATACATTAACATCTTATCAATATACAAGTAAAGTGTGTATATTTCTTACGTTGTAAAAGTATTATACATTATTTACATGGTGAAAATCATATGTAAACAATACGATTATAGGAGTTTACATAAAATCTTAGTTTATTTAAAAATTGTATTACATTTAAATACATTTGAAAAGCAGTTTCCATAGTTTACTCTATTAAAATTAGATTCGGGTAAAAAATCTTGTAGGTAAAGTAAATTTGAAAAGTATAATTCCGCGTATTCAGTATTTTAAGCAATAAATAATTAATTTACATAAAATATGAAAATGTGAACATTAAATATTTAAATTTTAAATATTAGAAAATTATTTACATTATTTACATTAGGTAAACTCCGTGTAAATAATAATAAATTTGTTAAATACTTCAAATTTAATTTTTTACGAAACCTTTTATAGGTTATTCAATGAGTAAAAAGATAGGAAAATAATTGCAAAATTGTAGTAAATAATCAGAATTCAGAATTTTAAAGAAATTGCTTATTCATACATTATTTACATGATGTAAAGTTCAAACAATCGATTGTGTATTATACATATTGGTGTCAAAATCATTTTATTTGAAACGCAATACAAATTTGGGCGAACTTTAATTGTTTACATAGTGTAAAGTCAGGTAAATAATTGTTATTTCATATGTTATATGAAAATTTAAACAAATTTGGAAACTTTTATTGTTTAAATGAAATTGTAGTTTAAATTTTAAATTTTATTAAGTTTATGTTAATAATAATAAAATTATGGATGATCGATAATAAAGGAATATATTTTATGAATAATTTCTATATCGACTTGTGTCAAATCATGTAAAGAATTTGATAAATGTCAATACAAAGGGAAAATTTGAAATTTATAGAATTATAATCATCCAAATTAATGCTACAAATATGGTTCTATTATTGAATTGGTTAAAAATTTGTGTATACATTTAAAATATTGAAAAATTTGAAACAATTTTTATATATTTATATTTCATTCAATATTAATTTTATTACCGTAATATTTCATTGTTATGTAAATTTTAGGTAAATAATGTAAAATTTGGCATAAAACCATTATATGCTTATCTGTTGTTTCTTTATTTACATTTGAAAAAAATGTCTTCTTTTACCTTAAAAATATTGTCATCAATTTTAAGTATTTATTGGTTAAAAAGCAACAAAAATTGCTAGAAAAAAATTTATGTGTCACGGTAGCATGTGTTTTAAAGTTATAATAACGTTCGATCGAAATAAATACCCGCAAAATTGCCAATAAATAATTTAAAGAAATACCAACAAAACCAAACGCTAAGACTCAGCACAAGGCCAGGGATTTGTGTTAAGGAAAAATGGGATTAAATTTTTGTTCTCTGTGCCTTGCAGAGAAAGTACCGCTGCTCTGTACCTCATAAAAAACCACCACCATAGAATGCGACTTTGGCTTTAAAAATTTTAAATTAAAATGAATATTGATTTTGTTAATTTCCTTTAAACAGTTTTTTTTTTTAATTTTGTAACAATATTACAATCTCTCTATTTTTTCGTGTCTGAAAGGACCTGCATGTAAAATGTGTTCGAGGGAACATGTGTGCTCATTTGGGCCATTAAATTTAAATGTTTTGAAAATAATTAAAACCCTTTTTGGTAACAAAATCAAAAGCCATTTATCAATATTTTATTTTAAATGTTACACATGAGCCTTAGCCGAGGACAAAGAGAGCAAGGGTAGCGTATGTGTTTAGAATTTTCGTAATTATTACGGCCATTATTTAAAATTAATTGCGTTACGCGTATTAATATTTGGCATTTTGAAAATGTGAAAAGTGAAAGGATTACAATGAAGTATGAAGGCAAACAAACAATAGTTTTGTTTTCTTAAATTGTTTATAAACACATAATAACAATAAATAAATTTAAATGAACAATTTTCCCTGAATTTCATAAAAAGGGGGGACCCAAGGCAAATAAATTTAAAATAAAAGTTTGAAAGGTTTTGTAAAAAATCTAAAACGAAGTAAAATGAATTTTTAACGAATAGCAAAAATCTCTGCACGATTCATTTTCTAGAAGTAAGCAGGGTTTCTAAAACAATTCAAAAAAATTTAAATTTCATTACCTTAATACGGGGAATTTGTATTATTTGCCTATTCTTTCAATTATTTATTGTAATTAAATAATAACCCCATGTGTGTATTTCCTTACAATTGTACTGATTGATATGTGCGTTAAATAGGAATTGCATTTCTTTTTTCCGAAACGAAAATTTGTTGGCCCTTAGGGCCTCCGCACACAACACAAATGCGTAAATTTTGCTTTCCATCATGATAAGGCAGGCAGATGATGTTGAGATTGTCAATTGCAAACCATATTGAGAACATTGACATGTGCGTAATGAATAACAATACCTTGTTTTTGTTATTATTATATTTTAGGCCTCCAGCAATAATTTAATTAATTTCAATCCCCGTATTGATAAAGAAATAAAAGCGTTAAACCGCATATTGATAATTTCAAAAACAAATATTTTCTTTCAATTTAATGATGTACAACAACAAAGAAAAATTAAAAAACATTTTAAAGCCTACCCCGTAGGTGAATCAATATAAGGGATTTTCTTATGATTGGTTATTGAACATTTATCGAGCAGGCGCTCTAAATGCCTTGAATACACCTCCTATCTCCCTACAGCTAAAGAAAACCTTGGCTCTCTTGTTTAGTTTTCTTCTACAATCACCGAATGGACACCCATGTACGTTTTAATAACAACCCTAAATGTATGATATTGTTTTTTATATATTTTTTTACCTGCATATGTAAAGGTATTCCTATTTTTACTTGGCTATTCTAATTTTTTATTTGTCTTTACGTAACTGTTATTTATATTTTTTTATTTTTTATATTTTTTTCCAACAATAAAAACTAAAATCGCTTAGTTAGCAGCTAAAAAGAAATGCCATGGCTACACAAGGACCATGTATAGAATGTTAAATAATAGGGTGGTAAAAGTCAAAGACAAAGGATCAAAATTTTATAAAAAGTTCAAAAAAAGTTTAAGTTCCTTTATATTTTAAAAATATTATATTATTCAAAAGATTTCATTTTCATTTTATTTTATATAAATTTTCTACTTTATAATTTTCAATTTTTAATTGACCGACCCTAATATTATTTGTTAAATTTTTTTCCTTGCATAATTTATAAAAAATTGTTATTTTTTCTATGCGTTTAATATGGAACCGAGGAAAGAATAACGAACAAATTAATGACTTTTAAGATGGAATAGAAAAATATGAAATATTTTTATAAAGGGTATCTAAAACTTTGCTGTAATATTATAAATGGAAAATAAGTGATAAATTTAACTGCGATGTAATAAATGTTTCCTTCAAAGGGCTGTAAGTATGCAGAATTTTTTTAAATAGCTGGAAGTACAAGAATTTAAAACGTTTATGACATTTTTATATATATAATTGACCGAAGTGTTAATTGTTTTTGTTTAGTCAATATTATACAATCAAGAGAGTTTTACAGACACTGAAACAATTTGTAGTGAGCCCTTTAAAGCATTTGTGAACAATACCACATCATAAGTATATTAGGAAAGTTTAGATTGTTTACGAATTGTATTAATTTACTAAAAAATTTAAATGCTTTAACACAATTTACGCCAGCAGAAAATTTAAAATTTTACATTACGTACATGATGTATAGTTCTGAAAAGCGATCGTGTATTATACTGTATACTATATTACTGGTAATTTATTTACAACATTGTTTTACATGAAACCCAAAAAATTGCATTGTTTCCATGATGTAAATAAAGATAAATAGTAGGTATTATACCTACATGGAATTTGGAACAAACAATAGAGTTTTGCAGAAACTGCAACAAATGGTCAGCTTTGGTAGCTTTAGGTAATAGGAAATTCAATATTAGATGAATTATTCTATTGTCACAAACTTTTCTTTTTTGCAAAGAATTATCAACTGGCTAGCGGTACTCTATAAACTTTATAGCACAAAACATACATATATGCTTTGAAAATTATTTTTTAATTACTTATATTTTATTTCTATTATTGTTTTTTAAATGTATTTACTTAAGTTAAAAATATAAAAATTAGCACATACCTTTAAAAATATTTTCATAATCAAGATATTTTTAACCGATAAACGTAAATTCGTTCAACTTCGATATATAACGGCACGCGGCAACGCCCTTTTGAAATCTTAACGAAAAACGAATCACACCAAAGCAACATTTAAGCAACATAACAACAACATCTTTGACATTGAATGACCTGTTACATATTTGAGTGCATTTGCACTTGCGCTTTTGGTATTTTTGAGAAAACACACAAGACGAACGAACAACAACAATTACACGCACGTAACGGGACGCCATTTAATACGAACGCAAAAAAAATTAATTTTTTTATACTTTTTAGGCACTTCTTGATATTTTTGATAATGAACAATTTTATACTTTAAATTATTGATACACTTGTTGTTTAAACAATAGATTTAATGAAATTTTATAAATAATAACAGATATCAATAGAATATTTAACAAATTTAATTAATTTCAATACTCGGAAACATGCACGAAAATTTTTTTACGCACTTTTTGATATTTTTGGTAATAAACACTTTTATACTTTAAATTATTGATACTCTTGTTGTTTAAACAATAGATTTATTAAAATTTTACAAATAAAAACACACTTCCCTAGAATATTTAACAATTTTAATTAATTTTAACACACGAAAACCGGCACGACACGAAAAAGATGCTAAAATTTCTAAAGACCACGAACAACTAAAGGCGGCAGAACAAAAGAAATAGTAAAGTTGTAATAAAGAAGGGAGAGTAAGATAATCGACAGAGCAATCAATAATAAAGTGATAACAAGTGGGTAGCGGTGTTGCCGTTTTGGTTAATTATTAGGAAATTTATTTACTTTTTTTGCCACAAAGTGTAGTAGGTGCGTACTTTTGAAGGAATTTGAAATTGCATTTGTTAGCAACAATAAAAAAGATTTGACGGCATATTGTTTATATAGCATGTTCACAATTATAAGGTAATCCCTCCTTTTAAATGTAACTTTAATCGATTAAGTGCCTTTTGAAGAGTTATTTATCTTTTGTTGTTGTATATTTATAACTATAAAATTAATTCATTTATATGTACATCTTTATTAAAAATTAAAAAAAAAATCTGTCATGATGACAGCTTAATTTCTCTCAGGGATAATTAAACCCAATTGTCTTTGTGCTAAAGACGAAGGAGAAATCGTGCTATTAAAGAAAGAGTTAGAGACAAAAGCCCCGAGAGAGAACGGACCAGTTATGCAAAGATGAGTGAGTTCCTGAGCCGAACAATTCCCATTATGAACTTCAGGGGAAATTGAACGAAACACACCAACAGCAACATTTAAGCAACATAACAACAACATCTTTGACATTGAATGACCTGTTACATATTTGAGTGCATTTGCACTTGCGCTTTTGGTATTTTTGCGAAAACACATAAGACGAACGAACAACAACAATAACACGTACGTAGCGGGACGCTATTTAATACGAATGCAAAAAAATTTTTTCTTTTATATTTTTTATGCCCTTCTTGATATTTTTAGTAATAAACACTATTACACTTTAAATTAGTGATACCCTTGTTGTTTAAACAATAGATTCATTGAAATTTTATAAATAATAACACATTTCACTAGAATATTTAACAATTTTAATTCATTTTAACACACGGAAACCGGCACGACACGAAAAAGATGCTAAAATTTCTAAAGATCACGAACAACTAACGGCGGCAGAACAAACGAAATAGAAAAGGGGTAATAAAGAAGGGAGAATAAGAGAATCGACTGAGCAATCAATAATAGAGTGATAACAACAAGTGGGTGGCGGTGTTGCCGTTTTGGTTAATTATTAGCAAATTGTTTTACTTTTTCTCCACAAAGTGTAGTAGGTGCGTACTTTTGAAGGGATTTGAAATTGCATTTGTTAGCAACAATAAAAAAGATTTAACGGCATATTGCTTATATAGCATGTCCACAATTATTTTTTAAATGTAACTTTAATCGATTAAGTGCCTTTTCAAGAGTTATTTATATTTTGTTGTTGTATATTTATAATTATAAAATTAATTCATTTATATGTTTATCTTTATTAAAAATAAAACAAACAAAAAAAATAAAAATTAAAAAAAAACAAAAGATGTCATGATGACAGCTTAATTTCTTTCAGGGATAATTAAATCCAATTGTCTTTGTGCTAAAGACGAAGGAGAAACTGTGCTATAATAAAGATGTAGAAAAAACAGACTTTTCTAGACAAAAGCCCCGAGAAAGATCGGACCAGTTATGCAGAGATCAATAAGTCCCTTAGTCGGGCCAATCCCGTTATAAACTTCAGGGGAAATTGAAAGATAGCTTCCGGCACATACGATTATCCGATCTCTATGCTGTTGTTTCATATCTCTCACTTATATTCCTATAAGTCCCTAAAAGTAGGAGAATGAAGGATTTGAACCAAGAGTTATGAATGTAAATCGAATTTAGCAGGAGCATTTACTACAATCATGACTTGAGGAGTTGTAGAATTCTCAAGGGTAGAAGGCTTAGAGTTAATAATGCTCGCCATGCGACTGTGGACTGGGATGCCGAAGGACTTTTGGTAACCAGAAGTATTTCTTAACCTGACAGTCGATTATCTTACTCATTTTGGTATTTATTAATCAACAATACTTTCTGGATATATTGTATGTATTCATCAAGGTTATATTCTGTTCAATATACGGATTTTTATATGCTAATTTTATTATTGGATAAATATTAATAGCTAGCTCAGTGACTAAAATTCAGAGATCTATTTTGCCTAAAGGTATGTATTTGCTTGATTTTAGGAAAATGTATATTTTTTACAGCAAAATCATTTGGAAAGAATCCATAATGTATGTTTGTATTTCAAATCCGAAATTTTCATTTTAGATTAGATTATGTTAATTAAAAAATATAAAACGTTGTTCCCCTATAACTATACTTTGATAATATAATACCAATGCCTAATAATAGTCCTCAATGTTTTTTGCATTTATTTTAAGAATCCCCTTTATTTCGTCGTTATTTCATTTAATTTTATTTTTATTTTTCACTCTTAGATTTCATAACTATTTATTTTTTTCACGTGAAAGAGTGCAAAGAAGGGGAAAAACTTGTAAAAATCGTTATCAGCTGCAGTAGAAAAATGTAGAAAAAGTCACATGTGGAAATTATGCGCATTTTGCACTTTTTTTTTTGGACTCATAGAGATTCAAGTGCTTATAATTGACCAACAATTTCTACAGTTTTTATATGATTCGTTAGCAAAAGTTATATTTTATTATCAAGGGAAAAAGAATAAATGTGATAAAATATGGAAAACGAAACATAAAAAAGAATAAAATTCTAACAAGAAATTTAAATTTAAAAAAATAATTCAACTGCTATTGCTTTAAAATGTGTTGAAGAACTCCCTTCTTAATTTTAAATGTGATTGGCCTAATTTCAATAAATTATTTGCTGTGAATGCTTTGAAATTTCAATTTAATAAAATAAACCACTAAAAATGATTCATAAATTAAAAATTCAAGTCACATGGTTATGAACCAAAATAGAAAAAAATCTATTACAGTATAAAAAAGGGCGCCTTTGTGGTCATTAGGTCATTTCCAGTTGGAGTATTTTTTCCACATGAAAGGGATTCTGTCTCAGTGAGCAAATGTCACCACGTATTTGTTTGTAATGATACATAAAACTAACCCCTAAATATCGAAGCCAATACTATTTGTAACGCCTATAATACAGAAATTGTAAAAAACCAAGGTATACTCTTAGGTTTTTTTTGACAATATAAAAGAATTGTGTGAGAAAAAAGTTTTTAATACAATCTATCTTGTTTAAATAGATTTATTTTTAAACCAAAAATTAAATTCTTTAAACAAAAGCTTCTAAGTATAGGTTAAGGGTGTCAAAAAAATATTGCCTACTTTATGGATAACGTAAATTCATGAAAGCGTAACAAGCTTACTATTGATAACCAGGTCTCATTGATAAAACAAATGATAACGTACTACTCGATAAATTTCAAAATCAATATGTTCAAGACCTTGCTCAACTCAAGGCAAACTATTGTAGAAGGGCGAAGAGGCTACAATGTTGGCAGAAGTATTGGTATGTGATAGCCAGAATGAGCCTCTACGTTGCCACTACTGAATTGCCCTCTTGATACGAATACCTTCTTTAGATGTTCCTCAATAAGATGTAGCCAAGTGCTTATAAAAAAATAGTGCATACTTTTAGAATTTTCTGTAAAGGATTATTCGAGTTATTGACCTATAGATTTCGGCATAATCTCAAATCAAACTTTAATAGTTGCGACCCTAATGCCTAGTACCATATGTTTGTTGTATCGTAACGGAACTTTAGAGCGAATAGGGTCAAAGAACTGCCTGAGCATTACAAGGCAATAACATTTTTTTATAAATAATCAAAAACTTAAAGTATACTTTTAGGTTTTATTTTTAAAATCGCTTGTGCGGTCTATTTTATAGCAAAAATATTTGTTTAACGTATTAAAATAGAAATATTTTCAAATGTCACTTCTCTTATGCTTTTTTACACTCTTAAAACGCATATTATATGTGTCTTCCAAGCAAATCTTTATTAATGATTGAATTCTAAGGGACTTTCAAAGGCAATATATAACCTTAAGGCTTTAAATGACGACAGACAATCAACCATTCATATGTTATAGAGGAAAAGGTGGCTTAAGATAAATTGTATCATTTTCACGAAGATACAATTGCACTAACAGTACTCAAATCATTAGGAATATAAAAGGAAATCTAATAATAACTAAATAAATATATTCTACACTTTGATGTATTCACATATTCCCCTTCCTACTCCCCTCTAGACTAGTCTAGCTAAAAATATTAAACACAGTGTTGCTATAATGATATAATAAGGATAGCATTGTTTATAGATAAATAGTATAGCCTACTTAGGGGGATGTAGTGAGAAAAAAAAACAGACGTATTATGGTTGTAATTTATATCAAATTATTTATTATGTTTGTATTGAATGAATGAAAAGAAAATTTCAATATCTTATTAATGATAATGAGGCTAATAATATGAAGACACATGAGAATAATAATAAAAACATATTGCTGTTGAAGGCTTTTAAGGCATATGGAAGGTTACATTAAAAATATACATACAAATTGATTATCAAACCTTAAAGTATGCAATTTATTTTAAAGAAATTTTGTGCAAAAATAGTTGTCTGGTTTTTTGTTGGTTATGTATGTACTAATTAGCGGCATTATGATAAAGTTCGAAGTCACGTATCATTAACTTGATTTATTAATTTCATAAACAACCTAAAAGTATGTTTTATTTTAATACGAAAATTTAAAAATTAAAACAATAAAAACTAAAAATTTACGAAAGGTGTGATAAACTTTTAAAAAGTTGCTTAAATTTAAAAGCTTTATTTTAAATTTGATTTAATAAAAAGTTTGTTCACCTAAAAGTATGCTTTAAAATGTTTTTGGGCAAAATTTAATAAAATCTAAAACCTAGCTTTATGCTTTAGGAAAATTAACGCTCTATCAATGCTAATATTCTATATCTAAGACATTTGCCTCAAACTATACTCCAAAAATATTTCTTTTAATATCTCTACTTTGTTTAGTACCATAAATATATATTAGCTACGCCATAATAATCCTCTTTAAAGTAATCTTTATTCATAAAAGCCCATAAAGCATAAATGTTGGTAACTCTTACTCTTATTTCCATTCGGCAATTTCACTTTCTCTCACTAATGACCTGATGGTGTTAATGTTTATGTAATGGCTGGCTGACTGGCTGGCTAGCTAGCGGGCTGGCGTATATATAGGAAAATTATTACTTATAGATTTTTATCTTTGTTTTAATGACGCCAATCGAACTTCAAAGCTTTTCCGTTTTTCCCTTAAAATATGCTGCAATTATGTTTATTTTCTTGCTTATTTTTTGCCTTAAAATCAAAACATATTTTTCTTTGGAAAACATAATTTGTAGATTCTTTTAATGTGCTTCGAAGAGGGCGCATATACACTAGCCAGACGTGTATTTTGTTGGGCCAGATAATTTATAGTTTATGTTTTGGTCATTAGTAAAATACGATAAGAGCAAAAGTTTTTACAATTCTCGTCTTCTATTTTATTTTATTTTATTTTTTTTTAATTTGTTTTTACTTGTTTATGATATTTTTGTTGTTTCTGGCAGTAAAGTAAAGCATAATTTTAGGTGTTGGTAGTAGAGTTCAATGGTGTTTGTAATTATTAAGAAATTCGATAATCTTTTGGCAATAAATTCAGTTAAATTACTTACTCCAATGGCTTTATAATTTTAATGGATTTTATTTTTTCATTGAAGCTAATCAATAAAATAAAGCATATTTTAAGGCGTAAGAAAAATATATATGAAATATTTTTGGTATGAAACTTTAATTTTTCACCATTATTTTTAAAACAGACCTCGAAATAAAAATTGATTTTATCATTTATCTTTTTTAAAATAAAATGTCGTGTTTCATTTCATATTCTTTTCTTTTTTTACAACCTTTTGAAAAAATCCACAAACATATTCGTAAATTGTTTGCACGTTCATTTTTATTTCAGAGCGTCTTTTTTTTCTATTTTTGGTGCTTTAAAGTAAATGCAAAAATAATAAATGTTGCCTATTTTAAGGCTGCAATAATAAATGATTTGTACTGCAGCTATTTTAAGCCCTTCTGAACAATTTATAAATTGCGTGTCGATCGCTCATAATTTTTCGCATTCATGACTGGCCAACAATTGTGGCTGTTGGTTTTTCTCGTTTTTAAATATTCAAATTGTGGCAAAAAAAAAAAGTAAAAAAACTGAAGTTAAAAACCACAATCAAATCGATAGACATTTACGTTTTATTTCCAGTAACAAATCAAACAATACCTTTCAAATCCCTTACCCCTTAAAATATGCTTTGTTTTAGCCTTATCAAGTTGACATGCCATAATTTTCTATAGCTTTACAGTCATCAAATATACGCTTATCGATCTTACAAATCAGCTATTCGTGCTGAAATTACAATATTTGTTAGGGAAATAGTAAATAAGGCAAGAAAATCAAACATTTAAATTAAACTCGAATAACATTTTCTATAAAATAAATATTTGTATGAATTGGTTTTAAGCGTTCAGTTCAACTCTTTCCACACAAAAGGTTCTGGGTCTATGGCTTCAATAAAATGGTCAATTGTAATGGCTAAAAGGGAAACACGCAAATTCATATTCTGCTTAAAATTGTAACATGTTTGTGGCCATAAAAATTATTTGGAATTCGTTTCTCCATTTCTCTCTCTCTGTCAGAGGAAGGGTTATTAAAATAATAGGAGAGCAAAAACAAAAAACAAAACTCAAGTCATTATTATATTGTATTTATATGGATGACTGCATAGCCAGTTCAGTTCATTAATTGTTTTTTTTTATTTTTTATTTCTTGTTGCATACTTTAGGGCATATAAACGTCCTTATTATAGTTTTATCGGTTTGATTTGCTTGTTTTTCTAATGCGGTTATGGGTTTTATTGGTCAGCCATCTACACAACATTTATTAACCACAAAAAAACGTAAACATTCATTTGGTCGTTCACATGTCTAAAGATTCTTATCGCTAGTTCGCCATATCGCTCTATAAAAGCATGTAAATTTGCTATGAAATTTAAATATTGATTCGTTAATAAATCACTATAAAAAAATATAAAAATTCATAGAAATAAATGTGAAAAAGGCAAATGGAATTTGCCTAAATAGCAATACCGAAATAATAAAAAAACAAAGTATACTTTAAGGCTTGAAATGTAACGAATTCCAAGAACTAACTCAATAACAATTAAAATAAAGTACTAAATAAAACGCAAATAAAATACAATAATGTAAATATGAAAAACTATTTCTACATTTAATATGTATTTTTTATTAAGAAATAGAAACAAACCAAAGCATTTTAGACCATTTTGTCATGTGAAAAATAAATAAACTTTAAATGATAATAATATATAAAAAAGATCTAGTTTGTGGACTGCTAGGTCCAAAGCCTGATTAAGATACCTAATATGCTGTTATAACTAGCCTAATAGCTTAACCTGATAGTGCTCTAAGACAAAGGCAATAAAATGTGGTGATAATTGGTTAGTTCTGACTTTTAAGCAATTTATAAAGGGAAGGATAACAAATTTGGAAGGATAGTATCTTCCAATTGAAGAAAATCTGCTGCTATAAAATAATAGCATACTTCCAGGCTACTTTGCAAGAAAAGTTAAACAATTGGTTATAAAAAATTTTAATAAATTGAATTTCTAAGATTCTAATCAAACTAAAGAAATTAATAAAAATTAAGTTTACTTTTTGGCGATTTAACTTCCTTGCTTGTTTCCTTATGTGCTACTAGCCTGAGAGCCCATTTACTGGCCACAGTAATTATTTTTTTTATTAAAAGAAAAAAGATTCTAAAATTGTTAAAAAAAGACTATTTTCATTACATTTATTTCATACTATATAAAGCCTACTTTAAGGCTTTAAAGAAAAATTTTGTCATAAAATTATAAAAAATGTCTATGATGATATGACATAAGATTTACATTCGGAAATGTGCCATCAATTTAGGGACAAAAAATAAAAAACAGAGTCTACTTTTAGGCAGTTTAACACCCTTTCGTTAGGAATAAACGCATACAAAACAAGAAATTGGCTTATTTATGCATATTTGGCATAAAAATGCTTGAAAACATATGAAAAATGTAGAGAAAAAGGAAGGAAGTATTGAGAAAGTTATGAAGCATGGAAAATTGTTACTGAAAGCTATGGCAATAATGGCAATAAACATAAAACTTTTATTGGTTAAGGCAAAAAAAAACATGTAATTGTAAAAAATTGTATTTTTTTTTTCATTTTGTTCGTACTCATATTTGATGTTTAACTAATGTCAAGGGCTTTAAGAAAAAAAAACTTTAATTTGTTTTTATTTTTTTGCTATTTAAGTCATCTGTTTATCTCATTAGCTTGTCAAAATATGACATTTCGTCACTAATTTTTTTCTCTTTCTCTCTTACCGTCTCTCTGTTGTTTTCTTTTGTTGTCATTACTAATGACTTATAAAACCCAAAAGACCCTCACTTTTACTATAAGAGGCAAAGCGAAACTTTAAATACTTTGTAGAAAACCTTTGCGTATATACCCACATGAGTCGTATGATAGTGGGAAAGAAAAGTGGTGAGACACTAATAAGATACATGAAGTAAAAATTTAAAAAATAAAATAAAATTTAATTTTAAATTCGAAAGGATGAAGATTGGCAAACTTAAACAGTAGAAATAACAAAAGAAATGGGCGGGTTTGCCACGCCTACATTTTACAGTTAATTGATTTCTTTTAAACTATTGAGATAAGTTCTAAGCACAAAAAAGAAATGTCAAAATTTCCATGTTGCAGTTTTACTTCTTCCACACACTGTTATTGGCTGTTGTTTCACTTCTTTTTTTTTATCATATTAAAATTAAATTCAATTATTAGCCAGTCATGCCTAAGTCAGTCATTGGGTCGGTAATCATTTAAATGCATCATTAACAACAACATTTCAACTACAAAAACTACAACTACCAGCCCACCATATGTATTGAAATAAATAAAAAGTGAAATAAAAGTAGAAAAGTCAGGAGGAAAAATATAGAAAAAGTGAGAGAAAAAAAGAAAACAACGTAAATACACTCGTGTTGACATTTGATAAATTATGTTAATTAGTCTATAAGGGAGAGTGAGTGGTTTCATTTGTTACACTGTCTGTCTAGCGTTGCTGTTTTTTTTTGCCTTCCTACTTTTACAAGTACAGAAAATCCATGTAAAAAATGAACCGGAGACAAACAGAAGGATGGTGTTTAGAAATTGCAGGACATACTGGCAAAAAACAAAAAACCTGGTAATTTTTATTTTTATTTTTTGATATTTAATGGCTAGACAGACGGACTATTTAGGTGTGTTTAAAACTAATTAATTAGAATAAAAAAAAATAAATTATTGTGTGTTTTATTAAAACAAAAAAAATTGAATTGAATTCATTGCAAACTTAATGTGATGAAATTGCCATGTGTAAGCAACTTAATGAAGGACAATTGAATTTAAAAAAATTTACCAAGAAAAAGAAAATTAGAATCCATCACACGAGTTAGTATTGAATCTTAATGACTTTCTTTTTTTAAAATATTTTCTCTTTTCCACATGACAACGATATTTCCTAGTATCACTCCAACATTTAAAATTTTCAGTGCTACCACGTCCCTCTCAACTTAATCCTGCCCAAGTTGGTGAAATAAAGCAGCCTTTGTGTTGGTTTAATAAAATATGAAGGATATGGAATATGATCCTTTCACGTTATGATAAAAGAATGAAATGCCGATCTTAAATGAACTTCAAGTGGGACAGGCTTCTGAAGCTGTCTAAAGGCATAAAATTCCAACTTAGAATCGAAGTCTCTTTGTCCGGTTTTTTAAAGTTTTGCATCATATCAGTCCAAATTATATATGACGTCTTCATGATTGAAATCAATGGAACTTGCAGGATGGAATCTTCACACGGCCCTATAATTTCGTGAGGGCACGAAAACCTTTAAGGGGAATTAAACTTTTATGAGTGATCACTGTACCTCACGTAAGGATAACAACAACACTTAGTTTTAGGTCTCACTCAACCAGTCTTGGTATACTTGGCATCATTTTTAAAATATATTGAATTACGACTGTGAATTATTGTTTTAATTTATTTAAAGGGGCGTGGCGAACTTAACACATTTCCCTTTTCTCAAATTTTATTTGGCTTTTCAATCGATATATTACAATAGCTTCTTACGCTTGCCATATTAAAGCTGTCAATAATTTTACATTCAAATGAGTAGCTGAACTAAATTGAGAGCAAAAGGAAATGATATTGTAAATGCCAAAGCAATTCATATTTCCTTAAAGAAGAAAACTCATATAAATTTTCAATAAAACATTTTTCCTTTACGCTATTTCTCGCTGTAGATTTAATGGCCTATTTTGGCTTAAAGATCACGCTTCCTTGCATATCCTTTTTGTACAAATTTTTTTTTATTTTTTGTTCTGCGTTTGTAGAACCCTTAGAAAAGCCATAAATTTTGTTAAAAAATCTTAAAATATCATAAAATTTGACATTTGAAAATTGTCGAGGATTTCAAATGCACAAACACATACACACTCATATGTATATCCAACAAAGACGCCATCAATACCATTACAATACCGAATATATCTAACGTTGCTGTTGCTGTGTCTTCTTAAAAAAGCCAAAAGGAATCATCGTTTATAACCATGACGCCATATGCAAATGTCTCACACCAATACAACGAAGAGAAGAAAAATAATATAATAACTGTTCTATCATATACGAATACAACAACAACAACAACAACAACAATAGAAAGATAGAGGGAAATGTTATGTGTTGGAAATATTCAAAAATATTTACAAACGGAAATATAAACTGAAATATGTAAGGATATGTGGCGTTTAAGGAGCAGTAGTGATGGTAGCTGTAGTTGTGGTGGTGGTAGTGGTGGTTGGTTCAATAGTTGTATCGATAGACATGGCAAGCATCCTTTTGTGCAAAAGGATTCAAAAATTCGACACGCGTTTAAACAATATTTTCTCGTTTTTTTTTTATTTTATTTCTTTTCTAAAATATTCAATAAAATATTCTTTTATTGTTTTCCACTCTGCAACAACAACAACAACAACAACAAGGAAAGCTGTGGTTAGGATTGGGGATGGAGTACAATTTATTGGAGATAAAAAACGGAAAATATAAATATTTTGATTCCATACTTCAACTATCTGTATACGAGTATATCCATCGCTAAGTGTTAAACTCTTTTCATGTATGAATGCGGCATGTTAATACATATGTGTGTTGAGTATGTGTGTGTTGTATTGTGTGTTTTAAAAAAATGAAGTGAAAATTTCCTTATGATGTCATAAGTTCCTGCAAAAACCATAAACTATGCTGGAGTTTATTCTGGGCCCTGTCTTCGGGATTATTTTGTAAAACATTTCTACATTCTTATTAATGATGTCAGTTAATAATGGCAAAGGCAAATACAATCAAGTCAATAAATTTGAAAACAATGAAAAGGGTTACAGCACCCCAAACAGTTGCACAAGAAAATTTAAAAGAAAATTTTGTATTCGTACAGTGTTAGGTTTTCATTAAAAAATAGGAAAATGTCTTTAAAAATTGCTAAAATAGCTTTCCAAGATATAGATGGCTTGAGAACTCAAGCCCTCACACGTAGAAGAAGGCAATCTCAGGGTTACACCACAATCGTATTTGTAAAGACAATTAAGCGAGCAATTGAAGGATGTGAAAGGTATGGATGATCTCCCTCTCACAGTTTCTGTGGCAAATATTAAATCGTTTTTCTTAATGACACATTCCTGGTCCAAAATATGTTCCATCAAGATGATGTAGTGAAAGAACGATCTTCACCCAAAGGCGATTCGCAACTGCCATACAACTACTAAGGATTATAGACTCATTAGCCGTGACAATTAAATGCACTATTGCCAGTTTTGCACCTAGAGGTCTTCCTTTTAAAACTTCTGAAACTAGAATACATACATCGGGTTCACTAAGGAGACAGTCCTAGGCTGACCCCTGAAGCATAGCAGTCAATCAGAATGACGTGTGGTAAGAGTGGTCTTCATACCGAAGACGAAAACAAGTCCCCGACTACGTATTTACGACTTATCAGTCGTAACATCTTCTTCTTACAACCATGCATGCATTAGTCGTTGATATCAGTTTTCAAACTTCATATCTTGAATTATAATCCCCTATCGAAAGCGCAACTACCACATGACAAAAGGAAGTATGCTGAGATCACCTCCATACATACATAATTGGTCATTACAACTCTTTAGTCAGGATTACGACCTAGTTTCTCCCACCACTTAGGTTGTGTGCGTTAATTTTTATACATGAGTGGCGGGACCTACAGTTTAAAGTCGACTCCGAACAATAGATTTTTGAAAAACTTTTTCATGGCAATTTTATTTACCCTCAGAGTTTATGCCAGAAATCTGCTGATAGGAAGTCGCCGAAGAAATATCTTTTCATATTTCGTTCAGTTGGAGATGCTTGACCTGAGGTTTGAATCGAGGCCTCACGTCTAATAAGCCAACACACTACCTACTAGACCACGGCGACTTGAGACCACCTAGCAAAAGGAATATGCTTTGAATTATAACCTGGATATAGAGGGAGTCCTTTGCGATATAGATTTAAGTATTTCTCAAATGGCTTGATGAACCCGTTTATTGCATAGAAAGTTATGAGGCAGTCTATAGGGCATTCGAATGGTTGGGAATAAAGAGCAACACGACTATGATTAGGATGACCATGGCAATAATTTGCGAATGTAAGCAGAAGGCAATAAAATGTTGGTGTTATATATGACTTCAGGTTCCTATGGCATTTGCAATTGATACAAAGAAGACAATTAAAACCGAAAATAGGACTCCTCATAAAAATATGACTCACTTTTATTCCTTAAAAATAAGATTTTTTTGTTTTCAATATTTTCTATAATAATTTGCACCCTTTTTTATTAATTTTTGTGCGCAAACAAAAAACGCATTTATTTTGAAGTTATTGTAGGAGTTTTGCAGCTGATTTTGTGTGAGTGAGTGTATCTTTTTTTCGTAATAATGATTCCCTTTCTTCACGCCTTTTTTTGGCAACGCATGATCACCTTTTTAGTTAATAAATTATTTTGCATTTATGTTAATGAGACAATTTTTGTTGAAGCAAAAACATAAATTTTCTAAATGTCACCCATGTTGTACGACAACAACAACAACAAAAACAACGACAACGACGACGATGATGATGCCTACGATGACGATGATGATGTTGCAGTAGAAGACACAGCACCAGCAACTACTGTGCCTTACGGAAAGCAAGCATGCAAAACCGCCAAATCATTGATTCTTAACGAAAACAAAAAAAAAAAAACAAGAAACAGAAAAAAATTAAAGGAAAGGGAAATTGTCCCGTCTGCGTAGGTGCAACGTGTGGCATATTAGAGCCAACAACGACACAAATTAATGCCAACACATGTTAAAGGTAATGAAGTTATAATTAAAATTCAATTTTTTATCTTTCGCTCTGCTCTACTCTGCTCTTCATAAACACAGAACTTTATTCCAATGAAATCAAAAATAAAAGAAGAAAAAAATGATCAGAAATCATAATCGAAAGCCAGACAGCGCGTATGCCTAAAGGCTCTAGAGAGAGCCTATCAGAAGGACAGACAGACATTGCAGATTATTTGAAAATTTATCACAAAAAAATATGAATTTGATTTATGTTTCGAATTGGTCGATTGAGACATAATGAAAAACGCCTTTGGCTGTCAAAGATGAAATTGGCAATTGCAAATGATTTTTGAAAAAAATTGAAAAATTTTCAAATTAATTGCAATAATTGCCAATGCACTGAGAGAAAAGGAAATGCATTTTATTGTAAAATTTTCAAGGGGCCATAAATGGATTGAGTTATAAATGGGGTTAAGGTTAATTGATTTTGCTAAAGGCATTTTCTAACTTTTCATATATGATTTTGAAGGAAAATTTTTATTCATTTCAGTTGCTAATAAGAGTGATCGATCTTAGAATAAGCCACCATTTTCTGAAGAAATATGTGACATTCTTGGAGAAACTTCACGTTCGAAAGAAATTATATGGTCGCCAGGCAGACTGACTATATCAGTACATCCTCTGAGAGTATTCCAGTACTAAGCATGAGGAACAACACCATATACAAGGTACTGGGAATCATCATGCAGGACATGCTTAATAGCAAGATAGAGGAATATCTATGAAACGAACACATAAGCTTTCGGCCCAACAGCAGATGCGTAGACCAAGCTAACACTCTACGCAATATATATTAACAATCTCTGGAAATCTCCATGTACTTGCAGTTTCAAGAAAACCTTCGATTTCAAGAAAACGTTGAACATCAACAGATGAACCATCAGAGCTATGTACTAGGAAGCAGAACTCTGAATTCTTCACAAGGACAATATAAGTCAACCATTTCAAACCCGAATGTTGTTGTAAACAGAGTGGCATGTGGACGACTACACTCAATATGGAAAATTGTACGAAAGTGAAGTGTGGTTAATACTGAACACTATCACGAAGTAACTCAGAATCATATGTTAGATATTCTGGCCTTTTAGAAGTCGCCGTGGTCTAGTAGGTAGTGTGTTGGCTTATTAGACGTAAAGCCAGGGTTCGAGCCCCAGGCCAGATATCAAGACAAAATACAAAAAGTATTTCTTCGGCGACTTCCTCTCAGCAGATTTCTGGCAAAAACTCTGAGAAGTAAATAAAATTGCCATGAAAAAGTTTCTCAAAAATCTGTCGTTCGGAGTCGACTTTAAACTGTAGGTCCCACCACTCATGTATAAAAATTAACGTACAGAACATAAGTGGTGTGAGAAACTAGGACGTTGTACAATGGGCCAACTCGACCTCCGGTTACTGGACTCGTCTTAATTGACAAGTACACGTCCTCTAGCCTAACATATTCTGGCCTAATACATTAGCAACAAGGATCCCTGGAATTTTACCAATGAGGAACCCATAATAGCACAAATAAAACGTAGAAAATGGAAAGAATCCTGATAATATAACAAGAATGGTACTTGAGTGGAATCCTCAAGGGTCAAGAAGCCGTGATCGGCCAAGGGACAGCTGGAGACGTTGGGTATTCCAAAATCTAGAAGAGTGCAATCTTACATAGGAAGATGCAAACATAACAGCAGTCAACCGTATAAGATGGAAATGCTTTGTGGAAGCCATATGCTCCCAAGACTGGTTATTGGAGCAAAATGTGTTTCAGCAAGAGTTAAAGCGGTTGCAGCTGCTTTGAATAGGGAGGAACTAATGATAACCACTGGGTGTCAGTCTCGGACTATTACGTAATTGGAAAAGATTTTGGAAACCGTTTTAAGTTGTTGATGTAGATTTTTAATTCGAATATTTGCTGTTTAAAATTTTTAATTTTTATTTGAATTACTTTCCACTTTATTATTCGAATATGGGGATTAATTTTGTACATTTTTTTTATATCTTCATGGGCAAAAAAAAATTGTAGCATTTGTACGCGTTATTTTGTAAAGAATTAAATAAACATGTTTAATGAAATTTGACCTGAAAAAAAGCCCTCAAGCGATAATATTTATTTACAAAAAAACAAAAAAAAATAAAAAAAGGAAAACGAATTTTATTTTTTAATGGAAAAAATTCATAATTACCTTGAAATGTTTGTTTTTAACAACAAAAACCGAAAGAAAAAGAATGGAAATCCTTAAAATCAATACCCAAAAACAGAAAAAATATATTCTAATGGTTTTTGAATGAAATTAGAAAAAAAAGGAAAACAAAATAGGCATTAAAAACGGAAAAAATGTCGGGAAAAAAGTTTAAAATGAAATCATCAAAAGACTAAGGGGAATGAGAGGATGAGCCAGGGCATAAAACCACCACTTAAAAATTAAACAATACCGTTATTTCTATTATTATTATCAGCTTTTGCCATCACCATTCACCAACACTCCACCTTTTTCAGGCTTTTATGCATTTATGTACATACACAATATACAGACAAGGCTGGCAGGGTAGGGGTATTGTGACTATTTTTCTTAAGATACCTGAGGCAAATTTTCATAAATTAACAGTGAAATCCTCGAAAAAAAAACTTTGAAAAAATGTGATAAAAAACAGGAAAATTGCTTTGAAATAAAAAATCATTAAAAAATCCGAAAACAACTTCGTCTCTTACACGTTATTCGTATACAATAATAGAAGGCTAAATGGCTGAGGGGGGAAAATAAGGGACAATAACATCCCAAAATTCGAGCGAGCTTATCAAAAAATTTATGGAAATGTTGGCATTACAGTTCTATACTTGATTACCTTGAATGAAAACTTATCAAATAAATAATATTTGTAAACCATAAAAAAATATTCAAAAAATGGGAGAAAAAAGTTTCTTTCCCTACAAAAAAAAAATTAAGAAAGTTTTCTAATGAAACTGCTAACACAAGCATTTCGCAAAAAATGTAAAACTTTGTAAGTGAAATGAAATAAAAATTTCCTTTAAAATTTCTAAGACAATGTCATCTTAGTAGAATCACTGAATAGTATATCACAGACGTTGTCTGACATTGAAGAATTTTTGGGTACCCAGTCACAGCTGCTCCAACAAATATAACAGACGCTGCACTTGCCTTTTTAAAATGCAACTAATTTCCTAAAAGTTCTAATAAATGAATATAACCTTATAGATAGGCTTACAATTTTTGATTAAAATTACAGCCTAGTAATATGCTACAAATTAAAAAAAAATCTTGCCTAAAACTATACTTTAAATATGAAAACTACCCTTGTACATTTACAAAATTAATAACGCGTCTATCTATTATCAGTCCATCATCAATGTAATAGCCTTTAATAACTCCTTCAACAAGTTAACATTTTCAAAAGTCTGTGACAAAAATCTTTATTTTCCCAAAAACCGCTTGAACTTTGAACTTTTATCGTTTTGTGGTCCTTTCTTTTGAAATCCTATTGAATTTTATTTTATTTGACTATTAAACAAACAAACATACCAGAGAACGTGCTTTTGTTTACTTTTCACATTTGCTGTTTTCAAAGTTAAAGTGCCTAAAATTATGCTACACAATACAAAATAATAAAAATAATCATAAATGTTCGAAAATTTTGTGTTGCTGTTGAAATGTGTTCATTTTCAAGTACCTGTTCTTTCGCACTTCAGCAACAAATTTTATTTATAAATACTCTATAAATGTGTCGGTGTATGCGTGCATGTGTGTAAGCGCCTAAATGTATGCTTGTAATTTGTATACTTATATTTGAGTATTATCGAGAAACTTTAACAATATTCAAAACTACGTGCCCCGTTTATATGCTACGCTTTATTGGTGTACATTTCGAGTAGCCCAAAAGTGTGGTGGGGGGAAAAGGGCGGCGTTTTAAATGAAAGTGTAAAATTATTTGTTTTGATAAATAAGTGTTGATGCATTTCATGTGTAAAAGTCTGAGTATATTGTTATCCAGCAAACATTTAAATTTCAAACGACAGTAAAATTTGAAAATAAAATAGGAATCAAAACACAAGCCATAACATCATACATACGAGCTACTATATATTATCAGTGGGGAGTCATAGCACGATATAAGAAGAAATAGAAACTAAAAACAAGCGTCTTGACTGAGCAATAAAGACCAACTAGCTGCCAATCGTTGAAGAGGCCAAAGCAAGCTTGTGAAACCAGTTGGCATTCCAGAATTTTGATGAGCACGTAATTAAACCGAATCTATTACGGATACAGATCGAAAGTCGTAGATAGATCAAAAAGGAAGAAGTAGGCCCTATTTTACCAATGTTCGACTCTAGTTCGACGCAGATTTCTCTCTATTGTCTGACGGATCTATCGTTACTGGACCCACAATGAATCATAATATCACATAATAGGTCATTACAACCCTTCAGTCAGGATTACGACCTAGTTTGTCACACCACTTATGTTGTGTGTGTTAATTTTTTTTATACATGAGTGGTGGGACCTACAGTTTAAAGTCGACTCCGAATGACAGATTTTTGAGAAACTTTTCATGGCAATTTTATTTACTCTCAGAGTGTTTGCCAGAAATCTGCTGAGAGGAAGTCGCCGAAGAAATACTTTTTGGATTTTGTTTTGATGTCTGGCCTGGGGCTCGAACCCTGGCTTTACGTCTAATAAGCCAACACACTACCTACTAGACTACGGCGACTTCAATGAATCACTGAATTTTTAAACTGGTTTTTAACTGAATTCTAAAGGAGTTTTGATGAAATGCAAAACCCTGCTCCTAGTCCTTAAGATTGGTTACATGAGGTTGTGAAATTGCTTCATGTAGTATCATAATGGTAGTTTTGATTTCTATAAAGCTGGGACTCGGTCCTGTGTCTTGCCCTCTACAACGTTTTAGTAAAGCCTACTGCACAGGCCTTCACACCACTCATATTGAATATTTTAAATTATATCCAGGGGTGGTGAGATATTCGGAAAACGGACTTAGAAAATTTTGCATTGCAATTAGGTTTCTGCAAGAAAATTGTTAAGAGGAGGCCTTGAGTGGGAAAAACTTAATTTCAGTTTCGATTATTAAATTGTTTGCTGGGTTATGTTGTATAGTTATTTTAACCTTTTCACTGAAGTACTGTTTTAAAACATTAAAACGATTATTATTGGTAATGTTTTTTGAAACTATTAAACTTTAACAATTGAAACAATTGGTGGGGTTAAATGGTTGAATGGTTCAATAAGACATAAAAATGATTGAAAATGCGAGAAACGTGAGTTAAGCAAGGATATTAAGTGGTAGATAAAAATCATTATGAAATAACAGAAGTATTGTCACAGGTCAAAGGTCTATAAAACTATTGAATTCTGTTTTTCTTCAGCAGTTAACTAATCATTGTTGGTAAATTATTAATAATTTGTTGTCATCATTTTCTATTTTTTTTTTTTTGCCAAAAATATTTCCTATAAAAATCCTATAGAAATGTTAGTAAAGTTTGATTACAATGCATCATAAATTTCAATCAAAATAATATGAAAATAAAAACCAAACCAAAATCTTAACCACAGGACAAATACTTTTTTTCTTTCATTCAATTCAATACCACCAATAGTATGTGGAAAGGGAATGGAAATGGAAGAAAATTTATGAAATTTTTCAACTGAAAATCAAAATTGATGATTATTGCCTTTTGACAGCTCAAATCATATAAAGGAAACCAAAACCGAAACAAAAAAGTTAAGAAATCCCCTGTAATGGCAAGTGTATAGTCAGATGGCAATTCTCTATGAAGCCCGGCTAGAGGCCATGGCCATGAAGACATTTATATAGAGATGGTGGGTTATAAAAATTAAATAAAATATATAGTTTAAGTAGCCATATTTTTCCATTGTATCAACATGTAACAATAAAAATCAGAAAGACCAAATACAAGTATCATGTATGTATGTATACAATAGCTAGGGTAAGAAAGAAATAAAAACATATACACTCACTCACAATCATAAAACTGCCAACAGCTGCATGTTGTTAAATGTCCTGTATTGTCCTGGCCTGGCCAGGACCAGAAAAATAATATCCAGTTATTGTCTGGCTATAGACAATTCAGTTAAGAATGGAGTTGGTGTGTTGGCGGCTGTAAGTAGAAGAAGAAAACAAAGTTTATTTTTCGTTAACAATGTTGTATGTGAGTATCAATAAAATACTAAAAATGAAAAAAAAAAGATTCTCCATACACACACATGTATTTATGAGCATGTTATAGTTAAGTGCAAAATAATAGAAGAACAATATTATTGTACAACAACAACAACATAACTACGTAACTTACAATCATCTTTGTATAGAAACTCATATAAAGGACAGTAGCAAGCAAAAGAAGAAAGAAACAAAGAAAATTTCATAAAAATGAGCTCTCTTTGAGAGCTAAAAACTCTAGTACAGGGTGGCTGATATATAATGCAACAAAGTAAAGCGCTATATTTCTTAATTTTTTTTTAATTTTATTGTTCAAAAGCAAAAAATTTTGAAAATAACATCAAATTTTAGAATCAGTTTAGATTTGTTCGAATTGGCCACCTTTGGTACGAATTATGGCCTTCAAACGGCCGACAAAGGCATCACAGGCTGCACGAAAGTGGCTCTGCGGTATTTTGGCCCATTCCCGGCGAAGCGTCGACTTGAGATGATCGACACTTTGGTATTTTTTGAGTGTGAACCTTACTCTCCAAAATGCCCAAGGCGCAAAAGTCCAACGGATTGAGATCCGGAGATTTTGGTGGCCATTGTGCGGTAGAAATGAAGCGAGGAACCTCCTTTTTAAGCCATTCTTGGTTGACTCGTGCTGAGTGCGGTGGTGCTGAGTCCTGTTGGATTGTCCATGGCCTGCGGCCGAAATGTTTGTCTGCCCAGGGCTTCAATACTATCTTTAAGACATTTTCCCGATAATATTCGGCATTTATTTTGACCCCACGGTCGATGAATACGAGCGGGGAGCGACCATCGGCCGTTACGGCGGCCCACACCATTACCATCGGCGGCGCTTAAATTCTGGTGGCCAATCGCTGGTGTAAATTTTCAGCTGACCTCTTTGGCAAGTAAACCCGATCATTTTGTTTGTTCACAAACTGCTCAATTTGGAATGGCTTCTCATCGGAGAAAACCAAATTCGGTAACTGGCCACTTTCGTGCAAGCGAAGTAACTCCTTGGCTCTTTCCAGTCTAACTTTTTTTGTCCATCGGTGAGCTCTTGCACTTTTTGGAACTTCAATGGTTTTAGTCCAAGCTCATTCTTCAATATGTGTCGCATCCGTTCTCGCGATATGTTCAGCTCACGAGCAATTTTTCTACCACTGCGGCGTAGATTTCGATCAAATCTGGCCTTCACTTTTCGGATCATTTCTGGTGTTGTTACCGTTTTTTTCGTCCACTTTTTGGACGCGATGCAACACTGCCAGTATCACGCTAACGAGCAATGGTACGAGGAACAAAAGATTTATTCACATTTAAATGCTGGAGGGCTCTAACGATAGCCACCTGTGGTTTTCCAGCCAAATATAAAGCAATCACACTATCACGCTTGAATTCCATCACGAATAACTTTTTTTTTCTGAATGCAATAGGTCAAAATGCTTTTGTAAGCTTGTAAATAATAAAATGAACTGTCACTGGAATAAATCTGTCAGCTGTCAGACGAGCGGTTTACAAATGACAACAACCTGAAGTTGGTTGCAATACATATCAGCCACCCTGTAATTATAAGGCCTATTCTTTTGACCTACTTTCCTACCTACACATTTTTATGATTTTGTCTGACGGTTTTTAAAACACTCTTAAGGATTTTTACTTCTTTTTTTGCCATTTTAATAATATCAGCAACAGAAATCAAATTGTTGGTATTGTTTTATTACCCACTGTAGGAGAAAGTGAAAACAAAAATTGTCGCTTGAAATCTTTAGAGAAAAACCAACTTTTTTTTGGAGGGGGGAGGGAAAAATCAAAATCGCACGTTTTATACTGCCAGGCTGTAAACACAAAAATATCAATGAGTGTGTGTACGTGTGTGCGTGCAACATTTTAGCCTCCACAATTACCGGAAATACACACACTATAAGCTACTTTAGTTTATGGGACCTGTATGTGTTTTTTTTTTCTTTTTTTTTTTTTGGGTATCCTTATGGCCTTTAGGTGGGGGCTGATGGCAAGATATCATTTATGTTTGTTGTTCGAATGGCCAAAAGCAATAATGCACTCGACACTTTTATTTCTTTTTCATTAGCCATACCCTGCCTGGTTGTTGTTGTTACTTTTACTGTTTAACGAAGAAATACCAAAGGAAAGCCAAGTAAATGATTATTTATCGAAGAAACAATTCAACAGCAGCAGCAGAAGCAGCAGCAGCAGAAGCAGTAGTAGAAGTAGACTTTATGTTAAAGCCTCTGTGTAACAAAGAAGACTCCAAGTAAAAAATGTTGGACTATTTTTATGAGTTTGTCTTAAGTAAACCAAC
This sequence comes from Sarcophaga subvicina, assembly GCA_936449025.2. Taxonomy (NCBI): domain Eukaryota; kingdom Metazoa; phylum Arthropoda; class Insecta; order Diptera; family Sarcophagidae; genus Sarcophaga; species Sarcophaga subvicina. The sequence continues at coordinate 1,716,737 of OW388080.2, read as the reverse complement.
AACGAAGCGACAAAATAAAATAAAAACGAACAGGAAATATTAAACGTTAGCCGACATCGACCAATTGTCATAAGTTTTCATAAGCCCGAGCAAAATAATAGAAAAAATCATAATAACGTTGGCATGGAATGAACGTTTTATGATACTCTTCTCTAGCCAAACTCAACCGAAATCAAAATCAAACTTAATAAGCCTTTATGCTGATAACTGCTGCTCTGTTCTATTGTGCCGTTAATGATCTTTGGCTTTAAATTAAAGTGTTATTTTCTTTAGCTTTGTTCAACTCATTAGATGTGCAGTAATTTTGGTTACTCCAAGCAACAGCAACAGCAAAAGCAGCAGCAGTACTTGTCATGTCAAACCATAAACTCAGTATTGCATGCCAATTAGTTGTAGTATCGTTTCTGCCACAATCTGTGGCATAGAATTCATTCATTCGTTTTTTATTTTCAATTTCATTTCATTTAAAATTATCATAAATTTTGATTAAAATCGATTTAGTTGCCCATGACTACTGTGTTGTTGCCCAGAGACGAGACGGTGAGGTGATTTGATTTAAAATCATTTAACGAACTCGTAATTTTCTTTAACTTTGCTTACCTTCATGTACATACATACGTACGTACGTATACACGTTGATTACAATTTAATAAATTTTCTTTAGCACTGATCATTTGGTCATTACGCCAAAGTCATGGACTAGGAAGCAAAGAGGTAAAGGAGGGGATAGTATGAAGCCTAAGGCACAGGTAGCAGCACAAAAAAATTGTCGATACAAGCAAACCGCAAAATATTTGCAAAAATCAAAATGTTTATACTATATACAGGGTATTCACATTTGACTACAATACTAAACTCAACACAAATTGTATAAATTTTTGTTATCGTGATTATCCCTACTATTTCCACTTCAGTCTTAACCACCATTGTGTCAATACAGTGGCGTATATCTTCCAGTGTATTTGTATGTCTTTACATTTCCAACTCATGTGGAATAATACCTTTAACTACGCCTGTTAAACTTCCTTTGCATTGTTAAGAATCTGTTCGTTTGCTGTCTATTTTCCTTGTGGCTTTTGATGTTCAATAATTGCAAATACCTTCCATGTTCATGTCCGTGTGTCCATGTTCATGTTCATGTTTTAGCGCTGGTGTGGATCAACAGTGTGTGTTCAATTTTACAATATCGGATTTAAATCAGTGACGCATTGCAGACTAAATTGATCTTTTATCACGCATCTACAAACACACATTTTAACATTTTTTCCGTTGGATAGTTGGTATGTTGGTTGGACAATAAAGAACAAAGAAAAATGGTCAAAAGCTTGCATAGAATGAACAGAACAGATGAGAGGAATTTGATACAAGCAAAGGGGTTAAGGACAAATATTGGCCTAAAATTGTTGAACCAATTATTGTGGCAAGACAAGTTTAAGTCTTTGAAAGAATTACCCATGAATGCCAAGGATTACTTAGAGAAATTTTGGATCACAGAACAATAAGAGCTTTTTATATGGGTTTCGGGACATAAGGATTTCGTTGGAAAATTTATTGCTCATGAAGTGCTCAGTGTCGGTACGAATTCGGATATAATTTGGATATCAGTCCACGTACGGGAAATCTCAATTTCATTGGCATCAGGAGGGTATGTGCAATATTGCTAGAGTCTGCTAGAAAGATGAATGATGAAGTAGAATTATATTCCTTTTCATTTGTCCTTTCTTGCACCCCCATATTACCTCCCATAATACAGTTAAATAACCGCCAATGGTATGGCAATTAAGTACCAGATTATCCGTGTAACCATAAGTAAATACGGCGCCAATATTTGTACTTGAAAAATAGTCTTACAACTGCTGGTTTCCCTCTTCTATCGTTCTATTGGTATTCTACAAGGCCACACGAACTTATCCTATGGCCCTTATCTGTGTGCATGCCTTTTTTATTCTGGGCATGTCTTAATCTTACAATTGCCTGACTGCCTTGCCTGCCTGTTGTAAATTGGCAATGCAGCAGACTTGCGACAATTATTCAAACAAATCAATTAAAATTTTCAAACTTCTGACAACACCTCTCTCTTCATTCTTCATTCTTTACTCTACACATCGTAATTTCAATTCAATTTCAGTTCCTTTTTCAAAGTGAAGTGAGTCATCAAAATCAACAAAAAAAAAATTGCTTATGAATGTGCATGTGAATGTGTGTTGTTGTCAACATAATGTTTCTGATTATTTGCCGCCTATTTGACTTTTATGTTTTCACAGCTGTTCCCCTGTGAACAGAACGGTCTGTGCTCCTAAACCCATATATTTTTGTGTGAACGAGTAAGTGAATGTAGTTTATTTGTCTTTACGAAATCGAATCAACAAATAAATGAATGAACGTATGAACGTATGAATGAATGACGGACTGACTGACTGACTGCAAAGCAAAAGGAGCACAAGGAACAAAATAAAAAAGTGTCATCAAAAGCACCGTCTTTTCAATTTCGCTGCTGGAATAGGATAGAATCGGAGACAGAGACAGAGAGACAGAGAGAGAAAGAGTGCGGTTAACAACCAAAGAAAGGAACAGAAAGAAAATCAAAATCAATTGAAATTCTTGCTGAAATCCATACAGTAAACATGGAAAAACGCCTGGAACTGAACTGAACTGAGCTGGAACTGTAGTGAGGAGTATGCCAGTGAGTGTGCATAGCTGTTATTAGCACAACAACACAAAACGAATTGATGACTACTTCAATCGTTTGGCAATCGCTTGGTAATCGTATTGTGTGATGATGATGATCATCTCTCCTCTGTACTGATATTGTATTTAAAAGCATGTGCGCGTGTGTGTATTTGCAAAGAAATGATCATGTCATGATGATTGCAATCATACCGACTGGCTGAATGAATGCCTGAATTGAGTGGCTGAATGGTAAATTCAATTTGACATTTAAACATTATTGCACGTTGCAAATTTAAATTGATTGGAATTTTGTTAAGTTAATCAAGTGGAACATGACATTGACGCTTTTGTTTGTGGCGGAATTAAGCAGCTTAAAGGAGTTGTTCTTCTTCTGCAATGTATTGCCTTATTGGGTCAAGAAATTTTGATCACGTCCGCTTCAAAGCATTTCAAAGTATTTTAAGATAAAAATTGTTTTAATTTAAATTTAAATTTTTAATGATTATTTAAACAGTATTTGATTTCATTGAGACATCTGTTGTTGTTAAGGATTTACGTTATCAAGGTTTCTGTAGACTTAATTGTAAATTAACTACCAATGACGCCTTATGTATAAATTTTCTATCAAAAAAAAAATCCTTTTTTTTCTTTCGTAAGATTTTCTAGCAAAAACTTATAAATTTTGATACACTAGAGATTGGATTTTTTGTTGTTGTTATTCTTCGTTTCAAGTTTCCATAGATGTTTGAAAGTAAAAGGCAAAAATGGAGAAAAAATATCCTTTTTTTTCTCAAAAGCCACTTGAGGCTTACATTGTTCATTTGCGCCTTCATTATCTCAGGATTTGAAAAAGAAAAAAAAAATGGTAGCGCAAGCAAAAGAACAAAAAAGGATTAAAAAAATAAATCACTTGTTTGGCTAGAGAAGAGAGAAAAAAACGAAACGAAACGAAATTTGTTCCGTTTCAAAGACAGTTTCCTTATGCTTTCAAAAGAAAAACCATTCAAATCGAAGTATAAAGTGTACGATTAATGCATAGAAATAACCCAGCAAACATAGTTACAAATACACAGGAGTTTGTCACTAGCAGAGGTCAAAACGAAAGTTACCCTCTAATCGAAGAGTTAGGAAACGTTTGTACGCTAATAAAGAAGAAAAAGGGCACTTTAAATCAGCAAATTTGGTTTCTCCTTTGTCCTGTAATCTATTTGCCTAGTAGCAGCTCAATATACAGTTTTCTACTGAATGTGATCCCCAAGGAATACATGGTGTTATCTTCAGCATACGGTAGAGACGCTAAACGCTGATCTCCATGCTCTAAAAGTGCTAGAAGACTACATTCAAGTCTATTCTAACCCTCAAAAATTTGGATAAAGCCTCACAAAATGCGGTCACATGTTTTTAAGCACACGGAACAGCTATCTGTACTGCTTTTAACCGCTTTGCAGATTGTTCAGGATCATGTGGTCTTTTCTGCCAACAGAAAGGTCAAATGCTCCCCCTGACTTTTGATGACAATAATGAGCATAAATAATGAACAATGTATTGTGAAAATACCGAATCTCATGAGTATGAGACATAGCTGTGGGGCAGTAGAGACGTGTATCTGTATTGCTATTTAGGATCTTCGAGAATATTCCGAATGCTGTACTGATGGAAGAAAGTATGAGGACTTTTTGGTTTTGTAGTTTCAATCACAATCCTTAGGAGTATTTCTACTGGACACTGCATCTAGGGTCCAGGCATAATCAGACGTACATCTAGGTCCCACATTACGACTGTTTTAAGAATTCACAGCCCTGCATAGGTTTTGCAAATAAGATTGCTCCAGGTGTTTCCGAAGGCAAAACACGAATCTGGTTTCAAAATTTTTCCATCACGTCAGGTTTTCGGGAAAAAGGGGTTTGGAACACCTAAAAATAACGTTTTTGGCCATTTTTGAAACATTGTAGAGCTAAACACTGACGTGCTAGAACCATCGCTATTGTCAGAAATTAACAATTGATCTTTGCTCTTTAAAATAAGCCGAAATTGTTTGCATGCACCCTTAAAGTAGGGGGTGAGTTTATGTCAAGGAGTGCAAAAGAAAAAGAAACACATTACGGAGGTCTTTAAAAATTAATCAGATTTACTTGAAAATTGTTACTCAGGGGTTCTTGGGGCCGCTGATTACAGATCTTCATTCAGATTTAAAAAATTCAAAATGGCGGATCCAATATGGCGGTCGAGGTTTATAAAAATTAATCAGATTTGCTTGACCGCCATATTGCATCCGCCATTTTGAATTTTTTAAATCTGAATGATGATTCTAGCACGTCGGTGTTTAGATCTACAATGATTCAAAAATGGCCAATAACGCTATTTTTTTCCTTTTTCTCGGAAATGTGACGTGATGGAAAGTTTATGAAACCAGATTCGTGTTCAACGCGCAAAATGCCTTCGAAAACACTTGGAGCCATCTTATTTGCACAAAAAAGTCCAAATTTGCAGGGCTGTGTTATAGGACTTTCGGTGTTAATGTACGACTCTGTGAGAAACTAGACTGAGGCACCTGGGGCTGGCTGCCTAAGTCATTGTCATCTTTATCAGGATTTGCTGGGTTATGGCCTATTTTTTTTAATTGTTTTCATCCAATTCTAAAACTCATACCAGTTAATGAGCTAAAAATTGTTTAAACAAAACTGTGTTCATTTCTCTTCATTTTTTTCTTGATTTCTTGAGGATTTTTTATTTCTTTTTTTTCTTCTTTCATTCTTCTGTAGATTTCCTTTCAAGGTTTTAAAATTAATGAAGATTTTGTTTTATTTCTTCTTCTTTTTCTATTTCTCCTGGTGTTTGTTATAGAGGCAAGAGAGAAAAAAGGGTTGATTGGTAGCAACACTTGTGAGGTCCTGGCAAAAATATAAAAAACCGAGAAAAAAAGGAGCAGAAATCATTTGATTTTTAATTACGTTGGAATCAAAAGAAAAAACAAAAAAACACACAAAAAAATGGAATTGAAAACAATTCCAAACGGAACTTATGGTAGCTTTCATTCATGGCCTAAAGTGTTACAGTCTCTAAGGACTTTTAGCCAGGATACTTGAGCCACTTTTTCAATGATTCTGTATCGTTTTTGCACGTTTTTTTCTAAATGAAATTGAAGAAAAAAAAGGCAAAAAACAAATCTTAATATTGGGTTTTTCAACTTAATTAAACAGTTTTTTTCGCTTTTCTCTTACGCCGTTTTGTTTTTTTTCTTGTCCTGTTTTTGTTTATTTTTCTTAAACAAATTGTGACGGTTTTGGGATAGAAAATAAAACACCAACTGTCATCATATTGGCCATAACTAATTGACAGCCAAAAGTGATACAGAAAAATATCCTTTAATTAGCAACAAATTATAGAAGAAAATTTTCAATTTTCGTCAAGGCAAATTACACAAACAAAACAAAACACAATGATGAATGATATTTGTAAAGAAGAGATCAGGGAAACTCACGAAAAAAAAAATGAATTCATAAATCAGAAAGTAATGTTTGAGGTTTCAGGATTAATTTTTTTCTTTAGAAATATTCGTACTTTTAAGTACTTTAAGATTTATAACGAAAAACTGTGAATCAGTTTGTTGGATATGCTCATAGTTATGCTCCAGTTTTAGGACTTATTATACCCAAAGAGCCAATGAGCTTTGTTCTCAGCAAAGCCCAAAATGCTGTCCAGTTTCAAATATGCAACACACATACATACATAATTGGTCATTACAACCCTTCAGTCAGGATTACAACCTAGTTTCTCACACCACTTATGTTGTGTGTGATAATTTTATACATGAGTGGTGGGACCTACAGTTTATAGTCGACTCCGAACGACAAATTTTTGAGAAACTTTTCATGGCAATTTTATTTACTCTCAGAGTTTTTGCCAGAAATCTGCTGAGAGGAAGTCGCCGACGAAATACTTTTTGTTTTTTGGTCTGATGTCTGCCCTGGGGCTCGAACCCTGGCTTTACGTCTAATAAGCCAACGCACTACCTACTAGACTATGGCGACTTCAAATCTGCAACACAACTACACCGAATTCCTTCTAGCCATATATCAACAAATGCTGGAGAGCCTTCTATGCTTCTATATTGCCAGGCTATATAGATCCGTTCACTGACTAATTGCAGCTCCTTTGTTATCATGCCGTAGACGAGCCTGGACATACACATGGCTTCTAAATTCTGAGAAATATCTAAGATTTTTTGCCCTGTAGGTTTCTGTGCCTAAGAACCGATTTTATTATGAAACAACAGTTGAGAGCAGTTCTTGTGCTTTTGGCTCCGTCGTTATCAACAGAAATGATACCAGGAGGTCATACATCTGGAGGTCATTCTTGCCAATAGGTACCACAGACCTCGTGCAACGAAACTTATCTACAAGTCGCTCATCCTCCCCGAGCATCTTAATGGCGCAGAAGCATGGCCACTATTAAGCATCGATATTGCAGTCTTGAGACTATTTGAGAGAATAGTCCTACGTAAAATGTGAATTGGCAATGATTTCTACATTCGATTCAGTAGTGAGTTAACAGAGTTACTCAACGACATGGACGTTGTGGAGAGCATTAACATCCAACGGCCCGGAAATCGTTCGAATAAAGAAGAGTATGTTCTAGCAAGACGAGTATTTGATACGGGGACTAGCGGAAGATGGCGAAGAGACCGAATTGAAGAAGCCCTGTCATGGATTGGTAGCAGACGTGCATGGGAGGTTGTGTTAAAGCAGGCCGATAAACAGGTTGTTAATGTCCTACTAAGTAAGTATGTATGGAAGAAAGTCTTTTCCTCAGAAATGAGAAATTCAATGGCAGAACGGCTATTGTCTTAGCTGGTGCTCGATAAGGACAGCAATAGGTTAGGTTAGGTTAGAGGATGTGTACTTGTCAATAAAGACAAGTACAGTACCCAGAGGTCAAATTGACCCATTGTACAACGTCCTTACAGAGGGAAGGATAATGGAGGGATTAAAAAGAAGAGGATGTAGGAAAGGGGAGAATGGGAAGTGGAGGAATTACACAGATAAGACACAACAAAAAGGGGAGGGCGCGACTACAATAATGAAGCCCTAGCGCCTCTCAACCAGCCTAAGCCACTAATGAATCTGTAGAGAGCCTTGATGTCGGCTCTCGACACAGAATTCAAACTCTCAAAGAAGGCCCTGCCAAGGGTCCTCAACTTCATTCTACCAAGGGCTGGGCAGTTACAGAGGAGGTGTTCGACAGTCTCCAACTCCTCCTCATCCCAACGTGCCTTGCAATAGTTCCAGATCCTCTTCAGCGACCTAAACTCGCAGTGCCCTGTGATAAAACCGACAACCAGCCTTAAGCTGGCCTTATCCAAGCCCAGTAGCCAACCTGTTCTCCTATTGTCCACAGCAGGCCATAGACATCTAGAGATAAAACAACCAGATCCGTTCCCACAACGCCTCTGCTCTTCCTCCCTGACCCATCCATTGATGAGGCCACAGAGGTGACAGACCGGGGGGTCAGGACCAACTATCAAATCGCCCCCAGAAAGCGAACCTAACCTAGCGAAGGACAGCAATATCTTTTGTGTGAAGAATTCTTGATATAATCAGTTCTCTTGTATTTTGGATGTGTCTGTGTAGGTTATTGTTACTACACATCTCTAGGCTTGTGATCTACGGGCTTTAAAGCGATTTCGCTTTATTATTAGGAACAATTTAATGGTTTGGATGACCTAGACTTAGATTGCGATAGAGATCCTTTCATTGGCTCTGAAATTTACTGACGACTGTTGACTATGAATGTCGTCTTATGACGTAAATATCTTTCTATTTTTATATCAAATAATCGAAAAATTTCAAACTCTGGAACATAAAAAAACTTCGATTTATTTATTCTTTTGATGGTATTTTTAGCAGCAGCAGTTTGAGTTCCTTCATAGCAAAGTAAACACTTTAATCACGTCAAAAGAAATTTATCTTCAATAAAAAGTTGACGGTTAAGTATGAGAATACAGGGTAAGAAGGCTAAGTAATAAAGGCAATATAAAGATGATTTTGTTTAACAACAAATTTTTAAAAAAATAAATCTGTCTTGTTAACAACATTAAGCTGTCTGGATAATCTGTTGTTAAATAAAACATCAAAGTCGATAACTTCTTTAGGTTTTCTTTTCTTTTTTCTTAAAGAAAAGAAAAAGAAAAAATGTTGGAGAAAAAAATTGATTTGAAAAGAAAAACTAAAAGAAAAAAACAAGACAATTCAAAAACGTTTTAAGTTTCGATGGCAAACAATGGCATTAAGAGATAACCATTGGAATACTGTAAACTGCCATAAAATTTAAAAAAGAAAAACAAAAAAACGTTGTAACAATTAGTATTGGATTACAGAATGAATGTATATGACAGGATATTCCACTACATGGTATAGAAAAACAAGGTTAAAGTCATTTATTTTCCAAAAAGGACTTTAACAAGCAATTCTTGAAACAATTTGTGTCACTAACATTTCCTGCATATAGAGAAAGCTGAACAGGACACTATTTTCAATAATGAATTGTAAATTAAGAATAGAAGACCATACCACCACAAATAATAAACAACAACAACTTAATTTAACAAGTCCTTGCATACCTCTACCACACCTACTTTTTTTTGTAATTTTTCACAATGAAAACTATTGTCCGGCATTACATTGGAAACTTTGATTAAAAAAAAAGAAACACAGAAACTCTTAAAACAATTCCTCATTTATTGTTGTTATTGTTACTAAATAAACTATAAGTTTTTGTTTGTTGCAAAAAGAGGACTCTTTTTTTTTGCTAAATCCTGCTGTGTTTTGGGTTCAAACCGAACGACTAAGAAATTGTAACAATTCCTGTCGCAAAAGTTCACTTTTAACAACACTTGACATTTGTTTGTGTTTGGCAATATAATTTATAAACAAAAGACAAGTGATTTGCTACCAAAATACCACAAGTCTTCAATGGCCAGAGGTCATCCTCAATATTTATGACAAAAGCAGCACAAAACAATTGTCTTTAAAAAATCAATGAACAAAAAACGACAACAAACAGCAACAAAAGGGAGGAGTTGTGAACAAAAAAGGATGGAAAAGGTTGAAGGAAAAGTGGCAAGTCCTTCTTTGCGAAGTAAATTATTTTGACATAAATTTTGGCAAGTTAAGTTCCACAAAGTCGCCGTAGTCTAGCAGGTAGTATGTTTGCTTATTAGATGTAAAGCCAGGGCTCGAGTCACATGCCAGACATCAAGACAAAATACAAAAAGTATTTCTTCGGCGACTTCCTCTCAGCAGATTTCAGGCAAAAACTCCCTGAGAAGTAAATAAAATTGCCATGAAAAAGTTTCTCAAAAACCTGTCGTTCGGAGTCGACGTTAACACGTTCATCGCCATGTCAGTCATATGTGTCTGACGCTAAGAAGTTCTACATGAGCCATGTCAGTCATATGTGTCTGACGAACGCGATTTGGTAAATCACAGATGTCCGACGCAAACGACTCTGTGTTCAAAACAACTGGTTAATACTTGTTGTATCTTTTTGTATCTTGTTTGGATGCGTCAGCCATATAAGACTGACAAGGCTTGTCGAGAAAAAAAAGGTTTAATATAGGGCCATGTCAGTCATATATGTGTGACATAAAAAATAGTGTTTTTCCGGGAATTTTGGCAAAAAAAAATTTTGTGATACATTAAGTTTCATTGATACATTTTTAACTAAATTATCTAATAAAGTTACCGTGGCCCATTAGAAAATTTTTCTGATATTATCGTGGCGATAATGTGGGTGAGAAAGTGGTGTGAGAAACTAGGACGTTGTACAATGGGTCAATTCGACCTCCGGGTACTGTACTTGTCTTAATTGACAAGTACACGTCCTCTAACCTAGCCTAAGTTCCATAAAACATTTAATTTTCGATGTGTAAGTCAGATAAGTATCGGGTAAGTTTCTAATCAGAAAGCAAATCCCAGTCCTGGACTACTCTGATCAATGGAAATTTAGTAAACAAAAGTCACTTCCTTACTTACATACGTAATTGGTCATTGTAACCCTTTAGTATGGATTACAACCTAGCTTCTCACAGCACCCATGTTGTTTGTGTTACTTTTTATAAGTGGCGAGACCTGCAGTTACAAGTCAACTCAGAACGCCTTTATACTTATCCATAATCGACTTCGAAAAAGCACTTAAATTAGAATGTATGGAGAGACTAAGGATTTATGCCGTGGTACCACGTGTTGTGTTTGCAATGAACGCAAAATGAATACTTTCCACTGCCTAACTCTAAATCACACAAATTTTATTAAAGGAAGATAGCTGTAGGAGGACACATACCGATAGTTAACTGAAGCCCAGGGAGATTATTTTTTATATACACCCCATCAACACGGACTTGGCAAATTTAACTGCCGCATATTCCTATCCTTGGATAATAATTTTTAAGAAACACACGCCACCGTTTATTTCGATGCCGACAAAGGCGTTTGTATGACGGAATATTCATGGAATACGATCAAAATTGCTTCAACAAAAGTAAAGTTCAATTGCCAAACATTGAATGTTCCCAGCTTTACTTTAAATTGTTCTTACTAGAGTACTCTACCTCAATAATCCATGATTTTCATTTGTTCATTAAACACATTTTAATTCGTGTCTCCTGTCATCCATCAATAATCATTTGCTAACCAATAAGCCACAAACATTTTCAGAATTTCCTTCACTTCACTCTCACTCCTGGGTATTTCAAACCGATTTTCCTCTATTAAACTCCACATTATTTTACGCAATGATGTGTACATGTGGTTTTTAGATTTCATTAAACAAAATTTATTATTTCGTAACAAAATATTGCAAATTTTTAATAATAAAACAAACCGAATAGCCATTGAACATATTCCCTTTTCTGACTTCCATTCCTTTAATAAGAAAAGAAAAAAAGCGTTCTCAAAGGATGATTTGACATAAAGGACATTTGTGGTGTATGAAGTATACATACATACATATGTATGTGTTTATAGGAATGTGAGTGCGAGTGGGAGTGCGATTGCGAGTGTCAAACATGTTTTATAGTGGCGTATAGATCTCTTTTAACATTCGTTTTCTAATTAAATAACATTTCTTTCCCCCTTTCGATGGTAGGGGTAGGGGTATGTGTATTTGATTTTGTTGGACGCAAATGTTTTTAATTGTAATACGTAAACTAAACTTTGGTTAAGCAAACAACAACAATAAGAACAACAAAGAAACATCAGTTAAAATAACAATATTAAACAGAAGAATGGCAATAGCAACAGAAACAACAACAACAACAAAAACTACAATAGCAGAAATAGTAATAGTAACGTAAATAACCAACATATTTTCAATAATGCAGACACAGACAGACAGACACACATATGTATTCATACCCCAACAAGAGTCTTCATAAAATCCTTATTTTTTGGCATATATTGCAGCCTTTAAATATTGACTGCGCCATGCATGCACATATCCAAGTAATCACATTCATTCATTCATTCATGCTTTCATTCAATCAACCATCAGTCGTCGTCTCTCTTACATTGTATTCATTGACTTGGACTACACATCTTCCATACAACCACTATCATAGCACATTTACCACCACCGCCACCACCACAACATACCAAATGAATAGCAAAAAAAAGGACATACTTATACACAAACATACGCACACACACACACACAAATTTTGTGTAATTATATTGACTGGATATTTGTAAATGAGTTGAGTTCACTTGCACGCACATACATACTTAGTTAGTCATCCTTTCTAATGTGCGTCTGTGTGTGTGTTTATCAGTCTGTGTGTGTGTTTATAGTTTGTTTTGTAAGCATCATCATATGTTGCTGCCGTTATTGTTGTTCGAAACTCATCATTATTGTCAGCTTTAAGCCCCAGTTATTTCGTCCGTCTATCTGTTTATACTGCTGCCATCTATCCAATCTGTTTGCTGTCCTTTGCTTTCATCATTTAAGCAGTTATTTACTGTATGCGAGTGTGTGTGTGTATGTGAATTTTAGTCATTCCTTTATAGTCTGTGTTTGCATTTTAAGCAGCAGCCGCAGTAATAGCAGTAGTTTTACAAACTCATCATAATATTATCCACCTCCTGCTCCTGCTAGCTATGTATTCCTTCTTGTCATAGTCCTTTATCCCTTTGCTCATTTACCATTTTGCATATTTGTTTTCATTTTCGTTCTGTTGTGTTCTGTTTTGTCTTGTTTAGTTTAGTTTTGCTTTGCCTCTCTAATTGTCATTGATGGTTAGAATTTCGTGGACAAAAACAACAAAAACAACCAAAATTGGTAATATCAAGTAGTGTTAACGTGGTTTTAGCCTCAATAGTTTTGTTATCTTTACTTCAACGACATACACACACATACATTTACATACAATTACGTTGTATCAACATGTTTTTGTACCTCCTGTTGTCCTGCGTGTATTGTTTGTTCAATGGTTTGATGATGTCGATGATGCCAGTGGAGGTTTTGATGGAAAATTAACAACACAGCTGCGACCACAATATTTAAGCATTATTTGCGTGGGTTATTATAGATTATAACTTGGCCAAGAATACTGTTGTTGTTGTTGTTCTTGTCATTATTGAAGAAGATGCCAGTAAATAAGAATCGATTTTTGAAGAATTTCTTAGAAAATAGAATTTTATTCTGACCCTACCGTGCTGTATTGCACGTGTATTTTAAACTAAACTCTGCTCTGGTCTAGTATTTTGCGGGAATTTCGCCATTTTAGTAAGTGTGGGGTGCCATAACCCTCTACAGTACCACATTGCCTTACTGCTAGTGAAATACTTCGCAGTTTTTCCACTTCCAGCCATCCATTGCCACAGATACTGTGGTATCGTAATGGTCCTCAAGATTTTCTCTGCTTTAGTGCTTGTTTAAGCGAACTTATCTGTCAGGCTACACTTTAACTTGCGAGGTAAAGTCACTAGGCTCTGGCTAATCACGGAAACCAAGTCCATTTAGAACACCTAATCTAACTAGACTCCATCTTAGAAACCTCATTGCATATAAAATGAAATGCAGACTTATTCAGAAGCTGTAACAACAAGGAAGAAAAGGAGACCACGAAACATGTTCCATCACCAGAGACGAAGAATTCTTGGACAACCAGAATTTATTGACAGAACATATGGGGCCAGAGGTGATGTCGAATTTTTCTTGGGCATAATTTCGTTAAATTTTGTAATTTTTTTCTTATTATTTATAAGCCTGTACACTAAGGATTCACCTTTGGTATCTTGGAGGCCGAATTTGTCCTATTCATTATGCGGTAATGAAAAATAACAAATGTTTTCATAAACATGCCACATGCCACAAATAAATCACTCAATTCAATCATCTTGAAAATTGATAACAAACCATTTACAAATGACAACTAATCATATTACAACAACAAAAAACAAAAACAAAAGAGAAGAAATATTAAAAAAACCAAAAAAAGGAAGCTTTGGCCCCCTTAAATAGGCAATGAAAATTTTGTTTTTCAAAAAAAAGGAAAAAAGAACATGGATTGAAAGAAATAAAATCAAAATTACCGCACGTGTCCTTCCTTCTTAAAAAAAATTAAAGAAAAAGCGATAAAAAAAGAACAAAAAGCAACAAGAAAGTAGAAAAGAGAATGGGAATGAGAGAACAATCTATTGTTGCAACAACGACAAGCAATTGACCACTGATATTGCCCAACAACGAAAATGCTTAACAATTCAAATATTTTTCTTCCTAACCCCGGCTCCACAAATGGCTATGGCTGTAGCATAATGAAATGATGTGTATCAATGACCTCAATTCGTAGACTCATTTGTGATGCCTGGCACGCCACTCGTTTTACTCATTTTATAACCCTGGTAAGAGCATACAAAGTGGTTTCAATTCTTGTATTTTTGTTTTTTCACAGTATATTTCTTTTTTTAATATTCTATACTCTGCTCTGCTATTCTATAGCCTTTTGGAGAATTTTTTATTTTCAATAAATTTTTGTGTTAAAAAAAAAAGAATGAATGAATGCCAGATAAATAGGATGGCAGTCAGTCAGGCCGGTTAGTCAGGGAAATGTTTTTACAATTGATTTGTACGCATACGATTTGCGTGTTTCTAAAGAGTGCCATGGCAATAACAACAACAACAACAACAACAGCAGCAGGAACATGAAAAAAGAAGACCGAAATAAAAGGCTGAAACTCTATGGTTTTCTGTTTTTTTTTTCTTTGACAATTGCTAACTCCCCATAGTATTGTATTTGTTGGTATAATCAGTAGGAAAAGTTAAGTGATTTCCTACGTGATATTTGATTTGAAATAATATTTTAATTTATCTCTTCGAAAAATAAAATAAAAAATACATGTGAGTCTAAACAAATACAAAAAACAAAAATTCCTTTAAAAAGCTTACAAGCGCTTACGAGGGTAGTCTAAAGAAGGAGTACCCAATCTGTACAATAATTTTTCAAAGCCACACGATACAAATACACACTAACACTAAGAATACAATGAACGTGTTGACTATCTAAAGCTGCACACACACACATATGTACACGAACCTGGTTGCGCCTGGTACCAACAACATGTATGTGACAAAAAGGGATAAACAACATAAGCAAAGTACACAAACAACAATATATTAGCAATAGAGCTCTCGAGAAGGCGAGATCACGAACCTTCCACTTCAAGAATGTTCGTTAGACTGGTTGTGTCGGACTATGAAAGGGCTGGACAAAGCAGGAAGCAGTCAGTAAGAATTCAGTCAGCCTTGTGTGAAATAAGTCGTGGTTGTAAAGATCCAGTGAATACTTGTGTGAACTAGTAAAGTGAATAAACAGATTATTATTGTTGTATCGTTAAGTTGTATACGGTGCAACACAAAAGTAGTGTAAAGAATAAAGAGAGTTCAAGAAAAACTAAACACATATTTTTTTTTACTTGGTTTGCAATTAACGAACTCATATTTAAACGTTTTTAAAAAGGTAAAGCGTAACAGTATCATACTAACCTCCTAACCACAAATTCTTTACTTAAAAATTTTTTAACAAACTTTTTTAATTCCTGTTTTAATTTTGGCTCTTTAAACTTTTTTTCTGTTATTTATTTTCCCAATAAATATTTGATTTTGATTTTATTTTTCTCTCTCTCTCTCTTGCTCTTTCCTCTTTTCTTTTTGGTAAATTGTTCTATCAATTACTTAAAATATCTTACTTAAACACAAAGTACTCTAACAGAATGAAGCATAAGTTTGAAACTTTATAACGGAACTCGAACACCTGTGTTAGTATATCCCATACCACCTAGCTTCCCTGGCTAAGCTCAAGTTCATAAGACAATTTGCGATAATTGTTTTCTTATAGATAAACCTTCAGATTCGCTTGTCTTTTTTTTCTGTATTTTTTTTTTGGTTTTTCGCAAAGCTTCTTAAGCAAAAGGCAAAGAAAAAAAAAAGAAGAAGCAGGGGGGAGGGGTATATGAAGAGAAGTTGAAGTTTAAGTAAATGTATTTGAGTAAAAAGTAAATAGAAAAATTGGTTTGAAAACAGGAAAACTTTTTACCTCTTAAATTTCGGTAAAAAAAAAAAAAAAGGAACGACACTGAGAGGAAAATTTGTTAAAACATGACTGGGTAGAGCATTGAATGGAATATATTCCCCTTTAGTTCACTGCCTTTATATACATAAAGTACTTCCATATTTTACCTTATATGGTGACATTACCTTTAGGTTCGTTGAAAAAGATATTTTTAGTTTCTCTCAGTGTATTTGTGAAAGTAATTGTATGTAAGTAAGTGACAAAATGAGTGTATGACAATCGTTGCATGTGTTTTTCATGCTGAAATTGGTTACATTTTGGTAAAGATTTTTTAAGTAAATAAAAGAGACAAAATTCTTCTTAAAATCTCTTAAGAATTTACCATTGGGGTATGGAAGGCAAGTAGTTGTTGCCACAGCCCAACAGCAATAGTTTTGAAAACTCAATTCATATGTACATTAGTTTGTCATTTACACACTCATTCAGTCAGTCATTTAGTCATTCATCCATACATATGTATGTATGCATATGTATGTGTGTACAGTACAAATGAACATTAGTTTTACTGTGTAATTAATTCAAATCCTGCTAATTGCATTTTATTTATTTTTCCAATGCGTCTATGTGTGTGTGTTCACAAGTTTTTCAATTTCTTCTTCTTCTTCTTCTTCGTTTTTTTATTGCTTCCACTGTTGTGTGTGTGGGGGGAGTGTTTAAAATATAAAGAAAAACAAATTTCTTGCAAGTATTTTGATATTAAAAAAGTTTAACAAAATTTATATGAAATTTACTTGTAAGCAAGCGAATGTGTACGTGCGTGTGTAAGTAAATTGTCTGTGTCTGCTGCCACACTAAAAAAAAAATATAGAACGGGAATCTGTGGCACTTTGGAAGCAGTGCAACAGCAGATTTTTCAAAATGTCATTTCATTTGGCTACCGTAATCAAAAGTGAATTACACACGCGTGCCTTTTCACGTAAATCATCGCGCAAGGTTTTGCTTCATTTTATGCTGTTCAATGCATGGCAATATCCTGCGATTTTAGTTTTTTTTTGTTTGCGTTCTTCTGCATTCAACAATTTGTGTATTGTTGTGTTGACCAATGCGCAGGAGTTTGATAATTTATTAACTTGCAGATAATTTTATACAATAGCCAGCAAGCAGCCCAGCAATAGCACAACACAACAAACACAACACGGCAATATCTTGCAATATGTTATGCATTATTGTTGAATGCAACATACATATGTATGTATAGCAATTGCTGGCAACATCTCATCGCATCTCTTCTCTAAACGAGGCCATGGCCAGCCAACTCCAGCCTAAGCACAGCAAGCAGCCAAACTCATTTGCTTTAATTTTTCTTGTCCGCAAGCATTGTTCCCCGAAATCTATTGTTGGTCCCCCAAATAACACCTACAATGTCGCCAGACCACGCAAATTGTTTCCTGTGCTTTTAAAAGCCTTTATAACACGATATTGAATTTCTTTTTCTTGTTTTTTTCTTGTTTACAAAAATGAAATTTTGTTTTAAAAAGTCTCACCTAAAAAGCGTAATTCATGCCTTAGGCCATACCCGAGGTGCAGAAGTTAACAGCCATTGCTTTGCTATACGATTAATCAGCACCTATTTAAAGTTTAGTTTTTTGGCAAAAGAAAATTTATGGCTTTTTAATGATTTCATATAAATTGGTTTGAATTAAAACGAATATGAACCACAGCGTAGGCGTATTAGTTTGGGGCATCCTGTGTAGAATTCAGAAATAAAAGCCAGGATTAATGGGGTATTGATGAACGGAATTAGTATTGAAATCAAAGGAATACAAATTGAAAATAAAGCAATTGATTCGAGGATTTTAAGCGAAAAAAATGGCATGGTAAGCGTACGTTTATTTGAGGCAAACCTAAGCAAATATTTCGAAACAGAGAATTTATTCAATGTATTATGCTTTTCAAGGAGGCTTAACCCTAAGTGTACTTCTTTTTCTTCAATCAATTCTCTTTAGTTTTCTGAAATCTGTTCTGTATTCCGAGCTGAGAGCAGTACCCCAGCTAATGCCATACCCATGTAGCCATTACCGATCTGCAAGCTGATCTATGAGTCGATTAGAGAACAATTTCCTCTTCTCACTTACTTCAAAGGAAATAAGCCCCTCACCAATCTAATTGGAGAGAGAGAGAGAGTGTTCATCATACTTATTAAGTAACAAATTGATCGTATCTCTGTTTTTTAATTGTTTTAAGTGATATATTTTTTCTCTATTTTGAAATTCAATTTTCATTTATTAAATGACCATTTTACTTATGCTCCACTTCTGAAAAATATGAACAAAAAATTTTTTATATGAAAACCCTGCCATAAAATTCTATTGCTAACAACCTGTTACTTTAATTGACATTAAATTTAATGCTGATGAAAGTAAATGTCATTAAAAACCCTCAACATAGAGCCAGCCATACAGTAAAAATCAAACAATAAACCTGAAAGTATGCTTCAACATTTTGAAAGGCCACAGAGTTTAAAAGGTAGAGAGCTACAGACGGTTAAGTTGAGAGTATAAAACAAATGATGACACAATAAGGCTGTAGTCATTTCTATTAATAATATTACAAGGGAACATATTCCAAAAAAAATGTCATTTTTTTTTAGCGAAAAATGGCTTTCGAACAAAAAAATGTAACACATGAGCCGCAAAATATGCTACAAAAAGTAAAAAGAGAGAGAGAGAGAAAGAGAGAGAAAAAAATATCATTAAATTGCAGTGGCAAACCAAAGAATTTACATGCAAATAAGGTATAAAATACCAATACAAACAAACACTGACTCGGGGAAATATTTAAGGCATTGCATGTATGTATATACCAGCAGCAGGATACTTCTTCTAAAAGACTTTCTGTTGTATTGTTTTTGGCGGCATTATTTTTTAAACTTTTTTCACTTTTTGCCAACCATATTGTGTAGGTGTAAAATGATGTTAAGTTTTGTGCAAAAACTATCATCTAAAAAGACACAAAGTGTGGGTGTGAGTGTGCATAATAACCAAGTGTTTCCCCGAGTACCATGAAAATCAATATCCAACATTCTGGTTTGCTGGCTTAAGGGAACTAAAGCCATAGAAAGACAGAAAGGGAGTGAGAGTTGAAGTTGAAAGAAATTATACCGCTAGAAAATTGTTTTGTCTTGTGCGTTTAAAATACCAATACCAACACACACTCTCACTTACTCATACTCTCTTTCTGTCTCTTTCTCTTCATAGAAATAAAATTGATGCTGTGTTTGGAGTATGGCCATGTATATGGTTGCATATTTAATGTTGCATATGTTAAGGCGCAAAATGAAATTTAAATCTGACACTGTATGTTATATGAACATATGTTAAGGAAAAATTAACGGTCTTCGTAAACATTTTCACTGAAAACAAAAACGATAACAACTACAACAACAACTACAACAAGTAAGACAATTTTCTTTAAACAGTTTTTCAAATGTTCTCACATATACGGTATATTTACGGCAAGGAAACCTAGGATAAAAAAACCAGCAACAACACTGCAACATTTGTAATTGCGGTAGAATCCTATACAGGCAACTAACCAACATACATGCATGCATGCATGCTTCAGTAGCATACATACATATGTATGCAACAAAACTATTCGTTGAGATAATTTCATATTTTGTGGCATATTGTCTTATAAACACTGACGAAGTATTTTAAGTGTATGTATGTGTCATATGTACAGCTGTATGTATGGGGCTGTATTTTCTTAAGAGTTTTTCAGTGTTTGGTCACGAAAATTGAAAATTACTTTTTACCCAATTGCTAAAACCCCTGCTCAACACCCTCGAAAAATATCGTGCCAGTGATGTCGGCGGCTGTAACAACATTCTAAAGGTTATTAAAATAATTTTTGAGGGCATAATTTAGCACCGTCGAATATTTCGCAAAACTGTACAAACATGGCCATACAATTTTGCATATGTTCCTTCTTCTAATGGTTGATGCGTAGTAGTAGTAGTAGTAGTAGTTCTTAATAGAATGTTTCAACAAATATTGAGTTTTAATTAGAAATTTTAGACTTTGAAGTGTAAGAAGACAATTAAAAAACTAAAAAAAAAAAAGTTTCTTGGAAATAAAGTAACTTAAAATTGTTCAGAAAACTACATGAAATGAAATAGAATATTGTTTTTAACTACAGAAAAAAAACAGTTAAATAAATATTCGCCATGAAATAAGGCAGAAATGGGTGTTCACAAGTGCCTATCGAGGCGACTGTCAGTTTAATCTAGCCTGCAAATTGGTCAGACCGAAGATCTCATGTCCGCAATACTTCAACAATTACACAAGTTTTGGCAACACTTCTCTATGTCCTTTTGGGGACCCTTGACTCGAACCCTAAAGTCTCAAAATATTGAGCATACAGGGACACCATAATATCAACAAACTCAAACCAAAAATTTTTTTTAAATTCAGTTATACAGAAATATTGAAGTTATTTAGTATTCTAAACCCTATTCAAACTGGATCACAGCCTGTTGCCTCCTAAAAACCCCATTTTTTAAATTTTTTCATAATTTTTTCAAAAGTTTCCCTCCTTTCATTGTAAATTATGCTCATTTCTGTATCCATAAATCACTTGTTGTAACCATAAATAAGTGGATTTGTCAATAATATGCGCTTTTTTCTATATGCTATTGAGAAGAGAGTGAAGAAGTCTTCATAATCATGGGCATAAGTAACTAAAAGTATGCTTCAAAAAAGAAGTAATTCTTAGAATGTCTTTTTATACAAAAATATCACATACGTATTTCTATGATGATCCAATAAAGTACTTAAGAGTTCATATTAAATAAAAATATTTTTTTATTTTTTTCTCAAGAAAAAAAAGAAGACAACCTAACAATGGAAATAAACCAAAATCTTAACATACTTAAAGGGATACAAAGAATAAACAAAAGAATAAAAAGAAAACATTGAAGTGCAAAAAATAGCAGAGGATTGTAGTTGAAATATAAAATAAAATGTTAAAATTGTAAAAATTTAATTTATATTGAAGTCTACTCTTGGGCTTTAAAATATAAATAATTAAAGCATACTTTTAGGAATACGGAGTAATAAGTTCTAAAGCTTCTTATTAACAAAAGTACGAAATATACAACTTACTTCGATGGCTGTCAGTCAAGGTATTAATTAGTATAGGTGTTCTATATCTCTAACCCCTACTGTATTCTTTTTGCCAATTATTTGATTTCGATTGTACATGTGTATGAGTAACAAAAAAAGTATTGCATACTTTATGGCTGTGTATACCACGTTTCTTTTCTGGTTATAAATGAAAATAAATGTTTTGATGGTTAACGAAATGCAATGCATGATTTATAGACTCTTAAAGTAACATTTTTGCTTCCCTTTTGCAAGGGGGGTGTGATGACGCTTTACTCAGGAATATGAGGAATGGAATGTATTGAATATTTGTAGATAAACAGTAATCATATGAGTAGAAGTTGGTGTATGGCAAAGATACTGCTACCACAGTGCCATGTCTAAGTATGTGTTTGACATTTGCCAGTTTTATAAAACGTGAAAATATTTCAAGTGTGTCTGCTGGAAATTATTTATACAAATACACATACACAGAGAGATACACATGAGAAGTTCAACTACATACTTCAACAAAACAGAAAAAAAAATAAAAAAAGAAAGAATGAAATGAAGTATAATTTGGAAAGCAAAAGAAAAAAAGAAGAGAAAGAAAAAAAATAATATTTTTACGAAATAACAAACATGATTTATATGAAATTTTTACATTTGTTAAAAGCAGCTTCTTCTCTCTATTCTACTATAAATGTGAACAGAAAAGATATGCATGACAAATTATGTTACTCGAAACAGGAAGTATTGCAGAGATAGGAAGGAGATAGACAGGCAAGCAAATAACAGCCTTAAAATATACTACAATATTGAACGCTAATGCCCCTTTGGTTATCTCCATGTGAAGGTATAAGTCTTATAAGATAGTAAATAGCATATATGTTCATATAGAGGTATTCAACTCATAAGTAGATTTCACGTATGTTTGCAAAGTAGTCACGGTATGCAGCCTGCTTGGAAGTTGATTACTTGGACGTAAGGCCATAATTTATAGTCAAAAAAGAGTTGTTAAATATACAATATTTTTTACATTTTCAAATTTAAAAATAAATAAATTCAAGAGCACAGCTTTAGGATAACCTGAACAGACAGAGACGGCCCCTCTTCTACTGTATTCAACCTATTCCTACAAAGAATCGAATAATCCCGGAAAAGATGCTCTATCAACTTTAACTCTAGCTCACCTTCACATAATCTACTGAACTCAAGTTAAAATCTGTTCAAGATACCCATAGGAACCTGGCATAGCAATTTCCGTGCAAGGAACTTAATCACCAGTTTCACTTTTGATTGATTAAATTCCAGCAGAGTGCTAGTTGTACCATTGCCAATGACTGTAATACATTTTCATTAGAAAAATCCTAAAAATATGCTTCGATTTTTTATTTTCCTTGCATTAAATGAAAAATGATAATGGTTTAGAATACCATTTTGTTCATATTGATTTACTTTATTACAAAAATTATTCAAATACGATATTTAGTATATTTCCTATTTCAAATTTAAAATGAGTAAATTTTAAAGCATACTTTTAATAACTGAAACATGTTTGTTCCACAAAGTATGCTTTAATAAAATAAATAAGCTTTTAACCCTCAGGTGTCTAATAATTTAGAATTTGTTAATTAATTTTTTTTCGTTGTTTTTGTCTATTTTTTTATATTAATTTTAAAAAATATTTCAAATATTTTTCCTAACAAAAAACGCAAAGGAAAAAAATGTTTTGTTTACTTTCGGAGATGACATTTAAATTCATAAAAAATTTTCCTGTACTAATGACATCTGCTTGATTTTCTTACATTAGCAGGGCTTTTATAATTTCAGCATTCAATCTTCTTCTGATAGTAGCAGGCCTTGTCTTGTCTTGTCTCACCCACCCACCCTTAAAAAAGTGACCAGCTATAATCAATTTACCTTCAGGCCGCCTGTAGCAAAGGACGAAGAATAAATTTATCAAATATTCAAAAGGAAATGCAAACAAATGTCTCTAAACAAAATGGAAAAAATATGAAAAAAATTGTTTAATTTCCCTAAAAAAAATTAAAAAGTTTCCTTCTTAGAATTGGAAACAAAAAAAAGACCAGAAATTTTATATTTTCCTGTGTTTTTCTACGAATCCCTAAGGACAAGTTTATTTCGTTAAGCTGAGGACGAATACAAGAAAAAAAACGTAAGTAAATGAACTCTGGTACCAATAGCCCATGTTCTATGGCTTTATCATTGAGTATTTTACATATTTTAGGCGTAAAAATTAATCACTTATTTCATGATAATGTAGACTACAGGTAGGACAGCATCATATTGTCGGCCGCATTCACCCCAATGCCCTCATTATCCTCTCTATCGAGCTTAAGCGTTGGCAAAAGTTGTTAAGTGGGCCTGCCTAATGTAACAATTTTTCAAATTGTTGATTTGTTTTCCAACATTTTTTTCTACACCACCACCCTCTTTCTCCCCCTTCCTTGTGTTTGTTTTTTATTTCGAAATTGGAAATATAAAAAAATGAATGAAGATTCAAGGAAGAAAAAAAGCCAAGAAAAATGTTTTCCTAAACAAATTGGGCGATGAGCCATAAGATGTTTATTTCCTTTAAGCTTGTCATTTATGGCCAAATGGTTTTCCTGGTAAAAATGAAAACGAAAACGTGAAATAAAATAAAATAAAGAAAAAAATTGAGGTGGCATATAACAATATTTCCTTTCACTTAAGTTACTGTGGTCATAAATGTTTGAATAAAAATATTCCTATACTTTTAGGCGGGCATCAAGAAAAATCATTAAATTTGAAGTTGAATTATAAAGATAGAGCCAGAGAGACTATTAAATGTAATGGCAGGAGAGAAATATAATTAGAAACGTTTTTCCTTTTTCATATTAATTTAAATAAATTTTTCAATATTTTTTAGCGCTTAAAAGTAGGCTGTAAAATATGTAGTTTTAGATAGCTTTAAAGTATGCCACTGAAATTTTGTCGACCAGGAACCCAATTGAGGGTTCAATCTTTGACAATCCAAAATGTGGTATAGAGATCCAATGGCCGCTTTACTGTAAATATGCTTACATCACCATACCTGATATCGAATTCGTACGGCCGAAATTTTAATAGCCATTATTTTAGCCTTCAGGTTACTTAATATAATAATCATATTCATTATTGGAAGCATTTTCTATAATACAAATTTCAGCACAAAAGTAGGCTATGATAAGTTAAAATACAATAAAGCCTAAAAGTAGGCAATGAATTCTTTATTTAAGTTTTGGAAATATCTTAGGGACCACGTAAAATCCTCGATGTTGTTAAATTATTAAAATTTTTCATTCGCTGTTTTGTTTTTCGTGACATGTGCCGAACATGATATATAAGTAAACATGGAGACTTTATTATAATAAATCGGTTTATTACAATAATATCTAACACGTTTGAATGCGGTACAAAAATTTTTCTGACTTGTGATTTTGTTTTATTTGCTGGTAATTTTTCATTGGATGCCACACATCATAAACCAAAGCAACGAAGTGGAATACTCAACACCTTCAAACTAAAGAAAAAATATACGAATGAATAGGAAAAATAAAAGGCAAGGATATGAAGAAAAAAAAAATGGCAACTGTTGGTGGCAGTCAGTCGTGAACAAGGTGAATGGTGAATGGGTGAATGGCGGAACTGGTTTGAGGTTATAAATTTTATTTCTAAACACAAATCACACGCGGTTTAAAACAAAAATCCCTTTCCGTACTACTCACTACGCCTTCAAATTACATGAGTATGTGTGTGTGTATGTGTGTTTGTGAGTAACCACCAACACAAATGTAAAATGTCATCAACAGTTAACTAAAGAAATGCATCATGCATAATATACCGTTGATAATTTGTTATATTCTGTTAAAAAAAACACGAAAAGAAATACATTGTAAATGTATGTGTGTTTACATTTGTATGTGTGTGTTTGTATAATTTTTTAAATTACTTCATTTCATTTCTTACCATATTTTTATATTCTCTATTATTATTATATCTTTTTTTAACAAAATATTCATTTTTTCTTTCTTTCTTTTTAGATTTTGCATTGTATGGCAATGTACGTACAGTTGTGCTCATAAGATGGCAACAATTTTGAATGTGTGGACGTGACATATTTAAATGAATCTGTTTTGAGGATTTCTTGAAAAGTTAAAATAAATACACAAATCATTTACTTTTTTCTTCATACATACGTAAAGCTTAATTTGTTAACATATGTAAAGAAAAAAAAACCAACAAAATAACAAAGAATTTCAAAAACAAACGAGTATAAAACGATTTATTTAAATTTGAAATAATTTCAAAATAAAAAAACCTTAAGGGATTTTCAAATAAATCTGCAGCAATTTAGACAAAAAGGGAATCAACAACAATTTCAAATACAAATGAGGGTCTTAGAAATCACAATTTGAATCGCAATGCAATCACACATTACATTCTAATTTTTAGAAGCAGTATAGTAAGGATCAAATGTATTTACAAGGACAAGGATTGAACCTAAAACCCCAGGCCGTTAAAATAACAGACAAACCACTATGCTACCAATTAATTGGAATCCTTAAAGTTTTATTACAAGCCCTGAATGAAGTAAAATTTCAATAATGTTCTGAGAATGTGGCAATGGAAACCAATCATAGGTTTATTTCCCTAAATATATGCTACAGTTTTCATAACTTCAATTTTTTTTTATTTTCCCAAACATTTAACCAACAAAATAACAAAGAATTTCAAAAACAAACGAGTATAAAACGATTTATTTAAATTTGAAATAATTTCAAAATAAAAAAACCTTAAGGGATTTTCAAATAAATCTGCAGCAATTTAGACAAAAAGGGAATCAACAACAATTTCAAATACAAATGAGGGTCTTAGAAATCACAATTTGAATCGCAATGCAATCACACATTACATTCTAATTTTTAGAAGCAGTATAGTAAGGATCAAATGTATTTACAAGGACAAGGATTGAACCTAAAACCCCAGGCCGTTAAAATAACAGACAAACCACTATGCTACCAATTAATTGGAATCCTTAAAGTTTTATTACAAGCCCTGAATGAAGTAAAATTTCAATAATGTTCTGAGAATGTGGCAATGGAAACCAATCATAGGTTTATTTCCCTAAATATATGCTACAGTTTTCATAACTTCAATTTTTTTTTATTTTCCCAAACATTTAAGTGCTTTTTCATTTACCACAATTCTGTTCTTTTTTCATTTTTGCATATTTTTCTTTAAATGAAATTAATTCCACCAAAAATGATTTAAAAAACGAAAGAAAGAAAACGAAAAAAAAAACACGAACTCGAATCCATTGTTAAATTGTTTGTAATTTTTATTCATTCACGCGGCTTATAATGCTATTGCCGCAATTCATTTGGCAAAATCCTCTAAAAACGATTGCGAATGTTTGAAAAGCAAGGGGAAGGAATGGCTGGATGCATTGGTGGCAGTGGTGGTGGCAAGAGTATTAGTGGCGGTGTTGGTAACAATCACTTGATGAACATTTTCGCGAATTACATGTAACGTATGCTTAAATATTGCGTTTGTTTTTTGCGTTAAACCGCGTAGGCGTAGATATTTTTTAATGTCGAACTTATTTGCAAATTTCCCCCATAACATCGTTCTTTCGTATGTTTTTTGTTATTGTGTTTATTCCCCAGAGGCGGATTTTTTTTTATTCAACATTGACATCATCAGTCTATATGGTTGGAATATTCAAATTTTACTCCAATTCCACTTGCATATCAATACACATATGGGAGGCAGGGGGAGTGTTGCCTGGGAAAAATGTTTGTGAAAAACATTAATTTGTTTAAAGCACAAAAAAACAAACAAGAATCAAAGGCAAGGGAAGGGAAGGGAGTACAAACTGCTGTTGCTGGAAATGGTGTAAACGAAAGTAGAGTATTTACCATATTAAGCAAAATCATTTGACATGTGTATGTTCAATATTTTCCATGTCATGTTATTTATTATGTATGTTTCAAAAGAGGGTGTATGAGTATACATACATATGTCTGTCGTCTTGTTATCTGTTTTTTTTTAATATGAAAATTAGTTAAAAAGGCAATCAAAGATCAAAAATATTTGCCTCATTTATGTGTTTCTCTTCTTCTGTTTTCTATTTTTTGATTGGATAAGTGCGTTGGATAATGTTGGTAAAAAATATTAGGAAAACGTGCATATGAATGGAGATAAATAGATATACGTAGATAGGGAATAATAAATGTATCTGTATATGTTTTTTATTGTACACATTTGGCAATTTGTTTTGCCTACTTTAAGGAAAAATTAAACAATAAAGTCTTTGACAAATAAATACATATACATGTTTAAGGGAATATATTGATTTTTTTAAATGTTGACAAGCAATTGTTTTGCGCCGTAAAACTCGACAATTAAATTTTAATATGATTTTATAAAGCATACATTTAAGGGCCAACTTCAAAATAATTTCCGTTGCCTACTTTAAGGATGTTAGAAAAAAAAAATTAAAATTATAACCGGCCATTGCTCCTTTGGAACGCTTGATAATAGACTCGGCGTTCTCTTGCTTGACTTCAGCAAGAGCTCCAAAATAAAGCTTCCAAAATAAATATTAAAATAACTAACTATAAATATTATCGCAATAACGCGAACCATTTTGGACTCGAGATGGATTGAAGTGTTCGATTTAAGATTTGATTTTTGGCTTCCAGTATCACTTTGTGAATAACATCCCGCTTTAAGCTTTAGGGAGGGTCCGTCATACTATCTAACCTAACGAATGACGACTATAGAGGATGTCTACGTAAGAAAAAATCTAATCTAATCAAATATTCGTATTGAAAAATTTATTAAACAACTTCTAGAAGGTTTTACGTATCAATTCTTTATATAGGCTTTGGTAGTCTGTTTTTAAGCAATGTTATCTTTTCTCTCACTTTCATTTTCAAAACATTTTGCAACAATTTTAATTAAAAATCTTTCTTTAGAATCTCTTTGTGCATTTTTAATTATTGGTTTTCCTAAAAATAAATTCACTTTTTCTTACAAAATAAAGGAGGAGTCCACTCTAGTAATATGTAAGAACGCCGTAGTACTATGGTGTTAGCAATTTGTCATTTAATTCTGTTGATGTTTGTATTGGCATTTTATTTTATTTTGTAATTATTGTGTAGTTTGTTAAAGCCTTAAAGTAAAGACCATAAGTCTATGGCAATAGAAATGGTCATCAAGCCTTTGGTCGTTAATATATAGAAAAAGTATGAGAATGTTTGCCATGAGTGAATGGTAAGTGGTGGACCCTTATATAAAATGCATGGCAATTGCAAAGTTTTTAAACATCTAAAGAGGAATTTGTTTTTTTTTTATTATTTATTTCAATTCTCTTTCATTTTATTTAGTTTTACGATTGCAATTTGGAAAAGTTTGAAGTTGTGTGTGTGTGTGTGTATTTAGAATAGTTTTGGGGAAAATTGAAATTGGCATTGACGTTGAAAGGATTTTCGTTTTTTTGTTTCTCAATTTCAAAAAATAAATAAAAAGTAAATAAAAAAGCACAACATTTCAGATCAAAAAAAAAAAAAATAAAGAGAAAGAGAAAAAGTACAAAACGAAATAGAATCAAATAATTTAGTAGACATAAAGATAAATAGAAAGTGTAAATTGAATGCAGGATATAATTTGCTGAGAGAGAGAAATAAAAAAAATAGTGGTGAAGCAAAATATTGGCAAAAGCCAGTATATAATCAGGGGTAAGTAAAAAAATAGCATACTTTTAGGATTTAAAACGAGATAAATTTAAAATGTATGCATTTTGTTAAATTGTAGGCAAAGTTTTTATGGAAAACCTTAGTATTTTTTCGAAATAACAACACTTTAAATACAATTTTATGACTTTAAGATTGTCTTTTAAAGGAAGCCCCCTGTAAAATTTTAAATTTATTTTTAACTATTTTTGATTGCTTCCAAAGCACTTATGGCCAAAGGCATATGTGGGCCACTAAATCCCTTAAATGACACAGTTTTTAAAAAGAGAAAAAAAAACATTTTTCTTCTTAAATGCATGCCGTATCATCTACAACGACACCCAAAGGATTATTTCTGACTTAAACTTAGACATCATACTTCAGGAGAGAAAAAAAATTAGAAAACAAATACAAAAACACACCATGACTAACAATAAGACACCAAAAAAAAAACGATTTTTTGAACAAAAAAACACCCACAAATAAAACCACAAAAACACGAAAGTTTACAATACAATACACTCTTCGCAAAACCTCAATATAATACACTCACATACGATAGGATAGGAGGATATGAGCAAAAAACGGGAAAAATATTGAAAGAAAAAATGTTTTTTTGGGAAAATTTTTTTTTAAAATTTGTACGCTTTACTTTTATTTACAGAAACCATAAATCAATTGGACACGCCACAATGCAAATCTATTTTTAAATGCAAAATAATACGCAGCGACGAGCAACAGCAACAACAACCCTTAAAATCCTTTACAATCGAAAATATTGTTTCATTTGAAACCCAAACTGGCAATAACAACAACTACTAGATATTGATACCGTCTATTTTGCTTTTTAAATAAGAAAAAAAACGCTAAAAAATTGGTTTTTTTTAAAGAATTTTTTTTTAACAAAAAGCCACGCGGGAAAATTTTAAAGTCATTTTCAAGCCGTAGAAGAGATGAAAAAATCAGCATAAAAACGCCACAGGGTACCCAAGCAATAAAAATGTTACAGGCATACGTAACAAAAGCAATAAAAATGTTCGTTTTTTTTTTCTTTCGAAATCCGAATAAAAACAATCTTACCAGTTAAATACAGGGTATACGCAGCATCATAGGGGAAATAAATTTTACATAAAAAATATTGCCAGTTAATCTATGAAAAAAAATATGGTCTTTAACGAGATAAAGTTTAGGAACTAAAAAGAAAACTTGCAGCTGCAACATTACAAAGTCTTCAACCTCATGGTCTTAACTCTGTAATATAACTGTGTGAATGCTTTCACAATGACAATAGTATGCCGAGTGTAGGGTTTACTACACACAGTATTTATTTAAATATTCTTCAAAATGATCAGTGGCCTGTTTGTGGTTAACCACTGCTTTTCGCAGCCTTAAAAAAATTGAATTGACTTCCTTTCTTCACTTCAATAAAAAAAGAAAAGAAAGGAAAAACAACACATGATATGAAATGAAATAAAATAGAATCCTTTTTTTTGCTAAGAAAATCGTAGCATATTTTATGTATTCTTATCACACATACACAAATAAACATGAAGGACATGATATTCTCTTTATTTTTGGTCTTAATAAAAGGCAGAAGAACTTAAAAAATAATGTAAATCCGTATGAATATCAAAAACAAATCCTTTTTATTTGACTTAAGCCAACAAATCAAGTGAAAAACATCTTTTTAACACTTTCCTCACACATAAATAAGTTTCCAATTTTTTCTCTACTGCCTGGCCTAAGATTATAACACATCCAAGGACAACCCCTTGAGTTTCATTCTGTTTTTTATATACAACAGCAGTAAAAAAAGGAAAGAAATTGGTTTAAAGGATTCGTTTTTTTTATTTTCTAAGAATGAAAGTAGTTTAGGACTTAGGACAAACAAATCAGATTTCCTTAAATTGACTCATGCCACCGTAAGTTATGCTATGATATGGTCTTAAAGATGAACATCCTTACATGCTTGTAACATAACAAATCAAATAAAAACAAAGCAGATTTGAAAAAATGATTTTAGTCTTCACAAATGCATTTTACTGACAGTGTGTAGCAAATAATGGGAAACGAAATTATGTTTGATGAGTGTTTACTCACGCATTGCTCTTTTTCTTGTGTTCCGAGGCAAGGACTATGATCTATTGATACTATGTAGCTTTAATGACTAGCTTAGTGATGTAGAGTCCCGAATACTTTTTCAAAATCCTTGAATATGGTGGACTTTTCCTTTTATTTGGCCGAGCAAAAGCTAAGTAATTTCAAACCAGGATTCAAGAACTATTCCGGCTTTGTATTCCACAACTTTAGAGGAGGAACGACAAGGTAGTCTGAGGAGTAAAACCTTTATTTGCCAAGTTCAGGAAAATCAGGAAGATTGAGCGCAGAACTCTTACTTCTTGGTTCACAAACTTGACTCCGCTATTAAGCTGGCCACCATACATATGTATTTCTCCCTATTTCCAAATACATCATGCCATTATGTCATCCTGAAGGATTACAACTTATTGGCCAATTAAGCATGTAAGTAAATAAGTAACGTTGCTAGACCCAGATCTGCAGATCTCAGTGGGTTTGTCCCACGTGCCTGATAGCTATAACAAGATATTCTGATCCTATAGCACCTGGATATTTATTATACTCCCTCTAGAGGCCATGCAATGCAAAACTGTACCTAGATTCGAATATTAATTATTTTCTGTATAATTCCTCCTCCATCTCTCTGTATTATATTCCAAAAACAACAGTTTTTTGTTTTGTTGTCAATGCTACAAGCAACAACAAAAAAAAAGTTGGGAAAAAAAACTTGTTGTTGGACAAACAATAATTTTTGATTAAAGATGAATTTTTAATTTAATGTTAAACGCATTTGGGCGAACAGCACGCAATAGTCCACAAAAAAAAACAAAATTGAGAGAAAAAAACACGAAAAGAAACCAAAAAAATAAGTGAAAAACAAAAATAAAAAACCAACAAAAAAATAGATTGAAATTACATTGAGAAACAAACACTTAAAACGAGAGGAATCTTGGACAGCCTCTGCCTGCCTTCTGCTTCTCGATACAACCGCGAATAAAAATTATAATGTTCTAAAACGGCGAAAGAAAAAGTAAGAAAAAAAAAGAATGAATTTTAATCTCAACGGCAAACGGAAGCGGAAATCAAACGACCAGAACAAGTATCAAACAAAATTTTTAATGTCTTGCTTGTGAAATGCTCAAAAAACAACACGAAAAAAACTGGAAAATATATAAAAAAAATTTAAAATAAAATTTGTGATAAAAAAAACAAAATATTTCGGGTGTCTGCAATAAGTAGCAGTCCTGCATGTCTTCTTCAGGGTAGTTTCAAAGAGAGCGAGAGTGTATGTAAATTGTTGTAAGGCTTTAGAAGTTAAGCTCGGGGTGTTGTCACTGGGACACTGACGGTGGTGGTGGTGGTTTTGTGTTCAACAAACATCAGGCAAATGTTTAACATCGAACGCTTTTCTATTTTTTCTTTTAATTTTCAAAGTTTTTTTCTTCCTTTTTTAACTTTTTTTTTGGCTCATTAGGATTTTTTTCTATAAATTTACAATTTTTTTGCGTTATTTGGTAAAGAGATTTTTTTTGCGCTCCTTAAAAAGCAAAGCGATAAAAATGTTTTAAACGACGACGAGCCGTTTTTGGATTTTTTTTGTAAAAAAA
Source organism: Sarcophaga subvicina (assembly GCA_936449025.2). Lineage (NCBI taxonomy): Eukaryota > Metazoa > Arthropoda > Insecta > Diptera > Sarcophagidae > Sarcophaga > Sarcophaga subvicina. The sequence goes on along the minus strand of OW388080.2, from coordinate 1,683,910 downwards.
CAAGAAATTCGAAAAAAAGTACACGATAGAAATTGTGTTTAATGATTTATGAATAATCGCCATTTTGCTCGATGACTGATGGTAATAGAACCGTTAAAAAGAACAGTTAAGAGTGAGCAAGGGGAGTTTTTTCTGATAAGTTTTCCTGTTAATTTTCTAAGGTTTTTTAAGTGTTTTTCTTCTAATTTTTTCATTAAAAAAAATAAAAAAAAAGAATTTAAATTGAAAATAATGTAACGTTTCGTTTTCGTTTCTTTTTTTTAATGTTCCCAGGCCAAGTATTTAACAAGCGTTGGCAAGAGGCGTGTGTCCATTTGACAGCTTTTTTGACAGCAAAAAAAAAACATAAGAATTTGCCGGAGATTTGATTTTGATGTTCAGACAAAAAAATAAAAAACAAGACATAAAAATTTATTGATAACAAAAACTAATTGTTTAGAAATATTAAGACGTTAAAATTACAGCAAAAAAATCGTAATAATAATGGAAAACCATAAAATTAATTACAATTAAAAAATAAAAGAGACGGAAAGCAAAAACATTGAAATTAATGACAGGCCTGTTTAAAAGGTATATTGGGATGCAGAGGCAATGACTGGGAACACAGGCAAGTGAATGGAAAAGAGACACTTAGTCTATCATTGGTGTTATTGTGATCCCATAGTCGTCTATCTCACTTAGACTCCAAATCCCCATTCCCTACATATTAATGACTTTTAAGATGGAATAGGAAAATATGAAATAAAAAGTTGACTGTTTAATATGATTTAAATCCGTTTGCCGATACATATTCAAAATAAAAAATAAACAATAAATTTAACTGTAACACTGTACGTGTGAAGGAATTTCTATTAAATAGTCTTAAGTATGACAAGAATATTAGTTTTTCTATAACATCATTTATATTTATAATTGACATAATTTTTAATTGGCTTTATCTGGAACAAATGGTAGTCAGCCCTTTATATGTAAACAATTACGATAGCATAAGTATTTTATAAAAGTTTATTTTGTTTAAGAATTGTACTAAATTTATTAAAAAATGTAAAAGCTGTTGGCAAATAATTTCAGAAATTTTACATTATTTACATGATGTAAAGATCAGGAAAGCGATTGTGTATTATGCATATCGTATGTAATTTATTACCAAAATTGTTTTATATGAAACGCAAAACTAAATAAATAGTATTATACATGGAATTTTGAGCAAACAATAGAGTCCTGCAGCCTCTGAAACAAATGGTAATCAGCCTTTTAAAGTATATGTAAACAATACGATAGCATAAGTACATTATAAAATTATTTTTATTTATGTATTTAAAATTAATATATGTATGTACATAAATAAAAATGTTAAATTTAATACATTTTAAAAGCTTTTACATTGTTTTGCACCATAAAAGGTTTTTGTAAATAAATTCAGATCATTCAAATTTTACATTATTTACATGATGTAAACTTAAAAAAGCGATCTTGTATTATACATATCGTAAGTAATTTCTTTATAAAATTGGTTTATATGAAACGAGAGACAAATTTAGATTTAATTTAATTGTTTACATAGTGTAAATAAAGATAAATAGAGTTTTGTAGACACTGAAACAAATGGTATCTTTGGAATCGTCAGATAATGAGATCTTCAACATTTGATGAAGTATTCTATTGGCGTAAGCTTTTCCTTTTTGTAAAGGATTATCATTAAGACAGCAGTACTATTAAGTATATGCTTTGAAAATTATTTCTTAATTACTTTTCATTTTATTTCTATTATTGTTTTTCTAAATGTGTTTACTTAAGTTAAAAATATAAAAATGAGCACATACCTTTAAAAATATTTTTATAATCAAGATATTTTTAACCCATAAACGTAAATTCGTTCAATTTCGATATATAACGGCACGCGGCAACGCCCTTTTGAAATCTTAACGAAAAACGAAACACACCAACAGCAACAGCAACATTTAAGCAACATAACAACAACAACATCTTTGACATTGAATGTTCTGTAACACATATGAGTGCATTTGCACTTGCGCTTTTGGTATTTTTGCGAAAACACACAAAACGAACGAACAACAACAATAACACGCACGTAACGGGACGCCATTTAATACGAACGCAAAAAAAATGTTCTTTTATATATTTTAGGCACTTCTTTATATTTTTGGCAATGGACAATTTTATACTTTAAATTATTGATACACTTGTTATTTAAACAATAGATTTAATGAAATTTTATAAATAATAACAGATATCAATAGAATATTTAACAAATTTAATTAATTTCAATACTCGGAAACGAGCACGAAAATTTTTTTTACGCAAATTTTGATATTTTTGGTAATAAACAAAATTATACTTTAAATTATTGATACACTTGTTGTTTAAACAATAGATTTATTAAAATTTTACAAATAAAAACACAATTCACTAGAATATCTAACAATTTTAATTAATTTTAACACACGGAGACCGGCGCGACACTAAAAAGATGCTAAAACTTCTAAAGACCACGAACAATTAACGGCGGTAGAACAAAAGAAATAGTAAAGGGGTAATAAAAAAGGGAGAATGAGAGAATCGATAGAGCAATCAATAGAAAGTGATAACAACAAGTGGGTGGCGGTGTTGCCGTTTTGGTTAATTATTAGGAAATTCATTTACTTTTTTCCCACAAAGAGTAGTAGGTGCGTACTTTTAAAGGGATTTGAAATTGCATTTGTTAACAACAATAAAAAAAGATCTGACGGCATATTGTATATATAGCATGACCACAATTATTTTTTAAAAGTAACTTTAATCGATTAAGTGCCTTTTCAACAGTTTTTTAGCTTTTGCTGTTGTATATTTATAACTATAAATTTAATTCATTTATTTGTTCATATTTATTAAAAATAAAACTAAAAAAAAATTAAAAAAAGAACAAAAGCTGCCATGATGACAGCTCAATTTCTCTCAGGGCTAATTAAACCCAATTGTCTTTGTGCTAAAGAAGAAGGAGAAACCGTGATATAGAACAAAGAGTTAGGAAAAGTAAATGAAAAAAGTATAGATTGAGAAAAACAATTGGACTATTCTAGACAAAAACCCCGAGAGAGATCGGATCAGTTATGCAGAGCTCAATAAGTCCCTCAGTCGGCCCAATCCAGTTAAAAACTTCAGGGGAAATTGAACGTTAGCTTCCGGCAAATACATTTATCCTATCTCTATGCTATTGTTTCTTATCTCTCACTTATATTCCTATAAGTCCATAGGAGATTGAAGGATTTGAACCAAGAGCTATAAATGTAAATCCATTTTAGCAAGAGCATTTACTAAAATCATGACATGAGGAGTTATAGAATTCGCAGTGGTAGAGGGCATAGAGTTAAAAATACTCACTGTTAGTCTGTGGACTATGATACCGGAGGATTTTTATTATCCAGTCGTCAAGGTAATAGATAAACAAATCTGCAGCTGACTATCATACTCCTTTTCTTTGACTATCATACTCTTTCTTTGAGCTTTAATTAGCCAAAGCTGTCATTCTCTTATACGTAAGTTTAGCAATAAATCTAGACAAGTGTGTGTGTAAGTTAGGTTTGGCACTCACAATACATCTCAAAACAAACCATTTCCTACAACAAACTTTCATTCTAAAATTTGAAGGAATGGTTATTCATTATCCCATAATATTTCTGTCCTGTAACAATTTAATAAAATGTCTTTAAACTAAAATTAACCATTGAAAGAAGCTTTTCTGAGGCGATAAATTGAAAATTGAAAAAAATGTCTATAAATTCCCTTACCAAAGTTTATGGCTGATATCCTGAAAGTCCTTTTTTTCTTCTTCTTCCAAATAAAATGCATTAATTCAATAGATAAAGGTTTGCATATCATTACAAGACGATACGATGATGACAACAATAACAACAACAATAACAGCGAAAACTTTATCTACGGACTACAGAAATTCTCTACGAGACTCCTTAACTTACTTGTAAGACAGACAAGTGATAGCCAAGACACCCAAGAATATATTTTTTTGGAAATCAAATCGCTGTGGAAGCAACACGCGACCAGAGTTAAACGACCACCCGTTGTAGTTGATTTTTAGTGGCATTAGGTTTTCCTCAAATTTTTGTTGCTTGTTTTGGTTTTTCATTTTTGTGGAAAAAGGCACGAATTTTTATGGTGAAAAAAAAGCAGGCGTTACTGCGGCATTGCGGGTCATCGCGTGAAATAATAACCCTTTCACGTGTTAACTTTTCTATGCAAGAAGTCTCATGATGTTCATAGACAAACAAAACCCAACGAAAATTAAAAAAAAGAATTGTATACAAAACAGGAAACGGATATGAAACAAAAACAAGAGGAAAAATGTGATCCCTAATAAATAAAAGAAAAATGTATTAAATTGTTAAACAATTTTCAACAACAATTTACCTCCCTTCCTTGTATCCCAACTTTTTCGATTTTATTTTTTCTTATTTTCGCCGCTAAAATATAAACAGACCGCCTGGGAGTTTTTTTCCACGTTGGGTTCAATGTTAAAACAAACGAAAGAAAAAAAATGAAGCATATCCTTAGTATTATAAGAGTGAAGCATAATTTAAGGCTGTTAAAACAATAGACGCGATGCTAAAGACAATAAAAGAAAACATGTGTATGCAAATGAGCTTAAGAAATAACATAAACTCTGTTGGAGAGAGGGAGAGAGAGAGAGTGGGATAGAGAAAAAGAAAACAAGCCAAGAATTGATTAAAATTCGATTGTTTTCCTTTATTTTTTCTTTATCCTTTTGCAAGTCCTTGGATTTCTCTCCACCAGACAATGGCAATAATGCCAGCAACAAACAACAGCAACGAAAGCTAACTGTGGCAAGACGAAACGAAACGTCAAAACATAACGGGTAAGAGGAGTGTTGATTAGAAGATAAAAGGGTTAAGGAAAAGAAGGTGGTGAGCTCTAGAATAGGATTAAACACGTTTATTGATGTTGCTGTTCTCGTTGTTGTTGCTGGCATAATATTTTAGCCGTTTTTATTTGGCATTTATTACGCTCTCGTGTAGATGCCATTATAATTTTTCTATTATTTTAATTACTCCGCTCTCTCTCTCTCTGTATCTCTGGTGGTTAGGTTAACTGGGTGGTTTACCATTTGTCGGACTAAAGGTTGTGTAGTATGCAGAAACGAAAAATTATTATTAGAATAACAGTGAATTGAAATGGAATCTAATAACAAATATGGAAGATGCTATTCAGATAAAACACAGAGCAAAATCAGGCGTTAGATTGAGAAACGTTCAAGCTATTGTACAGTATTTCTAGTACACCATGTTAGGTATACTATACCTAGTAAATGGCTGTCTAGGTTAGGTTAGGTTAGGTTAGGTTAGCATGGTAGCTTTAATTTGCCAAAAAGCTCACTTGAGCACGCATAGCGGCCCGTTGTGATGGCACAGGTGAATGCAGCCTCTGTACTGACCAAGTACCTCCGATCCAAGGAGGGGGAAAATTTGTTTAAAAAGCTGATTGAGTTCCAAATTCAGCAAGACAGCAGAAGAGATACTAACATGCTAGGGAGACTCATCACCAATTTGACTCACATGGAAGATACGGATAAAAAGTGAAATAGAAATAACGGAACTAGCTTTTATATTTCCTCCAAAAACAGGGGCAATCTGTGCTCCTCTCATTAAAAACAAATTTTATGAAATCTCTTCCAATTAATTACAGGATTTAATATATTTTTTCTCAGTGTAGTACTCGTAGTATGTCAATACTTGCTGAAGCTTTACAATTGAATAAAAAATAATGCGATTCGAACTTTAAACTAATCAACGAAGTATGTTTGCATCATGTATCACACCCTTGATCTTTGGTGGATAGAAATTAACCCCTTCCCGGTTACACGTTAAAACTTATAAAAATTCAAAGAGACAACAATTAAACTCATGATACCTTGATGAGTTGATGCTGTTAAAGTTCTTCTCTTTTTATTTTCTCATTACACAGGAGGGTTGTCTATTTAAGGGATTAAATTCAGTTCTTTTTTTTATTAACGTATTCTTCTTCTCTGATTAGCAATGCGTATGTTGTGTTGGTGAGTGATTTGGTGCGTATTTATAGGATTTTTTAATTTTTTAATTCGTTATCCCTGAACTGCATCTCTTGTGACATTTTCAATTCTTTGCTTGTATCTGTCGAATGTGAAAACAAAAGGGTTAAAAGTTATTTAATGAGTATCGCTGATAAACTTTTATTATTCAACATAAAAGCACGGACACAGGCACTGTCACGGGCACGGGCACTGGCAATGTGTTGATTTCTTGGTAATGCCAGCGCACGCTTGTTGACATTGGATAATGGCCGCATATGAGATCGTCTAACCCTAATGAAAAAAACCAGTTTCCGATAAGCTTCTTCATTTAGATTTACCAGAAATATTGAACAGCCAGCCACTAAGGGTGTTATTTTGGGAAATAGAAAGAAATTGTAAACATTTGTCAAACAAAATCAATGAAAGGAATATTTGGACCAGAATAGCTGCGACAAATATTCGAGACACTCAAAAAGCTTGACAATTTAGAAAGAAACTCAATAACGCTGGTTTTCAATTTTCAAATGTGGAAAGGACTACATGCCCTTTAGAACTACAGAAAGACTACAAATCCTTTGGATCAACTGGCCACACGTCATTCATGTTGAAAGTACTTGAGAAAACTGTGAAAAACTATATAAAATGGGTGGTATTAAAAAGGGCGCCACTGCACCTTAAACACCAAGCATATAGGACGAGCTCTTGTAGATTTTTGAGGAACCCATTCACTTCAAAAGTTAAAAAATATTCGACTCCTGGCAAAGGTAACATCAAGGACCTTGGATAGCAAATTGTTATGAAAGGCTTATAAGCCAAACGTGCCATAATGATGATGGATTTCAGCACTCTGTAAACTATAGTAAGGACCAGGATTAATCAAATGGGAGACATTAGCAGGTATCTTGAACTGACAAACACAAACTTTATCAGCTCCTTTCTAAACTTTACGATTTTGGGGAATACTTCGCAGCGAGACTGAGTAATGCGAGTGAATGGTGTAATTTAAAAGCTTTTAAAGGATGGACCATTCTATGGTAAACGGATGGTTCGAAAGCAGTAGCGTGGCTTGACGGTCTCAGCTTGAAATATTCAGATTTCAGGAAAAAGATCGTGGGTATCTTCCAAGTGAATTCAATTTGGATAGAAAGTGCAGAGGACGGGAAGTAGCAACACAATCTTATAGTCAAGTCATTATATATTTAAGAGCACTCGGCTCGTATGAGCTTTATTAGAGAATAAAACAGGATTATCTTTGCAAGTTGAGTCCGCTAGGCATTAGAAAGTAGAAGGACATGGAGTAGGAAGAGAAGTAAGAAATTTTACTGGAATGGAGGCAATTTTTGTTGTCTAATTTCAATGGGAAGTGCTTCGAGTCATGTATCAGACTATTCGGGGAATAGATTGATGATAGTAACGGCCTTTTAACTCGGTACTGTACACTCAAAGAACTCTCTTTCCGAATAGGGACCACATCGCACACATTTTGTAGATTCTGTGATGAGGCTTAAAATGCGATGCAATCTTTAGGATTTCATGACACAACTATGTACTACAGCCACAGGTTAAGAATTGAGTTTTAAACCCATGTTTGTTTAAATTATTTAAAGAAATTCTTTGAACGAAAATCCTAAAAGAATACAATACTGAGCTCATATTGAACAAGTCAGCCAAGCACTTAAAAAGAATTTAATTTTCATCACTTAACATCTTTCGGCTGACAGGCATTTGCCCAGGACGGATAGCAATTGGAATTTATGCAAATTACCTGACATTTATACCGGGTGGCATTATTGAAAATACATCAATATTACCGCCCGAAGGGAAAAAAAGCAAAGAAACGATAAGTAAAGCTGTCATCAAAATAATAATCATAGATAAACAAACATACTGTCAGTGGATATATTGACAGAAAGCAACAAAAAAAAAAACAAAAAAAAGAGAGAATAAAAACAGGCCTTAAGGATAATTTGACAAGAGTAACTTGTGTAAAAAAAAAACAACAAAAACAACAACCAGCTTGACAAACAAATGAATGCGAGTTGCTAGAATGGTATGCAGGAATCAATGTCACTTAGACAACAACGTTAATATTGTTTTAAATGAAATCTACAAATATTGGCTGCATACTTATGGGCGCTGTACCTATTGAATTCTAAGTACATACTTTAGAGCGTAAAAAAAGGAAAGAAAGGTATTTACAAGGGGATTTCTTATGTTTTCTATTATATTCCAAGTAACAAATATTTTATTAATATTGTTATGAGACAAGAACAACAACAACAACAACATGGCAAAACGCTATATTAAATTTCTTAAATGATAAAAACGGAATTTTTTATTTTCTTTTTTTCCCACTTCTAAAGGGAAAAATGTTCATTCTGGAGTATTGAAATCATTGTAATTCTCTCTCGTGTGTATACAAACAGGATATTCAAGGATCTGAAACATAGCTATGTTAGCCTCTTAAAAACATAACCCAAAGCTAAATTAGAAATTGATTAAAAATATTTGATTTTTCCCAGAAACGTTTGAAATGCAAATTTTTGGAAATTCAATAAAATTTTGAATTTTTTTCTTCCTTAATACCTTTGCTGAATTGGGTAGCTATGTGGCGCATAACATCCCTATCTTTACCTTTGTGTGTTTTCGTTTTTTGACAATTTAATTTAGTTAAATGACTAATAGTTCCCACTGTCACATTTGACATCTTTATGTCAAAATAAACATTCAAAAAAAAAAAATATTGCTGCATATGTGGTAGAGTGTGTTTCATTCGAGACCATGTGTGTAAGTATAGCCAATGGCTTAAATATTGTTTTCATTATGAAAAGCTTAAATTTAATGGTTTTTCTATGATTAAATAAACAATTGAAGTAAATGTGTGACACCAAGGAAAAGCATTAGCCATGGATTCATCTATAAAACTACAGCGTGAAAAATTGTCTTATTTTTGGCAACAGTATCAACATTGGAAGGGAAGACCAGGTTCAAAGATAAGGTCTTAATAAAGGCCTTATTAGGGCCTTATTAGATTCAAGAAAACATCGAGGGTATAGTTGAATTATTAAATTGTGATTTGTTACTGTTTTTGAAGTCGTTGGTCGTGGTTAAAACCCCAGTTCAGTCATCTCGAACAAAACGAAACACGAAAAATATTTCTTCAGCGACTTCCTTTCATCAATCTTCTGGTAAAAACTCTGAGAGTAAATAGAAATTGCCATGAAAAGTTTCTCAATTATCTATCGTTCGAAATCAATGATATGAGAAGCTAGGTTGCAATCCTAACTGAAGGGTTTTTATAACCAATTAAGTAAGTAGGTGCCTCTCAAAGTCACTTGATGTTAGCTAGAATTGGCCCTCAACCATGGTTATATATTTCCCCTTGGCATGGAAGAATCTAGAGCTTTTGATGAAGCTGTTTAGACTGGCAGTGATGATTCACTATAGATCCATGAGAAGCCTAGGTGATATCGGAAAGTAGGCTAATTTATATTCTAGAAATATTGTTGTCCTTCATTATTATCACTGTTGCTACACCATTTTTTTCTACAGAAGAGACACTTAAGCGTCTTTACTTAATTCAATAACTTTATCAAGATAATATCAAGACACTCCTGTAGAAGTGACTTGATCCTAACACTCCCACTTGCAAGATCAGAGGAAGAAATCCAATCATGTACAAGAAGCGGCAGTCCCTTCTTGATCTTAAAAGCAATACTGCGACGCATTACCTCCAGTTCAAGGGGTGCTGCACCAGCCAGGACCTGCAATGCGTCTGTTGACACTGTACGACATACCGGGATACACGCCAAGAGAGCAATTCTTTTACAAGTAAGAATCTTACGTCTGCCAACAACAGTCAACACCGCATCATACCAAACAGATGCACCATACGCTGCGCAAGCAACGAACAGTCCATCGTATATGGTACGAACGGCACGCCTGTTGTTGAGGCCCCAATCATTCCTCAAGATGCGCCTGACCTTCCCAACGACTGCTGTAAGTTTTTCTCTTATGCGATCGAGATGAACATGGAGGATTATAGTATAGCTCTGCTAGTTCCATGACGAAGGACGGGCAATAAGGTGTTAATTTTCCTTTACCAACCGAAGAAAAATATTTAAAAAATTCTTTCTTAATTTAAATTCAAAAATGCTTATGACCATTTGCTTAAGGCCCTTGTAAAAGGCCAGTTTACCTCCTCCTTATATAAAAAGCACTACATTATCATGTGTGTGTGCGTGTAATTTTTTATTAAGGTTTCTATCCAAATGACAATCTATCAAATTTATCATTTCTCATCCAAAAAAAAAAGAAAGAAAAAACCGAGAAAACTGTCGGATTAAACCACAGAGAAATTATTGAAGAAAATACATTGAAGTTGCAGTATATTGGATGGTATGGATTACATCCCGCTGTTATTCTTAATATTTTACGATATTATTGTACAATATCTGAACAAAAAACAAAAAGAAAAGTGGAGCAGGGCATAGGGCCTTTATAAATTACAATATTGGAGTTGTTTCTAATTCTCTAAAGCGAAGAATTTTCCATACAAGTTTTTTCTTGACAAATACAGAATCTCATGAAGGTAACTCATACATACATATGTACATAATTGGTCAACCCTTCAGTCAGGATTACGATCTAGTTTCTCACACCAATTATGTTGTGTGTGTTAATTTAATACATGAGTGGTGGGACCTACAGTTTAAAGTCGACTCCGAACGACAGATTTTTGAGAAACTTTTTGATGGCAATTTTATTTTACTCTCAGAGTTTTTGCCAAAAATCTGCTGAGAGGAAGTCGCCGAAGAAATCCTTTTGTATTTTATTTTGATGTCTGGGCTGGGGCTCGAACCCTGGCTTTACGTCTAACAAGCCTACAAACTACCTACTAGACCACGGCGATTTTTTCATTCTTTAGCTAACATTTCCTGGGTAGAAGAGGGCTTCTTCTAGACTGTCAGTTTTAGGTGGCTAAATTTTAATCAAAGGAGGGAAGACAGCTTGTAGAATGGTGTAGAACTGTATTTAATATCCTCTTTACATAGCCAGGCAGTTTTATATCCAATTTATAAAATAATAAGGCTTCTAAGAACCATGAAATGAAGAACTAAAGTGAAAGGTCTAGTGTTCTAACAGATCAGGTTATGTGATCATATTATTTGGTTTCTGTTTCCGATGGTAACAGAGTTGCTATTCTTGTTACAGCTTCTAAATTTATCTACTTGCTACTAAGCTTGGTTTGTAAAATTTCTAGAAATATCATCAGCATTAATGCTATCCTGTTTAGACACTGTTAAAGCTTCTAATATCACTAGGACTTCACAGGATACTTTTTGGCTTACAAAATGCAAGACCGGACGTTTTAGGTATTTTAGGTACATATCTAGCAAGTATTTTATTATCTTTGTCTAATACGATCAGCTTTTTCATTCCGATTAAAGACTTATCAGCTGCTTTGGTGTCTAATCATGGATAAAAACGGTGAAACTACAGAGCTTGCCTAGAGTCCAGTGTTGTAGTGTTGCTTGCACTCAACTGTACTTTTTTGTTTTTTTTTTGAGGTACCCAAAGGATATTTTGACAAGAGGTATGTAAGCCTTTCAAATGGCAATCACTGTAACCATAAAAGCAACCACACACAGATGGCTACCGTATGTGTCCCCTTACACACACTGTCGCACACATATGAGGTTCAATCATTATGAAAAGGATTCTTTTTGGTTATAGATAATCATTAATCATGTGTACTATAGGGTAACGTACGTACATACATGTATGTATGAATATTTGTGCCTTTTGTTGTTGTTGATTTTTTTTTAATAAAAAAAAAATTGCCCACAAATAAATAAAACATACAAATCATAAATATATCAAAGGCTTAACAAACAAAAAAAAAAATATGTATTCTTTCTGTGGTTGGTTTTTCTCCTTTTTTTCGGCTGTCAGTTTAGCTTTTTCAACCATTCATTTGACCAAGAAGAAGCGAAAAAAAGACGGCTGAAGGGCTAAAAAAACTGAATTTCAAATAAAAAGGATATGACATATAAAAATATTGTCAATTTTTGTAAAATTTTATAAAACAAAATACCTGTGTTCACCTCTCTACTACTACTACTGCTACTCATGGCAGATAATAGCTGGCATGAGTAAAGAAATGCTGGCAGCTATTTTAATTTGTTACAGAAAACCAAAAGCGTTATAGCCAGCCATAGCCATAGTATAACAAAAAAATTGAAATAAAAGAAGAAAAAGAAGAAGAGAAAAATACTTCTCAAAAATTCTAACAACAAAACAAAACAAAACATGTCATACAAATAACAAATAAAACAACAACAACAATGACAGCAATGATACTTAATAAAAGTAAACAACAACAAAACATATAAATATTGTTGACAACAAGAAATCATTGTCAACAATAACTACAACAACAATAATAATAAAAAGGAGGCTGTATAACAGCAACAACAATACTAAGAGCAACAATAGTAGCTGGCAGTAACAACATGACCTGTGAGCGGTTCAAAGTTGACTTAAAATATTCGAAAAAAATCTACAAAAAATACAAGCAGTACGCCTTTCAAGGCACAGCCATGTAAAGACAGAGAGAGAGAGAGATGGAGAGAAATATACAGGACATTAAGAATATTTTCAAATCATAACAGAAATAAACAACAACAACAACAACAACAATAACAAATAAAGAAAATCATGTTAAGCATAGGAATATAGATTTTGAAAACACCACTACAACGGATTATAGTTGGCTACGGGAGTAGCTAAATGGGCGCTCAAAATCATCAACTAAAGTTCGAAAAGGATAACAAAAATCGAAATTCTATAAAAACGTAATGGTTTCTTGGTTAGCTTGTTGTACCTGAGCCTGAGATTCAATCCTTGGCTCAGACATATCGACCAAAATCGAAACATAAAAAATATTTCTTCGACGACTTTTTCCCAGCAATCTTCGGGCAAAACCTCTCCATGTGAATAAAAAAATTTCCATGAAAAGCTTCTCAGAAATCTGTCTGCCTGTTACTGTAGGATGAATAGCTTCAGACGAACATCTGTTTGTATGAAAAACACAAACAAAATTGAGTGTTTTTCCATTCGTCTTACAGAAACTGGGTATTACTTCTCTACATACATAACATAATTGGTCATTACAACCCTTCAGTAAGGATTACGACCTGGTTTCTCACACCAGTTATGTAGTGTGCGTTAATTTTTATACAAGAGTGGCGGGACCTACAGTTTAAAGTCGACTCCGAATGACAGATTTTTGAGAAACTTTTCATGGCAATTTTATTTACTCTCAGAGTTTTTGCCAGAAATCTGCTGAGAGGAAGTCGCCGAAGAAATATTTTTTCATATTTTTGTTTTGATGTCTGGCCTGGGGCTCGAACCCTGGGCTTACGTCTAACAAGCCAACACACTACCTACTAGACTACGACGACCTCTCTCTGCAATGAATTGTGGGCTCCAATGGGATCGTATTTCGAACGAACGTGTTCCATGTAAGAGACATATACTACGAACACCTACCGATGATGTAACGAAGCAATGAAACATATGCCTTATTCCACAGATTCAAATCTATCGTTTCCCAGTATCAACCAATGCACTGAATAGATAAAAGAGGCTATTAGGACTTTCATACGTCTACTTGCATTGAAAAAAATTAATTAAACGAGGCGTTTTTAAAATCCAAGAGCAATTAAGCTACCAGTGGTTTGGCTAAAGAAATTTGTAACCCTCGTTGGTAGTACCTGTAGACATAGCTAACCTATAAGCAATCAAAGGTTCTCAATTAAAATCCCCCCTAAGAAACAAAACCTTGATAGCAACGCCTCAATAGGGTGTTCAAGATATCAACACTTGAAGAAGAAATAAAAATGGAAACGAATTTCTCTGAAATACAATTTCAATTTCAAAATAGTGTGTATGAGCGAGAGTGGGTATGTATTTGAAAAAGAAATATTAAAATATTTACATCTGTATAGCCTTGCTACACAAATACACACACACACACATGGAGATATAACTGTGATATTTTTATTCATTCTTAGCTGCAGCCTTAGTATATCCTTGTATCTGTGTGTGTGCATCTGTGTAGTCATGTAATCATTATTTTGATACCTTCCGCTAACCTGTATTTTACAAGCTTGTCTTTTTCTGTTATTGCCGTTAACGTACGATTTTGTTATTGTTGTTGTTGTTATTGTTTTCATAGCTCTTGTGCACGTTCTTAGAAATACATGTCACCTGGTATTAGGTTTACTGATAGAACTGTCATCTGACATAGCAGCCATATTGTGGATTTTTTTTCTCTGCTTTTTTTTTTCTTGTTTTTGTATAGAGAGAGAGAGAGAGAGAGAACAAAAAAGAAATATTTTTAAAAACAAATAAGCAAAACGGACAACTTAAGACACGGAGAAGAAAGTTGAAGGCTAATAATGGAAAGAATTTTAAAAAATATATCAAAGTATCCGTGAACTTTTGTTACTGGCTGATATTGAAGCTATTAGGAGAGGTGATATTAGATCACATTCATGCTTCAATAACCCTTTAAAAATTTACTGCATTTAATTGGGAAGCATAAAAAGAGTGGCTATAGTCCTTTACTTCCTCAAAAAGAGAAGCAAATTAAATTTGGGGTCTTAGGCATGACTCTGTCTTGCCGTGGTGCTTATATTTGGTGCTATTGCCTTGCTAGAAAGTTTTAACGAAGGCACTGCATAGTTCTGACTTCGTGCCATCAATGTACCATTCATTTCCGAGCTAAAAAAGAAAACTTATGACAAAGTTCGGTATACTATACATGCCCGGCATTATGCCTAAGGGGGGTATGGGAATGAACTGTCATGCGTTGGCATTGGCTGTTTGAGTAGCTTCACTAGAAGCTTCGAGTGGTTCCAGAACAAGAGGCTCTATGTGGCCTAAGTGCCCTCATTTAAACTCCTTCAATGGACAGCTATGTATCCTTAGGTAGGTATGTATAGCTATGTATACTTTTTTGTTTGAATAAGGCCTCTTATTTTTAACCCAGTCTTTCTCTCAGTGTTCCATTTCACCTGTCGTTTCCTTTTAAGCTTGTAGTATTTCATATTTTCTTCTTTCTTGCTACCATTTCTCGACTATATTTGGCATCATAATTTTCCACTCTCTCTCCTCTCTCTCTCTTTCTCTCTCTTTATCTCCTCAGACAACAGCAACAACAGTAACGATTGTAAATTTCGCCATAATTTTTCCGTTTTTTTTCCCCGATTTTCAACATTTTCTTCTTCATCACCATTGCTATGATATCTTGCATTGGATTTCTAAGTTTTTTTTTTCGTTTTTCCGAGTATTAAACAAAACAAAAAAGGTGTATTGCTTACCTTTTTATCAGTCTTGTTGTCTAAAAAAAATTCACAACAAATTCAAATTTTTCAGTTCAGTTTCAGACTCCTTGTATTTTTTAAAAATATTTTCGTTTTTCTGTTGTGTTGTGCTCTATTTTGTTCAATTTCTATTCATTGCAACTCATCAGAAATGGAATGAGATGTGAATACCAAGTACAACACCAAGTACAACAAGAGGCAACAAAAAAAAAAAAAAAGAAAACATCAAGCCAGAGTTTATGTCTTCTTATGTACATGCGATAGGAAGATGAGATGCGATGAGATGAGGTGAGATGAGATGAGTGTGTATAGAAATGGCCAAAAGAATAACAATTCATTTGTTTTGGCTTGTCGGTTCGCTTATGTGAATAGAAAAATGACCCAAACGTAAAACAATAATAACCGAAACCGAATGAGAGAATTACAACAACAACAACAATAAAAATAAAAATAAAAAGGATTCAAGAAAACTATGAAAGGTAATTAATACCAGGGTTTTTACTTTTATAAACAATGGCTGCCATAAAAATACTAAATATGAGGCGAGAGAGAGAGAGAGGTAGTCAGAGAGTCATGATATTTTTCTTATATTTTCTACCATCAAATTCAAAACTTTTGAAATTTTAAAAAGGACAAGCCAAAGGACTAACGTTTAAAGGTAAATGCTTATGGGCATTAGCTTTTGATTAGAATGATTGGTTTACTTGGAAAACAAATGAAACTGTTGGTTGTAATTGATAGCCAAACCTTTATTGAGCAATTTTTTGTAATTTTTGGAGATTATTAGCCGCGTACACTTTCCACAGCAACCGCTTTAAGATCGCAAATGTGTTCCGTTTTCTTAGCCCACCTACGAATCCTACACAGGCAAACAAAGCACACGAAAACTTAATGCAATGCTTACTGGAACCTGAGTATTTTTCATATGAAAGAAGTGTTCAAGTCCCTGTTTCCTTAAGACGGCGTTAGAAATATTTCACTCTCTTCGATCTCCTTACAATTACCACCCCATACGTCCTATCACAGGCCAAAAAAGCACACGAAAACTTAATGCAATGCTTACTGGAACCTGAGTATTTTTCATATGAAAGAAGTGTTCAAGTCCCTGATTTCTTAAGACGTTGAGAGATGTATTTCACTCTCTTCGATCTCCACAACCACCACCACATAGGCTAGTCAAAAAAAGGAACAAAACTCACGTGAAAGGCCTTGAAACCTATTTTGAGTCTAGACGATCGAATGTAGGAGAAGAAGAAGGTTAATCACAGCAGGATTTTCAACTGTTTATCGCTACTTTAATGGAAGACCCTCAAGGGGAAATAAAGATACTTGTTCCCGATACGATTACAAACGAAACATCTGCCACGTGCTGCATATCCATACGTGAATAACAGGGAAAAATTGTTCCTTAATCATTCACATGTGAAAATGAACAGGCAGATGAGCTACGAAGAAGGGAGCTTTTAAGAAGCAAATATAGCCGGAATCACGTAGAGCACATCCATACGTGAATTGCGGAGAAAATTCGTGCCTTAGTCGCATTCACATGAAGCTGTGAAAATGAGCCGGTAGATGAACTGCGACGAAGGCAGCTTTTATGCAGCTTATATAGCCTGAACCTTTCTATGGAGTGGACAGAGAAGTTTAACAGGCTTTACTCAGCGAAAGTGAAAGTCGAGAGAAGCGATCCTTTCAAGTCTAATGGGTTTAAAACAATCTAAAATTTTGCTGGGAAATTGGAGCAAGAACTTAAGTTATACATCAGACTGTCCACCAGTAGAATAATGATATTAATTAGGATTTTGGGCGAGCACTGCAGACTCATAAAACACTTTGTCAGGATAAGGATCACATCAAGCTCAATATGTAGATTCTGTGATGAGGAAGTCACATTACAACAACACATTTTGGAAACAGTGCGACTTTAATGAATATCAGAAGTATGCTTGATGCATCTCATGAATCAGGAAAGACGCTATTATAGAGCAACTGCCCTGCATGAATAGGAGCCATCACCTGAGTATTGACCGTAATGAAGATAAAATTTATCCATGATATGAAATAGTTTTTGAAGGGTTACCGTTTAATATTACTGAATTCAATTCATTTTTGATCCGCTTACAAAATGACTCGAATTTTTTGACTTTTAACTGCATTTCTTTGCTAACTCAATATAAAGACCAGTTCAACGGCTCTCAAACAGTCCATTTTAATCATTTTTCAGAGACCATATTCGACTAAATGTGAGTACGACCTTTATTCACAGTGTTCGTTAGTGTTACAAATGTCTCGGAATGTTTTTCCACGAGTTTTTTCTTTTTTTATACTAAGAAAGAATTCCGAATACATTTTCTCCACTTCGTCCTTGTTTGTTTATGCAAAAATTAAGAGTTTTTGTAAAAAAACATCACCCGGTATAAAATTAAATGGAATCAGAATAACTGTGAAAAGCCGGTGGGTGGTCAAGGCGATTCGAAAACTTAGCTTTACGAAGGAGATGATTTATAGACACCTCATACCTTTTGTAACAAAAGTGCCAGCCGCATATGTTTAGGCGACTATACCATGTGTTTGACTTTCCAAAATCACTGTTTGGAGAATGCTTCAGAGAAGTTTTTCATTTATTGTTAAAACCCTAGGAGCTCCTGAGGCTGGTAATTTTGCATGAAATTGAATTATCGTGTCATATAACCAACCACTCGATTAAGCAAAATATTGTGGATATTGTTGAAAGAAAATGTTTGATTACGGCCATGTTCACCTTATTTTGAGTATAATTTGCTACCTCGTTCAATATCTGTAGGCTTTAGCGGAAAAAATCCTTTCTATGGCTATTGAAATATACAAAATGAATATGCCACACACATACACACACACACACACACATGCAACATTATTTATAAAGCAGAAGTATTGTTAAGATTTTATTGTTGTTGTTGCTGTTGTAACAATCTTGACTAAAAATAAAGTGTTTAGAATTGCAAAAATAAGTACATCTTATAGAAGAAACACACACACACACACACACACACACGTACACTCGGAAAAAAGGACTTGTCAAGTGTGTAACAATAATAAAAACAAAAATAATAATCATCATAATAACAACAATAATACGTCACATATATAAGTATATGCAACTACAACAACAACAGCAATAATAATAATAATAATATTTAGACTAGAGAGAGAGCGAGAGAGAGAGAAATAAAATAATAGAAAATAAGCATAAGAATAATTAGAATATGTTAAGTGTTCATTCGTTTTTTTTTTTTGTTACATTCGTTGGCTGTACCCCACTTAATGTAAATTATTGTGAAAGAAACGCAAAAAAATTTTATTTTTCCATCACAAATATTTTTTTGTTGTTGTTGTTCGTATGTGTTGTAAAACATGCCACGCCTCATCACCTCCACCGGCAACAACAGCCCAACAAATCATCTCATCATCATCATTGCTAGTACAACAATAACAACAACTACTACAGCTAAGCATCAAAGGTAATAGCTGTTGATGCAGCAGCAGCTCTATAAGAACAACAACAACTACTACAGCAACAACAACAACAACAATACTTTATATGTATTGTTATATATCAGCAATTGTTGTTGTTGTTGTTGCTATTCTGGCTACAAGTGGGCTCAAACAATTACACCAACAAATAGCAGCAACTGTCGTTTTATTTGTATTTTTTTTTTGTTCGTTTGCTGATGCTGTTGTTTTGTCATCATCATCCTCATACTCATCCTCATCTTGATGCATGCAGTTGATGATGTGAGTGAACATTTAAAGAGAAAAGGAGAGAAACTGTACCAAATACAAACCGAACCGAACCAAACCAAACTGAACTGATGATGCCATGTCATATCAAAAACAAAAAACAAAAAAAAAAAAAAGTACTTAAATGTCCCAAAACCGAACAGACAGAATGGGGGAGGCAGAAACCTAAAGTAATGAATTCATCTGCTAACTAAATTGAACTCTCAGTCTGGTTTACTGTGGCGAATGCTTAATCACCGGTTTGTATATTAGTTACGGCATGAAAAAGGATCTAAACTCTGGCCCTTATCCTTAGGGATGTTATTCTTCAAGTAGGGTACGCCACATAACCGCAACAAACAATGGTTAGATGGAAATCTAGCAAAATCTCTACTGGCCTTAAAGAAAATGTGTATGAAGTAATCAAGAGGGAGAGCGCAGAGTTCTTACTTATTTACATGGTAATTACCACCCTTTAGTCAGGATTACAACCTAGTTTCTCACATTACCCATGTTAGGTGTATTAATTTGTATCCATGAGTGGCGGAACCAACAATCAACTCCGAACGATATATTTCTGAGAAACTTTTCATGACTATTTGTTTATACTCTCAGAGTTTTTAGCAGAAGAGAGTGTTGAGAGGAAGTCGCCTACAGAAATATGTTTGCATATTTCATTTTTGTTTGAAATGACTAAGCCAGGGGGTTTAAGCACAGGCTCTCGCTAATAGACTACAGCGTCTTTTGTGCAGAGTTTGGTGAATGCTTTCCTTTACATCCGTTTATCCTATGTGCACCTATAAGCGTTGATTTATTTCTTTAAGAGTGTGTATAAGAAACGAAAAAAAAGTGAAAAATTAAAATAACAAGAGATTTTTGTAGCTGCTGATGCTGCTGTTGTTGTTGTCTTAGATTTCTGTTCGTTTCAGTTATAGAAGAAAAATAATAATAACAGCAAAGCAATTATTCTTTAGCATTTATAGCAGCCCGGCCCAGAAGCTCACACCATCAGCCAGCCAGCCATCCAGCCAACTGAACACCTCCAACATCATCAACAGCAACGCCATACGACAACTGCTACTTCTGTATCACCTCGTATACTCTCTTAATATATTTGCACCTTTTTCTATATCTTATCTTATATGTTATGTTTCTAGTTAAACATTTATTTATACCAACAGATGCAACAACAACAACAATAACATATAAAAAAAATAAGAAAGAAACGCTCAAAAGCAGTTGAAAAAAGTGAAAAAAGAAGAAGCATTTTACAATGCAATTGAGTATGCAAATATTGCCTACTTACCCTACCGAGTCAGTCAGTCCGAGAGTGAGTCAGTCACATATTCACATATAAAGTGTCTGTCATCTTATACAATATGTTGGATATGTAGTATTTCTGCCACCTTAAAGGTATCATGTATGTATGGGCTCAGCAATAACTCCTCCCCAACATACTCAGCCTAATACCCGCTTCTCTAAACCCTTTGATTTTGTTTCTAATTTTTTTTCGTCATATGTTAAGAAGCCTGTGCATCTTTTGGTATGAATTTCTTTCCATTTTATTTCAATTTTTTTATTTTTTTAAATTTTATTCTGTGTGAGTATTTCTTGTATTTTAAAAACTCTTCAAAAACATCGCCTATGATATGTGAACGAATGATCTCATTGTGTGTAGTACGTGAAAATGCTTCAGAAAAAAAAATAAAAAAAACAGAGAACGATTGTGTATGCATGTGTGTAAGAATTTATGCAAAGAAATACAGGTGTGAGTGTTTTCTTCACACGCATAGACACACGCTCGTACACACACATGCAGCAAAGAGAAATGATGTCCTTTGCCAAGCAATAAGTATGAAAAAATTAGAATAAAAAATCATTTTTTTTCTTTTCCCTTCAAAAGGATTTTTTTTCTTGCATCGTTTTTCTTCTTCGAATTCGTTTTCTTTCTCTTAATTTATGTATTCAAACTCATACATATGCACACAGACAAATACATATGTAAAGTTTTCGTTTATGAATTTGTTTTTCGTTTTTTCGCCATGTATTTTAATAAATGAAAAAAAGAAAGAAAGAAAGAAAAGAAAGAAAAAGAAAAGAAAATAACTGTTGAAAAACAAACGTTATTTTTATTTCTGTTTCTGTTTATTATTTTTTTTTTAATTTTTTACAATACAAATGCAAATGCGAGCCTATATAGGCACCATATAGCAGAGTGAGAGACATTGTAGGATTATTTATAAATTTTATAGGTCCATACATACATATTTATATCAGAGGGACGATGGGAAGACACTAACACACCATCGGTTTATACACTTCAATAAAGGGGAAATATAATCCAGTTCTTGCAAAACATAAGCAGATTGGTTATATGAGAGGAGACCAACCAAAGGTCTCATGCCTTTGGATGTACGCCTGCTCTTTCGAGTAAGTTTGTTGTGATAATTCTTAAAAAGAAGTGGCAGTCGAGTGTTGCAGTCTAGAGGCTATAGCCGTCTACTGGCCATATGAGCTTTCAGACTGCAGTGGTCAAGAAAGTGTATTGGTCTAGGGACTGTAGGAGTCTAGGGATTGTAGTAATATAGGGACTGTAGTAGCATAGGGATTGTAGTAGCCTAGGAACTGTAGAGGTGTAGAGGCTTTAGTAGACTAGGGGTTGTAGTAATCAAGGGAATGTAGTAGCCTAAGGACTGTAGTAGCCTGGGGGTGTAGTACCCTAGGAAGTGTAGCAGTCTAGGGACTGTAGTGGTCTAAGGACTGCAGTGGTCTAGAGAATGTAGTAATCTAGGGACTGTAGTCGGTAGGGACTGTAGTGGTCTAGAGTCGTAGCAGCTTAGGAACTATAGCGGTTTAGGGGCCGTAGGAGTCTAGGGACAATAGTGGTTTAGAGACAGTAGCAGTTTAGGGTTTGTAGTGGTCTAGGCGCTGTAGAAGTCTAGGGACTATAGTGGTCTAGAGGCTGTAGTATTCTTGGGATTGTAGTAGTCAAGGATGCGAGTAAGATTGTAGTGGTCTAGGGGTTGTGATAGTCTAGGGACTGTAGTAGATCTAGAAACTGTAGTACCCTAGGGGCTGTAGTAGTCTACGGATTGTAGTAGCCTAGGGATTGTAGTATTCAGGGTACTGTAGTAGGTCTGGAGACTGTAGTAGCCTAGGGGCTGTAGTAGTTTATGAATTGTAGTAGCCTAGGGAATGTAGTATTCATGGTAGTGTGTTGGCTTACTATTCGTAAAGCCCGGGTTCGTATCCCAGGTCAGACATCAAAAATGAAATATGAAAAATAAATATTTCTTCGGCGACTTCCTCTCAGCAGATTTCTGGCAAAAACTCTGAGAGTAAAATAAACCTGCCATGAAAAAGTTTCTCAAAAAAATTGTCGTTCGGAGTCGACGTTAAACTAGGTCCCGCCACTCACGTATAAAATTAACGCACACAACATGAGTGGTGTGAGAAGCTAGGCTGTAATCCTGACTAAAGGGTTGTAATGGCCAATTATGTATGTATGTATGTAGTAGGTCTAGCGACTGTGGTGTCTAAAGACTGTAGTGGTCTAGAGACTGTAGTAGCCTAGGGGCTGTAGTAGTCTACGGATTGTAGTAGCCTAGGGACTATAGTATTCTGGTAACTGTAGTAGGTTTGGAGACTGTGGTGGTCTAGAGACTGTAGTAACAATGACAATGTAACGAAGCCTGAAGCACTAAGTAGCGGATAACAAATGCCTTGGCATACATCAATTGAAAAGGAAATGAGTGGAATTGGCATACTCCCAATTGAGTGGAGGTCAGTAGCCCAAAATCGTGTAAGATGTTAGTGACTCTCTATACATCTAAAGGAAGTGCAAATCATTTCCAGTGCTACTGAGCTTTATCAGAACAGCATCACATACAAAGATGATCAGGATCCATGTCATTTCATTTTCCCTTTTGGAAAATGAAATAATTTTGCATGTATTAGTGTGTCTGTGTGTGTGTGTAGGTATAAAAAGGTGTTAATACCCACACATGCATGCATACATACATTTGTTGATTTCAGCGTTTAAATACGCAAAACAAATTCAGAATATAAACGCTGAATATGAATTCCTTTCTGATTTTTTGTTTTTTTGTACACTTCTTCATCATCTCTTCATCAAGCTGATGTAAACAATATGCGATTGTAGTTTATTTTTTTGTTTTTAATTATTAAATGTTGTTGTTGTTAATATTATCATTGTTGTTGTTATTATTATTGTTGTAGCATCATCATCATATATTATGATTCAACTTATAATTTTTATAGAAAAAAAAACAAAAAAAATCTCGTGTTTTTTTCTCGGTTCGTTCTCAAAAAAATTCCTTTAAAAATAAACAAGTGGTAGTGGTAGAGAGAAAGAGGGGGGAGTGGTTGGCTTTATAAAGTAGATGCTGCTGATGGATTTAGGAAAGTGGGAGGTTAAATGAAGATTTCTTTAGCTGTTCATGTGTTCATGCTATTCATGTTGTTGTTGTTCTTGTTCTTGTTGTTTTGTTAATTATTGTAAAATAAATGCTAAAATAACAAAACAATTTACACTTGAGCACATACTATAACAACAATAACAGACAACAAACAGACACACATGGACATATAGAGTAGCATGCATTTTCTCTCTGTATGTGTGTGGGTACTCTTGCATTAATTCGTTGAAAAAAAGAACGAAAGAAAGTGAGAAATTTTGCATAGGTATTGCGCGTTTGTATTTGTTTATCCACATTCATATTTAGACATTGAGTGTGTGTATCTGTGAGGATACAGTGAAATAAATAAATACTTTGAAATATTCTTCTTAACAAATAACACAACAACAACAATAACGTTAACAATCATGAGAAAAAAAATTCCAATTAAACTAAAATGTTGCAATCTGCAGTCTGTTTAAGAAATATTATTGAAATGAAAGGAACACACAAATTAAAGAGACTTTATTACCAATTTGTCTTAGAACAGCTCAAGATGCTGCATCCTCATTGCATTGTGATGAAGCATGTACACCATAGATCGCCATAGTCTAATAGGTAGTGTGTTGGCTTATTAGACATGAGGCTACCCCAGGTCAGACATCTTGAACAAAACGAATCCTTCTAGTAGACTACTGGAAAAACTCTGAGAATAAAAGATATAAAATCGTTCGGAGTCAACTTTAAACAGTAGGTCCTGCCGCTGAGGTATAACATTAATGGTGTGAGAACCCCCGCTGAAGGGGTAAATAAGTACCATTGAGATCTAAGAAGCCATTGCCTTGAAATAAACTCTCATTGTCGTAACTGTGGGATTTGTCAGATATTTTATGCAATAATTGCTCAGGATACGATATAAAATATGTGAAATTAAATAGAATTTGGGGCTTATTTTTAGACAAACCTGCGGATTGGCTTTACAATATGCAATGAAGACGACAGGAAATCTAATCGCGACCTTTGCTTACAAAACACGAGGTAGTATAGTATAGTAGTTTACTGCCGGACCTCAAACTTGATTTTTGAACCCACAAAAGGAGACAAAAGTTCTCGATAAAGAGTGTAACGCGAAGACCAAAGCTGCAATTAGCATAAAAAATCTATTCATTACTCATTAAGAAAACGAAAGTTATTTCTAGCCAATGCAAATGCAACTCTACCATCCCAGAACATGATAGAGTACCTGCTTAACTGGAAATTTTTTCTTACTGATTTTGACAAAAAAAAAGGAAAGTAATGGCAACCCTATAATCCCAGGACATGCTAAAGTAGACCAATTACTTGCTTAACTGGAAATTTTTTCTTACTGATTTTGACAAAAAAAACCAAAGTAATGATGAGAAGAGTGAGAGAGACACTTCATGCCTGCTCTACTATGCTGCTATACTGCATTGTATTGAAATTTTCTAATCCACTTACCAAAAATTTCCTGATCTTTCTTGCTTTAACTCTTCTAATGATGATGAATTTTTATGTTTTTTTTCTTTTCTTTCCTTGACCGCCAGGCAGTTGTAGTGCCCCATATAATGCTGGAAACCTAAAAAGAAAGCCAAAAAGAATATTTTAATTTGAAAACACATACGAAATCAAAGGCTAAAAATTACTTTTACATAAATAAACTAAAAAAAATGATGACGGAGGGTGGCATTGCCAAAAAAAAAAACAGAAACAACAACAATAAACGAAAAGGATGTGGAAGAGGCAGAGAGAGAGAGAGAGAGAGAGAATTGTAATAAAAATTTCCTTGTGACACACAGCACACATGCAAAACTGAAAGAATTCAAGAAGGAAAAGAAAGGTAAATCTCTTTACCTTAATTATTACAGTGGAACCTATTGAATTATGAAAAGTTAAAACTGGCTAAACCAGTTACTGTTGATTACAGCCTACACTGTGTATGTAACCCTTTTTTTGGATTGTGTTTAGTTAGAGAAATAGAAATTTCAAATGCATTCTTTGCTCCTTTTTTTCCTGTTCTTCTGAACTGAACATTTTGCACTAAATTTTCTGCAAAAGGCAGTCAGAACAGGGCTTACAGTGTGTAAGCCTACTTGCCATCCTTCTTTAAATGTTTGTTTGTTTGTGTGTTAACAAAAACATTTAAAACTACCTACTAAATTGTTGCTATTGTTGTTGTGTTAGTGTTGCTAAATATAAAATAAGTTAAGCGGTTAAGTTTTATTTTTTTTCTCTGACTCCTAAGAAGGGTGACTTACTGTTGCAATCAAAATTGGTAAGAAAAATCTGTCTGGATTTCTTAGTTGGTCATGTTAAATCACTTCCATGGCGCCCATCTCTCTCTCTCTCTCTCTCTCTCTCTCTCTCTCTCTCTCTCTCTTTCTCTCTCTCTCTGGTTTATATTCGTATTATTATTTGAGGCTATAAAGTCAGATTTTTCAGTTTATGATGAGAATATTACGTTTATATTTTGCTGGTTTTTCAAATTCTAACACAAGTTTTCGACATTTTTTTTGTTTGTTTGTTTAGTCAGTCACATTCTAATTTCCTTTTTAGTATTAGGGCATGTCATGTATGTATATGTGCTGCCAGCAAATAAACCGTAAACTAACAGTAGCAATAACAACTAACAAGGGGTAGGCAATAGAGGTGGCATCTTATAAAAGAAAAGAGAGAAAGAGAAAATGATTGTTATTAACATGGTTGCAGTAAATCTAAAAATATTATAAATGACACACACACACTCAGCACACATACATTCTTATTTAGGTAACTGAATGGAAAATATTTCCATTCTTTCTTTCTGAAGGTAAATCCTTGTATTGTCAACGTATAACCATTCTCAACATCATTGTCGTCATATTGCTGCTGTGTTAAGTTGACGATGATATCTTTCGGTTAGAGGTTTATGTATACAAATACAAAAGCAAGCAGCATTTAAAAATAATAATAATAACAACAACAGCATACAATAAAAAAAAACAGAAGAAAAATTCATCATCATTCGCACTTTAACCAAAGAGTTCTTCTTACTATTTTAGCCAAGTCACTGGTAAATACAGATAATAATATGGGCCGTAGTCTAGTGTTGGTTTTTTTTAGACACAACACCGTCGTTTAAACTCCAGCCGACTTTGGTGACTTCTTCGCGCCAAGAAAACTTATTCATAAATCTCTCGTTTGAAGTCGATTTTAAAGTGTAGGGCATGGATGAAATTAATACACACAACAAGGGGTGATGAGAGAAGCTAGGTTGTAATCCTGACTAAAGGTTGCAAGCAAGACTGATACAGGACAAGCAAGATACTCAATACTGAACCAATAGGCCAAGGCAAAAAGAGGAGATCGAAACTCCGCGTGAAGGAACACACTTTTAACATGATCTTCTAAAACAGTAAGTAAGATGCTATAACCGTCCTTCATATTCAATTCTAGTCGACTGTTAGGCTACGGAACGATCAGAATACAGTCCAAAAAATATTTTGATTTGTTACCTAGAAACCCCAACTTAAAAATTTTTCCAAGTGTATGAAAGCTTATGAAATCAAATAATATATTTCCACCCCACCCTCGTTTTTCCCATAATTTTATTGTGTTATTAAGATAACAATTTGACAAATTGGTCAAGTGATTTGCAAAAATCGTAACCAAAAAACAAAAAAAAAACAAAATTAAGTCGTAAAACAATTTTGCTTTCCTTCAAACAGCAAAAAAGGATAAAAGGAAAGCAATATCGCAAGATATCCTTTTTTTGCCAACAGATAACACAGAAAAAGGGGTTGCTATTGATGACTTAATCAAACTGTCATAATAATATTGATTTGGCAAAAAGTAAAGAAAGGAAAGGATTGAACAAATCCAAAGGGTGGTTACAGACAAGACAATAAAATCACATGGGCAAAAACAATACAAAAACAATTGTTGTTAACAACATGAAATTGTTGTAGTTTTTCTTTTTATGGGGAATATAAACAATAAAATTATCTTGTTTTTCTGTATGAGGGAGTGTAAAGGGATGGGGAAGGGTGTTTCAATTATGGTATTATGACATAAATTTATGTCTGGTAATTGAATGTTTGATGAGCCAAGCAATTTTGATTGAATTTACTTAAAATGATACACACACTCTCTCTCTTACTGTTACTGATACTGAAACTAACACTGTCACACTAGTAAAGCAAATATTTTTCTTTCTTCACTTGGCTTTTTATTCCTTTTTTATTCCCTTTTTTTAAAGGCCTTTTAGTGATTTAACATAATTTTTGGCTGTGGTCCTTAAGGATTGTTTTTCTGCTTGTTTTTTCAGGGGAACTTTTTTTTAGCAACCCCTTTACGTCTTAGGAAAAACGTTATTGTCATGGTTTTAGTTAGTTTTTCCAAGAAGCCTTTGGTAGCAAAAAAAAGTAAAAAAAGGGTTGCTGCCTTCTTTTTTCACATCTTAACTGTTTTATTTTAAGACAGAGTATAATTTTTTTCTCTGTTGCTACTAAAAAGATTAAAAGATTTTCAAGTCATGTTGTTGTAGTTCATCATCATCATGATGGACTTGTGTCCATATGTGGACTAGGCAGCATAAGAAAGCGGTAGTGGCGTATGTACACATACAATATTTCTTTAATAAGGTAGACTTTCTTTTTTTTTATTAACTTTAAAGGGCAAATTACAAGGGTTATTGAGCAAATCTGTAACGTGGACTGGTTACAGATTTGGGTATACGAGGGCAGTGCCAAAATTAAACTAGCCAACTAGACCTAAAGATAGGAAAGTAAGTAAAAATGGCTGTCCTACCAAAAAGCGACACCCGATATAGGTTAGTGTGGCCCGCTGAGATACCAGGATGAATTCTTCCCCCTAATTCTGTAACCATACGGATTTTGTGATAAAGCCACTGAATTCCAGAGGTTAGTAGTCTCCGATATTAGCTGCAGTGATATTAACTGCATGGTAGGGGTCCGCAGCAAATCACTGGCTTTGATCTGTACTCTATTACTATTAGAGAAGGCAAATTAGTGAATGATTGATTGTGATGACCAAATGAGTGAAACTGATCAGACGCACAGAAGTTCTGATTCGTATTGGCCGCTGAACCTCTACAGTAAGGATTTTACGCCTTTCCAATTTCTGCAGAAGCCATTAAACTAATGAGCAATTGTATGCCACTGAAGCACTGATTCGCATCGGCTGCTGAGCCTCCATAGTAAAGATTGAGGTGTAGGATAACCTCTATCACAAAACATAGGTGTTGTAAGCAATGCAACGATAATTATGTCGCCAGCACTGCTTTGTATACATCCCATCTGGCTCAGGTTCATTGTCTTGACGATGATCTGAATACTTCTTAGGGACCCGGTGTGTCGTCTTTGGTTTTAGCCTTCATAACCACAGCACTCATGTTATTTGCGTTAATTGTATGCATGATTGGTGGGATCTACTGTTTAAAGTCACTTCGAACGACAGTTTTATTTTAGTCTCATACTTTTTGCCATAAAACTGCTAAGACGAAGTCGCCATAGAAATATTTTGTTTTTATTTCGAGATTTCTAAGCTGAGGATTGTGCCACATAGATTACGGCAACTACTGAGTAAATAAGGTTAACAGGTTACAATCCAAAACCAATCTCAAGAAGGGTTTAACATGGCTATACAGCTTAAATTACCAAAAAATTTGATCCTGTCTTTAAGAGAGTCATAGATCTGCTCGAAATTTTATGAATACCGTCATCCACGTAGGCGTTTGATCTACAGCATTCTATTCAGCACAAGATTTCATTTCTTTTCATTTCCTTCGCCTTCATACCTGCTTAGAAGAACAGCAGTGAGCTCTTTCGTGTTTGAATTGGCATTACTTGTAGAGTTCTTTCTATCGTGTTTAGTGAAGTGTCCTGCGCAAACATAATGCACTCCTTAAGGCCTCTATCTGTTCATATTATAGAAAACTTCTAAAGCTAATTTAAGGCCTACCCTCGTATATTCCTGCTGATGTTCATTTTTTTATAGCTAAAGGAAGAACATTTTTTTGGTTTATTTAACATAATTTGTTTGATTTTTATACGTCTTTTTAAAGGCTTTCGGCCACTTTCTTTCATAAGTTCTCCTGTTAATTTTTTGGTTTGTTTTTCTTTTGTTTTTCTTTTGTTTTTTTGTTTTCTTTTAAGCCATTATGACTTGACAAATGCTTTACTGTCAAGTCATAATAGTAAAAATGTTTTAATACACAATACAAAGGGGGGGTGTAATAAAAATCATACATTCTGTATGTGTATCACCGAGTTAAACATGCGTAACGAAATCTATGTACATATGTTTGCACACGTTTTTTATATTAATTTTTATTGAAATTATTAAAAGAAGAAGAAGAAAGAAAAAATTCCATTTTATTAAACCATTTGGTCAGACCTTTTAGTTTTTCTTTAGAAAAAAAAATTAAAAAAAAATTTTTTTTTGGCCTAAAACAAGGCTTAATAGAAAGCTTTTTAAATAATTGGACAATAAAACAAAGGTGCTTGCTGGCTGTAGGAAATAAAATTAAGAAAAGGAGCAACACAATACAAATTAAAATGGACAGGATTTTTGAATTCAACCGGGACTTAGTTTTCTTTTTTTTTTTTTGGTAAAATTATTTTTATTTTTCCTTCCTCTTTTTTTTTGTGTGTGTGTGTGTGTGTAAGTGTGTAACACTGTGTTATTATTTTAATAATTTAACAATTGTAAATCATATTCCTTGTATTGTAATAATAATAATGATACTCTTACAATACCATTCTAACCATTTTACACATGAGATATACTCATGCATACATATGTACCCCTGCTCATACAACCTGTCTATAGACGTGGTAATAAAAAACAGCAATAATCGTTTATTAAAATCGGCAGCAAAAAAAAACGTAACAATAATGGCAGTTACGCGACAAATTTTAAAATATTTTTATTGTCTACAGGAATACATAAATAATTTATCAAGAAAAAAAAAACAGGAAAGTAGACAAAGTGGAATGCAATAAAAATGATTTCCAAAGAGAGAAAGGAAAATTTCAAAGAAAATATTCCATAACTATTGCCAAATCATTTAAGGAGGATGTGAAGACGGCTTGTAAAGTGAAATCGATTTGAAGTTCTTCCATTACATGCAGCATCAAATTTCGAGTTTTTCTTTTCAAACATACCAGATACCAGATTCAAAAAGTGAGCTTCAGACTGCTGTTAATAGATGAGAGCGCCCGAAATGATATCCCAGAACTGATGAACTGTGATGGCATCGAATGCTTAGCACCCAAACAAAATGAGGGCAATTTCTCAAAAATTATTAACCCGATTAACGGATTTCAGTCTGCTTTGACACATTCTTCCATGCTCTTCTGCTTCTTGTCAGTTGGTTACACCATTCAATGACGGGGTTTCCTCGATTTGATCCTTTCAACGTAGACAAGGTAGTCCTCTACTCTTCTGTTAATACCCGCTTTAAATACCTTTCGGGGAAAAGCATCCTCTTCCATCCGGACCACTTGGAGGCCTCCTCGATTTCATCCCTCATCGCATACAAGGTTGTCCTCTACTCTTCTGTTAATACCCGCTTCAAATACATTTCGGGGAAAAGCATCCTCTTCCATCCGAACAACTTGGCCGATATAGCGCAACTAGGGGCCTACTCGATTTGATCCCTTATCGCAGACAAGGTTGTCCTCTACTCTTCTTTTAATACCCGCTTCAAATACCTTTGGGGGAAAAACATCCTCTTCCATCCGAACTACTTGGCGGCCTCCTCGATTTGATCCCTTATCGCAGACAAGGTTGTCCTCTACTCTTTTGCTAAACCGCGCTTCAAATACCTTTCGGGGAAAAACATCCTCTTCCATCCGAACTACTTGGCGGCCTCCTCGATTTGATCCCTTATCGCAGACAAGGTTGTCCTCTACTCTTTTGCTAAACCGCGCTTCAAATACCTTTCGGGGAAAAGCATCCTCTTCCATCCGAACAACTTGGCCGATATAGCGCAACTAGGGGCCTACTCGATTTGATCTCTTATCGCAGACAAGGTTGTCCTCTACTCTTCTTTTAATACCCGCTTCAAATACCTTTGGGGGAAAAACATCCCCTTCCATCCGAACTACTTGGTGGCCTCCTCGATTTGATCCCTTATCGCAGACAAGGTTGTCCTCTACTCTTCTGCAAAACCGCGCTACAAATACCTTTCGGGGAAAAGCATTCTCTTCCATCCAAGCAACTGGACCAAATCAGCGCAGATTCTGGATGTTAATACCCCGCACAACGTCCAAGTCCTTGAGTAGCACATACAGCTCTTTATTGGATTTGATGCGGAAATCATAGCCAACTCGTACTGGACCCAAGATTTTACGTAAGACTTTTCCCTCAAATATTCTCAAGATTGCTACATTGGTGCTTAATAGTGTCCATGTTTCTGCGCCCTAAGAGAAGGAAGAGCGACTTGTAGAGTATAGGTTCTGCGCTACTCAATTCCCTATTGAGACCATAATAGCCAGGTGCCAATAACAGAGATCCTACGCTTGATCTGCAGATCATCGCTTCGAATACTTTCAAAACTGTTGTACGGGTGCTTAATATGGTCCATGCTTCTGCGCCATAAAAAAGTACGCCGACGATAAGTTTTCTCGTACGAAAGAGAGGTCTCCGCTACTCAATTTCGTATTGAGACCACAATACCACATGTTGGCCAAAGAGATCCAAGTAAACAATTGTAAAATAATAAAGCAGCGTGTGTCAACGGATTACCAAGAAGACTTTTCAAGACCGCAGATAGATTCCCTTATTATTGATCCCGTTTAACCTAAAACTGTTGTGTTATGTTGTGTTGTGATAATTAAGTCTTGTTATCGTGCTTTTCCATTTCCTTTTTTTTGTAATTTTCTACTTTAATTTTCCTTTCTTTTTTTTCTTCTTGTTGTTATATTTCCAATACCCAATTAGCAATTGTCTTTAATTACTTTCCATACATTTAGTTTTACTGCCTACCTTGTCTACGGCAATTACAAACGATTACAGTTTTTCGCAATACAATCTTGCAAAACCAATAGTCCAGTCAGTCAGTGAGTCCTTTTTCTAGTGGTCTGCCTTCTTCTCCATATCCCCACTATCAGTCTGACTGACCCCATAAACAATTAAATGTTGAAACAATTTTCATTTCATCGTTTTCATGTGAAAAGTCTATGAAGCATAAATGGAGTTGATTACATACAGTCAACGTCAACTTGGTGAACGATGCAATCAACCAACCAACCAAACACAAACGCAAACGCAAACGTTTGAGCCAATTTAACGGCCACCCTCTTAAGAGCCATTTGTTGCCACGAACTGTTGCTAGTTATTCTATGATAATAACGATAAAATTTTATAGCTTTTTACGGATAAAATTTAGTTTTTTTCTTTCTTTCTATTTTTATTACTGCATGCTTATGTTTTAGTTTTTTTTCTGCTCTCCCTCCCTCACTGCCTCATTTTTTCTTTTTTTTTCATGACAAAGTTTGTTAGTTAAACGTGTTCACATGTTGGCAGGTAATTTTGAAAATTATATGGACTGTGAAGGGGGGGGAAAGACAACAAAATAAATAAAAATTAAAAAGACATAAAAATACAAGTGAATTTCTACTCGGCAAAGAATCAAACAAAAAAAAAGTTGAAGGATATAGGAAATTGATCAAAACATTTACAAGGTATCCTATGTAATATGATATTCTTTTGGAATGTTCAAAAAGTCAGCTTTGAATACAGCAATAAGCATAAGCTCCGTCAAAGTATGGATATTTTGAACTCTGTAATCAAAACATTTACAAGATATCCTATGTAATGTGATATCCTTTTGGAATGTTCAAAAACTTTTTATAAAGAATGCAAAACGAAGTCTACTTTGAATGCAGCAGCAATAAGCGTTGGCTGCATCAAAGTTTAACTCTCTTATCATATCTCCAATAATGTCTCTCCAAAGCTACTGTTCCTATAAGACTTTAGTTCATTCCACTTCTAGCATTTCTAAGTATAGTCTAGCCTTCCAATTCATAGGTTCAAGTGTGGATTTAACTCTACAGCAGTTATCGCGATATCAACATCAGGTTTCTCATATAATGTAGCCGATTCATCCCATTTACATTTGGAATTTGACCGGTTCTCTTATCTTAGGATATCTATCGGCCTCACTGACTACTGTAGTGTAGTGTATTTCTGACCCTGAGTAGGGGATCTCTAACTGCTAGAATTTCTATTTTCACTGTTGGGTATTAGACGAACAGATTTCTTTCAGATGCAATCTTCAGGTCATCATGGTAGTTTTGTTTCAATCTAGTATAGGTAACTAATCACAGGGATTTATCAGGCAGTTGTGTAGCTAACGGACTTGTTAACGTAGGCACACACACTGCTACTGCATATCACTTCTCACATATTAGATAAACGAATTTATTTGCTGCAGTCAAATCGTAAGCTCCAGGAGAATCTTGTGTTATTAACAGACTAACGTTTTAAACTGAAATTAGATCTGATAGACGAAGACTGCGGAGGCACTTTTCACTTTGCTTAGCTGCAAATATCTTCTCTGGAAGACCTTTCTTATTTGAATCACCCTTCCTTGTTAGTCTAACTGACAGATTACTAAATTCAACGAGATTGAGCTTCAGTTTGACGCTGATTATTAATATCAGTTAATCGATATTTGCCAGTATATCTCCAGGGTATCACTTTAAGTGAATCCAAATCATACTTTCCTAACCTTCTTATCTTTTTTAACTTTGAATTTATATGCAAAGGGTCATTATTTGCTAGGTGATCATATACCAAAACTAGTAAAAGCCAAAAAAACGAGGCTTTTTCCTCGATTTTTAAAAGAATTCTGGAAGAAAGTTGCAACACATTTTATATTTCGAGTATAACTTGTATTAACACACTGTCTATCCGTAGTTGAGCTATGGAAAATTTATTTTTTTTTCAATTTTTAGGAACAAAAACTAGACAACGTATGCATTTCCTCTGAGTAATTGTTTTTTTTTTTTGTAAATATTTTTGTTTTTCTTTTGCAAATATTTGCTCAAATATTCTAAAACAATTAGAAACGAAATAGTTTGAAAATAAATCTAAACTTTACGAGGGTCGTACTTTACTTTACTCTATTATTTCTTAGTTTATGCTAACTCTACGTAACATAGCATGGATGGCTCAAATATTCAACTAAGTTTGGTTTGCACTGAAACGCTACGTTCGTTACGTTATATTATAAGTCTGGCTATGAGAGAGTACATCGTCAATTTTATAAAGCTTTACTTTACTTTGTTTTATGCTTTAAAGACCTGAATAAATATTTAAAGTTTTAATGAATAAATAATTGCTTCAAATATTTATTATTTTTCTAATTTAATTGTCATTTGATAATTGTTTAATTGCCCCCAAAGCAACTGTTTAAATAGCAATTATTTTCAAATTTTGATTATAAAAGCCCAAGTAAAAGCCATCCAATTTAAGAAACTCATTCTTGCAGCCAAAATGAAATTATCATACGCCGTTTGCTGTACTTTATTTGTGGCCGTCGTCATAGGACATTCAACAGCAGCCAGTATAAATCAACCTGGTAAAAGTGCTTGTGGTTCTGGTGCAACAGCTGACTATAAAGGTGCCTGTGATGAGTCTGTGCCAGTAATTGTAATGCCCAAAGGACGTCCGATTATGGAACGCGTCTTGGATTGGTTTAAGTGCGATAATGAAGCATGTCAGCCGGAAACTCCTGAAGAACCGGATAGCTCTGAAGAAATTACAACAACACCGGTCTCAACTACAAGAACAACAACAAAGGTTGCACCAACCCCATCAACCACAACAACCACAACAACACCAACACCACCACCAATGATGGGAACAACAACGGGAACAGGAACATCAGGATAATAATATCAAATCAAAAGTTTTTCTCACAACAATAACGTACAGACCACAGGAAGTTGCAGTTTCTGCGACAGAAAATTATGATCAGGCAAAGAAAAAATCAATTTTTTAAGTTCTTTCTTTAAATTTCTTTTTTTTTTTTTGGAAATAATAAATAATTAGTAGCTTAGTATTTAAAAAGAGTACGATTCCATATGTAATTTCATTTCATTGTCAAAGACGTTTTCTTTTTTTAACTGGTTCCAGGCCTTTACTACTCTCAGCATTAAGTTTGGCCATATGCTTTACTAATGACTAAGCCACTGGGCTATGGTTTTTGTTCATTTAGGATCAATTGCGCACTCAGTGATTTGCGCTGCTGTGTTTCAGCTTGGTCTTGTCTCCTCTTCTTATTGATTTGCATTAACCACCCTTTTATTTAAAAACTAAGCATCAGTAAAACAAATCTACTGTAGAGACCAATATTGTTTATTTAGTTTAAATTGAAGGAGCATATTAAAAAGGAATCCAATGCGAATATTAAAATAAGGCTTTTCGTGACGCTGATTAAATTGTGGTCACACGAAAATTCCAATAAATTTGGAAACTTTTGGTGACATTAACTATACGACGCCGTAATATGATTTCAAACAAATGAACGACTAAACGTTGTGCAGTATGCATGTCCTGAAAGGCTGAAGGGTAGTGGATGCCGATTGATATCTTTTTAAAGTCAGCTGATATGCATAGATTACACTGTAAGGCTACCCAAAAAAATTTGGTAGTAAGTGTGTTGATTATCAGATACCATGACGTCGTCTCCTTTGCAAACGAGTCAAGTTTTTGCTACTCTGTAGAGTAATGCTCATCAAACGTATAAATGCATTCAAATTTTCTATTTCACTAGACTCTTCTCTTACGAGGAACTTAAAGGAATTAATCATATCCTTTAGCGAAGGTTTTCACCTTTCAAATATTGTTTATGTTCTTCTCATTTTATTTTTTATTTGCTGGATTTTAAGGGGTTAAAAATTTTATTATTTTCAAAGACTCCCCTCATTTTGCAAACATTTAAACAAATGTTTCTATTGAAATAGTTAGAAAAGGCCTTGACTAAATCTAAATTTAAGGTCTAAACAAATAAGAGAAAATCGTATAAAAACCGCCATGAAATATGTTGAAATCAAGCAGTAAAGTTTTTAAGCATTATGAAGTGGTTTACAGTTATTGGTTTTGTCTTATTGGCTCTCGCTGTTGGCATAACAATTGCTCAAGATGGAGATCCAACAGGACCACCTCCAGAAGGCGGAGGAGGGGATCCACCAGCTGAATCACCCTGTGATCCAAATAATCCTTATGGTGGTGCTTGTGATCAATCGGTGCCTGTTATAATTTTACCCAAAGGTAGACTAATAATGGAACGGGTTTTAGACTGGTTTAAGTGTGACAAATCGTTTGCCTTGAAAACCGTTGAAGGCAACAACAATTTGTGAAACAGAAAACTTCATTAAAAGATTAAAATAAAAAAAACACCAGAATTTTATTTAAAATTTTATTTTCTTAAAACTGGCACAGGTTTGAAGCTATTCATGTGACAGCTGTGTACATATAAAAAAGCAATTTTTTTTTGTCTCCAACTAGCTACTGTTTGTCTAAAACTAAACGTAAATAAAAAATAAACAAAAGAAAGAGAAAATTTAAATATTTGTTTAGTTAACTAAATATTTTTCTATTTTTTTTTGAAAACAATTAAAACGTAAATACGAAGAAATACTTAATGAAACCAATTCTATTATTGTGTGCAAATTAACGCCAAAACTTTGCTCAAAACTCGGGTATAAAAAGCCAACTGAAGGCTTAGAAAGAAATTAGTCTTTGCCTATAAGCAACATCATGAGAAAAATTGTGATATTATTTGCCATACTAGCAGCCATTCTTGTTGGAAATATGGTTGTGGCTCATCCACCATGCAGGGGTACTAAAGGCTGTCATCCTGTATCACCATTTATGGTCAACGTTGTAAACGTGTACAAAGAAGCAGAAAACAAATGTTCTAATTGTGGCGAACCCAGCGGAACAGGCACTGTCTCCACTGGACCTGCCCCCACATACACATACACCACTGCATCAATGTCACCCACTATGACGGCCCCACCATCGGATGGATATGGATACTAAAAACCATGCTTTTGTTGGTAAAAAAAAATTAAAAAGAAAATCTTATTTTGCAAATCTAAATGTTGTTGTTTTTCTATATAAACGTTGATACACGTGTTCACTTACACCGAATCTAAACTTTCGTACGACTTGTAGAAACTCTGTAGAAGCTCCTTAACGCCCTACGGCAGAGCATAAATTTCAATGAAAAATGAGACGCTAGTTTTCGTCAAATCTACGGAGGAATCAAGTTGAAGTACGGCAAAGCAGTCCTGTACATTCATCACCAGGTCATTTAGGGGGTATATGGCACTGAAAGGAGTCAACATATAAATTTTATACGAAACCAATCTCTCTCAAGCCTGTGTCCAGGCAGTAAGATTCAATGCAACAAAAAAATTCTGCACCAATCTGTACTAAGAATATGCTGTTATTCTGGGAATACAAAGACACTTTAAGGCCGATTATATGATTCCTTATAACTTTGTGAATACCACGTTTGTTTTCTATATTCCAACTAGGGCGTTCTGGTCTGAAGAACCAGAGTTTCCCAATGCGATGGGATGGCTCAGGGATGACCGATAGGGTGGGCGGGTGGTTTGTGGTGTATTTATTAAGCGATCTGCTATTGAAATTTTTTATAGTCTGCCAGACAATACTACAATTTTTCTAAAGTAGAGATCATAGCAATTTTAAAAGCAACGCAATGCTTGTTGAGTGGCAGGTTTTTCCCTGAAAATCTCTTGAGTTACTCGCCCAGCCAAACTGTGATTAAGTCCCTAACGAATGTAATTTCAACGTCAGTCCTTGTCCATGAATGCCAAGGATTTCTTACAGAAATTTCGAATCATTTAAAGATAACTCTTATATGAGTTCCGGGACATAGCAATATCGTTGGAAAATGAATTGCTGATGAGCTGGCCAGAACCTGTAAGGAGCTCGCAATTCCCTACATGTTACAGGGCATAGGTATTCCGATTCAGGGGAAAGCTAAACCCCTTTGTTAGCATGATGATATGTGCAGTATTGCTATATGCTATATTCTGCTGAACACGTATGGACAAGAAGACGACCGGTTCACTTCTGTCCTTAAGTCACATGGCTATCTATCGCACAATGATGATTGTACCGAAAGGCTTGGTAGAGGAGGAAGAGCTTGTCTTTCTACGCATGCGTTAGAGGTTTTTGATTTCTTTTTCTCTGACATCTTTGACCGAGCTCTCTAAGATAAAGATTGCTGCAATAGCAGGATTTATTAAGGACTAGAGATTGTTTCCTCTAAGGAATGTTTTATTCCCGGATACAATTGATTGTGTTATCACAATGTGCCTAAAATTTGGCGAAAGTGGGACTTGTTCCTTTCCGGTGGATAGGCCACCTACTTAACTGCATGTGTTTCACAACTCTGCCCATAGTATAGGCCGACACATTAGTATTGGAAATTTGCAAGATTCCACATTTTTTTTATTTTTGACATCATCTCTGCATTTAGTCAATAAGAATACTTGTTATTTGTTTTGAATAAATATTTTGTGTTTTTTGCACGTATTTTTCATAATTAATTAATGGAATACAAATCAAAATTTTAAATAATTTTTTTCTCATTTATTTTCTCTTTTTTTTTGAGAAGCAATTTTAGTAACCTTTTAATGGCCGTTTATTTAAAATTATAATTAGCAAATGTTTTTAGTTTTCGAATGAATAACAAAACAAAACAAATGAAAATAAAAACAAATGCAAAAACTAAAGGATTATAAACAAAGTGCATTAAAATTTATAAAAATTTTATTATTATTATGGCCATCATATTGTTGTATTATTATTATGGCCATAATAATATTTATTCATATAAGAGGGCAGCGGTTAGGCCACTTTATAATAAATATTTATGTATTGTTTATAGAGACTCACAAACATATTTAATATTATATTGTATGTGTACGTACAATACATACAAGTACATGGTTTATGATGTATGTACATAATTACATGTATATTGTGTGTATACACGTGGTATTATGGGTGAGAGACAATTAATTAACAAATAAAATGTCAATTAATTTTTGTAACTTCACACAATAATAATAATAATAATGAAAACAATAACAAAAATACAACAAAAAAAAATTTGCAGAAAAACAAATAAAAATCCAACAATTAAATTTACACTCTCAAATTTACAATTTTCCGGAGCAACGGTTTAAAATCGTATATTGTATGGCAGCAACAACAACAAATATATGTATGCACGAAAATAAACGCATTTTAATAAATAAATTCCCCCCCCCCCTCCACCACACTGACTGCCCCTATACGTATGCCATAAATCCATTTGTAAACTGTGTTGTGCCTTGGCAGGACAACTGCCATGTTATCCTTTGGGATGTGGTGGGCAGAGGCCAGGCAGGCAATTGTTTATTTACACGGCAGTATTAAATTCGCAAACGAAAGAAAGAAAGCAAAACATTAAAAATTTTGCGTATTTTATTTATTAATTAATACAATAAATGAATGGCAAACGAATTTAAACAACAATTGCCGTTAATACAGCAAAATGGTTTAAGTGTAGTTTATTCGAAAACGAGTTTAAATTTGAAGAAGGCACACGAAAGGGATTTGATTATCGGCTGGCTATCGGAGGGGATAGATGTGTTTCTTACTCAGAATCATATCCGTAACATGATTTATGATTGAAACGCATTACATAGTCAGAGAGGCAAATGGATATCTTCAGATTAAGCCCTTCGAAAGGAATTCTAAAGCCCAATTTATTATTAAGTTTAGAATGATCTGGGCAAAGGATGGACCAATCTTTCCTGCTTAAAATTCTGGTGTGAAATCTCCTGTCAAAACTAGGTTCAGACATGATTTAGTAAATTTCATTGGGGCATCGCAAATCCTCGAGTTTAGAAATGCAGTCCCCCACACAATCACCAGAGCATACCCTGTCAGAAGACAAGTCTTCACTGCTTGGGATTCAAGTATAAAAACTCTGGAACCTAGACTAGAAGGAAATGACATTGCGACAAGTGACGTATGTTATCCGGCCAGTAATCCATATGGAAAGCAATTAAACGTAACAGTACTAACTTGCAGACTTAAATTTTTGATTGTTTTATACGATGGCTTTATGCTTTTTTAAACGTAATCTTATATCCGACATGGAACCACTCCTACTAGAAATTGTACAACCTGTGATCATGCAGAGATTTTAGTTCTGGTTCCCAAAAGAACTAGAGCTTTCTCTTTAGCTTCCCTTATATTCTTTAGCTTGTGTGGGAGCTCACCGTATGTCACCGTAAACTTTTAATTTTTTAACACTTAAACACTTTTACCTTTCAACTGATATATATGGCAGTACACTATTTAACCAGTCTATTAATATTTATTTCTGGATTGCATTTCTCTCTCTTCAGTGGCCTATAGTGTTTGCGTATTTCCAGAATTCTGTAACGTTTTTTAAATATTTAA
Organism: Sarcophaga subvicina; assembly: GCA_936449025.2. Taxonomy (NCBI): domain Eukaryota; kingdom Metazoa; phylum Arthropoda; class Insecta; order Diptera; family Sarcophagidae; genus Sarcophaga; species Sarcophaga subvicina. The sequence continues at coordinate 1,642,733 of OW388080.2, read as the reverse complement.
TTTTATTTTTTGTAATAAATAAATACGAATTTAAATGCACACAAGGACTCACGCACACTACAAACATAAAAGTTCAGCAGGACATTTAAAGGCAAACTATGCCTTACGGCCAAGGTAAATATTGTGGTTAATATTGTTATAAAAGGCTCAAATAAATACCCATAAAGAATGATTACAAAAGCAAGTAAACAGAAAAATCGTATAAAGTCGTCACACTATAAGTATATTTGAAGAGTCGTTTTAACAAAAGCAAGTTTAATTTTTCAAATACTTTTTTTCAAATATCTGATGACGTTTCGGTAACCTAGCTGCTCACACCACTCATGTTACTTCTATCCTTAAGTGACTCCAAACGACAGATTTTTGAGAAACTTTTTATGAAAATTTATCATTTACTTTCAGTGTTTGTGGCATAAAACTGTTGTGAGGAAGTCGTCGAAGAAATATTTCTTCAGATTTAATTTTTTTCCAGATATCTGGGCTGGGATTTGAACCACGGCTTTACATCTAATAAGCCAGCACACTACCTACTAGGATACAACGACTTCAAATAGCAAACCTATCACTAAATAAATGCCACTTCAAATGAAAAATATTTAGCAGGTGACAGCCTTACCAGACCAGTGGTTTTGAAACCACTAAATGGATCACCCGATACTTGTATATAAGTTTCTTTATTCCAGTACTGCTATCGCTTCATATTTTCAGCATTTTTTGTTTTTTTTTTCTATTTCATTTCAATTGATATTTAACTGACAGTTCTTGGCCAGACCAGTCTGAAGCAAAGTTTTAAATTTACAAAATTATAGACACTTTGGTATGTTGTTGATACAATATTTGTTGTTTATTATTTGCCCATCATCACTACTTTACCAAAAAAAAAAAAAACTAAGTAGCACAAGTAGAAGTAGAAGTGATTGAATGATTTTCTTGGCCCAAGGCAAAGTTTTTCTTACAATAACCCCCAAACAAATAAATCTGGTCAAGCAACAAAACTACTACAGCCAGTCTACATACATGTCTAGAAAGGATGTAATGAAAAAAGGACATTCAAACAAACTATTTTACATCCAAGATTTGAAATACGGCCTCCCTCGGAAAGAAACGTATAAAGGATGAAATATTCCTTATAAATACAGGGTAAAAGTAAGGTGAAGTGTAGCCCAAACTGGTAACTGTAAATATCAATAACCGGAAGTTAAACTTCTCCATTTGCTGTCTGTCTTGTCTTCTTCATTTGCCTCTTGGAGTTTCTCTGCCAGCAAAATACAACTTTTGCTAGGGTATGGGTAGTCTTGGAATCCTTTTCTTTTCCTTTTTTTTTTTTTTTGTTTGGTAGACTTTTTGTTGGTAAACTCATGTAGTTTTCTTAATAGATAGTTGAGGTTTTGCATACAATAAAACGAAAAAAAGAACAGAAAAGAAAAGTAAGGATTGTGTTTTGCAAATGAAATGGTCATTTGTTTAGTTTTCGAAAAACAGCAACAAGGGTTTATCGACAGATAAACAATGAAATTCTTTAAATAAGTAATAAAATCAAAATAACAAATTAAGTGTTTCTCAAAAAAAAAGGGGAAAACGAAATGGGAATTTAATAAAGAGCAGTAGTAGACAACTGATTTTGATAGCCTGCCTGAGGGATTTTTGATTAAAAACTAATAAATAAAAACGAATATTTGCGAATCAATAACATTTTTTTTATAAGAAAATGTTGCAGCAACATGTATTGTTGCGAAACATTTCTTATGCAACATTTTGTTTATCACTTTAAGATGTAAATAAATGATTTATTTTTAAGTTCTAGTGATAGAATGATGTTAAAATATTTTTTTGTTTCATTTTAGATATTAAAACAAATTGCTTAGAAAAAAGTTCAGAGGTCTATTTGCAACATCTTCCCAGCAAATGGGTTATAGGAAGAAACATCCAATAAAATCATCATAATGTTTCACAACATTTGGCCACTTATTTAGCAATATAAAGATATGAAATCTTATTCAAATGCCGCCAGAACTTACTTACTTAATTGGTAATTACAACCCTTTAGTCAGTATAACAACCTAGCTTATCACACCACACATGTAGTGGGTGTTAATTTAATGTCGACCTCGGACTACAGATTTTTGAGAAGCTTTCCATGGCAAATTTTTTTACTCTCAGAAATTTTTTCCAGAAGACTGTCAGTCACCTTATGAACCAACACACTACCTGCTTGATGAACAACATTGAGTAAAACAAATTAGTATACAGAGAGAATCTGCAACTGCGTCTCTCTATTCTTTACAAAAACTAACATTTAAAAAGAATATACAGTAAAGCTGGCATATAAATTGTAAATAGCACAGCCCTGCAAATTTGGACTTTTTTTGTGCAAATAAGATGGCTCCAGGTGTTTCCGAAGGCATTTTGCGTGCTGAACACGATTTTTTTATATCTGAATGAAGATCTGTAATCAGCGACCCCAAAAACCCCTGAGCAACAATTTTCAAGTAAATCTGATTAATTTTTAAGGACCTCTGTAAAGTTTTTCTTTTTCTCTTGCAGCCCTTGACATAAAACCACCCCCTACTTTAAGGGTGCATGCAAACAATTTGGCTTTGGGCTCATTTTAAAGACCAAAGATCAATTGTCAATATCTGACAATAGCGATGGTTCTAGCACGTCAGTGTTTAGCCCTATATTGTTTCAAAAATGGCCAAAAACACTATTTTTAGGGGTTTCAACCCCCTTTTTCTCGAAAACCTGACGTGATAAAAAGTTTAGAAATCAGATTCGCCTGGAGTCATCTTATTTGCAAAACTAATGCAGGGCTGTGTAATTAAATAAATTTTTATCTTTAGATGCAGATGAAATTGCACTCTTAAGATGCACGACAGCATTAAGCTTTACACATCTTAAAGCAACATTTTGCTAAATATGTATCTCCCACATATGTATGTATAATTGAACTGAAATGAAATTTCTTTTTCTTGATTAAAGTCCTAGACCTGCTATTTTTTGCAGAGCTCAAACCATACCAGCTGAGGTAATTCGACAACATTTTGTTAATTACTCATATACTTCTACGAGGAGTCAATTGAAATGAATATTTCTTTTACAGAATTTTTTTTTTTAAACTTTTTTTGTTTTTAAATAATGTGGCATATTTGTTGAATTATTACCAACATTTATTATTAAAATATTATGATGCATGCCGCTTACTTTGCTACAATATTTATTCACAAAGATGAAACTTTACTAATAATCTTGAAAGTAAGAAAAAGATTTCTGTGACTTAAAACAAACACAATATGAAACACACTTGTCTTCCCAACAGCTTTCCCTTACTCTTTAATTTCCCTCCACGGTAGAAATTTTAATTTTAATTTTGAAATAATTTTTTTTTTTTTTTGGTAACACAAATAAATGGAATTAAAAGCAAAAAACAAAAAAAATGAATGAATTAAAGAAAGAGTTTTATTAACAAATATTGACAGAAGCAAATAATTTTGAAAAATTGTCGTCAACGAAAGCAGTAAGCATATGCCGTACCCTCTATTTCTTTTTATTAAAAAATAAATTTTTTTTGTTTATACCAACAAATAAGAAAAAAATTGTTATTTTGTTTCCGAAACAAATATTTGATGAAGGAATTCAAATACTTTCTTAACACATGTTTTATTCTATTGTTTTACACTTGATGCAGCTTTATAAACAGCTTTCAATAAGAATTTGCGATTTTATTTCGATACGCTTTGAAATCCACAATTGAAGAGCTTCATACCACACTAATATTTCCATGGGATTCTTTGTATGGCCACTATCTGTACTCGTCCCACCACTAATATTGTGCTAATAGTACTAATGTTGCCGTAGTCTAGTAGGTAGGGTGTTGTTTTATTAGACTCATGGCCACGGTTTAAAACCCAGGTCAGCCAACAAAACTAAATATGAAAAAATATTTCTTCGGCAACTTCCCCTCAGCAAATATCTGGCAAAAACTCGGAGTAAAAATAAAATTGTCATGAAAGTTTCTCAAAAATCTGTTGTTCGGAATCGACTTAAAACTGTAGGTCCCGCCACCCATGTGTAAAATTAACCCACACATCAGTGGTGTGAGAAGCTAGATCGTAATCCTGACTAAAGGGTTGTAATAACCGATTATGTATGTATGTATGCATGTAGTTCCGATGTTGCCAAATAGTCGACCTACCCTATCATTATCATAAATTGCATAGCCAAATGTGTGCAATAGAGAGAGAGAGAGGGCTGTCACAGAAAGAGTATACCTTGGTTACTTTCTTAGATATAGAGGGAGCCTTCAGTAATGTGGAGCTAGATTGGTTGTACAGGACACTTAGCGAACTAGCTAATGGAAGAACCGTATATCCAAAGCTATGGTGCTCGTTCATTATCTGAAGGATAGGAATTCCACCAGCAGGCATACTCTCCCTTGTCAATCTGGATGACATTGTTCGAACAATTTCAAGGATGCTCTCCCCTAACAATACGGATGACATGTTTCGAACAATTTCTCGCAGATTTGTGGACCCTATTAGCGACAGTAGGCACACTGTTCTGAAGAAAGTTAGCGAATGGACATCGTTTTGCGGCTTAAGTAAACTGCCTGATAAAACTGAGGTGATACTTTTTATTAGAAGGATTGTATGAGGCAGCCCTTGAACTCAAGGATAACAGGAAAGGAAATTGTCCTAGAAACCATATCTAATCAAGGGGATTGAAAAAGATTTTTATTGCTCTCTATGCCTGTAACAAAGTGTTGGATGGTCGTGGCCAACATCATGTTTTCTAAAAAATACAGTCTGAGGCTGTTTCAATTATAAATTATTACGAATTCTTTTATTCCCATTACAATCCATATTTTTTTTGTATTCCATTAATGACTGCCATAAATTTTAAATATAAAAATATTCATATTTTGTTTGTTATTATTGGAAAATCAAGCTCCTTTTTGAATGTATCCTCCTTTCGATACACAAACAAATGGTATCCTGCTGCTTAAATAACGCGACTATTTTCTTCTTTTTTTTTTGATTAATCCACTGAATGTTGTTCTTTTACAATATAAGAAGACTTGCATACTTTTGTACATCCATTATATCCTTAGAGAAGGATATTATAACAGCAGTAAGGCAAGCATACAAAACATAATAATCATCATCTATATTCATGGATTAGTATTCAATTTTTATTTAACAATTTCGTTTCGTCCTGGCTGAATGGCGGTACATATGTATATCCCAGCCACACAGACAATGGGGGTTAAATTGATAATAAAAAAAAGGAATGAAATGAAATAATGAATGTCTAACGTATTAAAGGAAGACACAAATACAAGCACAAGCACAGGCACAGGCACTGAAAGTGCTATAGGGTATACGTTTAATGCTCCAAAGGTAAATTTTTAGACAAAACGTATCAAAAAATTATAATATTGAAGCGAGAGAAAGAGAAAAAAATTAAAATAAAATATATGCAAGACAATATTGCCAAAGCGCTAATAAATTTCCAACAAAACATTGAATATTTTTTTCTTTTTTTCTCTTTTCTTTAGTAAGTTATTAAAAATTCAGAAACTGAAGACAGCAAAAGCAGAGAATAATTTGAAAATCTTTAAGCTGTAGGTGGGTGTTTTTTCAAAAAAAAAAAAAAAAATTAAGAGTTTGTCGTAGAGTCTTGGCTGATGAGGTAAATATCCTTGAATGATACTTTATAAGGTACTTTGTCTCATATATACACACGTATAGACAGGCATTGAGCCACAACAATAACAACAACAAGAGGCATATTAATGAATAATAGCTACGCCATAGGGGTTAATAAGTAATCTGCATTTTTTGACATTTATTTATGTTTTTTAAGGATAATAATAAGAACAACAACAACAGCATGAAAAATAAAGAAACGACGAACTGTAACAAAACACATACCAGGAAGAATACAAAAATAAAGACAGAGTTTTGACTCAATGGATAATTGCCAATAATTGATAAGAATATTTCTCTATTTAGCTACCGATCTGGCAGCTTTCCCCAACAGATATTCTCATCGTTCACTCTCTGTAGGAACATGTATATATCCAGTTTCAAGGGGACTGAACAGATTCAGAAGTTTCTCGCATCACTATTTGAATTGTTGCATGCCTGACTATCTTGGAAGGTATTTAACAAGTGCTTGATGAGACTGAATTTTGCATTTTCGGGTCATAATCATCATAATCGGATCTTGCAATTATAAAAATTCATAAATTTGAATATAAAAATCCTATATTTTCGATCCCTAGAGTGATTTATAGCAACAACAGCTACCACGTTAAATGGCAATCCTTGATGCACTCTAATATTTATTCAAATAAGTTTACTTATTACACCACCCATGCAACATATAGCAGATAGTGTGGTTACTTTGTGAGTCCCACAATCTTTTTCGAAACTTTCTCAAATCTTATCTCAGTTTTCCAGATCCCTTTATGTTGGATGATATAAAAACCTCAGTTGAAATCAATACAGAATTATTCTACTTAACGATACCTCACATGCTTTGCAGATTATCTGCTCATAGTGTAAGCAAGTCCTCCTGTTTATAGATTGGTCCGTGAGTGCCTCCCTATGGCATTCTTGTGACAAGATTTTTTTTTTTGATTTTTAAACGAAATTATTCTGCATTGAGTGCTCAATTTTAAAATCTTTTCAATGACTATACTTTTGTGTTCTTCACATCCTTTTTTTTTGCTTGTGGTTAAAAAATTTATAACCATAGGCCTTAATGCCAGGTATTTATAATCCTTTTGCTATCCTATTAATAGCTCGTTTTGTATTTATTTAAACAGAATATTGTTCTCTAAGGGGAGGGGGGGACTATTTATTTCATGTGATTTTTTTGTTTTTTGCTACAAAAACTAAATAATTAAGTGGAAAATTTATTACTGCGGTAGATAAACACCATCAGCAGACATATGTACATAGTTTTAGTTGCATATATTAGTTGTTGTTGTTGTAGTAATAATAATTGTTAGTCAAAACCATATGCAAGAGAACGATAAAAACAAAAAATTTTTAATATTTTCATGTGTTAGATCTTGTGATGGTAGACGATAGACGACAACTTTGTTAAGCTTGTCGAATAAGTAGTTCAGCTTTGTTGAAGACATTAACCCGAGGATGCAGTAGTTGGTGGGCCACGAGCACCATTTGGTGGAGGACCACAAGGACCTTTTAAAAGATTTTCCAAAAAAATGATCATTGTTTCTTAATTGAATGTATTTATTCTACATACCTTGACCATCTCTAGGTGGCATGCCACTAGGGGGAGGACCACTTGGTCGCGGGCCATTAGGTGGTGGACCACAGGGACCACCTGAACCCTGACCTGAACCTGAACCTTGGCTTTGAGGATAGCCGTGCTGTTGTATAAAAAACATTGAAATTAAAACTAAAATTTCTTTTCCACAATAAAATTTCTTAATTTACCCCCATGTTAAGTGTGAGAGCACACCAGATGGCTATTATTAACAATGCTTTTGACCACATTCCGTTGTTTAATATTCTAACAACGTTCTAATTCATTCGTATTTATAGTTAGAAAATCTAAAACAAAAAATTATTTTAGTTTGTTTAACGAAGCGTGCGTTCCCATGCAAAACAAATGCAATGAAAATTATTTAATTTTTCTGTTTTCAACAATTATTATGAAAACATTACAATAAACTGTCCGATAAAAGAAAATTATTTCATTAAATTGGATTACGTACATGTACATACAAAAAAACGCTTTAATTGTTACAAAATTATATCAGCAAATAATTGTAAATTAAAATCTATAATTTCCTTATACGAGTATTTTGTATAAACTTTAGCAACAAAAAAAATTTAGAAAACAAAAATAATACAAAATATTACAAAGTTTTCTAATTCAGTAATTAAATGTAATCCCAAAGACAATTAAATTTTCTATCATTAATATATCATATGTCTTACGATGTGTTTTGCCTGTATGTCTGCATAGCAGTACGTCAAATAGTGACATCTCGCTGGCATATTCTTACTCCTTCAGCAGGGTTAAGGCCTGCTATAATACATAGTCAAGTAAAAACAAAGCACAACCTTGTTTTAATGTCCATTATTTGACAGATAGTGCCATTCCACAAGAGATGATATCTTGTGTTGTCATACCAAGCTTTGAAAATGTCAATCATTTTCGTAGAAATTCCTCTGCAAGTCAATGCTTAATGATGCAACACAGATATTTCATGTTATTAAGTGCAGCAACTTATCTAGTATTATTTGGCGATTTATTAAACATTCTCGGCGCTATTCCTGCCTGCCCTCCTTATCTTTGTCTATTTCCTACGTGCCTATAAAATTTTCTATAGAAATTGCAAGAAATTACTACAGAAAATGCCGGATTTGCTCATCGACAGTTTTCATGAAGCATTGCAAAACTACGTTCCAGATTTCTAAATCCGGGGTAAATGCAACAAGTATTCCAAAGTATTTCTGGCTAAATTATCCTGGAATTTTTCACACAGAATCTTTTCGAAAAGCATTTTTTGATTCAAATATTATCTGACAGTTCAGTTCAATTTTAAACTCAGAGCAATAGTTTCACTTAGTAATTGATTAACTTCCTCTATTGGACCAACTGTTTAAATACCAATTATTTTCAAATTTTGATTATAAAAGCCCAAGTAAAAGCCATGCAGTTTGAGAAACTCATTCTTGCAGCCAAAATGAATTTATCATACGTCGTTTGTTGTACTTTATTTGTGACCGTCGTCATAGGACATTCAACCATAAATCAACCTGGTAAAAGTGCTTGTGGTTCTGGTGCAACAGCTGACTATAAAGGTGCCTGTGATGAGTCTGTACCAGTTGTTGTAATGCCCAAAGGACGTCCGATTATGGAACGCATCTTGGATTGGTTTAAGTGCGATAATGAAGCATGTCAAAGTTCCGAAAGTTCTGAAGAAATGAAAACAACAACAAGAAGACCAAATGAAAGTTCAGATTCCTCAGAATGTAAAGAATATCCAGAATCTTCGGGAACTCCAGAATCTCCTGGATCTCCAGAAACTCCAATAAATTAGCATCAGGCAAAGCATCAACTTTTTAAAATCTTTTTTTAACGTTCTTTTCTTTTTAAAGTGATAAATAATGAGTAGCATTCAAAACAGTTCGATACCACATGTAGTTTCATTGTCCATACTGCTCTTGCTGCCAATGGGTCACAATATTTTATCGCTTCAGGCTTAGAGCTTGTAATCTCTGAGCACTGGGTTATCTTAGGAGTCATAGCAACATCGTGAAGTATTCTTCATCTCTTTTAGAATTAGGTCATCTTCAAACTGGAAACCATGTTTCCTGGAAGAGAATAATCTAGAAAGGGTAAGAGTCCTAAGGATTCTGGTATTGCAGTCTTCAGACATGGATCAGTCATACAGTATCCATAACATTACCAAAGAAGATGAAATGAAATGTCTAAAGGTGGGGCTACTACTGGTACAGTTAGGATTTTCTCTAGTATGAAGGACAGTAACTCGGCTTTTGTTATACAATAAGAGGAGTTGAGGAAGCTTGAAAGTAGTCCATTTTCGATATTCTCGTTCTGAGTCTTGGAACAAGGAGATATCACTTGAAGTGAAATAAGGATAGAGAGGGTATGAAATCTGTCAAGGCCTATTTGTACTATTGTTGTCCTAGTTATGACTGACCTCAAGGCGGAAAATGTGCACAGTTTTCAATGAGTAGGCACAACTAGGTGGAGTTTCTTTTGTACTATTTCAAGGGTCTTCAAGACCACAAATAAGTGTGACAGAACACTGAAGCATAAGGACCTGTATATCCATTTGAGTTCAAACTAATTATTAAAATTCTTATTTCTGAAGATAAAAGCATTCAGGCCACACATTGTTATGCTCACTATTAGACCGATCGCCAACTATTTGAAGGAATAATCATCTGCATTTGCATTGAAGGAATTGATCGAAATTCAAGCTTCTATTGAATTATATTTAAAGCGTTTGTTTGGAAATCTATTCGGTTTATCTTTTGGTTTATCATTCCTGTCTATACGTTTTCTTTACATCATTTTTTCATATTTTTTTGCAATTTTAATAAAATATTCAGGCGGTATTTACTACCTTAAACTCCCCCGCTCTTGAAATTAATATTGTATCCATGCAATTTTCAACGAGTCGTTTGTATTCGTGTTTGATTTATCCGTAGAATTCATATAAAATTTTTCAGTCGTTTCTCCAGTCGAGTGTAAAAAACTGAAAAAGTTTTATTAGTTTTCCAGTTTTCAGTTTTTGGTTTTATTTTTTTTTATTCCTTCGCTCGACTCATTCTATATTTTTTTTTAAATAAATTTCTATGTACAGTTAGTAGATGCCACCATTTTATACTGTACCAGAGCAATGGCGGAAGTAACGCCATAGCAAATAATAAAAAGTCATAAAAAATAAGAGAACGAAGACGGGCAAAGCCAAAGCCAAAGAAATGCAATGATTACAAATGAGTTCATAATATTTACAACGATACAAATAAATAAATAAACAACACCAACAGACAAACGAATATACAAATAAACAAAATAATATATAACAAAATATATATATACATACATACATACGTAGATATATAGACAGATAGATAGAATAGATAGATGAGTGAATGGAAGGAATGAATGAATGACTGACTGAATGACTGAATGGATAGATAGATGTTTGGTTCGGATAGATAGATAGATGGATACATGGTTTGAAAAATATAGATACCAGCTAAATACGAGGTAGGCCTCAATATGTACATTTTACCGGGCATAAACTTATACACACATTTTTTAGCATTTGCAACCATTTAGTCAGGTTTGCAGCCTAGTTTCCCACAGCACCCATGTGTTAATTTTATACAAGAATAGTGGAACCACAGAGTTTAACATCGACTGAGAACGATTAAAAATCAAAATTATTACCAGAAGTCTATTGGAAAAGGGTTGTAGAAGGAAAAATTTTTTCAAATTATTTTTTCCCCAAGTTATTAAAACTGAGATTTGAACTTGAAACTCTCGTCTAGTAAGCGAATTTTCTACCGAGGAAAACTTGGCATAAAAAGCCTCCAGCATCCAGCTGCGTGTCTCCTTAATAAAGCATAAACAACGCCTGTATGTCTCTACAACTTTTCTAGCTCTAACTGTGCTGCTTTTAAATTCGTTCTACCTATCTATACAATAAACCCATACATCGCGATCGATTAAATCTTCGTAATATACTTCAAATGCAGTATTTTTTAGCTTAAATTCTCTAGACTTCCCCGTAAGCCACTAGGACCCAAGCAGGTCCTTTGAAATGCTGCTATATAAGCCTTAGTTTACTGGACAGTACTATGCCCACTTTTCCTAGAGAACACCACACTCGGTAGTCGAATTTTCTTCTATTTACGCAGTTTCATCGTCCTCGTATATAATATTTTGTGGTTGTGCTCGGTTTAATTTCCAATCCTTGAATATTTAGTGAACGGGTTATTGAAATTTTTGAATATCACTATTGATTTTGATACCACCCTCGTATGTTTTTTGAATACGTATGTAAGTATACAGCAGAAAACTATAATTTTTTAGAAAACTCCTGACAGAGAGAGAGAGACCAGAGGAGCAGCAAGGGCGTTTACATTGAAATGCCAATGCCATCGTATGGCAAATAATTTAAACTTTGAAGAAAATTCATAGATACGAGAGATACTTAGGATATATTCACAGTTCATAGTTTTTTTTTTTGCATTTTTTCTTAGAAGAAAATAAAATAAATTTATAAAATAAAAACAGACTGAGTGAATGAATGAATGCTGGCTGGTCGTCTCTCAACAATGCAGAGCCTGATATTGAATGAGTGAAAGTTTATGATTCCCAATGTCGATGACTGCAAGATGAAATATGAATGTTTTGTTGTTGTTGTTATTATTTTTATTAACCACCACCACCCACATTGTTCATTGCCCATTTCACAATCAAAAATATTGAAAAAAAAGAGAAGAGAATGATTTTGTAGGAACTACCTGTCTTTACTGGCCTGTTACTCATCATAACTTCATCGTCATCGTCGTCGTCGTCGTCTACTTGTTGTTTGTTGCCCAGGGAAACTTTTGAGTTTTAATTTAAAGTAACACACGCTTACAAAATATTATCGTTTTTCCTTTACTTTCTTCTCTTGCATTTGTTCTTAAGAATCATCTTTCCTTTAGCAAAAGTTTGTTTAAAAAAAATTTTTTTGTTTTTATTTCTCTCTCTGTGTACTCCATGTATTGGCTCGAAATATGCTTCAGAAATATGGAATATTTTTTGAAATATTCATTCATGATACGGAGAGTTTTTATTTTTAATATCAATCTCTAGAGTGTCATTTCCTGAGAGTTATTATCCAGGCTAGAAGATTAAAGTTTTTCCAAGAAAAAATTATGACAAAAGTTATCAACAATAAATTTTTTATAAATAAAACGAAGAAATAAAACAAGAAAGAAATTCATTTCCTGAAAAATAAATATTCCTGGACGAAGTATTTAAAAATTGATTGTCACATGAAGAGTATTCTCGGTGTTTGAGAAATCAATTCCAATCTACAGTGAACGTGGATCGTTCGCTGTGATAGTCTTCGTTTTCTTGACAAAGCCAAATTAGAGAAAATCGGGAGAGGGTCTGGGTAGCGCATTGAAATAGCAACAACTTTTACAAAACAGTTGCTGGTCCATAGAACAATTGGCATTCGAACTGGATTACTTTACGAATTTTTCTTGAAGCATTTAAATCAGCATAACAAGGGGGGTGTTAAGCTTATGGGTATAACAAGTTTACATTCTAAGAGGCACGAAAAACTTCTGTAGGGCCAGTGCTTGACTAAGAAATTGATTACGATATGTAAATATGAAGTGTTGGGGAGCAATTACTGCTTAGGCCTATGGCTACTAGAGCTCGGTTTAGAGAGCAGATTCATGCATTAAGAGGTTACCACTTATTCCTGCCTATGGCTAGTAGTACTGTAGGTAATGCACCTCCACAGAAACTTGTTAAACTCAAGCTTCTATTTTAAAATTTCCAAATTTTGAAAATTTATTGTGTGTCAGTTCATTCTCATCTTCAAAAAACTTTCTTTGCCCCATGTTTTGCAAGCAAGTATTGGCACTTAGATATCATCTTACTTTTGATAATGTAAACCATTTAGCGATACTTTAAACTTTATTGGCCATAAGTATTGGCAGCCGTATTATTGTTGATGACATTGTTTTAAAACAAATTTTTTTTCTCTCCTCTCCTCTACTCGCTTCTCATTTTGTTTTTGTTATTGTTATTGCTATTGTTGGTATATTTTTTATCGCCTTATTAACTGATTTTTGTGGTGTCAATTTACAAAAAGAAGAAACAATAGCAGCGGCATGTAAAAGCTACTAAATGTTATAGGAATTCTTGCAAAGCCGTAGTCCTCCTCAAAACAGAAATTAAGGCATTAAATTCTACTTCTCAATGGCGCTTCATGGCATTGTTCGTTCGCCTTCGATGGTTATGCGTTAGTGTTTATGAGAAGCCAACTTTTGAAACAAAGAATGTAATGGAAGAGAAAAAACAACTTTTAAATATTGTTTGAAAACAAAGCCTGTGTATATCGCAGTTTAAGGAGAAGGGTTTTCCTTACACTGTAATAGAGCTATAACGCCTAAAAGCAGGCACAGTTTTTTTTTTAATTTTACACTTAAGCAATACAAAACACAAACAATAAAACTTCAATTGAATGCGTCAAATAAAACAAGGAACTTTTCTTCTTTAAGCAAAATTAGGTGTTAATTTTCAAAATTTGCCTGCGAAAGAAACAAAAAAAAAGAAAACATAACCACAGCATTGCTATTACCAACAGAATCCATCTCCTATCCACCCAACAACCGAAATCATTAAACGCAACCCCTTTTGTTAAGTTTTTTTTTCTCGGTTTTTTTTGCCAAGAAAATCGAATTTGATCTGGATGCCGTTGCCATTGTGCTTGTCATCGTCATCGTAATTTTTAATTACCCCCCAGAGACCGTATGGTAAAATTTAAACAATTTCAATAAGGCTGTTTAACATAATTTTAGGCGCTAAGGCTTGGTTTTTTTCTTTTTCTTTGGCTTACAACTTAGAAATTATGTTTATGGCCATAATAATCGTCATTATCTAAAGAACCAAGAACCAAGAAGTACAACCAACCAACCGTCATGTCATTCAAATAAATTTCGTTTTCTTTCTTTTTGCAAAAAGCCTTAGCCTTAGAACTGAAATTTCCAGTTTCCATTTTCATTAAGAAGAGTTAAGCGTGGTGATAGTGTGGTTAAAATAACATTTATTTTTATGTCAATAGCCTAGCATATAACCAACCCATCTGGTTTTTCAAAATCCAAAGAACTTCATCAATAAATTGCTGTACTACCCCACCCCCCACCCCCCACTCTTTTTACTTTATTTCTTAATAAGCTTTACTTATAACAATGGCACGTACTGTATGTACTCTGTACACTCGTATCTTTAGCCTGCAGCTAAAGAAGAACTGTTTCAATCGTCGTCAGCAGCTAAATAAAGTCTTATGAACGTTGCGGTTCATTGAAAGTGTTAATATGGCAATATGGTTTACAGCTAAAAAAAAGAAAATTTTGTTTTTGGCTAAAAACAATTTCAAACAACAACAACAGCAACTTTCTCTTACTTTTTTCCGTATTGTTAGCAGTTGTTGTTGGTGTTGGAAAATTTACGGCGCTAATAATTCACACCTCAACAAATGCAAAATTATTGCTGAAGCATTACAAGCTTTATTAACGAGTTTAACGCAAAATATTTGCTAAACAATTGCAATTAAATCATCGGAAAATTTTGGTAAGAACATGAGGGGAGGAGGGAGGTTTAAATATTATCATACACTTGCTGACAGCATTAGAATGCCAAAAGAGTTGAGTTCATTAAATGAAAAGTATTTGAAAATTTTTAAGGAATAATAAAAGACTTTAAGGGAATGAAGAAGCTTAGTTTGTAGCAGAGGAATTAACACATCAACATTCTCGAGTTCAATGCGGCTTATTTGCTCAGAAGGATCAAAACTAATGAAGAATCCTGGATGTAAGTTTATAAAATTAAACCTTCTTTTAGCATAGGCCCTGGTACCCAAAAAAAAGACATTGGTTTTGAATGGTCGGGTTTTTAAGCACATTGTGACACTTTTGTAATGTCGTGGACGTAAATGAATAACAGCTAAGAGACTTTCGCTTTTCAAATAGAATTTCCACCAACCTTTCTATCATTGCTCAAGGCTGCTGAGTGCTCTAAGGCACTAGATACATTCGTATACCATTTAAGTCTGCCCCCTGACTTCTTCCAAAACGGAAAGATAACTCTGCATCTTGTAGTGGAACTGAGCCGAGGTAGAGTACTTGTAATAGGTAGAGTATATCTGCTCTTTTACATAAAATTGTTACATGATCGGTAAGGTTTCTTGCCCTAAGCTTTTCCACGCTTTAAATTTATATTGTCTGCATAGCAGGCTCCTCTCCTCTGTGTTAAATGCAGAAGAGTCTGTATACCCATTACTGGAGCCGACTTCATACCTCTGCGACGCGTTATCATGCAGTCAATGAAGTCTCTAGAAAGCCGTTGTGTTTTTAATTTTCCTCAACCATACTACAGTTTTAATTGTATTGTAAGCCTAACTCAGTCATCCTAGGTGTTACACATACATACACATACATAATTGGTCTTTACAACCCTTCAGTCAGGATTACGACCTAGTTTCGCACACCACTTATGTTGTGTGTGTTAATTTTATACATGAGTGGCGGGACCTACAGTTTAAAGTCGACTCCGAACGACAGATTTTTGAGAAACTTTTCATGGAAATTTCTTATTTACTCTCAGAGTTTTTGCCAGAAATCTGCTGAGAGGAAGTCGCCGATGAAATAGTTTTCGTATTTTGTTTTGATGTCTGGTCTGGGGCCTGGCTTTTCGTCTAATAAGTCAACACACTACCTACTAGACCACGGCGACTTCCATCCTAGGTGTTATATTCTAGGAATTGCTAGAGTTTTTCTATCAAAGACGTGAGCATTAACGTCCAAGTGAGTTTTCCATCCAGGATAATAGCACATATATTCGTCTATGTCTTTGGATAGAACCTGAATCTCTTTCATGCTCAATATGAGTTGTTTTTGCACCTGGTATATAATACAGCGTTGCGTACAGCATTTCACTTGCAATTACAACCCATTTATTTGAACAAAAACTGGACTTAAGATTTTATCATAAAATTCTCGCTCTCTCTCTCCGTGTCTTTGTTTAAAATTATTCTGCTTTAAAATAAAAAGCTTTTAGATTTTAAATTTGAGGCCTACCTCCCCTCCCCCTTTTCATTAATATTGATTACGTAAATCTAAATAATTTAACAAATAACCCTTTCTCTACTGCCCCCCCCCCCACACTTCTCCCATCACACATCTAAATTATTATTTGTTCCTTTTTGCTTTTCAAGGATATTGGTAAAGAGAACGCATTTCAAATATGCATGTGTATGTGTGTGTAGTCTCATAAACATGTTAAGGAAATATTTTTTAATTATATGGACTGAAGGTTTATTTTATTTTTGTAAAATTTATTTTTTTTCTTTTTATGGCTTTTAATTAACGTGACTAATAAAATATCTTTTTTTTTGTTGTTTTTATTTTTTATGTTTCTTCGTATTCATATACGATATTTGAAAAATATATATTTTGTATGCAAATAAACAAACAAACAAACAAACAAACAAACATTTTTTTATACAATAAATAAAACATAATACACAACCAAAATTCATTCTATAGCTTGGATCGGCTTGGCTCATATGTAAATTACATACAGAAATTCTAAGCCAAATACTTCTAAAGTAAAAAACGAGAAAAAAAAGGGTAACACAACCCTTTTTGTATGCTTTATAAAAAGCAAAAGTATACACACATAAATTAATAGCAGCGGCAGCAGCATCAGCATCAACAGCCAAAATCTTTTATAAAGCAAAAATTCAAACCATTGAACACAACCAAAACTGAGCTGTTTCCATCATCGCCGGTCTTATCAACACTTGTTCTCCCGCTCTTTACCACTCACTCACTCTTTCTCTCTCTCTCTGACTGACTGTGTGTTTTGCATTTGAATTTTCCATATCATTTGGAGAAAAATTCAAATGGAAAACATGAAAATTATTATAAATAATTAAAAAGAAAATGTTTATGGCTTTTATAAAACAAAAACAACCACAACAACAACAAAGAAACGAAAAAATAAAAATAAAAATAAAAATGAAACAAAATCAAACCTTATCATTACCAGCTAAAATGTGTGGTAGCTTTTTAGGCGTTCAAAGCTTATATTGTGTATACACATTCCACTTTCTATCTCACATATGATATGCTAAAATGTATGTATCTCTGTGGCTTTTTATAAATGCATAAAACTGATTACAATAATAATAATAATAATTTTTTAAAATTTATGCTTTTTAACATTTACAAAATAAGCGAAAAAGCGAAAAAAGACAGAACAGAAGCCCACCAAATAGCGCGTTAAGTCTAACGCAAGGTGTGCATTATGATAAGCTGACTAAATTGTTGTTGTGTATGTAATATAAAAAAACAACAGCAACAGTGGTTTCAAGCTCCGTTTCAAAAGAATTTAAAACAGCCTAAAAGTATGTAATTTATAAGAAACTAAAGTAATACAATGACATTCTCTTATTGATATTATTGATTTGCTTTATAAACAAAGTGTTTAAAATAAACCTAAAAGTAGGCAACATAACCTACTTTAGATGAACAATTTTGTATAAACTGTTACAAGAGCCCAAAAATATGCCCGTATTCCTATCTTAAGTATAGTTTTTGCAAGCGATAGTTGAAAATTCCCACTACACTTGAAGCTCTACATTTTGCCTTTATATGTATATGCGATCATGAGCTATGTTTTCATTTAATGGCATTGATTATCTTTATTTCAATTAATAAACTTCCTAAATTAGCAAATTTTGAGTGTATGCATATCGATTAAGGCGCCCAATCATTGCTGGTTTTTTAGATGTCGCTGTTAAAAATCTACAGTAAATAGAGAAATACAGTACTGTCTTACGTGCTAGACGTGGTTGAATGGTAAGTTGCTCAAAGAACTACGCATTTATTGAGAAATTAATTGTCAATCCCTAAATGTATGCTATGTTTCTTACATTAAATTGTATACAAGCCTATACATATGCCAACAGGAATAATATGTACAGACAAATATTCACTTTTAAAATATATTTTGTTTTAAATTCATAAGTTCTTTAAATTTATTGAATTTCAATAGCATACTTTTAGGTAAATTATAATGGAAAATTTCATAAAATTTTTGTCTACATAAACCACTGTTTTATTTCGAGATTAAGTAGCATATATGGTATGTTCCGTTTTAATTCTTAGTTTTTTCTCGCCAATTTCTAACTGCGCCTAAATGTATACCTCGTTTTTTTACAAAAAACTCATCGTATACGTTTGTAGCGGCATGTGCTTTAAATTCATTGAAATGTAGCTGATGATGAGTTTGTATCTAAATCATAACATATCCTTTTAATGGTACGCTTTCCTTTTTCATTTATTTTTTTTTTGTTGCGCCTAAAAATACTTTATAGAAAATTTAAGGCATGTGTGTAAAATTGAGAAGAAGAAGAAAGAAAAAAATTAAATGGCGGTGACTACGGTGGGTGTACATTGTAATGATGATGAAAATCATTATGGAGGAGCTAACAAAAACATTTTTTTTGGAAATATTTATACATTCACACACACACACACACATGATATTCCCTTATGTGCTATAAATATGAAAATGCTGTATATACAGGTTTTCTTTCAAGGAAAACGCATGCTTTTTATGCAAATTAAATGCCAAGAAATATTATAGACCTGAGATAAGCTTTTAAACCCCGTAAAAAGTTAATAATGAATATGAAAATTTTCGGTAATTGTTTAAATAAATAAAAAACAAAGTAAAGAAAAGCTGCATTTATATTATGGTAAGCAACTGTACTCTGTAACTGAAACTGAAACTGAAATTACCAAGTTAGGCATGAAATTTTTTGAGTGTATTTTTCACAATTAATTTTCCATTTTAACATTACATTTCATTTCATGGTGCCTGGTGCATATTTATTATTTTGTATTGTATGTATATATGAACCCAATTGTCTGTGTATATAAAATTTATTTTATATATAAATTTCATATGATTTTTGTGGCTTTTCCTTTTTACATAAATTTCGAATCTTTTTCTTCCATTTTTTTTATTTTTTTTTTTTTTTTGTTTTTGTCGTCCACTTTATATTCCATTGTTTTTTTCCCTTTTTTTGTAATTTCTTTCATTTTTTTTTTACTGCAGTATCCAATTTGGAAATGAATAAAAACGCCCTGTTTGTCTACTTTTTTGTTTTTTTTATTATTTTTCATAATTTTATTTGTATTGTATTGTGTGCTATTTTTTGTTGCCAATTATTATTATTTTCATTTATTTTTGGCTGGTTGTGGTCCAGTTGAGAATTCAACTTCATTGCTTCGGTTATTAATTATTTATAACACTGTATGTGACTGACTAAATGACTTGGCCATGAAATGAACAGTGGAGCCAAAAGTAATAATTGGAACTGTATTTATGACTTACAATTCATTACAATTGTTTTCATATAATATTCATTACATATTTTCCTCTTAATATCCTATAACAAACCAATATTTAAATGAAAAGTCTTAATCATGAAAATTTTCATTCTGCCGCCTTTAAAAAAGGGGCGTGATTTGAACATTTTCCTTTCTTTTATTTTATTTGTTCAAAACACCAATTTAGCCCACAGTTCACACAGTCAATATGAATATGAAAATCATGACTGAATATCTGTCTTCTTTTCCATACACATTACGAAACCAAGCATGTATCCTTATGTATCCTTTTATTCGTAGAAAAAGGACACCTTTCGTTATAACAACAACGAAATGATTTCATAACTTTTGTTTTCATTTCTACGAGTATTTTTTTCAATTTATTTTTTTTTAATTTTTCATAAACATTTTTTGAATTTTCCAAACAAATATGAAACTTATGACCAACACTTGTCTCCAATGACCATAAGCAGACTCCCTCTTCCTTCGTATGGTTGCTCACACAGGAAGAAATCCTGATCACAATAGCAAAACATCAAATATAAATACAATGTTTCAATTGCACACTTTCTATTTATGTATGTGACATATTAGTGGGGTAACCACTCTTTTCTAAACCCAACCAAGGGTTAAAGGGAGAGAGTGATGGCACAAAACCAACATCCGTATTGCAACCACAAGAATAGCTGAGGACGATGGACGACAGCATCTATAAAAACGGAAGTTAAACAGAAATTCCCTTTTTTGCCAAATTCTACTTCAAAAATTCCTGTGAAAATAAAAAAAATCAAGGAAAACTAAATGAGGAAACCCCCAGTAAAAAACTATTGGAACATCAATGGCATAAGACAACACCATCATTACCTTCTAGTCGTCTCCCCAAGCATTTTAAAATCACGTTCATATGCGATATGAACATGATGATGATCATCATCATTATCATCTTCATTATTATTGTAATAAAACTACAAAATATTCATACAACAACAACAACAATAATTAAAACAATTACAGCAACAACAACAACAACAACAACAAAATATTTTATAAATTTATAAAATTATTTCGAAAATGAAGTCATTGAGCATCAAGGATAACCTCACACACACGCACACTCATACCACACAGTCATGGCACATACTTCTGTAGTCCTTGCATGTATGTAGTAGAAGCAGACCTCTGGAGAATTTTCTGTGTTTTTGTGTGTTTGTATTTATTTTTCGAAAAACCGTTGAGATTTAAATGAATGGGGGGTAGGTACACCAACACCGGACAGTCAGTCTGTGTTTTTTGGCTCAAGTAGTGTCCCGTTTATGTTTTTTTAAATGATTTTTGGTAAGAGGCAACGCAAAAATAAAGGCCAGGAGTTTAAAAGGAGATGGTAGAAACCCTTAATTAAATAAATTCAATAAACTCAACTCAACTCGTTCGAAAAGAACGTGCAATCCAACAATGGTTCACAAATATAGTGCTGGCGCATATGAAAGCAACAACAGCAACAACAGCAACAACAGCAATTATAATAGCAAAATAGAGTACCAAAGCAGAAACGTTACCGAAATAATGTATTCAGTAAGAATATTTGATATTGGACCAAGTCATTCATATATTTATTTATTTATTTTGAAAATACGTGGGTCGTTGCATCAGGTGCAAATGCTTAATGGTTAAAATGTACCGCCCTTAAGGCCTGAGGCCTTTAATTGCATGCTACTAAGTAAGGACTCCTTAATTTAAAGATTAGGACTCTTCCACTTATGAATAAAATTAACACACACAACATGGGTGGTGCGAGAAACTAGGTCGTAATCCTGACTAAAGGCTTGTAATGAACAATTCAGTAAGAAGGTAAGCAAATAAAACCGCTTAAAAACCATGCATTCCTTAATTCCGTTTCATAATTAAAACTTTTTTATCCTTTTAATAGAACCCTCGTATATTTTAGTGATTTTTTTTTTGTGGTTTGTTTTCATTCTACACTTGCTATAAACATTCAAAATCGTCATGGCATTTTAATATTTAAAAGCGTTTCAGTCGCATGAATGTATGGAAAATGATAAAAAAAAAATTCCAAAATCTAGAAGAGAAACTACAAATATGCTCCAGTAATAAAATGAAATGGCCAAGGAGCGGGGGAAAAAGGATTTTAAATCTGACTGTTTAAGGCAATATTAGTGAAATGACTGACGACAGTGGCGATGGTGATGGTGATGGTGGTGGTGGCAATTTATGCTCATATTGGAGTTCTAATTGTGAATGTGTCGTCCAGTACTGCCCTTTCTTTTTTTCATTGTGCTTTTTTTGGTCATTTATGGAACACCATAAAAATATTCGACATTTTAAATATTCAATTCAAATATGCTGCCACATTAGAAAAAACAAAATCAAAATAGAAAGAGAACGGGAACGAGAACGAGAACAAAACCGAATTATAAAGAGAATTTTTGGAAAATTTCCACCCCTGGTCCTTAGAGTTTTGCTCATTTGCTTATAACAGGAGACAAATCTTCCAAAAAAAAAAAAAAAAAAAAACAGACGAAGAAGAATAGAAAGGGTTTTATATGGCAAAAGAAGAAGAGCATTTAATGAGGTTTACTTTTCGTTATGGACAACAATAATAATCATTTTCATTTGGCCATCATATCGTAGTACTAAGCTGTACAGTACTACACTACAGCAGCAACATTCTCAATTCTATTGTGTTAATATTTTGGAATATTTTTGTTCTCATTGTTGTAGTGGTCGTTTTTTCAATTTTAAATATGCAACACAAGCCTCCCAAAAGGTTAAATTAAATTGACTTGACCTGTTCATATACTCTCTTTCATATTTTTTGTTTTTTTTTTGGCAGCATCTTTTTAAAGGACCTTCCAACTGCACAAAAGCAAAAAAAACAAGCAAGAAAACGAGTATTTATCGACAGTTCCTTTAGTTTTTATACACCCTTGGGTTACTACAGTAAAAATTGATTAAAAATTCACAAGCGTAACGACACAATGATACCCCTCAACGGAAATTTATATATGAAAAGAACACAGAAAATAATAAAAAAGAAAAACCTAAAAAACTAGAAAAGTAAAGAAAAATACTAAAAAAGGAATGAAAAGTAGAGGCAAGTAAAGGAAAAAACCCAACTAGAATTGAACAGAAATTTTAATGAGCTTTGGAGTATTTACAGCTTCTTTGGTCAAAAGAAAAATGTTTCAAAAACGGAATAGAAAATGAAGGTTTGAAACAAGCAAAAAAACGAAACTAAAATAAGATTTTCTAAAAAAAAACGTGTAGAAAAATCACAAAAGAATTAATTAAAAGCTTACTTTAAGCTTTACTTACATTAAACTATGTCTCAAACTGCATCTAAACAATATTAAAAGCATAAGATAAGGCGCTTTTCTAGAAAATGAAGCATACATTTAGGGGAAAAATTAATCAAAATTCTAATTTGCATGGTCAGAATTCTTTCTCTCTCTCGTATTAACTGGAATATTGGGATTCTACGACCAAGCTTCATGAAATGCAGTTTCACTTGATTTCATATGCAAAAGATGCCGTGATCGTAAATCAGCCCTACTCTCCAGCGCCTACAAGTGAATTTATGATAGGCCTGCTGCTTTTTCTTGCCTTGAGAATAAGCATAACATGTAACACTGTGTTGTCCTGTGTGTAGAATACTTTCAGAACACTAAGTCTCAACTGTCAAGGACCCAAAACAAGTGAATTTATGATAGGCCTGCTGCTTTTTCTTGCCTTGAGAATAAGCATAACATGTAACACTGTGTTGTCCTGTGTGTAGAATACTTTCAGAACACTAAGTCTCAACTGTCAAGGACCCAAAGTGGTGCAGAAATGTTTACAACTTTCTATAGATATTCCAGGAAATTCGAATATTTTGAATACATACATTCCCTCAGTCGCGATCAGTGCCGCTACTGATTGCTCACTCGAATTCTTCAAAAATTTCAACGTAGATTTGAAAACACAAAGAATTTCTTCAACTAAGATATCTCGAATGCCCACACGATAATAGAATACATTCTTCTCAGACCTTACTTATTCTTACGCATTATTAACGTTGACGTGTAGACATTAAAGTCCCAGTCACCCCCGCTACTCTTTGCTTTGTAGGAGACAAATTTTGTCCTGAAAGCACTTAATTTGGGTCATACTTTTCTAAAATCGTGCAGTCTGGAGAAACATTGTGGTATTATGGCACTAACTACACCTCTTTGGTGAGCTATCCTTTGATAGATGCCAAGTATGAGGGTGGCACACATGCTATATGCCTCAGAGCATTTGCATCCTATTTTAGAGATCCCAGTCTTTCAGCTGCCTCACCCCTTAACTCTGCACATCAACTTCATTCCTGTTGGCCAAAAATAGAAATTCTTTAAATTTTTTTCACACGCTTTGTCTTTTGTCTGTGTTCTGTTGTATGCAAACTTATGGCCAATTAAATTTTAATCGGTCTGTAATCCTATTTATTCTAAAGGAAGTGGGGTTTTTTTCATTTAAACTCCCCATTCATTTTCATGCTGTATTAACGAATGAATACCCTACCCAGGCCTGTTTAAATTTGTGCGATTTTTGATTATTTTTTCTCGCTCTTTTTTTTAAGTCGTATGCCACCTGTCATGTTCAAACA
The DNA here is from genome assembly GCA_936449025.2 of Sarcophaga subvicina. NCBI lineage: Eukaryota > Metazoa > Arthropoda > Insecta > Diptera > Sarcophagidae > Sarcophaga > Sarcophaga subvicina. Next base: position 1,618,379 of record OW388080.2, on the reverse strand, counting down.
TGTTTTTCTTTTTTATTTCTCTTGTTATTTGTTTTTGTTGTTTTTTTTCTTTTTTGCATGTTTTTGTTTTAATTTGCTCTTCTCTTTATGACCTTTTATGCAATTTCAGTTTCATTTCATTTAATTGTGGGGGATTTTTTCTATTTGTTTTTGTTTTTGTGTTTGTTTTTTTTTGCGCTCTTAATCTCTCATTCTCCATTGCAAGGACTAAGAGAAAAAAGCAAAATTCATGTTGTTGTTGTGTCGAGTATGAAACTCCTACACTCCTACTATATGGTGTGTGTTTAACTAAATAGCCAAACTGCAAGTACGTGTATGTGTACGTGTATAAATGCGCGAAAAAGTACGAGTATTTACATTTATAACGGTGGGTGCGTGGGAATTCAACGCCAATGCAAGGATGAGAGGCGGAGAGAGAGAGAGAGAAAGTGTAGACATGTATGTATGTGAACTCGTTTATCACTTGCCATAGTCCGTTGTTTTGTCCATTATTTGTTGCTTTCGTTGCTTTTGTTGCTGTTTTTGTTTTATTTAGAGTTGGAGTTGGAGCATCAAAAACAGTTTTTGTACGACAAATATTTGTATGTATGTGGGTATGTGTGTATATGTGTGTGGCTTGTTTATGATGGGGTTTATCAATTGCAGCATATTAACGCGGATTTCGCGGTCGATTATTTTGAGCCTGTATGGTTGGTTAACGGATTTTCAAATTTGCATGTGTTTGCCTAAATACTAGTGTTAGTATGTTTGTTTGGGGTGTGTGTGTGTGTAAGTATTTCCCTTGACTTGACTATCTATTGATGGTGTTGATAATGACGATGTTTATTGTGGATAATGATGATTGTGTTGGTTTTTGTTGTTAATGTTTGCAAAAATCATTATACATGAGTACTTACAATCTAAACACAGAGAGGATAGCGATGATATACTACTACTACTACAGCCACAACTAGAGAGTAAGAGTGACAGTGTGAGTCTATTTTAAGCGTTTGTTTATTTATGTTGTCTGAATAGAATTTGAAGTGGATTTTTAGGCGTTTTGGTGTTGACGAAAGGAAAAATTGAAAGTGAAAGGCGGGCTTATAAATGGATTTTGAAAAGGCAATTAAAAATAAATATTTTATTCTATAGAACGAGTGGAAAATCAGATACAAATCAAAATTTTAATAAAAAAAACAAATATTCATTTGGAAGAGAAGTCTTTAAACAATACGGTAAGGGTTTTAGTCAGTATCCATTGATAGATCTACATTCCCTACTAAGCCTTAAACACAGTCTCCTTGATGTTATGGATTGCTAGTCAATGAATTTCTGAAGTCTTGTCCACATTGTGACTAAATCACGATCACATAACTGCCATATTAGAATATGGTCTACTTGTTGCCCCTTTCCTCAGTTTTTATTTATTTTTAGAGGGCCATACGCACCCTGTTTAATGTAACTTTTCTCCTTTAGTATGACGTATGCTGTGTTGGAAAGTCATTTTTCAAAAATCTGCAGCAATGTCAGCATTAAGCAAGGAAATGTTTTAATTTTTGCTCGCGTGGTCTTATTTTAAAGTTTTTTTTAACACACATACACACAATACGCGCGAAAATATGCTACAAAAAAATGTTTTTCGTACACCCACAATTGCACACACACACATACATATAAGAACACTGTAAAACTGTAAACACATACGCATTTTTCAGCATACATACATATCTGGAAAGTCAGAGCAAGAGGCAGTCATCCAAAATGTCAGACATAAAATCTAACAGTCAGTCAGTCATCATCAGAAGCAGGTTTTTTTCACTTTTTTGTTGTTGTTTTTGTTTTTGCGGCCAGTAACACAGTCAGCAGGCAGGAACTGTTGTTTGTACATTTATTTTAGAAACACAACAACAAGCAGAACAACTACAACAAAATTTCGAACTCATCCTGGTTGTAACACATTATAATTTTTACCATTGTTGTTGTTGTTGTTGGCTTTTTGTTTACATTTTTTGTTGAGGCTTTGAGGGCGTTTTGTTTGTTGTTTTACATCTAATTGCGTTGATTACAATGACGGGCAGTAGAGGCGAAGTCAACAGCAGTACAGAGGAGTGTGCTGCAGTAGTGTGAGTACAACTGTTAAATGCAGTCGCTTTGGTGGTACATACAGTACAAAAATACACACTAAAAATCACACAATGAATGCTGTTGACGATGGTCATAATGATTATGATGATGTTGGTGAAGTTGAAGTTGTAGTTGTAGATGAGGACAACGTTATTGCCACTTTTCATCATTATAATATTCATAATGGTTGGAGACGTGGCTGTTTATGATGATGTTTTAGCCAAAGAAAACATACTTTCACCCAAAAAAACAAAAAAAAGAGAAAAATTATAAAATTTAAAGCCTATTTTCAAGCGTAAGTTTTCATACTTTATGTGTCGTTGTCTCGCTCTCTCTCTCTCTCTGTCTTTCTCTTTAAATACATGAGTTAAGTCTTTAAAAGTTTAAGTATCATATGGAACAACAACAGCATTAACAATGGCAACAACAATAGCATTAGAGCTACGAAAAAGTAACGCCATTTCTTGTTGCTTTTATAGTCTCTGGCATATTTTTTTTTTTGTATTTTTCTGCTGTTGTTTGTATCAGGGGTGGGTTCTTGTTTAGCTCTGGCTGTGCAAAAATAAACACCAAAAAAAAGTGGCAAAAAAATTAAGGTTAATTTTTGTTGCTGCTTTTTTTTCTTTTTTGTTGTTGAGTTTAACGCGGACTCTTAAATACGTTGAAATTTCAAGGTCAGACCCCCCAGCCAAGTAGCATGTTAAACAACAGGTTCTTGTCTGCTTATGTTGGCATTTAAGAAAAAATAAAATAAAGTATAGTTTAAGGAGTTTAAAGGGTATTAAAGCATACATTTGTTTTGCTACAGCATAACATTAAATTTCAGTATGTTGGAGACAGAAATTTTATGCGAGTATTAAACTTCAGCAATTGCTTTAGAAAGAAATTAAATAAGTCAACATTCTAAATCAGAAAAGTCTTAAAAAATTGTTAAAATTGTAAGAATATTTTAGGGAGTAGCAAAGATGCTGCCTACATTTAGGTGTTCATTTTTAAAGTTATTGTTTTTAATATTACAACCATTGAACGTGCTTTAGAGTCCTGTGATACCACAATCAATTCTCTCCAGGAGTCAACCATTCTCTACAGGAAGCCATCCCCCTGCAGCAATCCTTATATAAGAGAGCTCGATCAAAGATGTTACAAAGTGAGGGGTTAAAAATCTGGTTCTCTTTCTGGCAAGAGCATTGACACATGAAGTGAACGACAGTCTCTTCCTCCTACCCAGACTCACAGTTCCTACAGAAGTCATTTGTTGAAATGCCAAGTCTTTCGACATGTTTACCATAAGGACTGTGGCCCATAAGAATCGCCATTGTAAGATAGATGACCATGCGACTTAAGGCCAGAAGTGAGTCGGTTTTCTTTTTAGCTGAAAAAGGTGGAATATCACACGATTTTGAGTGCCATCCTTACGCAGAGGCCATGTTAAGGATTAGCGGGCTTAATATATTACAGCATTGAAGAAAGTGAACCTTGCCATGACGAAAGTTATGCGAACTTTTACCAGGAATACAAGTAGTAACCTTATATAACATGTCACGAAACACACGCAGAATTTCAATGCAGATAAGGTGTATAAGGAAAAATGATAGGTTGTCTATTAATACTCAAAAACACTACGGCAAATTAAATATCTCATCATATTTCCTTAAATTCATTCCCTTTTCGTTGACCTTCTCCTCTTCCAACAACAACAAATTTCTTTCAAACCTAAAATCGTTCAACAATATGCTCTTGTCACATGCAACAAAGAGGGGCAATGCTTTAAAGCATTAAAGCTTTCGAAAAGAAAACACCACCATAAGGCAGACGACATACACAATATTTTCACTCAAATTTTATCATACAAACGAAAGAGGGGAAATTCTTTTTCGAAATTCGAACATTCTCTTTCAACTGAGCAAACTTCTCACTCAATTCAACTAAAATATGGAAAAGAAAAATAGACACGAGACACTGAAGAACAGTGAGAAGCTTAATAAACAAAGGATTTTATGAATCTTAAATAGGATAAATTAATGTCTGGTGTTTTAAGGGTTTGAAAAGCATTGTACGAAAACAGGAGAAGGACTGAAGCAAGCAAAAATTAAACATTAAGAAGGGCAGGTTTGATTACAATGCATTGAATTGAAAAAAAAGGGAATAAATTGGAAAAATTTTTAAAAATGGAATTTTCTAACAAAATTTACAGCCTACATTTAGGTGATAATAAATGTTCAGAGAAGGTTAACTAGATGATGTTAACCACTGTTAACCTTTATAAATGTAGCATAATTTTAGGAACAACAGGTATTTACAAGACATAACATAGTTAAAGGAGCCTATAATTATAAATTACATGCAAAAAAATATTTTTTTAATGTTTAATTCTTATTATTATATTTGACAACCGCCATAGAATATAGACCTCTGAACGTTACTGTAATTGAATATGTATTGAATAGAAATTACCAAAATTAGAGAAATCTTAGAGTAAATCCATATGAAAGACAGGAGATCATTTGTTAAGGACCTATTCTCCTTATAAGAATGTAAAAAAAATCATGAAAAGGGATTTATTATAGCATACTTTAAGGAGGTAAAATGTCACATATGTTAGGGGATATAAAAATATTTAAAAAATTGGATAATTTAAGGCGCTTACTAAGTTTCTAAACAGGATTGCAACCAAGCTTCTTACCCAAGAGTTTGAAGTCGACTCCGAACGACAGATTTTTGAAAAGCGGAAATTACAGCATTTTGTTATAGAGATACTGTTGCCTAACATGATCTTTTTAAATTCCTAATTTAATACATTGTCTAATTAAATTATTTCCTTTTCCTGTTATTATCTGAAAAAAAAACGAATTTATAGCAGTTTCAGTCTCCTTTGCAGCTACATTATGCTGTTCAATGAATTCCTTCAGGCTTTTTTTCCTAAACCCATAAACAATAAAGCATAGTTTTCTACAATCTCCACTAAATCATATGAAATAAAATAAATTTTAATCACTAATAACAACAAAACAATAGAATTTCCATAGGAAAATATCACGAAAATTGAAATTCAAACAAAAGACATCCCAAATAAAGTGCACACTTGGAAACGCCAAAACCAAAGGAGAAATCATTGAATTCAAGATTTTCTTTTTTGTTTTTCCAACAGACAGCCATAAACAGACACAAAGACACAACACAGCTATAGAGTCTTTAGCAGCATATGAAATGATTTCCATGACTTTCTCACATCATCATCATCATCAGCAACACCAGCTCCCTATACCATATCCTTGCCATCATTATTACGGTTTTAATTATTGCCAAAGATTATTTGAAAGAGTGTGCGAACAGTGAAATAAGGAATCTTTGTTTGTTTATTTAAATTCCATGTGTTGAAAATAGTTTTTTTTTGTTGATTTTTGGCATTCAATTCATTCAATTTCAAAAAACCCTTTATTTTCTTAAGAAATTTCAAATAAATAGTGTATAGAGGCTAAAGGATGGATGGATGGCTTCTTAGTTTAACTAGTTTTTCAAAAAATGTCTAAAACACATAATTTGACGCTACCTTTTCTTGTTGCCATTGCTATGCTATTGGTTTAAACAAATCTTTATTATACTCTGGCGTTGTTATTCAAGGATACCAAAACTACTCTTAAAAATTATTCGTTTTTATTGAAGGTGGAGAAAGAATAATATTTGGAATGCTGGCAGCTTCTAACAATTAGGAGTTGATTTAGTCTTTCCCTTTTTCGAGGAGTTTTTACAACGGAGTAAAAAATACTTTGTGTGGGAGTTTTTAAACCCATTACCCATACCCTGGTCCAATAAATTCTGAAGAGTTCATTGAAATTGAAGTCATTATGAAGAAAAAGATTTAGATTTAGTTTCCATCATGTTACATACGATTTTTGTAAGACATAAACGATTTTATTTACATCTCCAAGGTTTATTACTCAGCTCGAGAGCCGAACAAGCTCGAAATAGGAAAGAAAACAATCGATCATATTCCTGTCTAAGTCAGAGCCTAACTGTACTGTTCGTACCCTCGTGCTTAATACGAAATTGAGTATGTCTATACAACCACCGGATACAGCCAGCTAAAATGAGGCAGTTGGAAGACCTTGTAACATATCGAATATTGTAAACTCTGTACCATGCTTGATGCTGATGAGCAATTTTTAACGATATCCCTATGTACAGTATTCCTATGTACAGGAACTCGTATAAGCATTACCTTTGAAGGAAAAAATTTCCTTGAGAAATCCTCAACGTCCATGGACAAGAATGAAATGAAATCTATTTTAGATTTTAAAATCTTTTGAATATATTGTAGAAAAGAGATACAATTAAAAATATATTTTTGGTCCTTACGAAATAAAATAGTTGCCTATCTATAAGCTTTTAATTTTAAACAAATATTATATTGCCTACATTTAGGCTTTTACGCATACATTGTATTGCACAATATTTAATTAGCAGTTGCTCCTTTTTTTGCTATTTCTATTTTTGTTTTATTTTTATAAACATTTTTATAATTTTAATTACATTTCCTTTGTAAAAACTCAAAAATGCATTAAACGTATACGAGAGTTGCTCTCAGTACAGCACGTTTTCAGGCTTTAGAATCCATCAGCTTTGTGTTGGCCAAAACCGCTGGTATGCACATATGAAATTTTGAAATAATGTAATGTAATGTAATGTAATCTTCTTCTTCTTTCTCTCTCTCTCTCTCTCTCTCACACTGTCTTTTTTTCTTTTCTTAATACGGGGCTCAAAAGAATATTTTAATTTAATATCATTAGCATTTGCAGGAGAGCAGCTAAACATATACTACTTTTTCTCCTTTTTTTATTTTGTGTTTGTTTTTGTTGTCTTTCCTGTTTTATTTCATATATTCTTTGTGGTCACCTCTCTTTTTTTTTTTGCTTCAGCCACCACGTCTTGTTGGCTATTGTCCAAAAAGGTGTTCCTTAATAAGCCTTTTGATGCGTAAAGTGTTTTCGTTGTTAAACCTTTAGGCAACGTGCAATTGCTTTATTTTGTGACAATCCAAGAAACGTCATTTGTTGCTCCCAAGGGGTTAAAGCCATTTGACGTGTTTCCTTTTAATATGATTAACACATGCTACGTAGTTTTAAGAGTGTGTTAAAAATGTTAAAATCTTTTTGTATTTGTTTATTTTAGTGTTTAATTTTAATGAATTTTTGTTAGAATAAAAAATAAAATAAAAACAAACAAAAAAGAAACAATTTTTCTTAAAATCCCTTAAAATAGGCAGCAAATTTTTTTTCTGTTTGGTTTCTACTGTATATTTAACATTTTATTTAGCTGTGTAGCTAATTGGCCTTTAGTACTTGTACTAAACATTTTACTTGTCTTATTTCTGTCTCTTTTAATTGGCTGGCAATTGTAGAGCTCACTGTTTATATTATAATGCAACCTAACAATATGCAGTAGAATGCTTTAGCTGCTGCTACGGCATTTTGCATTTGCTTATCTCTTACAAAAAGTGTCATATTTTTGAAAATTTTATTTTTAAGTGATAATGACAAAAAAACAGAAAACCAACAGCCACACATGGGTTTGTATTACTCTTTTTAAGCGTTTTTACTTTTGTTTTTTGTATATTGTAATATTTTTTCTAGCATAATCTTAGGTGCTGGTTTTTTTCTTTCTTAAATAAAATATGTTGGCAAAGGTTTTTGCATTTTTTTTTCAGAATTTATTTCAAAGACATTCATTCGAGTTTCTTTTCTACTTTCTTTCTGCATTTTTGTTCTTTTTTTTCTTTATGTTAAATCCCTTCTTTTAAAAAATAAATATTTAGCATATGTTTAGGAAAAAATACTATCACAAAAATTATGCTTTACTTGTGTTTTAAGAAAATAAAAAAAGGAAATGCTTAACATTTTTTAAAAGATTTCGTAAAAATGAAGAAACGCGGAAAGGTATAACGAAAAAAAGGTGGAAATTTTTACTTTGTGGTAATTTTTTGCATTTTGTTTCATCTTTCCAACAAATTTTTTAACCAAATAATTGCTTTAAAAGGCAAATGTTTCTGAATTATTTAAAAAAAAAGTACAAAAAAAGAAATTCTTACCTAAAATGCAATTCAATATCTATTAAAAACTCAAAAAGTACTTAACTTTCAAGTTATTAAAAAATGTTGCATATTTTTAGGCCAGTGTTTTAAATAAAAAATGGAAAATTTGAGTAATTTTAGGAAATGTTGCACTAGAAACAAAAAATTTGTAATCTACATTTAGACGAAGAGCCTAAAAAAATTTAATTATTTGAATACTTTGGGAGGTAGGTTATATGGCAAAATCTTCATGGCGTCAGAAAGAGATTATATTGCCAGATTACTGTTCCTCTACTTTCTATTCTGATAATAGATTCTCAGATCAAACTGTAATCCTTTGCTTCTTTACATCTTTTTGAAGACAGTTTGTTCACAAGTTCTCTGCTCACATTCGTTCAACTGCCATTACACTTAAGACATAATTTTATTTCAAGCGAGCTACTATTAATACATTGTATATCTATACTCCCTGTTTCGCCTTATCATTATAATTTTCTTATTTATTTACTTCTTTTTATCATTTCCTTCTATTGACCCATTTTTGGTTTTGTCTCAACTATCATTACAAGCAATTTGATCTTCACCCACTGATAGCTTTATATAGGATCCTCAACTATGAACTTCTTTGGTATAGCAAAACAACAATTTTTGTCTTTTTAAGATCTTTGCCATTTAGCATCAGCCAGCCAATGACCAAAAAGACTAAAAATACTTCATTGCCTTTGAAATTTTTGCTGCTGATGATGGTTGCGTACGCATGATAAGAAATTTGCATACAATACCTGAATATTACGCACTTGTTTTAGGCTTCTGTTGTTTGCTAATATACCGGCACATATTATGTCATTATGCTAATTTTCCTTCAGGCCAAAATGTTTATCATGGTCAATGATGTTAAAAAAAAAACAAAAATTCTGAACAAATAAGATGACCATACAGGTCTTAACAAACAAGGAAGAACAAATTGGCATGTTAAACATAAAATATGCAGAATAAATTTAGTGAAGTAACACTAGAAGATTTCAATAATATTGATAAATTGCCACGATATAATAGTGAAAAGCCTAAAAATCTAATAATTTTGTTTAATTGTTAAAATCCTTAAAGTATGCTTTTATATTAAATAAAAAATGCGTGAAAAAATCACTAAAATTGAAGTTAGGTTTTTTATTTCACCAAAGATGCACAGAGTGTCTCAAGTAAACATCTATTGCCAGCTTTAAGGCTACTAAACCTTATACCTAATATAGACAGACTAGTGAATCAAAATTTCCAACATGATCTTGTGTAAATCTATGAAATTCATTGCCTACTTCTAGGCTATAACCTTATATCACATTACAATTTCCTTAAAAAGAAAAAATTTTTGAAAAATTAATCTTTTATTGATATTTGCAATGTCAATGTCAACATTTTCCAGGCATAGGAAAGAGTCAATGGGTAAAACACAAACAGGCAAATTTGCAACACTTTCGGTGCTAAAGGTTAAATCAAACCTAAACGTTTCATCTTCCAAACGAAGAGAACACACCACCAGCCAGGCAAGAAGGCATTGATGCCATTAATGCCACAAAATTGTTTGTCAAGCAACAAGCATCATTTGGCAGTAAAATGTTAAAAACCACAATTCAAAGATACACACACACACTCAGACTTCCAGCCTTACCTCCTAAAAGTGTGCTTCACCATATGTAAGTAAAAATAAATTTTGCAACATTTTGATACACATGTCAAGTTTAAACTGTCGATAAGAAGATATCAGATATGCCAGCAAAAGTTTATTTTCACACAAGTTTACATGTAAGGTAACTCCTTCTCTTGATATCCTTAAGATTCTTCCATTGAATGCATATCACATTGATGCAGTAACAAGTTCTGGGGTAATCATTGCAAATTGGTTAAAAAAAATTTAAGTTTTCCTTGGTAGAAAATTTCACTTACAAGTGAACAAAAAACGTTTATTTATCTTGCTCATCTCATTTCCAACACTTGAGGTGTCGTACTGTTTGCTTAAATATTGGTTAACCTTAAATTGTGTCTATTATTGAAAGAATACGCCTGCTTTACCTAACCTTGGGGATAAATAAAGTCAAAGATTAGAGAGTTTTAAAAGGGAATTTTAGAGAAAACTCAAGCATTGTCTTCTTTGAAGCAGATAAGCAAACTTTGCTCTGAAACTAGACTAAAAAAGGTTAAGGAAAACATTTTGGATGCTTAATCAATCTCCAAGACTCTTAGCAACAATATGCCTACCTATGCCGAAGCTAATTACTTTGGTATGGGTACTGATCTTTGGAGAAAGAGATGGCTTGGTGATCGACCAATGTACCAATAAAGGTTAGTTGCAGTCACGAAAGTTAGATGTGCTGTTTCTTAAAGTACTTGCCTATAAAGAGAATCATATAGGAAAATAGGCTTTCGGCTGCCTATGGATACATCATTTCATTCTGTTCTTTTTATCAAATTTATCTCTTTTTGTTCAATACAATTTAATGATGATAATTTTGTGGGTTGTTTTAAGAAGGTATGTAGCTTCCTATACCATTTCATCACTTTATTTATCATTTCCATTCCATTTTCATTTATTATTTGCAATATATCATAGAACTTCTTAACATTATTAGAAGTCATCTTTGTTTTTATGTCTTTCACTCACTCTCTCACTCTCTCTCTCTATCAGGCTCTGGTTCTTGATGTAGAACAAGTTTAGATATTGTCAATTTTGATTCCACCATAAAAAAGTCATAAACTAACCTTCCACCTCACTTTCAACCATACATACATATATGTTGGTATTGTAGATGTACTCTGTATGAAGTAGAAGATGTGTTTCTTACAATTTTATTTTTAGTGCAATTTTAGTGGATTATACTCGTATATGACAGTGTATGGTGGGGTATGGCCTATAGAAAAATCGTAAAATTTCCTAAAGAAAAACCATCTCAGGTTACTTAGGCCAACGAACGGAAAAATTATTAGATTTTTATAGTTTTTGTCATTTACAAAATGTGGGTATTTTGTCACTTGCTTCGCTTGAAATATTGCCGAAAGCCTAAAGTGAAAAAGAAAAAAACACGAAAATAAATTGAGATGTAAAAGTTTTGTTTTTTCATTTAGGCAAACCCAAAAAGTAGGCAATATTTATCAACATAATGAAAGCCCCAAAGTATGCAATATATTTTGAATTATTTGTTGTTGTGTATAGAACATTCATACACGAATTTAGATACATTTTTTGTAAATAAGATTATTTGTTTTTAGTAGCTAAGATCCCCTAAAAGTATGCAATTATTTCCATACTTCGATTTTTTCAAAATCTTTTCATTTTCTTTTCAATAACTTTTCTGAATTGTTCAGCTTCTTTGGAACAAAATATTAAATTAATAAAGACTCCCCCTCACCTCTCCTCCTTCTTCCTTTGCAGTCTACAAACAAACAGATCCTTTTGTAAAACGTCAAAAAGACGCGTGTTAAACACAAGAGTCAAACATGTTTAGAAAGGAAGGAGGGGGACTCTGTTTTATGTGCGTGAATTTTTTTTGAATCGCAATTTTCGCAATACATCGTCATTAACACAAACGTTAACAGAAACTTCTTTTATTTTAATTTTGGCAACATGTTTGCCATTACCAAAGCCAAAGGCAAAAAATCAAAATCCAAAAAGTACGCCACAACAGCGTATGTCATTTGAATGAAATCAGCCAAGTGAACTTTAAGTGCCTAAGCGGGGGCGGGGGGGAAATGAAGCTCTGGAAAGAAAAAGTGAAACATTTTCCGATTACCACGCGCGGTTAAACGCAAAATAAAGTAATTTCTCAAATTTTGTATCGTTCACAAGAAAAATCGCTTAAATCCCTTTTGACAGCCGTAGTTAGCAGCACATCAACCATCCTTCCATCCATCCATCCATACACCACATCCAATCATTCAATGGCATTCGTTTGATTTATTAAAAATCCACCAAACGAAAGAAAGCGAGAAGCAAAAAAAGCCTCATTGTATAGCAAGCATAGAAATTGATCTCTTCACTGTGGTTAATGGCTTATTTAAATGGCTTCGATGTTGGCAAATGAAAAATTGCAAAATTGTTAACACACTCTCTCTCTTAGCCTCGCTAAATACATACATTCCAAATGGAAATTGATACTGTGATACACAGAAAATTTTCAAAAGTCTTAAATCATAATCACCCGAATATTGTTTATTCAAATGCCAAATTGAAATTGGAAATTCGTGGTGTACCCTTGTCTCCCTCTCCTTGCGGGGAATATAAATTGTAATTGCAAAAGTAAATCATAAAAAATGGAAACTCATCTTTAACATTTTCCTTCTTCTTCTTCTTCTTTGCTAAGGCTACGTACGCAACGAAAAATTTGCATATTTTTAGGGTGACTGTGGTAAGTAGGCTTCAAGAAAACATTTTCGCGTAATAGCAAACGGATTTTCCATTTAAATTATTTGAAAATTAATCTAATAAAAGCAACAAACATTTGTTGTTCCTTTGTATTCTTTCTTTCACAGCGTTATGTTGGCAACGTTATTTAGAAATAATTCATTACATCATGCAAACACAACCAGATAAAGAATGGCAGGGGAGGTGGGGGAGAAGGAGAACGGGAAGAAGATTTGGTTACAGTATAAGTTAAGTTAAGAAGTTGAACTTTTTGTTTGGTCTATCCCAGTGATAAGTCAATTTTACAACTCATTGATGCAGAAGATCAAAACTTCCGTGTGCCTTATTTGTAACCTTAAATTTGTACTCGTATCTGCTTCCTTGATGTCATCTTCATTCAGCGATTCAAGAATTAAAATTTTTAATAAACAATTAAAATTTAAAATTATTTTTTAAAGCACACCAAAAATATAGGCAAGACTTTCTTCGTTCGAATTAAATTATTGATAATCCAATGAGAGGTCTAAATAGGACCAAATATCTCCATTGTGACTGCCTGAGTTTTTCAGAATTTCGGAAGAGCGATTGCTATCCAATTTGTGGGGGGACTATCAGTGATAGATTATTTCATTAAACCGCTACGTTACGTACAGTGCTCCCTTTTATACTTGGCAATAAAACAATTGATGCCTACTTTCGGGCAATTGTTTTTCAATAATGCTTATTTTGTTTGTATAAACAAAAGTTGAGACCTAGTCATAGGCATGACACACGCATTAAAATGACCTATCTGAGCAGAAGGATATTCTAGAAGTGTACGTAGGAAATTAACAATTTTTATTGCATACATACAGGCAACTACATTCTTAGTTGAGCTTATTTCATTTGTATAAAACGAATGTCATTGAGTCTTAGAAACGACGCTTAAATGATTTAACAGATCGGTTATATATCATAGTTTCATATGTAATGAATTCCGTTTTTATTTAAAAAAAATTGTTGCCTACTTTTAGGTTAGATTTTTTATAATTATGCACATTTTATTTGTAATAAATGAGTGCCAGTAATACCGAGATTACGTTTGACCCACCAGATACGTTGTTTTCTCTTCTTTTCATTTCTTCCATTACCTCGCTCTCCCTTCGAGTTTAACAATAATTTTTAATTACCGGAGTAAATGTAATTATGAATTTTTATATAAGTTTTGTTGTGTGGATTTCTGCCATAATTTTTCTTATTTTCTTGTTGTTGTTTTTGTTGTTTTTTTTTTAGTTTCATATGATTGTGCATTTATGATATGCCCGCTTATAAAGCCGAAGCAACCGGAGCAGAGTTGAGTCTGTTTTAAAATGTTTGTGACCACATGACAACTGCCAGCCCAGGCTTTTTAACAATTTGTGAGATTTTTTTTTAATTTTTTTTCCTTATTCCATTGCCATTTCATACAAAGGAAATACAAAATGAGAGAAGGCAACAAAAAAAGGAGGAGGGAAAAAATAAAACAAAAAGGATTCCACTACAACAAAATAATAGTATTGCACCTCCTTTAGGTTAAATTGTGATGAGGCCTGATAGTAAAACTGAAATAAAAATTCAAACAGTACCAGTAATTTGGTAGCGGGTGTTGTTAAATTGCTGGAGGGGAGGAGGGGGAAGTTTGGTAAGTGATGAACAACGGATATGACTGCCACTTGCCCGCATTTGGAAGACTTAATTTTTATGGTTTAAAGGAAGTTTTTTAAGTCTGCCACTGTATGTCGCACCAATTTCTTTTTCTCGTTCCTTTTTTTCGCCTGCTTTAAATCACATGTACGAGTATACGGGTCGTAACCCTTTGATTTCTGCCTCCCAGATTTACTCATGACTCTCCTCTGCTCTCCTCTGCTTACCATTTAGTCATTCATTATAACCTACAACAACTACAACAGTAGTGATGCAGTGGAGAAAGCATATCGGGAGCTGCATTACTGCTCATAAATGCTTAAGGACTTTTGACTTTTTGTTTTATTAGTGGTAAACACTGCTTACATTTAAAAAAAACAACAAAAAAACAACAAAAACAAATGAAAAACAACAACACCACAGTGGGAAAAAATTTTCTTCTTGACTTGGAGAAGCGAGCCATTACCCTGTCATTTGTTAGTTAAGGTGGCTGGCAAAGGCTTAGCGTTAAGGGAAGGGAGGGACATGGTGTAGGTAATGGTTGACAGTATGCTAGAGACAGCCAACAATTAATACAACAATGCTCGTGTACATTATTTTTTTAATTTCTATACTTTATTCTTATAATTCTGGTCGGTGTTGTTTTATTCTTTCTTTTTCGGTATTTTACTCTCAAAAAAAAAAGAAAGAAAAAAGAGCGAGAGAAAGAGAAAGAGAAAGAGAAAGAACCCGCTGACGCTGGCATATCTTTGTGTTGTTGCTGCTGTTGCCGTTGTGGGTTTTTAATTTCTGTTGAGCATATATTTCCGTTTTGAGCAGCGTGGCAGCATGGCAGCGTTGCAAGCAACTCATTTTTTGCAAGTTAATGAATAATTGTAGGCGACAAGCTATGGAATGAATTTTCTTTTTCTTCAATTCTTTTTTTTTCTTTTTTTTCAACTATTAAACGACAAATTTCTATTTGTTTGCAGTTTCCTTGTGTTAAACTCTACACTGGCAGTAAAAAAAACCGTTTTGAACTGAAATGAACATGACTTCTCTCAGCAGCGCTCTTCGTTTATTTCGCTTTAGCAAAGTGTGATTACAAGCATCCGTTTTGGCTTAATGAGTTCTTGATTTCATTGCATTTTTCTTTAGGTTACACCACATTTAAAATGAACAAAAAAAAAATAATAGAAGACCACCTCGTAACCAACCACCACATACGCACTTTAAACCCTATTATCCAGTTGCCTCCTGCTTTTTAAGCCCGCTTTTGTCAACAATGCTTTTTTTATACGCAAATGAATTTGATTTGTAAAGAAAATGAAAAAAATTTTCCTTAGAAAAGAACAAATAAAAAATCCAATTATAAGCCAAGCGGTAAGAGGAAGCAAATTTTAATTGCTTAACTAAAAGTATGCAATAGAAATTAAATAATTGAGAATATGACAAGAGGTTAACAGGAAAAATTATCACAGATCTCAGTTCTTTTGATCGCAAGAGAATGTTAACAAACAATGGTTCATCAAGAAATTTTAATAAAAATGCATCCTAAATGTAGGCTGCAAAAATAATTGCAATTGTTTTTTTTTCTAATTTTTATAATTCAGCTTCCAGCTCGAGATATGAACAATATCTGAATCACACTTTTAAGTCACTAAAGTAAGTAAATTTAAACTTCTTAGTTTTATTCATTCACGCCTAAAAGAAGACAATCAATTTAAGATTTTTCTCAAATCTCTATATTCTGAAATATTTTTTAAAATCTCCCTGTTGCTTTTTTCAAATTTATTATCTTTCCCTGACTAATAAATCTGAGCAATTTTTTGTTTCTTTTTTTTTCTACAAACATTCAATGATTTATCAATGCTTTTAACTGCCTTAACATAGGCAACAATGTATATAAAAAATCCAACGCAAACGAAAAAAACATTAAACATCTTAAAAAGACGAAAATTTGCATAAAACCGCGTATTTTTTATGGTAAACGTGTGTCACCAACTCAGGGGTTGAGCCCATTCCAAAAGTCAATTGTATTAGCAAAGCTTTAGAAAAACTGTCAATAGAATCTGTTGCTGAATGTTGTTTTTGTTGCGAATATTTAAAATAAATAACCAAATCGTTTGCTATTCCATGATTAATGGTTGTTGCAGAGGGTTTCTCTGGTAAGAAATAGGCAGAAAAATTTTGTTTTGGAACATTATCTGTAAAGCGGAGTGTCAAGTAATTGAGATTTGATGGGTTTGTTAGGGAGATTTTTAAGAGTTTTTTTAAAGACAAAATTATTTTATTTTTCTTAGAATTTCGATCCACAAAAGCTAATCAATATAAAATGCAAATATTTAAAACAAAAAGAAGAGAGAAAAATATAAAATATGAAATCCGTTTGTCGATACATAATCAAAATGAAAAGTAAACAATAAACTGTAACTGTAAAATAAAAAATATTTCCTTTCAATCACTGTACGTATTAAGGAATTTCTATTAAATAGCTGGATGGATGACAAGAGTATTAGTTTTTTATAACATCATTTATATTTATAATTGACATAATTTTTAATTGGCTTTATCTGGAACAAATGGTAGCACAAGTATTTTATGAAAGTTTATTTTGTTTAAGAATTGTAATAAATTTACTAAAAAATTTAAAAGCTGTTGGCTAGCTTCAGAAATTTTACATTATTTACATGATGTAAAGATCAGAAAAGCGATTGTGCATTATATATATATCGTGTGTAATTTATTACCAAAATTGTTTCATATGAAACACAAGACAAACGCATTGTTTACATAGTACAAATACAGATAAATAGTATTATACATGGAATTTTGAACAAACAGTAGAGTTCTGCAGACTCTGAAAAAAATCAGTAATCAGCCCTTTAAAGTATATGTAAACAATACGATAGCATAAGTACATTATAAAAATTTTGTTTATTTACGTATTTAAAATTAATATATATAAATACATATAAATGAATATGTTAAATTTAATACATTTTAAAAGCTTTTTACATTGTTTTGCACTATAAAAGGTTTTGGTAAATAAATTCAGAAAATTTAAAATTTTACATTATTTACATGATGTAAAGTTAAAAAAGCGATCTTACATATCGTAAGTAATTTCATTCTAAAATTGGTTTATATGAAACGAAAGACAAATTTAGATTTAATTTAATTGTTTACATAGTGTAAATAAAGATAGATAGAGTTTTGTAGATACTGAAACAAATAGTATCTTTGGAATCGTCAGATAATGAGATCTTCAATATTTGATGAAGTATTCTATTGGCGTAAGCTTTTCCTTTTTGCAAAGGATTATCATTAAGACAGCAGTACTATTAAGCATATGCTTTGAAAAATATTTTGTAATTACTTTTTATTTTATTTCTTTTATTGTTTTTTTAAATGTGTTTACTAAGTTAAAAATATAAAAATGAGCACATACCTTTAAAAATATTTTCTTAATCAAGATATTTTTAACCCATAAACGTAAATTCGTTCAATTTCCATATATAACAGCAAGCGGCAACACTCGTTTGAAATCTTAATGACAAACGAAACACACCAACAGCAACATTTAAGCAACATAACAACAACAACACCTTTGACATTGAGTGTTTTGTTACACATTTGAGTGCACTTGCACTTGCGCTTTTGGTGTCTTTGCGAAAACACACAAGACGAACGAACAACAACAATAACACGCACGTAACGGGACGCCATTTAATACGAATGCAAAAAAAATTTCTTTTATATTTTTTGGGGACTGCTTGATATTTTTGATAATGGACAATTTTATACTTTAAATTATTAATACACTTGTTGTTTAAACAATAGATTTAATGAAATATTATAAATAATAACAGATTTCAATAGAATATTTAACAATTTCAATTAATTTCAACACTCGGAAACGAGCACGACATTTTTGTACGCACTTTTTGATATTTTTGGTAATAACCTTTTTTACTTTAAATTATTGATACACTTGTTGTTTAACCAATAGATTTATTGAAATTTAACAAATAATAACACTTTTCACTAGAATATCTAAGAACTTTAATTAATTTTAACACACGGAAACCGGCACGACACGAAAAAGATGCTAAAATTTCTAAAGACCATGAACAATTAACGGCGGCAGAACAAAAGAAATAGTAAAGTGGTAATAAAGAAAGGAGAGAAGAGAATCGATAGAGCAATCAATAATAAAGTGATAACAACAAGTGGGTAGAGGTGTTGCCGTTTTGGTTAATTATTAGGAAATTTTTGTACTTTTTTGCCACAAAGTGTAGTAGATGAGTACTTTTGACCGTTAGGAATAAAAAAGATCTGACGACATATATTTTATATAGTATGTCCATAATTATAAGCTAATCCCTATCCTTAGATGTTTTTTTAATGTAACTTTAATCAATTAAGTGCATTTGCAAAAGTTATTTACCTTTTGTTGTTGTATGTTTACAATTATAAGGTTAATTAATTTATTTTTCTTTGTTTATTAAAAAGTCTACTTTGTTTATCTTTATTCTAAATAAAAAAAGAACAAAAGCTGTCATGATGATAGCACAATTTCTCTCAGGGATAATTAAACCCAATTGTCTTTATGCTAGGCTTCCTACTGTAATACCGTTTAGAAGGGCAATAAGCCGAATGGGTTTCCAGTTCCATGTTCTTCTACAAGTTAGCTGAAGAGAAACCAATAGGCTGGGGAGGTTCATCATCAATTTGACTCAAGGGGAAGATGCCTATATAAAGTGAAATACATACAACCGGGCTGGGTCCTATATTTCGGTCAAAAACGGGGGCAATCTGTGATCCTTTCATTAAAAACAAATTTCAAGGAATCTGTTTCCATTAATTACAGGATTTAACATTTTTTTTCAGTGTAGAACCAGTAGTATGTCAATACCTGTTTTAGCTTTAGAATTGAAAATTCATTCAGATCCTATTTGAGACATATTTATTCAAAAATGCTTTAATACCAACATTGCCTTGACTTGTTTAAGCTCCTCAAATTAGTTTAGCAGTCCTTAAAGTCTGTCCATATATTATGTTTTGCTCTTGTATCGATTTCTCTTCAATTTATTTCTTCCATTTTAATTTAATACTTCCGTTAAAGCTTTATTACGAATGCAATTTCTCTTACAATTGACGCTTGTCACTTTACATGGCCATATCATCTGTTTCACATCTCGTTTGCTATAGTCTACCTCTACTTAAGAAAGAATAACAACAACAACAACAATACAAAATTGTTAAGCATCTTGTAATGTCCTTTAATCAATTAATTTGTTTTTCCAACTCCTTGCAATAGCATCCGCATCATCATCTGCTCACATAAAGCAACGGCAACAGCAACAATAACACCCACCTAGAAATGGAAACCTTAAACTGATGCTCAAACAATGATGCTGCTTATTGTGTCTGACAACACAGTTCTCCCCTTAAACCCTAACAGTCAATGCTGGTATTTTAATCCCATGTACCAGACACACCCATGTGCCAGGATACCATCGGCAAATGTTAAAGTAACGGATACAAAGGCATACTTGAGCTTCATTGCTTTGCTTTATGCCATCAAAGTTTTTTTTTTGTTTCTTACTTGTTTTTCTTGTTCTTGTTTTGTTTTTCTTCTTATTTTACGAAAAAATTAAGAATTCCTAGAGAGTTTCTTGGGATGTTATAAGAAAATCTACAATAACAACACTACTAATAACAACAACCACTTGAATTAACAATCAATTGTCATTTGAACTTCGAGTTGGTCTTTTTTCATGCTTTTTCTTACTCTTATTTTTTTTCTATTATTTTTTTTTTGGAAAAGAAATCGGATACAATGAGTAGAGTGTGTCCTTAACAATGGTCTGTCTATTATTGTCAAGTGTTT
This sequence comes from Sarcophaga subvicina, assembly GCA_936449025.2. Lineage (NCBI taxonomy): Eukaryota > Metazoa > Arthropoda > Insecta > Diptera > Sarcophagidae > Sarcophaga > Sarcophaga subvicina. The sequence goes on along the minus strand of OW388080.2, from coordinate 1,598,279 downwards.
TTACAAATGATTTGTAGACTTTTGACAGTGTTTTTTTCGTTTCATTTTCACTTTTTTCCCCCATTATTTTCCAACAATACGTTGTTCATTTTGCAGTTCTCCCAATGCAAATGGACTTGAAATTACCTTAAGAAATAATAAGAAATTTCATTAAAATTTTATTGCATAACTAAAGGGCTGAAAGGTACATATTTTTAAAGCATACTTTTAAGGTAAAACTTTAAATTCAGCAAATAGTCGTGCTATATTAAGGCAAAAAAGCAGAATTTTCTACACTTAATTTATTTCAGTGTAGCTTTCCTTTCGGCCCTGATTTAAGTTCTAAAGATCGGACCTAAATATATACTGTAAGATACTGAGGTACCCACTGTCCTTGTCCACTACACTGCACAGATAACACAAGATATTGATGTATTCCCTTAGTTTCACTCCCACAGCCGCATTTGGCCTAAATTTCGGAATGTACATACAAACAAACATTATTGGATTAGCACATTAAAGTATATTTCTTAAAAATTATTTCCCCTTTTCTCTCAATTTCATTTTTATTATTTCAAAACATACTTAGAGGCTTTCTATAACAAAATTAAAATATTTCCTTTAAACCACATATCCTTAAGCATTATTTCTAACACTTATGCTCTATTGCCTTAGACCATAACAAGCAATAACGTTCTAAACACATTTCCTTTTCGTGCTCTTTTTTGCCAAAAAAAAAAGTGAGCAAAAAATCAAATAAAATTGGTTGCGTTAAAAAAATTTCCGCAAAAATAACACATGTTTTCTAAAGCAAAAAAAACATGCAGAATTTTTCACCCTTAAAGTAGACACCAAACGTCGAATTGATTTACTTTCTATGTTTGATTTTTTTTTCAAAGCCTCAAAATATACCCCATATATGTAGAAAGGGCGCTGCATGTCTAAAAGTATGCTGTTAAATAAATTGACAAAGTGTCATTTCATTTCAAAGCAAATAATACACAACATTTAACAATTTTTATCTGTAAGCATAATATTGTATGACGGTCTTCAGTCTATTCGAATCTGCCCCCAAGTACCGTCTCAGCGTTAGTTGGTTTTTTTTTTGGCAACTTGTTAATTACCTTGTTGCTTCCGAACTTTAAGACTAATTATTCACCTTTGAATATTGGCTATTTGTCTAACTTTGTATAGACAAACGCTTTCACTGTGAACATTTTTCATGGTTACCCTCTGCTATTTAAGAAAATTACTCAAAGGAATTTTCTTCTCTTGTATTTCTTCGTTTTTTTCCAAAAAGGACTACAAGATTTTCTTCTTCCTTAGGCTGCTGGTTGTTGTATGGTACCCAAAAGATTAATTAACTGTGCGTATTTCAAGGCAGCTATTCTCTCATTCTCCTTTGCTCCCCTCCTCAATATGGGTATTCATTTGGTTTCCAAAAAATTAATTGTTTGCTGTACAAAGACATTTTTTTCTATTTCTTCTTTAACAATCACGAATAGATTTTTGCCCTCACTCTCTCTTTCTTTCTCTCTTCCGCTCTCTTTAATAAATGTTTTCTATTCTATTTTGACATTTGAAGTCAAAGTCAATAAGTAAATAAATGCTGATAATTACACGAGTAGAATAAATAAACAAATAGTGACAAAGAAAAATTGTATTTAATACTGTATACAATAAGGCAAATACATAAATTGAAGCCTACTTTCAGGGGGAGGCAAATGTTAAAGTTGTGGAAGTAAAAATTAAATTGAAAAAATTTTTATAAAATTTATTAAACAGTTTTATAACTGAAAGCAGAACTAAAACAGGTTTATCTTGGATACTAGAGATGCACCCATAACCTATTGGCGCTACAAGGATATTGACAAACACCTACAGAGACAACTGAACATGATGTGTACTCCAGACCGTCTTCCTGACATATTACTCAATAGCAATACGTAATACGCCGCAATGTGTGATCCTTTGAACATCAGAATGATTCTAGTGAATGGAAGTACAACACTAACTAAGGCTTATATCAGATTTACACCCCATTAAAAAAGGATGTTCAGGCTGGGATACAAGCCCTTACATCAATAAAGGTGTTGCTGGCCAATAATTGCAAGGGGAAATTGTAGAGAAAGTAATTGTAATAATAATGACCACAAAATCGAAGACAAAGAATCTTCATTGGGATAAGCATGAGACCAAGCAAAGATCATGACATAATTTTCTGCATGAGGCTAATAACAGAAGAAGAAAATTGTAATCTGTATCAACAATACCTTCTCTAAGAATTGTAAGGAAAAAGCAGCAAAAACCGTTGGTACATCTGTTAAAGGAGTGTCCAGCATTGTCTAGAAATAGACTGGGATTTCCTATGAACAAATAATTGCGTTCCTAAAACCATAAAATTTTCTTAGTGGATCAGGATCAGATCCTTGTTAATTACACATCAGTTTTGGCGTGACCTATGTCCCCCGCCTTCTTTTGATTTGTTTTTCTTTTTAAAATTTACTCCAGAATGTTTTTTTAATCCAATTAAGTTTTTTGTAAGACAAATGCTATAATAATCTTAATTAAGCTGTAGTAGTAGCTGCAGTAGTGGTAGTTGTTGTTTCAGTTGCTGCAGTAGTAGTAGTAGTAGCAGTGCCATTACGACAGCCACCTCCTCCGACACGTCCTCGACCACCACGATGACCAGCATCTCCGATCAAATGGAAACCAGAATTATCAACATGATCGATTAATAAAGGGTGGCAGAACTGGAATGATATTAAATTTAAAGGATACAAAAGGATATTCCAAACCAAAGATGATATTAAAACATACCACTAAGCCCCAGCTTAATAAAGCTAAACAGCCTAAAAACCAAAATTTCAACATATTTTTTAACGCTTTAAAACTTTCGTTTTTAACTCTATGCCCGGCGTTAGAAGACTGTTAGAATTTGTCATAGAAATGGCATATAAAAGAGAAAATTTTTAAAAAATAATTGTTGTTTACAATCAAATTCGTTATAATTCGATTGTGTGTTAATAAATTAATTCAATTGAAATCACTAAACCATGAAATTTAAATGGCAACGCAATTCATAATTAAATTTTTTTAATATTTTCCAGCAACAATTAAGTTTTTTTAAATTGAATATGGAAACGGAACATTTGAATTGTTTCTGTTTTTTTTTTGTGAGTAAGTGAGTGTCATAAATCATAAACAAATCAATTTACGAAAACAATTTGTTATCGATATTGCTTAGACACTCCTGGCAATATGCAACACTTTGCATTATCAATGTAACCCCCTTTGTTATACTATAGCAGCACAATTGATTTGAATTTTGCTATTGTGTCTACTGCTAATCCCTGCTAACAATTCAATAAATCACCTACAAATACAAATACTTCTGTTCTACAAATAGCTGTTAACCCCTTTGATTCCTTCTCTACAATACAAACGCCACAACCCCCATTGATAGGCTGCACTTTTTGCCATTGTGGCTGCAGCAGCAAATGAAGCATGACAAAATCATTCATTCACATGCCATGCATTCACAGGACTTTGTTCGAACAACAATGTAATAACAAGTCAAACATAAATCTCTTATTATCCTTTTCCTCTAAACTTTGTATTTTTCTCTCTCTCTCTCTCTCCCTACCTCCTTTCTTGTAAAACACTTACCCTTTCATACATTATTTTTATCACTCAATGCGTGTCTAAAATAGTATCTGTGTGTCTGCATTTCCAAGGCTTAAGATTTGCATTGAAAAGTGCATTAGTTGTGTAAATGCCTGGTTAAATATGTTTCGCATTTTGTATGTGCAACAAGATATTGCAAGTTATTGTTGCACATGTCCTTACAATACATTACAATTTCTGTAATATATAGGGGCATGGGCAGAGGGAGGTGGTGAGAAATTATGCTTAAGCATCGTAATCTATGATTTTCGAAATTGTTTCATAAAGTGTCATAAATCAATAGAGTACCAATAAGTCGTGCAGCCAAGCAAAGATGATTGGGCGCATGGTGGCCGTTCAAATACTAAAAAGGACAGAGGCGTGGAGATATTGAAATATCATATGTATGCAATAGGATTTGAGGACTTTTGTTCCCTTAAGGATGGCCGTCGAGTTATTATTTCAGGAGTTTCCTGGCTTCAGCATTACATTACAGTATCTACCAACGGGTTAACCTTTTTAGTCAAGACTTTTTCAAATAATTCGTTTAATCGAAACGAACGTATAGCTTACTTGGAATATCAGAATGGTTTGTTCGTGATTGAGGCAAATTGTCTTGCTTTGTCTCTAGAATTCTGCCAGCAGATATCCTATGGTCTCCTCATCTCTTCTCAATAGCATCTTATATAGTTTCAAACGCCGTCACTGATCTCATACATTTACTTTACATTTGCATCATGCAAATGCAGCAAGACATTTACAAACTTGAAAATGCAAATTTTGCAAAACTATACCCACTCACAGCCAAATATGATACCCAAAGCATGTTGCAGCAGCAACAGCAACAGTAGCAGAATAGCAATTCAAAACAAACATCAACAACATATTTCATACAATTTTCAATTGAATTCTAAATCAATCAGAGATTGAGACGATGACATTTCTGAAAACAGGAGACCTCTCCTACTGAGAATCACTTGAACATACATGCACAGGGGCAGGAGGCAGAGATGTGGAGAAATGCAAGGTTGAAGAGGGCAAAAGGTTATATAAGATAGAAAATCATAAATCTTTACAATGATTATGAATCCTTGAGAGCCGTAACAGTAAAATACAAAAACAAACAAACAAACATGCAAACTAACGAACGAACGAACGCACACACAGCAATAATTTTAGGCAACAAGCCAGTCAGCCAGCCAGCCAGCCAAGCAATGCTGCAACTTAACTAACGGAAATCTGGTCTAATATGAATTGATTTTGATATATTAATGGGCCAAAAACGACCAAAGACTACAAATTACAATATTTCAAAACATTCAAATTCAAATTCAAATTTCAAATTTGAATTTGGCATAAATCTCACACACATACATACATAGACAGACACTAACTCATACATATATACATACATACAGATACATAAGAAAGACAAAAAGGATTTAATGTTGAGCAAAGACATTAAGAATAAAGGAATCTTGTTTGCATGTGTGTATGTGCATGTGTCTGTGTATGTGTATTTGTATATGTGTATGCACATTTATAAAATATTGACCATTTCTAAACATTTTCATACAGACAACAAAATATTTATTTATAGAGAAAAGTTTATGTATGTACAGTGGTGGTCCTGTAATTAGCACAGCCATCTATACGATCATTTTCGAATAACAAATAAAAATGAAATATTTTTTTTTAATTTGTTGAAGGTCTTGCCAACAAGTGCTACTATGGTCTCAATAGAGAATTGAGTAGCAGAGACCTCTCTCGAACGACAAAACTAATACTCTACAAGACGCTCATCCTACCCGTGCTTCTTTATGCGCAGAGGCATGGGACCTATTAAGCACCGATGCAGCAGCCTTGAGAGTATTCCAGAGAAAAGTACTGCGTAAGATCTTCGGTCCTGTACGAGTTGGCGATGATTTCCGCATCCGATCCAACAGTGAGCTGTATAAGTTCCTCAACGACATAGACGTTGTGCAGCGTATTAATATCCAGCGGCTGCGCTGGCTCGGCCATGTCGTTCGAATGGAGGAGGATGCTCAGGCGAGACGGGTATTTGATGCGGGGATCTGCGGAAGTCGGCGAAGAGGACGACCTTGTATCCGTTAGAAGGACCAAATCGAGGAATCCCTGTCATCGATTGGTGTGACCAACTGGCGTAGGCGCGCAAGAAGCAGAGGCGCCTGGAAGGATGTGTACCGGCAGGCCGAAATCCGTTAAACGGGCTGTTATGGCCAATTAAGTAAGTAAGTTGTTTAGAGTAAAGGGAAATCATCATTGGAGTTTAGTTCTTTTTAATATTTTATGGAGGCACTTGTTCACTTTAATAAAGTTTCTGACATCTTCATGAGCGAATGGAATCAAATACAGCCATGCAATATGTTTGATTAAATGTTGATCCGTTAAGGAATCCTTTCTAATAATCGACATACATACATAATTGGTCATTGCAGCCATTCAGTCAGGATTACGACCTAGTTTCTCTAATGATCGAACACACACTTTATTCTGTGGGAGCTAACATTTCCTTTATACAACTTCTCTCTGCTAAATTGCCTGCAAAGAAATGCTTTTAAGAATAAAATCTTCCCTAAAAACATTTTGTTAGATGCTTATGCTACATATAAAACCACCACTGTAAGTATAACTCAGTGAGTGTCATTGTGTGTGTGTATGTGTGATTTTAACTACATGATAAATATTAACAGATTTTCTACACCTTGTAGTCTTCCCAACCCTGCCACTGCCTTTAACTTGTCCTGAAATTTCTAATAGTTGTTGTAGTTGTCTGAGCCTTGATTCTCTCAGGCCATGTATCGGGTGTCATTGTTTGTTTGTATGTATGTGTGTATATAGGTGTACATACATACATATGTAAGTATTGCATGTACTTTGTCATTCATTTCGAAATATTTCGAAATTATGGAAAATTTATGTGCGGAAAGGATTGAAAATAAATTTTCTTCGTTCGTTCGTTGGTGGTGTCCTTGTAAAATATATTGGTTAGAAAATTGTTTTGTTTTACATGTGATAGGCAAACAGGATGTCCTGCATTTCTATACACACACATACACACAACAGTATCTCAGGTTTGTTGTAATTCTTTAGAATGCTATTGCTGCCACTGCTATTGCTGCTGCTGCTTAAGGAAAATCCGATTTATTTATTAGTATTTGTTGTTCAATTTTTGTTTTTTTTTTATTATTAAATATTTGTTGTTGTTGTTGTAAATTATTATATATGTGAGTAATTCTAAATTAGAAATTATATGCAATTATAATGGAATAATTGATTTAATAAAGTTTTAAAACTAATTACAGGTGATTTACTGCCAAATAATATCAGGAAGACAGAGTGAGAGCGAGAAAGAAAAAACAGAACGAAACTATTCAATGGCATTCAAATCAAATTGCTTGAATTTAAATAAATTTATGGTCGAGGGAACAATTAAAATAATAAAACAAGTGAGGATGCCAGAGGATAGCAGAGGATATCAGTGAAATACATGTCCTGTAATTTCGTCTTCAAACCACTAACGTTTAGTCACCAGATTTCAAATTCGGTTAAAAATGTTTGCAAATTTTTTTCTAACAGTTAGGTAGGTAGGTAGGTAGGTAGAAGTGGCTATCCCCTCGATGGAGTCATGAGCGGATACACTTAGGCCGCTCACAGGGCTCATTGTGATACCAAATGAATGATTTTGTTTTCCTACATGAACATACGAGAGTGCCGATATGACTGTTCGATCATTATATTCTGTGATGAAAATATAATGCAGGGCGCGATATAATTTTGTTGGTAATAACGACGTACTGTCCCTGACATGTCGGTGGTACAGTATTGTACTACATATCCTAACATGAATGTCCTTACATTGCCTTTAAGGCCAATTATATTGAACTTAAAAAAGAAGATATGCTATACACAATCCAACTGAAGCCTTAACCCCTCTTTTTGCATCTGAAAATGCTTCTGCTCGCTATACTCCTCTCGCTTTAATCTTCAGCAATGGCTTGCTTTGCGGCGGACTGCCATTGCAGCTAAAAACTCAGTTAGTATCTGTATAATCGAACGGAAGGTTTTTCTGCTTCTCCTTTTTGCATCCGAAAAGGCGTCTCTTGGCCACTTCCACTCGTTATAACCTTCAGTCCTGGCTTGCTTTAGAACGGACTGTAATTGCAGAGTTTTTCGCTGCAATAACCTCGCGACATATATATGTCAGCGTAATAGCAGTGCATTGTTAATAAAATTTACACATATTTTTTAGTCCTGGGCATTACATACATACATACATACATACATACATACATACATACATACACGGGCACGTAGCTAGAAATTGCGGCAGTAGGAGTGATTGGTCAAAACACTGCTTCAAGTGCGGAGGGCAAGACCACCTTGCCAAAACTTGTAGTGGTGACCCTCACTGCCTAATCTGTAGGAGCGATCGTAATGTGGACTCAAAACATGTCACGGGGGGACCTAAGTGTCCACAGTACCTGGCAGCTCGGCGGAGGATGATGAACATAGGAAAATGAGGATCTTGCAGCTGAATTTGAACCACTGCGAAGCGGCGCAGGAGCTTCTTAAGCAGACAGTCCGGGAGCAGAAAATAGACCTTACGATTTTGAGTGAACACTATAGGGCACCTGACAAACAGCGTTGGGCTACCAGTAAATGCAACAAGGCAGCGATATGGTCATGCGGTAAATTCCCAGTGGGAAATGTTGACAACAGGAGAGAAGGCTTTGTGAAATGCACTATTAATGGGGTACATTTCTTCAGCTGTTATCTCCCCCCCAGCTTATCAATGGAGGAGTACAGACTCAGATTGGACGACATCGTTCGCGAGGCCAGAAATCTAAGACCCGTGGTGATTGCCGGGGACTTTAATGCATGGGCAGTGGAATGGGGTTCAGCGTACACGAACCCAAGAGGTGAGAGCCTGCTTGACGCATTTGCAACTCTGGAGGTTGTCTTACTCAACTGTGGGCAGATTGATACATTCTCGAGAAATGGAAGGAGTTCTAAGATTGACTTAACATTCATCAGCGATACACTGGCAACGACATCGAATTGGACTGTGGCCGATGTCTACACTCATAGCGACCATCGGGCGATCATTTTTGATATCCAGGAACGCGCTGCAGTGAACCCCACTACTGCCGCCCCTCCTAATCCCTTGTGGAGGGACTCTACTTTTGATGAGGAAACCTTTGTTCTCGCGATGAGCGACATTCGGGTGACCGGAAGCGCAAATAACATGTCGGTGGAACTTATGCGCTGTATAACGGAAGCCTGCAGTGCGTCTATGTCGCGGAAGTCTCACCTGCCAGGCAGGAAACACGTTTATTGGTCGAACGCGGAGATAGCTGAATTAAGAAGGAAATGTAATAGAGCGCGGAGGATATTCCAGAGAGCAAGGGGTCGCAATGACTTCACAGAACTTCGGGAAAGATACAAAGTGCTCAGAGCCAACCTTAACTGGGCCATTGACAGGAGCAAACGAAGGTGCTATAGGGAAATGTGTGCCGATTTGGATGAAAATCCCTGGGGCACGGGATATAAGGTGGTAATGAGGAAGCTGAATTGCTTTCGACCACCGGCCACGGAAAGCGCGGAGAAGCTGAAGTCAATTGTTGAAGGCCTCTTTCCGGAGAGGGCCGAGATCACGTATGCTGTGCGAGACAGTATGTCGCACGATGACATTCCTGAAGTCAGCGGCCAGGAATTCGATGCAGCCTGGAAGGAAATGAAACTCAGGAAGGCTCCGGGAATTGATGGAATCCCAAACGTCGCACTTAAGGTGGCTATAGAGAACAACGTTGAGGTGTTTAGGAAAGTATTTGATACATGCATTCAGGAGAGGAAATTCCCAAGGATATGGAAGCGACAGAGGTTGGTTCTCATCCCTAAGGGCAACGGTGCGCAGGATGCAACAGGTTACCGCCCACTTTGTATGATTGATACCGTAGGTAAACTGCTGGAGAAGATAATATGTAGAAGACTCGAAACGATATTGGAGAGAGACGGCCTGTCGGATCGCCAATTTGGCTTCCGAAAAGGGCGCTCCACAGTGGACGCAATGGAGGCGGTCATTACCGTAGCGAAAGAGGCCATCAGCGGTGACCGCTGGTTTGAAGGTGATAAGGAGTATTGCGCAATCATCACCCTGGATGTCAAAAACGCATTCAATTCGGCAGATTGGGACGCCACCCTGGCTGCACTTGATGAGAGGAGCGTACCTGGATATTTGATGGAACTCATAGTGGACTATTTTAAGGATAGGGTACTTTTGTATGATACAGACGAAGGCAGAAAGTCATACGCAATAACAGCAGGGGTACCACAGGGTTCGGTGCTGGCCCAATACTATGGAACGCCATGTATGATGGTGTACTGAGGCTTAGGCTTCCTACGGGCGCACAAATATTCGGATTTGCGGACGATATAGCCCTCGTGGTGAGGGGTAAACACCTTGATAATTTGGAACGAACGTCCAATGCGGCAGTTAGCAGAGTTAGAAGCTGGATCGCGAGTATAGGTCTGAAACTTGCTGATCATAAAACGGATGTCGTATTAGTAAGCAGTAGAAAGAAAATGGAATACATCACCATAACTGTCGGCGAACAAAGGATAACATCGAAGCAGTCTATCAAGTACTTAGGAGTTATGATTGACAACAGACTCACATTCAAGGAGCACCTGACGTATATTAGTAGGAAGTGTGCGGCGGCAACGGGCGCACTCGCGCGGATAATGCCCAACTTGGGAGGTCCCAGACAGGAGAAGAGGCAATTGCTGATGAGAGTGGTTAGATCGATTGCTCTATATGCAGCCCCTATATGGGCCGAGGCCATGGATAAGAGGACATATAGAATAGGAGTTGATGGGGCCTACAGGAGATCTGCCCTCCGAGTAATTTCTGCCTTTCGCACAGTATCTACGGATGCAGCCTTGGTGATAGCGGGAATGATGCCGCTACGAATGTTGGTAGAGATAGAGAGGAGAAAACGTTTAATAAGTAGGAGAACGGGGCTACTGCACCCTGACCAGGTGAATGATGATGTAATGAATAGGTGGCAGCACGAGTGGACTTCTTCCACAAAGGGAAGATGGACCTACAGATTGATACCGAATATAGAAGAATGGACTGGAAGGAAGCACGGCCAGGTGAATTTTTACCTTACTCAGTTCCTAACGGGCCACGGATGCTATAGGACATACCTTTACAAGTATGGGCATGACGTGGATGAAGCGTGTCCATCATGTCTGGATACAAGTGAAACAGCGGAGCATATATTCTTTACTTGCCCGCGCTACGAATTCCGACGAAATTTCCTTGAGAGGACGATCGGTTCCCAGGTGACTCCCGACAACGTGGTTAACCTGATGTTAACATCGCGCGAAAACTGGAACGCGGTATGTTTATTCGCGAAGGAAGTTTTAGTACAACAGAGAATAATAGAGAGAGCAAGAACAGCAGAAATGGATAGCAGCACTCGCTGAATCTTTACCTCCCCCGATGTAATACTTGATTGTGGTCCCGGGGGGGCGACTTAATGGAAGTGTGACGAACTAGGTTGGGTTTAGTACGTATGCGTTTAGCAAGCCGAGAGTAAGTCTTGTGGCGAATCGTGCACTTTGGTAGGCCGGGCTACCAATGTCTTTCGAAGATTCCCAACCTTTAGCTCGTAAAGCTATAAAAAAAAAAAAAAAAAAAAAAAACATACATACATACATACATGCATACATACATACATACATACATACATACATACATACATACATACATACATACATATATACATAATTAATTGGTCATTACAACCCTTTTAGTCAGGATTACGACCTAGTTTCTCACACCACTTATGTTGTATGCGTTAATTTTTATACATGAGTGCCGGCACCTACAGTTTAAAGTCGACTCCGAACGACAGATTTTTAAGAAACTTTTTCATGGCAATTTTATTTTTACTTTCAGACTTTTTGCCAGAAATCAGCTGAGAAGAAGTCGCCGAAGAAATACTTTTTGTATTTTATTTTGATGTCTGGCCTGGGGCTCGAACCCTAGCTTTACGTCGAATAAGCCAATACACTACCTACTAGACCACGGCAACTTCAGTGCATTACATATCTTCATATAAATAATGACATAATTTTGTGCATGTTCAAACATGTCAGGTCATTATTTATTTTAATTATTACAATTATTCTGTCTCTCTCTCTCTCTTTCACTTGTTTTAATAAATTTTATTAACAATAAATAAGAATTTATCAAATACTACAATTCTGCTCTATAAATTTCCCCCAAAACCACTTTAAAACACACCCTCCTCCTTGAAACAAAGAAAATAAGTTACCATAGTAGTGTGACAGTCCAATAATCGGCTTAAGAATTCCACTAAAAACCATTCATTTGATAAGAGTTTCGTTAATTTCTACAATACATAGCTGTTAGTTGGTTTGATGGTGTTGTGTCCATATTCATTCATGAGTTTAAATAAAATTTCAATTTCAATTCCATTTTAACTGATGACGCCTAAAATTTAATTACCAGTGTCATAATACATATAATTGAGCATTATGACACGCATCAAATGCTTACAGTGAACATATTAATCTATAGAGAGAGTATATGGAGGTAGTGTGGTATTGTTCGTATTGTTGTATGTATTATACAGTGTAGCGTGGTTAGTGTAACAGTGTTATGGTGTTTATAGTATTCAAGCATTTCATTTCATAATAGACTGTGAGCATTATATGTATGAGCTGTGTGTGTGTGTGTGTACGTTTAACCACAAAATAGTGACAATGACTAAATACCCATCAAAATTTAAAAATAGACTCAAAGGGTGGTAACAGTGTAAATATATATTGTAGTTAAATACAATTAAAATACAGTATGACCTCTAAAGTCAGGGTCATACTGGGATTTGAACAGTACTTAGCAAAATTAGAAGAATAAAAGTCGCCGTAGTCTCGTAGGTAGTGTGTTGGCTTATTAGACGTAAAGCCAGGGTTCGAGCCCCAGGCCAGACATCAAAATGAAATACAAAAAGTATTTCTTCGGCGACTTCCTCTCAGCAGATTTCTGGCAAAAAAAAACTCTGAGAGTAAATAAAATTTCCATGAAAAGTTCCTTAAAAATCTGTCGTTCGGAGTCGACTTTAAACTGTAGGTCCCCCACTCATGTATAAAATTAACACACACAACATGAGTGGTGTGAGAAGCTAGGCCGTAGTTCTGACTGAAGGGTTGTAATGGCCAATTATGTATGGAAGAATAGAGTTTGTTATCTCTATTACACGTATAGTTCACTAGGATAGAAATTTCTCCTTAGATAAATACAACACCAAAAACGCTCAGGGAATTCGCCGTAGTCTAGTAGATAGTGTGCGGGTTCAAATCCAGCCAGGACATCTCAAACAAAATGAAATATGAAAAACATTTCTTCGGTGACTTCCTGTCAGTTGTTGTCTGGCAAAAACTCCCTGAGAAGTAAATAAAATTGCCATGAAAAGTTTCTCAGGAATCTATCCTTCCCAGTCGACTCTAAACTGTATGTAGGTCCCAACACTCATGGATAAAATTAACACACCTAACATGGTTGAAGTCGCCGTAGTCTAGTAGGTAGTGTGTTGGCTTATTAGACGTAAAGCCAGGGTTCAAGCTCCAAGCCAGACATCAAAACAAAACACAAAAAGTATTTCTTCGGCGACTTCCTCTCAGCAGATTTCTGGCAAAAACTTCCTGAGAAGTAAATAAAATTGCCATGAAAAGTTTCTCTGGAACCTATCCTTCCCCATCGACTTTAAACTGTAGATCCCAACGCTCATGGATAAAATTAACACACCTAACATGGGTAATGTGAAAAGCCAATTCGCAATCCTGCCGTAAGGGTTGTAATGACCAATTAAGTAAGTAAGTTAGGGAAATCACGATCTATTTTTTGCATTTAAATTTTAAGGTAAGGATACTCTGTGTTAAGTTCGAGCACAGCTTCCAAAATCATTTTCTTCGCTTGTTTCTCGTGGAGAAAACTAGCGCTTTTTATTGCCGCTGATTCAATCTCTCAACTAATAGTTATTTCCACAATATACGAGGGTTGATTGTATTTAAATAAAACTGTAATTCGTTTGTTGCTCTAGTCGTATACAAAGTACGCATATTAACTGGCATGTGTCTGTCAGAAATGCATAGAAATACGAAAATTAGTTAAAAATTAATTGTCATCGTGCACGCATTACACGTTACAGTCCTTTACCATTAAATACCTCTACGCATTGGACTCAATGGCTCAAACAATTATTAATGAAAATGACAACAACAGCAACACCAACAACTACAACAAATGTCAAATGAACAAGAAGAAGAAGAGTAAATAAAAGTGAAAAGGACATAATTTTGGTATGCGTTTTTAATCGGATAAAATTCATAATTATTGTTATTACTGTCATTTGTTTTTGTTGTTGTTGTTTTTTTTTTTTTTTTTTTGTTTTAACCAGGTTTCTAGTAACCATCCGTATACGCACTTCAATACGATGTGTGATGCGTATAATGTTCCTGCCTTATTGCGTGTTGATTACCATTACGATGGTTGATCTGAAGTTAATGTTTTCAAGTCCCCTTTTTTAAAGAGAGCCGAGTTGTAATAAAAACTATGATTTTTTTATTTTTTGTTTGTTATCTATTATTTCTATAGTTGTCGTAATTGTTGTTGTTATTATTAAATTAAATAATTAAAATTCCGCTCCTTAATTTGCATCATTAATTAAAAACTAGAAAAAATTACCACACCGATAGGCATGGGGATGGGATTGCTGATAAGTGAGTAATGCACAAATCTCTCCTTGAAATAAAAAAAAAACAAGGCAATAAAGATAAGAAAATAATCAGTTTATGGAAAATTAAGAAATTTTATGGTCTTCAGAAGTGTAATAAAAAGGAAAGGAGGCTAATTTAGTGACATCATGCTCCTTAACCACGGTTTACTTAAGAAACAAGACTTTCATTCGCTCAATTATTTTCATTGAATAATTTCTTACAATAATTTCGATTTATTAATACGAGGCCTATTTCTCGAATTTAAATTCATTTCTGTTTTGTATTTTCCATTATTTGCTGTGTGGCCACATTGAGATTCCATTGAAGTTTTGAGGGAAATAAAAAATTTCCATGCAATGTTGTGTAAATAATCTTGGCGTACTTTTGGGAGGCAAAAATTGAATTTCTTTGTAGCTACACGCAGCAAAAAACCATCATAAAACTTTAAATCGTATGAACTTTTTCGGTTTTCATTTTCTTTTTTTTTTTGTGCATTTTCCTTATGCCACAACAAACCACAAATAATACCACACACACATGCCACACAATCGAAAGCCTCAAGTTGCAAGTAAAATATAAGCGACGACATTTAACAGGAAGACGATGGAGTGTGAAGCTGCCAAAGGAAGAACCTGAAGAAGAAGAAGGCAAAAAAATATCCTGCAAAAAGGAAAGCAAGGGGACAAGGGAAAGGAAATAAAGGGGAGAAGAAAGGGAATGCTTTATTTAAATGCAACGTAACGTAAGATGTGCAATACATATCAACCTGTTTATGAATGACACAAAGTAAATCACATTCATATGTATGAGGGGCAGGCAGCCAGCCAGTCACACAAAAACTTACAAACAGCGATATGAGCATTTAGTTGGGAAACGAGTAGAGCAAGGGGAACGCGCTAAAGGCAGGCTTGAGCAAAACGTTATAAGATGACAGGCAACAAACAAACCTTCTCGGTGCTCAGGATGAGCATATAGTGGTTGGGTTGCCTGGTTATGATGGTGACAAATACTTGCGCATTATTAAATGTGCAACAAAACGGATGATGAATTTTTGTTTTTCTCGTTTTTTTGCTTTACAAAATGATGTTTTATTTTTTACAATTTTTCTCATACACTTACATGCATACATACGTACATAACATACTCTTTGCGATTTTTCCTATTTCGTTTCAAAAAGGAAAATCATTGCGCATCGTTTGATTTGTGAAATCAAAAAAAAAAAGAAAACATGAAACTGGGTTCCATATTTCAGCATTAGCATATATGATGGGTGTGTTAGGGAAGTGTTAAGAGCATAAAAATATATTTTTTTTCACCAAATGCACTCCTAGCGTTTGCCAGGCATAAACATTTTGCCTAGAGGGGTAGAAGGCCAAATCGAAATTCAAATAAAATCTCATTTTCATATGTATGTACGTACATATGTACATATATGCTAACAGCTTATTAATTATTTCCATAATTATGCATTTTTAAGTACAGCTTTATGCATAAATCTCTCTTTTTCTATTTATTTAAGCATATTTATGATGCAGAAACCCACCTCATTTTTTTCTGCTTTAGTTTTAACACATTAGGCTAATAAATAAATCACACATACAACATACAATTTACAACACATGTAATTATATTATGGCCTCTCTTTTTTGTTTTTGTTTTGAAATAATTTTTATAAAATTCTTATTTCCATATTACAAGACAAGTGTTGGAAGCCAACTTAATGCCTGAAAAAACTTTCAAGTGTTTTTTATTTAAAAATAAAAATAAATAAACCCTGCTGCTGCAGATATACGCTAAAACTGCAAAAGGCAATCAATTTTTGGTGGCATTAACATAAGCCCCCATATTGCTATTGCATTAACACTTTACAAAAAAATCCCCTTTAAAGTTAAATTCAATTCAATTCCCCTTCGGAGCATGCAATTATTGAAATTATTTATACTCGACTACAATAGAAGATTAATGAGCCGATAAATTATTTAAAATATTACAAAAATTTATTGATTTTTATCGTTGACTATAAAAGTCTGGCCAAAAAATTCATTAAAAACATTACTAATCAGTTAGAAACGGAATTCCAAAGCCATGTTTCTAAAATTCATTTGCGTTTGCTTAGCCATTATTTTGTACTTGAAATCTTTAGTGAGTTTACAAAATTTTAAGCCAAAGAAATCAATTTTAAAAAATAATTTTTTTAGAACTCCTTGCCTGCTACCACGGAATGGCCTGAAGAAAACTATACTGAAAATGTACGCCGAATAATGCAACATTTTCAACAAAAGTTAAAAGAGTTTCAAGGTAAAACCATTTCCATAATTTTTTTCATATTCAAATGTTAAGAGAATTTCATTTTTTTGTTTCTATACACAGCCATCAGTGAGGGGGACTATACAAATGTAGATGAATTCGAATTATAATTTAAAAAAAAATGTATGTTGCAGCCCAAATATTTGAAATAAAATTTTAAGTATAAATTAAAAAATCAAAAGACATTCATATACTAATGCCTTCTACTACTATAAGTCAAAAGCTTAATTGACAGCCATAATGCCATAGTGAAAGGCTTCTCTTCCTTTAGTATCACATACACATACTACGGCTAAAGAAAAAATTCTCACCGGAAGTTTAAGAAGAGAAAATCTCTTCTCTCTCGCGAAAGATTTTCGACAACCAGTTCCGATTAAATACGAGCTACGTTCTTAATAGTTTTTTGAACATTTTGTCGGCACAAGCCATAGGATAGTTCCCCTTAGAGACATTAATGATCGTAGAGACTGGCGAACCTACTCTCCAATTCTAAATATCGAGTTAAACTATCACATGAGGTATACCAATGGTACAATTTGCAGAATCTTAAAGCAAAGACGGTAATCAGAGAGTTTATGATTAGAAAATCGGTTAAAATGGTTGCTTACTAGCAGGTCTTTAAATCCTTCAACGTACCACGACCACCAACAAAATCTTATATCAGCACTTAGGCCTTATTGAACTAGAGAGCTTTAAAATTTTATTTTTATTTGCTTGGCTTCTTGGACATTAAGGCCAGGTCTGGCTAACTGAACGAAATTTGCTGATAATTAGCTCTGAGCCGTTTAGTAAGCTTACGAACAGTTTCTAATCGATAACAACGGAATCTCGCATAATTTACTTTCGATTAGTGAAACAGATTACAGACTCTTAAAGGGCTTAAAAGACTTTATAAGCCTTTGCATCTTGAGAGAGCGCATTAATTAAATTGGTAGGTTAGGTTAGAGGACGTGTACTTGTCAATTAAGACAAGTACAGTACCCGGAGGTCGAATTGACCCATTGTACAAATTAAATTGGTAGCTCTGAGATCAAAGTGTGATGCTGACTACATTATTTGTCCCTTGAAGGTGTACTTAATAAGCTTTTGCACGTTGATATACCACTTGAACCAAATTGGTACCCCTGACACCAAAGTGTGCACATTTTTTTCGCAATAGTTGTACACTTGGTAGACGGAGACTCTACTATTGTAGTGCCTTTACTTGAGATGGGAATCAGTAAATTCAGAATAGTACTTGAATACCTTATAGGCCTTAAATGGAGAGGCCCATATCGTACTAGTTCTCTTTTAAAATCATAATATAAGAAAAATCCTTTACTTTGGAAATAAAGAATAAGAGGGAAGCGAGAACAAAAAGAGCAATTGCAATTGCAATTGGCTGGGAAGTTAAATATAAATAAAGTTTATATTCCTTTTATTAAAATTGTTAATTTTGTTGGAAGTATGTGTGTACCAGATATTGTTTATTTATTTTTTGTATCATACTGTACGGTGACCATCCCCTTTTGTTTAAAACGTAATTAAAATATTTGAACGAAAACGTGTTTCAGTTCAATTTAAAAACGTGTCTCAAACAAATTGTTTAACCAGGTTATTTCCAGTTAAAACAACTAATATTTATATTTATATGACAGTTTATTTTTAAATTTTACTACGAAGTGAAGCACTTAAAAAAAATTGTTTAATAATTATTACACCGCGGCATCTGGCACGGGTTCTGAGAATTGGTATGAAAATATAAAACGATCTCAAGTCGTAATAGTAAGCTGTAAGCTTTAAGAAAACAGAATTATTTTTCTTTTAATAAATTTCAGCCTATAGGTCACTCCTTTTACACATTTTCTATAACTTCACCTGATATTTCTCTCAAGGATTTTGATTATCCTGTAAAACGTGAAGTTGAGGGCTAAGATTATAAGATTCCTTTGTGTAGGTTATTGTTATTGTATAATATTTGAGTGGTATTTTAAAAGAATTTATTACAACTTTTAGGTTGTCAAAGGATTAAATTCAAACAGGATAATAGAGTGACCAAAGGTTGATATTCAAAGCGCAAAACATAAAAAAATTACAGAATCTTGTACATTATCTTCCTGATTGAATAATTTAATGTGGACTGCTACTAGAGAATAAAACTTAAAATAATTTTACAATGTTTAACAACAAAAGCCTGAAAATATGTTTATTATAATAAACATTTAGCAGTAGCTTTAAAACTATTATTGTTTAAAATATTAAAAATTTTTAATACCTCACTATTCATGCATGCATATACATGAGTATTCATGCCTTTACATCTGAAAGTTGAAACTTAAAAGCATGGCATTATAGTCCTTTCGCAGGCAAGGAGAACAAATCTTAAGCCTTCGGGTTTAGTAAAACATTCAAGGCCACCCTATCCCTAAGAGATCTACATGCGGTAATACAAACTTAAGTCTTGTCATTATGGATTTTCTCTCGGTTAAATTCCAGAGCATCCGCGTATCATAAAGGCTGTCACTATGGTAATGGTGAATAGTGATTCCCATCTTTTCTCCAATAACCTCTTACATGAGTAATGTACTTCAGTGGCCTTCTTTCTCGGCATCTCCACGTTTTGGCTACAATTCACTTCATGATTTTCGAGTAAGTCCAAATCGAACAGTGCCGAAGCGTATCTTATTCTCAATTTTAGCATTGTCTCTACAACAGAATATTAATCTCCTATTGAAAAGATTATCAACAATTTAGATCCCACAATTGCCAGCTTATTAAGAGAAGCTTCAATGCAAGCCGGTTTGTCATACAGAAATGCTTAGGTTAGAAAGCCTTGCACATGTAGCTTACCAGAGCCATTCCAATGAACGTGTTTTTAAGGAAGTTGGATCTGATATAAGTTTTAAATAAAAGATAGGATTAACACACAGGCTTTAAATCATTTATGAACGTGTACGATATTCTAACCACCTTGAGAACAAACACCGCTTTGACTTCTTATCATCTCTGGGGTATTTGGGCAAGCTTTACACAGGCTCTAAAAATACAAAGAAGCTCGAGTATGCCCTCTCGGGCAATTTAGCAATAACTGCACTACTGGCTAAATTAAATGCCTGAATATTTGAAGCCGCCGTAGTCCTGTAGATAATACGTTGGCTTATTAGAAGAGAGCCCGTGGTTCAATCCCTGGCTCACACATTTCGAATAAAACAAATTATGAAAAAAATATTTCTTTCGGTGACGTCCTCTCAGCAGTCTACA
Organism: Sarcophaga subvicina; assembly: GCA_936449025.2. Classification (NCBI taxonomy): domain Eukaryota; kingdom Metazoa; phylum Arthropoda; class Insecta; order Diptera; family Sarcophagidae; genus Sarcophaga; species Sarcophaga subvicina. Next base: position 1,578,254 of record OW388080.2, on the reverse strand, counting down.
GGCAAAAACTTTGAGAGTAAAATCAAAATGCCGTGAAAAGTTTCTCAGGTCTCAGAAGTCGCCGTAGTCTAGTAGGTAGTGTGTTGGCTTATTAGACGTAATGCCAGGGTTCGAGGCCCAGGCCAGACATCAAGACAAAATACAAAAAAAAAGTATTTCTTAGGCGACTTACTCTCAGCAGATTTCTGGCAAAAACTCTGAGTGTAAAAAAAATTGCCATGAAAAAGTTTTCTCAAAAATCTGTCGTTCGGAGTCGACTTTAAACTGTAGGTCCCACCACTCATGTATAAAATTAACACACACAACATAAGTGGTGTGAGAAACTAGGACGTTGTACAATGGGTCAATTCGACCTCCCAGTACTGTACTTGTCTTAATTGACGAGTACACGTCCTCTAACATAACCTAACCTTCTCAGGTCTCACCAGTCGTGGGTAAAAGTAACAGGAATGGTGTGAGAAGCTAGGTTGTAATCCTAACTAAAGAGTTTTTATGATCAGTTAAGTAAATAAGAAGTGAGAGTGTTTAGTCTAGGCTAGGAAATCGCTTTTTTCAGCAAACAAAACATAGTTTTTAATATAAAATTTTCATATGATTTTAAGGATAGTAAATAAATTGAAATATTTTGTAACAAAAAGTAATGAGTGAAAGGCAAATTATTTAATTCAAAATGTCCATACTATTATTACTATCAACAACACATACTCAACATAATTTTCCCAACTACACGCGTAGCTAATTTAAAATTCCAACACATTTTTTTTTCTTTTTTTGTTTGTTTAAGTTCTTCAAAAAAGAAACTAAAACAATAAAAGTAAAGTATTTAAAGAGATTTATTTATTAAATTTAATTTAAGTTAATTAGAGTGATGAAAAGAAAAAAAAATAAGTAAAGTATTGCACACCAACCACGCATCTTCAAACACTTAACTGGCCAACTAGAATTTTATTACGTAGTCTGGCTGTCTTAGTAGCAACGATCAACAAAAGCGAAATATTTTTAGAATTCAATTGAATTGAATTCATTTGAGATTGAGATTTGTAAGCTTAAATTAGATGGAAAAAGGTGACAACAGCCTCTCAATATGATCAAAATGACTTAAATTTTGATGACAGTGGCCCATATTAATTTAAAACCATTACAATTTTAGTATCACCATAAAGGGGGAGACAGACAGACAGACAGACAAATCTCTTTTTCAATTTTATTACTTAGTTTTGTCTCTTTTCCGTTTTTTTATTCTTTTCGGTATCCACGTAAAATGCAAAATTATATTTAATTTACGCGTTTAATGATTTCGTTTTTCTTATGAAGCGAGCGAGAATCTGTGCTGTGCTGTGCTTAGCTTAGCTTTCTGAAAAGATGCAAATGTTGATTACCGACAGAGACGTTGTCAGTGATTGTTTAAAGTACATCATCATCATCATCATGTACTATACCCCATATATTCCTACTAAAATATATGAATTAATGACAGCGTTTTATAATCTTTGTAAGATTTAAGCAACAACTTTGTTTTTTGTGGGTTTTACAATACCCTACAGTAAATCTACTAAAGATAAGACAACTCGAAGTATATTGTCATCCATAAAGGCGGGCTATTTTCAGAGCCACAGGTACTTTATATCGTAAATTGCAATTGCTGCTAAACTAACTAGGTTTAGTTCAGCAAATATTTAAAAATAATAAACAGAAATAATAAAATTTTGTATTAAGTAGGGCTCTTTATAATTGTCGTATGCCAGGCTATTGTAATTCCGTATTATTTGTTTAAGTTATTTTATTTTTTGCTTATTTGTTTATTTATTTATTGCATATGAAAATGTATAAGGAAAAATTTTGATTGTATTCGAAAGAAAGACTTAAATCGGGGAAAAAACTTTTCTCAATAAGAAGTATTGTAAGCGGTTACTTAAACTTAGTTGCGGTTGGAAATTTAAACGAATAACAAACGCTAGCGAAGAGTGTAAATTTTAAAATAAAATAAATCGAATAAATTTGTTGTTAAATGAATAGAAAAAAATTAAATTAAAAGAAAGATATGAATTGCTAGAAAGGATATGATTTAGAAAAAATAAAATCAAAGTCATAAGGAGAGACTTTAAAGTCTCTAGAGTCCTTTACAATAAAAACAAGGACTAGAAGCAAAAGGATAAATTAAATAAAAAGTAATAAATGTAATTATAGATATAAAAAGTGATAATTTATTATTATAAATTTCAAAGGAAAACAAATTAAAAAAAATCTTTGAAAATGAGAAAAACAAAAAAGAATCCTAAAAATACATACGAAGCAGAGAGTGTTCTTAAACATTTTCTTGCAAAAATCTACAAATAAAAAATCCTTGAAATAAAATTAATCCTTATGAATTGAAGGACAATAAATGTGGTATTATGTCCTTAAGACTTCTACAAAATTTTGAATGTCCTTGTTGTTAATAAACGGAGTATTTGAATTGCAATTAAAGTGATTTGTGAGAATCCTTTTTAGTACAAAATAGTACGTAGAAACCCTAGAAAGTGTTCAAGAAAAATTGCTTAAAAATAGAAAATGGAGTTCAAAATCGTAAACGAAAATTTAAAATTATCTTAAAAAAAATAAAAAATTAAAAAAATTTAACAAATAAATAACCACAACTAATCCCTTAAATATTACTTGATTTTAAGTTTTATTAATTTGTTTAAATTTTAAAAACTGTGACCCAATGGACAATTCTTAATAGTTTTAAATACAACGTCATAAAACCAGAGTCACATAAATAAAAATTCACCTAAAAAATTGAGGAATAAATTATGCTTCAAGAGAAAAATTTTTAAGTATATGTGTGCCTAGACCCTTATAAGCTGGATAATGGAATACAAACCCAGATTGTGATTGGAATAAAAAATAAAATAAATTAATAAAAAATTAAAGATTTAAAAAAGTATTCGTATTTAATCAAAAAACAAAAAAACAAACAAAAATCATTTTTAAATTCATGAAAAAAATGCAAAAAGACATATTCAACTTGGATGCCTAAAAAGGACACTAAAATCATAAAAAGGATGTTAGAAAATCAAAGAAACATCGCAACAAAATCAATTATTTTAATAATTGTTTCAAATTCTATCATACAAGATAATATAAATGGATTATAAGGATATGAGTGACCAGACTTTTATAAGCTGAATATAGGAATACAAACCTAGATTGTGATTGGAATATAAAACTAAAATTCTTAAAATCAATAAATTTCGAGTCTAATAAATTTTTTTTTTATAATTTTAGAATCTTAATAAAATAAATCTTAAAACAATAATAAAGAAAAAACCCTTTATAAATATCACCCAACTGATCTCTATAAATTAAAAAAAAATAATAATAAAACTATAACCACCATGAATGTTGATGAAGTGCGCACCAAATTACAACAATTCGGCTGGGCCTAGTGTTTGTTTTAATGTTGGCCAGCTGTGCCTTGATTGGTATTTACTTTGCCTTGAAAATGCGCAAAAAAGCCAAATTGAATCAGGAATTAAGCAATAAAGATGCTGAAGATGATTATTTAGTGGGCGGACGCAAGATGACAATATTTCCCATAACCATGTCATTGATATCAAGGTAAAATGAATTTGTAATACACACTACATGTGTATATAGAAAGAAAACATAATTAAAATTTACACGGAAATTACAACAACAACAACAACTCTTGTAAAGTAATAAATCATATTATTTAATGCCATTCACTTTACATATATTATTGTTAAGAATATTTTATAATAAAAATGAACACTTACAATCAATTTAAATATGATTTGTTTGTGGCGGTAATACAAATTTTTAGTTTTAAATCGACTTTCGTCTACAATTGTTTGAAACGCATTCATTTGTAACAGACAGACAGACAGACAGTCAGACATATGGATAAATTACCTATTAAAGATTGTCAAAGAGCATAAGCCAACAGTATTTATTTAAATTACAAAAAAATTAAAACATGTTGTTTAATACCCTACACTAGGTACTCAATAATAACATTAAAACAATCTGAACTTAGATTCCGTTTTTATATTAACGTTTGTCACTGATAATGTATCGTATAATAGACTTTATTATCTGATTTACCCTCACTAGTATTTCAATTATTATATCTATGTACACAGACCTCACAAAAGTATGCACACGGTTAATAAATTTCAATCCATTTTCGTTGAAATTTTTTATAATTGTTTACATCACTAGTTCTTTAATGAATCAGAAAATTCTGGTAACTTTGGTAACCGTATGCATACTTTTGTGGGCCAGTGTACATATACTATACAGTACATATTTACCAGATGGCTGGCTTTCTTTTTATTTGATATGTAAATTAATTGACTACCAAGAAAGAGAAAAAGTTTTTGGAAATACAGACAATGAGAGAAAAAATGGAATTGAAAACTAAGCAATGAAATCATTTTATTAAAAGAAATGTTTACAAAATTAAATGAATTTTTTTTTATTAATTTCCTATCTCAATACGTTCTCTAATTTTAGTTTTCACTGTAATTGTTTTTAATAATTCTAAGGAAAATGACAATTTCTTATTAAATTATTTCAAATGACTTGAAACATGGAAGTAAAAAAATTTATTTTTTTTCCCACCACCTACGTCCGACTAATTTGTTGTCAATTCTTAATTAATTAATTAAATATTTTATTTAATAGTATAACAACCCGTTAACATAAGCATGTAATTCATGGGATTTATTCAATTCCAAGTTTTTTGTCATATAAACACGTAAACCTTACTGAGAAATTTATAAAAATAGCACGTTTTTTAATTAAAATTTTAAATTTCAAAATATTTTACAAGAGTTGTAAGCAATTTAATGGTTTTTGTTCTCAATTTGTTAATTTAATTTTAAAATATTTTAATTTTACTTTAAAGCTTTATTTCTGGCATAACACTGCTGGGCACGCCCACCGAGGTCTATCTGTATGGCATACAATATTTATATATTATTGGCTCTATGATAACCATGGGTTTTCTAATGCACTATTTCTACCTGCCCGTATATCATGAGTTGAAATTAATATCCACTTATCAGGTAACATTATTTCTCTTATACTTTTTCCTTTTTAATTAATTCATTCTCTTCTTTAGTATTTAGAATCCCGTTTTGATCGCAAGGTCCGCTTTTTTGGCTCGGTGCTTTTCATATGCGGCACTGTAAGTATTCATAGCCTCTTAAGAACTTTCAAACCTTACTTAAAAACATATTCACTCTTAGATGCTCTGGCTTCCTATAGTGATTTATGTGCCAGCTTTAGCCTTTAATCAAGCCACTGGAGCCAATATTCATTTGGTTACACCGGTAGTATGTTTAGTTTGCATATTTTATACTTGTGTGGTGAGTTCTTTTATGTCTTATACAGTATAAGAGTTTCTTATTTTATAATTCAATTTTAAAATTTAATTAGGGTGGCTTAAAAGCCGTGGTATGGACTGATGTTATACAGACAATGCTTATGTGTGGTGCCATGGTTTTGATTATGATTAAAGGCACCATCGATATAGGTGGACCTGGTGTGGTTTTTAGAAAGGCCTATGAAAGCGGCAGAATAGAGCCGCCTAAGTAAGTATAAGAGAATTTATATTGTTCTAGTGATGCTAAAGCAGTTCCATTTTTATTTCAGCTTTAGCTTTGATTTAACCGAACGTTATACCGTTTATTCTTTGGTTATAGGCGGTGTGCCCCATTGGCTTAAATCGAATGCCATTAATCAGAACATGATCCAGCGTTATTTGTCTTTGCCAACTTTGAAAAAGGCCCAGCATGCTATTTGGTATTTTATATTGGGTGTATTGATATTTTTGGTTATTTGTGGCTACAGTGGCTTGCTGATCTATGCCACCTATTCTGATTGTGATCCCTTGGAAACCAAGGTATGAATATATGCCTTCTTAAGCAGGGTTATACTTAATTTTTATATTTCTTTAGCTAGCCAAACGTACAGATCAATTGCTGCCTTTGTTGGTTATGGAAACCTTAGGCGGTTTACCTGGCTTACCGGGCTTATTTGTGGCTGGTGTCTTTAGTGCTGCATTATCTTCTCTTTCCACGGGTTTAAACTCCATGTCTGCTGTTATTTTGGAAGACTTTTTCAAAATGTTTGCCCGAAAACCCTTAACCAAAAGGCAAACCTCGTTTATCATGCGTTTGGTAGTGGTGGTCTTTGGCTTTATATGTGTGGGTCTGGTATTTGTGGTAGAACAGCTAGGCACTGTTTTGCAATTGAGCATAACATTGTCTTCGGTGGCCAATGGACCCTTATTGGGCATATTCACTTTGGGCGTAATGATACCCTGGGTGGGGGAAATAGTAAGTACAACTTTAAGATGGAAAAAGTAATTAAAAACTAATGTTTGGGTTTTCCTTAAAAAGGGGGCCTTAGCGGGCGGCTGTGTGGGTCTAGGATTTATGGCTTGGATGTGTATTAAAGCCCAATTGGAAAAAATCAGTGGTGCTGTGAAATACATACGCAAACCTTATACCACTTCAGGCTGTAATTATACATTTCCCGATATGGCAGCTTTAAACTTGGTGGCCGAAAATGTTAACGATTCTTTGGAGGAAGAAAGGTAATAAATTGTACTTTTTTGTTTAGAAAACCATTTCATTTTAAATTTCTTTTGTTCACAGTGTTGCACCCTTTAAAATCTATAACATTTCCTATCTGTATTACACAATGTTGGGTGCTCTTATAACCATTGTTGTGGCCTTAATTGTTAGCTTTTGTTTGGGTTTCAATAGCGTTGATCGCACCGATCCCAAGCTTTTATCACCTTTCGTACGAAGATGGATGGCGAGACGTAAATTGGCCAAAGCCATAGTGCCATCGGGTACAGATCCTAAGCTAACGAATGGCAATTTCAAAACGATACACGAAACAAAAACGTAAAATGTTAAGTGTTCCCTTAAAAGTTCCTTTTCTATTGAAATCTTATTTGAACAAGAAAGTGACAGAAACGAAAAATGAAAGACAAATTTTAAATAAACTATGTTAGTTTAAAGTTAATTAGTTTTAAGTATGTTAATTAAATAATAAATTAAATTATAAAAATGCCTACTGGACACACCACTCTCTACTGTATGAACTAAATGGGGGAGTCACAGTTAAACTACTCAATAAGGAAGATCGCAGAGGTACTACTCGGCTGATTATGAGCTTACATTAAATCATCAAACTAAAGAAGCAGGATTCAAACTTTAATTCTGCTGAACCGATTACATAAATAGACTACCTAAGCACCAAAGTGAAGCATTCTGAAAGAATCACCCTAAGTGGGCTCATTGTCCATTTGATCTCTGCTAACTTTGTAAGCAAAATGCTGGATCAGTGGAAACTCTGTGAAAAAGTAAGTTGAATGGGTATTACGAAGATGGAGAAAAGGGGTGCAACACGACAATAGGTGATACCAGAAGACAACTAGGTGGCATGAACCTGAATGTTATGAATGAGTAGAAAATGGTCCATCTCAGGGCATCGTGCTGCCACCTGAAGGGAAAGCCATAAATGTGTATACAAAGATTCTTAATTAAACAATAATTTTCAGAGTATCTGAACTGGTTCTCAAACTTTCCTATGCTTTTTATAAAAATAAAGAGTGAAATCTATTCCTTACATTTTTTTGGTAAAAAAAAATAGCCCCTGCTTTCGTATTTTCCTTCGTTTTTTTTATTGTAATACTTTGGAAACAACAAGTGTTGGAAGAAAACTGAAAAAAGGCTAAACAACTCAAATAAAGTCCTTAAAATAAAAAAGAAACAACATAAAGAAAAGTGGCAATATCCTTGCCAAGCTACTCGTTCTTTTCCTTTCCATGAGCCCTAAACAACAACAAAGCCTGCAACAACAAAAACAACGCTAAGTGCTGATGATAAAGATGATGATGATGGTGATGGGGACGGCAACATTTGATGGTCACTCTCCAAGATGTATTGCCACTTGTAAGTAGTTGTGTGCGGCACTTGCAACATGGCATATAAGAAAGAAAAAAGAGTAAACAAATGAAAGAAGAAAAAAAAGATGGAAAATTCATAAGGGTAGCAAAAGTTTAAAAAATGAAAATGAAGATGAAGATGAAGAAGTGGCGGCACAAGCGCTTGGCCAAACCTCAACAATGTTCATTATAAACTAATGCCTCAAACCCCTAACCATTCAACATTCTAATCATCTTTGCAAGATAATGGGTGGCTGACAATGGATGGATGCACTACCCAAAATTTACAATATATTGTGTGTGTGTGTGTGTGTGGTCTATTTTTTTTAGTTCTTTCCCTTGCACTCATTGTTTTTAACTCCTTCCCAGAAACTTAGTTTCGGGTTTTTCGTTAAAAAAATGTTAAAAATCTTAGAAAAAAAATGAAAAACAGAAGCCTGTTTTTAAAAGAAAAGTTTTCCATTTGTAGTTGGTTTTTCTTTTTTATTTTCTATTGTACTTTTTGTTTTAATTTTTAGTAAAAAAATGAAGCCGTGGAAAATGTGTTAGAATTACAAATGCTTTTGAATGCTTTTTTTGTTGTTTTGGAATAAAAATAAAAAACTTTTTACTTCGAAATGCAATAAATGCTTAAAAGGATTTATCAACTACAAAAAACAAACAAACAAACAAAAATACAGTTTGTTTCTGTTTCTGTTTCTTCTTTCTTTTTGCACCCTTTTTTAAGAAATTTTAAAAATATGGAAAATATTGCTGGCGGGTTAATTTTTAAAAATATAAACCATCAAGCAAACCCCCTTGCTTGGTATTCCATCATTCAAGTTGTTCATTAAAGCTATGGAAGCCAAAGTCAAACTTAGAATAGTATTAATCAAAATTTGCTAATAAACAAGGCTCCATTATTAGTCTCCAATCTAAGCTCCCTTTTGCTTGATCGTAACCAAATTCGCAGTGTGCAATTCCACACTTTCTTAGGGCCGTAAATCCTGCACACAAAATCCTTTCAGACAATTCTTCTGGCCGGAATTTTTTAAATTCTAAGTGTCCTAGCAAAGGTACTTATAAAACTATTTTCATCCAGAACGGACAAGAATTGTACAACCTTCTTCTGTTATTAATCGTTAGGATTCGATATTAAGTCTGGATGGTGAAGGAATATGGGACTATCGGGAACATTGAATGCACGATATCACGCTATGACTTGCAATGAAATTCAAGACAACCATTGCGGATAAAGAGGTCTGGGGAATGGTGCTAAGCATCTCGTAAAAAACTTCTTGAAAATCTCCACTCATGGAATCAAACTGAACGAAACCGTTGGTAGAGGAATTTTCTAGGAATCACCCGATCCATATGGGACGGAATATGGGACTATCGGGAACATTAAATGCACGATACCACGCTATGACTTCTCAATGAAATTCAAGACAACCATTGCGTATCAAGAATTCTGGAAGAATTGTGCTACGCATCTCGTAAAAAACTTCTTGAAAATCGCCATTCATGGATGCAAACTGAACGGAACCGTTGGTAGAGGAATTTTCTAGGAATCACCCGATCTATAAGGTGGAAGCCCAATCCATAAGACTGCCGAATCACGGTAGTGGTTTTCATGCGAAAGTGTCGGTGAAAATTATTGGGGAAGCAAATATCTCCGAGCGGAACATTCCAATACACTCTGATAGTCAGGTGGCTATCAGAGGACTGTGAATTCCAAAGCCATGAAGTACAGAACGGTGTACATGATGTCCATATCATATGGATGCCAGGACACAATAGATTAGGTTAGGTTAGAGGACTTGTACTTTTCAATTAAGACGAGTACAGTACCCGGAGGTCGAATTGACCCTTTGTACAACGTCCTAGTTTCTCACACCACTTATATTGTGTGTGTTAATTTTATACATGAGTGGCGGGACCTACAGTTTAAAGTCGACTTCGAACGACAGATTTTTAAGAAACTTTTCATGGCAATTTTATATACTCTCAGCGTTTTTGCCAGAAATCTGCTGAGAGGAAGTCGCCGAAGAAATACTTTTTGTATTTTATTTTGATGTCTGGCCTTGGGCTTGAAGCCTGGCTTTTCGTCTAATAAGCCAACACACTACCTACTAGACTACGGCGACTTCAAAGGACACAATAAGATAATTACGAAAAAATTTGAGTATCCCTCTGGGACCTGAACGCTTATAATTGACAATGCGGTCACCGATTCCATCGACTGCAGCTGGGCGGCCTCTGACACGGTCCGAACGCAGCAAAAAATCTTGCAAAGCTGGATATATAGAGGTAGATAGACTGCTTAAACTTCAAAGAAACATGCTTAGTATCGTTGTCGGTGTAATAACAGACTACAGCATTATGGGGACGCATGCGAAGCGTGGTGGATGGTGGGGTAAAAAGCAACACGTGCTTGTTTAAGGATTATTTTGGCCATAGCGCTAAGGCCTTGTAAAGATCATACTGCACTGAGTTAATTGCAGCTCATATTTTGTGTTGTAGCTTTCCTCTCAATCTGTCATCCTCAAGTGTGACTTTGTCTTCTACTTTCCTGTGGATTGCATTGCCCTATGCATATACAAGGAAAAGAGTACCAAAATTGAGATCACACAAGATCAGCGCGAGTTTTCTCACAGCCATTAAAGATGGTTATTAGCTTCCTTTTCTTTTTTATCTAAGAAGCTCTTGCTATTGTACGTTTTAAAGTACTTTTGGTACTTTTTCTTTATGAGTGTCGTTTTGTTTTTTCTCTCGCATGCAAATCTACAATTGCAATTATCACAGTTGCTTTACTCATTAAAGCGAAGATGAATTATAAGGTAATTTTTGTTTAATTAATAATTTATAATGTTAAAAACAAGCCTTAATTGACTCCCTTTGGTACCTTTCTAATTGAGTACTTTGGAAATATTTTTTTACAAAAATTGCATTATTTAGTGTAACACATTTACACGTTTTCTTAGATACTTAGATGGGTGAAACCACATAAAACAGCTACTCGCCTGGCATTGGCATTAATAAAAACGTAGCCGTGAACTTTTTGGTACGTTTGAAGAGTCGTATTTTTATTAGGATTTTAGTGCCACCAATTTACTTGGAAGTTAAAGAAAATAATAAAAAAAAAACATGAATGAAGCAAAAAGTAATATTTACTTATACGCTCGCTCATTCGCTGGCTTGCTCTCTCTCCCATTTACTGCAAATTACCTAAGCAGACTCATAAAAATATCGTAAAAAAATCCTACTTGGTATTTACAGGGCAAAAAGGCCCTTTCCGTAGAGAAGTCAGAATCACTGGCTGGCTGTTACTGTTACTAACTTAACTAACTATTTATATTTTAACTAATGGCTGGGGATAATAAAAGCCAGGAACATGATGTTAAAATGAACCTCAAAGAACTTTGGCATTTTTGCCTAAAACTAAAACTAAATTCAACTAAATTTATAGCCGGTCATTTCAGTTGCTATCTATCCTCTTAGTGTACAGTGGCCATGTACTTACTCTTCAATGAATGAATGCTTTTAAGACGCAAAGTTTGCTTCACTTTTATTCCATCTGTTCTTCGTTTTTTTTTTCTTCTTCTTCTTTCACGTTTCTTTGTTGCAGTAGAGTTGAGTTGATGGTCTTTTGGCCAAAGTTATAAATTTCTTTTAAAATAAACCTCAACTTCTTCTTCTTCTTCTTGTAATACTCTCTACTTTGCTTAAAAGAAAATAATTTTCTTTGCTTTTGAATGTCTCTTGTCTTAGTGTAAGAAAAACCAAAAATTTATACTCATGTGGTCCCAAAACGGAAATTCTCAAAATTCTTGTCCATTTAAGAAAAGCAAGGAAAATTCTTTTTTCCTGCAACAACAACATTTTATGCATTATAAAGGCATTTTAATCACCAACTATTTGGCAAATAAAATAAACCTCAGCCTTAAAATATTGTTTAAAAAAAATTATAAAAAACAAAGCCAAACACAATACAATCACCCCTTAGCTTAGATGAGAGCTGAGCTTTTGTTTACAGATCTTGTTTAGTAATTAGAACACACCACTAAAGACACCTGAAAGTTTTCTTTCGTTTCTCCGTAGCCAAAGAGAAGGAAAAGAAATCTTAAAACTTTTTCGTTGCCGGACCAAATATATTACAAGTACAACTAACTGCAACCTGTAATAAAAACAACAACTAAACAACTACAATTAAGGCAATAAAATTAAAGTTTAAAAACAGCAACTCAAACACAAAGTAGAAAAAGTAGAAGAAAAAACAGAAATTTGAAAATAATGAAGAGTCAAGTCAATTGCTCTTAGGAAAAGCATCTGAAGAAGAAAAAAAGAAAAGACATGACAAGGCGCAGAAAATTGTCAACAAAGTGGGTGAGATAACTGAACAGACTTGATGTCAAATGTAGCCAAATCCTAGATTTCAGTTACACAGAAGCCTGACGCACGTATCCTATCTATACCTTCGCCGTCATCATTTGTTAGTAATTAACAGTTTTAACAAAGTGTAAAAGGGCAGAATTTCTAGCAGAAATTAAACCCACAACACCCATTCTCGGAAACTTCCAATCTAGACTTCCAAGGCACCCATTTCTAGCATATCCATGGGGATAATTCATTACGATAAAAACATGGGTCGCCGTAGTCCAGTAGGTAGTGTGTTGGCTTATTAGACGTAAAGCCAGGGTTCGAACCCCAGGCCAGACATCGAAAAAAAAATACAGAAAGTATTTCTTCGGCGACTTCCTCTCAGCAGATTTCTGGCAAAAACTCTGAAAGCAAATAAAAAAATTGCCATGAAAAAGTTTCTCAAAAATCTGTCTTTCGGAGTCGACTTTAAACTGTAGGTCCCACCACTCATGTATAAAATTAACACACACAACATAAGTGGTGTGAGACACTAGGTCGTAATCTTGACTGAAGGGTTGTAATGACAATTGTGTATGTATGTAAAAACATGGGTGTTCCTGCAACCTTGGAGTTACTGGATCGAAGCACTCCAGTGGCCGAATGCTGTTGTATATGAGCTCTGCCAAGCCTTAATTACTGTGAGAATATACACTCACGGTCTAAACGTATATCATGTCCTCTGCCACTTTTATATCGAATATTTTTGACTTGAAGGTTGCACAATAGGCGGCTATATAAACGATGGATAAGCACTGAACTATCTCCAGCCTTTTTTGTTTTTTTCTTGTTAATCCTTTCGCGTCTTACTTTAAGCTATTTGGACTTATTTTAAGCAAGCAATTATTTCAGATTCTTAATTTAAAATATGCCCTACTCTACCCCCTACCCTAATAACTTCTCTATTCTGCAAAAAAAGTAGAAAAAATATGAAACAATAGTTTTGACAACATGTCTTAAAAAATCACAACATACATGTCCGTTATTTCCTGTTGTTTTTTTACTCTTTTTCCCTTCTTTATCAATTCACAAACTATGCTGATGGTAGTCCAACCAGCAAATCCCAACATCAAAGACAAAATATGTTTCAAAAACTATGATTTGAAGCAAAAAACAACAACAACGACAGCCAAAAAGACAGTGTATTTTATTTTTTGTTTTTTTTTCTATTATTTTGTCATGATTATTATTTTGAAATCTCATTAAAAGGTAAATGTTGTAATTTGAAAATGTTTCCAAAAGACAAACGCAAATACCCAAAAGGCTTGTTTTCTTTGGCTGGGCTTTTCATCACATTAACAACTCCCACTATGGCGTTGTAGTAGTCATAGAATTTCAAACGATTTACATTTACATACATACTCATACAACATATGTACGTACAGTAGTTTATTTAACATGTTAAATTAAAATTAAAAAAGCAAAAAAAAAGTAGAACAACAATAGCAAATAACAATGAAAATAATATAAAATTATCAAAAACAATGACAGTGACAATGGGATTTCCCTTTATCCACTAAAAAAATGAGAATTTTCTGAAAAGCCAAAGAAAAAAAAAGGTTAGAAAATAATATGCCCGTACAGCCGTGGGTATTTTGGGATAAAATAATATTTATTATACAGCCCGGCTTAGGCCTAAACAAAAGCGGAAAACACACAATTTATTAACATTTCTTTTCTATTCAAAGCATACTTTTAAGCAATTTTTAATAAATAAATACCTATACAGGGAGCGGCCAATGTACACATTACAACAGCTAAGATCTTAAACTTAAACTATAGTAAATTAACATGTTGGACCAGAATGCTTTGTTTCCTCCACTAAGAATGCTTACCTCTCCATAGAGGTCGAAACCACTGTCTTTTTCGTATATCCCAACTTGTCAGATTGTCGGTTAGATTAGAATAACGGCAATACTAAGTACAAATAGATCAAATAAAAGAGCTATTAGGAAATCGGAAAGTACAGTCTCTTGGTTTTTAATGAGAACACTAGCCTCTGTGATTTTCTGAAATAAAAACAACCAATTTATTAAAGCTTATAAGCTTTTCTTCAGATCTAATAAATATTATGTAAGTTTCATATAAAAACTACATAACATAATTGGTCATTACAACCCTTCAGTCAGGATTATGACCTAGTTTCTCACACCACTTATATTGTGTGTGTTTTTTTATAAATGAGTGTCGGGACCTACAGTTTAAAGTCTACTCCGAACGACAGATTTTTAAGAAACTATGCAGGGCTATTGTTTTTAGTATCCGAGTTTTTGCTAGAAATCTGCTGAGAGGAAGTCGCCGAAGAAATATTCTCATATTTTCGTTTTGATGTCTGACTTGGGGTTTGAACCAAGGGCTGACGTCTAATACACCTTATTATGAGAAGCCCAGCTTAACAATACCAGGCAAGTTCTCAAGCTGTGGAAAGAGAAAATTCTCTTGCAAATATGTCGCTGACAACACAGCGGTCTTGAAAGATCGATGTTGAACGAAGAAGATACGGATTTCGTTCTGTTCGAGATGCCAAAGCCTCACGTCTAATAAGCTAGCACACTACCTACTAGACTATGGCTTAGGGTTTGGTACAAATAGACAGTAAAAATAACGCACTGCTATACAGTTCTCCTGGGTTCTAAATTTCTCCAAGATCGTTGCAGCAGACTTTATGGAGGCAGAGTCCTTTTACGCAATAAAATCTCTTCATTCAATCCCATTTAATACAATATGTTCGATTTACTTTCAGCTTCGACAGTTTTGATTGATTTCCGGTGAAATTTATTACAGTCAAGTATGAAGTGGGTTACGAACCTTTCTAAAGTGGATACCAGTTGAGTTCTTCATAGATTTGAAAGTAGTTTCTGAAACATGTCGATCAAGAATCTTTGGATGGAATGATCATGAATTTGTTTATTCCACAAATTGGTATTCGAAGAAGGTATTTGATGGAAATATTTTGAATATCCTTTTAAGGCAAACGTCATATAATACCTCGATTGTATTGGCATTGTGTGATGTTTCATTCCAGGACTTCCAGGAAGTTTCTAGGACATACATAGATTAGTACTAATTTTACGCAGTTTTCATATCTGCCGAGTTAAGACGTGGTGAATCAGGCAACGATACAAATCTTGCAGTGCATCTACGTTTCTCAGCAAATACTGCGCTCTGTAACATTCCAAAGAGCTTTATGGTCTTAGTGACTCCATTGAAATTGTATTGGTTTCAGAATAATATTTTCTGGAATAATTTCATTGACTTTTTTAAAACGTAATAACGTCACGTGTTTTACAGAAATTCTAAAGAAAATAATGATTTCTTAACACACAATTTCATGGCTTTTTTTTATTTATTTAAATGAAACATTTTTTATTTTTATTTGTATTTTCTTTTATTTATTTTTAAGACACACTGGCATGCAAGTATAAAAAAACCTTAAAAATATTTCCATTCATTTGTATTTGAAAGAATCATCGTTTAAGACTAAATAACAATATTTCCTTAACAAACAAAAAATATCTTGCAACACTTTTCTTTTCTCCTTCCTTCCGCTTAAGTTATGTTATTAATTATTTTATCTTTTCAATTAGTTTGTAACTGATTAACGAATTAATTAATTCAACGAATTTGTTAATCATTTGATATCAATTGATTCATAGTCTGGTAGTTTCTCCCACAATTCTTTCAATTCATTTTTTGTTATGGCAGGATTTTTATGGCTCAGCATATCGTATACAATTTGTGGTCCCAGTAAACTATCCTCAGCATTGGGATCTTCCACAGATGGAGACGGTTCCGCCTCAGCCGAAAATTCAGAGCTACTCTAAAAGCCCATAAAAAATGTTTGAATTTATTAAAGCCATACACACACACATAGTATTTCTTAAACAAATACTTACCGCTAATTGCACTATCATTAGAACAATAAAAACTAAATATAGAAATTTTATTTTATCAAACATCTTGTCTAAGTTTATCTAGTTTTATAAATTTTATCTATTTTAATTTTATTTCACCGATAACAGCTTTATTTAGCGTTTTTTACATGTTCTCTGTTGTATGGTTTAAATACTTCTAAACGCTTATGAAAATTCATTTCATTTTATTCACATCCAGAGTAATACATACGTAGAGCATTACGTTCTCATTTCTCACTTGAGTTTTATTACGGGTTTTTGACTTTGAATTTATTTCTGCGTTTTTTTTTTAATTATATTTGCAAAATTTATTTATTAGTCATTATATATATTTGTATAGTATTTTTATACAAAAAAAAAACAACAACAACAACGAAAATTAATAATTTTTTTTAGTATGATTTTGTTTAATGTTAAGTAACTCGAGTCAGTCACTCAAAATGTTATTGTTATTACACTCGTCAAGTCAAGCAAAAGGCCAATCACAGTTTGTGCAAGTCAAAGTTTGCTGCTCTTGCTCTTTCTCTCTCCACGTTTTTATTATTGCTTACTAAATAAAATGATCATATTACAAGCCCTTAGTCAGGTTTACGACCTAGCTTCTCACATCACCATCCATTTTTTGTGTGTTAATTTTATCCATGAGTAGCAGGAAATACAGTTTTTAGTCGACTTCGATTGGCAGATCTTTTAAGAAACTTTTCTTGACAATTTTACTGGCATAGTTTTTGCAAGAAGACTGTTGAGAGGAAGCTGCCATAAAACCATATTTTTAAAATTCCTTTTGCTCGCGATGTCTGAGCCTGGGGTTGAACCATGAGCTCTCGCCTAATAAGCCAACGCACTACCTAATAGACTACGGTGACTGCTATACATACATAACATACATAACATAATTGGTTATTACAATCCTTCAGTCAGGATTACGACCTAGTTTCTCACACCACTTATGTTGTGTGTGTTAATTTTATACATGAGTGGCGGGACCTACAGTTTAAAGTCGACTCCGAACGACAGATTTTTGAGAAACTTTTCAAGGAGTTTTTGCCAGAAATCTGCTGAGAGGAAGTTGCCGAAGAAATACTTTTTGGATTTTATTTTGATGTCTGGCCTGGGGCTCGAACCCTGGCTTTACGTCTAATAAGCCAACGCACTACCTAGCAGACTACGGTCACTTCTAATAATAACCCTTGTATGAAAACGAATACCATCTCAGATCAAAAGAATTTTGATTTCAATTTAGTTGTCTTGATCCCATTTTGCGTCAGTCAGAGTTTGACCCAAAATAAGCGGTTTTATATAACTTTCTATCTCTCACTTTGCCTAGATATTAAATGCTGAGTTAAATTTCTGATCATGAGGACTATGAGTATAATAAAATGACGAAATATCTGGTAGAACGAGTGACAAATTTGGATCCAATTCCGGGTTGTAATGAAACTATTAGGGTTAGAGTAGTTTAATGAATAACTAGATGAGTGGCTATGAGTTCAAGCCTCAGCTCGAGCATCTTAAAACATAAAGAAAAATACAAAAAATATTTCTTTCGATGAGCCCCTCAAATAATGTACGTGAGCAAGGAGATATTTAATGGCTGGTGTTGGTTAGAAATGAGTCTGTGATTATCCCTATTTTTTGTTTACGACATTTAATTCATGAATTCTTTTATTTTCTTGTTACTATTGTTGTTGTTGCTGTTTTGTTTTTTGTTTTTTTTCCATTAATAGCGTGTTTGAATTTTGAACAAATCGTGAGAGTTTTTCAATTATTTTTGTGTTTTTTTTTTCATAACACTTGCCTTTTGAAATTAAATTAAATTATTATTTAATTAATAAATAAATAAATAAATAAAATTAATACTTTAATAACTTAAGCTCATTTATATATCTGTATGTTTTTCTTCTTTATTGTCTTCATTATGACGTTAATTATCATCATTATTATGCTCAACTCATTTACATGGAGTTCATTTACAATACGACTGCCTTAAAAGCGACTTTAACGACAGCAATGATGACGGCGGGCCTTTAGAATTGATTTGCAATTTCATTCCGAAACTCAAACTGTCTTTATTGTTATCATTATTATTTTTTATTATTATTGTTTATAATTTTTTTTCGCTTTTTTTTTTTTTGGTTTATTACCTTCAATAATTTTTTTACACAAAATTATTTGCAATTCAAGCACGTTTTTGTATAAATTAAAAAAATTATTATTTTTTTTGCTTTCAATTTTTAAAAGCTGTAAAACGGAAAAGAGTTAACGTAGTAATAAAAAAAACACATTTAGATGGGGAAGAAATAAGCCGAAGATATTAAAAAAATAATAATTCTTTTAAAAAGTAATTTTTTGGTACCTTTTCAGCTTTAATTTTAGTATTTTGTTTTTAAGTGTTCTCTAAAAAATTTATAAAATAATTCCATAACAATACTATTATGAAAAGTACTTATTTGGTACTTTTTTAGTACTTTTGTAGTACTTTTAGCCGTTCAGCTATTTAATGTACTTGCTTGGTACAGAAAAAGGTATCTTTTTTTTAAATTTTTGTACTTTTTCGTTGTCAATTTAATCCTATGAAATATAATTTTTCATATATATTAAGTATTTTTAAGTACTTTCCTGGTACCTTTTGTATAATTTCAAATATTTCTTCCATATTTTTGAAAACTTTTCTGCAACTTCTTCTTACAACTACTTTATAATTAATTCCCAGTGGTTCCAGTACACTGCAGAACACATATTAACTACTTCTGGCTGATTTTCAAATACTAAAAGGGTCTAAAAAAATTCCTGTTTAAGTACTTTTTCAATATTTATACCTAAAACATTATTGTTCATTAAATAAATAATTTTGAAGTACTTTTTTCAAAAGAATAAATAAAAAACCTAAAAGTACCTACATTTGTTCCTGGTTTTCTTAATAGAATTTTAAAAATTTTATTAAAAATGTCCTTCTCCTCCTTTCTTTCTTTCTACGAAATTGTAACATAAACCAGAGGTATTCACAAGTGTAATTCCGGTATCCGTTTAATATTGTAATGGTGGTACCGCAAAAATTTGTTACTGGCTGGCCCCCTTCTATTATTACTTGTTACTACTGCTGCTACTACCACTACTGCTGCTGTTCCTGATACTGTGTGGTGTCACCAGGTGTCAAAGACCACAGGAACAAAACATGGCCAACATGAAAAACCTTCGAACTGGACAATATGCCAGAAATTAGAAACAAAAACCAAAAAAATTTATACAAAAATAAATATTTTAATAAAAAAAAATAAAAACAACAACTTTCCTTCCCTTATGTAAAATAAAAATAAAGGGGGGGGGGTGCTCAGGTTTATTGGTAATACATGGAGAAGCCATGGTTGAAATTGTGAATTTATTTTTGCATTTGAAAATAGAAACACACATTGACACGGAGTAGCAGCATAGTGAGTGGTAAAATGACATTTGTTCAGCTGGTTGTGTCATTCAGTCAGCCAGTGTGAACATCGGCCAAAATAAGGACAAAAAACGGAAATAGCCGCCAAACGGATGCCAACAAACGAAGCAAATGATTCATTTCCGATGATGAGTCTGCGGATGCCAACAAAACAAACGGTGACACCAAAATGCTTTAAACAAAATATATTGTCAGTCACATAGTCCGTCACTCTGGCGGTATGTCACAATCAGTGCTTACTCCACTCACTCATTCACTCATTCACTCACTCATCGTATGCCATAAGGCTTTGGCAAAATGACGTCGTGCTGTGTTGTAGGCCTGCCTGACTCTACAAGTCCTTGCATGAGTATTTTTATCCTTTTTTTCGTTTTTTCAAATGTTGTTTGCATGTTATTGATGTTGTCGTTGTTGTTTTGATATGAGAAATCAAACATCAGCAAAACGAACGACAGCTATTTGCTGTTTGCAAAATTTACCAACCAAAAGGTATGAAAATCGTTTACCTCTGACCGTGTCATTGTATCGCGGCGTTTTTTTGCAAATTTAGCATTTCACATATTGATGGGCCTTTCGTACAGACGCTCTATTTGTCATTCTGTCCGTCTATCTGTCTGTCTGTGTGATAACGTGTAAAGGTGTTTCATTTACAACTTTCGGACACATAACTTTTTTCACATTTTAGTTATGAAAGGCGGCATATTGCAGCGTCAGTTTTGTTAGAAATACTTAAGAAAGAATGGGTACTTGTGGGCAAAAGAGGCATATGAATATAAGACTTTGACATTAAAAGTAAAATTGTCGTCTTTTTATTTGGACAACAGGAGGAATTTGAGGTATAAAGACATGGCTCTGGCTTCTGGTAATAGCTTTCCCTTATTGATAGTGCTCGATAAAAGTCTTCATTTGATTTTGTTTTATTCGAATTCTACTTTTTTTCTCAGTGTATTTAATTTCAAATTATTAGATAAATACGGTACAAATTCATTAATAATTCCAAGTGTTTTTTATTTTCCTACAACAACGATCTGCTTGGCTAAACAAATAATTTGTTAAAAATATTTTTGTTTTTTTTTTGTTTTAATACAAATTTTTTTTAAGTCGTTTAATGACTGAGCACAGTGCGAGTGACACACATTTGTTTAGACACCTTTTTAAATCATTTCAATTATAATTATTATGGAGAAGCTTAACTGATTAAATCACTGTTTTTTAGCTTCCGTAGAAAGCTGTTCTAATAACGAAATTAAATCAGTTTTTAAGGTGAATAAGCTATGAAATGGGGAAATTGTGTAAGGAAATACAATACAGTACAATGAATTCTAATCTCATGAATAAGCAGATGAATTCAACTACTAGTCATACAACGCTATAAAAAGTCTAACAAAGAATTTTCGGTTTCCAAATAAATCATAAGGACTTGACTTAAGCCCGAGATTATCTCAAGAGCGTGGATTTTAGTAATCCCCTGAAAATGGAATTAGTGCAGCAAGTATGACACAGAATAACAAAACAAAACTTCAGGAAAAGTTTGACAAAATTGAAGGCGTCTAACTCTCTGTTTTAAATACAAGTAATAGACTCGTTGAAGTCGCCGTAGTCTAGTAGGTAGTGTGTTGGCTTATTAGACGCAAAGCCAGGGTTCGAGCCCCAGGCCAGACATCACAGACAAAAACACAAAAAGTATTTTTCGGCGACTTCCTCTCAGCAGATTTCTGGCAAAAACTCTGAGAGTAAATAAAAATGCCATGAAAAAAAAAAGATTCTCAAAAATCTGTCGTTCGGAGGTGACTTTAAACTGTAGGTCCCACCACTCATGTATAAAAAAAATTAACACACACAACATAAGTGGTGTGAGAAACTAGGACGTTGTACAATGGGTCAATTCGACCTCCGGGTACTGTACTTGTCTTAATTGACAAGCACACGTCCTCTAACCTAACCTAACCTAACCTAACCTAACCTAATAGACTCGTTTGGCAATCGCATTAATCTAGTGGATAATGGATTGTCTTGCTGGACAAGAAGTCTGATTTTATGCCTCTACGCTGACATCCTGAAAAAATTTCTTTCGGTGGTACTTCTCAGTTATATCCTGACAATAACTGTGTCATGAGAAAACTTATTAAATCTCTAGTATGCAGTCGAGGTCCTGCCACAGAAACTTTTCATTGGCAATTTTATTCGCTCTGAGTGTTTTTGCTAGAGAAAGTCACTAAAAAATATTTTTTCCAGATTTCGTTTCGTTCAAGATGTCTGGGCTGGGGTTTAGAACCACGTCCTTACGTCAAATGAGCCAACACATTACCTACTAGACTACAGCGACTTCATGGGCAATACATTGAACACATTTTTACATGAGTGTATAGTAACATAATCGATAGGAAAATGTCTTATCCGCAGGCCTCAGAACATAAGCTAGATTCTATCATCTTTTGCAATTTCTATACAATATGGTTATTAACGCTTCATTAGTAATTGAAGTTGTTTACTTTGGAGGATCGTGAATTGACGCCAACCTAGTTTACGATTTACTTTATGTCTCAGCTATTCAGCTGAGGTACTCGATTGTGATTTATTTAAACCAGCAAAAACCTACAGTTTTATCACTCACCGCCACTACTAATTGACTTCTTTTTTGTGAACTTGGCATGGGGATGTAGAACAGAATGTAGGGTTGCGCGGACTTTATGGCAAAGGCTTCCTAAGTATGGGAAGTCGGGAGATAAGAGCCATTATAGAAATACTAATGGGACAGGGCCCATTTAGACACAGGATCAGTAGGTGGAATAGAAAGATTTCAGATTTCTGTTGACTATGTGACAGAGCAGAGGAAACAATGGCTCATATTTTATCTCACTGCGCCGCCCTTCTCAATCTAACCCAACATCTTTCAGTTTTATATCCTACTTCTCTGGCAATTACAGAAATGCATTAAAAAAATAATATTTTCAAAGGACCAAAACGAAATATTTATTTATTTTATTAGTTTACTATATCACTTTTAAAGGTCACCTTACTATGGAATGATGAAATTAGAGAGTACTAAAGTCAATAGGAAAAGAGCAATCATTGTAAATGTTTGACCTTAAAGAAGTGTTGTTTTCTTTTCATTTCTTGTTGTTGGATTGAGATGATATTGGAACAGAGGTAGGTAGTAGTAGGAATTTTGGCTCTGGCCCATGGTGAGGCTATTGATATGGTGGGCCAGGGTGTTTAATGCAACTCAATTATTGAATTATTGAATTCCGGAGAGTTTCAAGTTGGCCTGTAGGGGTCTTAACAAGAAACAGTCATTCATGTTTGTTTCAAGCGATAAATCACACAAGAAATATTGGGAAAATTAAAAAAACAACAACACAAACGAAAAACAAATGGAATTCCAAAACTCATACAGCAAACGAACTGAAAACAATTTAAGTTGAGAATGATAAGGAAAACAATGTAAATTTAAAATTAAAAATTATAATTAAAAAAGAACAACAACAAAGAAAAATTATTAAATTTTCTAGAAGCAGAAGTTGATTGTCTAAAAGGCAGTGTCAGGGCATGTTAAACGTGAAACCGTGGTTAAAATTCCAAGTCAGACATCTTAAACATAACATAGTCTCTTCTTCTTCGTCCTAGCAGCTTTTGCAGATATCATTATAAACTATTCCAGAGACCAGTGATCTGATGTAACTGCTATGAGGTTCCTTAGATGGAATCGTGTTAGGTTCAATGCAAATTCTATTCTGCATACATCACATTGAGAGGCTATTGGAACAGAGGTAGGAATTTTCGCCTCTAGAATAAGATATTCCGAGCTACTGGGGTGGCTATTAGGATGCCCAATGGAGCCCAATTGGTTGGTTGTTGAATTCCGAAGAGTGGTAGGTAGCCACCACCGCCCACCCTCCAAACACAATGTTGTTTAGTTATGCTTAAATAGTAATAAACTAAATGAGAATTACTTTTATTATTTGTTATTTGTACGAACGACGAATAACTAAGTACACAAACGATTGTAGCTGGCAAACCACTCACACATTCTTGTTGTGTGTGAAGTTAAATTCAACAAAACCAACAATGTTAATAATAACAGAGCAATGTTATGTAGACAAAAATAAGCTGCAATCTGTTTACAGTGATTTAATTCTTAAGCTAAGCTTAACTAAATTGATGATGAATGTAAATTCTGTTCTGTATACATAAATACATGTCGGTATACAAGATCGGTTTGGGGTTTTTACAAGTGGGTTCATTATCTCATGTTACTTTTGCCAATGTATGGAGGTTTTGTGAGACCATTTGTTTGCTCTCTGTAAGGGAACGTCTATCTCATGTAGGAATTCAATTGAATTTTCAGTGGTGCTAGCTTTGGCAAGTAAGTAAGCTTTGCTGTTACCTTCAATGTCCTCGTGTTTAGTAATTCAAATGAATATCTCGCTATCTCCTCTAGATACAACCAGCATTCTTGGACAATCTTAGGTGTGGTGTACACACTCTCTAGGGATCTGATGGCCGATATACTCCGATACCAAATTCTCATGTGAGCAATTTTAATAGCCATTATTTAAGGCTGTAAAATACTACCATATTCTGGTAGTGCAAGGGACGATCTAATATTTAGTACCAAACGAAATCTGAATTGTTACATTTCCAATGATATTTCGATAATTCTTGCCCTCTAATATAACTGAGTGAGTATGTCACACACACACACATAGTTTTTAATGAAACCAGACAAATTGCAATTATTGCACTCCAATAAATTTATTTTTATTGCAATAATTTCTTTTATTCGTTCACTGCTTTTTTAATATTCTCACTTTATATTTGAAAGAGAAGAAGATGGTGAATGGTGAATGGTTTTGTATTCGCAAAAATACAATTTCAATTCATTACACTTCAAATGGTAACCAAATGACATTAACACATTTGGTCCTTTAACCCTGGCCTATCCATACACATACATACATACATACATACACATTATAGAAGAGCATAAACAAAAATATTGCAAAGGCCATGAAGAGAATATAGAGGAGGATATTTGGAAAATTTCAAATAAAAAAATAAGAACAACAATATTGTATCATTACATTTTGATACTTGTTGTTGTAGTCTTATTCTATTTTTATGGCCTGTTTTTTTCTATTACGATTATTGCTCGTTTTTTTTTTCTTGTCGTTTTTGGTGTCATCCTTTGATGCCAAAATCCTTACATACACACACTCACCCGTGTGTCACTTACATTTTTCCATCAGTCGCACTCATTTGCGTCCCGCATAAATCAATTGCACTTGTCATCAACTCAATTAATTTTTGGCAAACAAACTGCAGTAAATCAATTGCTTTGGCACTTGACTCTCATGTTGAAAATCCTGTATAAATATTTCGCATTTTTATATCATGTTTGCCTATGAAAAAACCCACTGAGAGAGAGAGAGAGGCAGAGAAAG
Source organism: Sarcophaga subvicina (assembly GCA_936449025.2). Lineage (NCBI taxonomy): Eukaryota > Metazoa > Arthropoda > Insecta > Diptera > Sarcophagidae > Sarcophaga > Sarcophaga subvicina. Next base: position 1,553,087 of record OW388080.2, on the reverse strand, counting down.
TGAGAAGAAGCGACAACAAAAAAACGACAAAGAATTGGTAAATGAAACAGAAGTGGTCTTCAATAGGAATATGGTCATATAAAATACCAGGATCTATATATTGCACAAAGCCCCATCACATATGTACATACTCGTATGTATGCATAACCCAGCAAACAATTAAAACTCTTGCTATAAAGCGAAATGTGTTTATATAAGTCCATAAAATGATTTGCTGGGTTTATTAAACCATTTGGTATTCAATTTTATGGCATTTTTTCTATTCCTACTATTTGGTTTGCTTGATTTTGTTTCGTTCCGTTTTTCCTCATTTTTCTGTGGAAATAAATTTTTTTTAGCAGAGGACACAACACATTGAATGTTTTATCATGTTCGAGCATTCAAAATACATGCCACAAAATAATGCAGACGACAATGCCTCGTCATTGGCATGCTACTGTATCAAATTGGGGTTAAAATGTGATTAAATTCTGTGTTATTTTTTTTTTTTTGTTCTGAACTCGCTTTTTTCGCTTGTGTCAACAGCAAATATTTTGTTCTGTAGCGAACAAAAAAATGTCCATTCAATGCATTTTGAGGCCAACCATAGACACATAAAATTACTTACAATAATCCACTCCATGCCGCTAATGCTGAATAGAGGAGAGCAGAGTTAGAGGAGTAGGCTTGAATTTCCAAAGCAAATACTTAAACAGGAGTACAAACAAAAATTTTCAATTTAATTTTAAAACAAAAATTAAGATTGTAGGACCATATAATGCCACAAAGAATTAAAAATAATTCGTTAAGGCTCTAAATTTATGAAATTGTTTAATAATGAAGCTCCTTCCTCATTCCTATTGTAAAAGTATCAAGCGAAAGTATACCATTAATCAGGCGCTAATTTCTTTGAGTGCAAACGGTTAGAAAAAGGAACAGGGTTTTAGTTCTGTAGTGTTCGAGAAAGTGCAAACACAGGTAGACTCTTCCAAGATCATCAATTTGTTCTCCTATTGATTCTCCTGCATTACCGTTGGTACATGGGAAACCAGTTTAATGACTTTATATAACCGACAGTAAAGTAGCCATTATATTGCTACAGAATATTTACACCACGTCGAAAACTGTCCAAGAATGGCAGTCTGTCTCTGGAGGAGATAGCGAAACATTTGACGGTTACCCTCATTTGATTTCTTGGACATGGGGACATTGAAGGTAACAACAAGGTCGACGTACAGGCACCACGGAAAATTCAATATAATTCCTACATAAAATTGAGACTCGTTTGCAGAGGCAAACAAATAGTCTCACAAAATCTCCATACGTTGGCAAAAGTAAGATGAGATAATGAACCCACTTGTAAAAACTACAGACCGATCTATCAGGACATCAATATTAGCTGAACAGAATTTGCATTCAACATCAATTTAGTTAAGCTTAGCTTAAGAATTGATTCGTTTTAAATACAGCAGAGTTTATTTTTGTTTACAAAACATCTTCATCTACACAGTAAGTACATATGTGTGAGAGATTTATCAGCTACAATCGTTTGTGTACTTAATTATATCGTCATTCGTACAAAGAACAAAGCATAAAAGTAATTCTCATTTAGTTTATTACTATTTAAGCATAACTAAACGATATTGTGTTTGGAGGGTGGGTGGTAGTGGCAATATGAAACTCTCTGGAATTCAACAACCCACCAGTAGCTCTAGAGGCAAAAATTCCTACTTCTGTTCCAATATCCTCTCAATAGAATGTTTGCAGAATAGAATCTGCATTGAACCTAACAAGATTCCATCTAAGGAACCTCATAGCAGTTACATCAGATCACTGGTCTTTGGGTATTCACGCCAGGATACTGAGAATAGTTTATAATGATATCTGCAGAAGCTGCAAGGACGAAGAAGAAGAGACCATGTTATGTTCGAGATGTCTGACTTGGATTTTTAACCACGGTTCATGTCTAACTCTCGGCCAATTGTAAAACTGCTTCTAGAAAATTTAATAATTTTTCTTTGTTGTTGTTGTTCTTTTTTAATTATAATTTTTAATTTTAAATTTACATTGTTTTTCCTTATCATCCTCAACTTAAATTGTTTTCAGTTCGTTTGCTGTATGAATTTTGGAATTCCATTTGTTTTTCGTTTGTGTTGTTGTTTTTTTAATTTTCCCAATATTTCTTGTGTGATTTATCGCTTGAAACAAACATGAATGACTGTTTCTTGTTAAGACCCCTACAGGCCAATCTAATCTTTGGGTGAAAAAAAAAACATTTTTTTGTTTTGTTTTGTTTTGGGGTCTTATGGCATTTAGACTTCTTGACCAATTTTCTATGAGAGTTGTTTGTGGTTTTGAATTATGGCAGGATTGCTTTGTATTGTGTTGCATTACGTTACGTTTGCTAACAACAAATTTTGGCACAAGGCTTTGCGTCGTTCTTTTTTTTTTTTCTTTTCCTTCTTTTTTTGTTTTTGTCTTCTTTGTGTTTCGAGACAAACATTAGAAAAGAACAATAACAAGAACAAGCAGAACGAACATACATGCGGTAGTAGAAGAGTATTATTTGTGAGCCTATTTTATAAATGCACTTACCCGTAGACCCCCATACAAAATAGTGCATTTTTAGGGGTCGTTTGTTGTTTTTAGCAGCTTAACAAAAGAGCCTTAAAAACCCCCAAAACCCAGTTGAAGTAAACAAGACTGTGTTCTGTTCTATTCTGGCTTTAATGTGCATTCGGTTCGGTTTGCCCAAAATGCTAAAGTTGAAAAATCCTTACGTCCACTGTACACTTCTGTGATTTCATCTACAATTCATGGACTTTTTGCACTTTTGCTGCCTGCTCACACACACGCACGCAGCGTTCGTGCAAAAGAACGGAAAAGAAATTTTATGTGACATTCGGCAACCTCTCTCTGTCCGTCCGTCTCCAGTACGTTTGCCTGTCTTTTCCACTTCTAGTCCACTTTTACTTGGGCATACAAAGATGTCCATGTGACTACTTGACTAACTAATGCTAAAGGATTCAGCAGCAACAGCAGCAGTTTTGACTGCCGGTTAAGAGGTTATGGAAAGACGGCGAACTTTAGTTTGTTTAACCATACAGAAGGAGAAGAAGAGGGCTTCTGGTTTGCATTTCCTTTGACAATGGAGTGTGATTTTTCTGCAAACACAGTATATTTCCTTATTTGGCCATCGTGTGAGCAGATAAAAATTTATAATGTTGCATGCAAATGTCTACGTATGTATGTGGGACATTGTATGTTGCATTCATTGGCTGTATGTTGCATGTTGATTGTAACCATTTTTCTTCACATTTCTAATGATTCGGGAGTGTAAGCAAAATTGCCAACAATTTGACTTTGAATCCATAAGAAGGCTATACTTGAACGGTGACAGTAGAAAATACCTAAAGGACGTCTATTGTTATTCAAAACCGACTATACCAAAAACCTACATAACCTACATATAAAATTGAGGGCAAAGAACTAGCAAGTAATTCCCTGCTATAAAACCTATTCAAAATTTGTACAACTCCCACGCAACGATGCCAATGCTTTTAAAACAAAACCGGGTGATGTCTTGACTTTCATTAACATACGTCTGTTGCATGGCCGAAAGATAATAATGACTCAATTGATAATAATTTTGTGAAATAGAATAAAGAAATTTAATTAATGATTCACTATATTTCATCTTAGGGAATATAAATAGTAAAGAAATACAATGCTCTACTCACCCTATTTACACTACCCACAGAAATCCCTTTTACACCACGGAGTTTTCGATAAGACAACTCATTCTAGTTGATCGAAAATTCATATGAAAAAGCACTCAATCACACACAATTTTTTTTTTTTTTGAGTCATTTTCATATAAACATCCAGTCAGCCAAAATTTCTTGTCGTACAAAAACAATTTCTTATGCAGCTTTTTTTTTGCCCACAACACTTTTAACACGCACACACACACACTCTTTTAAGACACCATTTTTTTCTTTTCTTTTTTCTTGGGAGCACCCCCCTCATACGCTTAAAGAACTTTTTTTCTTTTTAGATTTTCATCGCTTTCTATTATTTTTTTCATATAAAACTAATGATTTTTTATAATTTATAAATTTAAATTACTTTTTAACACGAAACTTTAATAAAAACAAGCGAAATTAACAATAAATTTTTAATTTTTATTCTTCACACGGAAATAACATCCGACCTGTTGCGCTTTTATAAAAGAAACTAAAAATGCCGTCTTTTTATTTCCCTATTTCCCAATTTCCCACTTTAGACCAAAAAATATCCCTTTTATTTCGTTACCGCATCTTATACATGCATATTGTGTGTGCGATCTCATTGTGATTACATTTGTGTGGTTGTGTGTGTCTTTACTAAAATTCCCTTTCCCAAATTTTTTTTTTAGGGAATTTTAAGTTTTCTTCTTTTCCTATCAATAACAGCTAAAAGCAAAACTGTTACCTTTCAGGCTTTTATAAATTTTAAAGTCCTAAAGGCAGCACACTGTTAGTTCTCAAAAAAGTGCATAGTCCCTGAAACTGTTTACCCATATCGATATTTTTCATAGATATTATTGGACTTAACAGGCAGAGCAGGTCCTCCATTAGAAAACCTACAAAAAATGTTACTATTTATTTACCAACATTTCTAAACACGAAAATTTTGTGTTACTACGCACAATAAGAATGCAACACAAAAAAATTTGCATAATGCAGTTGTTGTTGTTGTTTCCTTTTCTTTTTCTTTGTTGTGTTTTCTTAAAATTAGAGGAACATTGTTCAAGTTCACCAATATCATGCTCTCTTAATGACGTATGCAATTATAATTGCATTGTTGTTCTTTATTTTTATGATTTACTCACGGCTCTCTATTTTCGAATTCAATAAGTAAACAGTGTTACCTATTTCCTAAACTTACGTACATAAGGGATTAAAATATTTAGCGAGGGTGAGAGAGAGTACTTAATACTATTTTTTCTTGGTATTAAGATGCTCTAAAATTTTCGTACGTTTTTTAATGTTGGTGACAGGGTATATGTAGGTCAGTAATATTCGTATGAAAACTATTAATGTACTTTTATATTAATAAGTCCCCTTTTGTACCATATGAGTACCTTCAAGAAAAATCAGAAGATGGTAATACTGAAGTTTACTTTAATGGTGTGTTTGTTAGTTGACCGTTTGCTTAGAGAGCGTAACTTGCGTCATTGTTCGATTGGCGTCTAAAATAATTGGTCGTTGTCAAATAATTAAAATTCTGTTAAAATTTATTAAATAAAATAAGTGGAAAGAGTAAATTGTGTGTATATGTAAGTGTGAGTGCATAATCATATCAAAAAATCAAATCATTTTCGATATTCCTTTAATAATAAAAGTCTTAAATGCATATTGTGAAATAATTAAAATTCTTTTAATAAAATAATAATTTTAATAAAATAAGTTTAAAATGCAAATTATGTCAAAAAAGTAAATTCTTTTCAATATTTTATTCAATAAAATAAAATTCATAAATGCATAAGGGTATCAAAAGTGTTAGTGCGTGTGTTTGTGCATTATGAAAATTTTATAAAACGGTATGCTTCAATGAGTCATCATGTTCGATTTCATCAAAGCAGACGAAGAAGCTGAGGGAAACGAATAATTCATAAGGAAAAAAAGGTAAATTTACAACAAAACTTTGACGCCATTATGGCTGTGACGTTCTTAATAAACGGTTCTATTTTTTATAAGGCACTTAAACTATGTGAATTTTGTATTACAACAACAATCAGATTTTTTTTACCCCGTTTTCTGTAGACATGATTATTCATGCTTTTGTTAGGCTCTCAATTTTTAAAAAACGTTTGCTTTTAATTTCTCTCCATCATAAACTCTCTCACTCCCTCTCTCTCTCTCTCCCTCTCCTTCTCCCTCATCCACTCTCTTTCTCGTTCTCTTTGACTCTCAATATTGCCATTTACAGATGTTGTCTCTGGGTTTATTGATCTCTGTTTTGTTTTACGCATCTTCATTAATAATAATTAACGTCGTAAAGGGATTTTTCTTTATTATAATCATGCTGTAGGATCGTAATAATGATGATTAACTGTTGCTTTTTTGTTGTTGTTTTTTATGTTTTGTTTTCTTTTTCAAAATAATGCCTATTTCGCTTAACAAAATTTTCTGATTCAAGAATTAAGTTGAAATAATTAAAAATGTTTTATTTTTTTGAATTGAATTTTTTTTATTTATAAACACAAACGTTAATAAACTTGCAACGTGTTTGAAAATTTTTTTTAAGAAAAAGCTTATAAATCAGGTACTAATTAGAAAAAGAAAAAACATACACTCTCTAGGGATCTAATGGCCGCTTTAATGTCGGTTAACATATACGATATACTCAGATACCGAATTCGCATGTCAGCAATTTTAATAGCCATTCTTTCAGCCTGTAACGTACTACCATATTCTGGTAGTGCGAGAGACGATGTAATATTTAGTTACGATTCTTAGATTACATTTGCTTGAACTATTAAGCGAAATCTGAATTGTTACATTTCCAACGATATTTCGATAATTCCTGCCATCTTGAATATAAAGCGCCTCAAATTATTCACTAAATCATACAAATGGAACAATTAATTTGTAAATAAAAAAATCTTTAAACATACATACAATAAAAGAGCCTAGTGCTGATGACAAGTGTCATTATTTAAATAGAAAAACTCAATATTTGAATACTTTGTCCCTCATATTTCTACCATATATGGTATGCAAATAATACCATATAAAATAAATAGAAATTTTTCGTAAACAATCACCCAAAAAATGTTCTTCAAATAAAGACAACAACAACAACAACACTTTTGCTATTTCCTCTTCAGCTTTCATTTAAAAGCCAAATCTCTCTCTGGCCATTATCCACAATACAGGCGGGGTGAGGGGCTGATTAGCTTTAAAGCACAGATCAAAAGAAGAACAAGGAAAAATTGAATAGAAAATGGAAGAAGTCTAACCATTCCTGATGCCAAGATTGATTTACGTTTAAATAGATTTTTGCAGCCATGCTTAACAGGCATATCCTTGTTTTTGGTTTCTTTCGGTTGTTTTGTTACCAACAAAAATATACTTTATAAGCATACTCTTGCTCTCTCTCCCAATACTTTTCTCAAGGAATGGCCATTGAGTGTGTTTTTTGAAAATGTGGACCTCTTTTAGCCAGCCTAACCAGCCGGCCTTAGAAGAAACTAACCCAACAAATGAATGACTGAGATTTATCAAAAGGTAATTTATACGTTATATTTAAACACACACACACTCGTTTATACTTTTTGGGGTACATTTTCTTTTCCCTATGAAGAATAACGGAAAAAAATCAAAACTTGTGTTTGTTTTACTCTGCTACCGAGTATTGTATGGTGGATGGCATGTATGACTAGAGCCTTTAGATAAAAATTTTTCCATTTGAACTGTACTTCTACAGGCCTTATGCCAGAGCATTGGTAAAAGTGTAGTTTTTAGTTTTACAAAACAAATGGCGAAATTTAAGAGAATTCCAAAGTAATAAATCGACTTAAACATTTAAACAAACTTTTGTAATACCAATGCACATAAACTGGTAAGAAGAAATGGTACCTATTTTGTGTAAGGAATTAGAGAAATTTCTTATTTTAAAAAAGGGGCCTTAACAGAAAAGGAAACTGAATAATAATCCTAACTTCATTCAAAAGTACTTTTTTTCTGGTACCAAAAAATATTTTTCTAATGATTCTGCATACTTAGTATGGTATTTTTTGTGTAAGAAATTATAGAAATTTTTTGTTTAAAAAAGGTGCCTCAATAGAAGAAATTGAAGAATAGTCATGATAAAAAAGTACTTTTTTCTGGTACCAAAAATATTTTTCAAATTATTCTGCATACTTAGTGCAGGTAAGAAGTAGTGGTACTTTTTTGTGTAGAGAAATTAGAGAAATCTTTTGTATTAAAGAAAAAGAAACTGAAGAATAAATAAGTACTGAAGTACTTTTTTTGGTACCAAAAAACATTTTCTCCTGGTAAATACTCTGACAGTAAATAAAAATTGTAACAAAAAAAAAGGATCTCAAAAATATATCGTTTGGAATATACTTTAAACTGTAGGTCACGCCACTCATGCATAAAATATATTCACACGTCATGGATGGCGTGAGAAGCTAGGTGACTGAAAGTAAAAGTATCTTCATATCTGTAGCTATGGTTTCTAATTCTTTGAAGAAAAAAAAAATCTTTTTTAAATAATTTGAAATTTGTTGTGTTTTGCTTATTTTATTTTCTAACATTAAGGCCCCTAATTTATCCCCCTTTGTGGACTTCATTTTTCAAAATTTATTTTCTTTACTTAAATCTCCATTTGGTATTCCTTTCGAAAAATCTAAAGCCCAGTGAAGTTTCTTTTCATTTGTTATTCCTTTTTTGTCCAGCACATAACTGCTGAACTCAAACTCTTAAAATCCAGAAAGAAAAAGTACCTCAACTCCATACTGTTTTAAAACTGATATGAAATTGTAATTGTATAAGACTGTATATGTTTGTATATGTGTATATGAGTATGTCATGCATTTATAAATTATATATGTATACAATGCATATGAATGATTTTTCATACTAAACATATATCTATGTATGCTACTGTTTTATATTTATTTCAGTTTTCTTTTCGGTTTTTGTGCTTTTTTTCCTAATTTTTAGTACTTTTGAGGAGTGGAGAAGAGCATACAGGATATAAATTGAATTTATAGAAATTTTGTAAACATTTGCCTGTGAATATAGGAAAAAAAAATTGTGAAAGAAAAGTACTTTTGTAAATAGGAATGTGTACGTTGTTGTTTTATTTCTATTGGAGTGTAGAAAGGAGAGAGAAGAGGGATTCAAATTTGTCCTCTCTGTGAATTTTGATTTAAATTAATTTCAAATTCACTTAACTAACAAATAGGAAACATAAACAAAGGAATAAAGCGTTTACACTGGCTACTAGAACGTATTCCACACATCATATGTTCCATTCATGTATTGTGTTGCAAGTGTAAACACTTTCTTCCTCTTTTTTTATTTTTTTTGGATAAGGATTTTAAAAAAGGAGTCGTCCAAGCATTTGTTGTATGATTGTCTTGGACATTTGATAAATTTTTGTTGCCATTTTTCGAAATTTGCTTGTTTTTGTTTTATTTTATTTTTTGTGTTGTTGTTCTTGTTCTTGTTGTTCCTTTTCTTGATGATTTTTATTGTGCTTTTTCTTTTTAGATTTATTTTCAAACATTTACATTTTCTAATACAAATACACACATACATATATAGCGATACATATGAATATCTACATAAATGTATATGTATGTATATATTTACATACATATGTATGCATTTATATAATATGCATACGTATTTGATAAATTCTTGAATTATGCAATGGCATGCAAAAAGGCATTTATTATTGCTAATAATAAATCAAATACATTTAAATCTTTATAAATGTATAAGAATTGCACAGTGGGACTGTTGACAATAAATATCATTCAAATTTAAATTTACTTTAGAGAAAAGAAATTCATTTGAAATTCTTCTTCTTTGTCTTAATTGAACATTAACAACTCGTTTATCTGATTTCGGCATGATTTAAAACATCCTTCCGGGATGCCAAAAGCCTCTGCTCCTTGCCGGCCTTCTTCAATTCTTCCTCGATTTGGTTCTTCTAACGCAACACGATCGTCCTCTATACCGACTTCCACTAATCCCCACATTAAATACCCGTCTCGGCAGTGCATTCTCTTCCATCTGAACGAAATGACTGTGCTAGCGCAGTCGCTAGATGTGCTGCACAACGTCCATGTCATTGAGTAGCTCATACCGCTCTTTATTGGGGCTTTTACCAGAAAGTAAAAAAACTTACCCTTTCAACCATTAAAACTGGTAGACATCTTGGCTACCATTTATTTCAGATAGAAAGCTGTTCTGGAAAACTAACGCAATCAGTAGAATGTTATATGAAGGAAATGAAGTCTTAAACCAAAGATGACTCTACTGGCACTGTAGTACCTTGATATATGAATCTCTGGTGTGGTCCTCAAGACAATGAACTTCGACTTGATACGTCGGTTACAAAGATACGACTGCTTAGTTGTTACTGTGAATTTCGTACTACACCTAGTTGTGGAGAAGATCCTCCAACTATTTCCATTTGAGTTAGTGCCCCTAAACGATAGGACAAAGGCATGAATCGAGCACTGTTCGACACTCAGGGAAGTTCAGAGCAACAGTTTCTCTTAGAGTAGATGGAGAAATAATATAATGCACCTCATACATGATACTGAACAGATTTCTACAAATATAGCTAATTCGGTAAGCCTTCGGGACCTTTACATGATTGTGATAATTCTAGGAAAGTTTAATACCTCCTTCAATATTTTAATAATTTTAAGCCCACTGTAAATTCCCATATTCTTCGAGCACCTTTTCGAATATAAAGCCATTCTTTAATTTTCACTTTTCCATATATTGTAGTGGCAGAAGACTTATGCATTTCTATTAACCAATATTCTCAAACCCTCTTGATCAACCCTCACTTGCCTGCCTGTCTGTCTGTCTGACTGTCCGTCTCTCTGTTCTCAGTTCAGTTGACGTAGGTATTCAAATATTCTATCAATTATAAACATGATAGAAATAATTTGCCATAAATTGGCATATTTTTGGTAAATGCCTAGAAATAATATGCCCCCACCACTCCTCGGGCTTAGCAGGCAAAAGTTGACGGCAACACATGTTTTTTGTTTAGACGACCAAAACCCTAAATTTGAGCCGCAAATTCAAACACAGACAGACTGGCAATAAAATTTTCGTGCATTTGTTCGTTCGTTGGTTTGTTAAAGAAGAACGTGCTACATATTTAATGACAAGCCATTTTACTAAACCAATGCAAGTGTGGATAGGGAGGCATGGTAAGAGGTATATAGAGAAAGTTACATACGGCAATACAAATATGAATGGTTGGTGGTAACGTATGTGGCATAAGCCATTGAATAAAATTACGATTCGATTACGACGAGAACCTTTTTTTGCAACAACAAATGAATGCAACAAATGAATGAACAAGTAAAATGCAATCAATGCCAAATGCACTATAGAAAGTCAATGTTTGCCAAGCTACACCAAGCTACACACACACATTGCTGACAGTGTTAGCTCATGTGAATGTACGTGTGCATAAAGGACTATTTTAGATCCTGTCTATGTATCTATCCATCTATCTATGAAATCATATGAATTTCTATGTGTGCAAGTGTTTTTGGTTTTAAATGGATTATTCACACGCTATTGATTTCTAATTGAGTTGACTTCAATTCATCTGTCTATTGACATTCAAACTTTTATCTCTGCTCTCTCTCCTACTCTCCTGCTCTCCTTCTTTCCAGTCTTTCTATATTTTGATGGCATTTAAGGCAATTTGATATTGACAGGCCTTCTCAAACAACAGTCAGTCATCATGCATTTTCGTCTATTTGTCTCTCCAATACTGGTGTATAGCAAGCATCACATCACATCACATCACACAGTTTATTACGGAAGTTAACAAATGAATTTTGATTTTATACTTAAAATCATCTCCTCTCCTGACTCACTCTCTGTGTCTCCTTTTCCTTTCCTCCTTCTTTAATGAGAGATTGCCTGTAATTGAGCACTTTTCATTTGATTTCATGTTCACATGTGTTTACGGAAAATATTTCGAAAGGGTGTTGAAGCAGACATAGATGGATGGATGCCAGAATGCATAGATGGATGGATGAATGGATGGCTGGATGTTTGACTGGTTAAATGAATGATTTTAAGTGTTTCATTGCATAGGCAGTTGGATTAAATGTAATTAGTCAATTAATGTTATTGACTTTAATAACAAATCAAAATGTATATCAGATACAATAGTAATTCAATAGACTTTAAAGATTTACAATTCTTGGGATATATATTTCGAATATTATTATAAAAATTATTTCTTTCTCAAACACAGATTGGTGTATAAGACTTTAATATCTAAAAGCAATACCTCTTATAAGACATATTTCCTAAGGAATTTTCCTTTCTTTTTTGGTACTTAGGTGTCCCATACAATTTTTATAAGAGTCCTTAAAGAATAGGTCAGCAGGACACTACTTTTTGAAATTCCAGCCTATTTAGCCTTCTACTCCGTTTACTAAATTCTAAATGTTCTCAGCCAGAATTTGTTAATGAGTCTTTAACACATTGACTGCCGACTACGATATAACTCGTAGATTACGTTCCCTTCTAGGGAGCCAACTACGAGTTATCTCGTACTCACTAAACCTGCCATTTTTGTGTAGCTACGAATAAAATCGTATTATATCAGTGCTAATATCGATAAATGGCTTCTAGGAAAAGAACAAAAAGTCAATGTTGGCTTGCGTGGCCAGTTTTCTGAAAATTTCCGCGGCAGTCAACTTGTTAACTACTTGCAGGTTAGATTTCAATCAAAAGATCACATCTCCTTTAGCAAAACTTCTTAAATTTCCATACCCAAGTTTTGTATTTCGACCCTTAAAGTCTATTCTGTTGACAAAAAGTCACATTTCGCTTAGCAGGACTTGAGTTTCATATCAACTTATAGGCCCTTTGCTATTGTCTTAATTTCCACAGCCAAGATTTGTGTGTTGACTTTAATGGCTTTCGAGATGTGTTAAGGTTAAAAGGTCACATATCCTTTAGGAAGGACAGATAGATAGATGGGAAGTAATGGACCTTTAATCTTTTTTGAAACTTTAGAAACGGCTCTAGAAAAACATGTTTTTAAAAAGTGTAGCAAAACAAAGAAAATAATGAGAATATGGTTAAAGCAGGTCAAAGGTTATGTTAACCTAGAAACCCAAATCTCAGTATAATTTGCATGATAGAGCACTTTTTGTATCATTGCCCAGCTTTTGAAAGCTTGAGATCTCGATGTTTACGGGATGACTCTATAACTCGTCCCAGTAAAGTGAACTGGAAGAAGTTAACGCCAAGATACAGGCTTCCTATACGCAATAAGATGGTTTTCCAAATAATGAGCACAAAACAAGCCTACATAATGGCTTAGGTGTATGTCGATAGGCATGAAACTCTTGGTTGGTCTCCTCTCCTTCAAACTACCTTCCTACGTGCCTTAAATTTATTTCCACACACTCTATATAATTGAAAATGTTAAATTTTAAACTCCCCCTTTAATTAACAGAAATTCACTACCTTTACTGCTTCACCAATTTCCAACCATTAATAACCATTAGCCTGGCAAAACTCTTCATTAAACAATATCCTTTAGAAATTGACCATTTTCGGCCGATACAACCAACAACAACAAAATTTCAAGAATATATCCACACAGATACATACATACATACACATGTACTCCCATAGAGACCACAATTGTTTTATTAAAACAAGTATGACTCCTATGCCATGAATGAAAGGAAATGAAATATGAATAGAATGATGAAAATCCTTTGAGTGCCTCCAACTCCTTAACTGGGATTTAATATGATCAATTTAATAGGGAAACAATATATTGATAAACAAAGAATGCCACTCACTCAACCCTTTTTCGAAAATTCTAAAAGATTTTCTATCTGCACCCCTTTCAATAGGAATTTTCAAAATTTATTATTCATAGTGCGAGGCAACAAAGTTTTAAATTCAAAATTTAAGAATTTATACTCTTTCTTATACGACGAGCAAGTTAATATTTAAAATCAAGTGTTGCTTGTTTGCTAGCAAACAAAAGTTTATTACCACCTCCCCCTAACCCCTTAAACATCGGCCTACACTACTTCTAGGTTTTCTTTGCTTACATTGTTGTAACACTTTCACTTTCGAATGAAAAACGGCTGTAGAAGAGTTTAAACTGGAGTGAGGTTATGTTGAAGTGTGTATGTGCTTAAAGGAGCCTTATGCATGTGTTTGTTTTCTTGTGGTTTATTATTCACGCCTGAATTAATTGTAAATTAAAGTTTTCGACACAATCAAGCATTTTCTTACTACATCTTCGAAAAAAAGGCATGTTTTGAAAATTTATTGGAAACACAATATAAGAGAAATGTGACCAACTACATATTTGCAGACTAGGCGAGTTTAAAACTAATCTTTTCATTGTTATTAACATCCAGGGCCACGGGATCATGAAACGTCCTAAAATAAAAAAATAAATTAAGTTATGTGTACGATAATATTTTATTGTGTTGTTACGTTTTTACCTTTTTAAAAACGTTTAAAATATGAGTTCGTTGATTGCAAAAAAAAATAAAAACAAATATGTGTCTAGCTTCAATTAAACTCTTTATTGTTCGCAAAACTTTTGTGTGTCACCGTTTACAACTTGACGAATACAACAATAATTGCTTGTTCGCTATTCTCCTTTGCTTACAGCGCAGATCTTTTCAACGACGATCTTCAAACCACGACTGTTTTCTTCACACGCAACGCGTCTTCACAAAAGGCTGACTGAATTCTTACTACTCGTTGCCTGCTTTGTCTTGCCTTTTTATATGCTCACGTAATCAGTCTGATGAATGTTCTTGAAATCGAATGTTCGTGTCTTCGCCTTCTCGAGAACTCTATCGCGACTTCATTATTGTTTGTGTATTTTGTTCACATTTCTGTTTGTTGTTGTTCTGGTTGTTGTGTTCTCGCTTGCTTGTCTATCCCCTTTTCTTTCATACTGATGTTGTTGGTTTACGTGTAACAAGTTCGTTGTATTTGTTTGTGTAGCTTTTGCTCATTTTAATGTTAAACGATGTACACCGTTTCCATTTTCGTCACAATATTGTATTAATAAATAGGTTTGGAAGTTGCATACTCTTTTAAAAGGCGGACTATTTTTGGGAATACAAATGGATTAAGAGAGGATATTGGAATAGAAGTAGGAATTTTTGGTTCAAGAGTATAGTATTGGGAGCCCATGGGGGAACTATTGGGAATGTTGGTCCAAACCATGCCTAATGGAACCCAATTAGTGAACTGTTAAATTCCGGAGAAAGTAAAAAATTCTAAAGTTTTGTTGGTCCCGTCTCTCATATCATTTCCTTGCATTTTCCCAAACATGTAGTTTCTCATAAAGGATATTTCCTCTCATACACTCTCTTTCCTTTTTACTGTATTCATACTACTACGAAACTCTCAAAAAGAAATAAATATTATTTACTACATTGAATCTTAAGTTTTTAAGGTATTGAAAGGTTTCGTCTGTCTGCCTGTATGTAAATACTGTTTGAGGTCAGCCTATGTTCAGTAGTTCACATACAGTTTCTAATTCTGTTTGTTTGTTTGAATTTATTTCGTCACTTGGGAAAACTTTTCTTTTTTTTTTGTTTTTTTCGAAAACATTTTTCCTTTCTTCGATTTGTTGGCTATAATTGTTGCCATTTATACCGAAAGTGTAAGTCTATTCTGCAGAGAGAGCAAATGAGACAGAAATACAGAGAGAGAGAGAGAGAGAGAGAGATGCATGAGAGTATTTAGAATATTTCCAAAGTATTAGAAGCCAAAAGGCATTCAAGTGTGTATAAGACGATTACACATCATTTAACTGACTCCGATGGACTATAGCTGATAGGACACAATAATGGGTAAAATAATAACAACAACAGAAATATGGGAAATGGGGGAAAATGCTATTGTATTATTTTTCAATGCACATTTTCTTGTGCCCTTTTCACGAGTATTTCGTAGTCTCTTTCCAGATATGAAACTAAATTTTCTATTTTATAATTTATAAATAAAGTTTTATGATTATGTATTTTGAATTTCTAATAGATTTTACTTCTTACAACACAGTTATTGTCTTGTCTTTTAACATTTTTCAATAGAATTTATAAGAATTCAAGTGTGAAGAAATATTGTTTGAAAATTAAAAGTTGAAAACATAAAAATTAAAAACAATACCAAAAAAAAGAAGTGAAATGAAAGAATATTGCCATTGGATTTGAAATTTAGAAGAAAAAAAGTATATTTTTTGATTAAAGTTTATTTAAGGGGATACATTTCTATTTAAAAATGTAACATACTTTAATGAAAAATGAATCTACTTTTAGAATAATGTTTTTCTTACTAAACGAAAAGCATACTTTTAGGTTGATATCATTTAATATACATATTTACAGGTTTTTTACCCTACTCTACTCTTCTCTTTTCCCTAACTATTGTTTTTTTTAAGATTCTTGGTCTTTTTCTTCTCATACATTTAAAGTAAAATAAAAATTATGTGTGAAGAAAGTTTTTTTGAAAAAGATTTTTTAACGTTTTTACTGAGACAAAGTTAAAACTTTTATTTATCCAATAAAAAAGAAATAGAAAGAAAAAAGAAACATTGTCAACCGCAAAGCATTTTTATGAGATTCGTAACAGAAAAAAGAACTGCCAAAAAACTGTCTTTGTTTTAGCCAGTTTTGTTTTAAGACCAGACATTTATATGAAGTGTTTTTTTTTTTGGGCAAACGTAAGTCAGTTTAAGAATAACGTGTGATTTTCACTGGTTTTTTTTATTTAAAAGTCCTTTAGAAGCCAGTCAAAGGTACTAAAAACAAAAATTAAATTAAAGTTCAAGTGTTACTTTTAAGTATAGAATGAAAACAAAAAAAAAAACAAAGACAACAAAATAATGTGGTTAATAAAATTTGACCATTAAATATTTTACATAAATTTCTTCTTTTTCCAAGCTCATTGTTAATGGAAAACTTTTTGAAAATAAAATTTTTTTAGAAGAAAAAAAACGTGATTGAAATAGTTAAGCAGAGAAATTAAGCGCTTTGGAATTTAAAAAACTGCATACTTCGAGGTGTTACTTGGGATAATCAAAAATTAAAGCATACTTTTCAGGGTGTTAAAAGGAGTTTACGTAAAATACCTTTAATAACTGCTTCTTATCATTATTAATATAAAAAAAAAATTTTAATTTCTTTTAAATATTTTATTGGTATTGGTGTTGAAATCTAGAGATTTTCACACCCTTTTCAAAAACTAAAATTTATTTTCCCTTAAAAACAAACTCAAACACAAGGCAATTTATAAGAAGTTTTATAAAGTTTTCTTTTTTCTATAAAGAAATTAAACTTGAAGCAGGTAAACAATACCGCTCTCATCTATACATATGGGTTATTGCACAATGAATTCACAAGTATATTCTAAGTGTGTTTGAGCATATCTCGTAGTCATACACCACGATGTTATATTGCACCGCCTTTCTTTTCTCATTTCTGCCGTGAAGACCTTTATCTGACTGGAATGTTAAAATAACTCATATGGATTGCTCTACAACTTAGGGTGCTGCCTTATCTACCTTATCCTTCTCTTAACTTCTATCATTTATTCTAAGAAAACTGACCCATATGTTAACGCAAATGATTGAAATGCTGAGGGAACAACCCGGATGTTGGGTGTTGGTAAACAGGAAAATTATTAGCAAACAAGTTCAAACTTAATTTAAGGTTCAATACAATGAAGATCCTCCAAAGAAATACCCAAAGACCTAAACACACAAGAAAAATTATCTCTCTTCCCGGGCAATCCATATGTACATATGTTTACAAAGGTCTCTGTGTTTTAAAGAAATACCTGCGAAAATACTTTGACGTCAAGGAAAAATACTTATACACACACGCTCTTATACATTTACACAGCCATACATACATATGTATATAAAATCCTGTGGTTTATTAGATTTTAATAATTCACACGCAAACCTGTTTACTTATTGAATATACGTTACATTACGTTACGTTACATATCGCAACGTATCGTATTGTATGTTTGCAAAACACAAGACAAGACATTGATGTTGTCTGCCAAGGAACAAACGAACGTCTTACCAAGTAAAGTACTCTCTGACTTGCACAGCTCTAAGGAAACTTATTACAGTAACTTTTACCTGATGATGGCAAACTTTTTTGTTATTTATAAATAGAGAGAGCGAGACCCAAACAACATCAGCAGAGAGCAAAGAAAAAAGAGCAGCAGGAAAAAAGAAAGTTTTTAGTTTTCAAAACTATCAAAAATTATGTGTTTGTCGTCTTCGGTTGGGCTTGGTCTTAGGGTGTAGGGGAGTGTTGTTATCATGTGTTTAGGAAATAAAACACCTACGGGTGTGTTTGTTTTCTTAACTGGCAAAAATTACAAAATCACAATCACAATCACTACAGCTATGTATGTGAATGCCTCTTATGAACACTTAAGAGAATTGATTTTACATGTTGTAGCAACACTTTCTTCCATAGCATAAATAAAGAACATAAAGAAATCAAAGCATACTTCAAGGAAGGCTAACAAGAGATGTTTGAAGAAAATTTATGACCACATAACTTTATAAAATTAATAAGAAGTTATCAATAACAGAAAATACTTTTTAATTGAAAGAATCTAAAATAAATGAAAATGAAATTGAAGCAAAAAAATGCAAAAATTAAAGCATATATTAAGGCAAACAACATTAAAATTTACAATTTAATCATAGTTCTTTTTGGACAAAGAAATACAAGGTTCATTTATTTAATTGACCAAGAAACTGAAAATTAAAAGTGTAAATCCCATTGTAAAAGCAAAAAACTATTAAAACAATTGCATACTTTTAGGTACACAATATGAACTGTATTAGCAATTTAATGATTTCATTATTTCTTAGTAAAAACCATTGTTTTAAAACAATTTTTTCCCTTGACTGCCCAAGTAATTGTCATTCAATTCACATTTTTTATTTTCTAATTAATTTCCTTTCCCTTTCCAGAATTTTTTTCTGCCATAAAAACAGTATTAATTTTCAATTTTCCCACAAAGTAAAGTCAAAAAAATGTTCAAGCTATTACTTCATTAGCCAGGGGTTTCCTTTTTTCTGCTTTTCTGGCCTACGAACCTTAAAATTTCTTTCCCTAACCTGCCATAAAAGCAAAATACAAAAAGAAATAGAACTATGGCCTCTCTCTACTCAAATATAAACGTGACATTATTAATTAAATATGCTGATAAGGTCATAAGCTGTTTATATAATAACAACAAGAACATGAAAATGTTGGTGGGGGTGGGGGTGTGAGTGTTAATTTAAGCTGTAAATTTCACGCTTGATTGGCAACACTTACCGTGAGTGAGTAACTTTAATGATGAACACAGCAGCACTGGTTTAAATTACAAATCAATTAAAAAAAATTGTGTGGCAAGAAAAGAAAAAAAAGAAGAAATTTATTCACAACAATTAAAACGTTATTGATACTTGTTAAGGCGGCTAAAATTTCATTTAAAAAAGAAGAAAAAACACGAAAAAAATTCCAATTTCACCACCATTTGTTGTCGGTCTTTCTAATTTTTTTAATGGCCCAAGATTTTCTTACACAGCCCCTTGAACAAAAAAATGTATTTCAAGTGATTGTTTTTTTCTTTTATATTTTCGGAGCGCTGCTCTTTTGATGTCAGAAAAAAAAGTTCAAGCTATTGCTGTTGTTGTTGTTGTTATTATTGTTTAAACATCAAACGGAAGTGTGTTCTGTATTGTTAACAAAACGTCTTATTGACACTTTGGCTTTTCCTTTTCGGTTTTGGTTTCATTTATTTTCTCAAGTGGTTTTTAATGAAGCCTTAACGTATACAATGGACTTATTGCGATAGATTTTTACTTTATATGGATTTAATAATTTAAAGAGAGAAGAAAGATTTAAAAGAGCAGCATATGATGCAACTTATGCAAAAACTGAAAAGATTTAAGCAGCCATGCCTTCTTAAAAAGGGGCTTTAAATAAAGCCTCAATGCATACCCGATTCTTTCGAGGATTTTTTGAAAAAGAGAAAGAAAACTATGTAGTTATACCACAATTTATATTAAAAAACGGCATTCAAATATTTCCTGATCTTTAACTCTTGCTTATTTTACTTAAATAGCCTTCAATAGCCTTTCCTTAAAACCTTTAAGCATACTTTATACATTTAAATGTTTTAATTTTATCTATTGTTTTGCCTACTTTTAGGCAAAAAGTCGTCGTCATATGGCCATATATCAAGACATTTCATTTGCAGTCGTAACGCACGTTACGGAAGTTGTTTAAACCGATTATCTTTGCTAGCCACCATGTACTCTGTCTTTAGGTATTGCCTTTAAATGAAAATATTAGAGAAATTGAATTGGAAATCGTAATTGGAGGGCGTGCTAAAATTTCCTCTCTTTCTTTTCTTTTTCACAATACAGAACATTTATTGTATACTTTATGGCGTTGAAGACTAAATTATTGTACGTTTGCCAAAAAAAAAAAAAAAAAATAGAAAAAGAACAAAAAGAAGAAAAACTTATAGAATTGAAAACCATAGTAATAGAGATGATAGAGTTTGAATATTAAGGCTTGTATGGTAAAAGAAAATTTCAAAACGGAAAACGGAAGGGGGCCATTAAGTGATGCCAATGATTAAAAACCTAAGAAAGGCAATTTATAGATTTACACACTAAAATAGAGAGAGAGAGAGAGAGAGAAAAAATCTATTGAATCTTGTTAAAAACTTAATGGATTTCGGCTATAAATCAAGTTAAGGCATGGAATAGTATGTACAAAGTAAGCTTAAAGTAACTAAAAGATAAAAATTGAATATTTTTTTGTTTAAAAACAAATTCTTTAAATATGCATATTCATGTGAAACTGCCATCAGCTGTTTTAAATACACACACAGCTGTCAAAATGACAGTTGAAACAACATTTCTTTTGAGTAACTGATAAACTTGTTTCGTATTAAAGTTTTTCTTTATTCGGGGCGTTGTATGTTAACCACTTCACTTAGATGCGTTGCAAATACTTGATGTTTCTTAACTTCTGTTTTTAGTTTCGTTTTTTTTCTTCTTTATATTTTGATAGAAAATTCCTTCTCAGGCATATGTAACTCATATGGTCTGTTAAAAAGTTTTTCTTCACTGGCATTTTACACTTTATAAAGATTGTTTTCTTTGTTATTTTCTTCTTACATATTTTTTATAAAATGTTTTCTTAAGCAGCATGTTAAGAGTTTGAGCAGAATTTGTTTCCTTTCTTTCTCTCGCCCCCTTTTTTGATATACGAATACGAAAACATATACATAACAAGTGTCAGTGTTATGATCTGTTTAGTTTTTTAATTCTTTTATTTCATTTTTTCAGTTTAAAATACCCGAAATACAGCCTGGATTTTTAAATCCTTAATGCGTGCAAGATTCCTTAAAATTTCTTATACAACATCGGTTGAACGCCTTAACTTATGCTTCATTTTTTGAATATTTTTGTTCAATTTGTAAAATATCAGAAAATTCGTTTTAAATATTATTTCTGGTAGTTTTTTTAAGATAATCTGTTCAAAAAAATTATACCAATTGAATATAATAAAAAATTCTCTTTGGCTGCCTTACATTATGCTTTGAATTATTAAAAAAATGTAGAAAACTTGGAGAGTTCGATAGCTTGACGCTTCTAGTCAGCTAATCCGCTTGACACGTTCTTCGAATGTCATTATGTTCCCCGGACTCAAAGCAAATAAGACGGATTTTAATTAATCCAGCACTTTAAAGTATGCTGCAAAATTTTTACAAATGTTTTATATTATAACTTTATATTATTGCCTATATGTTTACAGTCTTCAGTCCTGTTTCCTTAACCCTGAAAACTATGCTTTCATTTTCTTTTTGGCAAATTATTAATCCTCCTTATGGTTTGCTACAATAACAATTGTTTGAGTTATCATAAATTAATGAAAAGTAAATTTATTTAAACCACCACTTTACTTTCACTTTGCTAACAAATTCAATGTCATTGTCAGATTTAAGAAACAATGGCTAAGAAATCCTAAAAGTAGACCGCAAATAATTATCAAGGGCAAAAATATTTTTCGTTTAAAACGATTAAAGACTTTATATGATAAAATATGTTTAACAAAATAATTAAAGAAAAATAATTAAAGATTTATAATAATAAAAATCAAAACCTACTTTTAGGCGATTTGAAAATTTTTTATAAAATCAAAAGCTTAATTTTTGATTTCCTTTAAAGAAATAAATATTTCCCTTAATAAATATTTTTATTATTTAAAGAAATAGCTGTATTCATATTAAAAGTCAACATTTCATTTAATTTTCAACTGCATTTACTTTATTTCCTATTAATGCTGGGCCAATATCAGCAACCCCAAAGCCAAAATTTCTTGTTTAAACAATTCCTTCTTTTGGCTTTTGTCTCAAAAAAATTACAAATTCCCACTTTTCTTTTACTACAGCATTTTTTAGTGTTCCCTTACTCCTCACGCCAAAAAGTATGCTTCAGTCTGTTGAAATTGAAATTGGAGTTATTGTAAGAAAATAAATTCCATTATTTGTTACAAATGTTGCAAATAATCATAATAGAAAAGAAATACGCACAGAAATCCTTGGCTGAAATGTAAATATAACGAAATTAATCTC
The DNA here is from genome assembly GCA_936449025.2 of Sarcophaga subvicina. Classification (NCBI taxonomy): domain Eukaryota; kingdom Metazoa; phylum Arthropoda; class Insecta; order Diptera; family Sarcophagidae; genus Sarcophaga; species Sarcophaga subvicina. The sequence goes on along the minus strand of OW388080.2, from coordinate 1,530,666 downwards.
TAAGGATTTGAAAATACGCTATTGAAATATGAAATGAAAATGACATAAACATAATTTTAGGCAGCAGACAAATGGGGAGCATAGCGAATAAGATTTTTAATTTCTTAAACAAATATTTGTTGGACACTTAAATTATTACACGTCAATACATTTTACATTTTTGTTTTTATTTTTTAAGAAATTGAAGCAATAATAAAAAAATTTAAAAGAAAGAAAGCATATTTTAAGGGTTCTCTCAAGGTACGGGTATATTAGGTAAATAAGATATGTTTAAACAAAATTCGTTATTAATATATCACGAACATAGAGTAATATATTGTTTTAAAATACCTAAAAGTATGCTTTAATTTTCTAGTATAGCGGGAATTTTGCTTAATTGCAGCACTTGACTTTTTTCGCCTTTACATTTTTTTTATTTTCTGTTTTAATATTTGAAAACCCTTCAAATATTTCTAAAAAAATAATAAAACTACAGTTATAGAGATTTCACCGTTGCCTATTTTTAGGCTTAACAAATATTCATTATTTTTTATATATGTTTTCTAATGGCAAAAAAGTCAATAAAAATTTACAAACTTTTCTAATATTTTTCAGCAGATTTTTAATGAAAATAGTTTCATGCCAAAAAAAATAACCAAAAAAAATAAAATAAAGAAAAAAGTGTACAGAGAGGCTGAGTTAAGCACTTTAACAAATATTGACTGGCAAGAGAGTAAACAAAACAACAGCAACAACCCACATGAAATGCTGTTGTTGCCTGAGATGATATATAGGAATTCATTTACAACTCATCCATATGGATGAAATGGATATAAAAAAACATGAGTCTAGATTTAAAGTAGGTCGTTTCACCACTATATTCGTAGATAAGCTCTCTGCCATGCCTTACGAAGCAAATACCCCCGCCCTTATAAAGAGCCACAGTTAAACTCAAGTACTGTAGCTTACTGCTAACAGTGTGTTCTGCAAGTCAAAAGTGGTTTTTGATGCAAAAAACAAAAACACCAACAATAACAAAAATAAAATCGTTTTGTAATTAGCTGTAGAATGTTATACGAAAAAATTGCATATATTTAGGCGCCTTTTAAAAGAAAAATTGAATATTTGATAAAGATTTTGTTGAGTTAACAAATAATGTTTAAAAATATAAACAAAACATATGCAAAATTATATATTTTAAATGCATGCCGCATTTTTTAGCAAAAAAAATCCTTAGAATAATCCCAAAAGCATTAGCATTATTAAAACACTTAAAAAATAATACCAAAAATATTTTGTTCGAATTCTGTGCATACTTTTATGTACTAGGCCTAAGTATATGCTACTATTTTGGACATTATGTATGTATATTTCAAATTGTTGCAAATTTGCAGAAGGTTCGCCTTCTTATAACATTGAATATAGTCAGGCGAACTTCTTCCAACAGATCGCTCCACTATTTTTCTTAAGCTTATCAACCTTATGGATGCAAGATATGCTTGATCTTTCCAAAATCCTAGCGAAAGACCAGGCAGTCTATCATTGAAAGTGTTTTGCGGTAAATCTGTACGTGCGATTGGCGCACCTCTCTATAGGTTGGTTAAGATTCCAGCTTAAAAGACACATCCATTTGCACATCAGTACAACGATCTTTGCAATTTGTTTGGATATACAATGGAGGGAATAAGGTGACGTATTTTTTAATATTTCCCTAACCTGGATTCATTGTCAAAGTTTTTTATTGTCATGGTTTCCTGGTTTTTGATTGCACTTTTAGGTGTTTAATTTATGGTTTTTTGAACTCTTTCTTCTTTTTCCAAAAATTTCTTTTTAAACTCTTGGGTTCTTTTTTTGGCATTCAAAACCAATATGTTGGTTGTTCTACCGATTTTCGTTCTTTTGCTGTTTCTTTTTTTGCTTTGCGACAAAAAACTTGTAGTCTACTTTGCGGCTGTTATTTTCAATATTTTATGAGTAAAAATTTGTTGTTGTTATTGTATTTGCTGTTATACTATGCGTTAACACCTCTAGACGACGTTTTACACATGGTTTATGGCTGTTGCTGGCTGAATTTAATAGGAGAAGAAGAGCAACAGCAACGTTACCTTTCTCGAAAACACTTGTTTCAAGGAAACGGAAGTGGCAAACTAAGGTTATATTTTCCTTTAAACACTTTGAATAAACACACATACACACACAAATACACATTATCCTGTTGCTTTTTATTTGTTTAAAAGAGAAAAGGAAGCATTAGAGAGCGAGTGTGTAAAGGAGAGACGCTTTAAACTTCAATATGAAAACAATTGTATAGGTTTTGTTGTTGGTATAAATATTGTTGTTATTCTCGTTGTTGTTTTATTTTAAAAAAAGGTGTAAAAGGCAATGAAGCATTGAATTATTATAGCACAAGTATTAGCATTAGTATTAGTATTGCAAGGTCTCTACGCCTAGAAGTAGATTTATTTCCCTGGCAACTTAATAAGTTTAAGTGTTTGTGTATTTCTATATACCTATACACGTACATATGTTCGTTTGCATTTCTAAAGAAAATATTGTATAGAAAATATATCTCAAAACGACCGACACAACATCAATGAGGCAAAAATTAAACAACAATACAAAAGATTAAGTACAGATTTGGGACTTTATCTGCTTGTGCCATAAATTGGTATTTAAGGATACCCCACAAATAATGACAACAACACCAACAATAACAACAATAACAATGACAATAAAAACTTGACAAAAATACACAAGAAAACAAATAAAACTACATTAATATATAGAAAGAGGAAGACGTCATATGGGTCATGCCACACATATAGGGTTAGCTTGAGCTAGAAACTTAAACTTTGTCCAGGATATAGGCTCCTAAAAGATGGAAGAAGGCCTACATAGGATAAAAGAGATTATTTTAGAGAATATTTTAATTCGAACGCACTATGCCTCAGGAATACTACAACAGTAGTCAAATGGTTGAATGACCTGTAGTAGCCCTTGACCAAGACTTAAAACTTGGGGCAAATACTCCAATAATAGCCAAGTTTAGTAAAAGCCCACATGCTAGTAACACTATAAAGGGCTAAACATCAAAAATAATGCCACTTTAATAGAAATTTCCTCTTACTTCAATACTAAAATACCCTTCCATGTGTGCTTATATTATGTTTGAATTGCTTTAACACTGAAATGACCCACATATTGTTAAGCACTCATATATTTATTGCTCTCATACACTTATTGCGTATATGTGTGAATGTTATTCGTTTGTTTTTTCTCCTCTCTCAATGTTTTATTTGTTGTGTTTAAAAAACTAGAATAAAAGTTGTTAAGGTATTAGTGGCCATGTGTTTGCCGGACTCTCTCTCTCTTTCTCTTAAAACGATAATGCTTTAAAAATAACGGAGTATGTGAGCACACAAAGTGTGTGTTTATTACTAAAAGTGAGTTATTGTTGTTGTCACTGTCGTGGTTATATGTGGTGGTGCTCCTACACACATCTGACTGTGTATGTGAGAGTGGGTTTTCTTTTTTTTATCTGTTTTCTTTATTAGCAAGTACTTCAAGTGCTCTTTGTCGCTTTGTTGTGTCTAAATGCAGAGCTGTATAGTTTTCATTATCAATATATTTCCTTGTTATTTTTTCGTTTTTTGTCGTTCTTTCTTCTTACACGTCTTGTTATATTTCTTTTTAATAGATATTTGTTTAATATGTTTGTTGTACAAAGAAAAAAAAAGCGAAAACTTTTCTGTTGTTGTGTTATAAATTGTTCCTTAACATCCTTGTACTCCACGGCAAACGTTTTGTAAGTTTTTCTTTTTGTCTTTAGCCACAATTACATGATGTTTCTTACGAAAGCAACCAATTTTTTCTTTATACGTATTTACCAGCAAAAAAAGTTTTACTTGCTCTATCTCTCCAGTTTCAAATACAAACCAAGATTAATTGCAAATGTTGTTCAAACATATGTTTTCGTTGTTGTTGCCCTTGAGGTGTGTGCTGGAGAGCAGAAGAAGAGGGTTTGCTTCAGGCAAAACTTTTCTTAAGAAATTCGTAAATGAATTGAATAAATAAAGAAATTGCCAATTAAATTATGAGGCAGAGCTGACAATGTACAGGTAAAGTTTTCAATACAAAGCAAAGAGAAGGGGGATTGGATATAAAAAATTGCAGGCATTTTCGTGGATTTGTTTAATAAGTATTAAACCAACAACAACATTACTGTCGTTGGAAAAGATAAGATTAAAAATTTGCGCAATTCTTTAACAATAACCCATAATTCTATGTCGTTGAATATAATTTTTTTCAGACATTATTTGCTGACAAACATTTATATTAATGAAGTCCTCTTGCTTTTATTCTATAACCTCAGACATAATATTTTTCCTTCTTTTTTGTTTGAATTTTTACTTTAAGAAATTCTTTACTAACTCCTAACCACCTAAAGGTTTAATCTTCTGAGGAAAATACAGTGAAAGCTTAATTGTGGTAAATTACTATAATACGTTTTGAATTTTGTCCATCTTTACTAGTTTCCACTGTTCATTCATTCACATATGCTTAGTTTTCCCATATGCTTTTAGCATTTTTATTTTTCCTTGAGATTCCATCCTATGCTACTCAAGTAACATTTCGTTGTGGAAGTTGTAAGAAAAAGTTTGTATATGGTTTCTCAGGTATGTCTGGGAGAAAGTGCATAAGTTATTTTCATAATGAAGCGAAAAACACTCATCATAATCATTAATAAGATTTATAGATTTCGAAGAAAAACTACAAAGAATGGTTAAAGCAGACGAAAGACAAATAAGCTACGGGGAGAAGGTAAAAATAATAAATTTTATTTAATAATTAAGTGAAAATCAACACAATAGAGTTAATTGACGCAAAAGAAAGGCGAAAAAATTTTTTAAAAACTATTGGTATGAAGATGTTGTGTCAAAGTTTTTAATATTTTGATTCCTTTTTATTAAATATAGTGGAGTTAACATGAATATTACTTGTGAATTAATTTATTCATAAAGAAGCTTTAATTAAAGGCATCTGGTTACTCTTTTTTTTCTAATCCTTTTGAGTGAAAACCACCTGTATTTCATTTATTTTATTGTATTATTAGCTCATTTTCCTTATTATCATTATTATTATACTATTACTCTAATGCTGTAGTTCAGCGAATCCCAAACTCGGTTTTTCTCATTTAACAGTAAATTACAGAAAAGAATATGATCACAACATTAGTAGTAAAAACTGTAAAAAAAATTGCCAAATACCTCTTCAAATATTTTCAAGCCATTGTTTACATTTCCCACATAAGCACCAACAGTTCTACTTCTGATTTTTAGGAGATTAGAAGTATTTAGTGGAGAGTAGCAGGAAAAACTCACATTAATAGAAGTATGTTATGCCCAAACATTTTATTTCTTTTAATTCGTATAAAACAACAATAATAATACTTTAACATAACTGTTACTCTCACTCTCTCATCCTGCTCTCTCAATAGCAATGTATACTATACTGCTTCATATAATAATACATACGATAATAACAGAGAATAAAACTAGTTTTAGTGTATAAGCACTACACTCACACACTGGCAAGAGTAAGAGTATAATTCCTGTTTCTTTGCTTTTGATTACTTTATTATTGTTGTTATTAACGCTAAATAACAAAAGGCATAATCTTATTCAAGGAAGTACGAATACATATGAATGTGTGCATGTGTATTTATTTGTTTGTTTACATTAAGAGTATCAATACTCTGCTTATCTGCTCTCAATTTATTTATTTTTTTCTTTTTTTTTTGTTCTCGCTTTTATTATGATTGTTTATTACAACAACAATACAGAGCCCGTTATAAGAGATTATCTTAAAGAAAACATATGCAATTACAATAAAAAAAGAAATAAAGGTGTGTGTATGTGTGTGTGTGTAGGTGTGTGTATAAGTAAAAGAAAGAGTACGTACATATGTGTTTTTGATAATCATATAAATCATTTTCAATTTCTTCTCTTGATTTCTTTCTTCTGTTTTCTTTTTTTTTTCTTCTGTTGTATGTTTATGTTGTTGATTTATAGTGATTGTTTCTTTTCAGTTAATATCACTGTTATTGTTGTTGTTGTTATAAGCAGAGTATTATTAATACCGTTTCTTTCTTTTTTCTTTTTGCTATTCAATATAAATCGAGTTATTATACGTTCATTCTTTATGTGCGTGTGTAACAATAAGTTGTAACTCAATGTATGTATGTATGTATGTATATGTACATATGAATGTGTAAGATATAATGCCTATAAATCATTGAAATGATTAAGTGGCGCCTTGACTATAGATAGTGGGAAATGAGAGAAGGAGATAGAAAGAGAGTTAAGAAATGATAATTTAATAATGTATTAAGAGAACAGCTCTGATAAACAATCAATATTGAGAGTGAGTGCTAAAAGAAATAACACCATAACAATGAATCGTACTGCATACTTTAAGGCGGGTTTTTATAAATATAAGTGTTTTTAAATGATTTCTCAATGAAAAAGAGAGTATAGTAAGCGGTTTTTTAATATAAATTAAAATTAAATACTTTTAAAAATACTTTAAATTATTTAAAAAAGTTTTATAAAATTATTTAAAATAAAATATTATTTATTTTAATTTTTTTAAGACTTTCTTACTAACTTAACTTAAATAAGTCAGTACATTTACGTAATTTTTAGAACTCTTGCTACTTTTAGGCTATTTACTTCTACGTACTGATAAGGTGGTTTATGAAATCATTGCCTGCTTTTAGCCTGTCCTTGTAAAATTTAACTTATTATTAAACTAATTTACTTTTGATTATAACACTTGTATCAATTTTAAATTACTTGTTATATTAGAGGTGAAAACCTCCTTTCTTTTTCTCCATCTTCTTGCAAATATGTACTTAAGAGTCAATAATGATACTGTTACCACGCGTTATAATAGCTCGTGCTGGTTAATTAGCAATATAATGACAAAATATGCTGACAACACATGCATAAGTACAAAAGCTGAGAAGAAAAAAAATCATGCTGGTATTCTTAAGGGAGAGATATTTTAACCTTTTGAATAGAATTTTTTAAATGAAAACTATATTTCCCGAGCACAGGTTTTGAAAGAATTAATCTTATAAGTTTATTAAATATGCTTTAATGACATTTATTTATGTTTTGCTTTTATTTTCAACTCATATAAGTAAATTTACTAAAGCTCTTACTCCTTTTCTTCCCTTTTTTGCCTTTTTTGAGTGTTTAAAAATAAATTATTGTGCTGGCATATGCGTGGCTGTTGGTGTTTAATAAAAAAAAAGTAAAGTATACTTTTAAGAGCCAAAACGCGTAAAACTAAACTTGTTTATTATGCAAATACTTAAAAATGCATAAGATTTTTCACGTGTGTGTTATAATAATGCTAATAATTATGTTATAAAATATAACATTATCATTAGGGATTTAAGATTTTCAAAAATTATGAGCATGTAAGCAAGAATTTTAATTTGTTTTGTTTATTAGCAAAACCAATTTAATTTCTTTTTATTACATTATTTTTATTACCTCTGTTATTTATTTAATAAATCAAATATTCACAATTATTGTATACTCAATGCTATAAGGCTTCATGTTTTCAAAAAAAAAGAAAAAGGAAAAAGTTATGCTTTAAAAAGTTTCCTTAAAACATATTCAAATGAATTTTTATGTTCAATTGTTATTGCAGATGTTCTCTTTTTTTTTCTAAATGTAAATAAGTAAAGTACGTGTACTTGTACTTCTTAGTAACCAAGGTGAAAAATATATGTATACTTATACTCCTACACAAACATACATACATACATACATAAAATGTATAAAATTTTTGCTGTGTATTGCGTTACGCTATTGCACTCCATCACTTTAGCAGACAGACATAACATTAAAATTTTATTTTAATGTCATCGAGCGCTGATTTACTACACGTTTTCTTTAAGAATCTATAGGTAAAAATCGTTCATAAATTTCTATACGTATAATGGCAAGAGAGGGCAACAAAAAGTAAGAGCATCTCTATAGCAGAGGAGTTATTACCAAAAGTACATGCTTATTGGCAAGAAGAAGAGAAACAAAGTTTTTCATTGTGGGGAAAATATTAAATACACTGAAGGAAGTTTTTTAACTCAAAACAGTGCATACATTGTGGCGTTTACATTAAAATTTGTTGCATACTTTCAGGGGCAATACACGAATTAATTTTATGTAGCCAAATTGGAGGAGTTTATTGTGAACCTTAAGATATATTGGAGATCCACATACATATATCTGAGGTATTTAGACTCTCAGGTTCATTGTGATACTATGAGACCCTAATTAGAATAGATCTTCCCACTTTAGAATAAGGATGCAGTCTTTACAAGGCCCAAAATACTCTACAGTTTGAAATCTCCGTATCTAAAATCAAAATGGGAAAATAATTGCCTGATTACCCTGTAGTTACTCCTAACAGCTGATGATTTATTTTTCTTCTTTTATTTTTTTGTTGCATACTTTTCGGGCTTTTAAAAGGATTTTTATTTTAGTAGTCAAGCAGGTAATGTGTTCGTATTTTAATTTGATGGCGACTTCTAATTCCATTTTCAAACGTTTTTCTCTGTGTATTTCAAAAATTTCCATTCCAATATCAAATTTACTATGGATTCTTTTGGTTGCTTTTCTTTTTCTTCTTTGGTTTTTTCCAAGAAAGAAACATAATTTTAATAATATTTTATTGCTTCGTATTTCGTTGTTATTGTCGAAAGATAGGTAATAATAATAAGAGGAACAACAACAAATAAAATGATAACCAAAGGCAGAAAAAAAGTGAACAAAATTTGTACGCGTTATTCAATTCCAAACTTGAGCATCATCATCATCATCATCATGAACACCGTTGCCGACGTTGTTAGCATCAGCATCAGCATCATTACGAAAATGCAATAGACATGGGTAGTCTGAGTGGTTAGAGAAATTTATAGAAAATATTCTGCTGTGTTAAGCAATAACAATTTAAAACGCTAAATTAGTCACAAAACAGACAAATAGACAAGAAATTTCACAAAAAAAAAAAATTTTGAAAATATCTAACGAGACCGGGAAAAACCGAACCGTACGTCTGGCAAATAATGAAATTTTTGCTTTGTAATGTGGCAGGGAATAAAACCCCACTTTAATTACTGACAATTACTTTATTTATTGTTATTATTACTAGTTGTTGTTGTTGTTGTTGTCGATGTTGTTGTTAGAGAAAAAGAAGGTAAAAGGAAACCATAATAATAGGAAATAAGAGTTTTTTTTCTAATGAAAATAAAAATTTATTGAGAACAACTATTGATTGTGATTTACTTCGTTTGTTAAGTTTTATTATTTTGAAAAGCGAGGGTTTTTGGCTACTTCAAATAGGTTCAAAAGGAGCTGCTAGATGTTTAATTTTAATAAAAATAAATTCGATAAGAAAGAAAGGATTTCCTTGCCTTTTCGATTTGAGCGCTGTCATCAAGAACAGCATTTTCAGTTACCATACTCCTAGGCAACCATCTGAATAGACGTAAAGCCTCGATATCCATGGTGCCAAGTCAATGCTCTGGATTTGGTAGCAACAGTACCTTCAGTACAGAGCAGAGATCAGCAATGAATCGCTTTTTCGCTACTCATCAGCACTCATGCAATTTTGAGTATGAGTGAGTCAACGGTATTGAAATCCAATTACTTTGATTCATTCGTATTCACTACACCATTGATTTATAAGTACATATAAGTTGCAATGAGTATGAGTACAACGTTGACATGAAACTCATAACATTCGAACTATGTTTGATTCATACGCCAACTCATTCAGATTCATAAATTTGGAAAGATACTTATAAATGATTCGAGTGATTCGAATCATTCATCAAAATTTAAATTAGAAAGAAGAAAGACACATAAACAAAAAAGACAAAGACAGCAAGGAGAGCAAACACACAACCTTCATGTGAGTATTGTAGTGTTCGTACGCGAATCATACTTATTTTGTGATTCGTGTATGCGATGAGTCGTGAAGAATCCAAATCAATAACATCGTGCGTATTGTTAAGTACGAGTACCATGAGTATTTCAAAGTTTGAGTATGAGTAGGATGGGTATGACATTTAAATAAGTATGAATGCGTATAAGTATCGGAAATTATAAGTATGATTCGAGTCTACTCATCGTTTTGAATACTCATTGCTGACCTCTGGTACAGAGTATAAGTTCTTCACTTTAAAAAGTCGCAGTGTTTGTTTTACAGAAAAGTTCAAACTCATTGGCAGCAGGATTGCTAGAGTCGACTGAAGACGTATGGAAAAGAAGAGGACTGACTCGCTTCTGGCCTTTAAACGTACGGCCATCCATCACACAATAGGGATTCTTATTGGCCACTGACCTTTTGGTAGGCACGCCGAAAGACTTGGCATTCCGCAGGTGCTGTAGGTCTATGGAGGACGAAGAGACTGTCTTTCACCTCATGTGTTAGTGCCCTGTTTTTGTCATAAGTAGACTGAGACATTGCCTGACATCCTTGAAAATCTTATCAGATTCTTCAATGCAATATAAAGGAATTTTTGATTTTTTTTGTTGTTAATTTTTAAATTGAATTTTCTTATTATTTATGTTTCAAGCTTAAGGTTCACTCAACTTATTCCAGTTTAAACAGTGTTGATAATGTATTACAAATTCCCTAAATACCAAAAAAATAATGAAAAAAATAAATTCTTTCATTTTTTTCTACCTTATGATCAGGCCTAAACATGTTTAAAAACAATTTTTATTATTAGAAAAAATTACTTGACATCTACATACATACATACATACATACATACGATACATTGTATATAAAACATAGCCAAGATGCTAAAAGTTATCTTAGCAAAAATATACTCAAGGGGAAGGCATAAAGACGATATCATTTAAACATACTTAAAGGCAAAGAGGCAAAGCCAGCCATAGAAGGCTAAAGGAAGGCGGCAGATGCATACATATGTATGTATGTATTTACATATACATGTATACGTATGTACTCGTATATAAGGTGTTGACAACATTTAGAGCGATTTTTTTAATCATCATTAACAATAATTCAAGAAATACTTTTAATTTTCTTCTTCTTCTTCTTTTTATTTACACTACGAGTTATAAACGTAAAAGGCTTTAAAAGCGTTGAGCATTAGAAAATATCTTTGACTGGAGGATGGAGTAGGTATCTGTGAATAAAACATTTTATGATTCCGCTCTCTTATACTGAAAGGGTGTTGTGGGTGGGGTATGGAGGTTTAATGTTTAAAGGGAAATACAAATATTTGTTTGTAATTGAAAAATATCTTTTAAAAAACGAAACGTTACTCCATAATCTCCCTTTTTTTCTTCAGTTTTTTTTTTCAAGATATTAAATGTAGAAACAATGGAATTATAAGCACTCAAGTGTGTTATTTTAAGATTTATGGCAACACAAAAACACAAAACAAGAAAAAAAACGAAGGAAAAAAAGCAAAGAAAATAAAATAATTTACATTAGAGGTTTCTTGTGTTTTTTGTTTTTTTTCCTTCGCTTCTCAGCCAGCTTTTCATTGAGAAATAAAACAATTTTTTGTAATTAATAAATTTTTTCCAAGAAAAAAAAAAACATCCTTGGAAAAGGACGAGTACGAGAATGAGGTTTCCTATGCTGTTAAAATAAGTTTACCACCAGCCATAAAGAAATGTTAGAAGCACCCGCAACCGTATCAAACGGAAGTTTTTGGCCATAAATAAACCTGATTGTCATTAAAAAATTATCATTAAAGCATTTGATAATTAAAAAAAAATATAAGAAAGAAAGATACTTTTTCTATCCCGAAATAAAAATAAATTTCATCGGTTTGATAATTTTTAACTTCTTCTTTATCTTCGCCTGTGTTGTAATATATCACTGTGACATCACAGTCACCAAACGTGTGTCGTAATTTAAAAGTAATCAAAATTAAAATTAATAAATTACAATCTATTTATAATCATTTAATGAAATTATGAATGGGAAATCACTTTTTTATTTGAAAAAAAAAGGAAAACTTAGACACAAACCTCTTACTTTTCCAAAAGAGGTATATTGCATCACTGCAAATGGCACCACAAAGATTAGGTTCTGCAACCTTTTTATCAGTTTTTCACATCAATAATGGAAACCGGTAAATGGAAATTCAATTCGTTTTAAAAATATTCTTTAATCAAAATGAATTCACAAGACAATTTAGTTAATTGGTCTCATTATAATCCTTTAGTCAAAATTACGACCCTAGTTTTTCACATCACCCATGTTGTGTGTAATAATTTTATCCATAAGCGGCGAGACCTACATTCATGAACAAAGGTTATCATCTATATGACGTTCGAAACGGACTTAATGACAGCCTGGCAGAATATTTCGCTACAGAATAGACAGACACTGCAGTGATCTGTATAAGTTTCAGATATCCAGATCTTCTGCACTACATCCCCTTTTTTTCATCCAACGTATAACCGTCAGTGTATATATTCTGATTATCAAGATCGCAAAATGGCGGAAGCACGTGAAACGTTGTTCTTTTTTTAGAAACTCAAAAAAAATTTAAAATTTGAATCGCTAAACCTTTACAAATCCCACTGTTGCTCAATCTATTGAAAAAAAAACAGTTTGTATGTGGAGTTAAAAAAAATCAATTAAAATTTATTAGAGTTGATATGATTTGGCTGTTAACGTGTCATCACCAGCAGGCATACAAATGCTACAAATCCTCACACATATTGCATTGAGGTCTCCCACATGCCCTGTTTTTTGCCTTTGCAAAATGATTTTTTAATAGAGAGACAAGGCTTAAAACAAAAATTTGCATCAGATTACATATTTCTATTGTATTGTTGCTTTAGATGATATTGCGATGATTGTTGTTATTGCTATTATATCATCCTTCTATGTATGTACATACATATGTGTATGTGTATGTCTGTAAAGATAATTATGCATATTGCAAATGATTTTTCAATTACAATTACGATTACGATTACACATTACATTGATATGATGATACACTCCAAACCCGTTAAAATCTCCAACCCTTTCTAAATGCATTGCCTGCACAAAAAGGGGTTTAAAGTAGCAAAACAAAAAAGTGCAATTCGTACAAAGAGTTGCCATTGCAATTGAATTTAAGTTCTACCACAAAAAAGTTGAAAAATTGTTACTTTTTAATGCCTAAAGGTAACACTGTTTATACGACATACGACCACTACCACTCAATATTCAATGTTTAAGTGTTACCTTGTACTCGCCTCTCCTTCTCTTTAGTATGCAGTAGCAAGTGAAAATGACAATGTTTATGTCACTGATTATGCACACACACACACACATTCACAGGGGGGGTTTGTATAAGCGCAGGATAATAATGTTGGTCGTGTCATCAACATCATCACAGAACGTAAACAATGAGATGGGTTGGTATGGTGTGGTGTGGTGTGGTGTAAAAAGATGAGTTGGAGGTGTGTTAATTAAGTGTTACTGCTGTTGCTGTTTTTTTTCTTGCTGTTCAACTCTTGATTATCAGGAATCAATGGATTGTAATACTTATATGGAGAGCCCTGCAGATTATAATGATGTGGCCGTGGCCGTGGCGTTGCAATATGATATGTAATGTTATATTGAAAGCATTAAAAACATTTTGAGGTGGCAATTTAATGAGCAGTAACACATAAAAATATGATAAATCTGCAATATAAATATTAATAATTATTTGTGGCAATACAATAACAACAAGAAGAACATCATGAACAACAAAAAATGCAATTAAAAAAGGTGTTGAAGCGCAAAATATAAGTGCAAAAGCAGAGAGCTCTTAGTAATGAATAAAATGAAACAAGGAATGGGTTTGTTTTCGCTCAAGGATATGAAACAAATAAGGGGGAATACCCCTCTCTATAATTTATTTTGTATTTTTAAAGAATTTCCATTTATTCAGTTATTGTTATAACGGCATTCAAGCCGGCTACTGGTTTCGGGCCATCCAATATAAGAAACACTAACAGATAATCACCTTTGGGTGTATCAGCAGGCAAGAAATCCGCTTTCATTTCATAGTCATCTATCGAATACTCATTCTTAAACAGAAAAAAAAGGAAATTTAATTTTAAAATAGTCTTTTTAACGTTTTCGTAACTCAAAAACCTTATTACCTTGGCCAAAGGACACGTGCCTGGTTCGGGTAAATTGGATTTTTCATGTAAACCCGGATAAAGATCCCCATCCTGGGCTATGAACTGGCAAATGGGACGTTCTATATTGAAAAACAAAGGACCCTTTGCTTTACGTTCCTTGTCATAGGGAAACACTTGTAAATTTATCTACAAAACCAAAAAATTTTAAAATTTTTTAAATTTCCAACTTCCTCTTAAACAAACAAACCTTTTGCTCATCACCCAGATTTAAATTTAAAATGAATTTCCCTTGTATAACAAACTTATTGCGGCCCTTCTGTTTTAAGCCCAACGTATCCCAGTCAATATATTTTTGATCATACTCCTTATTGATCTCGAAGTTGTCAATTTCCACGGTATAGGCACTGTTGTCCTCTTCACAAATTACAACACCAAACAAGACAGCGACTAGCATTACAATGCAACACCAATTGTTTAACATTTTCTCTCTGTTTTTTAAAAATTTAAATCTTTTAATTTTAAACTGATAAATTTCCGGCAATTGTTTACTGTATTTATAAGGACAGAATTTTAATAAATAATTAATTACGTGTTTATAATTGTCATGCAATTTTAATGTTCTTGTTTGCTTTTCTACAAAAAAATTAAACATTTTTTATTAAAAAAAAATAAGAAAAAAATTAATTGAAAACAATTTTAATTAAATTACCATTTAACACTTGTTTAATAAGCTTTAAAAAAATGCAAATCACAATGCCAAACTCAATTTTTTCATAAATTTATAAAATTGCTCATTTACTTTACAAATTTATAAAAAGTTAAAAGAAAACACGTACTATTTTATAGCATGATAGAAAATTTTGTAGAAAAATAAAATTTTAAAAATAGAAAGTTTGTCTCAATTATGATCAGTTTTTGGTAATATGTATCATGAGGTTGCATAGCCAGGCTACTGAGTATTTACATGTGCTTAGTAGTATGCACCTATCCTCGCGTAGCCATTTCCTCTCTCTATTTATTTTATTTGAGCTTTTTGAATCTCAATTCTTTTACTTCTTTCCTTTCCCCTTTTCAAGACGGGCATAATCGGTCCCATGATCTTCAGCTGCTTATGTATTTACCACCATGGCTATACATTCATCACAAATCAGATCAGATTTTATGTTCTTGCAGCAATTCTTTGCCAGGACTTTTTTGAAATTTAAAGAGGAATTTTAATTCCGTTTTATTTATAATTAAAGTTCGCATTTAGTAAAGCAAAGAAATCCTTGAAATTTTACTTTTTTCATGAAAACACTTCAATAACAACGATAAACCACTTAAATGAACCAGAAAATCATTTCATTTTTAAATAAATACCGTATGAGAACAACAAAAACAATACAATTACAAGGAGAGAGTCAAAATGTAATGATACTCATATCATGTTTATTTGTCTGTTTGTTGTTGTTGTAGAGTAAACCTATTTTTTAATAAATGTTTCATAACACTGTTACACACACATGCATAAACACACAACAACGAAAAAGAACGGCCGTTAAAAAAGGAAACCAACAAATAATAATAATGGACAAAAAACATTTACTGTCTTATTGTTGTTGTTGCTGTTAATTTTTCGCCAATTTATATATTTTTTGTTTTTGTTCTTGTTTTTCGCTGCTTTTTGCAAATGAACCTTTTCATATGAAATCATAATGGCAAGCAGTAGTAAAAACAACAATTGTCCATGTTGTGTGTGTGTGAGTTCGAGAGAGCTAGAGATTATTTTTTTAACATACAAAATAAATTTATTTTAAATAAAATGACCACTTGACTTTTAAACCATTCACCAGTTATTATTGTAGTGTTTTATTTTGTTTGTTGTTGTTGTTGTTTTTTTTTTAATGTACAGAATTTTTCATGCCAATTTGTATATTTATTCAGGCTCAATTTCACCATATTCGGTTATTTTTTTTTTCACCATTTTGCCGGTATTGTTTTTCTGTTTGTTTTCATACTCTTTTTTTTTACTAAGGTATGAAAGTCAAGAGAGTTTTTCAAAAAGAGAAAAGAAAATGAGAGGGAGTATTGGTTTGTACAACAATAAAGTGCCTACAATTTTGTATTAAGCAAATTGTAGTTGTTTTTGTTAAGGTTTTAACTTCAATTTGGTTTTCCGCTGTTTGTACATGTATAGTAAGTCGTTATTGTTGTTGTTGTTGTTGTCGTTGCTTACTGTATTACTTGGCGAAATGTGAATGATTTTATAATGAAAATGCTGTAGAGTTGATAACGGTAATAATGATGATGATGATCATGATGATTGTCTACTGTTGCCTACTTTTTTATTTTTGTTTTTGCTTTTTTTTCTAGAGTAAAATTATTTATTTTATAAAAATTATTGTTGGGCTCAGGAGCTTATTTTTTCCATTTTGTTTGTTCTTAATGTTTTGCTGCAATTCCTGCAGTAACACTTTAGAAGGTGGTTAACAGAGTATTCACAAAATAAAACCAAATTTAAATTAAATAAATTCATATTGTAGTATTTAAATTTTTAAAACGTTTGAAATCCTCCTTTTTGTGTATACCCTCTAGCCTCTCTCTACCACTGTCTTGAAAATGGTCTTATGCCATTCGTTAAACAATAAGAAAAAGTTTTTCTCTTAATAGCCCTTTTTAGCCACTTATATATTGTAATTTAATGTTTTTCATAGTTGTAGTCATCGTTCTTGTTGTCGTTGTGTCTTGTTGTTGTTGTTGTGGCTGTTGTTTTGTAAGTAATAAATTCATCGAACCATCAAGTGCAGTTAAACACTATGCCGTGTAGCCAAACTAAGAAAAAGAAGAATAAGAACTCAAACTCTACAGAACAAATGCTGATAGACTTAAAAATTATAGAGCACAAGAACTCAATAACTTCCGGCATTTGTTGTTAAATAACTAAATAAGAAGTTTTCGCCTTGTTTCCACTATTGTTGTTGTTGTTGCTTTTGAAACAAAAATATACATGGGCTGTTGGAAATGTTTTGTTGTTTAGTAGAAAGAAAGTTTTAGAAGACATAATTTTCTTCAAAGTTTCTTAGGAAATAAAAACATATTTTTTTTACTGTAGAAATAACGTTTAAATTCAAATATTTCCCAAACAGTGCCATCTATGTGTGATTACATTGGTCACAGCTGTTTTGCCTTAAAAAGCCTCCCCTAAAATACAATACTGTTGCAGCACATTACACAGAGACAGCGTTGCCAATAATTTTTTTTTATAAAAACTACTTCTGGGAAAAAACAAATGAAAATAATATCAAATAAAAACTTGTTTTATACAAAAAAAATACCATAATTTTGAAAGCAACCCGGTACATCTGTGGGTATTCCTTTGTCGGAACTCAGAAAATACACATTTTTGTTATGAAAATTTAAATATTTCATATTATTATATTAGAATTTTTGCAAAAATTTAAAATTGAAATTTGTCGAAAAAACTTGTCTTGTCTGGCAACGCTAAACAGAGAGCAAGTAAATGAGTGCAAAAGAAAATGAAAGAAAACAAAATCAAGTGCTTGTTTTATACAAATTAAATTCTGTGTTATTTTTTTATTACAAAACTATTGTTTATTAATAATATAAATTAACAAAAGAAAACTTAAATATACAGTGTAACTAAATTTAATTTAAGGGCTGGACATTGATTTACTATTTACTAATATGGCGTCAACTGATTGCTTACAATTGAACAAAACCAGCATGTTTGCCAAAATACGCGCTGGCCTGCCGGTGGAACGTCTTAATACCCAGAATCTATTGGAATGCAAAGATGATTTACTGTATTGTTGGGACTCCCGAGAGTCATGTTTGTTGTCTTTGAATTGGCGTGTCGCCTTGGCCAAGGGTTATGATGAAATAAAATATCAGGTAAGTGCTGTAGAATACTGGACGCCATTGTGCTTAAAATTTTGGCGCAAAAAACTTGCAAGGAATGTAATGAAAGCGAATTTTATGAGAGAAAATTAGCAAAAGTGTAAATTTATTGTGAAAAGTACCGTAAATGTAACGGGAAGAACTGCATAATATATAAAAAATTAATACAATTTTGTGTATGACCACTGGCGCCGATATGTGGAGAAAAAACGCACCTAAGGGGGTAAGAATTGATAATAATTCCTTCCGTGGTAACTGCGTTAATATGTGAAAACTGCCAAGAGCTAAATGAACAAAACCAGAGCTCCGGCTTTGGCCGTGAAGAAAATAAATATTTTTTTTAATTATATTAGAGTTCCATAGTATTACAATTATTCGTGAGGACTACAAGCCTTCAATACTATGGCGATACTAACTCTTTAAAAAATAGAATATTTACAACAAGTAAAATTAATCAAGTACCGCTTATCTATAACCTGTTGCATTTATAATAATGCATGGTATTATTAAATATTTATTAATGATTTTCATATAACTCAACTGTTTAACTCAATTAGGCCATATTATTTTTATTAAAAACTGCTAATACTAAATACTAAGAAATTAATGACTTTTTAGTGCAATTTTTAGTATAAATTATTTATATTTAACGTACAATTGGTCATCAATCCTTTAACACTTTGCGGAAATAAAGTAAACTAAGTGGAGTCTATAAATTTTCCACTATATTCAATAAAAAACTGATTATTGAATTATGACTCTAACCTTAAGTGTTTATTCCATATAATGACTTTTACAGAAGTTAGAGCGACGTAGAAAAAAATGAGACTATTGCTCACTTAATACGCCAAGGTCCAGCCATAGGAAAAACTTTCTGGGTAAGAACTTTCTGAATGAATTGACCTCGATATTGCCTATCTTTCAGGAGTTTGTAGTTGGCAATAATTCTATTATATTATCGGTTATGAATATCTGAAAAAAAAGCATCCGTTAGAGTAGAGTGCTTCTTAATCAAGTTAATTAACATAGATTCAAACTTAAACCATTTAAATTTCATCATACGGGTCAATAGTGTATAAATCAGTAGAAATGAATCTTAGAATAGCTTTGTGTATCTGAAAATTTTCCTGCAGAATATAATAAATAGAATTAGTTTGCCAGTTGACGCAAAACAGCCATATTCATTCCTGAAGACAAATTGGCCTATAAAATAAGAGGAATGATCTAAATTTTCTATAAACAAAGACATCAAACCATTTAGAATTTTTAAGCTAATTATATATGTACAATTATAGAGTAACTAACTCCTGTTTTATAAATGTATAGCCCTAAGCGAGCGAGATTGTGCTTTATTATAAAACTGCCCAGTAACTTTATATTGTACTGGCGCTAGCTATTATTTGGCTTCTGGAGGTATGCTTATTTTAATATCCCTTAATTTGCCAATCGTGCCTAATATTATTTGGAATAAATTATGAAATACAACATTCCGGTTTAACCTTAAATATTGTATTCGAACATGAATTTTTGATCGGTTTTTATTATTTAAACTCTCAATCTGCAATAGTTATCAAGATTATATTTTAAATCACAAGGATATACCATAAAACGGCAATCGTGAATGATTTTTTCACAAAAATTTCGTCCCTTTATACAAAGTTCTTGTATATGATCACACTAAAAGACGAGAAACACAGAGGAATGAATGGTTCCTTAAGGTTCCGATCATATCGTCGTTTTCGAATCCTTGTTGCCTATGTATACATATGTCGTGTCCATTACGTACCCTATTCTAGTTCATACTTTATTATTGTATTCGAACAGATGCCGATATCTGGTTTCTTCATCGGTTTTTGTTATTGAAACTCTGCAATTAATAGTTTTCAAAATTATGTTTCTAATTACAAGGATATATCATAAAACGGCAATCGTGAATGATTTTTTCACAAAAATTTCGTCCCTTTTATCAAAAGTTCTTGTGTATGATCACACTAAAAAATGAGAAACACAGATGGGATGAAACGTTCCCTTAAGGTTCCGATAAATAAGAATAAATACTTAAAAAATCGCTAATAGGCTAAACTAGAAATTGTCGGTTGTATTTGGCGCTTTCTGATGGATAGACTTGGAATGATGATATTTGTTTGCACCATGTGATCTGATGAATAGCACGTGTTAGCCTATAAAAAAATTCCCAAAATTATCGTTTACTATCTATAGATAATTAACCTGAAGAAAATGTAGTCTTATAGCTCATTTTTGTTTTATATTTCTGTAGATAATGAAGCAGGAAGTGACAAGAAAGTGATATAACTTTTAAGCACACAATACAGAGTATTTGTTTATCATTGAATCCTCAATGACCTTTGGCTAAAACTTATGAACTTATGCTTCATTTCTACTGTTTAAATAGCTTCCATACATACTTACATGAGAGTATGTATTTCTGTACTTATTCACACCTTTTTCCGGGGGAAGAAAGTACTTCTGATTGTTGAGTCTCAGTTAAAGTAAGAAAAATTCGTTTTCTTTCTATTATTTCCATGACCTTCACATACATTTTAGGAAAATATTTGTGGCTTGAGTGATGACGTCACAGTAACAAAAATTTGAATTAAATTCAACTTAAATTTTGCTGCATTTTTATATTCCAATATATTTTTGTAGATTAAGAAAGTTCTTCTGACCTTATCATTTCAGTTCGATTAATTATTTAAATTTAAGTTTTTCTGCTCTTCTACACTTCACAAATGCATGTTTTTGAGGATATCTTTAATAAATTTCTGAATTTAGTTTCAATTTCTATTTTTTGTTTCCTTTTTAAATTCTTTTTTATTTTCGTTTCTTTGCTGTTCATTATTTCAATTGCCGTAGACTTTTTACTTCAATTATATCACTTTGTAATTATTTTTAGATTTATCAACAAATTGGTTAGATTATTATTATTATTTTTATCAAACACAACAACAACAATAACAATAACAGTAAAAAAAATTAATTATTTTTTATAAAGAAAAACTTTTCCATTAATACTGTGTTTTTAAAACTATGCTTGGCATTCATTTCCTTCACGTTAATTATTAATCCGTTTCTAAAGCTCTGTTCGTTACACCGCCATCTGCAACAACAGTGCTGGCTGTGGATAAATCCATAGGAGGTGCATGATCAGGTATTACTCTTTTGTTTGGGGCAGCAGGTGTACCCACTAAATCCACTGATTTTCTAGTACCTAAACGAAATAAAAACAAAAAAAAATACAAATACGTTAATTAGCAACTGTTGTAAATAATAATATGTACTGCACTAGAAGAATTACGAATTGAGAAGAATAATTTAATGAACAAAAAATTAAAAGAAAAACTTACTGAAGCAACAACCCATTTTTTATATAGAAGAACTAGACGGCTAATGATAATTAAAATGCTTTTTTAAACACAAATAAGCCAAATACCGCAACAGAAGTGTTTTTTTTTTCTTCTTCTATAAAGACTTCTATTTTTTCTATTGATAAGATTTGTACATACATTCAGAGCATTTTGTTGTGTATGAATCATTAAATGTTTTATATGAACGAACATTATTGGAATTCTTTTATCGTGTGTACAATTTATAAGGCCTTTATGTTTTATTGTTTTATAATTAAAACTAAAACCATGTATGTACATGTGTAATTACAATACACACTTTGGCCTTAATATGGTATTTAACTTGACTAATTAGTTATTGTAATTGCAGTGTAGTGTATAGCAAATTCGTTGTCATATTGTTTGTTTTTAATTTCCATAGATAACGTAAACAGCGGGAAATGCTTATCATTAAGCAACCATGTATTCGTAACTACATATGATTAAAACATTTAAGCAAGTTTAACATTTTTGTACGAATGTTTTTGGAGAAACGTTTCATTTAAATTTGGTTTGAAAATAATTATTTTTAGATGAATAACGTTTATTCATTTAGTGATTTTGAAGCCGATGGTGTTAAATGTGTGTTCTCCGAAGTATCATTTGTTAGTAAAATGTTTGCCATTTACGAATATGGATCGTTTAACAACCTAAGAACATCTAAAAATAGTTAAAAAGCGGCTACAAAAGTGAAAATTCAAACCATAGATCATTTTTCGCACAT
The DNA here is from genome assembly GCA_936449025.2 of Sarcophaga subvicina. Lineage (NCBI taxonomy): Eukaryota > Metazoa > Arthropoda > Insecta > Diptera > Sarcophagidae > Sarcophaga > Sarcophaga subvicina. The sequence continues at coordinate 1,508,467 of OW388080.2, read as the reverse complement.
TATGGGATGATTGTGGTTGTCATAATCGACCTATTCTGCAAGGAATTTGCAAAATTGTAAAGAAATTTCAATAGACTGGAAGCGAAAGTATGGTCGATAATACAAATTGGTCGATTCCTTGCCAAGGCCAAGAAATAAACACTCCATCGAACTCATATCTTTATGTGTGTTTGGTTTAATTATACTTCTGAAAACCGAAGACGAAGGGCTAGGTTAGGTTAGAGGACGTATACTTGTCAATTAAGACAAGTATTTTGTCTTGATGTCTGGCCTGGGGCTAGAACCCTGGCTTTTACGTCTAATAAGCCAACACACTAGACTACGGCGACATAGATGAAGGGCTAACCCTTTACAATAAATATTTCGTTCGATTAGTTTTTCGCTGGAACTTTTATTGTTTTAAAAATATTTGTTCTTATTATGCTGTGTGTGTATGATAAATTTCTGTATATATTTGACTGTGTATTGTATTTTAATTGAAATTAAGAACGCCATCTGAAGGAAAAGAAAACGAAACAGGAGATGAATAAAATTAAATTAACGACAGAATTAAATGAGCTTTGAAAATGGCGCCAGTTTGAATGTTGTATTGTAACATGAACTAAGAATAGAAGAAAAAATAAAAGAAAAATCTCTAAAGGAGGTACGGTTTTTTTTTGCCATTTTTTTTTTTTTCATTTTTTTTTACTGTTTGTTAAAACGTGACTTCATTTATTGTCCTTAACAGGAAATGATGGCAAAGCCACTTCCTTCAAAGCCTGCAAACGAATGATTCCTAATTGAAAACTATTAAATTTAGCGTTTCTTGCTCTCCTTTTACACTTCTTACTGCCTTTAGCTCATCATCTGTATCTGTATCTGTATTTTCTTTTACTTTTTTATATTCTTTTAATTTTTATATATTTTTTGTTTTTTTTTTTCTTATTTTCTTTTTTTTTAACATAACCATACCCATTGAAATTGTCCAATTTTTCTGTTTAATTTTTTTTTATTTTTTCGCACTAAATTTCATTTCGAATGACATTCGCTCCATCACGCGTCAAATGCACACCGAATGAAAAGAAATAGAGAAACGACAAAAAAAAAACAACAAAACACAGAAGAAGTCAACCAAGTGCTGTAGTGTAGTCCGAAAGCATGTTTGTTTGAAAGCACTGCTGCTGAGGAAGAGAGAGAGAGAGAGAGAGAAAAGGACATTTTCATTCATTCGCGTGAATATTTAATTAGATGCAATTATTTATGGTATTAAATAGATGAGGCGGCAGTTAATGTTAGTGGGGGTAGAACAAAGAAAAAAAAATACAAAAAAACTGTAGAAGGTTTTGTTTCGTATTTCTTTCAGTTTTTACTCGAAGAAATGCTAAAGAATTGTAATAAAATGCTAAAAAATTACGTCAACAAGCTTTGATGAGAAAAAAAGGAAATCAATTAAGTTCTTTTTATATTTCTCTAATGAAATCTACCAGAAAAAATAATAAAAAAAAAACTGAGAAAGAAAGAAAATACTCTACCAAATTGTATATCTAAAGAAAGAAAAATATGTATATTCCTTTTGCTGCTTTCCTTCTTCATCCCAAAATGCAATAAAAAAGGAGTATTTTTTAAATGTTCAGTCATTAATATTAAAATTTTTCTTCATACATTTCGTTAATAAAAAAATTCGAACATAACTATACTCTACTATACTATACTGATTTATTCGAACACATTTTTTTATTAATTAAACTTAATTTTTATTTTTCATCTCTCAGCGAAATTTATAAAAAAAATTTAGACCAGAAAGCTGTATGTTTTTTAAATCCAGCAATCTATCATTGCTTCCAGTAAATATTTATAAAGCACTTAGTACTTTATGTTCCTAATGAATTATATACATATGTATGTGATCTGTAAACAGATTAAATCAAATCGAGTGGTAAAGTAGTGATTTTTAATGGTTAGGTAGACAGGCTGGTATGAAAGCAATGGCTGGGCATTATGTCAGCAAGAGGCCGATTGCATCTTGCAGTTAAACTATCACGCTGCTCCTGGAGAAGTTTAGTTATCTTAGATAATTTGGCGAGAGAGTAGGCATCCTAGTAAAGCCACTGTGGTAGGTAGTATGTTGGACGTGTCTCCGTGGTTTACGCCTAGGCCCAGGCCTCTCGAATAATATTTCTTCGGCGACTTCCTCTCAGCATTAAATTTGTGGGTAACGCCACTCATGTATAAAATTAACACACATAACATGGGTGGCTTGAAGTCGCCGTAGTCTAGTAGGTAGTGTGTTGGCTTATTAGACGTAAAGACAAGGTTCGATCCCCAGGCTAGACATCAAGACAAAATACAAAAAGTATTTCTGCGGCGACTTCCTCTCAGCAGATTTCTGGCAAAAACTCTGAGAGTAAATAAAATTGCCATGAAAAACGTTCTCAAAAAAAATCTGTCGTTCGGAGTCGACTTTAAAACTGTAGGTCCAACCACTCATGTATAAAATTAACACACACAACATAAGTGGTGTGAGAAACTAGGACATTGTACAATGGGTCAATTCGACTTCCGGATACTGTACTTATCTTAATTGACAAGTACATGTCCTCTAACCTAACCTAATCTAATATGGGTGGCCTGAGAAGCTATTTCGTAATCCCGAAGCCAAGACTGGCGGTAACATAGCCGCTCTCATCCAATGCTTTGATTGTATCCTAAACAGTTTTTTCTCTGTGTGCAGATGCACTATCATGTTGCAAAATTACCTTAGCGTGTCATGTGACCCATTCTGGTTGTTTTTCGATTAATGCAAGGCTCAAATTGATCATTTGTTGTCGATAATGATCTGTATTAACGGTTTAATCAGACTTTAGGAGTTAGCGGTACACCAAACCTTTCTGATCCCCGCAGATACTCAGCATTGCCTTTCAGGTGAATTGATTTGGTTTTGCAGGCAAAGTTGATGGTTGAAAATAGATACAAAATGTGAGATTGTTTGATTTGAAGTATGCTGAATATGTTTATCTGCTAAACAGGTACATAATTTTGGATGTCAGCTCAATGGTTGGTGTCAGTTGGTTCTAGTTGTCGCCTGCCATTGTTTGTCTCTTAGGAATTAGATTTCTCTTAATAAGAGTAACCTGCCGTCTCATTTAGAAATATTATTGTCGTAATATTTTAGTATTTTGCTGAGATTTCAATTGTCAATGAAATTCTTCTAATTTATGTTAACATTTTAAAACTTTTTTAATATTCCAAAGGTATAAAGACTATTTTGCTGTACTTTTCTTAGCTTGTTCTCGTTTTCACCTTTTGAAAACTCCAAAATATTGAAGAGTTTTACTGCCATTTTTTCTAGTGGATAAGCAGTCTTGAAGTAGCTTAAAAGAAAGACTTCGTATTTCTTTTTTTCCGTCTGTCTGTTTTTTTTTTAATAATAAATTACCATTTTATTAACGTTAACGTTTCTTTGTTGATATTTTATTATTGTGGTTAACAAATAAAACATGTATTGTCACTTTCTAGAGGCAAACTTTGTTGAAAAGGGTTTTATTGAAGAGCAGAAAGGCCTCCAACAAAAACAAGTAAAATTTATTAGACAGTTACACGCCAAGCATTTCATTTAAAACATCATTGTTCTATTGGCTTTATTAACTTCTACATTTTACCACCTTTTTTGTCCTTTAGATGGAGGAAAAAAGCAGAGAATAACATAAAAAACTTGCCTGGGTCCAGTCTAGAAAGTTAAGAATAATGTTTGTCTTGAAACTTGAAACCATAAAAAATACTGTCCTTTTGCTATGCACCAAAAGCAACAAATAAAACAACAAAATAACAAAAAATGGTTCAATAAACGTAAATAACAAATAGATATTTATCCCCTTAAAAAACAAAATAAAAAAACATTTCTTTCGTTTTTCTTATCCTTTTTTTTACGAAAAGAAACACAAGCCATGAAAGGGATCTACAAAATAAATAAAAAACGAAACCCGAAGACTATAAAAGAAAATTTATTTTCACACTATTCATATTAAAAAACCATTTAAAGCAACACGCAAACTATAGAACAACAATATCCTGCTCTTTGCTGCTATGAACCCAAAAAAATTGTTTTTCACACTTCATAAAAAGGATTTGTATGGATGGCATACGTATGTATGTACATCCCATCCATATGTGTGTGATTTTTTCAAAGGACATTTTTTTCCTGTACAAAATGTAACTCCTTGTTTACGATAATTGTGGGTTCCTTTTTCTTGGTTTTTAATATGGTTTATTGCTTGAAAATTGCAAAGAAATTGTTAACAAAAGATGCTAATGATTTATATAATCGATTTGACCATATGTTGATCGTTCTAAAGGACATGGCAAACATTTTGATAAATGATGTTTAAACTTAACGCAACGCAACAAAACAAAAACCAATATGTGTCATGTTTATAAAAGAAGAAGAGAAATAGACATTTTCTATTAAACAGGACATTATATGTCCTTGTTGTTCTTTAGGTAAACAGCGTGTTGATAAGCGTAAAAGAGGTTTTTTTTTATTGAAAGAAAAGTGTTTTGTTAGCTGTTGACATGGGTTAGGGTATGGAAAGGGGTCAATAATTTGTATTTAAACACGTACATATTGGACATAAACATCTTGGGAATACTTACTTATTGATTGTATTAGTGAGAGAAATCAAGTTGGTATGTTTGAAGTAAACAATCGTTTCTTGGAAAGAAGAAACCTACGAGTATATAAAAGTAATATCACTTGTTATTGAATGATGCAAATGACTCGCCATTAACATATAATTTCGATACTTTCTACTTGAAACCGTTGAAACCACGTATATCCCAAATTGGTTTCAAACCGCAGGATCGGAGTCATTACCCCTAATCAGGAGAAATGAGCTGCAATTGCGCCTTTTATTGATCCCAGTGGTTTGAAGTGGTTTGCTTATAGATCTATGTAGGAGTAGGAAACTTTTTAACAAGTACAAGGATCTCTGTACTTAAATTCCAAATATCTTTCAAGCATTTGTATGTATTTTCAGTTTATCAAACCGCTCTCAGTGCATTGGATTCGTTAGAATCGTGCCTGTTCGGGCACCTTAAACATTTCGAAGCGATAAACAAAAATGTAATCGATGGCAAATACTGACAGATTTCTCGCTTACTATAATTATCTGAACAGAAAACATTCAGGTTGAGGATAGGTGGTTAATGAAACAATTTTATTATCGTCCTGCTTCCTAAATATTTCTTTCTTATGGCTTTTTGAAGTCCGCAAAATGACTCTGGGCCAAATTATGAGCAAATTTTGCATCCCGTTTCGTCAGATAGTCTACCACCTCCTTGTCTTTACAGGCCTCACATTTAAGAGGGAAGGTCTAGGAACTAACAGACCAATTTTGAGATGATCGTGGTCTATTGCAGAACTTTAAGTACCACTTGACTATTTCATGGTATATAGATGCGGGTATCGCTCATTGTCTTAAGGAGGATTTACACCCAGAGATTGTCCAATAGACACCCATTGAAACTGAGTTTTTAAATCTAATTTCACTAATTAATGCTCATCCATGTTTTACCATTTTCCAGCTTGGATCCGTCGCCATGCTATACCTGGGTGCCTGACTCGCAATTGGTCATAGTGGTTCTGCATTTTTTATGATCAATTGTCTGCAAGTTCCTGAAGGCAACTTTTGTTAATGGCGTTCTGCCATTGTTATGGAGACTTGGACTGCAAAGAGAGGCCCATACAACACACAAATGTCCTCCAATTTTTTTTAGAGCACCAGAAATAACTTATTTCACGGGTAGGATACTTAAAAGCTTTTATATTTTCTGTGATAGTTTCTTTAGCTATTAGAAGAGTCTAAGGATGGATCATGGTTTTTATATTAATTCCCAGTATTTTATCTAAGTTTTTAGATTTTATTCTTCAATTTTACTTTTTTATTACTCACTCCAATTACGTTGTACATTTTTGTTCGTCATTTGTGTCAATTTTTCAAATCCAAATATTTTCGTGAGCCCCTTCATTTAATGCTTATAACACATGTGGTATCCACATTAAGGTAATAAGTATAAGATCTAATCTCTTTACTTTATTGAAGCTCAAGCAGCAGTATTTTAAGGTCATATTTGACTGTATACGAACGGGGTTACACGAATAGGAGGAGGAGTAGGAGAAGAAGAAGAAAATGAAAGGAGGAACAATGTAATATCCTTCAATTTGTTTAAGTGACACATATTTTTTTCCCTAAGTACGTTTTTGTCAATTTAATGTAATTTTTCGTGTGATGAGTAGTTTGACCAAACCACACCTTTGAAGTGAGTGTAACACACATGCATGCATTTGCATGTTTGACAAATTGTTGTGAAAATTAAAACAAATAATAATAAAAACTAAAAACTATTGTACTAAATATATGTATGAATGTACATACATATGTACATAGTGCTACTCTACTTACGTATGTATGTTTGTATGTACATATGTATACATTAAACTAACATTCATTCATTAATTTCCATTTAATTAGTTTTTCCAAAATCATATGAGAGAAAGAGTGCATTTTCATTTCCACACATTAAGCATTTGTGTGTCTTGTTTTCGTTAAACTTTGTTGACGCCTTTTAACGATTTTTGCACACCCTAATTGTTGTTGTTTTATAGATAAAAATATATCCTTATATTAGCCGTATAGAAGAAAAAAATATAAAGAAAAATGAAAAACTGTTGTGCTAATTAGACGCTCAAACAAACATTCAAATTTTTACTATTTTCTTGTACTTCTTTCTCTCTCTCGCTCTCTGTCTCTCTCTCTGTGCTGATTGCCTGCTAATGCTGTTATACTAGTACAGTAGATAACATCGCTTAGTTTTTTTCTTTCATTTTCCTAGTATTTGGCTGTAAATTTTTTTTCATTAGTTTTGTTTATTTAACTTTCTCACCAAAGTGTAATTAAATAATTTAATTTATATTATTGAAAGGAAATGTACAAACAAACAAACAAACAACCAAACAACAGTTGTTAAACTGGCAAAAGTTCTATGGTGTTAATGTGTCCTTTATATGTATGTTTTCCCCTCATAAAAAAAACACTCCCATATATAATTTCTCTCTTTTTTTTGTGTCATTTTCTAGTGCGTTTTTCAATTTTTATGTGCGTTTAAAAACTTTGCATCTAATTAGTAAAGCACTGAACATTTTTTTGTAGAAATCGGGGGTAATTGAAAATCTAGCTAAAATTGCATGTAAGATAGTAATTACAGATAAATTTTAAGCTTTTGTTGTTTTAAACTACAATTTAAGTAATTATAAGTTTTGGTTTTTTAATATATTTGCAGTTAAATTGCAATAAAACAAACTCAAATAAATTTTATTGTCTGCAGATCATTAAATCATTAGAATAACCTGAAAACGATATATAATTCAAACTCCTAAAGATTGTAATGCGCGAGTGAAAATAAAAATTTGAAAACCCTCGATACAAACCAAAAACTTTGAAGAAAAACAATTTTGATAAACTTAATATTAACAGAGCATTGTTAACTGTTTAAGAGAATCCAGCCCATTTATTTAGAATTTAATAAAAGGGTATATACAAGGTAACAAGGTACCATATAACATCCACAAGAAGGTTCCAAAGCGTATTAACCCTTTCCACTCCAATTTCGAGTGTTACTCCACATTGATTTTGTTCCACCAGCTCCACTGTCGAGTGACACTCGACATAATGTAATACTTCTTTTTTACTAAAATTTTTGATAAAGCCATCTCACACTTACTACGCAATTTGAGCGTAGAGCTGGTGGAATAAAGAGAAAAAAGGCTTGGATTGGAAATGGTTAATATAACAAAGTCCAAATAGTTTCATCTAAATAGATATGGTATTGTGATAAAAGTAGTTCAACGTTTCCCTTGCCTATTTCAATCCAGAGTCTTTGCTCTGTATATGGTCGATCCGTTTCCAATTACGCTGAAGCTTGTATATTGACTAAATAGTTTGTATGTAATTGCACTCTATGATATTGTACTTAGTGTAACATTACGCTACAATATCCCCTTGATTCTTTGTAGACACCTATTGTTAACTCAGTCTATACTATGTTGCATGTGTCCAAGTTACAAATAATGACGGTGTTGATATTGGAGTTAATATCTAGAGTTTCGTCTACTCTGAAATTAACTGAGAGAACATTATCTAAAGCTTCTAAATTGATTCGATAAAGTATTTCCTTTTTGGTTCCAACATTTTCATTTATTATGCTTTCAAAAGTACTTTCGATGGAGATTAGCTTTGCTTTAACGACTCTTATCCTCAAACCTGCTCTAACTGCATTGGCGTCGATAGCATGTAGATTTTCAGTCAAACATGCATGTTTGTGAATGGGCAGGCTTCTTTTCCAAAGCCAATGTATTCTGCAAGAATTTCTCACGATATTAAAAATCGTAGAATTATATTCGATTTAAAAATAAAAATGTTTTCTAACATACCACGACATTAGGAAACTATAATTTAGGACAAGGGTAGTTTTAAAAAAAGTTTTTATTGAAAACTATTTTAAATGGAAGGATTGTTCCAAAGTGAGCTGTACTTCAATGAATTGTAATAGAAAACTTGTAAGATTTAATGAGTTCTTTGGTGTATTAAATCGAGAGTTTTTAAGCCAAACCTAGAAACATCTATCGGTGGCTGTATATCAAAATAAGCTACATGGGGCTGTATGACCCTACGACTTTCACACCCGATTTATCCATAAACCTTATGAAAATGAATACCACACTAGGAAATATCATCTCAATTAATGTATTCTGTGTTATTACACTGTACACCGCACACACACACACACACACATAAAATTATGATCTTTGGGTAATATTTTAAAATAATGTGCGTATCTGGTGGAGTATAATAAAATATTTCTGCACCATAATGGCTGAAATAATAAACCCCCAAACACAGCCATACATACTATATGTACTTACATGAGGACATATTGTATAATTATTGACAATATGTAACATTAAAAATTTACAAAAACAACAACAACAATAACCAAAAATAAGTACTTACACTATAAAACCCCTTTCTTACAACCCAACCAGCTCATATGCATATGGAGAATACAACACCTGTTTACATTTTTTTCTTCTTTTTTTTTCATAGCCTGGCAAGAGAGAGAAACTCATCTTTTTATTGTTGTCTTCATAATGTATTATACGCGCTGCTATTGCCATTGCTGTATCGGTATGATGGCGTAGTCAGTAAGGCACACTAGAATGGCATGGTATGTGGCATCGTAATGTTTGTTTATGGGCTTTAACAATTAACAAAAATACAAATGAAATAACAACAACAACAACAACAGCAACGAAAGCTATAAAGAAAGAAAAAAAGCGAAAAGTTAATGTAAAATTATAATTATCTTACGAAAAATTAAAACGAATGTAACGCATAAACGAACCAACCATCCAACCAAACAGTCAACCAACATTTGTTAATTTAAAACCTTTTTCGAAACGAATGAATGAAAGGAGGGGGTTACGTAAAGGCATTGATGAGCACGTTACGTTAGCTGGCATAGGCCAGAAACGCAAAGAAAATTATAAGAAAACTGTATGATAATTTGAAAGAACCAACACATACTTGTGTAGTTAAAAACAATCCCCAAAGTAATAAATATAAAAACAACCAAAAAATATGCCATAAAATTTCAACAAAATGCCATTTACTCCTCTCTTTTTAGTAGCACTGGCACTGGCACTTGCTCATCAGTTGCTAAACAAGTTCAAGTGATGGCAAATGAATGGATGGTGGCGGTAGCGGTGGTGGGGGTTGTGGGTTTGGTGTCATCACAGGATTAGGCCACCAAATATGCGTAAGCTTTACTGTATTACTACTATTGTATGGAATTATTGACTACGTGTGTAGTGTAGGCTGCTATTATAAAATAACAAAACGAAATACGAATAACGTAAACTCCTTCTACCTCTGATCTTTAGTATGCCAGCCAGCACAGCCAGCATGTATTGTAAATAATGGGGTGACAATAATACATTTTGAACCCTTTTTAAAAGCAGCTACAAGTCATAGTCGTAGTAGTAGGGCACATAAATTTTATATGTTGTATTTTGCCTTTACTACAACAACATCAACATCAAGAGCGAGCATCAACAACGATTTTATAGCCCAGTAACAAACAAACACCCGCACCTAGTGGGAACAGTAATAATAATAATGATAATGAAAAAAAGCGCTATAAATATTGAGCTTAGTTTTGTTATGCTATACATACTTCACAAGGTTGGTCCATAGGCCATACCAACAGTTGGTTGGTGCTACTGTATTTGCTATCATTTACTAACGTGTATTGAGGAACATATTTGATTTGTTACTTTTCTATGATAAGCAACAAGTTTCAGATGTTGTTTCCCCTTTTTATTAGAAAAGAATTCTGTTTTCGTTTCTGTACAGATTTCGTTAATCTATTTTGTTTAAGATGGATGTATACTTGAGTTTCCTAATCTTGGGTCTAATCTTGATTTTGGGACTGGCATCAAGCTTGCAATAGTGGCAGAAAAAGAACACAGCCTTCCTGTAGTCTTCGCCCAATGTTTGTTATCTCACTAAAACATTCAGGTGAAAAGTCAAGTGGGCCTACTAATCTTATAATTTGCTTTGGAACTCCTCTGCACTGTGATGAATGTGTAAAAAGCTTTCTCATAGTCTATACAACATATGTAAATGCTGTCATGTTCTTTATTTGACTGATCACTGAACAACGTCGTTCAGCATGTCTGCGAGATCGAAACATGAATAAAGCTTTCGAAATCTAGACTTTTTGGAGATTAAGGTTATGATGACATATTTTCTTAGTCATGTAGTCGTGTCTCATTTGTTAAATAATTGTTTATCGTAAACGATTCTAACATTAAGAATTTCATGTACTCTGCCGGACCACTGCAGTGTACATGTTGTGCAATGATTGTTGTGACAATCTTCTGATTTATTCAGATATCCAGGCTGAAGTCAAGTCTTGACCAACATCATTTCGACGTGCATCCTCCTCCATAAATACTGCAGATTCTCTGGAATATTTCTGATCATTTAGAGATTACAATTCATATTGTATAATTCCCGATTGCCTCAGATAAATTGAATATCCTCCGATCGGTGCACAAGGAGGCTAAATTGGTATCCTGATATCACGAGTATTTGTAGCCTCTTTTGCACTGCTCTGAATGTCTTCTTTTATTAATTTTCGTTGACATTTCAACAAAGCCATTGAAAAATCCCCGGTCCAGAATCTAAAGTCTGCATCTCAGCAGAGACACAGAATGTTCTCGAATGCCTCAGTCTCTTCCACATCAATACAAACTCAGCATGAAAGGAGTGCTTTGTCCCACAAACTGGTCCTTGTTCTCAAAGCACTATATCCCAAAAAAAAAATCTATCCTAATACATTCAAATTTAATATTCATTCTTTCAAGAACGATCAAGTCTGTGCCATAGGTTAGGTTAGGTTAGAGGACGTGTACTTGTCAATTAAGACAAGTACAGTACCCGGAGGTTGAATTGACCCATTGTACAACGTCCTTAAAGAGGGAAGGATAATAGAGGCCATTGTGCCATTGTCACCTAGATATTCTACAATCTCCCTATGCCAACAAATCACCTGATATCGATTAGACCAACAATTTCAATTTCAATTCATTAATAAAGGGTATTTAAAATTCGTTTAAGCCTAGAGGGGGATAACCATAAGTTTAACTACAAACTTTGTAGGTTCAAAATGTTATATTTGTTAGCATTAATAGTGATGAAATGCGTTTTAAAAGTCATTTAAAAATTTCGCCTGTTCAAACCCACGCATTAAGGATGATAATAAATGTGAGAGAGGATTGCCTGTATATGGCCTTCGTATCAAATGATAATTATCTATACGCTCTACCCCAAACTCCTAACCCCCCCAAACTGTAAGTCTCCATTTATCGTTTAATGTTTTAGGACTAATGGTGATTTGCTAGTGTTAATAATTTTTGTAGTCATACATTATTTTTGGGGAAAAACTCATAAAATGCTTTAAACTAAGTATGACAAGGTATTTTTATGGCTCTTTTCGAAAGCCGTTACTGGTGAAAATTTGAAAATGTTTTTGCAATACGTACATATACCCAAGAAAAGCGTTCGTTATGCACAGTATTGGGTGGGGTGGGGTGTTGGGAGAAAGATTGTGTTTTTGTTTATTAAAAAACATTAATTTTTTTATTGTGCAAAAGTGGAAAATAATGTTTTGTTAATTACAAATTTACGTATTTGGAAATAAATTTTCGAAAAGGCACAAAACAATAAATTCATTTTGTAAAATAAGGTAGGGTAGTAGGGTAGGGTAGGTAGGTTGGATAGGATGGCAAACAGTTTTTCTTTTTCTTATGTAACAAATACAAACAACCCTTTCGTTTATCTTTTCTTTTCATTTTTTTTTTTTTGTTTTAATAAATTATGTCCACCTGATTGGTTTGTAGTGCGCCGGTCATGTGTGTTATTGTATTGGAAAATCATCACAAATCAATACATGAATTGATTTAGGTTCCTTGTAAGAGAAATTACGTTTGCTGTCACATTTTGTTGCAAGCAACTCAGTCAACCAATCACAATTGAGCTGTCTGGTGGTTGGTTGCGCTGTTAGAAAAAATTTTCTTTGTAATGCGTTGTTTTTCTATTTTCGAATATAATCTATCACGTTGTTTATCCTTGATACGTTTGTTTCTAAACAAAAAATAAAAATAAAAATCTATTTAAATAGTAGGTCATCATTTAAAAAATACGTTAAGGAAATAATAAATGAAATCAGTTGGATTTTTTTTATTTTATTTTAAAAATAATGTTAAAAAATCATTTTTTAAACATATAATTAATGTCTATATTAGCATTTTTCCTTGTATTTGTTTATATTGTATATTTGTCCTAGACCTTTTAAATCAAACTTATAAAAATTCAGCTATAATCTACCCACCCACCCTCATTCTATGGTTCGGTCTCTCTTTCTGCCCATACATATATAAAGATTTCCTTTTGTCGCTTGAAAATTAATTGCCAGCAATTTTTCTAACTTAAAAAAATTTCCATTTTTATTTTAAATTTCTTTCTGGTTTTTTTTTTTATATTTTTTTGTGTTTTTTTTTGTGTATTTTTCTGCAGTTGGGAAAGAGAAATCATTCATGATTTTTAAGTGGCACTATTTTTTAAGGATTGTTGCCCATTATCTCTGCCATTTATTTTGCTGCTTATCATTCAAAACCAAACGTTGGCAATTGTTTGCTTTTTATTTAATTTTTTTCCTTTTTCTCTCTACAAAAAGAGCATCTTTATATAGCAATAATTTTGTTTTCGTCCTTTTTCCATTGCCAGTAATGCAGGATATGTTATAGAAATTAATATCACCTATAATATGTCATTTGCTTGTATTTGCTTAATCTTGTGTAACTTCTGCTTTATTCCTCCTTCCATGGGTACACAAAGTTAATCAACTGCCTAAATTATTTAATTTTAAAAAATGTATTGAATTAAATTTTAAAAAATAGTATCCCTATTTTAAAAAGCACATTCAATACAGAGACCAGAAAAGGTCCTTTGTAGGAGCCTTAAAATTACGTATATTACTCCTAAAAAGTGAAAGAGCAGAGAGAAAAATAAAAAACATAAAAAATTAAGGATAGTTACGTGTCAATAAATACAGAATAATATGGAGGAATTCACCATACCAATAAATGCCAGATATGAAACAAAGCAGAAACACAAAATATTTTCGAAAGTCTCAGGCTCTCCTACATTACTGCAAACCTTGGAAAAGATGGTGCTTTATCCTTCAAACTGGACCTTGCCGTGAAACCACAATGTTCCTTTCTGAAAACTTAACAGGATTCTTATAGATTCTCTACTATAATGCAAAATAGATTCAATACCCAATTCTTTCTAGAACTGTCAAACTTGGGCCATTGTAGTCAAAAAATTCTACAGTTCATATACCGTCAAAAAGTGTCCACTACCCTCCTGATCTTCTTATCAGTCGGTCCGCAATGTGTCACAAAGGCTCCAGCAGTATCATGCACTTCGTCGCCAGCTGAAGTGCTATCTCATTGCTCTGTATGTTATGTATGCCCCGAAACGCAGTATCACTACATACCTCTCCAGGGGCCTTGTAAGAGCCTCAATTCAAACTAAATTCGACCCATGATTAGCCTGGTTATCCATAAATCCAGCTACCTTATCTTCCATCGTAATTCATTACTAGACGAGCTACGTTGCCTTATTGATCTTAAACAGTTAAGTCTCGAATATACTACTAAACTTTGACTAGGGACCCTATAGGATATTACAACACCATCTCTAAAGTAGACTTCCATACCAGTGTCAGTATTCATTTTTCATCCCACCTGTAAAGCTCGCCTGCCCTATCATAACCAAACCATTTCTCTCTGTGCGGAAATACTACATAACATACATAATATAATTGGTCACTACAACCCTTCAATCAGGATTACGACCTAGTTTCTCACACCACTTATGTTGTGTGTGTTAATTTTATACATGAGTGGTGGGACCTACAGTTTAAAGTCGACTCCGAACGACATTTTTTTGAGAAACTTTTCATGGCAATTTTATTTTACTCTCAGAGTTTTTGCCAGAAATCTGCTGAGAGGAAGTCGCCGAAGAAATACTTTTTGTATTTTGTTTTGATGACCGGTCTGGGGCTCGAACCCTGGCTGTTCGTCTAATAAGCCAACACACTACCTACTAGAGACTACGGCGAACACCCATACAATCCGTAAATCGCTATCGCAATCCCTTATATCATTACATAACCCAACTTCCCCATCCTCACAAGATCGCCTTAAAATAATCTTAAAAACTATGTTACCGTCAGCTCCTTAACTACTATCTCCACGAGAAGTAGTCCAAAAATTATCCCAAAGGAAGTCTGAGGTGTACTCCTAAAGACACAGCCTATATACCCAAAGGCACGTACATATCTTAAGGCCTTCCACCATGCTATGCAGCTATTTTTAAGTATCGGCAAGACCAGTCTTAGACATCAATTTCATAACTTTTTAACGCCTTCTTTCTGCAAATGTTTTTCGATTTTTTTGTTTTGTTTTAAATTTTATGATTTTAATTATTACAGTTATTGTATTATAAGTACATATAGTATATACGCACGTACGTACATAAGTATGTATGCATTTTGTATTTGATAAATATTTTTCTATCATTAAAATATTCTTTTTTTTTTCTTTTTCTTGTGAACAACATCTTAATTACTCAAGATAAGCATGAAATAATGCCAAAGTCATGTAACCTTATCCATAATATATAATGCCATCACATAAACAAGATCCCTTGGAAGATGGTAAGCGTAGGCGATAGAACAGTAAGAACTTAAGGAAATATACTGGGTTGGGTAAAGAGATACATAGCTTGTAGATAGAAGTAGACTTTAGTAGAAGATGCCACTGTTGGAACGTACATATGTACATATTATCATTTCATTACAAATACTCGTGTATTGTATGTGCTTATTGTGTATGGGCTATGTTTTTGACTTTATGACAATTAACTTGTAAATAAAAAAGTTCGTTTATTTTTTTTTATTTAAACTTACATTTCAGCGAGTAGATGTTTGAGTATTTATTTTCTTTATTTTTTCAAGCTTCATAGAATTTATAAGACTACTAGTAACGCCACCGTCCTCATTCCCATCATCATCATTGCCACCACTACTCTACTCTCCATTGAGTTTTAAAGATACATACATGCCTTTGTGTCTTACTTTCTAAAGGATATTATAAATAATATTAAACTTTTCTCTTTTTCTCCTTTGCTGCTTTCACCCGTTCATTTATTCATTCGCATAATTATCACACATGTATGGCAAATAATTTTTCTTTTCTATTCCTGTGATGGAGTAGGAGCGGCAAAACAAAACGTTCTTCGTTCATATCAGAAAATTTTTTATGAAAGCAATTTTTCCTTTTCTTTTGAAATACAAAAATAAAAAAACAGAAGCAAAAGAAAAAAAAAGAAAATATCTACAATATATTGTAAACATTTTTATTATGAGCCATAAACAAGATTAGAAGAAAGATGATTAAAGAAAGAAAGGGAGGGGTTTCAAGATGCATGGAAAGAAAAAATTTTTGAAAAAAGCGATGATTTTGAAGCAGCGTTCACTTATGCGTCGCTTGCCCGTAAACTCTATTATCAATCAAATAAGTTTACATCATTAGATGGAATCTGAGAGAACGGTAGACCATGGTATCAAGGATTGCAAAACAGTTTTCCTTAGGGGCACCGGAGATATAACAAAAGAAAAAATTCTTCTATATAAATCGGGCAAAAACCCAGTCAAAAATGGAACCGTGGGAGAAATGGACCTAGTCAGCTGGACAGTCATGGTATCAAGGCTTCCAAAACTGGTATTCTTATGGTCGTGCATTACTTGGGACCAGAGATATAGGCAACAGAGATAATTGTTTGAAGTTGTCGGGAAATGAAATTAAAAATTTTAATAATTCTCATTGAGTTAATATGTATTTAAACAGTATATATACAACAAAATGTCATACTTTTCACAAGTAACATTTCTTTTGTAGATGACTTGCATGTTTATTGGTTGATGACTTGAATTTTTTGGGTTCATGACTTGCATTTTTTGATTGGATGGCTTGCACTTTTTGGGTCAATGACTTGCCCTTTTCGGTAGATGACTTGCATTTTTTGGTCAGTGACTTGCATATTTTTTGGTGATGACTTGCATTTTTTGGTAGATGAATTGCATTTTTTTGGGTCAATGACTTTAATATTTTGGTCGATGACTTGCAGTTTTTGGTCGATGAATTGCATTGTTTTGTTTGATGACTTCCATTTTTAGTCAATGACTTGCATTTTTTGGTCGATGACATGTATTTTTTTTTTATGGAGAGCACCATCATCGGCTATTAATATCACCGTCAGTAAAAAAAAGAATATTCACACACATAAGCTAAGGTTGTCCAATAATGCCGGATGTCTCTGGAGAAATTAGTTATTCGACAGTTACCCTCATTTGAGTTCCTGGACACGGGAACATCGAAGGTAACAACAGGGTCGACGAACTTGCTAAAGCTAGCACCACGGAAAATTGAGGTGCATTCTTACATAAGAGGCAAACAAATGGTCTCCCAAAAACTCCATTCATTGACAAAGGTACGATGAGTTAATGAACCTATTTGCAGAAATACTGACATGGATTTCTGCAGAACAGATTACTCATCGAACCCATCAATATTCCATCTAAGAAACCTCATAGCAGTGATAATAGGCCTTGGGCTTTGGGTGGTAATAACTTCTGTAGAACATAGAAGTTCTTCTCTGTCATTGTCCGGCGCTTAGAAGTAGAAATGTAATGACAAAACATGTCTAGGAAAAGGCGATTTGCGGAAAAGACTCTCGGTATGGTTGAAAGATACCAACCAGGAGCTATAATTATATGGTGAAATTGTAAATATCGGTGTTACAACAGGACCTTACTGGACCCTAGTAAGCCGTGCAGTTTACCTCACTTAATCTAAGGTAATCTGACGATTAGTGTCGATTCTAAACTGGTGCTGACAGCAATGCTACTAGAATAACGATGAACATATTAACCACTTTGCAAAAATGACACGATGCTTTAGCCTTAATTGGCGATATCCTATCCGATTGCAGAGGATACCTAATTGCCAATTAAACTGTCGTTTAGGCTGACACTTTATTTTTTTTGCAGTGTATTTTTCCTTTTTTTTTACAAATAATTACGACGAAAGATTATCTTTTTTCGTCCTCTCTGGAGCGTGTGTAGAATTTTATTTCTTTCTTTTATTTTGTAAAATACATAAAAAAGAAAGTTTTCTTAAACTCTTTTACTTTTAAATTTACAACTTTGAATGTTTTTTTCATATTTGTTTCATTGTTAAACAAAAGAAATTGAAATGATTTGTTAATTTTGGCCTAAAGGCTTGGTTTTTTCTTTTTCTTTTTTGGTAAAATATTTATCTTATATTTTGCTTTTCTTACTCTTACAGACTTTAATACCTTCGGTACCATTGAATTTTGAAGTTGAACGCGTGTTGACATCCAATGAGGGCTCATTGATTGCCTTGGCAGGACCACGAGGCATATGTGTATTGGAATTACCAAGACGTTGGGGTGCCAATGGACAATTTATGGAGGGTAAAGCAAAAATCACCTGTCGGTAAGTTTGAGATTAAATTTAAAAGTAAATCATTTAGTCATTATATTTAAATTTAACTGTCATTATTCAGGCTTATTGTATTTAAGTATTTTCTGTTTTTTGATACAAAAAAAAAGTGTCCTTTTAAAAATGATAAACTGCATAGAGCGTCATATTTTCTATATACATATACAGTATATTGTAGTATAAGTAATGCAGAAATTACAAACTTTTAAAAGTCATTATTATAATTTTATATTTTTGCTTTCCTTCTCTACTGTGCTACGAATGGTAGAAGAAATAAGGAAATGTTGTTGTAGTATATCTTTCTTACGTTAAGAAATAAACTTTGTTGATGGTAACAGGTTATTTTAAATATGTTCGGTAATGCATTTACTCCTCTGTCTCTCTCTATCTTACATTTGGTCTTTTTTTTTCTTCTTGAGTTCGAAACACCTTTGCTTTCCAAAAATTGTTGTTTCCAAAAAAAAAAAATTTAAAAAAAAGTCGGAAAAGAATTTTATGCTGTTGTTAGCACATCTGTTTTTTATTACTTTTAATTTGCCATTAATAAAGCATTTTGTTGGCTGTAGAAAGCGAAGAAAAATTATTCAAAAAAAAGCTCAAGTCAGTCCTTCATCTTCTTTAACCAACATTAGTCACCTTTATGGACTTTCATTTGTCGCCCACTCATACCCTCTCATACCCATCGTGCAGCAAATTTACTTTGTTATGCCTTTCCATGTAGGGTAATTACAATACTGAAAGAAGATGCAAATCATTTTAAAATTAACGCAATTGGCTTTGGTTGTCTATTTATTGGCCAGCAATGAATCAATTTTATTGACAGTTTTATGGTGGCTTAAGAGAAACTTCCCCATTCCTCTTAACTATTAAAAGCAAATGCTGGTTAACGTGGAAGAACTTGAATAAAGATTTTGAAGGCAATAAATAAAAGTTCGTACAAACTTTAACTGAGGTATACTATATAATGTTTATCATAGTATTTTTGTAATATCAACATAATAATGTACATTCAAAGATTCCGACATCCTAATTTGAATATTTGATTGGTACTCGTTCTATCCAATATATACCAGTTGAGCCTATCAACAAAACAAGATTCCTTCTTAGAACAGGATTTGCCAACATCCAATAAATATTTTTGTCTGATAGATAGTTGAAGCAAGTGGTATACCTATCATATCTTCATAAGCGAATTGTTATTTCGAGGACATGGACTTGCTACTGATTGAAGCATATTGGTCCGCAATGTCCTTGTGAACAAGAACCCTTACATCAGATTGAAACAAAATTGTTACGAGTGTAGATCAAGCGGGAGGGCGGTAAATTCCAGTCAATTTAGATTTAAAAGTTGCGCTCAGAAGAGATTTGTGTACGCAATAGTAGTCTTAAAGGCGGATAGATATTAAAATGTTTAAGATATTAGATCCTTCGAAGAAAATAGTTTAGGCTGACTCATTTGCGAGTTTAAAATGATCAGGGTAGACTTCAACTCTCTCCCCGGAGATGATTTTGCTTGGATTTCTAGTGCAAAATTCTCTTTTAAGATTAGGTTCACATGAGATATAGCCAACATCAATTAGAGCCTGGGGATCCTCTTTTAAGGTAGATAAGTTAGTTGATAGTCTGTCAAGGCTTAAAAGATTTCAGGCTCTTATAACAATTTGATGATCCTTGGAAAAGTTTTAGGCAAATCTCTTAAAACAAAAACGTAGAACAGATTTCGTATAGTTTTAAACGAACTCTAACTCTGTTCAGTTTTAAATCTAAATTTTGAATTTATTGTATTTCTTTTTCCTCTTCTTTTAGTTTTAAGCTGCCTAGAAACGAACTTTATTTTATTATTTTTACTTTTTGGCATTTTGCGTTTTTAGCCGCCCATTATCTGTTGAAAAAACTCCAAAGACTTTGATTTCTTCCTTTAGTTAATAAATTCTTTCTTTGGCAATAAAACAAACCACCATTCTTTCTAAGCCCGCTCTCTCTTTTTTAACCAAAGAAATCAGAAAAAGACAAAAAAAAAGTCGCACTGATGACAGTAACGGACATCCTTTAGATGCAGCGAAAGGATTTTATTTTTTCGCGCAATATTTGATTCTATTTTAATGAAAGCCATAGTGTTAGAGCTAGAGCTGCTATTTGCCCCCATCCTCCTTTAGGGCTGGCTATTTTGCGAAAACCATAGACAATCCATTTGTTAAGACTACAAATACTTGTCGTTTGACTGCAATAAAGTCTATTCAGACAAAAGTTTTTCAAGTGCTTTGAAATCTTCAACTCTTCATCTTTTTTTTTTTTTGTTGATTTTTTGTTGCTGCTGCTGCTTGCTATTGAAGAACAACAATTGCAGTTGTAGGAGTATTTCTTTTGCTCAGTTTTTTTGGAAATATTCAATAGGGTTGGCCTTACAACAGGAACAATTTTTCATTTATTTTCAAACGCTTGAAATGAAGTTCCATAGGCGAGCAACCCTTTATTAATACTGCTGCTGCTGCTGCTGGAATACTGATGATGGCCATGATTATGTTGCTAATGCTGCATAATCTTACTGAAAAATAGAGAAATTAAACATTTCGATTGCTAAGTTTGAAAATTTGTAAATTTGTGTTCATTTTTGCGTTTTTTGTTTTCATTTTTATTTCCTTCTTTCTTAAAACGGAAGACGTTGGCATGGCTTGACTTTGTTAGGCAATGCTGAGGCTGGGGAAGTGAGGCTTATAGTTCCATCAAGGATGTAAATTTTTGGCAAATTACAATAGAAATTACCAGGTTCTGTTTTTTTTCTTTTTTTTTTTTTTGTCTTTTATTTTTGCAAAAATATAAAATACGCGTACATTTTAATAATTCCTATACAAGTTCTATAGTCATACATATTGTAGGTAGAAAGAAATTTGTACAGAATTTTTGTTGAACAGCCAGAATCTTAATAATGAAATACATTAAAATTATACGCCAGAATGGCTTAGAAATAGTCTCAAACTTTGTCTATAAATAAATACAACACAGCCTAGAGAGCGGGGAGGGAGCCAGGTGGCAGGTTTTTGGTGATGCTAAAAATTTATAAAATTTTCCCAAAAGGAAACCAAAAGTTTTTTGTTTTTTTTCCTTTCTTTCTTTTTTTATAAAATATTTCGAAAAAAATTAAAAGTTTCGCAAATAACGTGAAAAACCAAAATGTTTTCAAGCCTTTTTTTAATCACAGTTTTTTTTTGTAAATTTTATTAACAAAAATCTACAAATAAAATGGGAAAAAAAGAAGCCTTTTTTCAGCTTGAAATATCCACAAACAAATGTTACTTTTCTTTGCCTCCCCAGCAACATAAAGGAACAGGGGAAAGAGCAAAAAAAAAAAAACGCTGCACTCCAATGAGCGAACGAACAAACCAACCAACCACGTTGTCTTGTAAAAAGAAAGTTTATGATTTTTAACATTTTATGGCATTTTAGACTTTTTCGATTTGCATAGCATAACAATTAATGTTAAAACCTTTAAGTTTTACAAACAAACAGAATATAAACCAAATAAAATAAAAAATAAAAACGAAAGAAAAAAGAGTAAGAGAGAGAAAAAAATTTACTCAAGTGTTAAAAGTTTAACAGGCCTTTTTATTTCAAGTCGTTCGTTATTCGGTTACGTTTGTCTGTCTGTCTGTCTGTTCTCGCCATAGAAGTGTTACAGTTTCAATTCCAAAAATTTTCTTTTGCTTTAAGTGTTATTTAATTATATTTTCTATAGCCGAGAAGTGAAGTGAGGATAAATAAAACGAAGAAACGAAAATTCTTCTCCTTATAAATATTAAAATGATGTCATTTTACCACCTTTAGGCCTCATTAATTTTTGTTGAGAATCATCACGCGAAAATTTGTTGATTTAGGCTGTTGATTCCTTATAAAATTATGATAATTTCAAGTAAACAAGTCCCTTTGCAAAAGTAACTCTTTCTCTCGAAGCTCTGTTTATCACGAATTTATCAGTAAAATTTTGTTTGCAACACTCGTTAACAGCAACACACCCACCCACCACCACCACTCTTTTCCTCCCACAATATTTCTTTAATATATTTGTGTGGCAAGCTATCACATTCAAAAATTTTATTGAGTTTTACAAGTCACAAGGAAAACAAATAAAAAAAAATGAAAACGAAAACGAAAAACTAATTTTCATTAAAAGGATTAAAAAATGAAATTTGAGTTTAATCGTTAAAGACGCTAAGAGTATAAGACGCTTAGAGGTATAAACAGTGGTTATAGAATGTAAATAAAGGCTTACAGTTCCTCAAGAATTTCTTCGTTAAGTTTTTAAAATGTAACATTGGCAAGAAGCATAACTTCAGCATGACATTCGAAAGCCTAAACTCGTAACCTCTTCTTTTATTATCTTCTCACTAGGAAGAGATTCCAATTCATTTTCTGACCAGTCACCTTCAAAATAACTTCTTTTCCATGATAACAGTGAACGAATTCTCTGCAGGTCATTGTAATGTTATGTTCTGGTGGTCGCCTACTTTTCATTTTATTTCTCTCGCTTAAAAGGCTACCAGACCTTAAGGAAACCATATCGATATTTTCGAATTAATTTGTTTTATAATATGTTTCGCAAATCTTTGCTTTCTAATCGTAGTACATAGTACGCTTTATGGACGTAATTGCTTTTTGTGCGTCAAAGAAGTTTCCTACAAATCTGTCTAATTTTTACTAAAAGAACTTCCGTATCGTCATATGTCGGGGTTTTTAGAACGATACGTCTACATAAAAGTGTCATGAGTGTTTGGCAAACTCGGAATTTCACCCCAGTCGTGTCTAATTTATTGACTGAAGTTGTATGACGGAATAGGTAATATTGGTGTTATAACGGAACCTTATAGGACCCAAGAAAACTATTATTAATGAGAGGCTGACATTTTAACCTAACCTAACATAATCCTAGTTATTCTAAGCAAGAGCTCAAATTGAAATACGTAGGCCTAGTACGTATGATCAATTCTCAAGTTCTAGACCATTTTCTCAGGACAGTACGATCAATCGAAAAACAGTATTAATTTGCAATTCAAGAAGCCATTCGTGGTTTTTATATGACGGTAATCTATCAGTTACCATTGTCACCAGGTTTCGGACTGGAATGGCTTGTTATGGCCAATAATGTATTGATGAATAGGGAAGTAATAATGGGCTGACTTCCAAAATCATAGTTACTTTGTGTTTGAACAAAGTATAGCGTCTCATAAAGCCGCTGTACAAAATGTTTACATTGTATACTATTTGAAAACGTTGTCAATGTGTATTTTTAACACAGTCAAAAAGCAATCAGGGATCGAATTTATAGTTGATGCATTGTTTGGTAACTCTGCATATCTACAAAATGTATATACCGTAGTAGAACTGCATACAAACTTTGTATTGATACATTTTGGAAGTCAGCCATACTCTGCCGCACTTTTCCAGAAACTACAATCCGCCAGAATATTTTTTATATATTCGTATGCAAACTGACGTTTGGCGATATCGGAAAAGTGCTGAAAATTTACCTTTCTTTGATATCCATTCCCTTATCTTGCAATGTCACTTCTAAAGAAACGAATGAAAGTTATATAAAATCATAAACTGAGCAAATATTCTGTATGCTAATGTATTATACAAAAATAAGTATTTACTTCAGTGGATTTTTATATCCTACTGCCTATAATAAGTGCAATTTAATCATACAGCGAAATAAAGGAATGATGATGAGGATGACTACTTCAGGTAGTAGCACTTCTTAACTCACCCGCTGATTATGATTTTTATATGCGTTTAATATTTAAATTCAAATTTCTATACACTTTTAGTAGTTGTATACAGTGACTGGCATTGTTCAAGTCATAACCGAAAATGGCTTTTTATTAACAGTTGAAATCAACATAATCTTTAAACGTTGAAATTCGGTTTCCTTGGCATCATAAAACCATGCTCCATGATCCACCTCCCCCGCCCCCCAAAAAACTGTCTCTGTTTGCGCGTTTTCAATTATTAAAATATTCAAATTTATTTTTGTAAGTATTTTCACTTCTTTTTTCTTTGCATTTCTTTTTGGCTGAGTATGGATGGACCCTTTAAGCCAAATACCACGTTTGTTACTTTGTATGCCCCAGCATTTGTTTGCTGATATCAGGTAATTTCATTTGACATTACAATAACTGTCAAATTACTTCGATTAGCATAGAAATGGTGACATTTTCTCTACGCTTACTTTGGATACTGCTGCTGAGGCAGCGGATTTGCTTCTGTAGTTTTACGCTGACACATTTGGAAATTTTTCAGGCACGGTTGGTCATTACGATTATTATTTTATTTCTATTTCTATAATATTTTGTTGTTGTTGTTGATGATGATGCTGTTGTTGTTGTTGCTGTTATTTTAGAATTTGAATATTTTTAGTGTGTTTGGCAGGAAATTTGATTATTATTTTAAGCATAAACTTTTTAATAATGCCATAAAAATGTGGGTAATCTTAGGCTTAGAAACGAAAGGTTGGGGCACCAGAAAAAGGGGGAAGTTGTCTAAAAAGATAATAATTTCTACTAAATAAAATTAAATTGAATTATTTTAAATTATGATCTGCACCTGAAAAGATATTAAAATACTTAATGGAAACTTTAAGAAACTAGCTTTAATAGCAGATAACTTTCCAGCTGCCCCTGTTACCAATATAGTCGTAATTATGTCAACACAATGTAAAAAATAATGATCTTCCCTTCTATATCTCTAGAATTATTAGAGATATGTTTTGATCATCAACGCCTTTTCCACAATCTACTAAGCAGGGTGATAGAAATAGTCCTCCTATGAGGGAATTGTAATTAAGAGATTTTTTTAATCCGTATTTAAGTAGAAAACAAGCCTCCCTTCATCCTCAATGGCCTTTTATACAGGTCAGGTTAGAGTTGAGTATTCGACATAATGTCATTCATCTCTTTATCCCACTTTTATTGATTTGGAAAGAGATTTTGATAAACGCCAACACCAAACTATTTGGAATGCCATCAGTTCTAAGGGGGCTGTGAAGTAGATTATCCCATTATCGTTATGCTTTATGAATGTCAGTGCCATGAAAAGTTTCTCAAAAATCTGTCGTTCGGAGTCGACTTTAAACTGTAGGTCCCGCCACTCATGTTAGTTATATATGTATGTATCTTTATGAGTGTCAGACAAGGGTGTGTACTCTTACATGTATTATTCAACATCCTTGCAGACAACATACTGAGCAATGCGATCCCAAGCAACAGTCGCATTACATGAGGTCTTTCTTTTCTCTTTTCTCATAAAAGTTTCTATATGTCACCCAAACTCCTGCAGCATTCTTGTTGCTGACTGTTGCTTTCATATTCTTCAAATATTAGAGAAAAAGCGTCATATGTGGTCATGACTAGAACCAACTTTAAGAAAATCTTTAGACGATTACATTAAAAACCTGACCCAGGATTAGGGAGTGAGAAGCGTTGTTTTGCGATGTACCCTGGAAACTAAATACTTTGTTTTCTGCAAACCCAAGTGACAGGAGTTGGTTTAAGCTGTATGTTCTTTTAAGCCAATGCGGCAGGATAGTAAGGAAATATGTTTTTATCGAAATAAGTTAGACTTCAGGCATATGTTTCCAATTAGACTCTATTTTGAAACCATGCTCAAGATTTAGAACAAGAATCTGAACCATAGGTGCTGAACCTACAGTGTAGAGATCGTTGCTTCTTATTTTTGATACCCAATCTTAATAATTTCATTACATTTTCCCAATATTTTTTTTTAAATGAAAATTATTTATTGGCATCATAGATTAAACAAGCCCAGTCCCTCTAATTTGAACCATTTACATGAGAGAGTATTTACGTTTTGTGCAGTTACTTAAAAGCCCATAACTCTGCTCATTAGTTTGTCCTACACAAGCAATTAAACACAAATGGCTTTAGCTTTTTAGCCTCCAAATACAGGTCTCTTCTATTGCCATTATATTGTATATACAATAAGTAGTGCCAGCCAACCCATTCATGCCAAACAGGAGGCTCTAATAAATCCTTAAGAGTTTTCCAAATAATAAAATATACGAAACAAACAGTTGCAAAATAAAAGAAATACAAGAGAAAACAGAAAAAAATAAAACTTTATCCTACGCTTTACCAGGTTACAAGCCACGAATATTTAAGGCTTTACAATGAAACACAAGAAACATTGCCAAAATAATGTATTTTTTTATTTTTTTTTATTTTGGTAAGAAAATTTGTCGCTTGCCTCGTTGGCGTTCACATCCGTTTATTTTGGCGTTTATTTTCAAAAATTTATGGCTCACAAAATATCACCTGTGCGTTGTCTTTTGAAAAAAAAAAAAAAAAAAAAAAAAAACAAAGTAAAGAACGCAACTGATGTTGTAAATTTTAATGTTTTTAAAATGAAAAGTTTTTCAAAATAAATTTTGTTATTATTTTCATTTGTAACATAATTTATTAGCAGCAGCAATTTGTTATAAAAGAAAATTATTAAGCTATTGAAAGCTGTTTCTCGCGAAGTCTTGTCTAGCCTTTCCTTGGGTATATAGCAACACAGAAAGGTATTAAATTTTATCAGAGGGTCTTCGAATAAGGTAATCTTTTGCGTTATGGTATGTCCATTCATGAGTTTTTACAGACATCTATTTGGTTCGTTGTTTTTCATCCACCTCGTTCCAGCAAGTGCTGCTTGTAACTTCTCTTTTAGCTCTTCTTCCATCCGTCTTAGAGACTCATTACACCATCTTATCAGGTCTCAGAGAAGATTCTCTTTTCACTTAATTTGTTTCCCTAGCATTCTCGCCTCTTGTGACTTAGAAACACTTACTGAGGTTCGCAGCTGGTCTACTTTTTTTGTTCTTTACTTACTTAATTGATAATTACAATCCTTTAGTCAGGATTACGACCTAGCTTCTCACACCACCCATATTGTGTATGTTAATTTTAGCTATGAGTGGCGGAATTTACAGTTTAAAGTCGATTCCGATCGACAGGTTTTTGTGAAGATTTTCATGGAAATTTTATTTACTCTGAGAATTTTTTTGCCAGAAGACTGTTGAAGGGAAGTCGCCGAAGAAATATTTTTTCGTATTTCGTTTTGTTGGAGATGTCTAGGCTGACAGTAGACTACGGCGACTTCATCCTTTAGTCTAAGCAATTGGCGATGTCCTGTTCTATTGCCGATGTTTAAATTAACTGCTGTTTATATGTGCATTTTGCATCAAGTAAATGGCTGATCACTGGCCACACACCAATCAATCAATTATTTCTACTTTCGGAAAATATTTCATATGGCTTAACCAAGTTTTGAACTCATTTAATAACTTTCCTTGAAATATCTCGCAATTAAAAGATGTTATATGAAAAAAATATCACAGTAAACATCTGTTTATTTACTCTTTAGACTATATTTTGTATTATGATCCCTTAGTCATATGCTTAAAGGACTACTAAATAAATGCGTTTTGGAAAAATTTTATCCAGTAGACCCAAAACGTACAGTTTTGTTTACGGAAATGAGAATAAGATGACAATTAAAATATGTGGGCATTTTTTTACGACTATTTACACGGAAAAACTTCTAAAAATTTCTACAAATAGCTCTGAAATGGTAATGAAAGCGGAAATGTCCTGAAAAAGGATTAATACAATTAAATTACCTTCTTTTTACTATTGTTGTTGTTGTTGTTGCTGTTGTTGTACAACAACATAAAAGGCAGCAAAAAATATGCCAATATTAAAAAAAAGGAGAAAAATGGGGTGTCCTGTGCTAGCGAAATTAAAAAAAAAAGAAAATCAAATTCATAAAAAAAATCAGAACAAAAAAATATCAAATGAAACTGAGATGAACATGCAGTTACACGTACAAATCTGTTTATGTTTGTCTTGTTGGTCTACCCACGGAAATAAGCTCTGTTTCACCCTTTTTATCTAAAATTCGTGTTTTTTTTTATTTTTAATTTTTATTGTTAAAATGCGTGTCTTTTCTGTTTAATTCTTTTAAAGAAATTTTTTTTAAATACTTTTTTTTAAATATGGAGGCGTGTTTTTTTTCTCGTCAATAAAATAAAGGCAAGAAATGCCTAAAATTGCATATAAATATTGTAGAAAATTATGGTCGCTTTCCTTTCACTTAAAAGGAAATCTAATTTCAAATACGCGGGTTAAAAGTACGAAGAGGAGGAAAGAAAAATCGTTTGTTCCTGTCCAAATACATTAAAGGCAAGGGTTTAATTTGCAATTAGTTTAGACTTAGTTATACTTAATTGCTGTAATTGCGTTTAATCGAGACAAATTTTATTTATATGGCCTTAGCCTTTGTATCATAGAAATTGTCGTAATTTTTCTTAATTTTCTAAGGGTAACGAATTTAATTATTGGATGATTAGTTATAAAAGAATTAAAAAAGCAATTTGACTTATTGATAATATCCGTAGAAGATGTTTCTCAGCGTTATACTATGTTCAGACACGCACTTATATTGAATAAATCGCAATAAACGGCATTATTGATCTCAATATTTCATATAAAATGTCAATTAATTATTGCTCAATAAATTCATAAATTGTTATAATATTGATTAAAACTTGAAATACAGCACTATCCTAAGTACGTTCAGTGAGCATATTACAATTTTTCGAACACTTTCTATTGATATTTGACAGCTCAAATATCAACAACGACAAACAAAAAAAAAAACAAAAAACAATGTTGTTGAAACAACCAGCTGTTTTGTTTACCAGCTGTCAAATGAATATTGAATAAGCAGCTGAACTGTCTAAACACTTAAAATATTGTAATCAATAAACCAAATATTGACTCAATAAAAGTGCTTGTCTGAACATAGTATTATGTAATTGAATACTTTTATTTGAAAGATCTTAGTTAAAACGATATTAAAGCAGAACTAGTTTCTACTTTCGGGACATCGTTTCATCGTTTACGACTATAAGATACTCAGTATTATAATTTGAATACATACATATGAACTGTCAAGGCGGGCGCTGTAATAGAGTAGTACTATTTTGGTCAGGATCTTTCCTCATTGACTCCTACTCTTCTACAGTGAGCGTCAAAAGAAAATATACATTTATAAATACCGTTATTTTGTTTTTAAAATTGTTTCATTGCCAGTTTTTAAAATTGAAACAAAAAAAAATGCGAAATATTGACAAATTTTTTCGGGCACTCTCCTTAAGTGATAAAAGTTGATAGGGTACAGTTTCTTTTGATGCTCATTGTATTTTTTTAATTTACATTTGTTGATTTTCTATTCTTTGGGAAGCAGGAAGTCCCCTATCCTGGATGAATTATTAGATTAGTATTGAAGGGAATTTTGAATATTTGAATACCTTGAGGCTTCAACCTGGGCTTGCTCGGGTTTGTAATCGCTTAATTCAACCACTACACCATATCTTCAAATAGCAAATAGGAATCTAGTATCCCCATCTATGGTACTATAACTTGGTACTTTTTTTTCAAATAATTTTTCCCAAATTTTAAAATAATTTTAATTGAATTATTTTTTTCCATATTATTTCGCTTGGCAAAAAACAGAATTTTATGGCAATTTTTTTTTTACTGAAATGTCAGGCATTATTTCTTATTCTCTAACACCTTGACAAATGACTTTTGGTGGTACCTGTAATACTAGAGGATACAGCAGCAACAATTTATAAAGAATTTTATTTACCAAAAAAAAAAAAAAAAAAAAAAAAAAAAAAAAAAAAAAGCGAACGAACGAAATGTCTTTCTGTTATTTTGGCGAAATTCCACTAAATAAGCAAAAAAAAAAGAAAACCAAGAAAAGGGAGTAATGAAAAGATTAAGTAGAGTAAAGATGAAGAAGAAAAACAAAAAGAGCAAGAGATGAAGAAACATAAAAATAGTAAATAAATGACAAAATATGAAGAAAGTAAAGGATTTAATGGCACATTAAGAATTTTATTGCCATACAAATGACAATTCCACCTCTACCTATACATACATCACAGGCGGCATCAGCATCAGCATCAGTTTGCATTACTTGTGAAGTGCTGCTTTTGGCTTTTATAACAAATCCATTGTCTATAAACTAAAGATGGAAATGAAGATGCTAAGCTGAGCTGAGCTAAACTGAACTCTGAAGTGAACTAAGATGATGAGTTGATGACAATTTTTGGTGGCCTGTTGTAATGCCAAGTAAGCATTTCCACTAGAGTAAAGTCTTGCCAGCCTGCCTGCGTGTCTGAATGTCTCCATAACTTCTTTTCCCAAAAAAAAAAAAAAAAAAAAAAAAAAAAAAAAAAAAAAAAAAAAAAACTTTCAAGTCTATGCTGTACCAGCTATTTCTTGAAAAATGGCATTTTTGTCAAGTTTAGCATAAAATGACATTTATTCTGTTGTTGTTGTTGTTGCTGTTGCTGTCGTTATTGTTGCCTCATCTTTTGATGAGTTTGGTTGGTATAGGCGACAATATAGGTGTAGCATTGGGGCGTTTGTCAAGGTGTGTATAAAGAGAATTTGTGGTTGGCCCTGTGCTAATTGTCAGATTTATTTTGTAATGAAATTAATTTAATGTAAAGATTATAATGGTTTTTAAGGACAATTAAAAA
The DNA here is from genome assembly GCA_936449025.2 of Sarcophaga subvicina. NCBI lineage: Eukaryota > Metazoa > Arthropoda > Insecta > Diptera > Sarcophagidae > Sarcophaga > Sarcophaga subvicina. The sequence continues at coordinate 1,477,614 of OW388080.2, read as the reverse complement.
TTCTTGGCGTCGTTTTAAGAATATTTGAAGAAAATATTTTAATTATTCATGTCAATCATATTTTCAAATAATAATCAAAAACTTTCTTCCTCTGTTGCATTATTTTAAAACCTTTTAACGCGATTTTTTTGTTACTTTAAACGCTTGCTTGCCATCAGCCATAATCATTAATTATCCCTTTTTTTTGTTTAATATGCTCTCTTACAACAAGGTTTCTACCTGGTTTGGTATTGTTGTTAAGAAACAGTAATAAAAACAAAACAACGAAAACCGAAAAATATCCTTTTTTCGTTAATAATTTCAATGTTTATGCATCGGCACGTTTCTCATTGGCTTTTGAATAATCAAAACCTGGATTTACCCAACAAATGCTAAAACACTTTAGTTTACACTTCTCTTCTCTCCATAACTCTTGCTCTCACTCACTCTCACTCTCTCTCTCTATACATGTGGTATGTTGTGTGCCAAAACATATGCCATAAACCCTATTGTTATTAGTCCTGTTGATTGTTATCCTTTGGTATACCAGTTTCCAAAAACACACATTGATAACCATAAACGAAACATAACAACAACAACAACAACACACAAAAAACGCCAATTTAACACCAAAAAAATCATTCGCCAAATATTAATGGCATGTTATTTTTGGTTACTGTTTTGGTCAAATCCACCTTTTCTCCTACTCTCTCTCTCTAACTCTCGCTCTCCCTCTTAATACCTAGTTTTCATTTAAAAATTTAAAACGACCACACACATAGAAAAAGTATTAATTTACATTGTGGTGGTGGTCAATTGAAAATTTTATTTCAATTTACAATTTTATTTTAGTTTTATTGTATTTTATTATAAAAACGTTTTCAATTGTGTGTTAAAAGATAAAAACATCACTTCATATTTTAAATAAAATTCAGAATTTATTTCAAATGAAAAAAGCCATGAAAAGAACTGTAATATGTAAACCAAGTACCATTTAGCTTAACTGGCCCGAATTGGGAAGATAAATTCCCTTAACAAAGTATTCGTTTCGATCTCCTCTTTACATGTCCTGCATTTGTTATTGTGCTACTCGCCTATATATCCTTCTGTTGTTTCATAGCTTTTTATGCGACATTTTAGCCAAATCTTTTGACCTGGTTTTCAAAACTTTGCGTTTTCCATTTTATCTCATGTGATTTCGAGACATGTATGTCAATTAGATAATTTGCTTCTTATTCCCTAGCAGCACTCCTTAGTAGATAGGTAGCCGTACCACACTTAGATAAATTGTTATCCACAATGTAAAACAGTTTTTAACCGCCATTCGGATGTCCGTTAAATTCGAATCAAATATGTGCGGATTCCGTTCACCCTCTATCTGATCGCACGTACATCCGTGGTGTGGTTAGAGGAACATTCCAGTTAATTGAGTTCTATCGCCGTGTTTAAAACCATCCCTGTAGAGCTGATCAGACTGATGATCGGGAGATGCAGATAGTAATAGATACCCATAACACCCTAAGTATTTTAGCTGGACGGATATCTTGATCTCCTTTTCAAGGATATCCTTCGATTTCCTCGAGTAGCGAGTGCGCACTTCGCAAGTCATTTGAAGACATCTGCCACGAAAATCCGGAAAAGAAAGAAAGAGGAAAATCCCTAAACGGACTGTGATTAATAGCTATGGACATAGATAAATAGAGACTTTATCTACTCTGTCTATGATCCTGATTAAATATGCTGATTGTTACTCATCTCACGACAAGGCTTTATTCTATTGCTAACACATTGAAGGCGTTGTAATGGAATAAGGCAACATGTTGTCGGTTATCTTATATATAAGGTTTTCTTGTAGACCACGTCGATTATGCTTTTTGAAGTCACCGTAGTCTAGTAGGTAGTGTGTTGGCTTATTAGACGTAAAGCCAGGTTTCGAGCCCCAAGCCAGACATCAAGACAAAATACAAAAAAGTATTTCTTAGACGACTTACTCTCAGCAGATTTCAGGCAAAAAAAATTCTGAAAGCAAATAAAATTGCCATGAAAAAGTTTTCTCAAAAATCTGTCGTTCGGAGTCGACTTTTAACTGTAGCTCCCACCACTCATGTATAAAATTAACGCACACAACATAAGTGGTGTGAGAAACTAGGACGTTGTACAATGGGTCAATTCGACCTCCGGACTGTACTTGTCTTAATTGACAAGTACACGTCCTCTAACCTAACCTATGTCCATTATCCAGTGGATCGCTCAATGCTTTACAGAAAAAATTCATTCTCCAGTCCTTTTAGTCGTATCGTATAGAATTCATTGCAACGTAAATAGATTCTATATACTCTTGTCTTACTTTCCTCCGTCTCTCAAATTTTCCTGCATCGAACAGTATGCATTGTATTACATGTATCCCCATGTACAAAAAATAGGCAATTATTTGACAAGACATTTGTAAAGCTTTTTATGCCTTACGGTCCTGTAAGGAATATAGAATGGTCACTAAGCATCTTGGCCATTCATCTAGGATGGGATAATCAGTTTGCTATCTATCGTTGCCTAACAACAGCACCCCCTGGAAACGAGTATTGAGTGTTGTGGTAAGGAATTTTGCTGATTGAGTCCTTCTCTTTTCTAAGAGATAGTGTTGCCTTATATTATCAAGATGTGAGTTGTTGATCTTATCCTCCCTAGGGGTTAGGATGCTTCCTAAACTTTTCAATAACAACAACCATAATAAAAATTTGTTCGTTCCGGACTTGAATCTGAGCTGATCGTGTTTGTAGAAAATCTTTGGAAACACCCACCTCTCTCTCAAAGCTTTTACGCCTTTCAAAAATGTTTAGGTCAAAGGTCTAAAACAGATGTTATAGAAAATTTTGAGACAGTTTTCTTATTATTTATTGTATAGCTGGTACAGTTTCTCAATTCATTGATAAATTAGTTGGTAATAGTTCTTGTCTTAAGTTTTAAATAGAACTGCTAGTGAATTTTCGAAAACTTTTTTTTTTGTAAATGTCTACGTGTGTAATTTAGTAAAAGTCTTACTACCTCATCTCCCTAACCCCTCTAACGGTATTTTAACCAAAATTAATTTCGTAATTTATACATGTGTACGGAAAAAGGAGTATTTAAACATGAGTAATATTAATACCATTTTTTATAATTTATATCTGAAGGTTTTTTCCATTATTTTTCAATTTTTTTTGTCATCCTTGTAAGCTCTTTTCTTTTTTTTTTTTTTTAAATATGAAAGAAAAAATATACGATATTTTATACAAATATATTTTATTTAGAGGAAACGTGGCTTGCAAAAATAGAACAAAAAAAAATGAGATCCTTTTTCTGCTTAATATGCGAATATTGTAGAAAACGAATAGAAGAGAAACATGAAGAGAAAAAAACAGGAATTTCTATATATGAAATAAAAATACTGTCATTTGTAATTTAAGCAAAAGCTTATAACTCAAACCCCCCCTCCCCTCCAGCCTCCTTGCTCCCTCCTCTAATGGGGCTTAAAGGAAGTCTAGAAGACCACGAGTGTTTTTAGGCATGGGCAACCCCACCTGCTCAGCTCTGCTCATTTACAACACCCAGCCAATGGCCGCAATTTGTAGCACATATGGATTTTGTTGAATTTTTTCTCAATACGAAATTAGTACGCTTTTTATTATTACTTTTTCATTTCCATGCTCGTGTAATGTTTCCTCTTCATTCATTCATTTCTACTCTTCTATTTTTTTTTTCCACATTTTTTTTTAATGTTGGCAACAGAAAAAAAAACAGAAAACTTACATGTTGTCCTATCATCATAACAAGATTGCAAATGTATCTTTTTCATTCTTTTTTTCATTCTTTTCTTTTTTTGTTTCATCTATGGCCATAGTGTCTTTGCTTTACTCACACCACTATCGTGTAGTAATGGTCCTTCCGACCAGTCACGCCACGCCTTTTGTAAATGATTTGATTCTTTTTTTTTTTTTTGCAAAATCTAATATTACCGACTAAATTGTGGAAAATTTTTGGAAAACTAAGTTTGTCAAACAATTGGTAATATTGAAGATTTCTTATGTAAAAAAATTCCTCATTCCTTAATAACCTATGGAATTAAACTTGAAATCTTGAATGAAATTGGAAACTACAGAGATGATCTATTTTAAATTTTAAATATCTCTGTTCACAGTTTCTACAATAGTTTTGCCTTCAATACTTTTCATATTTGCTCCGGATACCGCTTTTACAGTACCTGCAAGTGTTTTTTCTTTCCAACCGCCTTCTACAAGACTTCTGTCCTGTCCTGTAAGAATGTTGTCTTTATCTCAATCGACATTAGTTCTTGTTATTTTTTTGCCAGAGCATATGATAAAGTATAGTCCAGAAAGTTCCCAGTATTCCACGAAGACAGGCGTTTACGATAATTTGCAATTTTTTCATACCACGAGAGAAAGAGGTCCATGTTCAGGCATACAAAAGGATGGCTTTTACATTGGCTTTAAAGCTCCCTGTTGCTTCCCTATTTTTGACGAGGGCTCTCTCCAGAATCGTGATCAAACAGTATTTAATAGCAATGGTGACAAGATAGACATACATACGTTTGATGGACTTTAATTCTTACTACTATTGGTCTATTTTGCTAGCGTGCAATGTCAACTCTGTCAGATTCATTGTGATATAAACAAGATGAACGAGTTTGATTGTGATGTCCTTGCTTGCCAGTATACTCCATATTACATCATATTTCAGGTTGTCGAAGATTTCTATATCGAATGGACACATCATACCCAAAGAGGCTGTGATCTGAATTCGGGTTGTTCCTAACTTACTCTGACAGAGATTTTCTTTGTATTGCGATTAACAGAAACTGTAAAAATAGTCCTTTTTTATTCAGAATAACTCATTCAAACTTTAAATTCTTTTTTATATTTTAAACAATCATGTTTGATAGAGCATGTCCAAATGTCGTTGTGAACCTTTATGAATTTTTTTTTTATAATTTTTTCTATGATTTCTTCTTAAAAGGGAATAAGTAGTGCCAGAGTAGTATTGAAACCATTTACATATTAGTATATTTGGTTTTAACATTTTTTCTTTTTTGTTATCCTTAACATACTATATGACTGTCATTTAGATTATCCTTTCCGGTTTTATTTTTTTTCTTTTACAAACTCTTTCCCTTGCCATTTTTTAATACTGGTAGAAAGTAGTAGAATGAGGCCCCTTATTTGGTATGACTAAAAGGGGGTAATAGTGGTGACCATTTTTATATTTTTGTTACAAATATGTGACAAAGAAAAAATATATAAAAATTATATAAAATGACAGTTAAGCATCCTTTTTCATTTTTTCCTTCTTTTTTAATTTTTTTTTCTTTTTTTGCGAAAATGAATTGCTTGAAAATGTATTTTTTTTTTTTATAATTTTATGGTTGGAAAGTAAAAAGAGCATAGATGTTTAGCATAAATAATGTAATTAAAATCCGAAAAAAATAAAAAAAAACATTTAAAAAAAAATATGGAAAAAATATAGAAAAAGAATATGGCATGGCATGGAAAGATTTATACAATTGTTAACCACATTTGAAAGTAGACAAAAAGCTATAAAATATATCATAAATATTTTATATAATAAATTATAAAAAGAAAGGACACATTAGCCAAAGGATATATAATTTAAAAAAAAAAAAAATAAAATTTAAAAACAAAAATTATTTTTCCTCTTTTGTAAAAACTTTTAGCCTCCAATAGTTTCGTTTTTTATTTTCGAAAAACACTAACATCTTACCTTCAATATTTTCCATCTTTTTTTTTTTTTGTATGTGGTGGTGGGGTGGACTAATTGAAATAATTTAAATTTTGATTACTGATAAACGAAGCGTTTCATTTTTGTAAACCCGCACAAAGTCAAAAACCAAAGCAATTAAAACCTTATTCCACTCACTCTCTCTCTCTCTCTCTCTGGTTTTTGCCAGTACAGAAAAAAACACCAACTAAAACTGCAAATATCGATGTTAGAAAGAGAGAAATCCATTCCCCTCTAAAAACAATAACCATTTGTAAAGAGAAAAATAGAACGAAGAAAAAAAACGCTAACAACAACAACAACAGTAGATAAATAAACTAAAATGATTATAACTATTTGCAGTAACTGGCTAACAACATATGAAGGAAACCAAGTCAAACGAAATTCATAAACAGTGTACTCAAAAAGTAAACAAATGAGACAAAAGTTTTTTTCTTTACTAACACTCTTAGCTCGTAAAAAAATCCATAAGAAAACAAATTTCTGCATATTACAACTTAGAAAAAAAAAATGTTGAAATGAATTCCGGTCGTGAAACGCAGTGGTCAGATAGGTTCATCTGTTCGTTTTGGGTTAATGCACTTTCTACAGCTCATTCTTTCAAGCTTCCTTGTATGTTCTGTTATGAAGGAAATGCAGATTAAAGTCGCCGTAGTTTAGTAGGTACTGTGTTGACTTATTAGACGAGAGGCCGAGCATCAACCCCTAGTATTTCTTTAGCGACTTCCTCGCAGCAGTCTTCTGGCAACAACTCTGAGTGCAAATAAAAATTGCCATGAAAAAGTTTCTCTAGAATTTGTCGTTCGGAATCGACTTTAAACTGTAGGTCCCACCACTCATGGTTGAAATGAATACAGACTACAATCATGGCTAAAGGGTTGTAATGACCAACTAAGTTAAGTAAGTAGGATTGATCCTGTGTTAGATTATGAACCCTTTTCATATTAACTTTATCCAAATCACAACACTGTGCTTAATTGTAATGGCCTGTGTTGAGTTTCCGCTTTTACTGAAAGCAAACTGTAATGTTCGGCTTGTTTTTTCTTTGGTGGAATCCATTTTTTTAGTTCACAATTTATCTGATTTGCACTGTAAAAAAGAAGTTTTTTTTTTTTAAGAAACTTTCGTTTGTTAAATTTTCTTCTGAACCTTTACTTTTAACCCGTACTGTTGTGATGGATAGAGTTTAAGTATAAAAATAGCTCATCAAATGAGAGGGACTGGTTGTTACAGGATGATGTGAAAATTCAAAATCTGAATTTGACTTAATAATGACTATTTTGACTGCTGTTGAGTAAAAGTATGTAGAACGAGTATAAATAGAGAACAGGGTATAAAATTGTTCTGCCCCTAAGCGATGCAAGCAGTAGCATAACTCTCTCTCTCTCTCTCTCTCTCCCTCTCTGGCTTTCTATGGTAGATAGGTAAAAGTCGCCAGAGTAATATTAAATCCTACAGTACAAACACACCTAAAAGGTAGTCAAATACTAAGTACTTTTGTACACAAATATGTTGTACAAGTGTATTTAACTAAGAACACAAGCACACATACACATACATACATGCTTAGTTTCCCTCTCCTAAAGGATTCAGGAATACCCATATACAAGCAAAGAAACTTCTCTAGTAGAACCATAACCACTTCTGGTGCTGAGTAGAGTATAAAAAAAACTAAAGAAAGTGAAGAGAAAAGAGTGATTGTAACAGTAAAATCAACCAACTGAATGATTCGTTTATGCTATTGTCCGTTTGAAGTTGTTACTCCGACGTTGACGAAAACTAGAACGAATACAAGTACGAGTACGAGCTGATGATGATGCTGATGCTGATGACGATAATAATAATGGACGAGACAGGTTTTTTAGGTTTTTAAGAAGTCTTGTAATACTGCTTCCATTTTGCTGATCATCAACCTTCTCATGTATCTGTTTGGTTTTTCAGGTACTTTTTTCCTATGAAAAGGATATTTGTGTCGTTGCAGGGTAGTCGTGGTAGTATTTAGTAGGTGGCTTATAACCTATTGTTGTTGCTGTTGTTACTGTCGTTGTTGTTGTTATTACAATATAATTTCATATATTTTATTAGCCTTGACTTGACTCTGTATTACATGTTGATTGCTACAACTGATGTTGATGATGATAATAACGATTGTTAAAAATGTTACAAATGATGAAATCAGTTTCAAGTACAGTGGCGCACCAAACAAAAATAATAGAAAACGTAAATGAAAAATATTTTTAAAATTTTTTCAGACTTCAGACCGAATAGTTTCACTTCCTTTTCTACTCAAGATCTTTGAAATTGTCTTAAATTTTCACCTGAAAAGCGGTAGATGCGGCTCTCCATAAGGTTTTCCATGATTGTTCTTGACACAGAGAAAGTTTCCATTCAAGTGGAGAAGAGATACGCTCCAGGAACTAACGTTGTAACATACGCAGACGATGTGATGCCCTTAGGGTCAAAAAATTATTGTGTGTTGAATATGATTATGGATGAACTATTGACGAAATGGTATTGTTTGCCGATGCTATACGAACAACTTAGTTCTAATAGCAAGGGACAAGTTTGAAGTGACTAGAAGATGCTGGATTTGTTGTATACCATGATGCCATGATCATCGGGCCAATTGCTATCTTTGTAGCAATTGTATGCGCAGTTTGAACGAACTTGAAAACAAATCAGGCTGAGTGGAATTCGACATAGAGGAGGATGACATGTGTAGTCATAACCGGGGATCACGATCTGTCCTACGGCGGCGTTAGAATTTTTTAGATTAAAGTCCCTTGAATCTAGAAAAAAAAATTCCAGAGCCATGTAACCTACGATTAGGGTAATGTCTTCTCTGCATCGAGACGAATGGAGCTACATATTCTTTTAGCAGAGGCACCATTCTCTTGCATAAAAATGAGTCAAAGACAGATACTTTGATAGTAGCTAGGATGTGGAATGAGAAAGAAATTTGAATGTGACATTGTATTATTCAGTAATAGTTTGAGGATAATATCAATTTTGAATAGCCATACTTTGTTGCAATTCTGCTTAAATATTTTTCTTTTAAACCAACGCCTTGAAGCCCACTGTTCATACTAACTGCAGTCAATCTTTTTTTTTTTTTTGTTTTTTGCTGTGATGGTTTTTATCTCTGTTACTAAATGGGGTTAAAAAAAAGTGAAAACAATGGAAAAAAAATAGAAATAGAATCCAAATATTACTCCATTTTTGTTAATGTTTTAAATTACATTTTAAAAGTTAATTGAAATGGAAATTAGTTGAAATTTGTAAAAACGAACGAACGAATTGAATTGCAAGTGATTACAACAAATTGGGTTTTCCATCAAACACAATAAAAAAAGACAGACAAACAGACAAGACCACTTTATGTATGTATGTATATAGGTTTGAGGTTAAAAATTACAGAATTTGGTTTTTGTTTTTGGTTTTTTGAATAATTTTATTATGGTTAAGAAGAAACCATAACCACAGACCACAAAATTAATTGAAAAACCATTTAAATATTGTGCAGTAATTTGATTTACAAATTTTATTTCAAATAAATTTCCATTTTGTTAAACAAATATTACAATTTTTATAATTTGCCAGGGATTTTTTCACTTCTTTTTTAATAAAAAAAAAAACAGAAAGTGTATGCAAAAGCTTTTTATCTCAACTATAATTTAAAGTACTCATGGTAATCATAATCATAATTCATATATGTATACGGATTCCCCATTGACTTGAAAAAATGTTTTGAAAAAGCTTATTCATAAGTAGCAAAAAAAAAGAAAAATAGGAGGGCTTCTAAAGGAAACTACTGCTATGGTCCTGTAAAGAGCTCATTTGTATCAACATTTTTTGCATAATTATGCTTAAATTATATTCATTGCACACTGACTGAGTATGTGTTTTTGCGAAATCCTTTTATATCCTTAGCGGCCATAATACATGTTTTTTTCAAACAGCCTGTGTCATGTTGTTTTTTTCTTCTGGCAAAGGAAAATGGTCAACGCATATTAAAAGAATTGCAAATTGAATAAATTTTTATACAAAAAAAATCGGGGGCATGATTTCTAGGTTCTAGATTATTAATACCAATATAATTAAGATTTTATGGGTGCTTTTTATACGTTAAAATTTCTTTTTTAAGGTTCAATTCATTCTGACTTAAAGTCCTAGAACCTCTTAAAGGTGTTCCTTTATAATTTCCACTTAATTTACTGCCAATAAGAATTATTCAGGCTTTTGAATTAGTCCCATACATACATATGTACATACATAATTGGCCATTACAATCCTTCAGTCAGGATTACGGCTTAGCTTCTTACACCAATCATGTTGTGTGCCTTAATTTTATAGTCATAGTCGCCGTAGCCTAGTAAGTAGTGTGTTCGCTTATTAGGCATAAAGCCCGGGTTTAATTCCCAGGACAGACATCAAAACGAAAATATGAAAAAAATATTTCTTCGGCGCCTTCCTCTCAGCAGATTTCTGGCAAAAAAAATCTGAGAGTAAATAAACCTGCCATGAAAAAGTTTCTCAAAAATCTGTGTTTCGGAGTCGACGTTAAACTGTAGGTTCTGCCACACACGAATTAGTCCCATATACTTACTTATTCCGTACCTTTTTTGCCTGGCAGGGTATAGGTTTTTTTGATAAGTCTTTACACATTGGCTTTATCCCGTGCAATTGTTTTGACTGTGCTGCAATCGTTTACTCTTTCTTCCCGAGTTTTGGTGATCGTGTCTTGCAAGGTCAATTTTCTTCTACTCATGATTTGTAGGCGCTCCTTTATACTTTAATGTTCTCAGGACTTATAGGTGCATACTTGTTCTCTTTTATCCTGCAGTGTACGGAATAAAGCCTTCTGTATTTGATTCTAGGTTAGATTAGATTAGAAAGTTTGACGCTTCATTGTAATATTTCCACGTTCATTCACTCAGAGGCCTCTTAGTGGTCTATGGTGACCCTTCAATTAGCAGCAAAGGAAACAGAAAAATTTAACTAGAGGAAGTATTTGGCATTGCCTTTGCTAACGTAAAATAGTCAGTTTGAGCTTTGATCAAGACTAGCTAAGGTGTCTGGCTTTTCTATATGGAATAAGATTCTCCAGCTTACTACCCCTTCGCCACTTTGGATTTCTACATTTTCAATAATAATTTTATATTTCATTATTACGAAATAAAATCTGTTCAAATAGTGAAATTTTAAATGATTTCCAACTACTACTGTCACTTATTTTTTAAGTAGCCAATGCAAATACTATTACGACGCACATAATAAACACCAATAATGGATTTTCAATGTTTTTCTCCATTATCTCGTCTTTTTAATTTCAAAATCTTTTTTTTTTTTCTTCTGCATTTAGTCTTTGGGCCATAAGTTTTCTGTGTAACTTTTTGAGCGAAATTGTTGTAGATTTTCTCTCTCTTTTCTCATTTAATTAATTAATTTATGAATGGAATATTTTCCCTTTTCAAACATTTATTATTTAACTTCTATACTCTGCTCTGCTTCAGTGCCATTTGTTTGGTTTGGTATTTTTTTTCTTCTATCATTTCTAATGAAAAACGACAGTTTGCCTGACATGAAAAATATACGCGCTACTGGTTGGATTTTCTTGGCGTTTTAAACCATAAACTTTTTGACCGCAGATTTCCAAAAAAAAAAAGAAATCCTTCTCTCAGTGTAGTACCTCCTTTTATGCACTCATTTTAGTTATTAACTCTTGGCTTTGGTCAAATGGTTCTAAAATGGATTTTGAAAACCAGTAACACAGACAATTAAAGAAGGTAATGGGGAAATAATATTTTAATAAGAGCACAGGGTTTAATCACAGTGTGTGTGTGTGTGTGTGTAGGGAATATCTCTAGCCAAGCAGGTGAAGTTTATTAATAAGGATTTTTCTTCAATACACTCACAGCAAAATGTTAGTAGAAATTGTATTTCTTCACATAATGGCATATCAGACGAGAGCAAAGCCGCAATTGTACCATTTGCGAGGACAAATTGAAGAATATTTAACTACTGAGTGTGATGAAGTTACGAATTTTAGAGACAAAATATATGGACATAGTTCTGTATAGTGAACTGACATGGAGAGTCAATTAAGAAAGCATTTAAGGAACAGAAACCTCGAAAGTATAATCCCAAAGTACTGCTTTTGATGTATGCCATGATGTCCACAACGAAATTAAAAAGAACTCACATTGATTTATTTAAGATACAGAGGCTGGCATAATCGAGGCAATGAGAACCTGTCCGACGATAGCTCTAGAAGCTCTGTTTGATTTAAGTCCATTTTATATGGTAGTGGAGTCGCGTAGTCTAGTAGGTAGTGTGTTGGCTTATTAGACGTAAAAGCCAGGGTTCAAATCCCAGGTCAGACATCAAGACAAAATATAAAAATTATTTCATCGGCGACTTCCTCTCAGCAGATTTCTGGCAAAAACTCTGAGAGTAAATAAAAATTGCCATGAAAAAGTTTCTCAAAAATCTGTCGTTCGGAGTCGTCTTTAAACTGTAGGTCCAACCACTCATGTATAAAATTACCACACACAACATAAGTGGTGTGAGAAACTAGGACGTTGTACAATGGGTCAATTCGACCTCCGGGTCTTAATTGACAAGTACACGGCCTCTAACCTAACCTATATGGTAGTAAAGTCCAAAAAGATAAAAACTATGTATAATAAAGATAACAAGAGACGTCTCGATAATAAGATTTTTCCGAGCAATTCGTAATCTGACAAATCGAAAAGCTAACACAAGCTTAACTCTTTCCTGAACAGAACCATTAAATTTTTTTATATGAAACTTTTACGAGCTAACTTTTTCGAGTGTATGCTCATATACGAATAACAATTATTATGAGAAAAAAGAAAGAAAATTAATAGAAAAAAATAATACGAATTGTTGAAATAAAACAAAGTGTGTGTAAGTAAACATAATTTAATTGAAAATTATGTTGCCCGGTTTCTGTTTTTTCATCTTGTTTTTTTCGTCTTCTGTACAATTCTCTCCCCTTTTTTGTCCCTGTTATAATTCATATATTTTTGAATTTGTGACATTACAATGAGTTTTTAGCAACAGGACACTTGAACATAGCCCAGCAATATTTTTTTATATTTTTGAGCATAAGAAGTTAGATATACTACGAAAAGATATATCAGATGTAGTAATAAATATACTGAGATTAGTACTCAAATTATTACCCAATTATTACTGTATGTGTACTGTGTAGAATAACATCTTTAATCTGGGCCCTGACCGAGAGAGGTTTATCTCTACCTGATGGTATTTTGTCCAATCCGCGACGAACACATATTTTTAGAGCTCTTCCATTATCGTGGATATGTACATATGTTAAAGGAGGAACTACTAATAAAGATTTCAAAGATAGGAGACCTTACTGAGTGTAGGATCTGAAGAGGTATTACTCTCCTTGGGATAGTGAATAAAGTGATGACGAATGTACTGAATAAACGACTAGCATGTACTGTTTAAACGGCCTTCTCGCAAACCCATATTATGCGAATATACAAGCGAAACTGAGGAAAGTGAATTTATTGTAGTCTCAACTTAAAAATACTCAAAACAAAGATCATGAGTATTTAAAGTTTCGGTCACTTCTATGTGGGGTCATATTACAACAAATTGAAGCTTTAGGGTAGACGTTGAGAAACGCATTTACAGGACCAGCTAGTCTACGGCCGACAATAGTACACTCTATAAGTTACTCCCGACAATTATCGAGGTTCACTAAACTGAATATTTTTAACATCCAATTGATCTGGATGTTCCGTTTCTTTGTACGGATGCGAATCGTGTAATGCAAATCGTTGTGGTTTCAAAACTATCCTAAAAGGAACGCCAAGAATTTTCAGGCCAATCACCAAAATTCAATTCTAAGTACAATCGGAAACCGGACAAAATCCAATTGACATCGAAGTTCAGTTCAGAGCACTGTCTGGTACAATCAAGATTGCAATCGATTGGAATGCCTAAGACAGCCGTTGGAAGGAATGCCGATACCACACCTGGCTACGACATCTGCCAATGAATGCAGCAAAAATAAATAAATCGTGCAATGAACTAAAGCCACTTGCAACGAATACAAGAGAATCGAGCTTAATTTTCAGCGAAGCAGGAGATTGCCCTGCTCTGTAACAGTTGGTAGAATAATAGAATTTCCATGTTTGAGGCAACGTCTTATATAGAACCGGTATTCGATTATTATAGTGGATGTGGTGTGGTGAAGATTATTGCTCTTTCACCCGAGGCGGACCTGGCTGATATTCCTATGATTTTCTCTGCTTTTATTATCCTCTCTGCGTAACCATGATGCTTCTGGTTGAATTATTAGTAAGGGGAATGATGCACTTTAATCAATATAGTGGCCGGCTAACATGGGGATGTCTAGCTCATTGATCCATCCCAGGAAGATAAAAGGCGGAATTTGAAAAACAAACAAACAATCTATTCGATTTTCAGTGGTGCGTTGAAGCCATAGACAATTGATAGCTTATGCTGCACTGGAAGGAACTTGTATAGTTTATTCTGCTGTGGAAAATTTTGCTGGGTTACATCTCTATTGTTTACTTTGGGACAGCAATTACTAACTCTTGGTGTCGTTTAAAATTTTTTTTTTTTTTCATTTTTTATGCGTTTGAGAGAAGAGTGAAACAAACAAAATAAGTGAAATTAATTTAAATTTATGTTAATTTCTCTAATGTACAGTTTATAATTTTTGTTGATATTTCCAGTTTTTTTCTATAACAAAAACAAACAAAAAAGAATGCTTTCCAAACACACATAAATTATTTCAAAAATTTTTTTCTTTCTTTTTTCGTGTTTTTTTTTTTTTTATTTTAAATGGAATTCATTTTTTCGGATTTTATTTTCTTTTTTATTCTGTGTATTGAAATAATTGTTTTCTCTAATAACAAATAATTTCTATGACATTTTCCTGCAGCTCCTTCAAGAAAAAATAAAGAAAGAAACAAAAAAAAAGATTTGAAAGGAAGAGTGAGAAAATAACAGGCTTTGAAATTGAAATTATAGCTGCGGTGATGGCTGCTATGCATGTTAGTAAAAAGGCGCTTAGGGGGAGAGTGAAAGAGCGAGAGGTTTTCGAAAACAATTCAAAGATTTTTCTACAATTAAGTTTTGAAGAAGAAATTAAACACTTACTAAAGAAAGAAAGAAAGAAAAAAAAAACGGAGGAATAAAAATGAATTTCTTCTTTAGCCGAGAACGAACAATCAAACAGAGTTCAGTTTAGTTCTGTAATCATGATTTACATACAAGGGTTAAGAACGTCAGCTCGTTTCTTTTTTCTCTTTTCCATTCAATTTTTATATTGTTTGTTAAGCCATAAAGAGGGAGGCATGGGGGGGGGTAGGTAGATGTGTTAGGTTTTGGTGTGGCAACTGCAAGGCTTTTGGCTGCTGCAGTATTGTTGTTTCATTTTGTTGCACAAAGTAGGTGAAGTGTCTGGTTCCTTCTCCGGCTTCTTCAGCCTTCTTGTTTTTCTTTTTTTTTTTTAATAAAAATGATGGGCGTTTGACTCTTTCATTCGTTTGTTCGTTCGTTCGTTTGTTTCAATGGTTGAATGAATGTATGGAAAATATATGAATTATGGATGGCTATGACTGCTAAAAAACAGTCTGTTGCTCTGTTTATTTCAAATATTACTCGTATGTTGAATGAAATCTAAATACTTGAGCTGTTGTTGTATTGATGCTTTGCCTGCTGCCTAAATTCCGGTTGCATTTACAGTAATTTACCAAATCTTTAGAATCCTCTCAGGGTGCCAACAGCCTAAAACAGCAGTATGTGTAAAAGTTATAATGATTGTTATATGTATGTTGTACACAGAATGTATGTATGTACAGTAAAAGACCTTTGATTGTTCTGTCAAGTGTCGAAGAGAAAAGAACAATTTAATCTTTTTCTCTTCTCATTTTTATATGCGTTTTGTTTTCGAAAACAATCGAAAAGAAAATTATAGAAAATTATTTGGATTTTTCTCAAGTATGGCTTTACAAAAATCGTGTGTGATTTTCTAACAAAAAAAAGAAAAACATTTCATTCAAAATAGGATTTGAGTCTAAATATACAGGGTATCTAAAAAGAAAGTTCATATAAGTTCCTAACAGGTCCTCCATGGATTTGTCACATGACTTGATGAGAAAGCTCAATGAACAGGAGAGCAATGTCGGCGGTAGTTTTGCTACTGTTAGCACTATTCTGGCTGCAAAGGCTGAAGGAAAACGCTGAAACGTTGAAAAACAATCCACAACTTGGCAAGGTTAAATTCATGTCAAGCAGTTATCTGTCTTGAAGCAATCGATTCGCCAAAAAAAAAAAAAACGAGGCCCTAATAGCAGGCTAGGATGCAGTATATAAGATTAGTTGGCGGACCCTTAAGTTAGAGGACTTGTCAATTAAGACGAGTACAGTACCCGGAGGTCGAATTGACCCATTGTACAACGTCCTTAAAGAGGGAAGGATAATAGAGGAATAAAAAGGAGAGGATGTAGGAAAGAGAAGAATGGGAAGTGGAGGAATTACACAGATGAGACACAACAAAAAGGAACGCGACTAACTCAAAGAAGGCCCTGTCAAGGGTCCTCAACTTACCAAGGGCTGGGCAGTTACAGAGGAGGTGTTCGATAGTATCCAATTTCTCCTCATCGCAACATGCCCTGCAATAGTCCGGCTGGGATCTGGAACAGATCCCTTGGACCCTTGTTGGTGGCTAAAAGTCCCACTTACGATAGAGTTTAGGAATTCGAAGGCATCATCCTCTTTAGCCACTTAATTTCAAGAAAGCTACATCGAAGAGTGTTCGATTCTTTTTGCTATTTGGAGAGTAAATCTTGTTCGAACATTGCAAACAGAATCAAATTAGCAAAGCAAGCGTTTCATTACCTTGGAAAGTATGAAGATCAGCTTTTAAAAATTTATTTTTAAATCTGATACTTGTTTTAAACAAGTAAGGCGTGGCTTGGTTAAATTTTCGTTTACAACTTTTTATTGTTTGACAATATCCTGTGAGAATTATTGACACATTCCACTCTCTTTGAGGAGGCCTGCTAGAAAGAAAAACAAAAAAAAACAAAAACTTCATAATGAATGTTGAAGCAAGGACAGCATCTATAATTTCTATTTGAAATTTTTTTTTTTGTTGCTTGCTAGTGACCAAATTGTAGACTTGGAACATGTATTTTTATATTTTGTACGTGTATCCATCTCTTTCACTCACAAAAAAAATGCGAAATCCAAGCTTTTAGTCAAAAATAAAACACGTTTCAGTGTCCCAAACAAGGCACAAAGTACGTTTGTACGTAACCAAGAGCAAATGGTTAACATGAAAAATGGCAAAATATAAATCCCCAACTCCCAGTTGCAATATAATTTTAACAAAAAATTTCGAAAAAAAAATCTCACATGTGAACACTCTGGCAAGTAGAGAAAGAGAAACAAAACAAATGCCACGATTTGTTAACAAGAAATAAAATCTAGAATAAAAATTTTAGCGAAAAAGAAAAAAACAGAATGGAAAGCAAAGAAAAAAGTCCAACTAAAATCACATTTGGTTTTGGAATACATATTTAAAGCATGCATTTACATAATGAAAGATGTTTCAATGGACACAGCGCATATGAGTTGGAATAAAAATTCACAAGCGCGTATAGAAAATATAAAGTGGAGAGAAAAAAAATAGAGAATCACTCACACGCACACACACATACATACAGGATATACAGTTAAGGCAAGAAAATTAGCATTCATTTAAAAGAAAAAATAGTTCTCCGTTCTGGATATTCTCTTTGAATGCTTCAAGAACCTGAGGCATGCTGACATAGACTTTTGACTTCAAAATAACCGACAAATCCACAAAATACGAGGTAAAAAGACGCGAGTATTACTTACTTACTTACACATACATACATACATAGTTGGTCATTATAACCCTTCAGTCAGGATTACGACCTAGTTTCTCACATCAGTTATGTTGTGTTTGTTAATTTTATACACGAGTGGTGGGACCTACAGTTTAAAGTCGACTCCGAACGACAGATTTTTGAAAAACTTTTCATGGCAATTTTTATTTACTCAGAGTTTTTGCCAGAAATCTGCTGAGAGGAAGTCGCCGATGAAAACCCTGGCTTTACGACTAATAAGCCAACATACTATCTACTAGACTTACTTACTCTGGCTGTAAATGAGGGCAAAACAAAGTATATGTTATCGACAATTGGAGACGTGCGGCGTGACGTATTGATTCACATACTTTTAATACAGTCAAGGAATTCATTTATCTTGGCTCCGCCGTTACCACCAAAAATGATGTCAGTCTGGAGATAAAGCGCAGGATCACTCTTGCCGATAGATGCTAATATGGTCTCAATAGGCAATTGAGTAGCAGAGACCTCGGAAGACAAAACTAATACTCTACAAAACGCTCATCCTACCCGTGCTTCTTTACGGGGCAGAAGCATGGACCCTATTAAGCACTGATGCAGCAGCCTTGAAAGTATTCGAGAGAAAAGTCCTACGTAAGATCTTCGGTCCGTAGTAGTCTAGTAGGTAGTGTGTTGGCTTATTAGACGTAAAGCCAGGGTTCGAGCCCCAGGCCAGACATCAAGATAAAATACAAAAAGTATTTCTTTGACAACTTTCTGTCAGCAGATTTCTGGCAAAAACTCTCTGAGGAGTAAATAGAGATTGCCATGAAAAGTTTCTCAAAAATCTGTCGTTCAGAGTCGACTTTAAACTGTAGGTCCCACCACTCATGTATAAAATTAACACACACAACATAAGTGGTATGAGAAACTAGGTCGTAATCCTGACTGAAGGGTTGTAATGACCAATTATGTATGTAAGATCTTCGGTGCAGTGCGAGTTGGCGATGATTTCCGCATCCGATCCAACAGTGAGCTGTATGAGCTCCTCAACGACATAGACGTTTTGCAGCGTATTAATATCCAGCGACTACGCTGGCTCGACCATGTCGTTCGAATAGAGGAGGATGCTCCGGCGAGACGGGTATTTGATGTGGAGATCTGCGGAAGTCGGCGAAAAGGACGACCGACCTTGTATACGTTGGAAGGACCAAATCGAGGAACCCCTGTCATCGATTGGTGTGACCAACTGGCGTAGGTGCGCAAGAAACAGAGGCGCGTGGAAGGATGTGTTATCCCTTATCGGGTTGTTAATGGCCAATTAAGTAACACGCGAGTATTAAGGCCTCAAAATTTCGTCCTGTAAGCGTTCTTAACCCAATTCTGTTCGAATCACAAGTTTTCCAGTCCCAATCAGTCAATTGAGGTAGGAGAAACCCATTGAGTGTGACTCTGTAGTGCTCCCCGTTAACAGTAGCCAGGCTCTATGTGTTATACGGGGATTTTCGGTGTATTTTGCATTTTCAAGTATTCACAGAGATGGTAATGGGGCTCGTCGATCATGATTATAACTTTCGATGAAGAGATATTTTCTCGTGGTTAAAATTCAGAGTGAGGAGAGTATAGATTACATGCGTTTTGCGGTCAATACGTCTACACTTTGTAAGAATTCACCTTCAGTTCATTCATCAAAATTCTTTCTAAGGACAACTGTCTTCTGTTTAATTACGTGTCATGTTTCTTGGCCGGTACTAAGGCCAATGCCGATCGTAAATGAGAAAAGAAAAAAGACTTGAGAATAATGGCAATAATGGAAACTGCAAGCAGAAAGCCAAAAAGGCAGAAGAATGAAGAAGAGCAATTGCTCAAACTACAGCTCCCAGCCGGTGTTAACGCTGAAAGATGGGAATGGAATTATTTTAATGTAGAAAAGGCATTGTCTGCTGAAAAGAGAGAGAGGGAGAGAGAGACAGAGAGATTTCAATACAGAGTTAATGTTTTATTTTCTTAAAATCAGAAGATTTCAATTAAAGTCTACTATTTTATTGTTTTTAACTGCTGTTCTATGCTCTGCTCTACAAAATGTATATTTATGTGTGCATTTTATAAAAATTTAAAATAGAAGAAGAAAAAAAACATGGAAATTATAACATAAAATATTGAAACCAAAATGTAAGTATTTGTCTCTATAAGAGCGAATACAATACAAAAAAAGACAAGCAGAAGCAGATATAACGCCAGCTAGAGAAGATGTATCGTATAACACCCACTTGGCAAAACGAAATGCATTTAGGTTTCTGCTTGTCGTCGTCCTTTTTTCCATTTTTGTTGTTTTTGTTTGTTCTTTCCTTTAGCTCTAGTGATTCCACATACATTTCCTTTATGTCAACGATTATAATGTGTGTAATGTCCTTTCGTACGTTTTATTTTTATTTTCAATTCCATTTTTTTTTGTCTTCAAATGCTTGTGTTGCAAATGCTTTCTTTTTTTTTTTCAAGAAATAAATTTCATAAGCATGCGTTTTTTCGTTTAACATTTTAAAAATGTTCGGTTTTCTTTACGTTTTTAGTTGCCTTTTTTGTTTTTGGTTACAGCGAATGTCCTTTTTTTCGCTTGGCCAAAAGGATATAAAAAAACAACACGAAATTCATTTGGAAAAAAAATTTAAAAATTATTAGCTTTTTTTCTATTTGGAAAGTGTATCGTGGGAGTGGGCGAATTTGAGCCTTATTATTCAGCAGTACAGTTAACAATGGTAACAGCAGCAACAGTAACAACAATGTTAGAAAAACTGTTATTTATATGCTGTATATCCTGCGGCAAATGCGCATAATGAGCGCGTATTATTTGCATATGCAGTTGTTTTAATATCCTTTTAAACATTTTTTTCCTTTCCTTGCGTTTATTCTTTTTGGGTGGGGTTTTTGACAACGCATATTGCGTTTATAAATGTCTCATGTCCCATGTTCTTCTACTCCAAACCCTTTTAATAGATTTTCGGTTACTTTTGCATTAAGAGCCACAGTTTTTTTTGTCCCTTTTCTTCGTTAATTTTTATACACTCCTGCCGTCTTTTTTCTTTTTTTTTTTTTGGTAACATTTCAAATAAAAAAAAATTCATTCTTAATGTACACTTGTGGACACACAATTAAGTCACCTATGCAAAATTTTTCATTTTTATAAAAATTAAAAAATTTAAGAAAAGTGGAAACAAAAACAACTTATATTTATTAATTTCATATGCTTAATAATTAATTAACAACAAAAACTTATATAGTTTTTCATTGTAAAAAATGTTTTGGTACTTAGTTGATATCAGACTTAAAATTTAAGTGGACACATAATTAAGTCATTTGAAACAAAATATTGAAAATTCAAATTAATTGCTTTATTTTTCACCCAAACTATTTGGAACCTTTAATATTTTGTGGGGAACCCTTTTTGGCGTATTATTTCAGTACATCTTTGTGGCATTGTGTTGATTAAGTTGCGACAATGCTCAGGACTAATGTTATCCCATTCTGCCTGGAAAAGCTGCCAAAGTGCTTTTTTATGCTGGGTTTTTTGGCTGCAACTGCTCGTTTTACGATCCCCCAAAGATTTTCAATAGGGTTTAGATCGGGACTTTGAGTTGGCCAATCAAGAACGCTTATTTTTTCCTCAGCAAACCAAGGTTTAACTACCCAAGATGTTTGCTTCGGGTCGTTATCATGCTGAAATATCCGCGCTAGTGGTAATTCGTCGTAATAATCTTTAGTCAAATTGTTCCATAGGATGTTCGTATACATTTCCCCAGTCATTTTCCCATCGATTCTTACCAGTGGACCAACGCCGGATGAGGTAATACAACCCCAAACCATTACTGACGAACCTCTATGCTTTACGGTTTGTTTGGTGTACTTTGGGTATAATTGTGTATTGACAGGACGTCTTACATAGGGTCTGCCATCATTTCCAAAGATATTAAACTTGGGCTCATCACTCCATCCGACTAATTTCCAAAATTTTGTCGTCTTTATGGAGGTGGGTTTTGGCAAACCGCAAGCGTTGCTGAATATTTTTTTTGGACACATTAGGTTTTGTTCTCGCAAAACGTCCATGGAGATTATTTTCAGTCAAGCGTTTTCTTAAGGTCCTTGCCGATATTTTAACAGCGTGTTCCAACTCAATGCACTATATAATCTAAGTAGATATGAGGAATGGGTCAGCTTCACTCATCCTGGCTAAAAAAGATACGCGTTCTTGCTTGGCCAACTCAAAGTCCCGATCTAAACCCTATTGAAAATCTTTGGGGGATCGTAAAACGAGCAGTTGCAGCCAAAAAACCCAGCATAAAAAAGCACTTTGGCAGCTTTTCCAGGCAGAATGGGATAACATTAGTCCTGAGCATTGTCGCAACTTAATCAACACAATGCCACAAAGATGTACTGAAATAATACGCCAAAAAGGGTTCCCCACAAAATATTAAAGGTTCCAAATAGTTTGGGTGAAAAATAAAGCAATTAATTTGAATTTTCAATATTTTGTTTCAAATGACTTAATTATGTGTCCACTTAAATTTTAAGTCTGATATCAACTAAGTACCAAAACATTTTTTACAATGAAAAACTATATAAGTTTTTGTTGTTAATTAATTATTAAGCATATGAAATTAATAAATATAAGTTGTTTTTGTTTCCACTTTTCTTAAATTTTTTAATTTTTATAAAAATGAAAAATTTTGCATAGGTGACTTAATTGTGTGTCCACAAGTGTACATGCCACCTTTCTTTTTTTTTGTTTCGGTTTTGGTTTCATCCTGTGAAGGTTCTCTTTTTTATTAAGCGTAAATCCTTTGCCGGTTAGATAATGATATGTGGTTACACAGTTGCTTTGTTAAAATTATTGCAAAAAGTTCTCAGTGCAAAACAAAAAAATATACATAGCAAAAGCAAATACAATATAAAAAATATATGTCGCAACCTCCTTCCCCCCATCTCCTTGAGTCGATAGGCGGAGTCATTATTAAGAGCTTGTAAGCATAAATAAATTATTTAACAAAACGAATAAAAGCTTGTCTATTAGTTGTAAGTATTAAAAGGATTTAAATAATTTTCCTTTTTTTATTCTGGTATTAAAATTTCCCAGTATATTTAAAAATTATTCTTTATTTTTAATTTCAAACGTTGTTTACATATTAAAATTTATTAAAACTTGTTCCGGATTTTATTGGCAATTTTTCGCTCTCTTAGCCTCTGTACTAAGCGTAGGCTGCCTATAAGTTGTTTGCATTTTTTCCCGTGGGCGACATATTCGAGATTTCTCGATGGTAATTAGTTCGTTTCAGGCCGCGATCTTCTCACTACCATTAAAGCCTTGTTATTAGTAACTTATTATAGTTCCCAAGGAACTCATCTTCTTTTGCATGAACAGTCAAGATAATACCCTACGACCTCTCTACTAGTAAGCACGTTCAAGGATTAACTGAACATCTTGTTTCTTATTTGAATTCCTGGTCATCGCAATTTGTATGGGAACTAAGAGCGAGCTAACTGGCTCATGGATGATGTGCCTAAAATGTGTCGTTGTGTCCGTTGAAGTTTATTAAAAACGACACCCTTGACTTTTACTTTCGATCTACTTCTGTTGAATATCAGGGCAGATTTTAGGTACGATAGCAGACGTGCTGTGTTCAATTCAAGTTTATTTAGTAGTATTTAAAATACTTTCTTAACAACAAAATTTTACAAATATTAAATATTATATATATTGAAACTATGAGTTTAACTACTAGTATTTTTAACAAAGTTTACATTTTTCCTAAAAATATTGATATTTCTCTCATTCTTTAAATAGTTTGGCATTTTATTGTACAAATTCAGTCCCTTATAGTACAATGATTTCTGCATTGCACTTGTATCCGCTCGCTGTAGCCTAAAATCGTTCGCATTTCTCACTCTGTACGGTTGCGCTTCTCCAGCATATTTTAATTGTTCAGTTAGGTACTCTGATGCTTCTCCAATTTTCATTTTTTGAATAAAATTCAGCGTGTTCCATTCTAATCTTTTACGCACATTAAGCCATCTCAGTGCATCTAACATCAAAGTAGTTTGTGTAAATCTGTTCAGTTGTAATATAGAAACGCATCGCCTTATTCTGTAATTTCTGGAGTCTTGTTAATTGTTGCTCAGTACAGCATGTATATAATATCGTTGATCCATATTCAAAATGCGGCTTCAGCATTGTATTATATATGTTAATCGATGTTAACATTGATACCTTATTTCTCAGCCGTTATAAGAAACCTATCTTTTTCCCTACTTTCCTACATATATACTATAAATGTTCCCTTAGTTTCATTTCCCTATCAATTATGAAACCTAGATACTTAATACTGTCTACCTCCACAATCTCCACATTATTTATTCCAAATGACCTATTAGTGTGCATATTAATTTCCACCAACTTTGTTTTATTCTCATTCAATTTCAATTTGTTTGTCCTCAACCATTTATTCACATTATCCATATCCTTTCCAATCCTTTCATAACATTCCTCACACGTTGTACACTCAGTAAACATGAGAGCATCATCCGCATATAAAACTATCTCGCATTTCCCTATTACATTCTCAATATCGTTTATGTATATTATGAACAATAAAGCCCCCAAGAACGAACAATTGAGTTTCCCGGTCCTTCTTAGCCGTCACCACATTGTTTTCGGTAGTTGGTTTATGCAAAAGATTGCAGAGATATCGTGTATCGCTCCCAATGACATCCTCAAATACCTCAAACTGACAAACTAGATATCGGTAGGTAGGTATAGATGACTGTCCATTCAAAGAAGTTGTATGGACACACTTAGGCCACATAGGGCCCTTTGTAATGCCACAGTTTTCTGCCTTACCCTAGCCCCGGATCTTCTGACGAAGCGACTCAGACTGCCAATATAAATACATGATAGTTCCTCCAGATCATCTATAGAGTAGACAACAAAGTGCCTTTATCTCCTTCCTTTTCTTTCTCATCTCTGCTGCTTTAGCAGAAATCATTAGAAAGGCGTCCAAGATCAATGCGTCGCGCTTGCGTACCCCTAATGCAATGTCCCATAAAGACCACGACAACCATGCTGAACATGCCTGTCTGAAGTTTAAGCAGACTTGTTGAGTGCCCTTCATTCAGCCTCGGTAGCGGAATGGATGACTGCATTGTCCATTATAAGCTTGCAGGTTTTCAAAGGGATTCCCAAAGTCAGGAATTCATTGGAGAGTTCGATAGTTGTGCCACGACTGAACTGGCCAGTTCATCCGCTTTGTATTAAAGCAGTTTTATGTTCGAAAAAGATTATTCGAATTCGAAATACTGAATCGAAAGAAAATTTAACAAATTTTAAATATTTTTTTTAAGTTTTGTTAAACTGCACTTAAAACCTCCTATTAGTTTGCAAATAAATTTCCAAACCATTAACATTCTAATCTGCAGATTTTTTTTCGCCCTCAGAAAATCCTGAAACATATTTTAGTTGAGTTTATTTCCGTTGTTTAAATATTTTTCTAATTTTTATTTTGTTGTTTCTTTCTTTTCTTTTTGTAGAGCCTCTATTTTGGATGGTCAATTCTTTACAAATAATCCTCATTTGGAATTAAGACAACTACGCTGGCATCCAGCCTCACCCACAGATTCCCATTTACTTGTGCTTTTAAGCGACAATACCATGAGGTAAATACAACAACAACAACAACATATACAATAACTAACTAGTATGTTGGGATTAAAAGAAACTAATTTATAACAAACGCCTCGGTTATTTCTGTTTTCTTTTCTTTTCTCTATACTTGCCTCTATTTAAAAGGGTTTATGATAATGCCACATTACGGCATGTTTGGCAAGTGGGTCCCATACCTTTGAAAACGGATGGCAATACAAACTCTTGCACAGTTTATGCTTTGGGTGAAGCTGCTGTTGACTTTGATATTGCACCTGCTGTTAATGTAAACGAAATGCAAACAACCACTAATACGTCGGCAGTTAAAGAGCAAAATAGTTTAATAAATAACACCTCACGCTTAAGTCTAAGCAATAGTAGAACAACTACGTTTGCCGAAGATCGGGTTTGTTAACAATGTACATATGTTTTCTTCTTCTTTAAGTAATTAATTCTTGATTTTCTAATTTTAGAATAACATTTCCAAATCATCGAAACCAGAGAAAATTGAATGGCCTGTGGTTATTTTGCGTGAGAATGGCAATATTTATGTTTTAATGTCCGGCTTGGATACGGAACGGCCTCGTTTACAAGGTCCCATTACCATGACACCCTCTACTGTGGACAATTATGGCTTAGATTCTTGCTCCATATTGATTATACCCTCATTGCCGCCCACATTGATTATAGCCGAAACCAATGGCAAGCTACATCATGCTTTATTTTTGGAAGTCGAAAATGCTGAAGATGTACGGATTTTATTACAAAGAAAATTTGAAATTTTATTATAATTTCCGCCTTCTCTCTTCCTTTTATAGTCCTTTAATGACGTTGATGAGAATTTAATAATACATCCCTCGGAGTGGACAGTACATGTTTTAGAAACTGTAGAACTGGAGCTTGGTTTACCCAAAGAAGATATCAACCAGCCCTACTATTGTCCCATACACTTGAAAAGGTAATAAATACCAGCCATGGATTGTAAAATGATATTCCTTCAATGATCGTTTTCATTAAATTCCAGGGATTTCATTAATGAATTACGTTACTTTGCCTATCATAATACTGGCCTACATGTTGTTACCGTTAATTTTATTGCTGAACTACAAAGATTTTTGGAAAATGATGGTAAGTTTTCAAATAAATAAAAAAACAGGGAATTTTTAATACAAATCATTTTTTTCTTTCTTTGCAGTTAATACGGATATCAATACGCTGTCAACTCCTTCACATGCTGAGTATATTGTTTGCACTAAAATCGATAACAGTGACAAAATAAACGCTGTCTTGGGTTTTGTTCTTATGCAAATGCCTTCGTTAATTGTTTTACTGTTGGCCAGTGGCCAAGTTATAAGTTTAAAACTGGTTATTGATCCTAAGCTCTTGACCCAACCAAAAGACGATTCATTAACATTGAAAACTGAGGATGTACAACAGACCCAATTGAGTAAAATGTTGGGTCCTTCTTTCATTGATCACATTAAAACAATTCTAAAACGTACTGTCACCCAACCAATTTTATCTTTGGATAAATCTTCGAATCCATCGCCACAAGAATGCTATGAACTTTTAACCCAAGCTGTGGAGGTATTAAGGACACAGTATTTGAAAAGACATGAATTGGTAAGAGCTGAATTTGCTCGACGCATACACATCATAAGTTTGTGCAAAGAACAGCAAAGGCAGGATATTGCCGATTTGGAAAGAGAAAAGGAAATCATAAGGGATAAGGCGCATAAGTTGGCTGAAAGATTTGAGGAAATCAGTGACCGACAAGAGGTGTTAACAAAAATGTATGCAATTTTAATGTTGTTGTTGTTGTATAAAAGATTAACATTTTCTTTCTTTATTTTTAGCTGTCAAGATCTCATGCGCCAGGCTAATACATGTTTACCTAGCAATACCTTGGCTGAAAATGATTTTTCTCAAGAGGTGGAGAAAATTAATAAATTCTCCAAAACTATGAACAATTCATTGGAAAATTCCAAAGAGTCTATAAAAAAACAATACTATCATGTAAGTTTCTTTGAAATTTATTTAGAAATTAAAAGGAAAATTAATTTATTTTTGTATTTATCAACAGATTTCCAAATATCAAGAGAATACCAACAAAAAGACATTCGAATTGCCTGAAAATCAAGAACGTACCATCAAGGACATTTTGCTACAAATGTAAGTTTTTTAAAACTTTCTTTATAATTCTCTAGTAGTCATTCTGAATTCAATTAGGTAAACTATTCGCTTTCTTATTTAGGTTCAGTTTTCGTAAACAGTTAATTTCATACGATAACATAGTTTAGAAACTAAAAGTTTCTTTTTCATTATGCAAGTAGCACCATATTCTAAATCCAGTCTAGCACATATTCGTACATATGTACATACAATTCATTAATGTTACTATGTGCGGCCTTTTTTGCCACAATTTTCTGCGACATTTCTACTCAATTGTGCCTCCTCCTTGGCACTTTTAAACCGAGTGTTGTCTTTCGAAGCCTTAATTGTTTCTGGTTTATTTTGTTAAACCCGAAGTTTTAAGAAAGCCTTACGGAAAATAGTTTAGGGATGTCAAATCGGTCAATCTATACAACCAACAATTGATTTCATTCATAAGAACAGTCTCGCAAAGATTAGGCACCTCCAAAACCTTTTTAACACATTTAACCCTTGAAGTAGTGTATTCTTTATTGTATCTTTCCTGTACTTAACCTTCCATAAATGCATGTTACATTTGTATAGGGATCTGTTTGATCCGTAACATATGCAGGATTGAGGCCGCCTTGAATTGCTTTTGGTGTACCATTATACTTACCTAAGCATCAACTCTTTCGCCTTATCAATTACACTTGCTTGGGTCCTTAAGTCAAATATATTGGAAGACGGAAGGCATCTTCCTACCATATTAGGACTGACCTAACATTTAACACGTCCTCACCAAGGTTTCTAAAGTTTCCTGGAAGTACCACTTAGAGCTTAAAGTAAGAATTGAATACAATATTGTCATCTTGTAGCTATAGACTCTAGGCAACTAACTCTTGCTATTATACTCCCAGGCAGCCAAATATCATGCAATAACAGAAAATGATTTTTGCTGTTGTAACAGCTCTGCTGCTGCAGTCGAGGAGTTCCTTCCTCTGAAACACAACTCTCAAATAGAACAGTCGTAACTGTGTTGGCAATATTTGTTAAATTTTTGAGTTTCGAAAATGAAAACATTCCGACAACAATGGGTGAGGTAGTGTTGAATTAAAAAAGGTCTTCCGTTCGTTCACAAAACCATACCACATTTTTATATAAAATATTTCGCAAATCCTTTTTCCGTGTCCGGCTTGTATAGGAACGATTTAAGGATCTTCTTTCTTTATATTTAAAAAAGTTTGACATGCGTGTGTTGTTTCTTGTGGTTTGTGTCTCAAGTGTGGTGTATATCCTATCTCTTTTCCTTTATTAGACGCAATTCACGGTTATTTCCTTTTAGTAAGTACGTTGCTGAGGTGGTATTATATCCATAAACCCTTTATTTCGACATATAATTCTAACCTAGACATTCCAATATTTCACCACCGTGTTTAGTAGAGATATAGCACATGCATAAACCTAATTTTCAGCATGTGCTTCCACCTGTTGTGTACAGACACAATAGAGCACAGGGTATTTTAACAAATTTAGCCTAGACATTCTATTATTCTACTGCAGTGTTTAGTAGAGATATAAACCTAATTTTCAGCATGTGCTTCCACCTTTTGTGTAAAAGGCACAATAGAGCATAGAGTATTTTCACGAACCCTTTATTTCGACATATAATTTTAGCCTAGACATTCCAATATATCACCGCCGTATTTAGTAGAGATATAGCACATGCATAAACCTAATTTTCAGCATGTGCTTCCACCTGTTGTGTAAAGACACAATAGAGCACAGGGTATTTTTACAAATTTAGCCTAGACATTCTATTATTCCACTGCAGTGTTTAGTAGAGATATAAACCTAATTTTCAGCATGTGCTTCCACCTTTTGTGTGAAGACACAAGAGTATAGGGTATTTTCACAAATTTAGGCTTGACATTCTAGTATTCCACTGCAGTGTTTAGAGATATAGCACATATGTAAACCTAATTTTCAGCATATATTTCAACCTTTAGTGTGGACACAATAGGGTATATTCACAAACCCTTTATTTCAACATACAGCTTTAGCCTAAACCTAAATTTCAGCTTTTATTTCAACATTTTTCGTGAAGACAATAGCGTATATTCACAAGCCCTTTATTTCAAAATACAAATTTAGCCTAGACATCCTAGCATTGCAACACTGTTTACTAGTACTAAAGCACAGGCCTAAATTCAATTTTCAGCATATACTTCCGCCGTTCTTGCAGACTCAATAGAGAATAGGGTTACATATGTATAATAATGTATCGCATATATGTATGTATATATATAAATATCTACTATATATATATAGAAATATCGATTATATATATATATATAGAAATATCGATTATATATATATATATATAGAAATATCGAGTATATATATATAGAAATATCGACTATATATACATAAATATCGACTATATATATATAAATATCGACTATATATATATATATAGATAAATATCGATTGATTATATATATAGAAATATCGATTATATATATATAAATATCGACTATATATATATATATAGATAAATATCGATTGATTATATATATAGAAATATCGATTATATATATATAAATATCGACTATATATATATATATATATATATATATATAAATATCGATTATATATATAGAAATATCGATTATATATATATATAGAAATATCGATTATATATATAGAAATATCGATTATATATATATATAGAAATATCGATTATATATATATAGAAATATCGATTATATATATATATAAATATCGACTATATATATATAAATATCGACTATATATATATAAATATCGACTATATATATATATATATAGATAAATATCGATTGATTATATATATATAGAAATATCGATTATATATATAGAAATATCGATTATATACATATATATATAAATATCGACTATATATACATAAATATCGACTATATATATATAAATATCGACTATATATATATATATATATATATATATATATATATATATATATATATATATATAGATAAATATCGATTGATTATATATATATAGAAATATCGATTATATATAGAAATATCGATTATATATAGAAATATCGATTATAGATATATATAGAAATATCGATTATATATATATATATATAGAAATATCGATTATATATATATATAGAAATATCGATTATATATATATAAATATCGATTATATATATATATAAATATCGACTATATATATATATATATATATATATATAAATATCGACTATATATATATATATATATATATATATATATATAAATATCGACTATATATATATATATATATATATATATATAAATATCGACTATATATATATATATATATATATATATATATATATAAATATCGACTATATATATATATATATATATATATATATATATAAATATCGACTATATATATATATATATATATATAAATATCGATTATATATATATATATATAGAAATATCGATTATATTATATAGAAATATCGATTATATATATATAAATATCGACTATATATATATAAATATCGACTATATATATATATAGATAAATATCGATTGATTATATATATATAGAAATATCGATTATATATATATATAGAAATATCGATTATATATATATAGAAATATCGATTATATATATAGAAATATCGATTGATTATATATATATAAATATCGATTATATATATATATAAATATCGACTATATATATATAAATATCGACTATATATATATAAATATCGACTATATATATATATATATATATATATATAGATAAATATCGATTGATTATATATATATAGAAATATCGATTATATATATAGAAATATCGATTATATACATATATATATAAATATCGACTATATATACATAAATATCGACTATATATATATAAATATCGACTATATATATATATATATATATAGATAAATATCGATTGATTATATATATATAGAAATATCGATTATATATAGAAATATCGATTATAGATATATATAGAAATATCGATTATATATATATATATATAGAAATATCGATTATATATATATATAGAAATATCGATTATATATACATAAATATCGATTATATATACATAAATATCGACTATATATATAGAAATATCGATTATATATATATATAGAAATATCGATTATATATATAGAAATATCGATTGATTATATATATATAAATATCGATTATATATATATATAAATATCGACTATATATATATATATATATATATATATAAATATCGACTATATATATATATATATATATATATATATATATATAAATATCGACTATATATATATATATATATATATAAATATCGATTATATATATATATATATAGAAATATCGATTATATTATATAGAAATATCGATTATATTATATAGAAATATCGATTATATATATATAAATATCGACTATATATATATAAATATCGACTATATATATATATAGATAAATATCGATTGATTATATATATATAGAAATATCGATTATATATATAGAAATATCGATTATATATATAGAAATATCGATTATATATATATAAAAATCGACTATATATATATATATATAAATATCGATTATATATATAGAAATATCGATTATATATATATATAGAAATATCGATTATATATATATAGAAATATCGATTATATATATAGAAATATCGATTATATATATATATAGAAATATCGATTATATACATATATATATAAATATCGACTATATATACATAAATATCGACTATATATATATAAATATCGACTATATATATATATATATATATATATATATATATATATATATAGGTATATCGACGATTATATATATATATATATATAGGAATATCGATTATATATATATAGAAATATCGATTATATATATATATAGAAATATCGATTATATATATATAAACATCTACTATATATATATATAAACATCTACTATATATATATAAATATCGACTATATATATATATATCGACTATATATAAATATCGACTATATATATAAATATATACTATATATATAAATATATACTATATATATAAATATCTACTATATATATAAATATCTACTATATATATAAATATCATATATATATATATATCTACTATATATATATAAATATCATATATATATATATATATCTGCTATATATATATATATATCTGCTATATATATATATATATCTACTATATATATATAAATATCTTCTATATATATAAATATCTTCTATATATATATAAATATCTTCTATATATATAAATATCTTCTATATATATAAATATCTACTATATATATATAAATATCTTCTATATATATATAAATATCTACTATATATATAAATATCATATATATATATATATCTACTATATATATATAAATATCATATATATATATATATATCTGCTATATATATATATATATATCTACTATATATATATAAATATCTGCTATATATATATATATCTGCTATATATATAAATATCTTCTATATATATATATAAATATCTTATATATATATATATAAATATCTACTATATATATATAAATATCTACTATATATATATAAATATCTACTATATATATATAAATATCTTCTATATATATAAATATCTTCTATATATATATAAATATCTTCTATATATATAAATATCTTCTATATATATATAAATATCGTTCATATATACAATGGATATATATATCGTATATAAATACAATATATATACATACATATACAATATACATAGTATATACAATATTTCCAAGTTTCTAAAGACAAATCTAAACTAATTAAGCATAATTACAATTTTTTTACAAAATAAGGAGCTTAAAAATATATCGTCTAATATCTATCGTACATGATTCATCACTAACGCCTTTCCTTTTTCTTATATTTTTACAGGACTGCTGAAATCGATGGACAAATAAAGGAAATTAAGCGTATAAATAAAATAGTGGGCATTTAAAAATTATAAATTTTTTGTATAAAATAACATAATAATAAAATTAAATTAAATTTAAAACAAAAGAAATGTTTCTTAAAATTACATTACAACTATACGTCTTCTTCTCTTCCTCTTCTTCGCCTTCCTACGTAATTTATTATATTTTCTTATATGCTTAACAATAAATGCTTTAATGTCGTGGTGTTCATTTTTACGCCACGACATGATTAATAAAATTAAGGAATTAATATAGAAAAATAATTTTAAATAAGAACGTAGTCCACTGCTATTGTTGCTATCGTACCAAAAATGTTCACGGAAATTTTCGTAGACAGCATTCGTATATAAAAGGGTGAGGATGTTTACACACTTTCCGACATCCTGCCATTTACCACGGGCCAACAGATCGATAATGGCCTCGTGGGCATAATCGGCAAGTCAATGATCAATCAGCGGACCCCAAAACATTTTCGAAATTTTTGTTTCATCTTCGGTAACAAAGAACTGGCGGCCCAAGTGAACAAATTCTTTAAGAGAGACTTGACCGTCACCATTAACATCTATCACAGCAAATGAAATAACAGCATCTTCATCGGACAGGCCCAAACAGCGGAAGAAGAGTTTGTATTGATCCAAATCCAAATGGCCACTATGATCGTAATCAACAGCCTTAAACAAATAGGGCAGGAAGCGACCAACACTTTTAAACATTTTCTCATCATTTAAACGATGATGAATATCAACCAAGAATTGCTCAGCAGTTACCAGATTATAGGGAGTAATCTCGCCAAACTGTTCTTTCCAGGTTTGTTTCAAAACATTTAAGAACTCCTCAGATAGTTCGGGTGACAAATGACCCAAATCGGAGAATCTTTTATGCAATAAAGTAAAGTCATCAAATGAGATCACACCATCACGATTAACATCCAAAATGCGATGTAAAGTACGCATCTTGCGGCGCCAAAATTCAGAATCACCCTGGAAATTAAAAAGGGAAAAGCAATAGTGTAAGTAAGTTTATATGTATATGAAGAGGAGAGTAATTAATTCGTTGTATCTCAGTATCCGCTAGGCAGATCTAATAAAGGATAAGGCACCTGCTTATTTATTTATTTATTATTAATCAATGCACAACAAGATAAATGAAAGTCCTATGGGAGTACAGCAAAGTAAAAAGTAATAAAAAATCATTGATAATAAAAGGAAAAAAAATATATGAAATAATGTCGAAATAAAAATGAATTAGAGAGAACATGTTATAATCTCAGAAAATATAGCAATCGATGCAAAAAAGAATTTGAATAAAAATGAAATTAATATACATACATATCGATGGCTTAATATAAAAAAGGCCTAACTCAATTTTTTTCAAAATAAGGTCTTTTGTGTATTCTGGTAGACAAATGGCAGATACAAAAAAAAAAAAAAATTTTAATGAGAGATTAAATGTGTCGCTGTTTCTTATTAAAAATTGTATTAAAATTTTTGTTGTATCTAAAATTTTACGAATTTCAGTAAGTTTTTTCCTTCTCCTGTAAAGTAACCAAAAATCGAGTTAGGCCTTTTTATATTAAGCCATCGATATGTATGTAAAAAATAAATTAAGCCATCGATATGTATGTAAAAAATAAATTAGGAAAAATACGAAGAACAGCATATACAGCTGTGTTCAAAATAATAGGAGTGCTACCATGTAATATTTTCAAAGTTAAAATTTTTTATTCTACCAATTTGCAAAACATGATATATTTTAATGGTAGTTACAACGATATGTAAGAAATAAAATACAAAAAAGAATCTGGTAATAACTTTAATATTTACGATGAAATTGATTCATTTCTGTGTTTGCCCCTGAATTCAGTTGATCAAAAAAATAGGATTGTGAGTGTTCTTTTAAAAATAAAAATATAACAGCACATAATTTAAAGAAAAAAGTCAAAAACAAGTACGGAAAAATGTAGTTAAAACTCTTTCTACAGTAATTCACATAAATTTTTGTAATAGTGGGACGAGGAAAGCACTGTACTGAAGAAAAGAGAAAAACAATTAAAAATCTTTGAAAAAAAGGCAAAACTTCTAAAGAAATTGAGGAAACCTTAAGTTGCTCCAATCAAATGATCGCAAATGCTTTAAAATATAAAAAAAGCTCGAAACGCGTGGGCGCAAGTGCAAAACATCAACTGTCGACGACCGCAGAATTGTGCGATACAGCAAAATAAATCCTTCGGCGTATGCAAAAAAAAAAATTCAAAAGGATCTGAATCTTGCCGTAAGTGGCCCTACTATTCGTAGGCATCTGACGGACAACAATTTATTCGCAAGTAGTCCACGAAAGGTGCCATTGCTGACAAAAAAAAACAGATAGCAGCACGCTTAAAGTTTGCCCAAGAACATATCAATTGGCCGAAAGAAAAATGGAGAAACATACTGTGGACCGACGAAGGCAAAATTGTTTTATTTGGTGGCATTGGATCTAGACAGTATGTTAGATGTTCGCCCAACACCAAATATAAAGCTCAGTATGTATATACAAAAGACTTTTAAACATGGTGGTGCAAAACTAATGATATGGGGAAGGTTTTAATATAATGGTGTAGGCCCAATACATCCAATTAGAGACATAATGGATAGGAACGTCTATGTTGGCATTTTGAGAGAAGTGATATTACCATACTCGACGCCTCTAAAATGGATATGCCAACAAGACAATGACCCGAAACACACCAGTTAATTGGCAAATGAGTGGTTTCGGTTTAATGGGGTAAAGGTTATGGCGTGACCACTTCAGTTTTCTGACCTTAATCCCATAGAACATCTATGGGGAGATGTATGTATGTTGCAGACAAAAAAGAAAAAAAAACTTCAAATGCAGAAGAACTATGGATCACAGTGCGCGATGCGTGTCATAAAATTCCTTTAAAGAGATGCCAAAATCTTATTGACTCAAAGCCTCGTAGATGTGCTGAATTCATAAAAAGCAAAGGTTATTCAACCAAATACTAAAATAACTACTATTTTAAGATAATATCAAACTTTTGTGCCTTTTGTTTAAAAATTATTAGATTGTTTGCTAACAATCCTATTATTTTGAAAAATTTATTTTGAGAGTAAGTTTTATTTACTTAAAATATTTTTTGTTTTCGTAGTTTTAATTAAATAATGTGTTAAAAAATTAGAAAATGAATTGGAAATAAATTTTAAGTCAAAAAAATTTGATATTTTCTATAGTATTTTTCTTAATTTTAATCTTTACTTTTAAATGAAGGGCGCTCCTATTATTTTGAACACAACTGTACATAGATATATAAAGTAATATACACAAACAAACATACAATGAAATTTAAAGACTAAATAGGAAAATAAAAATTAAAAATCACTAATAAATAAAAGTAAAAATGTATGAAACAATCGAAATATGTTAAAAATTACTTAAACAAATTGTATAATTTCTTTTTTAACTTAATTAAAGAGGCATTGCCTATATTCTGAATATAATATGGTAAAGTACTCCAAAGACTGATGATGGTATGTATAAAAAACTGGCGTTGTGACAAAAGACTCGTATATCTACGTATGTTGGATAAATTTTCTACCGCGGTTGGATCTTGCAAATTTAATCCTGCTAAATAAGTATGTTGGCTGTTTTGAGGTAATAATCTTATGGAGGAGCTTAAAGAATTTAATATTTAAGATGTTATCAAAATTAATTCCAAATACCTAGTAAAAAAATTGTGAGATATGGTCGTGACGGCCTTTAATAAATACATATCGTTATCATACGTTTTAGCCAGTTGCATAGGTATGGGAGTCGAACCTATAACAGCCCTTAAGTTTCTAAAGCATACCGTAAACCTTACCAACGATGACATTAATGTGGGGTTAGACCACGTTAGCCATGAAAGATTGGATGCGGATTCATCAGTCTATTTTATTCCTTCTGATATCTGGTACAACAAATGCTCTCTTAGTTCTGGAGAGTAATAAACATTTAGATTTGGAGGGATTTATACAAAGTCGATAGGCCCTAGCCCAGTTGTCAATTTTCTGTAAATCAAAGCTGATCGTTTCTATACATAATTTGATATTCTCTGTACGCTACAATTATCGAAGACATCAGGTAGGTCGTTAATGTATGTACACTGAATCAAATAAGTCTCCGTACAGATTGCTTCATTTTATATATTTATGATTGATTTTTTAAATTTTATTTTATAAGAAATCTTGTAATTTAGGAAATAACATAAAATAAATAGAACAGAATTCATTAAAAACATAAAAAAGGGTAATTTCATCAACTCCTTATAAATATAAAATAACATCAAAAAGTCTCCCTACAATATTTGTTTTTGTATTATAACGGTGTTTCAAGATCTTTTTATGGGCTAAAAAACATTCATTACCACAAAAAAGTGTTTTATCCAAAATAAAGTGTTAATAAAATAAACTTAAAAAATATGGAGTATAGAATAAGATATAGAAATAAGCAAATTTCAATAGATACTAAAAAAACTATAATTGACCTTAAATATTCTGGAAAGTCTATCCGAAATAAGCAAACTTGTCAAAAGATCACGTTCATCTATTCAGTACATCATTCAACAATTTAATAAAACAGGAACAATGGCAAAAAAACCAGAAATAGAGGAGAGAATTATACGAACCGTGAGAAATGATCCCAAGATAAGTGCTCCTGTTATTGCACGAAACATAAAAGCTAGTAATGGAATAACTGTAGACCCTCAGACGGTAAGAAACGTACTTGAAAAAAATGGATACAATGGCTGGGTTAGCCGTAGGAAGCCTTATATTGGAAAAGTCAATATGAAAAAGAGACTTGATTACGCCATTGAACATATTGATAAAGATTTTTTGCTTTGGGATCGAGTTATTTCCAGCGATGAGAGTAATTTTAATATTTTTGGGTCAGATGGAAGAAGAATGGTATAGAAAAAACCAAATACTGAAATGGACCTAAAGAATTTGACCCCAACAGTAAAGCATGGTGGAGGTAACGTAATGGTATGGGGATGTATGGCTTCTTCTGGTGTGGGCAATCTCGTTTTTATTGAAAATAGGATGGATAAATTTGCATATTTAAATATTTTAAAAGAAAATGTAAAACAAAGTGCAGAAAAATTGGGTTTGGGACATTTGTATTGCTTCAAGCAAGACAACGACCCCAAATACACCTCTGGAGTAGTAAAAGAAAGGCTTATCTATAATGACCCAAAGCAATTAAATTACCCTGCGCAGTCACCGATTGAGCATTTATGGGACCACTTTGAAAAAAATCCGTCAGCACAATATAACAAATAAAGACCAACTTAAGGCTGTTATCAAGGAGGAATGGGAAAAAATAGATCCTATGAGCACAACTAAACATGTCCATTCCATTAAAAGCAGATTAAATTCTGTAATTGCAAATAAAGGAGGACCAACAATATATTAGAGTTTAAGATAGGATTCTTTATGTAAAAAAATGAAATGTACGGGGACTTTTTTGATGTTATTTTATATTTATAAGGAGTTGATGAAATTACCCTTTTTATGTTTTTAATGAATTATGTTCTATTTATTTTATGTTATTTCCTAAATTACAAGATTTCTTATAGAATAAAATTTAAAAAATCAATCTAATCTTGTTTTAATCAATGTTAACTTATCAATATATAAAAGGAAGCAATTTGTACGGCGACTTATTTGATTCAGTGTATGTACAGTATTGTTCGAAACCTAAGCAACTTTTTCCCACTAAGTAAATATGGACTCATATCTTTTCTCTAAATAAATTTATAGAAAATATTTATTTTATTTACTATTACACAATGTGCCTATAACCTAAAAATAACAACACAAATTAAATTCCATTTCTTTGGAAGTTATAATAAAATAAAAACAAAATTAACTTAAAAATTCGCTGTTCAAAACCTAAGCAACTTTTAATATTTGGTATGATATCCTTTGCTTCTTACGACCTCAGCGCATCTTTTGGGCATAGATTAAATAAGATTTGATAGAATAGATGTTGGTATAGCTTCCCACTCTGATTTTAGACAGTTCATCAACTCCTGTTTATTCTTAAAGCGTCGAGTTCCAAGTCTCCGTTTTGAAATGCCGAAGAGGTTCTCTATGGGATTCAAGTCTGGCGATTGAGGTGGCCAATCCAAGACTTGAACCCCATTAGCAGATAAGCAATCGTTGACCAACTTCGGTGAGTGTTTTGGGTCATTGTCATGTTGAAACACCCATCGAAGTGGCATTTCCCACTCAGCATAGTTAAGCATGTGAGTTGCCAAAATGACTCTGTAAACAAAACGGTCCATTTTTGTTTGAATTTCTACAAAGGGACCAATACCACTGGCCGAAAACAAGTCCAAACCATCACATTGCCATCTCCATGCTTTCCTTTTGGAAGCTTCATGCCATCTAAAAAGCCTATGCTGACTAAGAAGCATTTAAAAAAGAGGTCTGTCTGATTGATTGCAACGTAGTCTCTGATTTTCTCAACTTTTTGTTTGTTTTATGTTGGATTTTGCTAGAGCACATATGGATTGGACTATATCCAAATGGAGAACTGTTTTGTTTAGTGATGAATCTAAATTTAACTTACTAAATTCAGATAGTTTGCATTGTGAGAAGACCAAAAGGAAAGCGGCTACATACTCGGTACTCAAAAGCCACAATAAAGCATGGGGATGGCAATGTGATGGTTTGGACTTGTTTTTCGGCCAGTGGTGTTGGTCTCTTTGTAGAAATTCAAACAAAAATGGACCGTTTTGTTTACAGAGTCATTTTAGCCACTCACATGGTTAACTATGCTGAGTGGGAAATGCCACTTCGATGGGTGTTTCAACATGACAATGACCCAAAACACTCATCGAAGTTGGTCAACCCTTGCTTATCTGCTAATTGGGTGCAAGTCTTGGATTGACCACCTCAATCGCCAGTCTTGAATCCCATAGAGAACATCTTCGGCATTTCAAAACGGAGTCTTGGAACTCGACGCTTTAAGAATAAACAGGAGTTGATGAACTGTCTAAAATCAGAGTGGGAAGCTATACCAACATCTATTCTATCAAATCTTATTGAATCTATGCCCAAAAGATGCGCTGAGGTCGTAAGAAGCAAAGGATATCATACCAAATATTAAAAGTTGCTTAGGTTTTGAACAGCGAATTTTTAAGTTAATTTTGTTTTTATTTTATTATAACTTCCAAAGAAATGGAATTTAATTTGTGTTGTTATTTTTAGGTTATAGGCACATTGTGTAATAGTAAATAAAATAAATATTTTCTATAAATTTATTTAGAGAAAAGATATGAGTCCATATTTACTTAGTGGGAAAAAGTTGCTTAGGTTTCGAACAATACTGTATACACAGAATAAAAAAGAGGACCTAAAATTGATCCCTGTGGAATACCTGTTCCAACGTTTAGCGAATTCGAGATGTTGCCATTTAGGTAAACTCGTTGTGATTTGTTCATAAGATAAGAATGTATAAGACTGCAAACCGAATTAGAAAAATTAAATTGCATCCTCAATAATATTTTATGATCAACCGTATCAAAAGCCATGGTGTAATGCTTATCAGATAAGAAATTATTACTTTCGAGATAATTATTTATTTGTCTAGCTATGAGGTTTTCCACTACTTTAGACAGGAATGGAAGAATTGGAAACTGGCCAGAATTCGTTGATGGATTTAGGAATGCGAATGATTTTCGACTGAACAGAATAACTTGTATAAGCGTAATTTAGTATTGACCCAAATGGTTTAAGAATTGATTAAACAGTTCCAATTGAATCTTTTTGAAATGATTATGTTTAAATCATGGTAAGCGTCACATTCTTTTTAAAGCTGAGTTTTATTAATTAAAATTTTAAAAGCATTTCATTAAAATCGTTTTCTTATTTACAAGTCTGTTTGCAAATGTTTCTAAACAAATTTTCTTTTAAAGAATTGAAAAAAAAAAACTAATTATTGAACTCTGATTTCATTTAAACATTGTTCGCGATTGTTTTGCGAATAAACAACTTAATTAAAATTCATATCAGACTCCATAAAATTGTAATTTAAATTTTTAAGCTGGCGAATTCACGTCTGAGACACGCGTAAACACCTTTTTTTAAGATTTTTTTCTTTTTTGTAAAATACATAAATTTTTTTTAGTAAATTAATAAAGTACGGAAAACTAAACTTACCTTTTGGCTGTATTTCTTATTAGTGTCTTGTCTTTTACGTTCATATTCATCATCTGAATCGGAATCACTGTCAATATCTTCCTGTTGGACATTCTTATTATATTTAGTCGAAGCTTTGCCAGTTTCGGTTTTCGTTGGTTTAAAGGTTTGTAAAACTAAAGGAGTTGATTTAATTAAATTTAAAGAAGAGGTGGTTAAAGGACGGCTTTGGTTAGAATTCTGGAAAAGAAAGAAAATTAAAAATGAATTTAAAAAAATCGTAAATAAAATAAAACAAAACAAATATTTCAATGTGTTTTCTTAAGTACATATATTATTTAAACAGAAAAGTAAACAAAAATATTTATTTTTTATTTTTTCATGCAAGCCATTAAGAAACGTGAGTTTGTTTATTTATTTTTTAATTGAAACTAAAATTATGAAATTTGTTATGAAAACATGTTTATAAGTTAAATAATATTGTTTGCTGAAGCCTAAAATTAAAACAATATTTATTTTTGAATACTATTCATCAATTACCAACAGCATCTGCGGGTATATTTCTTAACCTTAAGTTAAACAATTTGAAAATTCAACATGAAAAGAAATTAATTTATAAGCTAATGATTGTGGTGTTAAATTTGTGAAACTGAACATGAATAGGAAATTAAAAAATCAGTTTTAACTTTAGGAATAGGTTCCGCATGATATTGAGATAAAAACAAAACTGAAGAAGTATATTAAAAATATAATTCAAGGTTTGATTTCTAATTTCTGCTTAACAAG
Source organism: Sarcophaga subvicina (assembly GCA_936449025.2). Taxonomy (NCBI): domain Eukaryota; kingdom Metazoa; phylum Arthropoda; class Insecta; order Diptera; family Sarcophagidae; genus Sarcophaga; species Sarcophaga subvicina. The sequence goes on along the minus strand of OW388080.2, from coordinate 1,435,157 downwards.
CAAACACGTTAAAATTTAAAAACAGAAACTTAATTAGAAAAAATTTTATAATTTTTTTGGGTTTTTTTCAATAAGAAGATTCCTTACATACTTCTTAGGTATTCGTTTCCTTTTCTTGTATACTTTCGTAAAAGAATAATAATAATTACTCGAGATTCCTTACATACTTCTTAGGTTTCCTTTTCTTGGATACTTTCGTAAAAGAATAATAATTCCGCGAGAATTAAATGTTTGTTTTTTAATTCACGTTAAGTAGTAGGGAAATCATTTTAAAGAATTTTATAAAATCCTCAATAAAAAAAATCATTTTTTTTTGTTGAATATGCTATGCTATGTTGTGCTCTGCTATCTTATTACCGTAACTAGAACCTACATTTGGTCTAATGGTTTTTAATTTGCGTTTTTATTTTCAGTTTTATTTTTTAATTTGTATTCGAATCGAGTTCAAAGTCTTGTTCTTGTCGTTTTCTTCTTTCTTCTTTTTTTTATTTCTTTTGTTTTTGTTTTTTATTGTGTTATTTGTTTTCAAAATTTCATTTTGTTTTTATAATTCTCTCCTGGCTACAATAATAAATAAATATGTACGTATATATGTATTGGCATTGATTGTATGGCTAAAATTATATGCAAATTATACAATAATTTATGCAATATTATATAAAATTTATTTCTCCGCCATCCTCAATATTTATTTAAAAAGGCTACACGTTTTTTGTTAAAAAAAAAATTTTAATATTTATGAAATATTATTTTTTGAAAATATTTCTTGATCAACTGGTTTATTTTAAAGAATACCAAGCAAAGAATGAAGCGTGTTAATCTACGTATATATGATTATATATGTACATATTTATGTGTGTATGTACATACGAATGTATATCTTAAAAACCCTTATTTAAATTTTATCGTTTCTTTTTTGCAATAAAGCACGTTTAACTTTCTAAAACGAGCCTCTACTTTTTATTCAAAATGTATTTAAATACTGCGCAGTTTAAATTTAATAAAATTCAGTTTTTTTTTTTATATAACAGAAGCTGATTAAAATGCGTTTAATTAGTATAACAGATTAATTTCTTCTTTTTTTCCTTAAACTCTAAACTGCTTCTAATATAAACATGTTTAAAGCAATAGAATAAAACAATAACAATAATAATAATTAATATATTTATTTTTTTATTTTAATTTATTGTTGTTTGAAAACGACCTTTTCATAATACGAAGAATATGTTTAAAACTGGTGCTGATAATAAAATGTATAACCACAGACTGGTTTTAAGTCTGGTTTGGTTCATTGAAAGAAACAGTCGAGCCCCTATGATCCCACACATGTTTGTGTATAGCTTATGTAAGTTTTTACAAATAGCACTACAATGGATAACAATTAAACCTTAGGTGCACACAATGCGACAACAACAACAACAATGGAATAAAGCACAAAAAAAACTAAAAGTTTGCTTGGCTCAATACCCTATATCTGTATTGGGGATAGGACCCCAAATCGGGCAATGCCAGATATTCATTTATTCCACTGTCCGAGAGGAAAAGCACCAATCTGACACCTATAAACCTCTGTATGAAGATAACAATATCTATTCTACTTATTTTTTATTTAAACAAACTGCTTCTTTTGGTAAACAAACATTAAATTTTAATTGAAAAGAAACAAAACTAAGGTTATCAAACTCACTTTAACCTATTCCAAGTCTTGTTTACTTTTTGCACAAGTGTTTATATAACAACTAGCAGTGCGTATGGGGCCACACAGTTAATTATATTATTGTATTATAATCATACATTTTATAAATAACACACATACCTATAATATTTATTCAGAGAATGCAAATTTTGACGAAAACATAACCATGACTTTATGAAACATTTAATCTCTTATTTTAATATGTTTTCAGACAACAATATTTTTTATTAATTGAAGCTGTTTACCGTTATAAAGTTGTTGTACATTGAAACCAACTGTATTTCGTATAGTTTAAATTTTACATGTAAAATATTTACATAATCTCACTGGAACTAATAAACTGTGGAGCATACACGCTTATGCTACAGTTGGAAGAGATTTTCTTTGACCAAAAAAAAAACTAAATCACAAAAATCCTTTTTACTTTCTTAGAAATCCTAGACATTTTTACTTATTAACACAGATTAATTAAAATTCAAGTTTTGAAAACTTGTTGAAGACAAAGAAGTTTCATTTACAGCTTCAAATGTTGGTGTATGTTAAAAAATGCTCTCTCGTCATGCTGCATTCCAAGGTGTAAATACGCCTTGGGATATATCGACTTGATACATTTGTTTTTGTTTTTACTCTCAATTAAAAATAACATCAAAAAACAACAGTTATGAAAAAGAATTATACCCTCACTATTATTAATAAACACATGGCACTCTTTTTGTTTAACTGTAAAACTGTTATATATGTATGTAAGTACTTACATTAATATCAATATTTAAAACTGAAGTCACGCCAGCAGCCATATTGCGTTCCAATAGCTCTCTGGAAGTACGCAACAAATTACGGCTAATAATTGAAAATGCCATGATTGCAAATTTAAACTAATTTTATATGCTTTAAAACAAGGCACACAGACAGAGCTCCAGTAATATTTTAATTAATTGAAAGTCTGAATTTTCGTTTTTATAATAAAAAAATATTACAAAATTACATTCACTTTAATTTCTTTTTTCAACACTTTCTCGTCGTTTGTTTAAGATTTGAATAATTATCGCACTCTTATTTTTTGTTCTTCTTTACAGTTTATTTATTGAAAATGATCAGAAGGATATTTAAATGTTTTTGTTGTTGCTTTCTTTTTTATGAAGAAGTTTTCTTCAACTTAAATATTTCACGTCTGCTCGCTTCAACTGTCGAATATGTTTTGATTCAATGTCTCTTATTTAAAAACCACGAAAACATATTGAGCAGTTCGTTATTAAGCGTCCTCAGCATATAAAACAATAACAAAAAAACCGTATATTATGTACATGCATAAATACAAAGCGAAACAACGAAAACATATACAGCAACAAAGCAGAAGCGCAGCTCACACATGAATATGTATGTTGGAGTATATGTACGGCGTACAAACATTTATTTCTTGTGCATTACAATAAACAACACAAAACCCCTTGTCTTGAGATCACAATGAATTGTATATATGTAATTTGTGTGTGTGAAGAAAGAACAAAAAATAAACTGGAAAATATGAATAAAAATAAAAGCAATAACAAAAAACCGGCTATATAAAGAACATGAAATGAAGAAATGTAAACACAAAAGCACATGAATAAGAGCAAATATATTGAGTAAGTGAAGAGGAAAAAGTAACAGAAAGAAACACATACAAACCCACCCTCACTTTCATACAGACAGCAATATGCTGCACTTACATTGTAAAATAAAATGTTGCCAACATTTGAGAAATTAAAAACGTTTATATTGAAGGAATAAAAATTGTTTTCTTCTTTTGCTGATGAGGTTCTATAGAAAATGTACATATAGCTCAACGAAATGTGTTCGAATTTACTCGGAATTTTTATGAAAATAATTAAAACCAGAGCGGAATACTTGATAGATTTAGGCTGAAGTGTAAAGGGTGGCACAACATTTTAATGAGGAGATATTTGCTCCATTCTGGATTTTTTAGGAAACCTGTAGATCCGCTAAACTAACTAAAGAATATCTGATGTAGTATATGTTATGTTGACGTTGTCATTGTACCATTGTTCTTTGATTGTGCAAATATCTATTAAATTCTTCATCAATTGACGCAGACAACAATTTCTTTTAATAATGTTTTCCTTCTGCCTTTTTTGCTTGGAAATTCGTATTCCAAAAATATTAAACAATTTTTCCTTTCTAAAATAATGTAATTATTAAATTAATCAAACTAGTCTGACAAAGCTTTCTTTAGAAGAAAAAAAACGCTATATGTTTAGAAATAAACGCTAACATGTTATTACTGCCATATATTACACAATAATTGTTGCTTTGCTACTGAGTTCCTCTCTATTTACATGATATTTCTGTCATTTATCAATAAATTTGGTTCACATAACTATTAATAGTATGCAGTTATGCAATAGGTGTGTAAAGGCAGTTACAATTTGTAAATATTTACGAAAATGTTTAACATGTTTTATAGAAAAATAAAGAATAACCAATGTTACAGAACATGCCCCACTCTCTCTCTCTCTCTTCCTAACTATCTCCTATATTTTACAACATCTCTCTCTTGTTATTTTTCTTACTAATAGGGGAAAGACTACCTACTAGAAATATTAGAAAAACCGGTTATTATGTAATAAATGTATGTTGTTGATGTTTGTTATTTACGTAGCATATGTATGTATATGGTTCGTGTTGGGTGTGTTAAATGGTTAGTTTGTCTACGCTCTCTTGCTTTACTTTCTCGCTTTATAGATGTTTTTAGAATGTTCTCTTTGTGTGTTAGTTGTTATTGTAATTTAAATGATTGAATTTGTATGCAGTTTGTTGTTATTTTACAGAAATACCAAACACTCAAATGTGTAAGCTCTCTTGCATTTATTTTTTGTTTTGTAGATTTTGTTTGGATTATCTCTTCTTGTTTTGTTTGTTTTTTGTTTATTGTAGTTTGAATTGTTTTATTTGTAGGTAGGTATGTAGCTTGTTAATTGTTTTTAACAATAACAAGTCAATAAACTTTAGAGCCGTTTCAAATGCATTTTAATTAGGCTATTGGTTCATATATTGCCTCTCTCTTTTTTTTATCATGCTGTTTGTTCGTATAATTGTATTAAGTTTGTTTTAAAGAAAATAACAATTTTTTTTAAAATGTACAAATGTACATACATATGTATGCAAATTGAATTAATGAGTTTTTTTAAATTCTTTTTCTTATTTCAACAATGGTTGGCCATAGTTACAAGAGTGTTTATCTTTAACAGGTGATATGTTTCCTTAAGGTGATATGTTTCCTCTCTGTCTCTCTCTTTCTTATTAATTATTTATGTTATCTTTAATTACGTTTTTAAATGTATGTATGTATGTAGTATGTGTATAGTTATGATTTCACGTGACAGTCTCATTATTATTTACAATTCTCAACTCTTCTATTTATTTTTGTAAATCAAACTAACATTTCTTTAACAGTCTCGCTAATGATCAAAATACATAAAGAGAACAATAATAACAACAATAAGAATATCAACAACATTAGCATTGTATTTAGCTTTTCATCGGTAAAAATTAAAACGCAATTTCATAATTCTCTAATAATAAAGGCGAATAGTGCGTTTTGTTGTAAGTACTTGAGAATATTTTGCGTACAATTATAATTTTAAAAAAATTAAGTGTACGTGCTTAAAACAACGCATCTCTTGCAAATGTTTATTAATTATAAAACATGTTTGAATTAAATTCCATGAAATCTAATAAACGATTTGAGATTATCTTTTGTTGTATTATGTTTTAATTTAATTTGTTTAATCAGTTAAGAAAAAAGAAAACTAAAAAATAAACATAGACTAAAGAGTTGCCGCTTTTATTAGCTGAACAATTTATGTTACAAATCAATAAAATCAGTAAAGAGAGAGAGAGAGAGAGATAACGAGAGAAATAGAAAGAGTTAAGATAATAAAAAACTGTAATAATTTGAACATTTTGGCGCCTGTTTTCATAATTAGTTTAGTAAAGTTATGAGATATTATTTGTTTAAGCTTTAGCAATTGAAAAATTATAAAAAAAAGATTATTTAAAAAAAAAAATTCTTATTTTAGAACATAGAACAAAAAAGAAAAAAAAACACACAAGAGGCATGTTATTTAGGTCTCCATGATAACAAATAGCCCCAAAAGTATAAATACATTTTGAAACAATTTTTTAATGCTTACAATACCTTGGAGAAGTTCTTATTTGGTTTTAAATAAATTTCTTTTAAGTAATAAGTGTTTTTGTTTGAAAACCATTACATATTTTACGCACCAATGCATTCTTTAAGTGGGGTACGTTCCTAAAAACGTATTTCCACACTGCTGCTGCAAAGTTTTAATCATCTTCATCGTTATTGAATAAGACAAACGACGAAACTCACTACAGAAGAAGATCGTGTGAGTGAGAGACTGGATTAATGACCGTCATTGGTGTCACACCGTTTACTGTATGGAAATGGAGAACTTGCACACAGCAAACATCTTGAATTGAGTTGAAAACGAAAAAACCAACAACTTTGAAATTCATTCATTATATTGTTTTTTAACATTCAATGCCGGCACTACTACTTCCTCCCCGAAAAGATCATGGAAAATTGACAATGCAAAGTTCCAGTGCGTTATGGAGATTGTAAGAGTAGAGGGGGCCCCTAATGTGGTTTATGTATACGTGCAATCATGCTCATCGTTACTTAAATGTGCATATTGGAGGAAGCGAATTCTATTTAATTAAATTAATAAAAAATTTCGAAAAAAAATGTTCTGTTTATTGGAGTATTTGAAATGCTTGGAAATACAACAGAGAAAACATTAACTTTTCCATACTTCCAGTTTTACAATAATTTTTGGAAACATAATTACAAAATTTCATTTTAATAGTAATTTAAAGAGAAATGTCTATGTACGTGTTTATTTGAAAATATTTTGTAATTGCAAACAAATTCGACTGAAATTTTTTTTTAATCTTTATTAAAAATTTTTTGCTTTTCAACGACCTTTTCTCTTGTAGTTTTATTACAGCGATAAACAATTTTAAAAGAAAGAAATGTGGCCAAAATTGATTGTTTTTACTTACTCACGTTACTTTACAACTTACATAGGTACATGCGTTCAAAAAATAACAAACATAACCTCAAAATATCATAGGAAATCTTCTTACCTCTTAGTATGGAAATTTACCATTTGCTCGTAAATATATCACTTTTCTTTGTTTTTATTATTAAATGATTATAAACTCACGATTAAAAAAGTTCTTTAAACCTCAGGTTTTTTATTAAATTAAAGCAAATAAATAATAAGAAAAGAAAATATGTAAAACTGGTCGACCTTCCAATCGGAATAACAAATGAAAAGAAATACTTATGAAAACGAAAAACAAAAGCAAACGGTAAACAAACTAAGATGTCGGTCGGACTTTATTTACTTCTTTAATCGAAACAAAAACAAATGGACAAAAACAAAATACATCACATTGATTAGGGATTTTTTGTACAAACAAAAATATTAAAACTAGAACAACAATTGAGACCATAAGCGACTGGCCCTATCTCACTCATTTTATTCTCTCTCTCACATGCAGTTGGACACGCACACGCATTTTACTTATGAATTGTTGTTTTTGTTTATGTTTACGTTTGAAACCATAACAACAATGTGCACTGAAAATGTGTCTCTTAATTATCAAATTATGTATATGTAAGGTGACCAACTGTACTCATTTACTGAGTTTTTTACTCTTTTTTTTCGCAAACCCTACCTACTCTTTTCAAATCCTATACTCTGAAAGTACTCATTTGTATTTCTAAAACATTTTTTAGAATATTTTATTTCAATCTTATTAATTAAATATTTAAAATTATTTTGACAGTGATTTGATTTCACGCGCACATATTCCTGCCATTTTCAGGCACAATTGACAGGCCGTATTATGTACCTGGATTCTGCAGACCTCTTCTTTGAACAACGTCAAAACAACATTTGTGAAAAGCGATATATATATATATATATATATATATATTCTTTGAGTACGTAATCCCCAGGCTGATCTTTGATGTACAGTATGTACGACATGCTTGACAGTCTTAACGCATGCGTAGTATGTAGGGCAAAGTTTTATGGGAATTTAAAATTTTAATAGAAATTTTCTTATGTTGTCCAGTAACTAATGCTGCTGTTGAAAGGATATTTTCAATAGGGAATGATTATTGGAATAGTTAGAAGTCGCAACTTTCTGTAAAAACTGCCGTTTAACAGTCAAATTTAATATGCAAAATGAAAGTTGTTCGGATGTGGCTACATTATTAAACGAATCCACTCCGAAGAAAATTATGCTTTTAAAAGAATATAAAGTTTTTTTCGTTTTATATTCTTTTTTCACCTAAAATACTTGGAAAGTAAAAGTGTACTCTTTTTAAACAAAATATAGTTGGTCACCTTAGTACATATACTTGTCATAACAAGTTAGAGTACTTGTTGTTGTTGTTTTTGGTAATTCTATAGTATGGACTACGTAGACGACTTTACTCACGTTTTACATCTGCTTATAAATAAATCAGGCCGGTTTATAATATAAAATTCTTAAGTACGACTATTAAATGATGGATGTTATTTTTATAAAATTAAAAAAAAACAAACAAATTCAATAATTGCTACTGAAAATTTTAATTTCCTCTTTTTCAACTTTGTTTACACAACATTTTCACTGTATTTATTGTTTGTTACAGCGAGAAATAAAAAAATTACCCAACATTGTTTTGTTTAACTTAAACTTTAACTTATTTTAACTTTAAAAAAATATTATTAAATAAAAATATCTTTCTTACCTCTTCTTAGTAAAATAAATATCACTTTTCTTTGTTTTTACTATTAATGATAATTTTAAACTCACATTATAAATAAAAACGAAACTGGTCGAATTTCCAATTGGAACAACAAGTGGAAATAAAACTGGTCGAACTTCCAATTGGAACAACAAGTGGAAATAAAAACTGGTCGAACTTCCAATTGGAACAACACACACACACAAAAGGTTTGTTTATGTAAAACTTTAGGCACCGTTTTTTAATGTACTTATTTATGATGGTCTGTCTGTCTAATAGGTAGTTTGTTGTTCCAAGTAAGAAACGCAAAGACCGCTGTTCGAACCCCCAGGTCAGGCAAAAAATGTTGTGTTGGTGAAAATTAGGTAAAAAAAGGTAGGTGTGTGTGTGGACGGGTAGTTAAGATAAAGGGTAAGGGTCCCCTCCCCGGTCCCAGCAGGTTTCGGACAAAACGAACGGGGTTGGGGAGACAGACAGACGGTTGAAAAAAGAAACCCAAAAAAATTATTTTAATTTTTTTTTTTAATTTTGGATTTGTGGTGAGTTTCTACGAATGTGGTGAGTTTTTGCAAAATGTGGTGAATTTATCTCAGGTGTGGTGAATAAAATAGAAACTCACCAAAGTGCCGTTACTCGAAATGAGTACTGTATTACCATAAATATGTGTACTGTACATCGTGGTTTGGGTGGTGCGTGTCTAGAATAAGTAATTTTCACCTATGCCAGTGGAGGCATTCACCGATATGTCTGGTACGTTAACATTTTATTCGGATACTTTTCTTTCCTCCACTCTAATCCAATACACTTAAATGCAAATCTGTTAAATAGCTGATAAGTGTTTAAACAGCTGACGTTTGTTGACATTTCCGAAGTGCTGAGAGAAACGGAATCTTATATTTTTCTTGTTATTTTTCAATCTAATATTTTATTTGTTTATCTTATTGTTAATGGGAATGGGAATGTTTATAAAAAATGAATAATTTGAACTTTGATTTGGACGATACAATAGATGAGGACTTCTTTGGTACTCTCGACGGGTAAATATTTTTCAATATAAACCCAAAACAGCAATAATAAAATGCCCGCCCTTAAAACTTATCATAGTAAATCTTCAAAACTGCAACAATTCTTTGATGATGTCCTATCGGTGGAAGACCAGCAACAATCTTTGAAATATCAACGTCCGAAAGCAAGTGATTTGAAAACCAAAGATGTTAGTGAGGAGGCTACAACCTCTAATGCCTCCAGCCGTACCTTACTGGCCAAAGTGGTGCTGGCATTTAGGCAAGGTGAATCACAGGGTAAAGTGGGTTTGGCTTTAATACAAAATCCAGATGAGACGTGTGCCATAATCATGTATAAATCTAAGGCTAATATATTAACAAATTTCAAACTAGAGACAAATAAGCTGTATAAACAATTAAAATATTGGCAGTTTTATGATGAACAGTCTCTATATTGGAGTTTTAGCTTTGACAGTGTGCAAGATGAGGAAGAGTTTAAGGAAAATTTAAGAATGAAACAAATTTCTTTTAAGGAAGCTCAAGAACAAAGCACTGAACAAATAAACAAAGAAGCAACTGCTGTAATTAAAGCACAATTTATTGCAAACGATGAAGAAAATCATGGGCACATTAAAAAAACTAAAAATTCATTAATAAAACGTATGGCTAAAATGGGCAGGCCTTTGCCAACTATGTCAACGCATAACAACACAGAAATAACTACAGACTATAGTGACTCATCAGATACAGAAGTTCTACAGACGCCATTAAGTTTAAGCCAAAAGCCTGCTATAGCACCTAGAGCCAGTAATTTAAGCAACATCAATAACAATCAGCAACTTGTAGCTTCTGCGCTTACCTTAAGTCCATCAACGGTACCATCAAGTGCTATTTATCATCCTATAAATCCTTTAGAAAGCCAATATATGCAAATGCTTTTAACAGAACAAAGAACTCAGGGTTCAGAGTTGCGCATGAATATGAACAAATTGGAAAATAAAATTGAAAAAGTCTTAGATAAACTGGAACTCTGCGATAGACATGATGGCAAACAGAAACCCGAAAAAGATGATGAAATATTAGAATTGGAGGAGAAACTGCTTGTGCTTAAGAAAGAGAATAGAAAATTAAAACAGAGTTTGCAAGATAAATCGAACGAAAATCAATTTAAAGACAGTTTGCATGATTTGCAAGAGGATTTAAAAGCTGTAAATATAAACCATAAGAATGATGTTAAACAAATAGTAAAACAATTAATACAACAGCTTAAAGAGACAGTTGACGAAAAAGATGTTTTAGAACAAAAACAGGAAAAGATTGAAAGTAATAATAAAGAGCTTCAAAATGATTTAAAGCTTAAAGACATTGAAATCAAAGATTTAGAAAAGCAGGTAAACGCTCTAAAAGACAATGAACAGTTGCTCAATACAAACCTAAAGGAAATGGAGAAAGAAATTGTTGCAGCAAAGGAAACGATATGTAAAGTAGAAAAGGATTTACTGGAAAATAAACAGGAAACTGTTAATCACAATGCTACTACCAATGCTTTAGTGAAATCTATAATGAATAATTTATATATGGATATTGCAAATAAATTGGAGAATTCTAATTTAGCAAATAAAGAACAAGTTCTATCTTTAATAGTCGGCTCCATTAGAAAACAAACCTTGGAATCTTTGCAACAAAGCAATGTTAAATAATAATAAAGAAAACACAGTTTGTTTTCGTTGGTTTTCAAGGTGAAAGGATTTTGGGAATTTGAACTAAAGTATTTATTTTAATATTATATTTATATAGTATGTATATTTCAGTTTTGTTAATGCATACAATTTTGTTTAGTATTTTAATAATAATAAAGTTTGTCATTATAGGGAAAGTATAACCTTAATAAATTACTATATAACTTATATTATAAGTATGTCATTAAATGTGTTTTATTTTAAAAGAAAACAAAATATTCTACGGATTATTGATTATTTCAATATGAAAAAGAAAAAATATAAAATAGTTTTTCTCTCGTATGGAAATTACAATAACCACAACGGACACATCTTTAAGGGTTTATTACATGAATTATTGCTTAATTTAAATGACGTTTAAGTTTAAATGAGAAAATGCTAACTGCCTACAGGAAAAATGCTTTTTAATTTAATTATTCTATGGAAATATTTTGCAATCTCTTTAGGATTTTAATTACTTTTAATGTACTATTACTACTATTTCTTTGTTTAGGAGTCTATATAAGAATCAAAATGCTTTAATATACTATAGAATACATGACATTTGGTGGGTACATACATAAATTCGAAAACTGTTTGTTTTATATTTTAAATAATATAGGGTCTGCTAAGAATAAAATTTGATTAGAAATAAAAACAAAAGATTTCAACAAAATAACATTTACGTAATTGCCTAATAAAAGCTTTCTGTCGTTACGAACTTTTTAAAATTTAAAACTTTATCTTTCAAAATCCCTTCTAATTATTAACTTATAAACAAAACTGTAATATTTTTCATAACTTTTTTTTATACCTGATTTAAAATAAATATTTGAGAAGCTATAAAATGTTGATTAGATCTCTTGTTAATGTTGATTTATCAATCTGAAGAAGATTCCTCTTCTGAGTCGGAGGTGGTATCACTGGTTTTATAACGTCTACGCTTGACTTTAGTTTTTTTGCGCCTCATAGCAGACGCGTCGGAGGCTTTACGTTTGTATTTACCCTTCTTACGTACTTTGCGTCCCGTTTCGTCTGATTCACTAGTGGAAGACTCTTCATTATCGCTAGAGTCAGATTCGGTGGTTTCAACACTGGTGGAAGACGAGGTAAGCGATGATGAGGTTGTCGTTGGTGATGACGTCGTCGTCGACGACGCCGAAGCTGAGCTCGATGAGCTTTTCTTCTTGTTATGTTTTCTGGCCCTCTTGGTTTTCTTCTGATGTTTCTTATGTTTAGTTTTTCTCTTTTTGGACTTTTTCCTTTTCATAATCTTTGAAGACTTTCGGTGTTTCTTAAGCAATGCTAATTCCTTTTCCTTAAGCTCTTTCATGCGTAATTCAGTCAAGGGCGTCAAATACTCCAATTCCGAATCAGAGCTGGTACTCTCAACATCCAACAGTATTTCCTTATCGGGATCAACCTTTAGTTATTACAAAAATATACAGGAATATTACAGACGAGATACAGTTATAAAAATGTGCTGCTGGCAAACAAGTTTTATTTTTTAGTTTACCTTGAGAAAGTTTCTACATTGAAACGTTAAATGGCCGGCATAACCACATTTTTTACATGCTGCCCTGGAGGATTCCTTATTTGGATTTGCCAAAGGAAAACTCATTTTCTTATAATAAAAGCCTGCAGCTTTTTATAGCCTCCAACAAATTAATTTAATTTTTACTATAAACTTCTTAATTATTAATATTTTCCCGTTAATACAGCAAATAAACAAAATTGTCCAACTAAATTAGCAGCAAAATACAACTACAACAAAACAGCTGATAAGAAAAACAACAACGAACGGTCGAAATTTATGTTCTCTCTCCCAACGCTGCTTTCTCTTTTTCAGCCTACCACACTGCTTGATTATTAGAAACCAAAACGATTTGCAAAATATGGCAACTTTGTTTTTCACTAAATTACTGTCAAGTACGTCATCAATTTCATTGTAGTTGCAATCAGTGAAAATATTGCAGAAGATTTTTGCAAGAAAATCAACTATTTTTATAATAATAAAATAATTAATATTTTTAAGTAGTTAGCCTCAGTAAATAATCAATACTTTAATTAGTTAAACGTTATACTTTCGCTATTGGCTTAATTGTTTCATCAAAGAGAACACACAAAAAGAGAAAAAATATTTGGAACTTTTCTTAAAAGTGTTGTGTGAGTGTGAGTGTTGCATTGAAAAGAAAAAAAGAAAAACGAAATCTTTTGTTCATTATTTGCTAAGTGACCCTTAACTTATTTGTTCGTATGCTATCTTCAAGTTCTCCCATTACTTTAGCGGGGAGTATAAATAGTGCATCATCATCAGCAGCAGCCATGCAACAGCAATCAAATGCTTTTTCCGCTTATGGTGATAAGGCCCAAATGGGTTTGGACATAGAATATGGCACGGATCCAGCAAGTGGTGCGATTTTCAAATACGAAGGCCGCAAACACGATGATCTTAAGCAGATGCTGGACAGCAATAAAGACGGTTTGAAATTGGAAGCCATGAAGCGTATTATTGGTATGATTGCCAGAGGAAGAGACGCAGGCGATCTGTTTCCAGCTGTTGTCAAGAACGTAGTATCGAAAAATATAGAAGTGAAGAAACTGGTCTATGTGTACTTGGTACGTTATGCCGAGGAACAGCAGGATTTGGCCTTACTTTCCATTTCCACATTCCAGAGGGCTCTAAAAGATCCCAATCAGCTGATAAGAGCGTCTGCTTTGAGAGTTTTGTCTTCAGTGCGTGTGGCCATGATAGTACCCATTGTTATGTTAGCTATAAGGGACAGTGCATCCGATATGAGTCCTTATGTGCGCAAGACAGCTGCCCATGCCATACCAAAACTTTACTCTATCGATCCAGAACAAAAGGATGAATTGGTCACAGTCATAGAGAAATTACTATCAGATCGCACTACTCTGGTAGTGGGTTCTGCTGTAATGGCTTTTGAAGAGGTATGCATTATTAATAGAAATCGTTAGCAATTATTATGTTCACAATTTTCATTTTTAGGTTTGTCCCGAACGTGTTGATTTGATTCATAAAAACTATCGGAAGCTATGCAATCTTTTAGTGGATGTTGATGAATGGGGCCAGGTTATCATTATAAATATGCTGACCCGCTATGCTCGCACCCAGTTTGTCGATCCGAATGCAGACGAGCCAAGTGATGCAGAAAATGCTCAATGTTCTGAAGAAAATAAAAAGTTTTACGATGACTCCGAAGAAAGCGATTCGAATTCAAGCGATGACGAAGGCAATAAAAAATCCAAAAATCGCTCGGGCAATAAGAAGCAATCTTCAACATCTTCACCCTCTTCTAGTTATCATGTAGATTTAGATCATCGTTTGTTGCTGAGACAAACAAAACCATTACTACAGTCGCGTAATGCTTCAGTGGTAATGGCTGTAGCCCAATTGTACCATCATGTGGCACCACGCCAGGAGGTGCAAATAATTGCAAAGGCTTTAATACGTCTTTTACGCTCTCATAAGGAAGTGCAGAGTGTTGTATTAACCTGCATAGCTTCTATGTCGACTAAACGTAAGGCCATCTTTGAGCCCCATATAAAGTCATTTTTTGTACGCACAAGTGATCCCACTCACATCAAGCTTTTAAAGCTAGAAATTCTTACCAATTTGGCTTCCGCTGCCAGTATCTCCTTGATTCTAAGAGAATTTCAAACTTATATATCCAGCAGCGATCGTCCATTTGTAGCAGCCACTATACAATCCATAGGCAGGTGTGCTGGCTCTATTAAGGAAGTTACAGAAACTTGTCTCAGTGGTTTGGTTCATTTGCTGTCAAATCGTGATGAGTACGTTGTGGCCGAGAGTGTAGTTGTAATTAAGAAATTGTTGCAAACTAAAGCTGCTCAACATTATGAAATTATCTCTCAAATGGCAAAGTTATTGGACTTTATAAAGGTACCTGCAGCCAGGTCATCAATTATATGGCTTATAGGTGAGTACAGTGAAAAAGTTCCGAAAATAGCTCCTGATGTTTTAAGAAAAATGGCCAAAACATTTGTGGATGAGGAAGACGTTGTAAAACTACAAGTTCTTAATCTCGCTGTGAAACTATATCTTACAAATCCTCAACAAACATCTCTGTTGTGTCAATATGTATTCACATTGGCTCGTTACGATACAAATTATGATATACGCGATAGAGCCAGATTCCTAAAGCAGTTTATTTTTCCTACAAACAGTAAGAGTAATGCACTGTCAGATGTAGCAAAGAAGGTGTTTCTTTCATCCAAACCAGCTCCAACTTTAGAGAGCAAATATCATACTCGTAATCTATATCAGTTGGGATCTTTATCTCACTATTTGAATATGCGCTGCATGGGCTATAACGATTTGCCTGGTTTTCCAGAACAACCTTCAGATCCTTCCGTGCGCAATGTTGATGGTTTTATGCAAGAAAATGTAAGTCGCATGTCAAATCATGTAGCCAACAATCAGCCGCATTATACTCCACAAAAGGAATCCAATTCAAAGGAGAAGAAACACAAGGCAACTGGCAATTCGTTTTTCTCAGAATCAGAGGAAAAATCTTCGGAATATTCCAGCTCAAGTGGTTCTTCGTCGTCTGGTTCATCGTCTGCTTCAGATATGGAATCGGATGATGAGAATAAAAATGAAACTCCTAAAACTGGGGCGGTAAAGGATGCTCAAATGCATAATTCAAGTAATAAAAAATCGGACGTTTCTACAGCAAACAATAACAACATAGTTAACAATGCCAATGGTTCGGGAACATCAGACTCTGATTCATCATCTTCGTACGGCTCTTCATCATCCTCGGCTAGTGAATCTTCAGATTCAGAATCTGAAAGCGATTCTGAGGTTAAAACACCGGCCAAAAACAACAATAAACCCTTAAACTCTTCAAAAGTAGATACGGAAAATAAAAAAGAACAGAAAAGTAATTTAGATCTACTACTAGATTTGGATGATATACCCCCCATAGGGCCTGTAATGACACCTTCGCTTGGAGGTTTCTTAACACCAGGTATGAATAACGACAATAAGAGTGAAAATGTAAATGTATAATGATTTTTCTTTATAACTCTAGGCACACCCTTAGCAGCTGCTAATAACTCAACTTTAGTACCACAAAATATGGCTAATCGCATAGACCTAGTTGGTCCTTCTTACATTTCTTACAACCATAAGGAGTTGTTAAACAAACTTTCTGGCCACGGTTTACAAGTTAGCTATCGTTATAATCGTTCTCCTCATCTTTACTCCTCGGCAATGGTATCCATAGAACTGCAATTTATCAATCAAAGCTCTGAAGAGATATCCAATATACAAATGGGACAGAAATCTTTGCCACCAGGCATGCAAATGCAAGAATTTGCACCCATTAACTTGTTAAATCCTGGCCAATGTGCCACCAGTGTTATGGGTGTTGATTTTAATGATTCCACTCATGCTATTGATTTTGAAATCCTTTCAACTAACGGAACATCACGAGTAACCTTTAAACCTGCTATAGGCGAACTCATACGCTCTGTGCACATTTCGGAAACGTTATTTAAAGAGGAACGTCTCAAGTTAAGAGGCATGAACGAACATCAAACTAAATTGAAACTGAAACGTGATGCTATTGAATCAACAGCCTTAAAACAGAAAATATTTGAATGCATAAATGTGGCTGCCTTGAATACTAATAACAGCGAAGACAAGTACGTCTATGACTTTGTGGGACAAACTATGACTTCAAAGAGTTTGGTGCTTATCACCTGTGATTGGTCTCAAACTCCGGACGATTTAATTGTACAGGTTAATTGCGAAAAAATGGTAATTGGCTCAATGGTTCTAAATGAAATTTCCAGTTATTTGAATGCCACATTTAAATATTAAACTAAACTTACTCTTTTGTTAAAAGCAACGAACTAAATATCATTTGGAAATAAATGCAACATACAAGTAAAAGTAATCAATCCTAAAAGATAACAAGATCAAACGATAATAGTTTTTAAGTACCATTTTCGATGTCGTCCTCAACTAAATGTTAATTAATATTCAATGTTCTAAGCTGAAAAACAAAAAAATGCGTTGAAATCGGGGTTTTTCTATATTTAAAGTTATCGTTCCAAAAAATAAGCTTGTTTTTATGGAAAAGTGTTAATTAATTTGGCCTTTGAACAAAGTATTCAATTTTTATAGAACGTATTATTTGAAAATTTGATAAGTAAAATACATTGTTTTTCATTATATTTTTTTATATTTTCAATTAGTTAATAATTGTAAATCATTCTATATTCAATTTTATTATATACAATATAAAATTACAATAAAGCCTGCATTGCGTAAACAAACATCTTTAATAACTTAAGCAGTTTCTTAACTTACTGTGCAATTCCTCTGGCCTTAGTTACGATTTAATGTTTTAAACTTTTTAAGGTTTCGTTTTAAATTATTTTCTATGGCTAAAGCTATGCTTTATAAATAAAACTAAATAAAAACAAATTAAAAATGTTTTAATAAATAATTTACTTTTTCGACGACTGCTAAAATCAACAGTTTGTAACGCTACATAAACGGTACCTTTTCATATTTGTTTTTAACCCATTCTCTTTTTCACTCTGAGAGTTTAGTTTTTTTCTCTTTAATATGCTAATAAAGGTTGCCACTCGTCTAAACATATGTTTTGTTATTGTTGTTTTTATTGAAATGACATCACATTTGACAGTTGCTGAGACAACTCAGTGTTTTTTATAGAGGAGCACAACATTTAGTGAAAAAATTTATTTTTTATAATTGTTTTATGTTTTCTATTCAAAAAAATATAATTCATGCTCAAAATCAAATGAAATTCAACTAAAAGTATTAATTAAATAACAATATTTTTATAAAACCTTAAAAAAATAACAACAAATAACGTGAAATATGTGTTGAAAGTAAAACAGAGAAAATGAAAAAAATTTAGACCAATTGGAACGAACATACAACAACAACTGTATGCGTGGATGTGTCTATGGGGAGAAATCCATAAGAAACAATAGAGCTCTAGAAATAGATTATAAATTAATCTATTTTAACACTAAATATACTAAAATAAATACAATTAAACAAAAATTTGATTGTAAGTGTAAGTGAAAAGTGATAGGCAGCAGCAGTAGCAGCAACTGCAACAACAATAAGACAGTAATAAAACAACAAAACTGGAACATGAGTAATAATACGTCCAGTAATGGTAGTAACGGGAATGTTGGCGTTGCAAGTGTTAATGGCGGGCGACGTACACAACAACAAGTGGATTGGAATCGTTTTGGTTTAGGTAATGAGGATGATGGTGAAGTGGTGGTGGCAAATTTTCGCCAACGTGCCAACACAGGCGGTTTCATTGATCTGGGCAATGAACACACGTATGCTTCTGGCGGCCATCAGGCTTCCGGAGCCAATGAAATATTTGCACAAGAACAGGGCGATAAACCATGGTAAGGACGTTTGCTATTAACCTGCTGAATATTTACAACTTGATTTGGTTAACAGGTGGCGCTCAAATTTCTTTATATCCCAACCGGTTTTGTTTGGTACATGGGATGGTGTGTTTACCTCCTGCCTTATTAATGTATTTGGTGTCATAGTATTTTTACGTTCCGGCTGGATCGTGGCTCAAGCAGGCATACTGAATGCCATACTCATTATATTTTGTACTGTAGTTATAGCCTTAGTTTCGGTATTATCAGCTGTGGGCATATGTGAGCGGTGTCGTGTGGAAAGTGGTGGAGTTTATTTTCTTATCGCGCATACTTTGGGCTCGAGATTTGGTGGCTCTTTAGGTCTGCTGTATTGTTTCGGTCAGGCTGTTGGTTGTGCTTTAAATGTCATGGGTTTTGGTGAGTCCATGGCTGGTTTAGTTGGCTTGGAAGGCAATAAATGGGCCATACGAGGCTTTGCCACTGCAGCCGTACTGCTTTTAGGTTGTATAAATGTGGCTGGTGTTAAATGGGTCATAAAATTGCAATTTATATTGCTTATGATCCTCTTAGTATCAGCTTTGGATTTTATGGTGGGCAGTTTTATTGGCGAAGATCCACGTGAGTAGTCTAATGTTCTACAAAAGAAAACAATTTCTTTTAATTTGAAAACTTTCAGAAAATGGTTTCGATGGCTGGGCTAGTAATAATTTCGTCGAAAATCTATGGCCGAAGTATGAGGATGGCTATTCTTGGTTTAGAGTGTTTGGTGTGTTCTTTCCCACTGTCACTGGTGTTTTGTCGGGCATTAATATGAGCGGTGATTTAAGGGCTCCCTCCACCGATATACCCAATGGTACTTTGGCTGCTTTTGGCACTTCGTAAGTAATGGAAAACAACACTGTTTTATAACCTTTATGACATGAAATGAATTTATTTTGCAGAACCTTCCTTTATATGGTGTTCCTTTTGTTTTTGGGCTCCACATGCCAGAGAGATACTTTGTTAACCGATTTTATGATTGTAGTAAAAGTTTCTGCTGTTCAGCTACTTTTAGTAGCCGGTATATACGTATCAAGTATGTCTTCTTGTTTGGGAGCCATGTATGGCACACCTAGAGTACTACAAAGTATAGCCAAAGAAAGTGTTATTCCCGGCATAGATATATTGGCCAAAGGCGTAAGTTTCCTCACTAAATATTGAATATTAATATTGAAATTTAATTATTCTCTTCTGTTGTAAGCGTGGTCCCAACAAAGTGCCTTTGTATGCCATGGGTGTAGTGGCCGTTGTAACAGTGACTTTCATTATAGTGGGTGATATTAATTTCTTGGCGCCCATTGTTACCATGCCGTTTTTGTTGACATACGCCTGTATTGATTATTCGTATTTTGCTTTGGCCCAAACTTTTGATATACAAGAACAACGTGAAGAACGTTTCCGCATACAAGCTTCCTCGCCCTCCTATGAGACACGACGCTATGGTGCTACCCAGGAAGGCAATGATTTAGATTTACTGTTTCCCGATAGAGTGCGCCATAAAAATCTACAAAGTCCACAAAATTCACCTTTACATGTGCCTTCAAACACTCAAAATGCTGCATTACAAAATGGTAATGTACAGAACACAGCCGCCACATCATCAACAACATCTGCCGCTAACATGTATACCGAAGGTGTTAATAGTACAAATACTGAGGATAACTTAGAGGCAGTTACAACACAGGATAATGAAGATGAAGAGCCCATTGCGCCTATCAGACCACCCATACATTCCAAAACGAAAAATTGGTATTCAGGTTACTGCAATAGATGGGCTTCTTTATTAGGAGTAAGTGATTTTAATCTATTAGAACTTTGGTTTTGGTTTTATGAAAATCCAATCATAATTTGAATTTTCAGGCGTTTACCAAAATCTTGGTAATGTTGTTGGTCAACTGGTATTATGCCTTAACTTGTTTCCTGGTGGTGTTTGTTATATGGTTTTATGTTGGAACAGCCAATCCTGCTGTTAAACCGGGTGTTACGGCTGAATTTAATTTCTTTGCCTGGCTTAAAAGTGTTATTTTCCGTTGCTTTGGGTAAGTGTCTGTGTGTAAATTGCTTCCTGTATTTCAATGTTTAATTTGTAGCAAACGCATGCATGAGTATGAACAAATTGTGGTGACACCTTCATGCCCTGGCGTTGATTTATCGCCTACACAATTGAACGAAGACAATGAAGACTTTTCACAGAGAAGAAGATATCATCATTCATCTGTTGTGGAAGGCCATTTAGTTAATGACATTTAAACAAACAGCTTTAAATGTAAACAAAGCTGGACCAAACTCAGTTAAAATATAAAATAACCCTCCCTTTTTTGTTTTTTTTTTTGGATTAGAAAGGAAAGAAAAAAAAGTTAAGAATTAAAATGAAAACAATAACTTAAATCTAGCCGTTATATAGTTATTAAAGCAATATTTATCAACAAAATTATATAAACAAATCTTTATATATATTTAAATATGAATACATATATACATACATACATATATATATATATATAAACAAATATTTACAAATTTTTGCAAAATCCATTATAAGCTCAAGTGAACTTTTGTATAAAATAGAAGAAAACACTCTCTTTTTTCCTTTAGTAAATTTAAATTAAAAACCAAACGGCCTATAAAAAAATCCTTATATATTAAAACATTGTATGCAGAGGCATTTAGATATGACTTAATGACTTAATAATCTTATAAGTTTTTCAATTTAATTTCGTTTTTCATTATATAATACATGAAAACGTTTTTTGTATGTTTCCTAACTTTTCTTTTTTCTTTTTTGAAACCATTTACAAATTTATAAAAAAAAACAAAAAACAAAGTTAATGAATCATTTTTCTTAAGGAAACATATGTGATACTTGAGATAATAAAACATTAAAACTAATATAATTACTTAAAAAAAAGAAATCAAATTCAAATCAAATCTAAACTATGTACTATTTTATTGTATAATTTTAATTTCATATACAAAGTGTTTTCATTTTATGATTTTAATTTATTTGATTTGCTTTATTTATACTATATACTAATATATACCATAAAACACAAAAGAATAATCATTTAAATGTTTTTGAAATGTTTAAATATGAAATTTTCTTTATTAATGTGGTTTTTTCAATAAGAATTTTAATATAAAGTGTATAAAACAATAATATTGTAATAAAAAAAAAATTAAAAAAATTAATATCATATATAGACAAACATAACAAAAACCATATAAATGTATATTTAAAAATCAAAAAAAAATTATAACAATTTGTATATGTTTAAGTAATAAACGCATTTAATGTAAATTAAGATAATTTGCTATAAACTTAAACGCAAGTGCTTTATTTCGATGCGTTTCGATTCGATTCGTCTGTTTGTTTGTTTTTCTTTATTTAATAATTTTAACCTTAAACCTCAAAATATTGCTTAACATATTAATTTTCTTTTTTTTTCTTTCTGCACTACAGGTATCCCCCACACATAGTTAAGCAGCAATTTAACGCCAAGTGTGTGATAAGCAAATGTAAGTATATATATTTCTTAATACATTTCTAATGGTTTTCTAATTTTTGTTTTTTTATTTTTAAATTTGTCATTTTAGTTTATATTCTTATGCCAAGTACATACATATATCCAAGTTAACTGACCTTGAGTGTGAAACAAGTTTCGTAAAAACCATGTTTGTTTTAAGGTAAGTTATGATTTTTACTTGTAGCCAATTTGCTATTGCCTAACAAAGTTTATTTAAATTATTAAAAATAAGAAAAATATAAGAAAAAGAAAAAAGAAAAGCATAAAAACCCGGTTATATTTTACCATAAGCTATGGGAAACAATAATAAAAAATAATTTTCACTTTAAATTTAACAAAAAGTAACAACAACAACAACAACAAAAGAGAAAAAACGGAAAAATATTGTGTCCAAACCTATTGAATAGTTTCGATGTTGTCCGATATTATTATTATTATTGTTGATAATCATAATGATGCTGTTGATGTTGATGATGATGTTGATGATGATGATGATGATGTAAGTTAAGGTGTAAAATACAATTTAACATGCTTTATTTAAAATTGGTTATCGATTAATTAAGCTATTTGCTACAAAGCTAAGAAAATTCAAAACAAAATGAAACACAAAATAAACTGCAAAAAGTTAAATGAAAATATATTGGGTGTGTAACTTAAAAATTGTGGTGTACAACTTACTACTTTCAAATATTAGGACAATTCAATTCCCAACACTAGTCTATTTTTCTGATAATTTTGTATAATAAATGGTAGTCGGTAGAAGTAAAGTGTGAGCTATGTTTGGGTGCATATTCCAACGATTCCGCTGGAACTCGAAATAAATGAAATTCTTTTGATCCCATCAAATACATAGCATACATAGCATAACAGCATGGTTCGACTAGTTGAACGAACTTCGAATATGATTTCTTATGTTTTGGTATGTCGTTCTAGTTCCATTTTGCAGTGATAAGAATTCGATGCAAAAATTACTTCTTTTGAGGTCTTAAAGTATAATTTCGGTTATGCAAAATCAATTAAAAATTGGTCAATATTTTTGTTTGGACTTATCTTAGATCCCTGTCAGCAATCGAACATGTTAATGCCCCGTAAGGAAGTGTGTACTTATAAAGTTCCGGCACCATTTTTTAAATGCTACACCCAATAAAATAAAAGAAATAAAAATAACCTTTCACTTTAATGCAATGTTTTTCAATAAAAACAAGAAGAGATATTTTTAAATTTTATCTCGAAAGAAATTCAAAAAAATAACATTTCCTTATAACAACAGAAACATAATATTAAATTGGCCTTAAAAACATAAAAATATGCAATAAAAATATGCTATAAAATTAAAAAAATTATTTTGAAATGTTTCAATGATTTTAATAAATGTAAATACTTTACCTAGAGTTTAGTTTGTATACTTAGCATATAATAAATAGTATGTTTACTCATTTGTCTAAACATTTGAATTGCATAATTTGAAATTACAAAAACAAAATCATATTCATTTAAGCCATAAAAAAGAAGATCTTTTACCTACTTATGTATAAATTACTTCATTATAAACTTCTTCTTCGCTGCTTGGCATCAATATTGTTGACATGCTTTTGACATTGTCATCTTCGTTTTTATCTTCATCAACATCAGCTAGCATCAGCCAGCAGCCAGCAGCCGCTTTAGCAGTTTTTTTTTTTAAGTGTGATGATGGTAGTGTTTGGTGATGATGATGCTGCTGCACTCTGTTTATCTGTTTATCTTTTTAGGTTTGGTTTGCTTATTTTTTTCAATTTTTTCCCCCAAATGCTGAATGCTTTCATTTCTTGGTATTACATATTTGACCACTTGTCTCTGTTTAGCAGTCTTTATGGCCACGTTTGGTTCACACGCATACTCTCGTATCGAGTATATGCTCTCGAACACGCATATGTTTTGGTTTTGTAGAGGTTTTTTCCTACAATACAATACAATTATTATTTGCCATTTATTATTATGGCTTTAACTTTTAAACTAATAAATACTTTCTCCTTGCTAAGCTAAGCTTAAGGTACGCTATGCTATAATGTGGTGTGGTTATTTTATTTTTTATTTTAATTTAAAATGTTTCTGACTTTGTTGGTTGGTTTTTTTATGCTTATTTCCTCTCATATCACTTTATTTTTTTCTGCTAGTTTGGCTTGATTAGTCATAAAAAAATTCATAAATTGTATTTGCTAATCATCATAATATGTAAATATGAACATTTGTATGTACATATATACGAAGTTATTTAATAGTTAGTAAAACAAATATTTAAAATGTATATATATGTGTGTGTGTGTGTGTTTGAGTATAAATATTACGTCTTTGTTGCATTTTAAGTTTTGATTTAAAGTAGAATACCACCAGTGTAATAAAGAAAGTTACAAACACAATTATTCACTTTATGAAGGTGCTAAAACTCAGCACGCAAAAATGTTTCCCCAAATGAATATCACATCTTGAGGAAGTAAATTGAAAGCCAAGCATTTCTTTTTTTTTTTTGGTTTACCTTCTATTTATCCTTTCACTTTTCAATAGAAGGGTCTCCCTGCTGCCTCTGTTTAATGTCTGCTCAAATTAATTTCATTATTGCGGTTTATACCAGTCTGCTTTTATATCGTCAGATCAATCGTAAACTTAACCTTGTTTAAGTTTTATTTCATCTCTACCATACATATAAAAATCCAGTTGGATTTTTTTAAGAAAAAAAAAAAAGAAAGAAATACACACCGTCTATAAAATTTTGTTATCATTGATTTAATTTTATTTATTTATTTAATTTTATGTTAAAATGAATTTCATTTCAGGCTCTAAAATGAAATTTTAATTTTAGTTCAGATTATAGATTAATTTTTAGATTTATGTTACGTTACGAAAATTAAAACATATAAGTGGACTTTGAAAATAAACAATGCCTCAAAGGGAACGCATTTTTCAACAAAATGGTTTTTAATCTCAAATATATTTTTATGGCTGTTGAGATCGATATGGAGGTGAATCTCTCCAAGTTTAAAATCCCTAACTCTTTAAGATTATTATAGGCAACCTGGTCTAGCATCCTGAGTTTTCTCCTCTGGTTACCAAGGCAATTGTATAAGCATTTATTGGCCGTCTAAGAATCTCATTAATTACCGCACAATTCGCAGTAAACGGACATGACTATTGCACCACAAAATAATCCAAACCTTCAGAGCATAATGTTTATTCAGAAATACTATACACTCACAGAACCCATTTCATTCTAGTACTTACAGACATACATACATACATAATTGGTCATTACAACCCTTCAGTCAGCATTACGACTTAGCTTCTCACGTCACTTATGTTGTGTGTGTTAATTTTATACATGATATTATTCATGGCATTTTTATTTACTCTCAGAGTTTTTGCCAGAAATCGGCTGAGAGAAAGACGCCAAAGAAATATCTATAATCTATTTATTATGAAGAAATATAATAAACCCACTCTTAGTTTGAATTTGAGCGATTAGCCAGAAGAAGTATCCCACAGAACCCCTAATGACCTTTAATTCTGTATCATAAACTCACCATAATCGTTAAAATTCAGACGTAACATCTTGATCTTTACAATTATGGGCAGAAGTGTGTATTTTAGTTGCAGTTACGGTTCCTAATTGATATCTTTCCCAGTAGTGGTTGCCTGTTTCATTACTGTGTCTAGATATTAAATATCAGATGAGATAAAACCCAGTCTTGCTGAACTCTTACGTCAGCATTTAAAAGCATATCCAGGCTGTTTTCGTGTAACACTTTACATATTTTAGTAGGTATTTTTGTTATTATTCCGGCGTTGAACATTTGCTACAGATGATAAAAGAGAAATACGACGATATATTTCTCTATTTGTAGCGTGTTTTCCAGGTTTTAGAATCGTTATTATCCGGACTGCCTTCCAGAGATCCAGGTAGCAATGACGAATGCGGAAGACATGTCAGATACTCTCTTTTTAATATCAATGTTGAGATGCTAAGATCTTCAGGAGCTTAATTAATTGAGAGTAAATGAAATTGTCTCAGAATCTCTTTTAAGATTCTTGGCTATACGTATTACTTTTCTCTAGGCCTTATACTAAGAGCTTAAAGTTAGATTAGTGCTTGTTTATTGGTTGTATTTACAGCCCAAACTTTTTGTCTGTTAAGCCACACTATAATTTTTTTTACAGTTTCCTATTCTTATTTAAAATCCCTTAAAGTGTTTGTGTCTTAAGAGTTTTATTAGAGCAAAGTTTGTGTCTTAAGTCTTTTATTAGAGCAAAGTTTGTGTCTTAAGTCTTTAATATTTTAGGTTTTTCGCTAAAGTTGTTATATTTTTTTTTTAAATTTTATAGTGTATTGAAGCATTAAACCGAGTTGTCTTAGTAACGTTTTGCAAAAAAACACCACACATATAATAAATCCAGACACACAGTTTACATGCAATTGTCTTTCACCTGAAAATTATATGAAGTTTTTTAATGTAAGTTTGGTTTAAGCCAATCATATATTAAATAAATCGTATCGTACATATGTAGTATATTGTTGTATACAACAATATTAATACAATACTTTTGATGATTGAGTTTCAAAAATTATTATGTAATGGGGTAAGAGAATAGCCAGAAAAGACAGAAAACACTAGAAACCAAAAGGAAAGATATAAATCATATACGATATTAACAAATAAAATAGTTTATGTTACTGTACTAAGTACATATGTACATATGTACATACATACATATGTGGTAGCGATAACAATTGATTTGTAATGCTATACAATCAATATTTGTTACAATTATTGTACTCGTACATATATTGTATGGTGGTTATGGGTTGTTGTAATGAATGAAAAGAAATTTAGAGCAATGAAGACTAGAAAATAAATTGTTTTTTTTTGGAAAAATTTATATTTCTTTTGTTAATAAACAAGCAAAAACTAAATCAATTATTATCACAAGCACAAGTATTTATTTATTTCTTTATTATTGTCTTGAGTCTCCATAATTATAACAATTTTAACAATTTGTTAACAAAAGTACTCTACCCTACTCTTCTGCCATACTCTTTTAAGAGCTTGTGTGTTTCTTGTAATTTTGGAAAGAGACTTTTTAAGTTGATAGTTTAGTTTTCCTAAGAGAGTTTTTTTTCGATTTGAATTTGATTTGATTTTAACAGGTGCATATGGTCATGGCAATTTGTTAAACTTAATCTATAAAAACAAAATAATAAAAAAAAAACAAATTGTTTAAAGTTTTAATTTTAAGCAAATGTTTGAAATTACTCCACTTATGTGAATCACTTTGAAATTAAAAAAAAGTTGTATAACATTGAATTAATTATTACAGGTTCGACAATAAAATCATAAAAAAAAACAATTCAGAAAAAATAAAATGTAACTGGTTCTCTACAATTTGCCAATTGTACACTTGAAATTAAAAAGACCACATTGAAAAAGAGTCGAAATATCCAAATAAATAAAAATTAGGTTAAAATGAAAACTAAAACAAAATAATAATGAAAACAAGTTTTTCATTTAATAAGGCTATAAATTTTATGCTAAACAAAGAAGTAAACAAGATTTATCCTGGTGTTTACTAAACTTTATTAATACAGGATTAATCCAGACTTAAATGCCATTCACTTGAGCTGGTAAAACCTGTTTTCGTTTGTCCTTTATCTTACTTACTTAATTTGGTCGTTACATCTATAAGTTGCGGGGCTTACAGTTTACAGTCAAGTCTGAATGATAGATTTTTCAGAAACTTGTCTTGGCAATTTTATTTTCTGTCACCTATTTTACGTAGTCAGAGTAAGAAATTTTTTTTCATTATTATTTCGTTGTGTTCGAGATGTTCGAGCTACTAGGGGTTGAATCACGAATTCTCGTCTAGTAAACCAATACCTACTAGCTTATAGCATACATAACAAACATACATACATACATACATAATTGGTCATTACAAACCTTTAGTCAGGATTAGGACCTCGCTTCCTATACCACGTGTGTTGTGTGTGTAAATTTTATACATATGAGTGGCGGTCGATTCCGTCAACACATTTTTGAGAAACTTCTCATGGCAATTTTATTTACTCTCAGAGTTTTTGCCAGAAATCTGCTGAGAGGAAGTCGCCGAAGAATTATTTTTTCACATTCGTTTTGTTAGTGATGTCTGACCTAGGCTTATCAATCACGGGACAGCAGAAAACTCTGGCATCACAATGGGCTCTATGTGGCCTATGTCTGTCCACCTAACTTTCTTGAATGGACCTACCATGTGTCTTAAGTGTTTTAGTTAAAATTCCTTTTTTAAAGAAAAAAAAACTTTTAAAAACAATAAAGATATAATCAAGTGAATGAAATTAAATCTAATTAAATAATTTATCATACTTGATACATACATACAATTTAATTGATATTTAAATTTAATTTTTATTTTTGTTTCAAATTTGTATTTTTTTTAAACTAATAAATTGCACTTTTGGACTTGAGTTTTTAAATTAAAGTTGAACAAAAAAATGGTTTTCTCTTTGACTTTTTCAAAAGAGAGCTTAAGAGTAAACATTTAAGTTGGCTGGCTGGCTTAAAACCATACATCCATTGCTTACACTGAACTGAAGTGTTGACAATTTAGTTGAGTTGTAGCAGCGTACGAATAAAGTTGTTTAAAAAAACTTAAAGCGCGTGTAACGAACGTATAGAAAACCGTTGAAAGTAAAAGAAATCAAAACGAAAAAATTTATTTGAAAAGTTGCCAATAATACAACAAATTCAATAAAAAAAAAAAAACGAAAACAAAAAATATAATTGAAAAGAATTTTAAACAAATAAATGGTAATAATTTATTTTTATTATTTAAATAAAAGAAGAGAGAAAAAGAAAAGAAAAGTAATGAAATGAAAAGAAATCAATGAAACAAGTGTTTTTGTTTGAAAAAAAGAAGGTGTTAATAGTATTTCATTTATTTAAACAAAATATTTAAAAAATTCATTTGCAAAATATGGGTGAAAGTAAAAATATGTCAATAAAAAAAAAACAATAAAAACAAAAACAAAATACAATAATAATCAATCAGCAAAAAAAAAATTATAAAAGAAATATTTCTGCCATACAGTCTCAATCAATATCTTTTTTTTTGATACCATAAAAAATAAAAGTTGCACAAATTAACATTTTTCTTGATAAATTCAGGAGAATTGAGAAAAAAAACAGACAAACCATAATGAATCATATCCTTATATGTTATGAACATAAAATGTATTTCAATTTCAGAAAAAAGAATGCAAAAAATAAAAAAAAAATAGTGACCACGCAACCAACTGAATTTATAACAAAAAAAAAAAAAAAAACAAGTCATTCCAAAGCTATTACAACAATATAATATTAAAACATTAAACAAAAACCACATTCACCCATAAAAACAGCACAAAGTGACCACAACATGGAACTGGATTTAATACCTTACCCATAGTAAAGCAAATATTGTTTGGTCTGTCTGCCAAGTAATAACAGTTTTAAATCGATTTCAAGAATTTTCCACATAAAAAAATCATAAAAAAAACTTGCTATTCGTATTAAAAAAAAAACAAATGCAAAGAAACACGTTATTTTTTTAAGGAAATCCGCATAAATGTAAATGAAGAAAAAAAAATGGTAAAATTGCTAAACCAGATTAAAACAATTTCATTTTGCAAATTGTTATCAGTGAGCCTAAACAAGTTGTTTTTGTTTTTGTTTTTTTTCGCCTGTTTGTACATCACCATCACCATCATTATACACATCAATTGGCGTCTCAATAGTTTAGACAGACAAGATCTTAAGCGTATATTTTTTTATTGTTTTTATTTTATTTTTTTCCTGTCGGTTTTGCCTGATTTCTTAAAAAGTGACAGCTATTTTGATGCAGGTGTAAAGCAAATGAAATTGTTAAAGACGATTACTGTTACCAGTAAAGCGGCTATCTTGGCTAAGCTCTTGCGAAACTTACTCACACACAAAACGTTTTTGAAAAGTTTACCGCACACACACACTCGCACACACACACTTACTAAATACTTTTTAACGAAAGACGTTTGAATATAAACTCGATTTTTAATTAAAATTCCATAAAAATTCGATTAAAACTTAAAAAAATGTAATTAATTAAACAGCAAAACCCAAAACAAAAGATTTTAAGAAATATTATATCTTATTCCAACAACAACAATAATAATAACATTAAAATACAACAAACAATTTTGAATTTAAACAAATATTTAGTTTGAAATATTCAAAAACCGTTATAGGAAAATAAAAGACTTAAGACACAAGCGCGTTTTTTGATTTATTTCTGCTGTCAGACCTCTAGGTGAAGAATTTTAGGCACATCGTATAGACCACGTTTTTTGTGGTTTTCCGTCTAAATCTCACTATGAGAAGATGTCTACAGCATGTGCCAAGTCTTTGTCCATGTTTTGCAAATCATCGCCTTTTCGATTTATATTTGTTAGCACCTGTTGTGCAGTTCAGAGTTCAGAGATTCAATTAAGAGACAATAAAATTAGTGTTTAAATTTCAAACGTCTTAATGCTTGAAAAATTGTATACGAAAAACTTCTTTTATCAAGTTTATGTAATGAAATTGAAAGCATTAAAAAAAATACATTTAAAAAACTGAAAAAACACTACAATTCGGTAAATGTGTGATTTATAAATATTAATGAAATTATAATTTCCGCTGTTAAGTGGCGTTTGCTTGGGAAAACAAGTGAAATAACTTATGAAACATACGCGTTTTTTTAAAAGCCGGTATAGTTTTGTTTGGGAAACATTAGAAAAATATTGGAAAATGAAAAACAAAAGACTTAAGACAAATACTTGATTTTTGTTTTCTTAACACAAAAAAACGTAAGAAAACATGTTGAAATGTGTGAATAAAAAAAACTCCATATGAACAAACTAATTAATGGCAATTGTATTAAAAGAAATTAATATTAAAAGACTTAAGAATATATGTGTGTCTGTTGTTGGAAAACATTAAGAAAATGGGCTACTTGAGAAATATTCGAAAAAATGCAGTGCAGTGTCATAAATATAAATCGTGGTTTATACGAAATTATCCATAAAATAAATTGGTATATTAATACGGACCTACAGACATCTGATATCCTGCGTTAACGTGTTCAGTATGTTAGCCAGGGGATTATCTTTATTGACACCGCTTAGCATCCTGCAGTTCCACAGGCCAATAGGGTTGCAAGAGACCTTATGGAGAAACCATATATAGATTAAGGCCACAAAAGTAGATCACTTGGTTGCAGTACTTTAGTAAAAATTCAGTTTTAACACTTTTAACCCAGTTACATATTCTAGGAATGAAGTTTCCACCCCCTTCAATATGTTAGGTTCGTCTTAACGCGATCATTGGACAGTGATATATTAAGCGAAAAATTGCCTCTTTTTCCTTCTCCAACTGCAATGTTCGCAGAAATAGAGTAGAAAATGCCCTCATGAGAGAAATTAGACCAATGCGGAGATTACTTAGGGGGATTTCTAGTGTGGTACCCATCCATGTCCAATTCGTCTGCAACACAGTTTGTGAATATGTCCCCTTGCCCTGTAATCTAAATTGAAAATTCGCTATTTCTTGTAGCAATACACGACATTCATGGGCAAGCTTTGAGGTCAGTTGTGGCAACCTGGCTGTTGTAGGAAATACTCCATAAGGACAACCGTAACTTCTGCATGCAAGACACTAATCAAACCATTTTATATGCTTGAGGGAATGCTTAAATTTACTTCAAAAAAAAAAAAGGAATTTGTAAAAATATTTTAAATTATTTAATTAACTGACTGCAGACGGAAACAATGTCGCTTATGAAATGTCCATCAGTTGATTACTGCCTCAATTAGTTTAGGTTTGATAGCCATTGATAGCAAACTATCAAATGAAAACTATCAACGAAAATGAGGCCATTGAAATAAATTTTTTTTTATTAGTTTTTTTTATTCTTAAGCCTTCATTTACTACCAAGAGAACGGGAGAGAAAATAACAAAGGGCAATTACTTTTAAAAACCTTCAAGCTTATTTCTTTATGTATTTTGTTGTTTAAGGGACTTTTTGGTTTTATTGGTCTTTAAAATTAAAACGACCAACTTAATTAATGTCACATTTTAAGACACTTTATTAACAACAAGCAAGTCTATGTTTAGCCCCCCCCCTCCAGTTCTTTTTTTCTTCCATCATAAAAGGTTTATGACTTCTATTAAAACTTTTAATAAACGTTTAATAGGCATTCTTTTTTCAATAGCAAGTGTTGTTTGTCTTAAGTCTTTTGTTTTAACTCTTTTTTTTTATATAATTTTCCCATCATTTCCATCAATGGAAATTTCCTTTTAACATATTGTCTAGATAATTTCAATGTCCGCCAATTATTAAATTGAATTGATTTGAGACTCGAACAAAAAGTGATCAATATTTCCTTTGCATATGGCAGACTTTTATTACTTGCTTATATAGTGACTGAGGGAAATGCTTAGTAAACAATTAACTAATTTAAATTGTTTGATTTGGCTTATGATTAAAGCCTTTTAACAGTTCATAAGATTTCCTATTTAATTTTTTTCTCTTTAGTTGTAGATTTTTTGCTCTTTTTTTTAAATATCCTGTCAATGTAATGTTGTTTTTGCTTGAAGATTTTAATTGTTTATAGTGGCTTACAGCGCTTAATTGTTTACATAATCACACATTTGACAATTCAGTTAAAAGGCGAGAAATTCAAAGATCATTGACCCACCATCGTATGTTAATACAATGGTACTTTTTTATATACCAATAAACAAATAGAATTTTCCAGTTTCACTAAATCCATGTGCTCTAAGAGAAATATAGAATTTTTTCTTTTGTGAAAAGCTTGATTTGAATGCATTCTCTAAAGGCCTACTTTAAATTGTGTTATGGAAACAGAAAGATTTCAAAAAAGAAATGAGATTTGACTTCAATTTCATTCTATTTACAGTTGGAAATCTTGCTTTCGTTATATTTTTTTTCTAATTTTTCAATTTGAAAGAAAAATTGCTAAAAACTAAAGACTTAAGCTACAAACCTGTAGTGGTTCATTAAGTCTTTTTTCTTTTTTTCCATGAAATACTATATTTATCTTAAAATATGAGTTTAAATCAGTAGTTTTTAATAAAAAAAGAGTTATGGTTGACTGGCAAAAACGGTTTATTAAACCTTTTACTCCCAATTTTATTGGCCATAAAGAAAGTCTTTAAAAAAAGTAACAAGAAAATGTCATGTTTGGCCGCCCTAGTGATTGTCGAAGAAATTTATTTTATTTTAGAAAATAAAATTTCTCTCTTTTATTATTACAAAAAAATATTGATTGAAATATTGTATGTGAATGTGTCAAATGTGTGTTTAAAAATGATTTGTTTTTAGTTTTTCTATTCTATTTGTTCGTGCTTGTTTTAATTCACAAAAAAAAAAAGAAATTCTTTGTACTCGTATAATTGAATGGCTTTGGCAATACAAATCAATTGGTGTAATTATGGCGGTTATAAAATTATTGATGTCAACGAAAAACTGCATAACAAAGTGGCAAAATTTATGCTGGAATCGTTTCGCAATAATAAACTCTTTAAAGTTTTAAAAGTCCAGGAGGAGCCGGGCATAGAAGACGATTTTCTAAAATTTATAAAACACGTACTATTGAACGACTGCAGCATAATGATAGTAGATGAGCAGACTAATGAAATCAAAGGTGTGGCCTTGTTGAAATGGATGGCAGAGAAATGGCATTCTTGGATGGATTGCAAACTGTTAATCAAATGTGAACATTTAATGGAAATTTGTGTTATGGTACTGCATTGTTTTGAACGCATGAAAGAAATGGATCCCCATAATGACACAGCCATCGATAGTTTGCATATATTTTCCTATCATTTGTGTCAAGAATTGCTTGATGATGAGGAATTTTTACAGCATTTCTTTGATAGTATTTGTGAAGTGGCACGCCACATGCATATGCCACGTGTAACCTACATGTGTCTACATACCAGAGATCGTGCAATTGTAGAGGATTGTGGTTTCCATGAAGTGACCAGAGTTATATATTCTTTGTTTGTGTATAAGGGTCGCAGACCATTTGATCGTTTAAGGGATGTTGATGAGATGTATGGCTGTTTGTATGAGAAACAGGTCAAGCCAATAGTGCCTTTTCAGGAAATGATTGTAAGGCATGCTAAAGCCAAAGACGCCAAAGACACACAAAAGAAGCCGAAAGAGGAACCGAAGACTTAAATCCAAAGCTCTTATGATAATTCTCAACATGTTAATTGAATAATTAATTGAAATCCATTAAGTTTGGGGGCATCTATTTAATCGTATTTAATGATTTCATTCTCAAAGTTGTTGTGTTAAACAAATATTTTTAGATTTTTCTTTTGTGATTAAAAAATTCATCTCTTATTGGAGAAGGCCTTAAAAATGTTGTCTAAGGTCAAGTGAAACGTGTATATGCCGTATATAAAATAAATTTAAAAATTAAATAAGAGAAATAAAAAACAAAATAAAACAAAACAAAATCAAAAGAAGTTTGCTGTATTGAAAGATAACGAACTTATGAGAGTATGAAAGAGAATAAAATCTCTTAAATTGCTATAAATTGTATAAAAACATTTGAAAATCTATGTGTTGAAAGAAAAAACGTTAGAAATTAATTAGAACAAAGCTAACAGTTTATCTTTTTATATGTATAACAAAAGATTTAAGAGACATGCATAAAATATAATCTAATGATCTTTGACTCCAAAAGCAACATAACATTTTCTTTAAATCACAAGTTTATTGCTTAAGTCTTTTGTTTTTTTTAAAAGAAAAATATTTAAATTATCAAAGAATTTCAAAGTTTTCATTTAAATCTACAAATGTGTTGTAGTTTTCCTTTGTAATGGATTATCGGCAATAAATTAATAAACGATTGTGTAGAATTTTAGAATAATATTGTTATAATGATGTCTAAAATTCCATTTTCCTTTCTTTTCCATTTTGTTTTTATCTTTCTTATTTTAATTTAATTATATAATGAATGAATTCATACTTTACAAAACTCTTTCATACTTCTGACATTTTAATGTAACTTTTGCTTGTAAATTTCCTAGAATTACTTCATACGCATTACATGCATCAGGTAATCGTTTAATTTTTTTTTTTTTGTGTCATACGATGGTTATAAAAACAATTTTAACGACGTCTGTTCCGTAAATTTTAAAAGTAAAGTTTCTCTGTAAGCAAATATTTGTCATTAATTTAACGCATTTATTGTGTGTATGTGTGTGTGTGTGTGTGTAAGGTCATCTGGTAAAAGCCATTAACATTTTGGGTTTAAAACAATTAAAAAAATTTAAAACCAAAAGTACTCTGGAGATACCAATAAGTGTGAACGGCAAAGTGACAATTATTTTTTTTGGTAAACACTTAAATATACTGAAAATGTAATTAAAAATAACATAAAAACTAAAATTTTACATAAAATATCATATATTTTGCATAAGACTTTAAATAACTTGTAAAGAAAAGCGATAAAATAAAACAGAATAACAGATTTATTATGAAACATAAATCAACAAGAGATCAACGAATTTGCGGGTTATTAAGGCTTAGGCTTGTGCCAGCTGATGTAATGTAGGCACTCTTTCTTTTCTCGGAATTTGTGATAATTTGCAGATGCCTTAAACCCTCGATCCATTTAGTGTATCTGCCCTGGTGTAAAAAGTCGAATCTTAGAGGAAGTTTTTTCTATTTTCTTGGAAATTGGTCTATGTTAGGATTTCTGTGTGTACAATGAGTCAATTCGACCTCCGGGTACTGTACTTGTCTTAATTTACAAGTACACGTCCTCTAACCTAGGATTTCTGACTTTCAGAATTTTATTTCTAGCATAAGTTGGCTGGTAGGGTGACTCTGTTCTTTATTTAATTCCAACATTTCCTTTTTTGAGTTCACATCTGACACTAAACTTGAATTTATCTTTTGAATATTTCTCTCTCTCTCTCTCTCTTTGTGTTTTATCTTTTAATTCGTTTTACTGCTTCTTCAGCTCCTTAATGTGGTCTTTTGTTTACATGTCTTTTTTCTCCTTTATTCTCATTTTACTGTTACTTATTTTTAGTTAAACTACGTAATTGAAGGTTACCTTTCTATTTTGCTGCTTAACCTAACCTTCACTGCGCCCGGCTTCAATCTGTCTTCTCCTTTATATATAAAAACAGGGCAAATTTCTGTTGCCACAATAAGGTCTTTAGGGTTTATTGTGAGTTCCAAAATTTATTTAGCTGATCGTAGACTTGTCTGGCTTTATTGCTACGTTTCATAATGTCCTCTTTAGAGGCTCCGGATGACATGATCACGCTGTCCAAATAGCAAAATTAGGAAAATATGTTGTAGGGTTGCATTCTGTTTACCTTTATAAATGATACAGATTATATGAATTGTTAATGGAAGATTAATGAGTGCTCGTGATAGAGATGCATTATAAGTACTACGTAAAAATATGTCATTTTTGGGAATGAATCTTTTTATTTCATTACAGAATACTTCATTGTATTTAATTTTTGAACATCAAACTTTTTAAAAATCATTTACAAATTTCTTATAAATTTTCTTTAATTAAAAATAATGAACAAATATTTTCAAGGAATTCAGTCTCTGAAAATAACATGATTTTGTATTGCCTAAGCTTATTTTTTTGCAATTTAATTTATTGTCAGCACACTTTGAATTATTTTCCAAGAAAATTGTTCAACTAAAATTACCACCAGCTTTACGGTAAATGAAAATAAAATTATAAAATTTTTTTTTAATATTTGTGCGGATTTTCTTGTTGTTGTTATTTTAATAGAAACTTCCTTATTGCAACATTAATTTGATTACGAATTAATTGCGGTTTTTTCAACAATTATGTCTCATCTGGGTTTTTTTCTCAAAATATTTTAACGCTTCGTTTTCAGTTATTTTTCTTTATTTTTGATTTGTTTTTAAAGCAAAAACCTTTTCAACACGTGCCAAAGTGCATATAAAAAACAATGAGAAAAACTTACAATGAAGTCGACAAGCAGCAAAAACTTTAATAATAAATAATAAAAGATTTTAAAACAAAAATAAAATTTTTTTCAAACAACATCTCTTTCTATACATTTTCTATTTCATTTTGTCTCCCCGTGGAGTAAATTGAAAGCAATTTCAGTTATTCCCGTTAAATATGCACACACTTTTAATAATAGACTAAAAAATGCCAACAACAACATTTAATTTCATTCGTTTTTGTTGTTTTTCTTTAACATTTTTTTCCAACGTTTTTTTTCTTCTTTGCCTTTGTCTTTACATACATAATATTGCGTGTAAATAAATTAATTTTTTTTGCTTTTGAGTGCAATAATAAACATGTTTGTTGACGTAATTTTTTTTTACAATTTTTTTTTTCTTTTATTTTGAGTGTGTTGATTCGTGTTGCTACTGCTGCCGTATATTATTATTTGTATAAAAAAAAAAACAAAAATTAAGAAAAAAAGTTTCTATTTTGTTTTCCTTTTTGTAGCATATTGTACTGTGTACGTATGTACGTATGTATGTATGTATGTTTATGGAAATGAAGTTGATGATGATAAATACAATAGTTTAGATGTCTTTAAAGTTGCTTGTTTGGTCTTAATTTTATTGTCTATCACAAAGACACAAGAAAAAAAAAATATATGAAGGAAAAAATTATATTTTTTTGTTGTTGTTTTTTTTTTTTGTTGACTTTTGTGAAAAGAGCAATCATAACATAATTGCGGCGTTAAAGTTGAAACATTAAGCATATAATTAATCGTTATTATGTTTTCGTTGTTGTTGTTATTATTTATTGTTTTGCTTTCAATTAAGTTTAAACATTAAAAAAAGTGTTTGTTTCTTAAGTTTATTGTTAAGGGGTTAGTATACTTCCTGATTTTCAAAAAATCGATTTTGTCCTATTTTAGTTATTTTAAAGGCATAGAAAATTAAGGTAGAAATCTTCTTTTCTCTCAAACGATACAAAAAGAAGGAGAAAAATGCACAATAGTACGCGTCCAAGTGAATTGAAACACATTTTTCTCAAAATTACTTTTTTCAACCTGGCCACCTCTATTTACCAAACACTACTTGATCGACTTCGTTGAAACTTTGGGATAATATTCCTAAGATGAGCAGATTTAGCCCGAGCTAGAATATTTTTGATCCGTCAATAATTAATAATTCAATTAAACAGTTTTTTCATCTTTTCAAAATATCCTAGTTCAGGCTATAGCCAGTAACATATTCTACAAGAATTCATTTCGAATTTTTTTTACTAGAATCCATTTCG
The DNA here is from genome assembly GCA_936449025.2 of Sarcophaga subvicina. Taxonomy (NCBI): domain Eukaryota; kingdom Metazoa; phylum Arthropoda; class Insecta; order Diptera; family Sarcophagidae; genus Sarcophaga; species Sarcophaga subvicina. The sequence continues at coordinate 1,396,547 of OW388080.2, read as the reverse complement.
AATTATGCGGCCCTATGCTCCGCAGAGGAGCATTCGATTTATGCTTCCGGGCTGACACTCTTCAGGCTGCTGTACCCTCTGCAGACGGCAAAAAATAGTTTTTATACACAATCAAATGTCCTTTTTAACATATAAAAAACTTTATTTGTTTAAATAAATTTATCTTTAGAAAAAAAATTTAAAAAAGACCCTTAGGAAGTGCACTAACCCCTTAAAAAATTGTCTTTTATAAGTATTTACGGTAACTAGAAGTGCTAGCTTAATGTAATCTTGTAAGGGTTGTCTGTTATATGAGTTTTAATACCTTGAAAACACAAACCCATTAATAGAAAAAAATATATTTGAAATAAAAATTAAAGGATTGTTAAGTTACTCGTATATAAAAATCTTTACAGCATCGTTTGTAGATGTTTTATTGCAAGAAATAAAATATTGTGGTTTTATAGCTTTTATTTGGAAGTGTTTTAATTTATTTCTTTGATTTTGTTTTTTTTTTATGTTGACTTTGACACTTAATTTCCGTATGTTAGGTTTCCGTATTCAAAGTTGGTTGTCTTAGTTTGTTTTAATTGATGGATTTTTCATTAATGAAAGTGTTAATTTGTTGGATTTGGAGTCTTTTGATTAAAGCAAAAATTTAAGTTTCTTTTCTAAGTCTTTTGATTGATTTACGATATTTCAAACAAAAGCTGTTTTGATTTTAAAGAATATAAATTATTTTGATTTCATTAATACCTTTTTTAAGTTATTAAACTGAATATCATTTTGTATTCATTAAAAGCAAAAAAACAAAAAAATTATTTTTATTAATTTTTAATGCCTTTAACAGTTCAAAGACTAACAATAATTTTACTGTGTATTGTAATTAACATATTTATTTTAGTAGTTTATTAATATACAATATGCATTAAAAATAAAAGAGAAAAAAAAAACCTATACAACAACAACAATAGAAGAAATATTTTTGCTGTTCAATAAATAATACCTTGACATGCTTAACTAAAGCAACATGTTTATCAAACAATACATACACACACGTTATAATTTTTAAGTCTTTTAAGTTGTTGGCTGTGATTTGATTCAATCAGTTTTTTTTTTGCATTTAACAATCACTTTGAATTTAATTATTACAAAATCATAATAATAATCATCATATAAAAACAGAACTTTATCATTTAAAAATCTGAAAAAACATTAAATACAATTCAAAAACAATACAACAAGAAGAGTTCAGTTCGGTCAAAAAGGCAAGGACGTCGTCTACTGCATAGACGTGTGATGGATGGCATAGAAATTATAAAAACGTTTTATGCACAAAAACGTAATTGTTATAAAACAAAGTAAAATATTTTAAACTTTAACCAGTTATTTAGAGTAATAAATATTTGTTGCAAATTATGAAACAAAAAACAGAAAGAAAAAAAAATAAAATTACAAGCATTTTAATAAATTGTAAAGATGGTACGTACGTGTTATAAAAGAAACAAGTTTGTTTTGTACATTGACTTGCCACTCTAAAATAATTTTTTTTTGTTTTTTTTTTAGTATGATCATCCTTAGAAATTTGTTGACTTTAAGTTTTGTTTGATTTATTTATGATGGCCATATAATTAGTACATGCAAAACCAGTTGCAAAGTTTAATTATTATTAATACACATGCATAAGGTAGGGGCAAAAGTAATTTCACACCAAGGAAACTGTATTTTTTTTATTACAATTCGTTAAAACAAGTGTTTTAAGCAGATGGTTTCGTAAGTTTTTACAAATATGTTGGCTTACCAAAGGCTTCCTTATCAAGTTTGTTGCTTAAGTCTTTTGTTTTTTCTTATGAAAATACAATATTGCAACAGATGGTGTAACTTTTGAACATGATTCGTGGCTTAAGGATAATAATCTGTTATTTGTTCCCATTAATAATGGCACAGAGTCGTGTAAAAAATAATCTTTTTGGTTCAAAGAAGTCCGAAAAAGCAAAATCGGTGGACAGATCTACAATATGCCTGCTTTAGAGTGCTTAGTTGTAAGTTTTGGGCAAATGTGATTAGTTTTAACTCGGCAGATAGTCGCATCGATTCACAAAGTCTCCAGAAGACCTGAACGATTTAATGAACATTCATTTGCTGGACATGGAAATATGACAGTTGAAATCGCGGCACGACAAATTTTCAAAATACAATGTTAAAACAAATTTATTAATAAAAAAGGAGTTTAATTTTATATTTTAGAGAAAGTTTCATTTTAATTTTCAACATCATTTTTCTCTTTTTCTTCTACTAGTTACCATGAAGTGTCCTCCCAAATTAGTGCCACCTCTTCATACAAGCCTCACATTAGGCCTTTTAATACTATTACCCTGTCTCGTATGTTCTTTGCCCACAGTAACGCAATCATTACAGGGGAATTTAATACATAACATAGATAAATCCTATTTTCAACCACCTGCTCTGGAAGAAACCATTCACGAAGTGCAAAAAATATTAAATCAGGATCCGACACTGCCACGTCTAACCAGGTATTTTAACACACAATAATCAAAACCAATAATAAACTAAAGAATTAAAGTCTTTGTTCAAAAATAGGGGAGAAATTGAAGAGCTTTATGAGAAGGTCACCAGAGAAGAATATGAGAAAAGTGTGAAAGCGGGTGATAAGGTGAGAGCCGACAGCATGAGAGCTTTAATGCTGGTGTTGCCCTATAACACCGACAACAATACGGAGGAGAATTTACAAGTAATTTTTATTACATAAATTTTTTTTTTTATTTCGTTTACAAAAATATTTTCTAAATATTTCAGGACCTTTTTACCCGCCCTCCAGTTACCAAGGTAGTGGACACGTATAGTTCTCACCAACCCATACAATTCTTGACACCCTCTTTGAATAGCGACAGCAAGACAGCTACGAACCCTGTTGGTCAAATGGCTGCCACCACTTATAAGCCCGTGTTTCGCCTGAAAACCCAGACCATGCCTTTGAATCCAACAACCTATCACCCATCCAATCCGCCGCCTGTACTATATCGCATGACTCCAGCCCAAAATGAAGCCAACTTTGTACCCTTCAGGCCTATAGCGTCCGATATACCCTTCAACTATGACTATAATTCCAGGCCAGTGCAACGTTTTAGTAGCCATTATAATGCCAAAAATGCAGATTTCCTAAAACCGGCTGCGGAGAAAAATAGATATACGACATCTTCAGCAGCCAGCGCCAAGCCAGTAGCAGATATTTTAGAAAGTTTAGGCATCGTGGCTGGGCACACTCAAACCCGAAGTCGTTTGGGTATGGAAGATTATTATGCCGCCGAAAGTAACCCCAGACCTTCGGTTGTAAGTGTAGCCGACTTAAAGGGTTTGGGTACACAGAGTTTAGGCCCCCAAATAAAACCGGATGCCTACTCAATGTTTAAACCTTTAAATATTGGCGAAGAAATCAGAGTAAAACCGGAGATAGAAGGCTATTTAACACGTTTTGGTATAGTGGGCGGTCGGAAACGTAAGGCTATTAAAAAGTCGGTGTCTTCTTCCACACAGAATAGCTTGGAACCTTTAAGCCAGGAAAGTGAAATTGCCACCGCCAAGGTGCCCTCTAATCATGTTAAGGCTAAAAAGGGAGCATCCAGTGCAGGCAATAATGAATTGGAAAAACTATTGGAAAACCTAAAAGTATTGGAAAGTTTGAATGCAAATCCTAAGGCAGTAGCTACTACCAGCACTACTACAACCACTACAACACCTGCACCTACTACTGCAGTGCCTCCCTCTTTGATTACCAATGGCGAGCCGATGTTAGTAGAGCCCAAGAAACCTAGAAGACGCATAGATCCTAATATTGATATCAATTTTGCTAATCAGGGCAACCAGCAAACGGATTCAAATCCCACAGATCAATTATCGAAATTATTGGAAAACCTACAAGAACTGGAGAAATTGAAAATAAATCCTGATAGTGTTTTAAAAACCACACCTACGTTAAATAAGGCCGCAAATCAGGCAGCTTCTAGAACTGTAGCCGTAGTAACTCCAGCTCCCATACAATCCTCTGCTTTGACGAATCGTTTTTCTGCCCAACAACCCTCTGTACCACAGCAGCAGCTGTTAGTTTTCCAACAACAGGCTCAGGCTGGTAATACTCCGCCCGATTTTGATCAATTGCAAAAAGTATTACAGCAACTACAGGTCTATGAAAAAGCAAATGCCAAAACTAGCACAACTACCTCCACAACCACAAAGAGGCCGGCCAATTTGCAGGCTCAAGTGGGCCCGTCAGATCTTTGGCAACTAAGAAAGCTTTTGGGGGATGATAGGGAACTGGAAAAACTCTTCGAACAAGCTAAGGCCAGGCAACAACAGCAAGCTAAGCCGCCGACTACAAGTACAACTTCTACTACCACCACCTCAACCACAACAACAAGCACAACTAAGAAACCAGCTGCCTCCATGGCCGATCTAATACAACTACAAAGATATTTGGCTGAATTAGAAAAGGCTACGTCTAGGGCCACTACTACAACGAGACCTACAACCACAAGCTCGACAACCACCACAACAACCACTACAACTACCACTACTACGCCTAAACCACCTGTCATAAATCAATATCCCACTAATGATTATGACAGTAGACTGAAAAAACAAACGGCGGAAAATAGTGAGCTGCAAGCCCTTATCAATAGAGTGCAACAATTGGAGCGTTTGAATTCTCAACAGAGAGAATTGGAACATCTACGTGCCACAGATACACCTTTGCCTTCATATCTGGGCTTTACCACACGCAATGTCAAGACACCGCCACCTAAAATCGAAGATCTACGCTTGCCCGTTAACGACTTTGCCAATTTAAGAACTCTATACCGTCAGGTGGAAGAAGCCGAAAAGTTCTCACACAGTGACATAGAAATTTCCACCAAGGCCACTGCTGTTAAAGCCTACCAGGAGCAGCAGTTGGAGACGGCCACTAGAAAAGCACAAAACTTTGCTCAGCGTATCATAGACATCACGAATGACACTGGCTCCGGCAGTAGCTTGCAAGAAGTTGATCCCAATGATTTTATTCAATTGCAAAAGTTGTTAAGCAAAGTTCAAGAACTGGAAAGAGTGCGTATTAATGTTCCCACACCCAATCCCAGAGCTAAGGAAACCACCAAATATTCTTATTTAGATGCAGCTGCTTCACAAAGGACACAGGACATCCAAACTGTCAATGAGGCTCACGTGGTGTATCCCATTAAAAATGAAAACTTCAAAGAAATGAAATACACTGAAACGGAAGATTTGAAATTGGATTTGCCGTCAATTAATAAACCAACAGAGTCACCTATGGCGAAGACTTTACCCACAAAAGATTTGACTTCAAGTGAGGAGTTAAGGGATGTTGTATATGCCCAGTCAGTGAAAGAACAAGAGTCCTACAAGAATCTACAACCACCCATGATATACAAGACAGTTACACAGGAAGCACCACATTTTGTCGCCACTAAACGCCCTAACGAAGTAAAATTACCACAGGCTAAGTCCAATGAAGACTTGGGAGAATTACAAAAGTTGCTTAACAATGCCCAAGAATTAAAGAAACTGGGAGTAGCATTACCCAAAGAGCTGACACATCAACTAGAGTCCAAACTCATTGAAAATGATAATGGTTACAGTAATTTTAAGAAATTACCCTCAGCGGATATGGTTAAGACACACAAAAAAGGAGCGGCTAGTGTAGATGAATACCTAGAAAGATTTGGCTTGGCTGACAGCCCTACTGAGAGCTCTAATCTTAATAAGTTTACACCTACAACTGCCTCTTGGGAAGAGGAAGACGAAGAAAAAGAGAAAACTGCAGTATTTTCTTTGACTACCATGAAGTCATTGACACCGCGTCTACCCAAAACTACTACAGAGAGTTCGGTGGAATTGCCGGTATTCAGTGCCACCAAGATTATTGAGGCAGCCATTAAAAGAGCTGCTAATAGAATAGGTGTCTCCACTGAAGGACCTAAAGGTTTTCACAGACGTGAGGATATGAACGTTGAAGAAACTCAAGAGGAAATGGAATTGGGTGTAGCTTCGGATGCAGATCTCATGGCTGATTTTAGTGAAATCAATTATCAATTGGCTTTACCCGATGACGAACCCTTATCCTATACCAGGCTTAAGGATTTGCAAGGCGACTATAGTGAAAAGGTGTCTCAAACAGTTTTGCCTGAAAACAATGCCAAAGAAGAGAAAGAACCTGTGGTGGATCTAACAGCCAATGTGGATGAATTACAGCGTCTTATTAAAAATTTACAAGAATTGAAAAATCTTAATCTCTCGCCGAATGATAAAGCCTTGTTAAGACAGGCCGATTTAAAATATTTGGAAAATCTTAAGAAACAACAGACCGATAAGGACGACACTATTAAAACGAGAAGACAAAGTGATAAGCCTACAGAGGGCACAACTTCAAATACTGAAACCACAACACCAGCTGTATCTACCACTACTAGCACTAGCACAACCACAGAATCTAGCAGAATACAATTGAATTTGAATTTAGATGACAGTGATTTGGCTAGCTCGGATACTGAGAGTTCTACAGCAGCAACCAGTACAACAACAGAAGAGTCACGCAATGGTTCCTTAGCGGATTTGGAAGATTCCTTTGGACCCAATCCCATTACAGAATCACCACCACCACCTAAAAAGAAAAACGGTTTCTATTTCCTGGCCGATTGGAATTCCTTTTTGGAAGTCGGCGATGGTGATGATCAAGTAGTTGTGCGTTTATCACCTAAAATAGGTGATCCACGGCTATTCTTACCCGTTAAAATTCCTTAGGCTAGCAACTTAATTAAGCACACTTTGTAAGCACTTGTAAATATTTGAGCAATTTTTCTTTCCATCAAATTTTCTTTTTAAGTTAATCTATTTGAAGTCCTTTGAGAGAGCAAAGCCAAGGAAGGACTTTTTGAAAATCTAGTGGAATTTTATATACTTTTTTTTTATAAATGTTGTTGCAATTATTAGTTTGATAATTATTTTATTTATTATACATACGAAAACGAAAACAAAAAAAACGGAAAACAGAAAATAAAAACGAATTTTTCTAATGGCGAAATATTTTTGAGGTTAAGATAACCTATTTGCCTTGATGTCCTTTATGTAAGAAACAAAAAAAGTCAAATACAAAATTAGTTTTTAAGTTTAATAAACAAATTAAAATGAAATTTTTATTGATTTTCTTTTCCTTTTTTTAGAAACTATACAACTATAAACAGTAGAAAGGTATTTCAAGCTCTATGTTAACACCTTCCATAACAAATTCATAAAATTTCAAATCCTTCACCATCACCATTACCAAGACATACTTCCTTTTAAAGCTTTTACTACCTGCAGGTAAGTCTAATGTTAATAATTGATAAATAGGTTCAGTTTGTTTGATTTCAGCCATGTGTACAAAGCCTTTAGAACCCTGGTATTTCAAAATCTTTACCAGGCAACAGTTTTCTATGTACATAAGTAAGGTTTGCTGTTTAACTCTCAATTGCTGCAAGCTGTGGGGCTTTAACGAAGGTATGTGTTGATATAAATACTTTTGATAGGCCTGTAAATAAATGTAAATACCAGAAGTATTTTGCTGTTCTTGAGGCTGATTTGTAAAGGTTAGAGCCCATAAGTGAACAGGCCTTTTAGGGGAACCCACTTCCAAGTTAACAATTTCACCTTGTTGGTAACCCGGTAAATAGGAGTTGTTCTTAAGCATTAACAAGCCTTTTGTAAGGTTAAATAAATCAAATCCTTGTGTTTGATAAGCGTTATCTTTCATTGTTTGTGTTGTAACATTAACTCTTTCCGGGTTTTGAGCTAAAGTTTGAATAACAATTTGTGAATCCTTTTCAAATTTATGTATAGTCTCTATGACCTTATTTAATATGTTATTATGATCCTTTTCCCTTTGGGTTTTATTTAAATTATTAGCCTGTATTAAAATCTCTTTAATTAAATAAGCCAACTGGGTTTTTATATTAGAGCACACACCATGATCATGTGTATTATTCGTGTCCAAATAAAAGTGTAGCTGTTCCATTTCCTTAACCACTGGCCAGCTTAATTGAGCTACACGAGCAGCTAAAACTTGAGCTGGTGTTGCTGGTATTGCTATGGCTTTAAAATTTATACTCCATATGTCCAATGGTATAACAGTTTGTTGCTGCAATTCCTGCATTAGATTTATAAAATCTGGTATCAAATGCTCATCAAATAAATCTGTTTCGGGTATGCTTAATTGCGTTACCTTCACTTGATAATGTAAACGTTCATTCAGATCAATTAGAATACGTTCTATGGCTGTATTAAAATCATAAGAAACATTATAATAGCTTAGCTTATTATTTGGTTTTAATAACGAATGGAAATTAGAGCTCTGTTGGTGTCCGGTGAAAGCTGTAGTTGGCCTTAGTAAGTTAAAAGGTTGCATAAGAGTTTTGTTATTTAAAGCCGGGTTTAATATTAACATGTGATCACCATTAGTCAACAGCACTTGGGAATGCTTAGGCAATGTAACAAAGCGATAAGCTGTAGTATTTCCCTTGTCAGTTAATTGCCATGATTCTTTAAGTTGAAAAGTTCCCAAATCATATTCTTTAAGTGAAGTATTATTAAGACACCATAAAGATTTATTAAGGCCAGGTGTTGTATATATTCTAGAGTCAAATTCTTCAGAAAAATTGTGTTTTAATTTTATGTTTCCTTCCAAAATAGACCACATGTTTAAAGCCTTAAAAGAACAATTGCTAGGTTCTGTAGAACTATAGGAAGTAATAAACTTTAGTTCTTCCATTTGGCTGTTTAAAATCTCAATGTCATCTATTGGACCACTGGCAAATCTATCTAGATACACAAATTTATTTAGTTTCTTATGCCATTTATATATTTGAGATTCACATGGGAAATTGATTAGCAATACAGTTTCATTAGCACCTTTCAAAGAGAACACTTTCCTTATGCTAACATTAGAATCTGGTTTCAAATCCATATTACTAAGCTCTTCTATATATTTAATCCTTTGTGACTTATTAAACAATTTCAACCAGATTTGTTTAATTAAATAGCAGATGTCCTTCAGTTCTTCTGTATCATCATCATCATTACTTCTGGCCGATCTTATATAGGCATAATATTCTGAAGGTTCATAGCCATTAATCATGTACTGAAACTCCGTGGGACCATTTAATACTTTAAGATTTTTAGCAGACCAATTGCCACTGATATATAAAGGCATGGTATTATAGTTTTTAACCGCCTTCATAAGCCATTTATCCAAATCTAAACCTGTAACCAAATCCTTTAAAAAGACTTGAGGTGTCGACAGGGATTGGAAAAACACTGGTGATTCTAAATAAACATCTTCCTGTAAAGTAATCACATCGCTTAAGTTTTTGTGGCCATTAACTAAGCCTTTAACCGTTAAATCCTTTAAAACTATAATGGTTTGTATATTGAGAGGCGTATGTACATGTTGTTGGCCATGGGTCTAGAAGGAAAAGAAAAAATTTGGAATAAAAATCCATAAGTTATGCTTGCATTATCAAACTTACCATCAAAGTGTTATTATATTCCTGCATTAGATCCTTTCCATTTACTTGGCCTTGGGTTTCAATAAAGCCTTCTAAGTAAACATTTGAAAACTTTACCGTCTCGTTAAAGCTTTGTTTAGTATGAACAGTTAGAATGCGCGACAGATCTATGTCCTGCATAAAATTGACTGTTAAGGAATTACCATCTAAGCTGCCAGACGAAAACTGTATATAATCTAGAAAATAATATCACATTTTAAAATTTTATAATTATTATAAAAAACCACTATCCTTACCCTTTATATTCTCATCGCGATCTACTCTTAAGGTATCATTTAACCAGTCCCTTATGCTGCACCCTGACAAATACTTTAAAGCCATAGTTTTTTTCACTTGTATTTCTTTGGCGTTTACTGGCTCTTCGAATATGACATTTGCTTGTATTACCACAGGTTGGCTGCCATGTATGAATACCAGATTGTTAAAAAGTTGCACTAGATCATGGCCATTTAAATTCTTTATATAGGCCCCACGTTCTATGGTTACACGGCCCGTAAAAGTATTTTTACCCTTAAGCAAACACAAATTATTTTTATGAACCAAATGCTCGAAAAAGTCTGACATATTCTTCAAACCATTGAGTTCCTGTAACACGGTCAGGTCATCCAAGTATAAAGTTTTATTAAACTCCACATTATCTTTTAAAACAAATTTCTGTAGCTGTTTGTCGAAATAGATGAGATTTTTTATATTCTGCCAATTGAAATCATTAATGTTGCCTTGTATTTGTATATTGCGGGCCACTAAGTTGCCTTTAATAACAACAGAACCCTTAAAATGATTTGCTTTTGTTCGCCAGGCTATATTATCCAAAGGCAGGCCATTTACAGCTTTGGTTAAAGTATTGTTGAAAACCTTGACCGGTTTAAGGAAACTTTTGGGCGCTTTAATATCCAAACAGGAAGTCAAGTTTCTTATCACTATATCATCAATAAGGTCGGGTAAATTTATGCCTTGATACATGCCCAAAACATTTAGTGGCCCATTCATTGTTAAACGATTTTTAAAATGCAATTCGGTATTTAAATAGTTCGGCTTATTTAGCCATATGGCGGCCAATTGTATGTCCTCATCAAAATTTAAATTATTCAACGTATTCAGTTGCACATCACCAGTTATGGTTATATGATCCAATTGGATTTGGCCCTTCAAAACCATAGCAGGCAAATCATTAAGTTCTTGTAGGAAATCGTAAAGGTATTCTGTTTTAATGCCATGCAGTTCATCGGCTTGTAGGCCTTGTAATAAAATCAATTCATTAAGGAACACATTGCCTCGTATGGGAGGTTCATGCCATTCGTTATCTTGCATAAATTCATGCAATTCTATATTATTTAAATAGCCGGAACCCAATATATCATGTTTGAAATCAGCTTGTATGGCTTTTAGTTTCTCAAATTCGGCAGAGTTTAATATCAAGTCTTCTTGTAACGTCTGCAGATTATTTCTAATGGTTTGGTTATTTAATGTCTCCTTAACATTCAAGTTATTTGCAAATAAATCCGCAGAATAAACGAATTCCGTAGATGATAAATCTACAGGCTTATCTAGCATGATAACTTGTTGCAGCAGCTCCTCTATTTTGATGTTATCATAAGAGCCTTTCAAACTTAAATTGTAGAAGTAGACATAACCCTCTAGCGAAGAAATATTCAAAGTTTGCTTTGTTTGCACTGTTACAAAATAATCACTTGGTATCTGATTGATTGTATTGCTTTCCAAATGGAAATCTAAAGGAAACCACACCATATTAAAACTTTTCTTAGAAGGTACTACAATTTCATCGAGTGGATTTTCAGGCTTAAGTAAAACATCCTTTAATAGCAGACCCAATGAGCGATCATCTAAATCTCCTCTTAAAACCACAGAGCCATTGACATAAAGTTCATTGAAATGGCAAGAGGCTTCTACAATATTGGTTTCTTTAAGTGTAGGATTATAAGGCAAGGAATCTAGATTACTGCCCAGGGCTTGGCCATGCAGCTGTAAGTGAAATAGTGTGTTTAACTTATTCTTTCAGTTTCCCTTGATTTGATTTTACTCACCTCTAATGTTTCCTTAATCTCCAATTGCTTAAAAGTAGGCATTCCATGCCATTGTTGTTCATCCCTTAAAGTTATGGCATTCAAGGTATTCTTGCCATTTATTAAGCCATCTGTAACCACTGTACCGACCTTCAAGGTATTCGTAAAATGTTTTTCGGCCTGCACTATGCTTGAAGAAGGACCGGTAGACAGTAAATAATCCTCTGGGAAATTCAAGCCATTTAAAGTATTGATATTTAAAATATTTTCCACAATTACTTCCTAAATCATAAGCAAAACAAATCAGAAAATTTCTACTCTTCTAGAGGCACACAAAAACTTACTCCTTCCACTTCCAATACTTCGAAATTTTGTTGCTGTGTACGGAATACCAAATTGTCTTTGATATCCAACCATTTTATGCCATTAATGGTATCAAATTCTAAATCGCCTTCCAATACAAAGTCTTCTTTATCTAATTGGCGTTTCCCAAAGTTCTTTGTTTGATTGCTATTGTCCAGTTCCGTAAATTCCACTGGGCCCTTAAACCGTAATTCACCATTTTGTATGAAAAATTCCTGGCCATTAACTGTTTCCACTTCTAGTTCATCTGCCCACACATTGTCAAAATCCAAATTTTCATGGTATACCTCGTTGAGATTACGTCTTTGACGCCCAATATTTAAGGCTTGATCAAGTTCTTCTATATTTTGTATAATCACAGCGAAATCTATTTCCGAGTCCTCTTTCAACCATTTGTAATCGTTTACATATATTTCCTGCACTTCTCCAGAGAAAATAAATTCTGGAGTTTTCAATGTTTCTAAAGTAAACAAATCCTCAGGGGTTGTCATAAACATATCATCTGGCATTTGTAGAAAGGCTTCAGCCTGTTGTACTAACTGGTCCTGTTCTTGAACCCATTCCTTTAGAAAAGTAAAGATTTCTTGTAAATCTAAGAGATCAGAGTTTTTGGCTAAAAGTTCTGTGTGGAAATAGAAAAGTCCAGATTCGGCTTCATAGCGCGGTACTAATAGCGTTACGTTATCTCCTGTTTTTAATAAAGCGGCTCCCTTTAAACCTTCGTTTCTGTGTGAATCCAGCAAACAAGTTGAGCCATAAATTACATGCTGGCCCATATGACAAGGTACTGGTATGCTGGTCTCAAAAGCCTCACCATCCCATATTAATATTTCTACGACCGTAACAGAGTGAGTTGCAAAATCCACTTTGTGTTGCACCATTAACAACAAGTCATCTCGATATGTTCTGACGGGTATGGGTACGAACAGTTCAACTAAACCGAAATTAGAGTCCAAAATAGTCTTGGCAATAAAGTCTCCCTGCTGGTATAGCAATATCTGCGGCTGGTAGCCTGTTAAAGCCAAATAACTACGGCCTCCCATTTTAAAGCCAGCTATGGTTAGTATGCCTTCAGCTGGTATAGTTCTCTTAGATTGGAAATGAACTTGGTTTGACATTGCTTCATGTGGATTAAAGGTATATATGACGGCCGTATTATTTTGGACAACAGCTAAGATCACATCACGCCCTGTATCTATTACAGTCACTTCATTACAAGGGTTTTCCAGTTGTAAACGTTGGTTTATCCAAAACTCTTTCTTACCCAATTGGAACTCATAGATATTTACATTGTTGGACGATTGATTAGAGCATATGAAGAGGTAATCTTTAGTATCTAAATTAAAATAATTTAAGCCTGTTATAGAATGACCTATCAGCCAGTCCCAATGTAGTTCCAGTTCTTGGCTTTCTGGGTTAAAACGATACCATAAGACTTTATCATCAGAGGCTATTAAAACTAAGCTTTCATGGTATTGTTTGTCTAGGTTCCAATAGGTATAGGTATCTAAATGATTAATAGCATGGCTTATATCCGCTACCCAGACTTTATCATATTTAGGGGGATAGGATTCGGGGTTTATTATCAATATATCTGTGTCACGGCGTCCTATAATATATTCTTGGTCGGCATGGTGCATATGCTTCCATTGATGGACGCCATGGCCTAATTGAAACGTGAAATCCTCTTCAATATATTTTAAAATCAAAACCTCTCGACTACGTCTTTTGTTTAATTCTAAACTTTGTAGTCTACGTATATCGATTTCAGCATCATTAGCTATATTTGAGGTAATAACATTGGGTGCAGAGAGGTCTGATTCAACATTAACGCTCGATCCCAACAGCTCCGATTGTGGTGGATCTGTAGTTACGCCCACCACAGTTTTCAATAAATCTTGGCTTTTAGCTTTTGATGTTAGGGAAGCTTCTAATTTTTTAATGTCTTCTGTTTTAGTTGCATTGGTAATAACATACTTATCCTCGATTACCGCTTGATTTATTTCTGCTCTTAAAGCGGCCGCTGCTTGCAGGCTGTGAGGTGTAACCTTAACTTGGGCATTTTGTTTAAAATCTGTATTTTCTGCCGTTTGAGTCCAGGCAGGTTGTACTATGACACCCTCGGGTGATAATCCTTCCCTGTTGTGACTCTCCAGTTCAGCCTTAAGTTCGGACTTTAATTTTTGTACTTCGGCAAGGTGTTTTGCGTGAGTAGCTTGCGATAAAGCCTCAGTAGAAGAGGGCAAATAAATTAACTTGAAAGAAATTTTGTTTACTTTTTATTTAAAGACATTTTTCTTTTATAATTTACCTTAAATACAAGAACATTTAATAAAACATTAAACACCAAAGCATTAAATTTTAATTTATTTTTAAACATTTTTTTAATTTCTAAAGATTTATTAACATTTTACTTCAGCTGCTTGTTGATTACTATTAAAGTTCTATGCATTATAACTGTATTTTAAGAATAAAGCATTAAAAATAGAATTAAAACAATTTAAAATAATACAACAGGGATGCCAAAACAGTTTGCTTTTCTTTCTGAATTAAATTAATTTTTTTTTATTAATTGTGATTTTAAAAAATAATTTCAATTTTAAAATAAATAATATTTATTTACTTTATTTATTTTTTATTTATTATTTGTAATTAATAATTATTTTTTTGAATTTTTGTTTTAAATTATATTTTGGGAACCTGTGCTTGCTGTTATTAAATGTTTTTTTCTTTATTAAATGTTAACCAGCTGTGTTATACAGCTTAACAGTTCCTTTACACTGTTATCAAGTGCTTAGCTTAAATATAATGTTACTGCTTAGATGAAATTACTTGTTTACTCTGTTATCGTGAAGTTACCGTAAATTTTATGTTATTTCTTACATTATTTTTGTTTGGACAGAGCCGGTCTCTTTAGTAAACAATGTTAAGTTTTACTAAATAACATTATTACTCTTGCTCTCTCTCTTTCTCTGTCGGTGTTTTGTCAAACTCTCTCATTTCATTTTACGGAAACTGCAACAGCAGCAATGCTTACAATTTTCTATCATAAATTCAGTTCTCAAAGAGTAATAAGCGCGTGCGGTTGGAAATCGGTAGTGTAAAGAATTTTTCGTTTTATATAATGGCTGACAATCAACAACAACAATTTAAGCAAAATTAGTTTTTATCCAAATTAACGTTTTAAATCATTAGATTTATAAAAGTTTCATTGAAATTTATGAAGTTAAGGTCATAGTTTCTTGAAATAACGTAAAAGGATTGAAGAAATTCTCATAATAAAAGAATTAATTGGTTTTCAATATTTTTTCATCCTCCATATTCTTTTTCCTTTTTTTTTATTTGGCAAAATCTGTTGTTGCTTTTTTCATGCCTAGTAAATGCTGTTTTGTTGCTGTTGTTGTTGTTTTTTTTCAATAATTCTTATTTACGCGTGTGTTAGTTATACTCGTGCGGTTATGGAGTTGTTCGTATAGCAACATAAAATTTAAGAAAAAAAAGTGCATGTGTTTCTAAGTGGAAGAAATTTTTACAAATTCAAAGAAGTAAAGATGAAAATAATTTAAATTTTATAATTTTTACAAAAGAAAAGTTAAGAAAATATTTAAAAGCATCTACTATTTGTTAAGAAAATATGTGTTATTGCCTGAGTGAATAAAATTTGTTACAACAAAAAGGGTGTGTTCCCAGGGATTACCGTTTTTTTTATTTCGAGATACAAAGTCAAGGACTTTGCCAAAATAAGAAAATTGCTGCGTGTTTCAAAAGCAGAGAAAGGAATCTACGATAATATAACAACGTAAGTACAAACATAAAAGAGTAGGCAATTAAAATTGAATATTATTTTGAAAACATTTGTTAATTTTTCAACCCTCCCTTTTGCCTGTGCACACCACACTCCACACACCACACTCCACATTTACCCTGACCTTTTTTTCGTTTTCTTTCTCAATTTTATTTACTGTTGTATTTTTGCTGAACAACTGTTGGTTTTTTTTAATGAAATACTTTTCCAATTGCTTTTGTTTGTTTGTTAGTAAGGGGTTCCCTTTTCAAAATCGAAAATTTGCTAATTTTGCAAAATCTGTATTGTGTTGTTGTTGTTTTCAGTTTTTTTATTTCATTTGTTTTTTTAATTTTAAAACCACCACATACATGTGTACATCTATTGTGTGTTTTTGTTATTGTATTGCTATCTCAGTGTTTATGCTGTTGGCGCGTGCTGTTTGTTATTTTAGGCATTCGGCCAGGCCAGTTGAAATCTTTTGCAAAATTTTTCATCAGAAAAAAAAAAACAAAAACTTCATTTCCTTTTTATTTCAATTCTGTGAGTCATTAAATTCTGTGTGTTACTTTGAAGTTTTTTTTAATGCTTCTAAGCATTTCTAAACATTTTAAAGTGCCTTCATTTATAAGTTCCTAGAACAGAAGGTGGTATATTATAGAACATGTGTCCACAAAAACAAAAACGGCGCTGTTGCACATTTCGAAAGATTTAACCGCAATTTTATTTCTTCAGCCTTTTTTAAAGGAAAAATCAATATTTGTATCCGGGAACATGTTTTGCGTTCACGTCAATTGTGTGTTGATGTTGTTTTTGTTTGATGCCTCTTGGAATCGAAACAGTGATGCTAACTTTTTTTTATTTCAAATCGTTGAAATTTACTTTCAAAACGCTTGATTTTAATGAAACGTAAAATTGAGTAAAAATAATTGTTTTCTTGAAATATTTTAAAGTTTATTAATTTAAAACAATCAAGAATACATATGTAATTGTATACACTAAGAAAGTTTGAAAATATTATACTTTAGCAATGAAACACAACTGTTTTTGAATTAAAACAGTCTGGTATGTGTTAATGAAAACAAACTACCTATGTATACTTCGAGATGTCTTTGAGATATCTTCATCTACTACTAATCTACTCATCTACTTATCTAACGATAAAACTTAATTTATCCCCTTCCTTTTTCTATTATACAAAATTGTGATTTTTATTTTAATTATCTACAGATTAATACTAAATCCTTATATTAATAGATTAAATATGTAATTCTGCACTTTCCTGGTGTGCAAAAATTCAAAATTCAGTCAAAACTCATAAGGAGAGCGCATTTACAGTCTTTATTTAAAAAAATCGCCGTAACTGTTGTCTAAACGCTAAGTTGACAACGTTGCTCATTTTGTGTTGGTGTTGATGTTAGTTTTTGTTGCTTTTTCTTCTCCTTTAACATAAAAGGCCATATGGCGCATGTTGATTTCTTCTACTTTTTTAACAGAAATATTCTCTTCTGCTTCGCTCTATTCTCTTGTAATCTCTTTAACTGTTAATTTATGTTATGACTGTAGAAGTTTGTTTGTTTTTTTTTTATAAGCTGGGATAAAGGAATTCTACAGATATAATTTCGAGAATATAGGAAATTTGTTAAGTTGGAATTCTTTTAATAATAAATTTGGCTTGATTTACTGGAAATAAATTAGCAGGATCTAAAGCTGGGCTAGTAAGAGAAGATTAGAGTTTTAATGGTTGTCAAGGAAATGGATTCGTTTCCTATAGCCTTTTGCAGATTTTTACGTAGTAAGAAAATTTGGTCGTTGTATATTAACCAGATCTAAAATCTCTTTGGTACGGTCACTAAATTTAGGTTTCAATCTTTCATGCAATACTCTTGACAGAATTTTGTACAAGGGATCTTTCCATGTTCTCACCATGCTTTCAAGGTCGATGACCAGACTACCTTCTTGGTCTTCGCAGAAGGAAACGCCTGTTTACATAATTAATTTCATAGCTCTTTAATAAATAGATTCAAATATTTCTGGCGAAATCCTGTAGTCCATAAAATATACTGTAGTGGAGAATATGCTATGTTTACTTCTTCTTCATTAAAGGCTTACGTTTTTACTAGAGTCTAGCTTACATAGTCACAGTTTTCTTCAGATGCATATGTATATACATCAGTACATATTGATTCCTTAAGTTCCTACAATGAACATAGGGCGCAGATGGGGCCCACAACTACAAATGCAGATACTCTGTCTATCTACACTACATTCCATTACCTACAAACCGGTAGCATTCAATGCCTTTCAATTGTATGATGGCGTTATAGAGGAAAAATTTAATTTCGAATATAAAATTATAATCTTCATTAGAATTGAATTCGATTTAATTAAGAATTAATTAAGCTATTAAAACTATTAATAAAAACACGTTTAGAATTCTAATTGAGTTATTGTTTCGTTTTATTTTTCTTTTGCATTTAAATTGGCAGAGCAAATATTTCTTTACGAATATGTATTGTTCGTATTATAATTGTTTTTAAATATTTTATTGTGCTATAAAATATTCGACCTATCATCCTATCTGTTTCTTTTTAATTTTTCAAATAAATTTCATTTTAATTAAAATCTTTTACCATTTCTTTCTTCTTCGTTTTAAACTGCTCTAGAAAAATGTGTAGGTTGTCTATATATTATGTACATACGGATGTACATACATGTGTCCACATGTGTATTTATATGTATGCATGAGATTTTTGAATTGCTGGCTGGATGGCTGGCTGGCTGGCAACTAGTTTAAGACTGTCATTAACATTGTGACAGGATCTATCATATGTTCCATGGCTGGAATAATGAAGGAACACACAGAACTCCCATGTAACCGCATATTAACAGTAAAACGTACAAAATAACAACAACAACGGCAATACGCATTTATTTGATCATAGGGCTTGGAGGCAGAAAATGTTCCCTAAACTAGTGTATGTCTGGCGCTTTGAATGGCAGTACCGGTTTACATGTAGGCAAAGCAAAAGTACAAATAGTACTCGTACAAATGCATTGGGCTTGTCAATGATTGAAACAGAGACCTAAAGGAACTGAAACTTTTTTGAAAGGAAATAAATTTTTAAAAGTTCCTTTTCTTTTACATTATAGAGTATTGAAGCAAAAAGATATTTTCTTGAAGTTTACATTTTTGTTTTGTGTGACAACCGGTTTTACAATTGGTATAGCTATCATACCGTCTATGACAACCGTTTTTACAGTTAGTATAGCTATTATACCATTTATTGCACAGGCCATGTACTATGTGTATACTATTTATCCGTAATGCCTCTCCTACATGCTAACCTGACTAACTTCAGAATGTTGGTAGTTGTCAGTAGAGATAGCCTCCTGGCTAATACTTGCTACTCATATAGGTGTGTCATTTTGGAATGCTTTAACACCGCAAATGTCCTCAGAAACGATACTAATTCTGTACAAATGTTCTTGAGTTTACTATGCTTGATCATGAATAAGTGTATTACCTCAAGCTGCACTTTCCATCTATTATAGTTGCCTTGCCTTATGTGGGATCTAGGACAGGGGGGATATCGTTACATTCCTGATTAACGTGCCAGGGCAATATCAAAACTATTTCTGCGCGTAGTTGTTTCGATTCACTCAGTTAAACTAGGCAACAGTTTATCTAGATGAGAAAATGACTAATTGTTGGCCTTCCTCAATCTGCATAGCCATTAATTGTGTTTTGGCGATACCTTAACCTTCTTAAATTTTTAAATATCACTCCTTTAATTCTCTGCATTTGTTTTAATATGCATATTCCCGAATATGTTTAGAGTGAAGAAACCTATAAAAAAGTGCAAAAATACAATAAATGTTGAGTTTTTTCCTTCTCATTCTTATTTTTTTATTTTGTTTCTTTGAAAGCGTTCCCTTGTAGCTTCACTAAATGTTGTGACAAGGTAATCGAGTTTGAATTTTTCGAAAAAAATGAAAAGTACAGAAAGAAAAAGAGAGAGAGAGACAGAGAGCAGCAAAATTGTGTGACTTTAAATGCGGTTTTGGTAGACATTTAAAGGCC
This sequence comes from Sarcophaga subvicina, assembly GCA_936449025.2. Classification (NCBI taxonomy): domain Eukaryota; kingdom Metazoa; phylum Arthropoda; class Insecta; order Diptera; family Sarcophagidae; genus Sarcophaga; species Sarcophaga subvicina. The sequence goes on along the minus strand of OW388080.2, from coordinate 1,376,684 downwards.
TAAGGCAGTTTTTTTCTTGTTTTTTTTAGCATTTTGACATGATATATTGTTAATGATAACTGCAACGCATACGCAATGATTTTTTGTTATTTTTTTGAGTGCATAACATGAAATGACAAAAAAATATATTTAAAAATAAAATGAAAAATATGATTCAATGTCAAGAAATCCATTAAATATGTACAAGCATATGTATAAAATGTTTTTAAACATGAAAAATTATTTATTTTATATACTAATAAATACATACATATGTATGTATGTACATATTTACTTGAAGTTCAGTAACTTTTTCTCTGGGGATTTGTCACATACATTTTCGGTAATGCAAACAAACACAGGGTGTTGAAACTCCATACAACAACATTATAAAACCATGACTCATGTTTACAATTTGGGGTCACTGGAAATCCTTCAAATTTAAACATATTAAACGAATGAGTCACTGTTTTAATTAATTTTGTGGTTTAAATATTTAATTCCATGCTTCCTATCAAATTTTTGTATTTATAAAACGGGGTTTAATTAATAATTTAACACCAGGACATACACACATATTTCTAATTGTTTGAATGTGGAAGGAAGGAAGAGCATTACATTTATAAGTAAATAATCAAATACAACAACACAAATACCAATATTTGTACATTGTAACAGCATGTGCTATTTGTTTTCTTTAAATATTTTTTTTATTTGTTTTTCCTATTAAATTTTCTCTTTTCTTTTGTTTAACAAAAGTACTGTTATTTAAAGACCTTCCTGATGTCACATGTGTTGTATTGTTTACCATTGTTCAAGATGTCATAATACAGTATAGGGGGTGGTTGTTTAGTACTCAGCAGGATTCTAAGAAAAACTAAATAAAAACAATCAACATTACTACTAGGCTCTCTTTTCTATCTCTCACTATCTATGTACATATTTCACTCTTTTAACTACTTTTGAATTTCAATAGGCAGCTGTGCTGTTGTTTAAGAAAATCAATTAATTTTCTTAACAAACTATTAAAGAAAGTGCCTACTTACAGATATAGAAAGATATAAACTGCTAGAGAAGAATGCAAGAGAAGAGAAAAGGGAGAGAGCTAGACGTACCCGTATGTATACCATAGCATACGGGTTTTTTTCGTTGTGTGTAGATGTTAAAGATAACAGTAGTTTTTTTTTCCTTTCTTAATACATAATAATAGTTACGGAAATAATAAATCGTTATTTTCGACAATGTCAAGATGTTTGTTTACATTAATTTCTTTACCCATACAATACAGGGTTGCCAGACATTTTATATACCTACATATTTCCGTTAAGCCTTTGCCATAAAGACGTTAAAATTTTCATACATTATTTCAATTAGTCACCATAGTCGTCGCCGTAGTCTAGTAAGTAGTGTGTTGGCTTATTCGACCTAAAGCCAGGGTTCGAGCCCCAGGCCAGACTCAAAACAAAATACAAAAAGCATTTCTTCGGCCACTTCGTCTCAGCAGATTTCTGGCAAAAACTCTGAGAGTAATTAAATTGCCATGAAAAGTTTCTCAAAAATCTGTCGTTCGGAATCGACTTTAAACTCACGCATAAAACTAACACACACAACATAAGTGATGTGAGAAACTAGGTCGTAATCCTGACTGAAGGGTTGTAATGACCAATTATGTATGTATTATATGTATTAGTCACCAATAGTGTAGTTCCTAAGTGTAATTCATTTTTATTCTGCGAATTTGGATATATAAAGTCGCCTGATTTTGTATCCTCCTGCAACAGGTTTTGCGTTCCTAATGATGGCAGGTCAAAATATGCATTAGACAATCCGCAGACACTGATTAACAATGGAAAAATATACCAAATGTGCCCTCTACAAATCGTAAAAAATCGGATAAAAAATGGAATTGTGGACCAAGTGGGCTGTGCAGCCAAGGGTTCAAGGATTCCAAAACAGTTTTCGCTACGGTCTGGCATTAATTAGATCTGAGATATAGGCGACGAAGTTAAATGTTTTCTTCAATTGAGCCAAAAAAATGTACTCGATGTAAATCGGACAAAATCCGATAGAATATGGAAACATGGAGGAAATGAAGCTAGTACGCTGGACTATGGATGTTCATCCACTTCCCCCGCAAGTCCATTTTTTATTTGATTTTGACCGATTTTTTTTGCTAATTTGACAAAAAGTTAGCTTCGTCGCCTATATCTCCGGTTCTATGTAACGTACGACCATAAGAAAACCTGTTTTGGAATCCTTGGTACCATGGCTGTCCAGCCCACTAAGTCTTTCCCCGCAATTTTACTTTTTTTTTATCAGATTTTGTCTGACTTATGGAGGGCATATTTGGTTAAAAAACTTTATCTTTCAACTTGATTGTCTATGACAGATTTTTTGTTATTTCTTCTTTTGTGGTTTTTAATCGATTTGCTTTTTATACTTTTTGAAAGTTTTTAATTACGTTAACTTAGTTAGCAGTCTCTATTAACTTAACATTCACGGAAAAAATAATGTAACTTTTATAGATGACTTCGCATACATGAAATATTTCTTGCATATATTATTGCATTACTTAAGAGCATAATATAAAGCGTTGAATAGGTAACAAAAATAAAATAGACTTTCGTTGAGTATATTAACTTGCATTAAAACCACTAAAATAGTGTTCAAGTTCAGCAGGAGTGCTTGCCATTTAATAACTGGAGAAATAATAAAACATTTAATTTTTATCAAATACAAATTGTTCTGCCTGTTTAGACAGGTTTTTTTGTGGTGTTTTGTTTAATTGAATTTAATTTTTAATTGTTTTCTTTTTGTTTGTGCAAAATTAACATAAAAATAAACACAAAGTGCTGTTGTTGTTTATAGAATATTATCTCTACAATAGTATCTTTAAATTATTTGTTTATAAAATGTCTTGAATTATTATACGCGGCTATAATTTGAGTCACAAGCGTCAAGAAGAAATAGCTCATATGAGGAATTATTTTATAAACAATTATTATTAGATTATTTATTATTGATCTTATTGGTAATTATTGTAAATTGAGGGGAAAAAATAATTAAATAAACACGCACAAACTTGAAACAGTTTCAATACATAGGAGAAGAAGTAGAAGGAACTCGGGGAATTTCTTTATAAAATTCCTCGCATTGGTTAAGCAATCTGCAATTTAAAAATATTTGTACATGTGACATTTTTTGTTTGTTAATTTGTTATTACAAAATGTATGTATGTATATGAGGAGTATATTGTTAACAATGAATTTTGTTAAATAACAACAATGACTCAATAATAAACCATAAATCTTATTATGTGTATGAGTGTTTATGTGATGTATGTACATACATACATAGATGTTGGTATATGTTTATGTCTTTATTTTATAATAATTTCCCACAGTTTTCCATTGTTTTAAAATTTTAAAATGTGTTTTTTTTTTTGGTTTTTATTTTTATCGGTTGAAGTATATAAATTATCTGTAAATTATGCAAAGTTTATTGCTCTTATTGTTTTTGTTTTTTATAAAATCATTTTTTTATAAAAATAAATTATAAATGATTTAAACAAAAACAAGCAAATGATTTAATATGTAATGCCACAAAATACTTTATTAGGGGCAATCAAAAGGTTTGGCTTTTGCTAAGAAATATTATTTTGAAAAAATATTTTATTTTATGCAGAGGCTTTCTTTCGGTCCTTTTTAATAATTTTGTATCAGTTTTAGTTAAGGATTTACAAAATGGAATTATTAGATCTTATTTCATACATCTAATACTCATTGTTGTATACTCAGCAAGATCACTACCTCTTCCTATGTTGGTAATCTGCAAATAAGCTTGGATCTTGCTATTCTTTGGGATATAAATCATGAGACCACCCGTAATTGTATTTTAAAATACTTGAGATGTTTGGAAAGAATTGATACGCCAAACATATCTACACGTATCTGCCTTCTCTTAGAGCTTGACAGTGGTTCAAAAGATGCTGTATAATTTCCTCTTACTTTTCCAAAACAGGTCCTGCAAAAGTAATATTGTGGTAGTCCTATTTTCTCAGACAATTCTGCGACCATATTACTATTAGGTTAGGTTAGGTTGGAGGACGTGTACTGGTCAATTAAGACAAGTACAGTACCCGGAGGTCGAATTGACCCATTGAACAACGTCATAGTTTCTCACACCAATTATGTTGTGTGTGTTAATTTTATACATGAGTGGTGGGGACCTACAGTTTAAAGTCGACTCCGAACAACAGATTTTTTTGAAAAACTTTTCATGGCAATTTTACTTACTCTCAGAATTTTTGCCGGAAATCTGCTGAGAGGAAGCATCCGAAGAAATACTTTTTGTATTTTGTCTTGATGTCTGGCCTGGGGCTCGAACCCTGGCTTTACATCTAATAAGCTAACACACTACCTACTAGTCTACGGTGACTTCAAAAATGTTTACTAATAAAATCAAAATCTTTCCACTTATTCGACTGGTTGTCCTTGTAGCGTGATGTTGTCGATGCTTACATTGTTAATTTTCTTGGCTTTGCTTTTCTTGATATTTATCTCAAGTCCATCCTTTCCGCTATCCTTACTAAACCTTCTAGCTACGTTTGCATGTTGGACACTTTGTTCGAAAGTAGACAAATATCATTCGCATAATCCATATCCCTCGAGTTTGCTTTCTTGAAATCTTTGTAACAGTAAGTACAGGGGAGTACGCCATTTGAGAGGTTGTTCTATTATAATGCCTAAAGTGTAAGTTGGCTGCTCTATCTTACAGAAGTACGTGAATACCCTTAATATTGTATTCTTAACAAATCACATTCTTTGGTTTTTTCTGAGTTCTTTTCTTTTTAACACAATTTAAAAAGTAAATTATATTTTAAACATGAGCCAATTTTTTACGATTACGAAAGAAAAGAAAAGAAATGAAAGAAAAACAAACAAACAAAACATAAACAAATAAAACAAGTGCAAATTTAATTAACTCTTTACATTACGGAAGTATAGGTAATCCCAAGCAAGCCAGAAGTTAAAAAAATGAATTGAAAATACTTTATAATTAAAACACAATGCAATTGTAAATAAATAGTCCCAATGAAGTTCTTCTCCCGTCTTCTTCTGTTTTTTTTTTAATTACAAATAAATTTCAACGGCTAATTAAAGTCATTGTATGGCTGCTTACTCGGCTACGGCCTATAGATTTACTATGTACGTGTTGTTTGGTACAGAAAAGAAATGGGGAGAGGGCAAAGAAGAGTATGTGAGGTAAATAATGGTACGTTTAGCGATTTAATTTATTTCCTAGTTATAGAAGAAGAAGAAGAGAAAAAAACACCCAACAAAATTGTCAACAAATTCAATGCATTTGTTGGATTAATATTTAGTTGTTAGGCTGATGAGTAATAGGGGAAGTATAGCTAAGCTTAAGTATTATTAAAATGTTGATTAAGCATACTTTACACGGTCCCACAAGCAATATGATCTGTCAAAATTTTGTGTAGAAGAGTACGGATGTGATCGTCTAAACGTATTATGTAATGAAACCATCACACGTTGAGAGAAAATACGGATGAAAAGTTTGACAGTCGATCAGGGATGTATTTTTATGTAAACACATAGAAAAAAAGTGTAACAGCTGTTTTCGTTTTACTTTGTTATTGTCTTATACCGATCATGTAAACGCAAAAAATATAAATCATACGACTTTTATTCTCTTTTTTGGCATACGGATGGAATTTCATTTTACTTTTTCATTAGACTTTACGTACGTAAAGTATTACCGTGTGAAGTGGGCTTTAGATGTTTTAGCACTTTCGCAACGGCGCACCTGCACCACACTTTTCAATTATCGACGACGGCGCCACTAGTTATACTGTGTCATTTTTCGCGAAAACGCAAATGAACATAGAAAATGATTGTCGTATATATCCGGCATCAGCCTTTGCATGCCAATAAGTAAATGCTGTATATACACGGCATCTGTTAAGACTTTACTTGGCTTACCTTCCCTTGGTGATTATTTTTAAAACACATTTCATATGAGAGGTCTGTATTATATTAATTCCGTTAAGATAATTTGATCGATGCGGTTTCAATGTGGTTATATTTTGTTTCTGTTTTTATTTTTCTTGTAGATGACACACAGTGTTCAGTAAATATAAATATTCACTGTCATAGCCAACGCCAAGGAAATTAATAGCGCGTATGATAAATAGAAACCTTAAAATTAACTTGAAATTAAAATTATTAGCTGTCCATCAATAAAAAACAATTTATTCCCATAGTGAATGCTCGTATGCTTGCTTCAATGCTTTAAAGATTCTTAAGAAATTATAAGCATTTCTTGTGAATTTTTTCCATATGATAATACATATTTATATACATATTTATTCGTATTTTTAATTGATGACACCCATATGCCATCTGCAATTTGTCGCTTTATTTGTGTGTGTCGGACCAAATTTCTTTGTAATTTTCATTAATATTCTTGATGCAATGCAAACTAAAGGCCGCCTCTGCTGTTAATTGAAAACTACTACACAAACACTCATAAATAGTTCGATAAAAATTGATATTTTAATTAAGACGAGCCACAGAAAGAACCTTAAAAAATGGAAATTGGTTTTCTTCTTCTTTTTTTCATGTATTGTTAATTAAAAAATAAGTCATTCAATTAATTTTTATTTCACTCATGAATTTTATGTGAATTTAATTGTTTTTCGTATTTTTTTAAAGCTTTTTTTGATTTTTTTTCTTTTTCCACTTCTCTTAAAAATCATTGGCAAATGACATTATAAAGCACTAAAAAAAAAACGGAATAAAATAACCAAATATGGCTGTTTCAAGTTGAATTACTTAAAAAATATTTAGAAAAAAAGAACAATTATATAAATATACATATGTATGTATACATATATACATATATATATAGTATATAGAATATATGTTTGTATCAATCAATAGATAAGAAATGATAAAATTAAAAGCAAACAATAAACTCCAGTTTTTTTTATAACTTCAATTAAATTATTAGGGAGGCTCACAATTAACAACCAAAAAAATTTTTGAAATTATTCAGTAATACTATATATACTATATATATATACTATAGTACTAATACTATATACATATTCAGTGGGAAGCAAAACTGTCCAGATGTTTTGCATTAAGAAAGTAAGGTAATGAAAGTACATAATACAAATATAGGTGTAGTATCAAATGAATGTTTTTTTCTATTTTATTTAACATTATTCTAAATTATAAAGAACAAAAACTTATATAAATTTCTTCAAAAAAAAAAAATTCACCATTTGGACACTTTTGCACTGTTTGGGGGGTTTGTTGAAAATCATTAATAGTTGCCAATTTAATATTTCGTCCAAAGACGTTTATTTTTAATTACGCTTTCAATACGTTTTGGCATACTCTCCACAAACTTTTGGATGGTATCACGGTCAAAAGCTCGCCATTCATGTTCCTTTCTCTCCCAAAGCTCGTCAACATTTTTTGGTCGGTTTTCATATGCTATCACCTTTCTTTTAACAATAGCCCATAAATTTTCTATAGGAATCAGGTCTGGGCTTTGCGAAGGCCTGTCCATCATCCCAAAAGTTTGGTTTTGTAGCCAGCTTTTAACTATTTTGGCAGTGTGCATTTATTTGATAATACACCTATATTTGTATTACTTTCATAAGAAAGTAACTTAATGCAAAACATCTGGACAGTTTTGCTTCTTACTGTATGTATGTACTATATAGCGGGTGAGTTTTCCAGAGTATAGAAAAAAGTTAAGTTTCTCTAAAATGAAAGAATTTTACTTGGTCGACAAGCGACGACTACCTCTCAGTAGGCAAAAACTTACTCTCAAAAAAAAAAATTGAAAATTTCTCAAAAAAAAAAAATACTGTCGTCGACTATATATCCCTAGAAACTAGATCTTAATCCTGACTGAAGAGCTGTAAAGACCGATTATATGTATATGTACATATGTGTGTATGTAATCTTTAAAAAAAAAATGACAGGCAATAATTTATAGCTTAGAGTTTTTTTTTTTAAATTTTCCAAATCCAAATGGTTAAAAAATTAGCCGTTATGTGATACTTCGACTCCTCAACGATCGTATTTCAATGCTTTGTTGCTTCTGTATCAAGTTATGTGTTTCATGTGTAGCATCGTCTGCTCTTACTCCGGCTGTTCTATAAGAGTCGGTGGTTTATTGTGGTGCCAAGGTCGAAGCCTTGAGTTAGCAATTTATTTATTTATCACAAGAAACGAAATCCGAAAGAAAAATAAATAAAATCTCTTTTATTTTAAAGAATTTAATCTTAAAAGAAGACAAGATCTTATCGATTTAGAATAAATATTTCTCTTGAAAGAATTTAGACATGAGATTAATGGCTGTGGAAACAAATGTGTGAACGAGTGAATATAACCCGTTAACAATTCAAAATATTTATTAGTCAAGTTAACAAAAAAGGCCATAAACAACTTGCTGTGATAATAACAAAAAAACAAAAAAAGCTATAAAATATAAAAATACATGATGAGTTTAAAGAATTTAAAAGAAGACTTTGACAAGACAAACCACTTTTTATATGATTTCAAACACAACAATCGAAGAGAAAAAGAAGTGACAGTTGAAAAGACCTCCACGAACACAGTGATTTGTTTCAAATCAAACAATAGGAAGAAATAATTTTTATTTGTAATAAAAATAAAAGAATTTATTAAATAACCAGCGGTATTTAAAGAAAAAAAATATTGGAATCGATTTTTAATAATCATAATAACATAATAAAATGTTCTAAAATTTAAACGATAATGAGAATCATAATTAGGTTAAGTTTAAATAAATAGAAGATTAAATAAATAGCATAGCTGGATACGCTCGATGATGTTAGTGTTGCCAGTGTACTGGACTCTTTTGTGGAAAATAGTGCCATAACGAGGCATTCTTCCGCCTTTCGCAGAACACATTCCATGACGAAATTGAAGAGATCCATGATAAGGGATCATCTTGTTCTGTTATAATCCCGTTTGGCAAATTATCAATCTTGGCTTGTGTGATAATAACCGTTTTCGTTTGAGCTATCAAATAGTAGAAAAATAATGGATTTCTTATCATTACATCTTATAACAATACAAACTTTTTAACAAAATCTGATTAACTTAAAACAACCTTTTAATAAAGTAAAATATTGGGTGGCATAATTTAAACGAGGCCATATGATCCCCAACATGATTATCATTTCATATACATTTCATGTTGACCGAAAAACAACGCTGGATAAGCTTTACTAAATCCATATATTGTAAATATAATGGATATCTTTCTACTATACCCAATATTAATACAATTACTTGTTTGAAAAGCTTTCCATTTCAAATTAAAGCCCATTTACCTAATATTATAGCTTAAATGTAATAGAAATTCCTTTCGAAATTAAACAAGTTTTTGTTTTTAGTTCAAGTTTAACATGCCATTTACCTTTTAAGGCATATTTAATTATATACTATTTGAAATCAATCATTATACTGTGTTTATTTTTGGTACATATTTCTTATACGAATTGCCGATCACTTTTCACAATTAGTGTCGCTTTCTCTCTCTCACTCTCTCTCTCACCAATTAATTGACAAATATATGATGTGTGAAGATTGTAATGCTAAAAATTTATTACTAATTAATGTTACCAAGTTTATATTTGTTGTTGTTGTTGATGTTATTGTTGTAGTTTTTTTTTTCCTTCAAATATTTAATGCCATTTACATGATAATTTCGTATAATTAAAAAGAAAAACGTCATAATATTGTATAATAAAACTGGAAAAATCAAATCAAATAAAATTAAACTGTCAACACTTGAGTCATATTAAATGAAAAACAACAACAACAATGGCAATAGCAATAGCAATAGCAACCAATAAAAAGAATATAGAAAAACAAACAAATTTTTATTTACTACTCTTTACTGACTGTTCCTCTCAGTTTTCCTTTCTGTACTCGCATGTGGTTGCGTGAGAGTAGTGAATGTGTGTAAGAGTGTGAGTGAATTTAATTGTTTGTATAGAAGCAGTCACAGTAGATGAAAACATATGGCACGTGACTTACAATATATTTTTTATTTTTTTTTAATTTCACTTTTCCTGTCATTTCACATAAAAATTAATCCCAAGAACTAAATTAGATTGATGACGACTGCATGTCCATGGGTTTGTGTGTATGTGTAAGACTACAGATTTTCTGTTTGTTTTTATAGCACATGTAGTGTGCGTGTGTTCATGTGTCTGTTGTAAAGAATTAAAGAACATTCAGCGTCTTTCTTGTTTTGTTTTTTATTTTCCTATGAATTCTCAGGTCATTTTAAAATATCAGGTTAAAATTTGTTTTGTTTTTATTATTTGTCTTGTAATTCCGTAATTCGTTTCATGTGTTCATTATTTTTTTGAAACAAAAAACAAAAAACAAAAAAAAAACAGGGATCCCTCCCTTATTTCTTTGTTCTTTCTCCCCTCGTTAGTCGTGTTAAACATTAAAACATAATGGGATAAAATTAAAGTTTTTTTTTTGTTTTTAAATTAATTTTTCTGTTGTGTTGTTGTATTACAGACATTTCTTTTTCTGGTTACTCATTGACAACCCCACAAAATCCACAATACACTACAATACAATACAATACAAGCATTTATCATTAGTGACAGTCATTTTGTTGTATTTTTGGTTTTCATTATTATTTTCGGGATATACATATGTACGTACAATGATAGACAGACAGGCAATTTGGCTGGCTGACAGTCAGACGCTTTAAATAAAATATAAGTAAAGTATAGCCCTGTCATTCGTTTCCTAAAATAACCGAAAATATTGTAGTTTTTATCATCTTCCTTTTGATTTTCTGTCTTTCCTATTAAAAATAAAGAATTTCATATTGAAAAATGTTTTCGTAGGAGTGTTCATGTTTTCTGAAGTGTTAACAAAAAAAAAAAAAAACTTTAACAAGATGGATAGCCAATGATATTAAATCTTAATAAATTATGTACGTATGTTTGTTAATATTTGTCAAAAAAAAGTTTTTTCTTTTATTAAATATTTGCTAAATACGTTTTAAGCTTTAGTCATTGGTTAACGTTTATGGTCATTGATAGCTTAATAGTTGAATTTATTTGGCATAGAGTGTTGTTCTTCTCTTTTTGGTAAAAAATATTTTCTTGTTTGCATTTTATTTGTTTTTTTTTTAATTAATTGGGGTTATTGTACCCCAAAAAGACATCAAAAATACTTTTTCATGGAGTAGTAGTTTATGAAAATTTTATATTAATTTGGTTCTTAATTTTATTTTAGCCGTACTCTGGTTGTGATAAATAATTCAAAAGATATTTCAAAACCTATTTCTTATAAAGGAAGTCAGCGAAATCTCTAATAAATTCCTTTATAAATTTTTCTCTTAAGAGCGCAGTGCCTTTTAACATTTAATTTGGTCATTCTGTTGTCATGTGCATACATGCAGAGTTAATGGACATAATTGATCATTATTACAATCCTTTAGCCAGGATTACGACATAGCTTTTTACACCACCCATGTCATGTGCGTTAATTTTATCCATAAGTGGCAGGACTAACGGCAGATTTTGGATAAACTTTTCATCGGATTATTTACTTTCTGAGTTTTTCCCAGAAAACTTGAAAGGAAGTCGTCGAAGAAATTGGCTTTCTATTTAAAAATATGTATGTTCCTCTTTAACCCTATGGAAATTACTTTGCAGTAATCAAGACATTTTTTTTTGGTTTTTTTTGCTGTTGAATAAACATTCCTTATTTATCTTAATTTCCTTTAGATTTTTTTGTTTTGTTCACAGTTCTGTTACATTAGTTATCTTTCAACACATTAAAAAAAAAGTATTTTTTTGTTTAAATGTTTTGCGTAAATCTTTTAGCAAATGGGCTTAAGACAGCTGGTTTGTGTTATCTGCATCTGGTAGGAAAAATTGTTTTTCTTTTCTTTTCTTTTTTCTCTCTTGCTAGTCTGCAAATAAAATAAGATCGTCAAGTCAAATTGAAGTGCTGCCTTATTATTGTATTGTATTGTATAACTCTGTATGTATTTTTTTTGTTAAAATAAAAGAAAGAAAAATTGCTTGAAGAATAAACAGTCTGTAAAAGATTTTGCCTTGAAACAATAACGGAGAGTATAGAATAGAATGGAATGAAATGAATGGAAGCATGTAATTATAAAGGCGACACCACTTAATCATGCCTTGCGGCAAAACACCCACATCTAAAGGCTATAGAATTGCGGGTATCTTTTTCGCCACATTATTATCATCATCATTAACACCATATAATGCCAGTATTGTGTACATTCAAGAGAACAAGTTGAACAACCCTAGCAAACTGGGACGTGCTACTGTGTATATGCTCTGGTTTAAGCTTCCTGTTTCACTCATTACAAATGCATGTCTCTTTAGCTATTCTATGCTATTGACAAGTAATTGGGGTAGGAAAATGGTTTGAAGGCTTTAACCCTGTAGTCGTTGTAGTATCAGCATCTAACATGTAAAGTTACTTTACATACATGCATACTATGTACATACATACATATGTAATGTTGTATAAGGACGAAAGCAATGACCTTTATGCCACGTACAAAAAAATGCATATGAAAAGACATGAATATTCATGCTGAAGCTATTTTCATTTGTTTCTAAAACTGTTTCCATTCTAAATAAATTCAAAAGACAAATTATAATAACAGCGTCATAACGTTGTAACTAACTGCAGGCTTTTCTTTCACATTCTAGTGCTTGACATTTCAAATGTATTGTATGTTGCATACGTACGTACCCTGACATTTATATGCAGTCACCCTTAATCTTTCTTCTTAAACATGCTGAAATTTTGTTTCAGACTTTAATACTAAATGTAACATTCCATTCGCATCGTCAACATCATGTACAAAGATTTGTTGTGTAAATATTTAATTTTACTGCTGCATGGAATAGTAATAAAAATTTTATTATTTTTTTTCCACGTTTTTTTTTTTTGGTTTATACAACCAAATGTTTCTTCACTCACATTCATTGTGTTTGTAATACTTAAATTATAATATTTACACACATTTAAATATGTTGCAAAAGATTCTGTGCGGTGGCACAACAAGTTTGCATTTAATGTAGGGTAGTTTGACATTCTTTTCTGTGTACATATATGGTAAATAACCCTTAGAGGCAAGGAAGAAAACCTTTTGAAATACAAAAAGAGCCCTTTGTAAGCCATTTAATATTTGCTATGGACTTTAGTGGATATGTAAAAAGTCAATATTAAACGAAAAACAACAACAAGGGGGAAGTAATAAAGCAATTAAAATTAAGCAATAAAAACAGTTTCCAATTCAGTAGCACACGTGATTATATCATAAGGAAATTAAAGCTAAACATCAAAAAAGGACGATTGGTTGTAGATGAACGTATGTATGTTTGCATGGAAAAACACTTTATTTTGTTTGTGTTCTCCCATATGCTCGTCTGAAACCATTCGTCTTACAGAAACAGGCTCTTAATTCGATCCCTTCAGTTTCAGGGATGGCTTATGAAAGAAGATAAAATCATAACAGATTTCTCCGAGTAATTTAAGGTATATTACGCATGTTTCTGCAATGTTTTGAAATATTCGGCCCAATTTTAAATCACGCCAACGACAATTCACAGAACTGATATACCTCCTATTAATGCCAAAATTGTTTGAAGCAAACGTATTACTGTGGTCTAGTGTATATTAACTGGAACTGATATTCACAAAACATCCTTATCTCACTAGGTTCCTGTTATTTCTGTGCTTTATTCCAGTTTGTTTCAGTTTTTTCATCTGGATTACCATCTAAATGGTATAGAAATTGAGGAATTGGGTGTAGTAGCAGTGTTGAAAAATTCAGTACTTTAGTACTTTTTTCAGTTCTTTTCCGTTTCAAAAATACCACAGTACCCCCGCTACACTTTCAGTAATTTTTTATAACTACATATTTTTTTTGGTTTGCGCTTTTCAACTATTAATGTTTTAGCAACATGTTCAACATCATGCTAAAGGTAGAATTAGTCGTTAGCACCGGTTAATCCAAGGTCTACGCAACGTACGTTCGTTTTTAGAATACGAAAAGCAATAAGAACGCTTGCCGACCCGTAATATAATTTCGGTAACTATTTAATTTGCTCTTCATATGCTAAAATAAGCGTACATTCCGTTACGTTCCTTCGACATTTGACTTAACGGGCCTTTTACGTTGTGTTACGTTCCGAATCAGCTGTTTTTTTGTATTGTATATGAGAAACATGTATAAATCGTTAGTTTTTCTATTCCATTCCGTACGTGTATTAAGTATAAATAAATATTTTCTTTTACAAAAGTAACATTTGACGCAAAAAAGTACTCTTTCAGTTATCGTTCAGTACCATTTCAAAATTTCAATTTTGCAACACTGTGTAGTAGTGTGATAAAAATATATTAAGGTTGTTAAAATCGGTATGGTTGAGATATATCTCCTGATTTTCTTTAAGAGAATGGTCTCATTGCGTGCTCTTCCCTCTACGGGCTATGTTGATGTAGTTTTCTCTGAGAGAGAAGATGAGAAGCCTCATGGTAGATTGTTTGCAGGTGAAATAAAGCCTCTTAACTTTAGAAATTTGAAAAACTTCTGGATGTCTGGGCTTGTAGTTAAGGACTATAACCACTAGCAAACATCGTAGTACTTTTGTACTTAATGCCAATCAATATATTATTCAGTAAAAGGCAGATACCAACACAATAACTTATTGAAGTTTAATTAGAATTGTTGGTAACATTCAAAAAAAAAAAACCTTATAGATTTTTGAGCTTTTAAATCAATTAAAAAATATTTAAAGAAAACTATGAAATAATTGAATTTAATTAATATTAATTGATTTCATGCTAAATAATTTGATTTTGAACAATTTTAATTAAATATTGCACAATATTTCATAATCTATATTGAATTGCTTTGAAACCATAAATTCTCTGGTATGGTATGATGATGCTTTAATTAAATTAAGAACCTATATTCTTTCCTTATGAAGTAAACCATTGTAATGAAATCATAAATTTTTATTGAATATGCAATATTTTTAAGTGTCGATAGATAATTTCCTTATGGCATGCCACCAGACACTTAGGAAATAAACACTCTGTAAATTGCAAATTTAATTGCAAATGTAAGAAAGGAAAAATAAATTTCTAATATTATTTGTGATACATACATATGTCTTCTATTCTTGGCCAAAGAAATTATGGCTAAATTTAGCGCATAGCAATGCATTTCAAGTCTACAATTAAGAAGCATATCAACATTACGGAAAAAGGCATATTTCCTCCTTTTGCATACAGGCATATGCTGGTCTTTTATATGAAATATAAATGGCTTGTCTTCCTTTTTAAGCTCCACGTAATAACTCTCGTCATGTCATGTGTGCAGTTGGTAAAAGAAAATGTAGCACTAAAGAATATTACCAAGAAGAGTTTGCCTACATTTCGAATGAAAGCACCACCACCTCCTTCTCCTACAACACAGACTGCAATCTTCATGGCATAGCCATTTTTTTTAAAGGGGGCCGTAGTATTTTTAGTCATTCATTTGGGTTGCACTGTCATGGTCATTAGGAATTTTGTTTTATTTTTTTCTTTATTTCTGTTTGGTTGTCTTAATTTCTTAGCTCAAGTATTAAGATGAAAGATGGGTATCAATAGCGTAGTGGAAGGAAGATACACTTGAAATATACGTACGTACGTACGTACGAGTTTACATATGTGGATATATGCCATCTGTTTTGCCTTTAAGTGCCATGAGTTTGTGGCATCTAAAAATAACTTTTCAAATAGCGGTATTTCGTGTACATTATTAAAGATTTTTCTAAAGATTAGAAGACCAAAACCGTCATTGGGATATGCAACAATATTTTAAAAGAAATTGCAAAGAAAATTGTTGAAAATAAAATGCAATTTCGCTACACTAATTTACAGCAAAATATCGCATTTTTTCCTATTTAAAGACGTGAGAGTCTAAACATTAGTTTGTTATTAACAAAAGGTGACAGCTGTCAGAAATTAAAGTCTGTTTTTGGAAAAAAAATGTGGATAGTATTCTGTAGTTCGAGTTACAAATGGAGAAGAGAAGAAAATGTGTTTAAAGTCAAACTGATGCATGATGTTGTAAAGTTGTGTTAAATAGGGTTACAGGGGGTATAAAGAAAACGTATTTGGAATGCATGTAAAACCAAATATGTGTGGTTGTAAAAAAGTGCCGGGTTTTCATTAAATTTTGGGCTCCAATATACCATACAAGGCTTCCAATCGATATTGGAACCACAAAGTAATACCAGATTTATCAGTTATCGCCTTACTCATCAGAATAATACAATTTCAGTCCTTTTGTTCAGCAGTACTATGACAGTAGTGGATCAGTTTAATAGAGACATTGATTGTGACCTCTATGAGCGCTTGAAATATCAGGATTACGCAGATGACTGCCTCAAAATTTAAGGAGTAAATGTCTATTAGATCGGATACATGATTTTTCAGTTCTGACCTGAAAGCAATTGTTTAAGGAAAATCTTTCCTATGAACTAGAATATGAAAATCACTTTTTCAATAAGTGGCGCCTAGTTTCATTTTATTTTACTTTTATTATCCTTTGCATTGCTTAAATGACTTCATCTGCCTTTTTATTGCTCACAGACATCATTTCCCTTTATCTCTTTATTTCAACATTTGGTTTCGTTTTCCTTCTCTTTGTTTTCAAGAACAACCGTAACAATTTGTATTACAATGTTTCTTTTGGCTGGCGCCATTTGCCGACATCAGTGATGACAATTTTACTATTCCTTTCACTTTTTCTTTGCGTTTGTAGTTGTTTTTGTCCTTTTCTTTTCTCTACGTGTATACTTTATAGTTTAAGTTGGTTTTTTTTTCTAGTGCTTCAAGCGCAAATTACAACACTGCATGACATAATTTCTTTGTGTGTGTGTGTGAGTTCTAAAAAGCCTCTTCCTTTATACTCCCCAAACTTAAATGTTCCACTTTGTTTTTAGCGTCAGTCATTCTCTCTTTTTTTTGTTTCTAAAACGAAAAAGAGTGTAAAAAGCGGGGATCAATATTTAGTTGATGAGGTTTTGTTTGTTTTTCTTTTTGTTGTTATTTTTTAAAAGTTTTTTTATGCCAAAATTTTGTTTGTTGTTGTCAAGTAAAGAAGAAAATGTATAAAAAAGAACAAAATAGGGTGACTAGGGTAGGCTTCTTCTATACATACATAGTTTGTGCAATAAAATACAGAAAGTCAACAAAAACTAGGTAAAAATAGTCAGCCCATCCCACACCATCCTTAGCAAATGTTTTATGCCCGTAACTATAAAAAGCCATAAAATAAACGTTTACTCTTAATAAGTATGCATATGACGTTGACGGCAAGCAACGATTATAATTTTTCCACTGAAATTGTTTTTAGGTCAGAAATAAATTTTATATGAACGTCTAAAGATTTTTCTTTTTCTCCCTCTCTCCCTCTCTACTTCCCTGACTTTATTTTTTCTAATTTTAAGCTTCATTAAGCTTTGAATACATATTTCGTAAATGATTCAATAATGAGTGTTTGTCTTTGCATAAGTATTCTAACCAAATCTAAATGACATGGTCTATTTCCATATCTCTCTACCCTGGTAACATACTTCATAAATGCTAATGTGCCATATACGTACATGTTTATGTGTGTGTATACAATATTCTTGTTTGTATGTATGCTTGTTTATATGATATGAAGTTTTCTTTTTTTCAAATTTTTTTAAAGAGCACTTAAGTACTCTAATCCTTTGAGTGGCCACTTAAACTGAAGCACTTGATCAAATTATATTTTCATTAATACTCGCTTGCATAAACGATAATGAACTTTAAATAAATTATGAGTCTTCTTAATGCTATTTTTTTAATATTTTTAAAGTTTTAATTAAAATAAAAATAGAGGGGGTGAAAAGATCTGCAAAGCAATAATAACAAAGAAAAAATAATAATAAAAGAAATGAAAACATAAATTAAAATTAAAAAATTTTATAAAATAATCTTTTAAAAAGGAAAATATGCTTATATTTTCCCCTCGCTTCAAGGCTTTCCATATCTTACATCCTTACAAAGATACTGACCTAACGTTTAGGTCCAATATCCAGCTTCTTACTTTGTGATGTTGATTTACAATCATTCGTAAATCTTCCAAATGCTTCCAATGCATTGAGGAGTTATCTTACTCATTACTTTCATTTTTCCTGTATTTAGTTTCCATTTCATTGCGTTGTGACTTGGTCATTCAACAGATCGAGGTTTCACTCATGAAAGTTAAGAAACTATGCTTAGAATAATGTTTAAGAGCAGTTGAGATGTAAGACAACCCTGTCAAACACCATTGAGTACATTAGTGGACGTTGTTGGCGTTCGAACATAAGTGAACTAGCATCACCACGTTCAGAATGTCCAAAGTCCTCTGGCCTTTCCTATCAGTGGAAAAAACAAAAACTTGCCCATTTGGGAGAGTTGATTAGGCCTTTAATCGCTGTACAAGAGCTTAGACTACGACTTCTTTATGCATGTTTCATCTCTGATCCGGCTTGTCTTAAAGACTTATCACTTTTAGCTCTTGGCGGGAATTCAATCATGTGTGATTAAATGTATATTTCAACGTATCCACGTTACGACTTTGTTGGAGGAACTGGTTTCGAAAAAGAATCGTCTCAGTGTGTGAATGCCATGCTTTTCGATGAAGGGATTGTCTTGGAAAAATGTCACTCTTATATATCATATCTCAAAGAATTAAAATATACATAATAGTTGGTCGTTAAGGAAATCTCAACATCTGATCATGTCATTCAATCATTTTCATTTGTGGTTACTTTCATAATGTTAAAGCTCTCCATAAATATAGAAGTAATGAGTAAATAAATTGAAGCACAAAAACTTTAATTTTCTTTATTCTTTAAGAACAATTTCAGTTTGGCATTTTAATACCTTGCCATAGAATTGCTTTTTCCCTTGTTTATTATATTTCTTAATAAGCCTCCTTGGCCATGTAACTCTTGCCAATAATAAATCGAGTTTTTTTTTTAGCATTTTATTTAAACAAATGGTTGTGGCATAACAAGACATGCACGCACCAAAGATACAGGATATTTTTTTCTATTTTTACTGTAAACATGTATTAATTTGTTTTGTTTGTTCTTCTAACACCCTCTAGAAAATATAACCTTAAACGGTTTGGCAATAAATTGTCTGGTTTGGTCTGAAAATATTGATTTCTCTCAGCCAGTATTGGCAGACATGCTTAAAAGCTAGAAAAAGGGGAAACAAAATTTCAGACAGGCAGCTAGCTTTAAAAAGACTTTGTTGACTATGAATTTTTGTTTAAAAATACATATGCTTTGTGTTAAAAGCAGTTGCCTAAGAAGCTTTCCTTATGAAATCCTTTTTCAATGGCTTGCGGTCGTTTTGGATTCCTTTTTGTGTTTTCTTGGGGCTTCAAACAATGAAAACCACCCTGATTTTGTTGACAATGGTTTAATATTTCTATGCTGCTTTTATTGTTAGAAAATCTTTGGTATTATTGCACAATCCTTTGCCATACTATACCATTTCTGTACCTTCCTTTCGTTTTTATTTTATTTCTGCATTTCATGTGTGTGTGTGTTTTGTTGTAAAGCGCTAAGGGTTTCCATTTTTTGTGACTTTTTCTTCTATATTTTTATTGTAATAAATAAGGTTTGAGAAAATAAATGAAATTTTTTTATATTTTACTTTTTCTGGCTTTAAAAAAATTCTCTAGAAGATCTGTATGGTGTACTATTTCTTATATGTTCCAAAATGGCCACTGATCTTCTAGAAAATTTTCAAATATTTTCGGCCAAAAATCAATTTTTTTAAAATTGAAAATCTCAACTCTCAAAATTAGTACAGCTATCCCACTACCAAGGTTGGAAAGAGGACCGACCTCCTGGACTACCATTTGCATATAGTCTGTATGGTGTACGTACTATTTCTTATATGTTCCAAAATGGCCACTGATCTAGAGAATTTTCAAATTATAATTTAAATTTTCATTGTTGGTTTATTTGCCTCCTAAAGGTAGGCTTTTATATTATTTCATTATTTTATCATGATACCTTGTTGACATTAATTCTTAATGTTTCATTACATGATACGCCTTAAAGTATGTTAACGTTTTTAGGTTTAATTGTTTTATTTTAATAGTCAAGCACAGACAACAGCAACAAACAAAACACACACACACACTACTAATAGCATTCATGCATGCATGATGCATGCAATTTCATTAACGCGACACATATTTTTTTTGGTCACAAACGTTTTAAGCAAATTAAGTAAGTAATTAAATTTTAAAGGTAGGTACATTTTAATATGTACTAACAAAAGCTTTAAATTTCTATTTTAATAGCAAAGTACATATGTATGAAATAAAACTTTGTGATTTAATTTTTCTTTAAAAACGCTTTTAAAAATGAGTAAAAAAAATAAATATGTTTGAAAAAAAAGTCGAGTCCGTTTTTCGTTCCTTTTAAAAACCTAATTTTCTAATCATTTTAATATTTCTTGTAGAAATGTTTTATAAAACACGGTTTTAAGTAAGTACTTTTTTCCTTCTTTAAAAAGTACTTTTTACTTTTTTAGAAAGTATTTTCAATTAATTTTTAATTTTTTCTGTTGTAAATCATTCATTGGCTCTTTTTAAAGTGGTTTTTATAAAGTAATATATTTATAAAGTATTTTTTAAAAAGTACCATATAATTAAAGTACTTTTAAAAGGCACTTTTTTTTTTAAAGAAAGTATTTTTTTTAAAGTAAAGTACTTGTCATTTCTTGTAATTTATTGTAAATCATCGTCTATCCAAATATTTTCAATCTTCTTTGCTTGTGCAACTATTTTTGCGTAATTTTCATAAACTACTGCTCTACGATTTTTTTTTTTGTAATTTTTTTGCTACTCATAAATATTTCGTTAAAACAAGTTTTGTTTTTGTAGAAACTGTATAAAAAAAAGTAAGAAGACGAAATATTTGGTATTTGTCGCAGTCACATAAAACTTTTTAAGACAATCATGCATGCATGATCATCATGATGATGAGGCAAATGACGATTGTCTATGTTCACCGGTATGGACTGACTGGTCCAGTGAGTGTGTGTCGAAACTAACGTAATCCTCCTAATTGCAACATTTACCACAAATAAACAACACAGTCATGTGTGGTACACTGCTAGCTAGGCAGGCAGGCAGACAGACTCAACAAATGTTGGCCGGCTAGAAAGAAGCAAACGTGTTTATATTCCCTCACTGATTTGTTTGACCATGTTTGTTAAAGTGTGTGTTGCTTGCTGTTTTAACCCTGTCTGTATAAGAAACGCAACAAAAAATACTTAAGATGCGTTATTTCTTTGTGGCATATTTCTTAGATGCCGTTTTTCCTTTCTTGCTGCCTGCCTCCTTGTTGTTTTTGTCATGAGAAAAGAGTTGCTAAAATATTAAACTACATTCTTTCAACATGTTTGTATTTTTAATTGTTGTTAACCTTTTTTGTGTGTAAGTGACCTACATATGTATATGCATATATGGCTGCTTGCCTTAATTAGAATTTATTTTTAAAAATTATTAAAAACAAAATATAGATTTTCAAACATAAAAATAATAAAAAAAAATCGACTGTTTAGTTTATTTTTTAATGAATGAATTTTACACACCCACTCATATGAATGAAAATCCATGAAATCCATATTGACATGATGTGTTTTTATGCTCTAATGAAGCTTTAAAAATAAATTTATGAATCCAGACAGTCACACGTCAGATATTGATTGCTTTTATACGCAAATGATACAAGATTTTATCGTTTGTTGTTGTCAAAGTTGTTGTCATGTTTCTTTATTTTTTTTTCTGTTTTTTTTTTGTTTTTTTAAGAAAAATCGACAGATAAGAAGTTTAATTACAAACAAAGTTTAAATTGGAGAGAAAAAAATAAACGAAAAACAAAAATTGTCAAATGCCTAATGAACTGTCGCCTATGAGGGCGTTTAAATCTAAAGACATTGTTACACACCAATTCTAATCTGATGGGAATGTTGTTATAAAGCCATAGATTGAATGGCTAAAAGGTCATTTAAGGGTATTGCTTGCCTACAACAGAAATGTTTTAATAAGAATTTATTAATTATGCTTACATATATATGAAACGTAATTTTAAATAGATCTGTAAGCTTCTCACATCGATGATCAGTAATAATGATATGGCAACGAGTTTATAAAGAAAAGTTCTACCCAGGAACTACATTCCTAGTATTGCAACTTATGGAAAAGACTTCTAATCCGCCACCTATACGGCATCCACTGTAGAAATAAGTTAAAGCATGTGTTGTAATACATGCATACATAATTGGTCATTACAACCCTTCAGTCAGGATTACGATCTAGTTTCTCACACCACTTATGTTGTGTGTGTTAATTTTATACATGAGTGGCGGGACCTACAGTTTAAAGTCGACTCCGAACGACAGATTTTTGAGTTTTTGCCAGAAATCTGCTGAGAGCAAGACGCCGAAGAAATACTCTTTGTATTTTTGTTTTGATGTCTGGCATGGAGAACGAACCCTGGCTTTACGTATAATAGGCCAACACACTACCTACTAGACTATGGCGACTTGTTGTAATACAAACAAAAATATTCTAAGTTCACATTTAAGGCAGGAGTTTATCTCTCAATCTTCGCTACGTATTGCATACATACATCTTTCACAGAAGTCAGTGTTCTGAAGACCCAATTCGAATTTATGTAGATGAAAATATGAAAATATTTTATGATCACAAAGAAGCCAAATTAAAGGTATTTCATGCCCCTATAGCTCATATATTGTTTATGTAGGCTTAGGTTTAAAGCAAGGGGAGGGATACTGATCGTAGGGTAAATGCCTGAAGCAAGCAATATTGTGTCTGCCTTAGCCATCAAGAAGTAGACAGAAGAGAGTTTTCTGAATATAAAATTTCGATTTGTTGGCAGAGATGTTGCCATACAATATACTGCTTTAAGACCTGGTCCCTAAGAGAATATTTTAGTTCGATTTTTCATTATTACGTTAATAAATAAGTAAACTTCTCTGAAATATCTGGGAGATAGTCAAGAGAAAGTGATAGTCACTGTACAACTGCTCCCCATAGATATACAGAGGAATGCGTCAAGAACACACAGACCATAGATTGGCGTAGATACTACTGGAAGCCGAATATCAGTGACTCACAGTCCACGGATTGTGTCTAAAAGACATAGATAGCACTGGAAGTCACCATAAAACTGCTTCATATATAGTATTAAAGACCTACACAGCATGAATTGCATCCATTGGAGTCGGAAGCATGATATATTGAATTTTTTAAGTACCCAGCCTACTCCATCTCTATCCTATTACGCATAAAAAGTAAGTGCTCTTAGTTTTATCTCGACTTACATCAAGGTTTGCGTACATACATAATTGGTCATTACAACCCTTCAGTCAGGATTACGACCTAGCTTCTCACAACACTTATGTTGTGTGTGTTAATTTTTACACATGAGTGGCGGGACCTACAGTTTAAAGTCGAGTCCGAACGACAGATTCTTGAGAAACTTTTTCGTGGCAATTTTATTTACTCTCAGAGTTTTTGTCTGAAATCTGCTGAGAGGGAGTCGCCGAAGAAATACTTTTTGTATTTTATTTTATATGTCTGGCCTGGGGCTCGAACCCTGGCTTTATGTCTAATAAGCCAACACACTACCTAATAGACTACGGCGACTTCAAGGCTTACGCTTTCTTTATGTGGATAGATGTACAAATACAAATATAAAACAAGCCTAATTGCTGAGTTTGTGGTGAAATTGACGAATTCGGATTACCCATCGCACTTTCTCGAACTGAAACAGTAGTGTGTAGAAAGTAATTGAACTTCCTTCTATCCGATATCAAGGGTTTCTGCTCATTTAACGACTTATTTATCTTCACCGTCTATATTGTCAGGGCCAGAAGTTCTTTGGAAGTTCCCTCCCATTGGGTATTTCAATAAATTGCAGTTCTGATTGTAACGGACAGTTACTTTCGTTTAGGATTGTGAACATAAATCCATTTTTCATCGCCTGATTTTCTATCGTGTCCTTTGCAGCAAAATTTCACAAGAGGTTTTTCGGTTTTTCAACTGCCTGTCAATCAATTCATACAGCACCCATTTTCCCGACTTTTGGGTCTTTTGCATGGGGCCAGAAATTGTTTGTTATGCAACATTTAACAATTCTGCCATCTTTAGCCAATATTGTTTGCTGTTCGATGTCTTCAAACAATTCTGCCATCTTTAGCCAAAATTCTTTGCAGTTCGATGTCTTCAATCTCTCCTTGTATTCTTCCACGTTCTTTATTTCTCACATCAAAATCGTTATCTCCGAACCGGCGAAATCATCAACTGCATGTTGCTTCTTCTAATGTGGGACATGATCACCGTATACCTCGGTAAGCCTTCGATGCGACTCTTCTGTGGAGACATTATTATCTTGACGCTCACTTCATACTGGTCCATCTGGTATATTGAATTTTGTTTCTTAAAACAGAAGATATTCATTGCGAACTTAATGTTGCTAATTATGCCATAGCGAGATTACATATGCAGCAGCAAAACAACAACAACATTGACAACAAAAATAAGCCCTTATTTATCAAAGTTTTTTTTCTTCTTTTTTTTACAATTTGAATTATGGTTGTGAGTGAGTAAATACAGGTTGTGAATGGGGCAGTAACAGGCTCTTTCTCTTATAAGCCTCTTATTTTATTTTTAGTTTTGTATGAATTTCTTTTAAAATAATTTATTGTTTAAATTAAAAATGATTTTAACGAACTCTTTTTAACAATTTGTCAGCCGCAAACATTTCTTCTTTGATTAAGTGCTGGCTGTTGTTGGCGAAATGTGGGTCTTTCGCAAATGAAAACGAAAGTAGCGAAAATTGTGTATTTTTTCGGTCTCTTTTTACTTTTTTTTTTTTTGTTATAATTTTTATAAACAAAATATTATGCAATTTTATTAATAACATATCGATTTGATATAAAAACATACAATAAAAACATAGATTTTTTTTTGCTAATATTTCTTAGCTTTTAAACAAAAAACAAAAGAAAGTTCAGCCAGCACACATGGCGGCTTTGCATATAAAAAAGATGCTGTGTTGCTTGTTTTGCTAATGATTAAATAATAAAAATGTACGTATGTATGTATTTTCTTAAGTTATAAATTTTGCCATAACAAAGAAAGTTAATAATTTATTTATTTATTTAAATAGTTAAATTTTAAAAACCTTTTTTAATGGCTTTCTTTTGATCACCGAAAACAAAACCAAACAAACCATACATACAGCATTAGCAATAGCAACAGCAACCAAATGTATAACCAATTGTATCGTCACACAAAGAAGACCTAGTAACCTTAAAAATTTATTTTTTTTATGATTCTTTCTTTGGTAAAAAAGAAAAACAAATATTCCCACAGTTTTTACTTTTTTTCAAATGAAAGAAGAAGATACAAACAAAATTCTAACAATTATTATTAGCTGCTGCTGGTGGTGCCTAGTGCTGGTGTCATAAATAGCACATAACAAGTGCATTTGAAGCCCTTCATTTCATATGAATAAATTGGCCACAGCAAATTGAATTGGACATTTGTTTAACAAAACGCTTTCACCTTTAAACATGGCTTTTAGGCATATTTTTGTATCTTCACTTTCATTGTTGTTTTCCATACTTGCTGTTGTTTTTGCTGTTGTTATTGTTCAAGAATTTAATTGATTACAATTCATGTCTTTTGGCCAGACCACTAACTCAGCCAACCACCGGAATATACAACAAAAACAACGACAACAACAACAATAGCAACAAATCAACACATTTTATGTTTTTAGCCTGATTACCCACTGCTGCTTAAAATACTCTCCATGATTTCTATTACCTTAAAAACCAAAAAACACAAACTCGGCTGTCTTCTTAACTTGACTTGGCTTGGCTTCATTTTGTTTTCTTTTTTTTGGTTTTGTTTTGTTGCCTTTTCATTTGAAACATGTCAACAATTTTTTTTCCGTATGTTTGTTTTTTTATATTATTATTATTACTGTTGTTGTTGTCGTTTTTTATTTATTTACTTATTTTTTGTTGTTGTTGTAATGTTTTTTACATGTTTTTTTGTTGTGGTTTAAAGCCTTGACCCAACAATTTATTGTAAACTGGGCTCTACATGATTTATAACAATTTTTGTTGTATTTTTCATTAAGAAAAATGGGTGGAATTTAAGATTTAGCACAAAAAAATTTAAAAAACATTAAATTTTTTTAATAAACCAACCCTCATACATTTTGTTAATTTAATTAAATTTTTTTTACATTTTTGTCCAAAATTAACAAAGTTATCTAAGAGGATGCAGGTCTATTCAAGTTATTAAAACTTTGATGAAGGTAGCTTAGTGGATAGATAGTGTGTTGGCTTATTAGATGAGAGCCCATAGTTCAACCCCTGGCTCAGACATCTCAAACGAAATATGAAAAAAATATTTCTTTAGGCGGCTTCCTCTTAGCTGTAAGTAAGTAAGCAAGCAGTTGTGTATGAAACTTGAGGTACCCTTCAGTCAGGATTACGACCTAGTTTCTCACACTACTTATGTTGTGTGTGTTAATTTTATACATGAGTGGCAGGACCTACAGTTTAAAGTCGACTCCGAACGACAGAGTTTTTGAGAAACTTTTCATGGCAATTTTTATTTACTCTCAGAGTTTTTGCCAGAAATCTGCTGAGAGGAAGTCATCGAAGAAATATTTTTTCATATTTTCGTTTTGACGTCTGACCTGGGGTGGAACCCCTTGGCTTTACGTCTATTAAGCCAACATAGTACCTACTAGACTACGTCGACTTAATACAACTTGAGATATTTATAGAAAAAGTCCCTAATTCGTAACCTAAAGCCAAATTCCCCATTGAGAAAAAAAGATAAAAGTGATCGAACATAATGTATATGGTTTTCCAAGATTGCAGCATGTCATTAATATAGTTTAGGCTAGAAATTATCTGCATTTAGCCAGCTTATTCCTCTGCTTCAATAGAAAGTCTACAGTTGACTACGTGGTCATCCTGTCTGTTGGCTTATAGTGTCACTGAATTGCATGAAAGATTTCTTTACCAATAAATTTTGTGGTTAAACTCTGTGTGATATTTTGTCAAATCATTTGTTGATTTATTTTTAATATTCAAAGGAGGCTATAAGTATTCGTTCCTGGTGATCAGTTGCCACAAAGTGTGATTACAAAATCGAAATATTCAATAATGAAGAGTATTATTTCCGGAAATATTTTGGCTACTTAATACGTACACTTCTTTGAATATTTCTCTTTATGCAAGACAGACAGAATAATTTAAAGATTTAAATTCAAAGTGTTTAAAAAAAGAGAAAATCTTTCCCCCTTTTTTTTGAACATAAACATTAGCTAAGTAATGAATGTTATAAGAGTATGAATCAAAATTGCTAAATACAATAAAAATACTTAAATTGTATAAATAACAAATAAAAACAAATAAATGTTTAAAATTTTTAACAAGATATTGCAATCAAATAAAAAATTTATAAAAAAAATACATTTCATTGCAAATATTTTAAAATAAATTTTTAGTATTTTATTATGAATTACAAAACTTTCATGTCGAAAAAAAAACAAAACAAAACATATTTAAAGAAGAAAATCAAAAAAAAAAATTCGATTTAAAATGTAATGTAATGTTGTATTGTAATGTTTATGATTATATTATAGCGTGTTAAGCTTACAAATTGCACTACTTTTCTGGACAATGAAGCAACTTATCCATTAATGGACAGACACACAGACGGTTATTTAAACAAATGGGCAATCACCTTTACCACCCACAAGCATTTGGGAAAATTTAATTTCCTTTTCTTTTATAAACAATAAAATATAAATTATTTAAAGCCTTTATTAATAAAAATGTTTTTATATGTACACCCATAATACAGATTTTTCTAAACAAATTGCTTTCTTAACTTGTTTTGTAACATTGTCTGTTTTCAAACATTTTTGTTACCAAATGTCAGTCATCGAAATTAAACCAAGAAAATGTCAAATGTAGATTAAAAACAATAACAATAACAAAGAAAAAAAAAACACAACAACAAAGTTTTTTAAATTAAAAAAAAACAAAATAAGTTATCAAAACCATTTGTGACATCATCGCCTGCTTAAGTCTTCCCTCCATTTAGCTTGTCTACTCAAGTCTGCAGTGGTCTAGTCTGGTCTTGTCTAGTCTCTGTTGGAATGTTGCTCATGCAAATGGAAATTCATGTTGTTTTCTTTTTCTGTTTTTTTTTTCTCTTCTCCATCAGCATTATCAAACTATTTAAGTAAAAAGAAAATAGTTTGAAATCTCTAATGAATTTTTATTTGCTTTTTCCCAAAAAATACCATAAGAGTTGATATAATAATTATATCATGGCTTGGCTCTATCTTACTACGGAGTTTGTGTTTAAGTAAGCATGTAATCTCAGGCAACTATTTGACGGGAAAAACTACATATTCATATAACACACCAAAAAAAAAAAATGTAACAAAATGTACACACACAATAAAAGCAGCATTTTTAATCAAATTTTATAACAGCCTGTGTGTGATATTTTGCATAAAACGTAACACTTGTAACACACAGCCAAGAGATGGTTTTCAAATATTAATTTATTATCCAATTATTATACAAAATTAATTATAATAATTAAATCTCAAGTATGGTAAAATAAGTAGAGTGTAATTAAACCCTTTCTTTTAATTGCAAGATTTCAGCCTATCAACGGAATAGTGGGAGTAGTGCAATGCTTTGTTTAGAAGAATGTTTTAAAATCCATTTTTATTACAAAGCTTTGGAGCTTCTGTTGCAATACTGAGCTCTTAAACATTATATTGTAATTTAGACTCCTTACATCTTTGATGTAAGGTTAGATTAGGTTAATCTGGCAGCTGCCTCACCGAGCTCAGCTTAATTCGATCCTGTAAGGTTCTGTTGCAACACCAATTTTACCCATTTCGTCATGTAATTATAGCTTCTGGTTGGTTGACATCCGCTAATCATCCCGAAAGTTTTATGAAAGTGTGGCTAGGCACGATTTGTCACTAAACTGTGGTTGTACATGAATTCTGCTTCTCAGGTCCCAAGCGCCTGACTATGGCAGAGAATACGTCCTGTAGTATCCTTTTCCGTCATGTAATTATAGCTCCTGGTTGGTTGGCATCCGCTAATCATCCCGATAATCTTATGAAAGTGTGGCTAAACACGGTTTGTCACTCAACTGTGGTTGTACATGAATTCTCCTTCTCAGGCCCCAAGCGCCTGACAATGGCAGATAATATGTTCTGTAGTATCCTCTTCTTCTGCGTTGTTGGGGCTTTTGAAGATGTCGTTATGAAGTATTCCCAGATTCCAGATTCTGTAAAGACCCAGAGGCTTGTATCCTTTTATCACGATTATAAGGTTCCTTAGATGGAATCTTGAAATGTTTAATGCAAATTCTGTTCTATAAATATCAATATCGAGTCAGATCTGTCTGGTTTCTTTACATGTGAATTCATTAACCTATCTTGCAGAGGAACAACAATCACATTCAATTGAATATTTCATGGTGCCTGCAAGTACATAGGTCTTGCTGTTATCTTCGATTTTCCAATGTCCAGGAACCCAAACTAGAGTAGCCAACGAATGTTTCGTTATCTCCTCCAGTGATACTCGGCATTCTTGGACAGTCTTAGATGTGATATATACATTCTCTAGGGATCTAATGGCCGCTTTATTGTTGATAAATTTGTGTAATAGCACCATACTATATACTCTGATATTGTATTCGTCCGGCAGCAATTTTAATAGCCAGACGAAGTGCGCAAGCCTAGATCCTTTTCGATCTTCTCCATTTTATAAAAAAAAACTCAGTGTTATATTTCTTCTTCTATTGATTGGTTCTTGGACTAGACTCCATCTTAGGCAATATTAACTTAAGGATGATGTGACAATGATCTGCGATTGAATTGAAATTCGATAAAGATTTTGAACTGACATGCGTAGCCATTCGTTATAAAGTTGATGCAACTTAGCATGCCATTTAGGTTGTCAATAACAACTATTCACTGACAATTTGACAACGCTTGGTAGGTAGTCATTTTGAATACCTTATGTTAATGGCTTCTGTTTCCAAAATCTTTTTTTCTGTTTTTTTTTTCTACCAAAACCAAATGAAACAAAATAGTATCAATGGATTTATAAGTTTCAACTTTATTAGCAATTTGTTACAAAAACAAAATCCAATCAAAATTTACATTTTTTTGTTGGTTGTGGTTATAAAAAACAATACACAACAACAACTATACAAAGAAGTTTTAAAAAGCAGAAATAATTTTGTTTTTGTTTGTAGAGACACAAGGCTAGTTCGTTTACTAGAAAACTTATTTAAAAAAAAAAAAAATAAAGCATTTGGGAACTGCATTTTATTCCACAGTTAACCGGCTTTGATTTTTTGCATCTTTGTTATGTTTGTTGGTGGTTTCTCTGGTCTAGTCAAAATCGCGTTCCTTTTCTTTTTTTTGTTTTCTCAGTCAACCAAATTACCACACAATAGGTTACAATTGGCATTTGGAGAGCGATGATTTTGCCGCCAAATGTTATTGTGTTGCTGCTACAAAATGCACGACGGTTTACTCTGGTTGCAACTCTTACTAACAAAGGCAAATCGAAAACAGAAATACAGAAAAAAAATCGAAAACAAATTGTTAAAGGAAAAAAAAATATGCTTTTTAAACAAACGTAATGGACAGACAGCCGGCCAAGTAGACAAACAATCAGCAAAAATTATAAAAATAAGTCACCAGGTTTATTTTGCTTTTATTACAATTGTTTTTCTTGTTGTTTTTGTCTTCTGAACAAAGAAAAAACGTTGTTGTAGAAAAGAAAAAAAAAACCTCAACACAATAAAAATAAATTGTGATGGATGGGATTTTTTCCCCCGACCATACATATTTTCTGACATTTTTTTTCTAGGAAGTCAATTCAACGTATTTGGTTAGAAAAATAAAATAAAAATTTTATGAGTAAAACATGCAATAAATGCACTGCTTTTTATGTCTTGCAATAATTAGAAATAAAATAATAAAGACAGACACACATACTCGTACATATATTTGTTTAGATAGATATTTATCAAAAAAAAAATAATGATTGTTTTTTAATAAAAATAATCATACATACAGCACATATTCAGTAAGTATGTTTCACTTTTTAATGAAAAAAAAAAAACAAAAAAAAATTAAGTATGATGACTTACTGACATAATTTTCCGAAGCAAAAATTTGAAATATTTTTAATCTTTTATATGAAAATAGCATATAAGAAAGTAAAAGTCGAGAAGGCCATATGTTTCTCTTAGAAGTCCTCTGACAACAGCTCTGAGAGTACATAAATGGCCAAGAAAAAGCTTCCCAAACCAGTTTTTCGGTATCCCTCCCGATGTCCCTCCATTCATAGATTAAATTAATATACACTGTGCATGTATGGTATCAGAATATAGTCCGGAATATTATCTAAAAGATTGACTATAAGTCCTTTTTTTCTTCTAGCAATAGGTAGATAGATAGGTAGGTTGAAGGAGAGGAGATAGACTAAGGGCCTCATGCCAACAGACATACGCCCAAGCCATTATGTAGACTTGTTGTGCGCTCACCATTAGGAATACCACTTTCTATAGGAACTCTGTATTAAGTTTCGTCTTCATCCTCTTCTACATATGTATTCTCCCTCTAGGATATTTTTCTATCCATCTATGCCAAAACATACATAATTTTCCTTAGACTCCGACCTTCACTATTAATTAATAAAAATTATTATTACGATGAAATCACTGTATCTTATTACGTATACAATACATTAATAATGATGAATAATTCTATTGTTTCGATGAAAACATTTTGGTATGTTAACGTTGTAGAGAAGAGTTACTGGACGAAGAAAAAAAAAATTAAAAAACTTTCAATTTCTGCTGAAAAACGTCAAAACATTGAAATGAAAGTGAAATTAATAACAAACGAAAATAATAATTGCACACTTAAACTGAAATAAATAAAAAAAACTCACCAAAACACAGTGTGTCTGTTGAATTCTTAAAATTTTGAAATAAAAAGTAGAAAACCAAACTAAAAACCACCTCTCGCTAGCAAAATACGACGAAACTATTGTAAAAAAGCCTTAACATTTTGGTCAATAAAGAAATTACAAATCAAAACACAAACATAACCGACAATAATAAACAAATAAAATGCAATTGAAAACGAAAATAAAAAGTGAAAAGTGTATTAAAAACGCTTCAAATAGCCTGGCATTAATAATATTTATTCATTTATTATTATGCCTCGTTGTTATCTTTCAATTGGTGTTGTAGTTTTCATCCGGCAAAACCCTTAATTTAAAATTCTGCTCAGCAAATTCGTACATTTCACCGCCACTGCTCTCCAAAGCAGTGGCAAAGGCAAGACAAATAGACGACGACGCATTAGCAGTGTTTGTAACGCCCATAGCCATGCGTTGAAAAACGTTTTTCAGCACGCTCTCGTCGCTCCTTTTACTTGAAGAAAGAAAAAAAAAGAAAATAATAAAAAATTTCTAAACAGAAATAAAAAGTAATCAGACGACGGACGTTGAAGAAAGTTTTCTTGTTTGAATGAGAATGTGTATGTGTGTACATGTCGTATGTGTGTGTTCAATAAACAATATTAATTTTAAATTAAAAGTTGAATGACTTGAAACTGTAATGGATTACTAACCATGGTCAATATGCAGTTAGCCAAATATTTATATTATATTTCTTTACACATACATACATACGCCACATAGTGTTGATAGAGCCTTTCTTTCTTTCTTTTATTTTCTTTTTACCTTTTGCCAGCAATTAGCATAAGTCACCACAGTTAACAGTTAAGGCGTAATATGAAATGAATTGTTTAAATAAATTAAACACAGATAACTTATCATTAACAGCACACTGTCACAATGCATACAGTGGGCCTTAATATAAAAAAACAAAACGAAACCGTTAAGAAATAGAAAAAATCTCGAAAGTGAAAGTGGGTTTTACAGATACAGTCTTAAAAACATTGCATAAATCTCGTAGGAGTTAAATGTTCAGATGGTAGATAGAGTGCCAGATACTTAGTGTGCTCTCTGTACCTTCTGTTGACACTGAATTGATCTCATCTTTAAATTCAGTTTGAAAAATACCTGCAAGAGTCTCCATGGGTCTTGTGTATCACAGTGTACATAACATACATAACATAATTGGTCATTACAACCCTTCAGTCAGGATTACGACCTAGTTTCTCACACCACTTATGTTGTGTGTGTTAATTTTATACATGAGTGGCGGGACCTACAGTTTAAAGTCGACACCGAACGACAAATTTTTGAGAAACTTTTCATGGCAATTTTTATTTACTCTCACAGTTTTTGCCAGAAATCTGCTGAGAGAAAGTCGCCGAAGAAATACTTTTCGTATTTTATTTTGATGTTTGGCCTGGGGCTCGAACCCCGGCTTTTCGTCTAATAAGCCAACACACTACCTACTAGACCACGGCGACTTCACAGTGTGTGGCTAACAAATTGCTTCGTCCACCTCTATTACTTGATTTCATTGCAACGCATTTTCTTTCTGAAAACAGAGTTTTCTACTTTTGTCTAAGGGTCAGTTAAGGCGAAAGCTATCAACCACTCGATCTGTTAAGACTTCCATTATACGCTGCTGTTAATATTCTCACTGTTCTCTGAAGGCTGATTGTCTGCAGTCTAAATGGCTTTATTAGGAATACTGGATGGTTCTAATATTTGGGAATTGAAAAACTGTGGTATCACAATTGGCCAGTTGTGGCTGCCCTGTTGGGTTGACAGTCACTTCTTACTACTACCTACCTACGTATCCCATATGCAACCAACTTATTTCACAACAAAGCTTATAAAGACGCATTGGTAACACTAACCCAAGTAATGCAAAAAACAACAGAACGCAATAAAACGTCACATTAAGTGTGAGATAATGCCTCCATAATGAGAACCTCCTGTTGTGTCGTCCCTAGGAAAACTTTAAATGGATTTCTGCCAAAAAGCAAAGTTCTGCGGAATACATTTATTAGGTGTGGTATTAATTCCCTTATGCTGCTTTTGTGAGTAAGGCCGTGAAAAATTCCATCAGTTTACGAACACTTTTATGGCTGAGAGGTTACAATGCCCACTTAATCTTTTTCCGTTACTAATATAAGCCACAGTCTGTATATTTTCATAACCAAACTTCCACTTTCCCTGGCATCCACTACTTAAAGCTTTTTCTCTCTCATGGCCCACTGTTATAATCATCATAATCGCTGGCCATTTGTTTAAACATTCCTACTCGGTAACCATTATCATGTGATGATCATTATGATCATATTATTTTTTGTCATCACCATGATGATGATGAAGATGACGATCATGGTGATATTTAGAGTTCCATAATCTTCATTATTATCTCGTTTTGATTGGTATGCTTAACATGTAACTGTTTATGTTTATTTCTATACATTTTAGAGATTTTTTTGTTGCTTTGTTTTAAATAATAATGGTTAGAGAGAGAATAAATTGAAAAGCTTTCTTGCTTTCTTTCGATTACTTTCTTGTAATACAAATTGCAAAAAATTTAACGCTAATAGTTGTAGCGTGTATCTATTAATGGGATGACCATTTAAGTATGCTGATGCATGTTTTAGTACTAAAGCCCAGAGTATTAAAAGAGTGCAATTTCTGCAGAGTGCTTAGGCACTGAATGGGATACATAAAAAGTCTTCAAAGGCACTCTTTCGGTAATATATGCCGTGGGGAACAAACAAACAGCTCTACATGCTCTAGAAGCTATTGACAATAATTCATCTGAAACAATTGATGATGACCTGTTTTTTCTACGTTGATTCCTTTAAACTTCTGTTCTTTTTTTTTTTTCTAAAAATTTACCTTAAACGCTTGTAAAGTATTTGATTTGTTTGAAAACATAAACACTGTATTGCGATATTCATTTCATTGTATTCAGCTTGTATTTGGCCATGTTTCTTGTTGTGAATTTCTAAATACGTTACAATGTGGCCAAAGAAGCCAACTTGCTGGCATGAGTTAATGTTTTTGCCACAAAGTTAGAGACCATAAACGGTTATATTGACAACCATCTCATGGCACTTGCTTTTTGATTTGATTTATCACTTTTGCCCATCGTGGTGGTATTGGAATGTTTCTATTGCTTTAAGGAAATCTAGATGGGTTGTCTTAATACCTTATGCGTGCATCGGTACAACAGCAAGTAAATGTGACAATGTTTCTTAATGTTAATATGTTTCTTAGATTTTGAAACAAAACAAGAAAAGTTTCTTTTAAATTGCCAAGAAAAACAAACAATTTCTTTCTGCAATTGAAAAGTGAAATTTTCTTACTCTTCTTCTTCTGCTTCTTCTTTTCTCTCTTGAGGTATTTTGATGGTGAAATTCTTTTATAAAGGCAGACCAGACCCCAAACATGTTATATTTTATTGTGTTTTTTTTTTTGTTTAAATAATTAATTATTTTTATGCAATTTATTTATTTTATTTTTCTTCTCTATTTAATTAATTAATAATTATTTCTCTTCACTTTTGTTTTTGCTTTTTTTTAATTGCAGTTTCAACAAATGAAGGTGTTGCCTTTATGGTTAAATTTTGAAGACAATCAAAATAAAACAAAAAAACGATATTAAAATGAAAACTAACAGGTGTGTATATGTATGTGTGTATATGTCGCTGTATGTATTTTATTTCATTTTTTTTTTTTTTTTTTTTTTTTTTTTTTTTTGTTAAGATGCCTCACCAAATTTAATGATTAATGGTGGAGGATGTTTAAATGCATTTAATTAACAATAAAACAGGATTTATTTTGGTGGACAAAAAATAAATTAAATTTTTTTTATTCAAAATTTAAATTGCTTTCAAAAGGCTGAAACAAATTTTACCCAAATTTTTTTTTTTTGTTAAAATTTTAACACTTTACACTTTGTTACACCGAATTACAATAATTTTTATTACAATAACAATAAATTAAAATGTTATTAATAAAATTTAAACATGCTTTACAATGTAAATTTCCTTTATAATAACATAAAAAACAACTTTTAATTATTTCTTTAACTCACCATAATTAAGTCATTAAATACTACTTCTGTTTTAAAAACTCTACGTTTTGTTTATAGTATATTACCGTATAGTTACGTATACACATAAGTACATACATACATACAAATATATGTATGTATATGTATGTAATATTCATAAAGAAAAATCGTGTCAAAAGGTCATTTTATTTATGATGGGTTTATAACACATGCAACCATAATAAAATAGATTTATTTGCATAACAAAGTTTGTTGTTGAAGTCTTTTGTTTTCCTACAAATTTTCAAAGGCGAATAACACAAAACCATATTATATAACCAAAAAACAAATTCCAAGTTTTATAATAAATTTTCTTAAAAAAAAAAACTAATTATAAACGGAGCTATTCTTTTCATAAATAAGGTTTTCAACACATACTTCTGGTAATTAAAGTCGAATTAGTCACTCTTTAATTGTTACATTTCATGGGAACAACTTTATTCGGTATACGAACACAAGTGAATTCCTAGTGACTTATATGTATATAAAGCGTTCACAGAGGCAATATGTCAAGGATATTGTATATTTGTATGTTCTTTTTCGTTAAGGAAGTTCTAACATACCTTTGATCATATAGTGCTCCACAAGTACAGCCACTTGGAGAAAATGCAATGATATGCTAAGAAAGGATACCTTAGTGTGTGCTCTATAGTTACAATCACCTCTTGAAGTACCTTAAGTGTTAATTTAGCTTTGCTGTTGGCAGAATACTCTGCGAACATTTACAGGCAATTTCATAAGTTTGCTGAAAAATGTGGATTTAGCGGAAAGGCTTCTTCATGAAGCTAATCAACCTAGAGATTAGATGAACAGTAAACATTTTAGAAAGAAATTAGAATTAAAAATAAATCAGTCCTGAACCAGCATAGAAAGTCTAGCAGGGTCTTGATAGGTTTTTTAATGGCGCAGTTATGGAACACAGACATCGCTGCTTTCCACTGTGAGTGTGGTGTAGGTGAATCTGGGACTGTCAAACAATATCTCGATTCTCTATGTTAGAATTCAAAAGTGCAAGTTCAGGATACTAAGACAAGGTTTCTTTAACGACCTTAGTTAGTGTGTTAGCTTCTAAAGGGTCCGCCAAATAACTTCTTTTTTTTGAAAATGCTTTAAAAAAAAACTGCAGTATATTTTCTCAAATTTCTTTTTTTATTTGAAAGTACAATCCTTCCGGTTAATAATGGAAAATAATTTCATTCAAATTGCTGCCTCGGCTGACCATGCAGTAGCCTACACGATCGGTCCAATTTTTAAGCACATTATCGATTGTGTGCAGCTGTATTTCACCAATGGCTTCACGAATATTGTCCTTTAAAGCGTCAATTGTCTCTGGCTGGTCTGTGTAACACTTATTTTGACGGCACCCCCACAAATAATAGTCCAACGGTGTCAAATCGCAGCTCCGAGGTGGCCAAACGACATCAGCTCTGCGGCTGATAATGCGACCTTCAAAAACAGGGCGCAAAACATCGAGTGTAGCGCCGTTCTGTTGAAACCAAATGTTGCCAATATCCTCCTCTTCAATTTTTGTGAACAAAAATTCGTTCAACATGGCCCGATAACGAACTCATTTTCGAAGAAAAATGGCCCAATTATGCCTCTGGACCAAAATCCGTTCCAAACAGTGACTCATTTTGAGTGTGTCGGCTTTCAATGTATGCGTGCGGGTTTTCTGTGCCCCAAATGCGACAATTTTGCTTGTTTACATACCCGCCAAGATCAAAATGATCTTCATCTGAAAAGATGATTTTTTTGCCAAAATCGGCATCTTCTGGCCAGCCGAGGCAGCCATTTGAATGAAATTATTTTCCATTATTAACCGGAAGGATTGTACTTTCTAATAAAAAAAGAAATTTGAAAAAATATTCAGTAGTTTTTTTTTTAAAGCATTTTCAAAAAAAATAATTTGGTAACGTTTATGTCGGCTGGCTAGCTAGATGAGTCTCTAATTCTTCTCTCTATTGATCTCTTAATTTATCTCTGTCAACTATCACTGTGACTTTTGAGTTTTGCTTTTCTGTTTTTTCTGGCTTTTTTTTTTCTTCATCTACTTTGAAAGTACCTACAATCGGCTTTTTCATTTCTCTAAATGAAAATGTATTTTTTCCACCTATCTTCGTAATCTAATCTGAACTGCACTTGTTCGTGCTTCTAGTAATTATTATCGAAAAACAAACTTTGGGTTTTTTTAAATAGAAACTTGGCTTGTAGCACTACGATTCATTTAATTTATATTGAAGTATTTTGCTGACGAATAAAATACAATAACTCAGTAATATTGTAATAAATTTTCCCTTTGAAAAGATCATATACAATCTCTTTCGTTTTGTTTTTTATTTTGTAATAACTTTTAGCACATTCCATTCTTTAATTTCATTTTAATTTTTAAGAAAGAAGGCCTTAACTTGAAGTTGAGTAAAATGAAGACAGAAGGAGAAAAAAGAAATTAAAATTTTGGATTGCATTAAAAAACGTGATGATTAACAGCCTGGTTTGTAAACACTCAAACTGGCTTGGCTTTATAATTTATGATTACTTATCGTCTTCTTTTTTATGTTTCTACTTTTCTAATAATTTTTTGTTTTTTTTTTTTTGTTTTTGGTAATAACAATTGCAACATTTCATAGAAATGCTAATAAAAACAAAGTGTGTGTTGATGGGGAGGGGGGAGGTTAGGCAAACAATTATTACATACTTGTTGTTGATGAATCAACATCTTTTTTGTTTATTAATTTTTATTTCTTTCTTCAAGAAATCCATTAAATTCCTTGGCATTAAAATTAATTTCAATTTTTTTTCTTTGATTGGATCTCTTAAATTTATCTTCCGAAGCTGCAGATAATTTTTTTGAATTAAATGCATGACTACGGCTAAAATTGTGAAAATTTTTATAGGCTACCCTCCCTAAAACTAAAACTAAAAAAGAAAAATGAAAGTGTTGAGTTTTAATTATTATCTTAAAGGCACGAAAGAAAACAAAGGCAATGTGATTTTGATTTTGTTTTCTTTGTGTTTAACAACTAAATTCTTAAGAAAAAAAATTTAATTTTTAAATTATTTTTCAAGCCTGGCATACAATTCAACAGTAGTAGTACGTGCTGCGTGAGGAATTTTTTTTTAAATAGAATTTTTAAATAGTTCTGCTTAATTGGTGTATCAATTAATTTAATCTAAACTAACATTCATTGTTGATTATTTCCATAAAAAAAATACAGAAAAACATTAAGCTTTTATACGTAATACATATAAAATAAAAACCTTCATGGTAAAGTAATTAAATGTGGCTAAGAAAATTATTATAAAATAAAGCAATAAATTCCTGCTAAACATTTACCTTTTTAAAGTTAAGTTTTTTTAATCTTTATAAAAAGAAAAACAAAAAACAAACTCTGGTGCTGGTATTTAAGCAGCAAAACTAACAGCTAAGATGCTAGCTACCATATGCATGTGTGTACATTCGTATACATACAGAAAAGAAATCTAATTTAAGTACAATACAGTGATTATCAGTATCCAGAGGAAATGTTACACATCTCTAAGGAAAATTAAATGGTTTAATAAGCCAAGAGGAAAAACTTTCTCTTGTACAAAAAATTAAGAGATGTTTTCCAAGCTCATACATACATAAAAAGAAATCTTTAATCATTTTTCCTTGTAAAAAGCAAATGTTTAAAAATGGTGTAGGGTTTGTCAGTCATGTCAAGTCAAGTAGTTCTTTAGTACATTTTCTTTGCTTAATTTTACTTTTTTGAATAATTTTTAATTCTTATTTTTATTTTATTTTGATTTTCCTTTACTTTAATGTTTAACAAATTTATGTAACATTTTTCAAAGTCATTACCGGGGAAAAAAACCGAAACAAAAATTCAATTTCATGTGCTCTTAATGAGGTCTTTAAATCATGCATGTGTCTTAAGTCTTTTGTTTTTGTTGCTTTTTTGTTCATTTATTTTTCTTTAATTGCTTGGTTTAATTACAATTGTTAATACGTCTGTTAAGCGCTAAGAATTTCAAATGTTAAGGTCATGGAAGAGAAAAATAAAGAAAATCTCAAAACAAAAGAAAAACCAAGTATGTGTCTTAAGTCTTTTGATTTTTTCTTTGTTCTCACAAGCTGTTAGACTCAAGGTCGATTTATTTTTAAAAGTAAAACTTTTTAAATGAAAATATGGGCCACAGAAGATGAGAAGAAATTGCAAAAGCGGGGTTTTATAAAGCTCAGTATGTTAAGAGCACTGTAAATTACATAATAAAAGTTTAAATAATCTTCACAGTGATACCTGTCAATAGCCTTAGAGTAGAATAGCCTGAAATGGATTGTTCACGTTGATGACGTTTACCGTGTTTAAATTTACAGGCTTTCCGTAAAAGTTTTATACTCCTAATCTCTAAAACAAGATCGAAAATAATTTTTTTTAAAGCAAAAATCATGAGTATCAAGATTAACACACACTCAAATACTTTTGTTGTCTGATAGGCTCCTTGAAGATATAGGGATTTGTATATAATAATGGAGAAGTTATTTGACTATCTTCAGACCAAACCAAACCAGGTATATGGCGCGCTAATCTAGCGGAGCTAAAAACTTATTCTTCAGTAGTAGTGTGAAGTCCAAACTGCTGTATGTATAAAAATCAAGTGAAGCTGCAGCATCATTCAATCCTTTGTCATCTAATTTCTACGCAGAATAACGAAAATCTTTTAGATTGCATGCACAACGACCTTGCCTAAACGAACCAATCCTCACATGTTGAGAGCCTTTAACCATTTTCATCTAGTTTTTCAAATTTATTCCATAGGCTTTCGAACAAGTCAAGCCTCTTAACCTTACTTTTACAATGAACTTAGTAATTTATAGATAGATTTCGATACACGTTTTTAGCTTCAGCCTTTTGTATTTTTTCAATAATAATAAACTTACTAGCATTGAAAGATTACAGAGTCAAGTCGTCTAGTAAGTAAATTTTCAATGTTTTTCTGTTATTTGTAAAATTTAAATTTATTATTCAAAACAAAATTGTAATTGATTTAGAACAATATGTTTTAGTTTATTTTCAAGGTTAATAATGATGTCCATGTAAAACATGTATAATCCATCAATTTGTATATACATTTTTCATAACAATAAGAAACCATAAACATTTTTCAATAAAAATCAAAGTTTCAAAATCAAAAGAATAAATTTACAAGAAGAAAAAAATGCTTTTAAAGCAAAAAAGCATGTTTACATACAAACAATAAAGATTTGCATACATATACCATATAAACTCATGTGTCTTCAGTCTTTTGTTTTGTTTTGAGCATGAAGAAGATAACAAAGAAAACATGAATGAAATAAAAAAACGAAGCAGAAGCATAAAATTATACAAAAAAAAATATTAAATTAATTATTAAAAGCATAACAATACAATTTGGGGCATGAAAGAATTGCGAAATTAAAAAAAAATTAATTAAAAATATTCTTAAGAGAACGGCTTTTTTTTTATTTTTTTCTTGGCAAAGTATAGGATAGGAAGATACAAATTACGCACAGTATGTGAAACACATGCAAAACAAAATGATTATAACGAAAATATCTTGCCTAAGGTAAAATTTTTCTACTTAAAATGTATTTCTAATTATTTAAGGGGTGTGTATATCCCTAAATAACACAGTTTGTAACACGTAGATTTAATTAAAACTTTCCGAAAAACATTTTTAAAAATATGTAGGTTTTCTGTAAAGTTGGGGAATTTTTTTTAGAAATCTTACTTTTTTTTAGTATGAGAAAAGCTTTAAGTAAAGTAGAAGAATTAAATTTATTTAAAAAAAAATTTTAAAAAAAAGTGTTGCTCTCATCTGATACCAGCAGTGTCGAAAAGTGTTTCTGCCATATCCTCTCCATAATTAAAGGAAATAATTCCATAACCAAGACTTCAAGATGCATTTGATTCTTTGCATCTCTACTGTTATTTAAAATGCCGTCGGTATTGATCCATACTGCTTTTGTCTTATCGTGTAGTTACACATTTACGCAGTAGTAGTACACCTTCCGCTGCAACGAAGAGAAGTGATTACGAACTTAGTAAGGTCCAGGCTGCTAAGCACACTGCCATGACATATGTCACTCCTATTAAAGGAGTTTGTCCGATAGCTGATGAGATCCTTGATTTCTCTTGATAGTTTTGTATATCGTGCCGGAATACATGTAAAACTAAAATCTTCTTCTTCACTTCTTTCTATTTGTATTCGATTCCTACAGGCCCTTACAATGAAATGAAGTGCCACAGTGTTTGGCAACTCATCGCCTTTAGTAATTTATTTTTATTTCAATTTTAATTTCGCTTTTATATACGATAACCACTAAACTAAAATGCTAAACAATTTTATTAAGCAATTAATGCTTAAAAATAATTCCTTTTATTCACTCCCTTTCAACTCTTGATAGTAAATTTTCGTTTTTCTATGATTTTTTTTTTGTTTACAAAAATTTTAATGACTACCTTGAAAAGAAGCTTTCATTAAGCCATTAACTTTAGAAAAAATTCCTCTAATATCCATAAAAATCTAAGCCTTTAACTATCTTTGTAAAAATAAAAATAAAATAAATCCTGTGACGCCAATTATAGCGTAAAATGAAACCCTTTTTTCCTTAAATCGCCATCATATGGCCATTTGGGCATTTAAAAGCCCATAAAAAATAAATCCAAATAAATTCAAATAAACTTATTCTAAGTATTGCATTATTTAAGGCTGGATAGAATGTGTTTCTCTTAAAGGGGGGTTCTTTTTTATTTAAATAATGCCGCCATCAATTTCATGCAAGTAAATTGCTTTTGAAATTTTTTTTATTTATTTTCTCTGTTTTTTTGCTGCATATTGTTTGAATTGTAGTTAGTTTTGTTTG
Source organism: Sarcophaga subvicina (assembly GCA_936449025.2). Classification (NCBI taxonomy): domain Eukaryota; kingdom Metazoa; phylum Arthropoda; class Insecta; order Diptera; family Sarcophagidae; genus Sarcophaga; species Sarcophaga subvicina. Next base: position 1,333,445 of record OW388080.2, on the reverse strand, counting down.
GTTGTTTAAGCTTTATTTCTTTGTTTTTGTTTTTGTTTTTACGTAATTTGAAAAGTAAATTTATTGCTCTATTAAATAGTTAGTTGGTTGGTGTATGTTGGCATAGCTAATATTAAATTATAATGGTGTTATAAAATACAGGCCAATAAACATTTTAAATAAGTTAAGAACAGACTAACATGTTCTGTACTTTTGTATATTTATATCCACATCACTTTGGGGATAAAAACAAATGTTCTTCTCGCTACTAAAAAGAGTGAAAGGTCTCGACAAAATGATCTCCACATTAAACTATGCATTGCCATGTGCGTGGATAGCATGTAAATCTTCTATTATGCGATCGTATTTGTGAGTGTCTTTAGCATAATCGAAATTGAGCAGACCAGACCACACTTCCCAGTGCAATTCATAGGAATTTCTCATAGTATTGTTCATTATTACATTCAATATGATACTGAAAAGCAAAAGGGAGAGTACATAGGCTTGTCTTAGTCCTCATGTAAGAAGGATAATATTGTTTTTCAGTTAAGCTTTGCGCAAAATTGTGCATGAGCCATTATCATGGTAGACTTTAACAGGAATGATTAGCTTTCAAGGAATTCCTTTACATTTCTTTTTTGCGGCGTAAATAACGAGACGTACTCCATTCTATCACAATGTTCACGTGAGCAATAGACAAAGTATGAGGTTGGAAACCCCTTTTGCTCCCTTTTAATTACTGGTTCAATATTTACAATAATAATATTCAACAGGGATATGCTTCTCTAGATTCTGCAGCCCCAATAAGTTGCATTTTTTAAGGGGCGCTCTTTTTAAAATTCTGGATAGCGATCTACTTGCTCTAATATTATCTGCGAATTTGTATTGGTTTTTCTTGTATATGTTGTCAGATTTTGGTGTTTTGTTCTTTAGAGGTTTCTGGTTACTTCTACGTTATTAACCTAGCTTTTTAGAAATTAGCATTAAGGAAGTTTGCTACTGAGCAAGCTAGCTGACACCACAGTTTAAAGAACTATGCTGGCAGGCAGTAGGTAAATTAAGTTTCTTGCTTAAGTTTTATATGCAGAATTAGAATTTTTAAGTGTTTCTTTACTAAGTTGTACTAGAGTTGTCTAGTTTTATTTCTGTTTAAATTTATTAACAAAAAAGTTTAAAATTAAACCACTTATCTCTTAAAAAAAACAGTATTTGATTTTGCTTAAAAATTTCAACAATTTATTTATTGTTTGAAACGGTTTTTATTTATTTTTACGGTGCAACCTCTAAATCAAGTATGTGTCTTAAATCTTTTGATTTTTTTTTTCTTCATATGTATAATAGATAAAGTTTGTTAATAAAAATAATTTAATAATACAATAATATTAATAATGATTTGGCAAAATGAAATCATCTCTAGAGACGAAGGAAAAAAAGATTCAAAAAAAACTTTTGTCATTTTGCTTTGATTTTTTCATCAGTTTTATTGTGTCTTACTGTTATTATCTGTTATTTTTGGACACAATTAACGCTAATAAACAGTTGTACAAAAAAAAATTATATTTTTTTTCGATAATTTTTTATAAAAATTAACTTCTCTGCTTTAAAATGACCTCAAATTAAGCTCAAGCCACTACTTGTCATACTCCTACACTGGAATTTTTCAAAAAGTTACAAAATTTTAACAATTACCAGGCGACTTAACAAACAAGTAAACAAACAGAAATAAAAGATAAACAATTTTAATTAACAGTTTAAAAAAATAACAAAAAATTTAATTGAAAATTCTTATAATTGTGGGAATATTTTCATGTTTTTTTATTTACTTTGATATACAAATTCCAAATGGATTAAAAACAAAATCCACTGCAAAAAAAATAAAAAAATAAAAAAAAATGTATTTACGTTGGAATAATTGAAACGAGATTAACAAAGTCTGACAAATAAATTTTAGTTTTAGTGTAACAACAATTATTTTTAAACTGTATCTACCATGGAAACAATTTGCTTCTTTTTTTTTTCATTTTATGCAACACAGTTTTTTCTGAACGTACATATATACAGTCCGAATCAAAGTTTAGTATTCATATTGAAAGCTAATTATTCTTATTAGTAAAAAATCTACATTGTCACTGTCATTTTAAAGAAAATTAAGAATTTGAATTAAATTTATGGGATTTTTTTAGGAAATAGAACAAATAATGTGCATAAAATCTAAAAATGAAAAATTAATATTTTGTTGATACTTTATGCAGTTTAATTACATACTTTAGCCTTTGCTCTCAAGCCGTGTTCAAGAGTTGTACTAAAATCGGCAGTAATTTTGCACCACAGTCCCCTTAAAGTAGTCCGGACTTCTTTTAATATTCCTGTCTAAAATTTCCTTTAGGTGCAGTATCGAATTATGTTTTCGAGAATTAAGTTGTCTTGTAAAATTTGTACAAAATCTTGAATATTCATTTCAATTTCGATAAATACAACTCCAAAACTATTTGAAGAGTTATTGGGCTTACTTTTGCCCTATAAGGTCCCGAACTCCCCATTGTTTCTTAACTTAAGCACTGCTTTTAAACACCTGTGAGCTTATTATTGACAATGCAGTCACGGCTTCTGTTTAAAATTTTGTTAATTTGTCCAAAATATTTATCTACACTTTTGTGGAGTTCTATTGTAACTTTTTCCTCCTGTGGCAAATCTTTACCGCGACCCATTATATCTCAAAAATTATTTCTAAATTAATACTAATAAACTTATACCGAAAAACTTTATTTCAGCGTGTGTTTAAAGACAAATCATGTCGTCAAAACTAGCAGGATCTGCTGAAAAACTTTATGACGTATACTGCCATCAAATTTGATGTCGTAATTAAGGGGCTGCGATAACCATTTCACCAGGAGATACTCAGACCGACTAAATTAATACTAACAAAACATTATAAATTCAAAAAAGCTTCTTAATACACAAAACAGCAGTAATGATTGCAAATATATTACATTTTAATAAATGCTTCGTAGAAATAATTATTCACTGTATCTCTCTGACTGTAAGAAATTAAAACAATTAGGAAATGCTTAAATAAAGGTTAAAAAAATTTCAATTTGCAGTTATTTAATGTACATATTAGGTGTTAATATTTTTAATTTCCCTAATATTTTATTAAAAATCTATAAAAAATATTGTTTAAAAACAAAACTTTTGAATTAAATTTTTTGAAAATATAAAAACACAAATTAGCATTAAACATTCAATCATCTTACCGTAAAATTCATATTTTTTCATTGCTTTTGGCGAAAAAAGAAAATCAAAACAAATGAAAAAACGTATTGTTTTGGTTTGTTTGATAAACAAACACAGTGTAAGGCAAAAAAATTAAGTACGTTGCAAATACAACTCTTTTAACACTCTCTTACATTACAACACTGTTTTACTTACACAAGGAGAGAGTCTTCTTCGCTTCTCTATCTTTCTCTTTAAAAGTGTTATTAATATGTAAAGAGGTTTGTTTCGAAGAAGTGTTTAATATTTTGTAAACATTAAAGCGCAGGTCAGGAAAATATCTGTATTAAAATTTAAACTGTTTGTTATTTTCTTCTTCTTCTTCCAAGAGTGTTAAAAAGAGAGAATAATAAGCCGGTTGTTTTGCTCTTTTTGTTAGTTTCTTTTAAATTTTGTTGTTGTTGTTTTTGTTATTATTTTAATACTCATTGCAAGTTGAAATTGAAATTTAAAACTCTTTACTTGCTAATGCTACAAGACAGGCATGCATAAGCACCTGTTTATTATAAATAATTTGTTCGAATGTAAGTGTGTTGGTGAACAAAAACTATGCTCAACACTTTAAATAACAACCAACAACTACATGCCTGCCTGCCTGCCTGCCTGCCTACTAATAATGGTGTTGTGTGTTGTTTAAACATTGCGGTTTTTGTAAATGTTTTTATTTTTTGTTTCTTTTTTTTGGTTTGTTTTGTTTTGTTTTGCTTTTTGCTTTTTATTATTGTTTAAGAGCGTGCACATTAACAGCTCAAGTCAACTGGTTGTGGAGAGGGTCTAAGCAAGTAAGTTTAACTTATGATTTGACCACAGCAATCATAACGTCTTGAAACGTCGAGCTTAATGCACGTGTTTCGTCTTTAACAGCGCGCCTTTAAAACATTTTTAAAGTGATAATTTTTGTCTTCGTTTAAAAGAAAACAGATACGTACTTTGAAAGAAAACTTAATTGATTATGTTATCAAAACGAAAGAAAAATTTATAAATAAACTGCAATAAATTAAAAATAAACATTGAAATAAGCGTGTGTTTAATTTTTATTAAATTGAATATGAAAATAAAATTCAAATAAAAAACGAAATAAATTTCAAAAAAATTTTATAAGTAATGTAAACGAATAAATAAATGTTTTAATTTGAAAAACAAAAAAAAACTTTTTAAATTATAATACAAAATTATTAATTTATTACAAATAAAAAAAGTAGAAAAAAAAAACAAATTAAACTTTCTCTCTATTAAAATGTACCTTTAAAACATAAAAACATCTTTAAAATTTTGTTAAGAAAATTACGAAAAAAAAGCAGAAAACAATTAACAAAACACCTAAAAAAACAAAACGAAATACTACTTCAACGAAAAGTATATCTTTAAGAAAAAATCTCATTATAAACATTTAAAAACGAATTTACATATTTAAACAGAAAAAAAACTTATTAATCTTATAATACGATGGCAGTATGCACCCTTTTGAATTATGCCATGCTTTTATGATTTACATAAATTGTGTTAAATTAAATTAATTTACAAAAAAAAAAAAAAAAAACGTTTTTAGTGTAAAAAAACGTGAAAATTTTTTTTATTGCAACGCTTGTCTCATGCAAAAATTTGTGGAATGTTTTGAAAAACCAAAAATTAATTTCAAAAAATTTAAAATGAACACTATGAATTCTCTTGCTTACTAATTGACCACAAACATTTTCTATTTTTTGTGATATTACAAAAAAAAAATTCTCTTCATTAAACAACAGTGTAAACATATGTTTTGTAGCAAAAAATGTGTTCTAAAAATCAAATGAGTTCGTTAATGGAGAAGTTGAATACGGTAAGTTTTCTCAGCAAAAAAAAAATTTATTGATAAGCAATAAGTTCTTAAAAGAAAAAACTAGGGACACCTTAGGTGCCCTTAGTACATTTCTTTCCCTTACTATTGCAGAGAAAAATTTCAGCTTAATTTACCAATACATAGAGTACTTATTGTACTGGTTTCTGCTTATTCTGCCTCATGTAATACTTGGACGTGCCGCACAAATTTAGCAGTCCTTACCCCTTATCCATCTACATTTCCTCCTTACTATTTCGCTTCTTATTAGCTCTTTGTTTATTGCTTTATGAACATCTTTATTTCTGATCTGTATGCTATCTGAGACAAAACTTCAGCATCTAAAATTACCTTTAAACGTCTATTGGCTGGTATGGTATCCAGTTTCGATATTTCATTTACTTACCATTTTGGTAACATTATTTTCCGAATTTCACTAACGACCACTTACTTTACTTTACATTACGGATTACTTTAATTCACAATATTTATTTCGCTCAAGATATTTCTTACCTACAGCATCAAGAACACAAATAGGCCCGCTGGACTGTGGTGCTTCTAATGGTTTCAATTGATCTCTCAAGAAACTTCCTACCTACAGTATTAAGAACGCCATAGACAGTGGTGCTCCCAATGGTTTCATGACTATGAGATCAGTACCAATTTCTGCTTCTTCCTCTTCTCATAAAATAAATCTTCTAACGAACTTTTGTTGAAAAGATTGTCGAATAGATTCGTTTTTGTCTGAAATACAATCTTCAGCACTTTGTTGTCTCCTCTTCAGGCACGTTAATAGGGGAAATGGAGATAAATTTCTTTGTGTGTCCGCATGAGAATTATCACCTAGAAAGCCACCCCACAGAGCTTCTTGTCTGATTAATTTCCGTTTGCTTAATGATGGTTTATAAATGCCTCTTTTCGTTGGATTGAAAGTCTGGGAATATGATTTTTAAATAAGAAAAATAGCAAAAATTGTTGAAATTTTATTATAAAAAGTGCTTTTTTATGTTGAATAAAATTTACAAATTCGATTTTTTTTGATGATGTTATGGCCTTATATGGATTCTTTGGCCTCCTTTTTTATACTAGTAGTTTAAGTAAAATAAGCTTAAAAATGTTAAAAACACTATATTAAAACAAAAATGCAACCATAATTAATATTGAAAATGTATTTCCTCAAGTAATTAATAAATTGAGTAATTAATAAACTCTGCTCCAATTAGTTTTCCTATCTTAAGACAGGTTTAATCTGTTGGTTATATAATGAATGATGTCATCAGTATTAAGCATTCAGCCTGTTCCCATGGCTATGTAACAGTCTAAAGAATGTAAAGAAAAAAATCTAGAATTTTTACTTGCAGCCACCACCAATGCCACCACAAATACCTGTCGTTTTTATTATTACTTCTGGTATAAATTTTTAATTGGCTTTCCAGCTCGTTCTAGCGGTGTTAATAGAATTTTTTTTTTCATTTTTGGTTTTTTAATTTATTAACTTTCAAAAGAAATAAATCAATATTTAAAACATGCAGCTTAACAATTTAAAATAACAACAAGAACAGCAACAGCAACAACACTTACAATACCAATCATTCCACTCCATTATGCAGGCAATTTAAAGTTGAACTCGAATCGTTTAATTGTAACCATTAACCTCCTCCATTTCCAACCAACTGAAACAAAACGAGAAGAGAAAAAATCAACAATAAAATGCAAACAAAAAAAAAACAAGAATATTATTATGCATTAAACAGCAACAAAGAAGAAAAAACAACAACAACAACAACAAACACTAGAAAACTTTTGCACGTTTTTGTTATATTTGTTGTTGGTAACACACTTAAAGACGAGTACAAATACGATACGAATACATACTAAGTAAGACTCATAATAATCGTAAACATTTTCGCTCAGCAGTTCAGCTCAGCACGATTGTTTATGGCAATTGCCGGTTTTTTCATGGTATAAGTGAGTGAATGTGTTGAGTATGTGTGAGTGTGTCTCTGCATGTATAGGAGAGTATTTTAATGTTAAACAAACAACTTGTAAGACCAGAATCTTTCAAATCCAGCGACTTATGTAACCTCATTTCCATACAAAAAATAAGAAAAAAAAATAAAAATAGAAATAGAAAAAAGAAGAAGAAAAAATAGACTCTATTTTCCAAAAAGATTTGACAGCACTTTACTCACACTGGGTTAAAAGAAGAAAAACAAATAACAAAAAAATAAAAAAATAAAAGAAAAACTCCTAGAAAAACATTGCCAGCCATAAAAGACAGGGAAATAGAGAGGAGGAGATAGTAAATCTTTATAGAGATATTGATTGAGCACTACAACATTTGTATGGGAAAGAAGGAGTCGTAAAAACAATTTTTAGTTTTTAGATAAAAAACAAAACAACAATTATTTTTATGTACGCAATTAAACGCAGATTTAAATTTATTAAGTATTAAAAATATTTATTTATTTATTAAGCGCCAAAACTTAATGAAAACTTAAAAGTGAGTACGCGTTTTGTTTAAACATTAAATGTGCCAAGTATTAAAAATAATTTATGGTTTATTTTTATGCTGGCAATCATTTGACAATTCAGAAAACTTGTAAAATATTGTAAAACTTGTAAATAGTTTTGCTATAAAATATTCGTTAGTAATCGTTAACAGCATTGCATTTTTTTTTAATTTTTTTAAATCGATTGTATTATCCTGTTTGTCTTTATTATCCTTTATTACTTAAGCTTCCATTTTCCAAATTTTTTTAATAAAAATCAATTTTCTCAATCGATTACTTGGCGAGCTAGGAATTTTTCTTTTATACAAATCATAGAAAAGAATTAAACACAAACGAATAATTGTTGGTTTTGTTTTAGTCGGATAAAAACCTGATTTAAATTTCATTAATATTTTTGTAAAGCAATGATCGTTAAATAAATAATTTTTTTTTATATTTTTGAATATAAATAAATTTGGCTAATCGATTAACCGGTTAGACATTTTCAGGAATTTTTTATACAAATTAAATTTGTTTCAAATTTTAAATTATTTTTTGTATTAAAAACAAAACATGTATTTGATAATCTAAATAATCAGTTAAATACGTGATTTTTAATTCAAATTGGATTAAAATTTTTTGCCAGCGAATAATCGTTAAACCAGTTAATGTGATAAATGATAGAAGGTTTTTTTTTTACAAAATTTGATTAATCGCGTAGTCAATTATCACAGCAATAAAACCACAGAATTTTAAAACAACAGAATAATCAGTAATCATTTAAGACGATGGTTTTTAAACCAATTTTAATAAACATTTTTGCAAAGAAATAATCGCCCGCCTAGCTAATCTAGTAATTAAACGAGCTTTTATTTTTCTATAAAATTAATTAAAATAATCGAATAATCGGTTACTTTTCGTTTCCTTATTTCCCATGATTTAATCGGTTATTCGGTTTTTCATTTTTCAATAGACAGTTAAAAAGCCTTGTCGCTAAACGTTCTAATTGTGTTTCTGTTTCTACTTTTAACCCGACTTAGAAAAAAGTTTCAAGACTTTTTGAATGAAATGAAATGCAAGGAGATAAATAAAACGGCATTTATTAGCAGTATGTGTGCGAATATATATTTGTGTGTGTGTGTTTGTAAGACAATACAAATGCATTGAAGCTTAAAAAGAGGTTGACTTGACTGCATTGATATTGGAAGTTTTATTTTTAAAAAGTTTTTTTCTTTTAATTTTTTTCCTTTTCAAAAATGCTGGCTGGTTGCTATTGATACTTTAGATGGTTAACTGGCTGGCTGGCTGTTTGGTTGGTTGTTGGATTGTTTGTTTGTACATGGAGTTGAGTACTAAATACTGGTTAAACTTGGTGGTTGGAGTTTAATTTTAGCATAACTTAACTATGGAACAGAAAAAAAATCATGCTACTTATACTTGTAATATAGAAGTCGAACATAACGACAGGTAGTTTAGTTCGACAGTCTGGCAGAGATTGGGGTTTTTTTTCTTTTTGCTTCTACTCTTTGTGAATGTATTTTTATAAGATTTCTTGTTATATTTATTACAACAATATGTTAATAAGGTTGCATAACTGTAGTTGTTATGTTATTAAATTGATAAGAATTTAATTTAATATAAAAAATATGACAACAATACTGGCAACAACACAATGCTTCAGCATAAACTAAACTGTTTTCATATACAAAGAAAAAAACACAGAAAAAAAGAAATTTATTAAAGTCTTCTTTAAACATTTTTTTTCGATGTGAAATTTATGGTTTGTTTACTTCATCGATTACCCATTACCCTTTAGTTTAGTTGTGATTTTTTTTTCTTCTTATCGTTTTGAGCACGGAACTTGTAGAGCTTTCTTTCACACGCCAATTAGTTATTCATTTAGCATACATTTTTGTAATAAAAGTAACAAAATTTCAGTACGTCAATGCATACCAGCAAAGCCACTCTTTTCACTTAAAAAAAATTAAAAACTTTCGAGTCAGTTTATTTGTATAGAAAATTAATCATAAAACATTCAATATTTATTTGTCACCCATTACTTTCTAATTTTTTTTTTTGTTTTTTTTTTCTTTTTTAATTGCGTTTATTTGGTTTTTGCTTAAATTTTTATTTTAATTTAACTGTTTAACGTTAAATATTAATCAAGTTATTAAAACTCCCTTTTAACTAATAAAAAGCCATATGCATGTGGAGTTTTTTATTAAAGTTTTGCTTAAGAAAATTTCGCTTTAAAAATTTTCCTCTAATAAAAAAAGTTTTACACTTTCAATGCAACTATTTTGTGTTTTTTTTTTTTTATGTGAAAGTGAAAATTTATATGCAATAATTCAATAAATACGATGACAATATTGCTAATAAAATGCAATAGCCATCCAGCCAATCAACCACAACATTTTTCTTTAATTTGAAATTTTTATTTTATTTTTAGTATGTATGTCAGTCAATGGATGTTTTTTAATGGTTTTTTAAATTCAATTTGTTTAAGAAACCAAGTTATCGTTATAAAAGATATCGTAAAAATAGATTGTGAAACATAAAAAAATCGTAATAAAAAAAGAAGGTGATGCTATAAATATTAATGCCACGCAATAATTATTAATGTTGCAATGTAAAATATTATAAAAATTAAATGAAGAAATAAAAATAAAACAATTAAAAATAATTTTTGTTTTGAGTATAGAATACAAGTTCGTTGCTTAAGTCTTTTGTTTTACACTAAAGAACTTAAATTCGATCCAAAGCCTTTGCAGACATGTGTTGTAAAAAAAAAGGTTTCTTGCTTAAGTCTTTTGTTTTGTAATGGAAATTGTTTTTAGTTTGAAAAAAAAACTTGTGATTGTTTTCTAAATACACTGGTCTTCAGGCCATTGCTAGTGATTATTACGGATATGTCGTTGGCGTAGGAATTATATTTAACAAGGACAGTTCAGAGTATGGAAGACAGTACACGCCTGGACGTCACACAGACACTCTAATTGCTCTCTACTTCAGGTTGTAATCAATCCATCTGCCCTCTTCTTGCAAACGCTATTTCCATGGCCATGATCGAAAAAACTTCTGCAGGATTACAGCTACGCTGAAAAACAAAAACTATCTGCAATGCATTGTGATATCCACAGGCTAACCTACCAGGAATAAATAAGCTCTACGACGAATACTACGAAAACAATAGTAATATCCGGAACAAATCCCTTTATTTCACTAGAGCACAATCCGCTATAAAAAACTTAACACAAATCTAGATAACAAAGCTGTGCTAAGTGACGTTTGCGTTTGGATAGGTCCTATCCAAATTATGGCCAGCGACCGCATTACGAACCAAGTGAGCAATGGAATGGAGGTTTTTGTCTCTATTGTTTATGCACATGATTCGGGGTCCTTTCAATATATCTTCTGGCAATTTAAATAAATTTGCGTGGCATTAAAGAATTATTACAACTTCTACAGAAGTTGTAGTGGGATATTCGAAAGCCCCGTTCTAAAGGCCAGAGTCGCATTATAAGTGCAATGGGGATCATAAAACGTACTCTGTTCTGCATATATCCATACTGTTCATGAAAGAAGAAACCGTAGTAGTAGTAAGGAGTTGTGTAGGCTTTTTAGACTTGAAGTCACTATTCAAGCTGCAGGTCAGACATCTTCAACAAATCGAAAAATTGCCATAAAAAATTTGACTTTAGGTCCCGCCGCTCATGTACAAAATTAACTCACACCGTATAAGTGGTGTGAGAAGTTAGGCCGGAATTCTGACTGAAGAATTGTAATGACCAATTATGCATATTTACATATGTATGTACATATACGTAATGTATGTATGTATATGTATTTTACATGCTAATAACTCATGGAATTGCTTAAATTTTCTAGCATCATTGCAATTCAACTTCTAGTTAAATTCGCGTTAAAAAGTCTTATTTTTTTTTTGTTGCCTTTTAAGTAAAAAAAGGCAAAATTTTCCACTTGATTTTTTTCTTCATATTATTTCTTCAATTTTGATTGTTTTTGTAGGCTGTTAAATTAATGAACTTGCCAAACTTCCAAGCACTTTACATGCAACACCACAACTAAGCAAAAAAAAAAAACAACCCACTTTTATAACCCACAAAACAAAATGAAGGTGGATTTGTTGGCTGTTTTTCTCTGGTGGGTTTTATAATAAATACGACATTAATTTTAAAGAAGAAAAAAACCAACAGAAAACAAACAACAACTCAGACCCAAGCCTTTTGCTGTAAAGCAACAATAAATTAAAGCTGGTGTTCATACACTTGTTATGATTTTTATTTAATTTTGTATATTGTTTATGAAAGAAAAGAAAAGAAAATAAAAACTCCATACGGATATTGCACAACCAATTTTGCCAAAGTAACAATTTACTTTCATACCAAAAACAAAATACGATAAAAAAAAGAAACAATTTTCGTTTAAATAACAATATTTATGGGCATATGTACGTATGTAAGTACGATAAACTAAAGTAAAGTTTATTTTAAAGTAAAATTATGTTCGTTTTACTTTTACAACAGAATGCAAGGTCATGTTTTTTTTTTATTTTTCTATGCATTTTCATTTCAATTAGCCCCACAGCATTTCTATTGTCGGTTTGGCTGCCTGATTGTTAGAATGTGAATTTCTTTGGATACATTTTAATCAATATTTTCCAAAAAAACAACGCCGCGGCTTCAGTACTTTGTAATTATCTTCTAGAAAAGTAGAAGTTCTGTTTAATAATGAACAATAAACAGCACATAGTACATCTTCTCTAAGAGATCGTTAAAATAAATTACTTTTCCAAACTGTTTACAACGGACGTTAATCATAATCCCGGCTTTAAAAAACTTTTTAAGCTCTTTATTATTATTTTCTTTCTTTTCTCTTTTTCTCTTTCATTTTGACCAGCTTTTGCACAAACAAAACATAAATGTAAAGGCTTTTCTCTGCTACTCAAGTATGTGTATCATAAAAACAGTTAAAGCTGTGTTTAAAGTTAAAAACTTCAAATCATTTTATAGGCTTATAACAAGCCAAACCAAACCAACGCAACGGTCTCTATAGCAGTCAAGTCATCAAAACTAACCATAATTTATGCCTTAAGTTTTGGTTGTAAAACAGTTAAACGGCTTAAAAGAAGATTCTATCACTAGAATAATAATAATAATAATAATAATAACGATGATGGCCAAGCAAGAAAGAAAGAAAGAAATTTTTATTAACCCTTTGGCAAACTTTATAATTTTCTTTTTTATTATTTAAAAATAATTAATCAAATAAAGTTTGTTGTTTAAGTCTTTTGTTATGTAGGACATAAAATTTTCACTTTTTCCCTTTTGTTTTCTTGAAAAAAAAAAACTTTAAAATTCAACAGACTTTCGTTGTATTAAGTAGTTGTCTGTCTACACTTTCTTTGAATCGCTTTCAATTCAAATGTAAAATTCATCCTTTTTTATGGTTGCAAGACATGGAACACTTCACCCAGGCTGTGATCAGCATCGCCATTAGAAATTATTAAAGATATCAGAAAGCATTGGAGAATTTGGATCCAACTCTCTTTGAAATGGTGAAGTAGTCTGAAGAGATTCTTGCCAAAGTGTATGATAATGCAAGACTTGATGGTTACCTAGTCGCTAATAAATTAGCAAAGACACCAGGGTGCTTGTCACGGATACTAATCAGCATATGGACTAGAGGACCTGTCTGAGCTATAATACCACAGATTTAGTCCATTTCTGATCATAATGTTTACCTAACAGTATTCACGGAAGCCAAATAAATTATAGAGGATGGAGCAATTTCTCATCACCACATTGTTGTCGAGAAGACAAGGGCGATAAGATTAATTGAAGAAGACTAGAACGAGCAGATAAGATTTGTTGGATATTAAAAGGAACATAATGGCACCTACAAATTGCTTCAATAGCTCAATCTTTAAGAATATTTTTCTTTTATAAAAATGCAACTTTCTTTTGGCTTTAGGGGAAGAATCTTAAAAACGATTCAGGTTTTTAGGTTTTCTACTTTCAGTTTTGATTTTTATCTCATTCGTAAACATTCTTTCATTTATTTTTGTTAAAACAATTTACAAAATGTGTCAGAATTATTAATAATTAAAGCCATTAAAAACTTATGTTTAATATTAGTTAATAAATTAAATTCTAATTGCTAATTTTAAAGGGTTAAAGCATTTAGAAAAAATTATAGCTCTCTCAGTCGCTTATTAAAACAAGATATGCAATGAAAACAAACAAAAAAAATAATTGTGGTAATTCTTAAGCTAATAGAATTTAAAAATTAAATTGAATGAATGTTAGAGTATTAAAGGCTTATAGAGTTTTAAAGTTGTAGTAAACATTTAATTACGAAAAAGCATAACAATTTAGATTTTCAATTTGAAAGCAATTCAGTTTAAATTAAATTCTGGTTGCTGTGGTGCATGATATTTAAAAGATTTCAGGTTTCCTGCTTAAGTCTGTTGTTTAATCAAACGTCAGCGTTATTGTTAGGAATTTTAATAAAAAATTTAAATTAATAAACAATTATAGCTTCAGATTGAATTTGATTAAATCATCAGCACACAATTTTCTTTAAAAGTTCTTATACAATGCTTTTGAATACACCGTTAAGAAGCATACAAAAAAATATCATCGATTTCTAGGTTATATCTTTAAACATATGAGATTCAAACACTAAGAAATTATTGAGTTTAAGTTTGTTTCTTTTATTGTGTATTATAGTTTTCTTAGAGTCTTTATTTTCTTTTCTATGGATTTTGTAACTCATTTTTCACTTCCTATTCATAGATTTTGACGTATGTACATACATACGAGTATTTACGTGTTATACGTGTAACGTCATTTGAGTATTTCTATTATTATTAGCGCATATACATATAAACATAATAATTGTGTAGCGGTCTTAAGTCATTTGTTTTTATTTCTTTATTATAACGGAAGCAAATTACAACAATAACTACATTAATAGTAATAAAATATGTGTCAATATGTTGTCATTACAATGAATAATTATTTTTTACAATAAAAAAACAACAAACAAAACAAAACTTAAAAGAAATTTTCTAATAGAAATTTTATAAAATGCCACTTCTATATATAGCCAGTCAAAGCAGGCAATCAATCAGTTAGGCCTATTGTACAAGGTCTCTTAAGTTTCTTTTTCAATTGAATTAATTTGGAAATATTCGTTTTCAATTTTTCATTAATAGAGAGGTGCCAGACATAAAGGTTGTAGTTTAATTTCATTCGAAAGTCGTATAAAATTAATTAAAATCCTCACAAAGTTCTGTGAACATCCAATTGTTGTTACTTCTGACCGTTATAATCATGGAAATTAGTTTGTAAAATCAAATTGAAGTCGTTTTGTTAAGTATAAGGCAAACAAATGCCATATTCATGCCACAGTCCGTATTGAAATCAGAAGACACTGTAAGAAGAACCATAGGCAGGTAGAAAGGTAGGGAGAAGTGACTGTCATAAAAAATGGAAAGATACCCGTGAGTTAGTGTGGCTTATTGTGATTCACGTTGAATATTGAAACCATTCAAGCCGGTGAGCTCCATCTCCGGCTCTCTCCGACAAATCAGTGAGTTTAAATTGTATGATAGAAGTCCTGGTATTTTGTTCTCCAGCAACATATCACTGAACATGTACTTCTTCTGCACTCTCATAAAAACGCAGAATGCATTTTTCTGTAATAAATCGAAAAACAACGCTAATCGTGACTCTTTGAGGTTTGACCTCAATTTCTGACATATAAAGGGTCCGGCAAATAACTTTTTTTTAAATGCTTAGAAAAACACTACTGAATATTTTCTCAAATTTCTTTTTTTTGTTTGAAAGTACAATCCTTCCGGTTAATAATGGAAAATAATTTCATTCAAATAGCTGCCTCGGCTGGTCATGCAGTAGCCTACACGATCGGTCCAATTTTTAAGCACATTATCGATTGTGTGCAGCTGTATTTCGCCAATGGCTTCACGAATATTGTCCTTTAAAGCGTCAATTGTCTCCGGCTTGTCGGCGTAACACTTATCTTTGACGGCACCCCACAAATAATAGTCCAACGGTGTCAAATCGCAGCTCCGAGGTGGCCAAACGACATCAGCTCTGCGGCTGATAATGCGATCTTCAAAAACAGGGCGCAAAACATCGAGTGTAGCTTCGGCTGTGTGGCACGTAGCCACACGTCCTGTTGAAACCAAATGTTGCCAATATCCTCCTCTTCAATTTTTGTGAACAAAAATTCGTTCAACATTGACTGTAACGCCATTCCTTGCTCATTTTCGAAGAAAAATGGCCCAATTATGCCTCTGGACCAAAATCTGCACCAAACAGTGACTCGTTTTGGGTACGTCGGCTTTTCAATGTATGCGTGCGGGTTTTCTGTGCCCCAAATGCGACAATTTTGCTTGTTTACATACCCGCCAAGATCAAAATGTTCTTCATCTGAAAAGATGATTTTTTTTTTTTTTTGCCAAAATCGGCATCTTCTGGTGTAGGCTATTGCATGGCCAGCCGAGGCAGCCATTTGAATGAAATTATTTTCCATTATTAACCGGAAGGATTGTACTTTCAAATAAAAAAAAAAAGAAATTTGAGAAAATATTCAGTAGTTTTTTTTTAAAGCATTTTCAAAAAAAAAGTTATTTGGCGGACCCTTTATTTTAATCTCAAAGATTTAGAAGTTCAATTTCCATACATAATAGAGCTGTAAAGCTCCTCTAGAAAGACTTCTGAGATTATCTACTTGCCATGAAAAACCTGCTCATTTCGGATGCGATTTTAAACAGTAGGTTGCGTCATTTATATTTAAAATTAATGCATCGCGAGTTGTAAGAGAAGCTAGGTCATAATCCTATGCAGAGAATTATTAAATTTCTGCTATAAATGAGTATTTTGAAATGAATTTTGAATTTAAGGAAACCTGTTGTTTTCGTAAATATCTCATATATGTATGAATAAGTATGGCAAATTGTTAAAACTTTTTATTTCTATACACATGGCTATTTGGCTTAAATAAGTGTTAAATTTATTAACATATTTACATTATTAAGCAATTTGTTAAATTAATAGAACGTGAAATTAAGAGAAAAAAAGTGCAATGAATTGTAAACATTGAAGAAATTTTATTAAAATTTATAATCCAAGCCAGACATTGGTTTATGCAAATTAATATTTAAAAATTAATAATTAAAAACCGAAAACAAAAAAAACAAAATGAAATGAAATGAAAGAGAAAATTGTGAAGAAATATTTTTAAGATTATAATTTATGGTTTACAAAAACTCAAAATTTCTAATTTTCTTCCAATAAAACAAAAAACTTGTTTTTACGGTTACACTAAACCATATTTTGAAAAATATTTTAAAAATGTCTGCTTTTTTTTTAAATTTTTTTTCCAATTTTTAAATATACAGCAACGAAATGAAAACTTACCCTATATTTTCAAACGCCTGCCTCTAAGTAAAAGTCTTTTACATTTTTTTTTTTTTTTTTTTTTTTTTTGAAAAAACCTTCCGCTTCCTGCTTAGACCACATTATGCTGTACAACCCCATGCTGCAGATTTGAAAAAGAAAGACAACTGAAAGGAGAAAAAAATAAATTTAAATAAATTGAAAAAAAGAAAAATTAAAAATTCATAGAGAGTCAGAGTCATAAAATCAAATATGCAAAATTGTTTTAAAAGAAAACGAGTTTAATTTATCAGCCATAGTCGTCGTATATAGTCAGTCAGTCAGTCGCATATATAAATATTTAATAACAGCAGTTTTTATTTTTTTATGGTTCATTCAAAACTAAAATTGCATAATTTTTAAAACAAAAAAAAATAATTTTTCCCAAAAAAAAAATTAAATTAATTAATTAAGCTATTAAATGATGATGGAACCTTGGCAAATTAAATGCTTTCAATAAAGAATCATCTGGGCTAAGGTTATATTAAAGTTTTTGCTTAAATCTTTGATTTTTGCCTGTTTAAACATTTTATTTGGTGACACGGAATCAAACTCATTAAGAACAATTTAAATTAATTTAAACTATTAAAAGGCGTTTATAAAAATCGAAGGCTTTATTTATACAAGAAGACTTTCAAAACTTAAATGTTTTGATTCTTAAAAGATTTCTTTTAAAATATTCATGAGTTCTTGCATATTTATGCAGTGTTGGTCTTCTAATTTACAGACTGTCCAAAATGTATGTCCGTATTTATCACTTCTTGGTTATATTATTCAGTTTTATGCTAATATTGAACATTCTTCTTATATTATGCCAAGTGGAAGTTATTTCCTTTAATGTAGAGTGTCTGCAAATGAATTTGGTCCTCTTGGCTTTCTTCCTTCCTTGTGCACTGTAAATTGTAATTAGCGTCTGTGGATAAGATAGCGATAGGTTCGAATTTTAGCCTTATATGGGATTCTGGACATAAGAGCACTTAGGATAACAACAAAGCTAAAAATTTTACTGAATTTTCTATGATATTTTCGATTTTTAAACATTTTTTGAGATTTTTAAATATTTTAGTTTTTTTAAAAGTTTTGAGATTTCTAGGGAGAAATGCTGCTGTTAATTATGTTTACTTTCAAGAGATTTGATTTCTGAATTAAAAATTTAAACATTTTTACACATTTTTCCTCTTTATTTTTTAATTAACGAAATTCATTTGAAAAAAGCTAATCATTAGCATAATGAGGCCATAAAATAAAAATTAAAGACAAATAAAAAAATGCGTTAAAAATAAACGTTGGCTAGACAATAGCATATAAAATTCATTAAACAAAAAAACAAAAACAAAAATAAAAACTTGGCTTACATGTGACTTTAACTGCCGCCAAACATTTACTTTAATTTGAAGAAAAAAAATTATACACTGACTTACTTTTGTTAAATGCCAAAACAAAAAAAAAACAAGCATAAAAAATTAATATTGATTAGTAGAAAAAAAAATAATTAAAACTCCGTTATTGTTTACCGACCGTTAAGCAAATAACAATCACGGTGGTCATTACAGAAAAAATATAAAATAAAATAAAATTTAATGGAAAAATTTTATTTTAAATTTTATTCTTAAGCTCT
The DNA here is from genome assembly GCA_936449025.2 of Sarcophaga subvicina. Lineage (NCBI taxonomy): Eukaryota > Metazoa > Arthropoda > Insecta > Diptera > Sarcophagidae > Sarcophaga > Sarcophaga subvicina. Next base: position 1,314,779 of record OW388080.2, on the reverse strand, counting down.
TTTTGTTTTTAAATTCTGTTTTGTTTATAAGTTTTCTGTTTTCGTTTTCAATGTTACATATTATTTTACTTTTTTCTTTTTAATTCTTTATTCAAAAATCAAACTTACAAGACCATTCTAAGAAGAAAAAAAATATTTACAATTGGCCACAACCTCTTTTTGAGTTCATTGTCTCTTAGAGTTCAAAATGTAAAGCAATTGAAAACGTTCAACTACAATAAAAGCGACAAGGTAGCTCGGCTACAAGGCAACTAAACAATATTTTTATTTTGTTTTTTTTAATACATTTTTTAACGTTGATAAGTAAAAATCAATAAAATGTAAGAACATATTGAAAACGTAAATACTATTCAAATTCTTTTGATACTTTGAATATATTTTTTAAAAAAAAAGTACTTTAAAAGTACCTCTTAATTTCTACTTCATAACACTACTATTTTAATTTCTAATTTTCCATCTTTATTTGATTCCTGTGCTTGATTGCTTTAGCACCTATTTTTTTTAATTGGTCATTACAACCCTTCAGTCAGGATTACGACCTAGTTTCTCACACCACTTTTGTTGTGTGTGTTAATTTTATACATGAATGGCGGGGACCTACAGTTTAAAGTCGACTCCGAGCGACAGATTTTTGAGAAACTTTTCATGGCAATTTTATTTACTCTCAGAGTTTTTGCCAGAAATCTGATGAGAAGAAGTCGCCGAAGAAATACTTTTCGTTTTTTATTTTGATGTCTGGCCTGGGGCTCGAACCCTGGCTTTTCGTCTAACAAGCCAACACACTACCTACTAGACCACGGCGACTGCACCTATTACACTTGCAAACTTTACCTGCAAACTTTCAGAAACTTTTGTACTCCGAAAGTACTTTTGTAAGTACATACTTTGTGTACTTTTTTAAGTACTTTGTAGATTATATTTTTATTGATTTGAATTTATTTTTCCCATGAAAATGTTTTGTTGTTTGTTGCTTTCTTTCCAATAAAGTAAAATTGTTTAATTATTTTCGTCTCTTTTAATAAATTTTTGTACCATTTTGAGGCAATGTTGTTTTAGAGTGAAAGAGTCGTGGGGGGGGGGGTAGAGTATGTACCACATACTTATTACATAAATTTTAAATGGAATTTTGTTGATAATAAATTTAATCCTTAAATGACAAGGCCTATCAATGACGAGTTGTTAAATATGAGTGTATCACTTACATTACAGCACATACAGTACGTAACCGGTATAATCGATCATTAATACGCGTAATCAATTGGCTTTTAATTGTTTGGTAAAGCTTGGCTTGCTTTTTTTCGTAAGCATTTATGGATGGTTTATTTGTCATTTAACCAAAAAAAAAGTCTGTTAATTTTTTATTTCATACTAAAAAGAAGTTGTCATGTGACATACATTTCTTTTTTGGTTGTTAAAAAAAAATTTTTTTTTGCAAATCATTTGTACGTAATGCATACATGAAATTTTTTAAAGTCTTTATAAATTATTATGATTAATAGTATTATTAAATATATTTTACAATTTTTATTAAGAGAAAAAATAAGCGTATTAAATAACTAGCTACTGTTTTTCTTTTTGTAATTTTAGCAACTTGTAAAATTAGTTTTTTTGTGGGTTTTCCATATTAAATATTAAAACCACAATATAAACAAGATTTTTTTAAACAAAATATTCTTTAGTTTGTATCATTTTCAGTTAAAATTCTTGTTTTTTTTTTAAATATTTTTTTCTAAATTTCAATTGCACAATCAAAACCTCTAGAAACCAGCTAATATTACACATTCTCATATGGCTTACAAGCCATGGATTATAGTTTGTCACTTTAATATGAATAAACCATTAAATAAAATAATTAATTTCATTTTCACAAAATATTGGCAATAAAAACAAGAAGAAAAAAATACTGCAGTTAGACATTCATATTTTTAAACTCAAGGTTAATTAGTTACACTGATACCGTTAGTATCCAGTTTTTCTCAATTTTTTCACATTTTTTAAACTATCATTTGCATTTTTTTTTTTAATTTCAATTGATTTTCAGCTAAAATCATAACAGGGTTAATGAAATGTGACAACTTGTTTGCAATTGAAAATGATTTCAAAATTAATGTTTAAAACAATTTGAAAAGGATGTATAAATTTGGTTTATATTCGCGAATTAAAAGTAAAACCTGTAAAAAACATAGACCACATAGTATTTTTAAATAAATTATGCTGTTAAATAATAGCCAATAAATTTAATTGAATTAAAAGCAAATTAATTGAACCACTTAAACATCATTTATATTTTTATAAATTTATAAAAAAAATGTAATTAAATTTAAAAAAACACTTTGTTATGATTTCTTTAAATTCATATTTTTCGTTATTTTAATCCCCAGCTAAATACAATGTTAAAATATTTTTTTCCTCATAATTTTTATTAATGACTCTTTCAACGTCTTTAAACAACACCTTATTATAAATTATAAGTATAAAAATTTTATATATATTTTTAATACATTAATAATTATAAAACAACAAAATATTTATACTTTCAAAATCATTTATTTACCCAAGTGTATGTGTGACAGGCCCATATGAAAAATAAAAGTTATAAAAAAATGTTGATAAGCTTTAGAAATAAACTACAAAACTTTTTTTGAGAAAAACCGCTTAAGTTTATTTTGAAAAAATACAAAATCTTTCATTGAATACTGCAATAATTTAGATGAGTACAAACATATCTGAAGAATCAATTCAATTACCCAAACTAATATAAAAACTGTAAGTATAGGGGAGTACGCCATTCAAGAGATTGTTCTATTATAATTCGTTGAGTATTGGTTTGGTTAGTCTCGTAATTACCTTTTCAGAATAATGTCAAAGATAAACCCAATAAACTACAAAAAAAATTAATGACGAATCTATGACCCCTTCTTGCCCACAATTATGTCAATACTTGGCACGTTTAAATAAAAATAAATACTGTAATTAAATTAATAGTTATGTAAGAAAAATATTTAAAAAACTTAACAAACTTTGAACAGTTTATTACATTATTTTAATATATTTACTGAATTCGTTTATTTAAAGAATTTTATTGAATTGAATTATTTCAATGCCCCTCCCCATAATTGTTACTTGATTCTATAGCTATCAAGGCTTTAATTTCATTAATTAATAATAATTAATAAAAATTAATTATAAGACACTAATGTAATGACTTTATTTACACTAAACTTTAACAGACTTAGACCAGTTTACCTTTCGAAACGGCTTTTATGGTGTGTATAATTTTCAAGTTTAAATAAAAATTTTTCTTTTGTTGATTTAAACGATACAAGAGAATCAGCTAAAAAAAATTAAACACATACTGGGTATATAATTAAAATTCAGTTAAATGAAAACCTTTTAAATTAAGAGATCTAATTGGAAAATTAACGGTTAACACAATAACGGTGAAACATAATCAAAAAAAAAGAAAAAAATCAAAATATTTACAAATAAAAACGTGCATGAGAGTAACAGAAAAATAAAATGGTACTGAAATAACTATTTTCAAATCTATTTTGATTATTATTATTACTTTGTCCTTTAATCTTGGCGAACACTGTAATTTTTCCTTTTGCTGGCTTTTTTTTTTTTGGTGGTGAACAAGTTCATTAATGTTTTTGACCATTATGGTTACAGAAAACAAAAAAATTTCATACAATTTGTTCACTTCATGTCACGATTGTTTTGATACAAGTTTTTCAATGACTTGTCTTGACCCTCATCATCAATACGAATTTAATTTTTTTTTTATATTTTTGTATTTAAAAAGTGGAAAATGCCATCAACTATTGGGTATTCAAAAATTTATTTGTTTTTTTCTGATTTTCTTTAATAAAATTTAGTAAAAAAAAATAACATAAAAATCCAAAAAAAAAATACATTTTAAAACAAAAAAACAAACAAATAAATATTTAGTGTGAGTGAGTGTTTTTTTTTTCTCCATAAACTTGAATTTAGAAACAAAAATTGATAACGTTTTTAAATGTTACAGACGAAGATTTTAATGCCACACTTGGTTTAACAATTACATTTCGAACGAATAACTCTTGCAGCCAGCGAGTGAGACAGTGTTTGTGGTTGTCAAAAAAATTTCATTTCATGTGGCCACTGAAAGTGACTGAATTTATAAAAGGATTTGCAAAAAAGAAAATTTACGAAACATTTAATAAAAACTTTAATTAAAATAACTAATGAAACAATTGTCATTCAGTAATTAAAATTTTCAATTAATATTAATGGAAATGGAAACTTTATCAGTTTTATCTTAAAAAAACCAATTGAATATTTAATTAAATTCATAAGCAAAGCAATTAAACATTTAAATGATACAAATAACCACAATAACTTGTCAAAACTGCTAAACTGTTATATTCTCTTATTAAATATGTGTTTAAAGGATTCGATTTCTTTTTTTTGCAATTAAAAGCACATGATTAAGTTATAAAATACAGTGTCGCAATAATAATCAGGAAGATATCTCCCTCTAACGACAAGCAGCCACAGAGTTATGACATGGGAAGGAACTAAGTGGCTGTCTGACTGATATCGATTATGCAGGCAACGCCTTATGCCTCCCCATAGTTAGGCAGTGCTATATGTATATATACTCACATTTGCACCATATATACCCAAAGAAAACTGGTATAAAACTGTCATGCATTAAACCGTACCTCGAACTCGAACTTATGATTTTTTAGCCGCGTATAAAAGACGATGAAAGTGTTTATTAGTAACAGTAAAGAGCATCCATCATACATATATTTTTTTATTAAACCACCATCTCAATGAGGCTTGTGTGTCATTGTTTAATTGAAACTGCAGCGTAATGTATTGTAGTGGTACTCCTTTATCTCATACTTTTACATAGTATTTGCCCCTTTTATAGGACTTATCTGTTGATAACCGATTCCTTAGCGAATCGCATAATGCATTTCATAGATAATTTATTCTTTATCCGCAAAAGGAGTACGCTCTGTAGTCCCTGATGTTCCCTACTTACTTACTTTAAGATTTTCGAGAAACTTTTTCATGGCAATTTATTTATTCTCAAAGTTTTTTCCAGAAAACTAGCTTGTAAAAGTCGCCGAAGAAATATTTCTTTTATGTTTCATATTATTACATGTCTGGAATGGGGCTTGTACCACGGCGTCACATCTAATAAGCCAACACACTAGCTACTATGAACACAGCGACTTCCTTTCCAATATAAATACAATGATCCTGACTTATTTTAGTTCCAGTATAATGGCCTGCCTGTTTAGAGCCATGGAATAAATGTTCATATGCACTATTTTCTCTTTTCCCTCTCACAGAACATATTTTCCTAATTTCATTATCCTATAAGTAGGTGACATCCCCTTACTGTTGTTGGTGTAGAATATAAAACAAAAATCCATAAATCTAAATATTTACATCAATTAACTAACTGCCCATGTGGGATAAAATATTTAAATTTTCTTTTATAGAAAAATATAAAAAAAGATTTTAAAAATACTTCTGGCGGAAGAGAAAATATGATTTTAACCTTTTTTTATGGCTAAAAAAAAACGTTTATTGACTTGGCCATAGTGCGGTGAAAATTTTAAAATTTTGAATCAATAAAACATGTGTGCATCTTAATTTTACAATTAGTTTTTCTTGTTTTTTTGGTTTTTTGTTTTCATTGTTTTTTTTTTTACATTTTTAAATCATATTTTCTGTTTTTATTTTATTTTTTTCCTTTGATAATATCATTGATATTATTGTTATTGTTGTTGTTGTTATAATAGCCAAGCCATGTGGTTGTTGTTAAACATTTGTAATTTATTTAAATTCAATTTTTATTTTAATTTCACTTTCATTTTCAAGCTGAAAGCAATAAAAACATAACGAACCAACGACGACGTCATAAGAGCCTAAACGAACGAAACACACTCTCAAAACACAAGATCTTTTATGGCGTTATATGGAGTCATTCATTCACTTATTCAATCGTTCAATCATTTGTTCATTCAATACATACACACATATGTATTTACTACACATAACACCATCATCCGGTCACTACTTTACATCACCTAGCGAGCGAGCCACAGCCAAATATCAGTTATTTTTCATATGTTAGTTGTTGGTTGGTTGGTTGTTGTTATTTTTCTTTCTTTTCCACTTTTTCGAACAATTTAAAATATATTTGAACTGACGTCCCCGGCCAAAGTCACCGTTAACGTCATCGTCACAGTCATCTACTGTATGTTTGTATGTATGTATGAAGCATAAGGCCTGTGTAAAATAGAGATACAACGTCGCTTTATCATCATGTAGTAGTCATTAGTTTTGGTGTAAAAGATGTTTTTGGTTGCTGTTTTTTTTAAATTTTTTTAAATTTTATTATATTATTTTGTATGTTTTTATTTTATTTTATTTTATTTTTTTAAGTTTAGATATTGTATTTGAGTGGTTTTAAGGCTTTAGCCTGGCATAGTCTTTATGATTTTTGATAATGAAAGAAAGTGAAAACTACTCTTTCTATAACTTTTTTATTTTTTTGGAAATGGAAATTTATGGCGGTCTTTTTAACCTCATGAATATGTATGAAATAAATTTAAACATGCCTCATGCCAACCAATACCTATAAAAAGTGACCAAGAAATATTATGTTCAGCTATCCCCCTCCCCCCATTTGTCATTACAGGTTAGAGGCTAAGGTCAGTTTAGAAATCAATGCGCACAATAAATAAATAAATAAGACCCTATGAAAGCAATTTCTTACATATTTGTGTTACCTACAGTTGCCAATTAATTAAAATTGTTGTATGCAATAATGCTTTTTTTATCAAATTTATTTAACTTTTAACCTTTTTTTGCTGTTTTTTCTCTTATTTTCTTCTTTTTATAAAATATCTTTCTCTTAATGGTTTTCAAAACAAATAAAACGCCTTAAGGGTTTTAACACAAAATTTAACACGTTTTTGCAATACACAATAAACAACGCTCCCTCACTCCCTGTTGCAAAAATAAAAAAGACACTGACTTTCATGATTTCAAATCATTTTTTTTTTTTTTGTAAATTTTTAACCTGTTGAATCAACAGTTTCATTGCTTGCCTCAAATCAGTATCATTATGAAGGCGTTTCACTTTCGATTTCAGTCAGTTTATGTTTTAAAAAAATAAATAAAAAGTATTAAAATTGTGCACTCAAAGCTGTCATTGCCGTATAAACGCTGGGTGTATTTTTTTACAATTTAAATATTTTTTGTTTGTGTTTAATTTACCTGTGATGAAAGCTTAATTAAATATTTATCTGGTTTTAATTTGTAAATAAATTTTTTGTTTTAACAATTATTGTTTTAAACTTAACATTGTAATGAAGACGCCATCCATTCTCCATGGGTTTGAATAATTTTTATGCTTTTGGTATTGATAGTCACTACTCTCGAGGTATTTAAAATTTTTTAATGATTGCAGTAAATGGGTTGTCGTAGATGGGATCCCATCAATTGGGTTCTTCTTGCCTTTGACTTCTAATCCGAAGCTTCCGACTCGCATTCGGCTTACATGTATTTTTCAAATGGAACATTCTTCTTTTAGAACATGCAATCAATAGCTGTGAGGTTAGGTTATAGGTAAGGCAAGGTAGATGAAAGGAAGAATTCCTACTTAGACCAGAAATTAGATCCTTTGTGATACCACAATTAATTCTGTTCGAGAATCAAACATTAACTATAGAAAACCATCTCGAATTCAAGTTGCTATTGCTATGAGAGAGATCAGGCAAAGATGTCGGAAAGTTAATTAATTGATTTTTAGATTGCCTGGCAACTATTTTATTAATATTTTTGTATTAAAAATTACTTATACATTCTCCTACTCTTCTTTGTTTAGTTTAGTCCCATGTCATTTGCATTTCATTTTATCTTTATTATCTATTTATGTTTTCTTTTTTTATCTTTACAACTGTCTAAAGTACGATGATGATAGATTAGATAAAAGCTTTTATCATTAACAAAAATAATATTTTATTAAATAAATAAACGTAATATTTTAGCAAATTAATTCTATATTCTACAGAAGACAACAATATGTCAAAAAAAAATTATCAAGAAAAGTGGGAGTTTAATAGGAAAAACAAAATGAAAAATTTGAACCAAACTTGGTTAAAGCGAAATATGATGGCCTTATTTCTATCCAGAGTAAAAACATTGTGTTGCTTAAAGTAAACAAATGGTAAAAGTAGTTACCAGAAGAGGAATCCATATTTCACCTTAATATGGGAATATAAAAATCTTTAAAATTATAACACAAAATCTCCTTTCCTTTATTAAAGTAACCTTGAATTGTTTAAAATTCATTTTGCATTATTCTAAGTGTTCTAACTGTGTTTTCTTTCTATTCATTTATTTGTAAATGTATGTGTTCACTTGTGTTTTGTTGAAACATAATCATTTCAGTTTAATTTCATAACAAGTTGGTATTTTGCAATAATTTTCTGATAAATATGTATGACTTAATAAACTGAGAATGCGGAACTATTGTCACTAGAAAATGTTTTAAAGTACTGTTCTTAACAAAACAAAAAAAAATAATAATAAATGCAGACAATTAAACCATTTAAAAAAGACAAATAAAAATACATACTTAGGTACATCACAATAAACTACAATACCAAAAACTATACTAATAACAGTAATCATAATAAATCAAAACAATGAATTTAACATAGAGACAGAGAGAGAGAGACAGAGAGAGAACAAAACAAAAACAGAGTAAATTATAACAGATTAGAAATAAGCATGGTATTATTATTATTTACTTTAATTAAGTTGTTGTTATTGTTGTTCTTATTCTTTGCAAAGAAAAAAACATGATTGAGCACGCAGTATAAAACCGATACAAATAATAAGTAAAAAATAAACACACACACACACACACACACACATTAAATATAAGGTATGGGTGAATAACAGTTGATGTTTTTAATTGTTGTGAAAATAAAATAAAAAAAACAACACAGCAACACCATACCCCAACAGCAATAAAAACAAACACTTTATGACAGTTTAACGTTTTCTTTAATGTTATTTTTTTTAATTGCCTAAAGTATAACAAAGTATTTTACGTATGAAGTTATACTCTAGACGTACATCATACATACATATTTTTCTATTTTCAATGTGTGGTATTTTTCTTAAAGCCTAGATCAAGGTGAACATTTAAATGGAAATGATGTTAAAGAGTAAATAAATTAAACACCGGCTAGAAATAGTTTAGAAATATTATAGATTTCAATGTTACGGTAATAAATACTCACAATATTATTAACTCTTAAACTCAGTGTTGTAAGCGGTTAACAATTAACTACACTATACATTGAGAGTAAGCAGATATATGATAAGAGCCCATATGTTTATGCTGTTTTAACGCTTGTTTGATAAATTGTTTTATATTTTTAATTCTTTTTTTAATATTTTATTTAATTATTATCGGGTTCATATTTTGTGTATGAACCAGACCTCTTTAAAAACTTGACCTTTATTTAAAGAATTAAACAAAAATTAATCGCGTATTATTTAGAACCCCCATCATAAATTGTTATAGAATAACAACATAAAAGAAAACAATTGTGAAATGTTAACTGCTTCAATATACAAAATTATGTTATTGGTTCAGTATAAAATTACTTCCGGCTTGTTTTAAAGCAAAACAATTAAATTAACAAAAAAAATGAAAACGGTTTAACCTTGAAATTGAAAACGAATTGTTAAAATTTATTCTTAAAGTTTAAAGATATTTCTTAATACAAATACCATAAATCATGACAAATTAGTAAAGCAATATACAGTATTTATGTACATATTTCATTAATATTTTAAGAAATAATTTTATTTATTTTTGATTTTCTCTTTATTAATTTCGTTTACTTTTTTCTTCTGTCTCTTTACAGGTATGTTTTTGCTCAATTTGCAGTGTACAGTGCTAGCAGTCGTAATGTTCTGGTAAAATATCATTTAAAGTTCGTTTTTCATGACAAGGCGAGCTTAAACAATAGGCCAAGCCAAACCATATTTGTTTAAAATGTCAAAATTCATTTTATTTTTGCAAGAGTGTTGGCATTAAGAAAATTTAAAGAAGAAACAAAAAAAAATAATCTATCATTTTATGTTTTCGTTATTTTTTATTCTGTTTGTACCTCATATAAGGTTAAAAAGCAGTATAAATAACTATGTATGTCTGTATGTTTGTGCATTTGCACTTGTAAGTTTAGAATTAGAAATCATTAAAAGCATTTATTTTTTAATGCACTATTATTTTATTTTTGTATGAAACAAAACAAAAAAACAAAAACAAAAAAATTATAATAATAAGAAACCAAAGCGTTTAAAGATCATTAAGGAATTCTTTTGTCTCTTGATTGAATGCCATCATCATCAGCATCATAGACTGCAGCAATGAAGTCATTATTTAGCCAAGCATGTCAAAGTTTTCTTTCTTTGTATTTTTAAATTTCAGTTTTTTCAGTTTCGACTGTTTTTTTCTATTTATTTCACTTGAAAGTGTAGTAATATTATATAGACGATAACATTACTTCTAAATTTGATTCTATTGTCTTAATTTTTAAATGATTTTTGTTCTTTGAAAACATGACTTCATCAGTTTAAATAATATTTCAAAAAAAGAGATGCTTTCGGTAAATAAAATTATTCCTTTTATTTTTTTTCTTTTTATTAAAAAAGATTTTATTAAGTTCAAAACAATATTATACTTGAATTTTAATCAAAATTAAATTGTTTTAGAAAAAGATAAATAGTAAAGAATATCCCGCAATACTCTTCAAATCTGCTCGACAGTAGTTGTACTACCTACGCCCAAGCTCTATACGAGTTCGTACTAAAAGACAAAGTTCGCTAATCACAATCACCACTATCCATCCTTATCAAAGAATTCTGACACCTACTATCAAGATGGAGCAATCACAGCAGCCTGAATAGTGTAATGTCGAAGCTTGTACCACGCTTTAAAAAACCGCTGAACACCAGCTGGTTCTAGCAAACATATGCCCTCTTACGCCCGAGCAGATTCAATGCGATAACCGCATCTGTACTAATGTTCTTAAAAGCCGATATCTACGAAAGCCAACGTGTACCAAAAGTGAAACCAAACTTACTAACTCACGAAGAACAGTTTCAATTGATTTTTACTTTATAGTTGCCATGGTCTAATATGTAGTGTGTTGGCTTATTAGACTCGAGTCTCAGGTTCGTCCTCTAGTTCAGGCGACTTCCTCTCAGCAGTCTTCTGACAGAAACTCTGTCTGAAAAATTTGTCGTTCGAAATCGACTTTAAACTGTAAATCCCGCAATTCATGGACTCAATTAACAAACACAATATGGGTGTTATGAGAAACTAGGAAAGCCAACGGGTTATATTTACCAAAAGGCGGACTTCTCAACCAAGCCTATTAACGCACGAAGACTAGTATGCATGTAATGCCGTGATAGTGGATTCGGGGTTGTTTTTCCCCAAAGACAGTGATGAACTGTTCTCTCTAGTGTCTTCAAGGGGAATAATGATAGAATTACTGGCCTCCCTTTCAATCGCTATAGTGTAAGCATCTAAAGAAAATCTAGTACTCCAGAAGGAACTACCCTGGTACTATTTATACATTTCCAAGTACTTTTTACTTTTTTTATTTTATTGGTTTTATTGTAAACAATTGTTGAAACGAAGAGTACTTTTTTGTTATAGAGATACTCTTTATTTACTTCCATGTATAACTAAGACATTATTTGTACATGTTTATGTAATTAATACAGCCCAATTAATTTAGAAATCAAAAGTACTTTAGGCCCAATTGGACTTTCCGAAGTACATTAATGCAGCAAGCAAAGGTACTTTTTACTATAGAGTATATTTATATTTTGTATAGAATTATTCTTTTCAAAATAAATTAAATTAAGAACCAAAAGTGCTTTTTTCCTATTCAGGTACAATTTATACGTTTTTAACTACAATTTATTTATAAATTGAATTAAAAATCAAAAGTACCTTGTTTTTCTACTACAAGAAACCAAATGAAGAATTTCATTCTCAAAAATTTCAAAATGTTTATGAGAAAATATTCCAAATTTTGTTTGCCTGCAGGTTTTTTAAATTACAATATTTTCGTTTTCAAAAACCATTAGTTTGAACTCGTATAACTATTTCGAAATGATCATTAATGTTTAACCTTTTAACCTATATTTAGAGATAACGGTAATATAATTCTATTAAAACCTTACATAGAGCATAAACTCTAAGCATTAATAATCATTACAAATTGAAATATTGTATCTTAAAGCAATTGATTTAATGGTTCGAATAGATAATTCCATGGCATTGTTTTCTCGTCGTCATTATAGCATAAGAAAGAAGAACCTTCTTTTCCTCATAAATACGCTTTTGCTTACCAGGCAACACTACTCTCGTCTTGCATACGGACGGCTTTCAATTCAAATGCCATGAATAATTGAATGAGTGGGAAAACTGTTTAAAAGAAAACCTCAGAATGAAAAAGAAAGAACAAACAAAGGAATGAAATGAAATTTCAAAATCTTACAAAAAAAAAGCAAGAAAGAAATTGAAATTGAGAGATAAACGTCATATTTGACATCAATAGCAAATTGTTTGTAAAAGATTCAATGACGGCTGAAGTGCGTGTCTAATGATGTTGAATTCTTTTTTTTTTTTTTTTTTTTTTTATTCTAAAGCTTAAGAAATTCGTTTGAGTTTGTATGCTGCTGTTGCATTTTCTTAATAGACTTGAACATTTGTTTAAAACGTGTCTATAAATACCGAGAAAATAAGGTCAATACAAACTAGACAACTTGGCTGAGAGAACTATGTATGCAAACTAAAGAGCCTTTAGACATGCTTATTGCCATTAAAAATTAATCAATTATAAAACAAAGTCAACTGCTTTAAACAATATTATTATTGTTATTATTATCATTCATTATGGCATTATTGAATATTTTTATTTCTAAGAAATAAAGAATTTTTTTAAGAATATTAATATTCAAATAAGCAATATTTATGAATCGTATAAATTTAAGATTTTTGAATATTCCAATGGCGCATGTCACATATTTGTCCCTTTCTGTTAATTTATGGCTTTTAATTTACTGCCGATAACGTTTAGTTTGCTGATATTAACACCTCAATTACATGACAATGATAAGCACAATAGCTTTTAGTCTGCCTAAGTGTTGCCAACCAATTTGCCATCATGATTAGAACAGTAAATGTATACGTACATATGTAAACATTATTATAAAATATTTCGTTTTTCTTCACCATGGGGGAAAGAAGATTGGGTCAGTAGTGACAATAAAAATTACAATAAAAACTGTGTTCTAATATGAATATTCTTTCTTTGATTTATTGCCTATATTTTCAATGAACATGGTATTGATTTAATTGCGCGCCGATGGCCTTCACAATGTGAAACATGTGTGCCAACCGTCATTGAATTTTTATTAAATAAAGTCATAAAAAAATTGAACGAATGAACGAACCACCATATAATATGCAAATAATGCATTTAAAACATGTTTTGGCCATTAATTGAAAAATGCTAGAAAATTCTAAACACGTTTAAAGTAGCAGAAGACCAACAACTATGTAGATAGACAGCAAAGTGGGCTAAGAAATAAGTAAGAATTTATTCAATTTAACAGCCAATTAATTTCAATATGCTGTTTATTTTTTTCCAATACTTTATAAGCGCTAAAAAGCATATTTTTTAAATGCATATGGTGATTTAAATTATGAATAATTTTTTCAACATATTTTCCCAAAATTAAATTAATTATATTTGAAATTTAATTTTTAATTTTAGTATGACAAATTAGGGAACATATTCATAATAAGCTTCAGCGACCAGTCAATGTTAATATTACTACGCTTTGTGAAGTAGACGTACTAAAGTACTGTAATCAAGTCTTAACCCCAAACCAGTTGTTCTCATTGTTATTGCTTAGCGTCAGTAGAGCTAAGTCTTTACCTAGTACTTGATAACGACAAAACAAGACTTCCTGCAAAAAATGCTTTTCTTAGCACAAAATACGAAATGTCATTACCTGTTGCAAATCCCACATTTTTAAGTTATACAATCAATTGTTAAAATTTTAAGTTTAAACATTTTTTTGTTTTGGTATAAATTCAAACGCCATGAATTTTTATAACAATATTTAAAAAAAATGCTAAACTGTTTTTTTTTAATATTTTTCAGATTGTATTTTTTCGAAACTGAATCAATTTTATCTAAAATTTACAAGCCTTTCTATGTCGTGTGTGTTGGAAAAACTATAAATTATCGAAATTATTTAATTTTTTATTTTGTTTTCATATCAAAAACACATGCATTAAAGAGAACAACTAACGGGATTTTATAACACTACAGCAACAATTCTAAAAAGAATCAACAAAAAAAAGAAATATTACAAATAAAACCTTTTGGCTAAACACGACAACGACGACTTTATCCTCCAAACAATCTTAGCAGTGTTGGAAAATGTTTGAAAAAAAACATTAAACAAACTCTTGCAAACATTTTCAGTAATGCACTCACACACAGTCTCACATTATCCCACGAGAGAATGTGTTCTTGTTACATACTTTTTAAACAAAACAAACCAATAACACCAACACCAACGCATTGCCAACGCTGTTTATTGTATTTATTAAACCTGAGTTGTCGTGTATGTGTGTGTGTTGGTGGTTTTAAAACTGAAATTAAACGCTAAATAAATGTTTTTTTTTTATACTCTGGAGTTTTTTCTAAATATGCAGTGTTAATTTATGCAACGAATCAAGTGTTAATGTCACGTATACATATATTGTTTTCTTTTTTTTTTTTTTATTAAAGCCGTCTACTTTTGTTTTTGTTTTTTATACCTACTTTTGCTGTATTTATTTTACATTTTTGCTAAGCCTTTAGCTTTTTTTGGCGTTACACGATATTCAAAAAAAGCTAACAAAATGCAGTTATTTAAATTTGTAATTGACGATACATATCGACCAACAGGGGTTTTGGTAAAAAGTTGCAAGGATAAAAAGGGGAACTAAAAAAAAGCATATTTATGTTGGAAAAATTTTTTTTAAAATTGAATATTTTTTGGCATTTCAGGATGAAAATTACTTAAACTGACAATATTAATTACAAGCTTATAAGCACTTACAATTTTACTATGTTTAACGTTTGAGAAAACTTGGTAAAATTTTAAATCCTTCTTTTTTTCAATTTTATGCTTGTTTTACTCGTTTCCTGGTCCATATTATTTAAATTGTCAATTTTAATTACAAGCTCATTGGCAACACTTATGGTTTAATTATATTTTGGTTTTAAAAATTAGTGCTGCTAATTAATAATTAGTTTTTTGTGTAATATAACCGAATCCATTATTTTATTGATTTTAGCTTCTGGAAAATTGTTAATATTTATAACCGTAACCATTTTCAATATATTTCCGTCATTATTAAGCGTTTTTTTTTGTTTATTGTGGTTGTTAACAGACTTGAAAATTCTTAATGGAATATACAACCGTAACAAATATTTTAATTACAAAAGCTTTTACTTTTGATTTAAAAAGACACAATTTGTTAATAAGTCGTGGTCATAAAAACGAGGTTGGGAATGATAAAAATTAAAAACTTATGCTTGAAAAATTTTAAAGAAAATATACTATGTTGGCCTTTGTTTTTTTTCATATATTTATTTGCAATCTATTTTAATACAACAATAAGCAAATTGAGTAACAATAATAAAAAGAAATGACATTAGTATTAATCTCCAATGACACTAAAAAAGAAAGATATTAAAATACATTTATTTTCTTAAATAATATTTACATATTTACACTTTTTATTTTCTAAATGGCAGGTCTAGAACATGAAACCTTTTAAGCCTTACAATTTCCTCACTTTCATCTAGTAAAGTAATCGCTAGAGTATTACTATGGTTACTAAGTTTGTCAATATATTTCCTATTAAATTTGTTGATCTCATTTTTAACTTTAAATATTCCTAAATCTTTATGAATATTGTCATTAGTAATAAACCAAGGAGCATCTAATATCATTCTTAGAGTTTTAGACTGATAACGCTGCAGAATTTCAATATTCGAATTGCTCTCAGTTCCCCACAACTGTATTCCATATGTCCATATGGGTTTGAGGATAGTTTTGTAGAGCAACAGTTTATTATGCAAACTTAGCTCAGATTTTTTGCCAAGTAACCAATACATGCGTTTTGTTTTTATATTAAGCTGTTCTTTTTTGCTTTTTATATGGTCTATCCAAGTTAATCTTCTATCAAGATGCATTCCAAGATATTTCACACAGTTTTTAAAAACAAAAAAAAATTTAAAAAAAAATACGAAAAGGTTGGTAAATCGAAAATAGTTTTCCTATATCCATAAGTAAAAATTTTATTCTTTTAACAATAAAAATATTTAAAAAAAATATGTGTGCTATTGTAAGAAAGTGACCATGCCCAATTTGTCAAAAAAAGAGTAATTTTATTATATACACGTCCCTATAAAATGTAATTAAGTTGGTAACTCTATAACATTATTTTTTTATTTATTTAACAATACATATTTCAGCAGTTGTTTTCATTCATTTTTCGTAAGCCTAATGTTTTTTTTTAGGAAATAATTTCAATACCTTTGGTGTTTATTGTATTTTGCCACAAAATACAGCTCAGGTTACAATTTATTTTTACCACAAGCTGTTTAAGTAAATAAAATATATATAAAAATAAGAAATCCCCAACAAAAACATACTGCAAATAGATTATATAAATTAAAAATAATAATTATTTAAAACGTATAGAAAAAAAAAGAAACTAAAGAAGCATTATAAATGAAAATTTCCACTGTATATGGTATTGAAGACAACGTAACAATGAAATATTACAGGGAAATATGAAATCAAATTCAATAACATAGGAAAACAGATTAAGTCCAACATACATAACTGTGAGACAAGTGTACATACACTATACTTGGTAAAGTTTTCGAAAATATTTTCTAATTAAATTATCTGCAATTAATTTAAAAAATTCAAAATATTCTCTTTTACTATTAGGCTTTAAAAAAGTATTGAATTGAAATGGTTTTATGTTTTACATGAAAATGTTTTCGTAACTCTCATTCAGAGCTAAAGCTAAACAGTAGATAATCCTACTTATATTTAAAATTGACACAAATAACATGGTTAGCGTGAAAAGCTAGGCTAATGCATTATAATGGCCAACAATACAATTTTCAAAAGATTTATTTTGCAAACCTAAGAATATTTTTTTAATATCTTATTAGAAAAGGAAATTAAATTTAATTTCGTTGTTTGTTGAACAAAATCCCAAAATATTGTGTAGGTTTTGAACTTGTAACCCTATAAAATGTGTATTTATTAAGCAATTTGAATAGAATTTTAGATTTCCAAAAACAAATCGTTTAAAAAATCTCTAAGAAATTGTGATTAATAGACAAAAACAGCTCAGAAATATCACCTCAATAGCACCTCTATAGTACTGTCTACCATGCTGTGTAGTGTATAATAAGTATGACAAAAAGCCAAGCCTCCAAAATATTTTTGCAAAATGCAAAAGCCTGTGTTAAAAACATGATAACAAGTATTAGACATTTTACTATTGCAACTACCAACCAACCAACAGATTGTTTTCCTCTGTTTTCCTCTGTTTAACCTGAACTTTTTCTGCTGCCGTGTCTACAATTTCAAGCTGTGAATTTGCAAACAAACATTTTATTGATGTTTTCTGATGAAGTTTCGCTATGGCAACTTACAATTGACTGGAACATCATCTACAATGCCCTTTAAAAAAACCAAAACAAAAAAGTATACAATTTATTATTGATTAAAAGTATACCACTGACTGGTATCGAAAGAAAATTGCAATCAACCGTGAATTTTTTGTGGTTTTTTTGTTTTTTGAAGCGATGAAAATTGTATGTGTTACAACAGGGAAAACTAGTTAAACCACATGCCAAAAGAAAATTTGTTACACCAATAACAACAACAACAAATGTTTTAAAATAAAAATCAAACGGAACATGATTTTCTTTTCGTTTTAGATGTTAGTAGTGGTAAAAGGTGTAAATAACGGTGGCAAAACACTTTTCCTTTTTATTAAAAAAGAAAATGAAAAAAAGAATTAATAACACGACAGTATGTATAAGCATAAAGGGTCGTTTTCAGAGGTAGAAGTTTAGAAAAAAGACTTTCATTTTAATGACGTGCTTAAGGTAACGGATTAAAGCCCTAGCAATTCTACCTTGATTCAAATAATTATTTGGCTATTACAGCCACATATATTTCATATTTTTCGCTCGTAGTTCCTTGCTGGAAACAGTTTCATAATAAAGAAAAAGAAATTCCATTTTATTAATTTCCATGTGGGTGCGATTTACTGGTCTAAGCCTTCTACGAATTTTTGCAGATATCATCAGTTAAACATGTAGAATGGATTTGGGCCTATAAAGAACAACCGGATAAGATTCGATAACACAATGCCTTTCAGTGCCTGGGAGATCAAACTGAGAAATTGGTGGGAAATTCGCATAACAATGGCACAATAGGGAGAATTAAAAAGATACTCTGAGGCGATCCTGAAGAGTTGGAAAGCGTGACTTGAGTACAATCATGAGTGCACTCATGGTACAATTTGGCTTTATGTAAACATCTGCACCGTATTGGCATTGTAGAACATGATGAAGGCGTCGAAAATGGAACACTTTATGTAATTGCCTAGCCTTCGTGAGCGCGATATTCCAATTAGGGATGTTACTATACCAGGCATAACTCGTCTCAGACGAGTGGAGTGGAAGAATTTAAGGAATTTTGTACAGGACACAGACTTCCTATGGAGAATAAGGTTAATATCCCTTAATGGAGGGAGCAGTACAAGCTTACTGCTGATTTAGGTGTATGTTGAAAGGCGTGGGATCCTTTGCTGGCAGATACAAGAGAAGTTGAAAAGTATATTCCCTCCAAAAATTTATTAACCAAATAAAAAAATTTTATTTATAAACATTGTTTTTGGAATTCGGTTTAACCACATCACGGTAAAATCTTTCCTTAAAAAAAATTGTCGTTTCATCAGTTTTTTTTTTAATTTTTTTCCTTTGAATACCTGGTAGTGTTTGAAAAAAAAAAAACAGCGTTCGTTGCAAAAACATGTTAACATTTATTTTATAATCAAAATAATGGCTTAAATCGTTGTAATTATTTACAACAACTTGTTGCCAACTGAGTGAAGTGAGGTGATGTATACCTGTTGCTGGTGCTGGTGCTGCTGCTGCTGTTGTTGTCGTCTACTTGTTTTTCAATCAATTATTAAGTTTAAGCTCATCTTTACCCACTTCAAGTGATTTATGCGTTTCAGAAAAAAAAAACACTTTTTGTCACTGGTTTTGTTTTTTTTTTATTTCTTGTTGCTCAGCCATCACTCACATACTTATGGCGGCAACATGTGGTGCGTTTTAATGGTGATGTTAATGATGGTCAGCACTGATGGCAAAGTGGTGTGGTAGCCGCTGTTTGGCACTCTAATAATGTTGAGATACAACAAACATTGTTTTTAAGCAGGCAGAAATCGATAATGATTTTTGGATATCAATAAGCGATAGCAAGAAGAGTATTGTGAGTAGAAAGTGAAAAGATTTTTTATGTGTTTTTTGTTTTCTTCATTGGCAATACTAGAGAAACTTTCTGTTAGTGAGAAAAGTACTATTTTTTCTTGGCGACTTTATGTTCAAAATTCAAAAGTTTAAACTTTTTCAAACCAAGCTTAATAGAAAATTAAAATTTTTGTTGAAAGGCCGCTTGTAAACATTTGTTTTTGATTCGAATGAGAGCCCTAAATTCTGTAATCTGTAATCTTTATAAAATTTTATATTTTAGTAAAATATTGTGTTTTGAAATTGGCATTTTAGATCTTTAAAGATTTGCATTTGCAAAATTGGACACAATTTATCTACGGTTTTAATCAAATGACAAGACACTCCCTATAACAACCGCCACCACCATAACCATCACCAGCCAGCCCATAATTGCCACTTTTGTTGCAATTTAAATTGTATAATTGCTAATTCATTGGCTTTTTGTTTTTGTTTTGTTTTCTATATTATCCCTCACTTTAAATGCTTAAAAAAATAAAAATTTATATTTAAAACAACAGGTTTTCTTTTACATACACGAAGGTATTTGAAATATTTGTTACCATTTAAGACGGACGTGGTAAAGAAAAATGGAATGACATGTTATAAGATACCAACAAAAAGAAAAAAATGCAAACAAAACAGAAAAGTTTTATTATAAATGTTTTTTTCGTTTAAACGTTTTAATTTTTATTTTATTTTTCATGTTGATTTATGCAAATTTTTGTTTTTATTGTTTTATTACCACCAACACCCAATAAATGTCACACGATATTAATTGCTTTGTTAAAACAAAACATTTTAACATTATAACATTTTTTGTTTTATAATTTTTAAAAAAATGTGGTTAATTATTGATTAATGTTTGTGTTAAAAATAAAATTTTCTTTTCTTTATGACGGACGGCTTTATTTGATTTGGATTTTTGATTTGTTACAGTATTTGAAAAAAAAAGAAAAAACCTAAAGAAAAAATATGTAAAGGTTTAAAAGGCATGTTCTTTATAAGGGGATCTATATAACCATATATGTATGTACGTATAATATCAATTAATGATTTATAAAGTGTTAATAGCTATAATAGTTATCAATCAAATACTAACAAACAAAATCAAATCCAAAGCTATAAAAATTTAAAACGATTGTAAAAAATTTTATTTTTATAATTCGATTTGTTTAAAATAATAACAAAAAAAAAACATGAAACTCTTAAAACTCCTACTAAAAATCTAAAATTGAAAGAGTAATTAACACAAAAAGCGATTACATATGTTCGTATTGCTGATAATAACTAACAACTTGACACTCAAGGACACTACAAATATGTTGAAAAAAGAAAATATTTCTAGGGTGGGGGTAAACCTAAAAAATGCAGGAAGTTTAACAAGCTTATTTATGTCAGGTTAGGTTGAATTGGCACAGCCTACTTGATCCTATAAGGACCCGTTATAACACCGATATTCACTCTTCCGTCATAATTATAGCTCCTGGTTTGTGGCATCACTCAATCATCTCATGAAGTTGTGAATTTTTTTTTCTCAAATCATCTTTGGCTAGATACGTTTTCTCACTAAATTCTGAATGTCTAAAGATTCTTCTTCTTAGGTCCCCAAGTGCCGAACAATGACGAAGAAAATATTCTGCGGTCTCTTCTTCTTCTTCGTCGTCATTTCAGCTTCTGCAGAAGTTGTTATAAGGTATTCCCAGTCTTTTGGCGTGGACACCCAGAGACCAGTGTCCTGTTATAACTGCTATGAGGTTCCTCAGATGGAATCTTTGCAATTTCTGTTCTGCTTATATCCATATCGATTCAGATTTGGCCGGGGGCTCTACAAGTGGATTCATTAGCCCATCCTACCTTTGCAAATGAATGGAGTTTGTGTGAGCCTATTTGCCTACCTCTCTGCAGAGGAGCGTCAACCTCATGTAGGAATTCAAATGAATTTTCCGTGATGCCTGCAGCAAAATTTATTTAAGTATTGGTCACTGTTAGCTAAGTGACTCTTCGGCAATTTCCTGGATTCTCTTTTTTAGGGCCTGGAATGAATTATGTCAATTTACTTATTCCAGAAAAAAAAACTTCCTCGCCACTTTTTCGAAATGGTTTTTTTACTGGTCTAGTGAAATGTGGTCAGTTGTCTTGATGAAGTGTAAAGGTTTCATGACTGGTCCCATATTACGGACGTTTTGCGGCCAATGTTCCCAATTGTGTCCCATCTTCATAAGACCTTCTAAAATGATTTTATTTTATGTAAACTGTGCATACCTAATAGCTTTCATTTGCAATTATTGAGGTCATTCGTTTATTTTTTATTATTTCAATTATTTTTGTTTACCTTTTAAAACATAAACAAATCAATTTTGCTAACAAAAAAATAAACAAACTCCTGCGTTGCCAACCTTTATACTTTTTACAACTATTCCACCGTATGTATTTATGTATTTAGTATGCATGTTCAGTCAAATTATTGTTTTTATTACATTTATAACTGACATCTTTACTTGCAACACCCTTGGCTTAGTTGCCAAAACACACACACACACATATTTTTAACGCTTATAAATCCAGCGGATCCAGGTAATATAAAAAACTTTTTTGTTTCTGTTTTGTTCATGTCGTGGCTGCAATTAATTTCAAAATATTAGACGAGTAATAACAAATTTTAGCTTCCGTTGTTGCTACAACAACAATAATAATAATAATAAATAAAAAACAATAATGTTTAACGCCACGACAAGTTTAAAAAATCTAAAGGTACACAGTGAAGATGATGATGATGGTGGTATTTGGCGAAACAAAAAAAACATGAAAAAACAATACTTTCGGTTTCTATTTCAAATTCAAAGCGGCTGGTAAAAATTACGTGTTTTTGTTTGTTTTATAAATGAAAAGAAGAAAAAAAACAAATAAAATCTGATGGTTTTGATTTCGGATGCCTTTTTTTGTATTACCAACAAACGACGTTAAAACCAACAAACCAACCATGCAGCAAAAGTTAAGGTAAAGGCAAGAAAATGAAGATGAAGATGTCGTCTTTGGTGGAAATTTGTAATGTTTTAAATACTTTTTTTTTGTTTTCGTTTTTTTTTTGTCTTTCGTTTTGTTGAAAACACATGCCATTTTAATTATTTCATGTATGTCTACTTCGTGGTTTAAAACAAAATATTTTGTTTACATTACAAATTACAATAAACCGTAGACATTTGTTAGCACCTACTCGTACAATAAATAGAAATCAAAGGAAATGTGTAACATTAAAAGGGGCCCATGACCAAGTGGAAAATAAAAATTTACGAGTAACTGCCCACAATCTCTTGTCTCTCGATAGAGTTTGCCAAAAGATATTCAATGGTAAAATAAATACAATAAAAATAGCTAACAATTACAAGCAGTAGTGTGAAAGGCTAGATTGTAATCCTAACTAAAGGGTTAAGTGAGTAAGTAATGCTACCAGCAGCTAATTCTGCTGCAAGTCAGGTATGCATGCAATAAAAGAAAATTAAAGGAAATGTTTTACGTTAAAAATTGAAGATAAATAAAATTTTAAATTAATTTTATTGAAAGTAAAAAAAGAAAAACAAGTTGAAATAAATCCATTAATTACCATATTACTCGTACTTTTATATTTTTATGTGTCAATTTGTTAGTCGTCCAGCAATTTTTCATTTTTTTTTTTTCTTTTTTTTTTTTTTGCGTGTTCATCAAACTAATGACCACCACCGAACGGAACGTCATCATCACCTAATATTTCGCAATTGTTCGAGACAGCGGAAAATCCATTACACTCAAAGCTGTACAATATAAAAGCTTCAATGCTTATAAGCATTGAGCCCATATGTTGGCTTATTACTTATTTTTTTTTTAAGTGAAAGTACCATTTTCATAAATTTAAACTAAAAAAGAAAATAAAAAATTTTTCCTTTTTTGCAATGCACAAACAAACTAACTGAAATACTGCAATAAAGTTGCAACAAACCAAGCAGCTGCTTTTTTTTTAAAGTTGGCTTATCAACAAATGGCACAAATAAATAAATTAAAAAAAAATATTAATAATAATAATAATAAAAATATAAAATGTTTGCTATTTGGGTATTTGAAAATCAAAGGATGAAGAAAGACCAGTAGAAGTATGTTATTTTTACATTATTCACGTGACAATCAAATTCATTCATTTGAATGATTAGTTAACAAATTAACAATTTCTTTTTTTCTTTTTTTTTGCTTCTTTTTCATAAGAAATCAAAAAAAAAAAACAAATTTAATTTACTACGTTGCTTAAACACAATTTTTAATTCAATTTTTTACTCTTTTTTGCTTCGTTTTTAACTTCTTTTTTTTGCTTCATTAGCATTTTATTAGATTTAATAATTCGCTATTAACATGCGATTAATTTTTTTTGTTTGTTTGTTTATTATTGATGTTTATATACTAATTAAAATTGGTGTTGCCAACTATCAAACTATTACATTGTTATATAAACAAAATATATATACTTTCTAATGCCATAATTCATGTAAAACATCCTTAAAATTAGTAAAAAAAATAACAGTGGCACTGTTTATCCTCAAAAATAAAATAAAATTTAAAACTTTATTCAGTAAAATAGGAACAATCCTGTACAGTTTCAACATCCCCTCGTTTATTTGGTGGCTTGTTAAGATGGGATAAGACAGGAGGTAGTGGCAACATTGTTAAACCACACATATTGCGCCCCGTTTTAATACCATATGAAGTGAAGCCACAGAACTGACTGCCAAATTTTGCTTAATCGGTATTGAAAGTCAGCGCCAGGGCTTCACATTTGAAACCAGCTAGAAACTTTAATAGCACTAGTGGTCGATTCGATATCTAGTAACAATAGCTCCGTTAGGTTTTCGAGTAATGTTCTAAATTAGGACTGGACGTTCTGAACTGAAGTAAACAATTGATCCACAACGTTTGGAGGAAACATTTGCGTGCCTACCTATTGCACATGAGAGTGATATCCTGCAGGCAGAAGTCATTTGCTATGTGTTCAAAACCAATACGCCTTGCATATGACCACCCATAGTGCAATGTTCGATAACGATATCAACAATAAAACTGAGCGTACCTATATGGAGTTTAAGAAGACTCTGACTGCGTTAGATTTGCTGCGCCACAAATGCAACGTCAATTAAAGATAACCCACCAAAGAGTTCAGTGTTTGTGCCACGTCTAGCCAGTTAATTCGATCCACAGTTATTCGAAATATTGCCTCCTACGCTTTCTATACAATTTACACCCTCTGATTCTGGTAGCAGTTTTAAGGTAAAACTGAAACTTTCGTTTCAATCTTCTGTTGAAGCGTATTTTTAACCACCAACAAGATCTGCGTCTTATAGGCTGCATTTACATTACTATTGCCTGTTTCTGTAAGACAAATAACCTCCTTCAATTGAAAATCTGTATGATAACAAAGCAAAAGTATGTATTTGAGAAATTGTTGGTGGTCCCAGATTGGCAATCCTTCAGCAACAGGACTTTAAAAGAAGTGCAAGTTGTTGCTCATCACGAGATATTAAAGTTGCGTTGTTTTGTCAAATCTTTCTTGACTTTTCATGGTCTTAACCGTTTAAGTTCTGATTCAATTAATTTTTGTTGTGTGCAAGCTTCTTACTTAATATTCTCCGTCCAATTATCCAGAATTCTCGGTTACAGTTCTCTTACAAAGTGTGAATTAGCATTCAATAGGACGAATGATACAGTTGAGATGCAAATAGTACTTTAACTTTATGAAAAATTATGTTCCTTTATACGATGGTTATAGTCCTTTATTTCTTCTATTCCGCCTAATTATGTCTAAGGATATGGATTCGGAGGCGATAGTATACCCTTTTGAAAGTGAAATTAAATTACTTTGCCTGTATTATTTTTATCTACATTTCCTTAAGGGTTGTGATTGTAAAAAAAATTATATTTTTAACGCCTTATTTCTTTTTTTAAGCAGCTAAATTTTATAAATGTTTTTATGGTTGCAAATTTTACGAGAGGGAAAAAATTAACATTTGTGTTGTAAACTATTTTTTTTATGTGGTTACGAATATACCAGGGGCTAATTGCCTCAAAGCACGCGCACCAAATGAACAAAAACGAAATATGCAACCTCAACGACCAGCCAGCTACTACACTATCAAATAGATACAATCTTTTGTAATTTTTTTGCTCCTTTTTTTGCAAAAACTTTAGAAAAAAAATTTGTGGCAACAATAAGAAAAACAAAAAAAAAAAGAAATACCCCCAAAAAAACACCTTTCCAAAAATTAACACAACAAAATATTATTGAACATATGTTTCTTAAATTTTTTTTAGGAATATTTTGAAATGAATTTTGAAATTTTTGGACAGAAACAGGCTTTAAATTTTAATTTTATTATCCAGTAATTTGGTATTTTCTTTTAATAATAAATAAATTAATTATTGAAATTTGTTTTTTGTTTTGTCTCTTTTTTCTATTTAAAGACTCTACAGTCGTGTCCTATAAGCAGCTGTACGAATGAACCTGATACCTTGAGTAACAACAACGATTCGTTACAGACCACACCGGATAGCACACTACAGAAACCAACAAGCCTGCAACACCAGCTCCAACAGCAGCAGAAACAGCAGCAACAACTTCAAATTAACCACATAACCAACCTTCATACCACAAATACCAGCAATAGTAATGGCAATAGCAATAGCAACAATGATACACACCATCATCATCAGCAGCGTCACCATCATCTAAACACTAGACACCACAATCATAGCAACAACAGTGCGAATAGCGCTACCAGCGATACTTCATCGACATCCTTTCACCAGCGTTTTGATTTCAGTCAATTAAAAGCTCGTCTACCGGAACTTAATTGTCTGTACAGTCTCCAGCGCTATTGGCAACAGCATAATAACGGCGCCAACGATCCCAACGATCCAGCCTCTCTACACAAAGATGATAATGGTAGCAGTGGTACTGGTGGCGTTGGCAATGTTTCAAACTCCTTTTATGCCAACAACATATTAGGCTATACATTCGGTTATCAATTTGGTAACAAAGACAACAACAACAAATCCGAACCAATACACGAGACTCCCTTACAAAAGTTCTACAGACATCAACAGCAAAAGAAAATGCCAGCTTTTAGAGGCAGACGCGGTTGGTGTGGGTGCTTTCAGGTAAGCAAACGCCAAAACCTTGACAATATTCACCAAAAAAAAAAAAAAACAATAAGAAGAAGAAGAAGAAAAATAAGTGTCTAATCATGTTAAGACATTTACGGTTTTTTAATTTCGGTTTCAATTTCAATTATTTTTTTTAACGCAATTCTGTTGTATTCATTTAAACGTCTGTCTGGGTTTTTTTTTCAATTTTATTTTTACATTAATTATAAAATAATTAAGAGTTTTTTTCTTCTATTCTAACGGTAATCAGAAAAAAAAATATTATTAACCTTGGCCGTAACTCTGTAAACAAGACAAAAAAGATGAAAAAATTAAAACCAAAAACAAAAATAATTGTAAGGGTTTTAAACTTGCTGCATTACCATTTAGTGTTGACAACTAAATATTTTCAGAAATTTTAATTTAGCTTGTTTTTATTAGTATTAAGAGATTAGAAGAAAACAACGATCCGTATGTACTTTTATTTATCCGCATAGGAATCCCTATGTATAGTCATGGTATTGCATAAAGAAGAGAAAATATCCTCATCTTCGATCATCTCCTCTTCAAAAAGTAATGGCTAGGTTTTCATAGTGTTTAGTTTTCTTCGGGCTGGTTCTTAAACTAACTTCTTTGGCTTTATTAGAAAGGTCAGATTTCCTTCAGATATCATCCAAAAAAACGATGAGTGAGTAGACAAATATCATCTGCGTAATATATGTCGTATAGAAATTGCCTCATGTTCCAGCGAATACATATATACATACATAGCTTCGGTCACAGTTTTAATAGTAAAAATAGTGTAAAGAAAGAACGCAGCCCTGTTTGATCTAAATAGATACACATTGTACTCCTTTCTAGCTGTCTAGTGCATCCCATAGAGCCGGTCGGGATACTGTATTGAACACATGTTCAAGATCGAAAAACAGTAGGTGAAGCTCCTGTTGTACCAATGGACTGTACGATAATTCCCGGTCTGCGCCCTGCTAGTCCTTCTCGGTGGTCGGTTTCCACTAGTGGGAATATCTAATTTAGTATTCGAGTAAATAAGAATTTATTGACTGCATTCGGCAGCGTTGTTAGCCTACGGGATCTATTTTTTGTTATTATATCACTAGACTATCCTTATCAGGTACTGAGGTTATATAGCCTTACAACCCATTGCATGGGTATAAAGAAGTATGTAAGTCCACAAACTGTCCTGTGTACAAATTAACCAGAACAATCTTCAATGCCATAGGAGTGCTCTTCCACACATACATACATAATTGGTCATTACAACCATTCAGTTAGGATTACGACCTAGCTTCTTACACCACTTATGTTGTTTGTATTAATTTTTACACATGAGTGGCGGGACCTACAATTTAAAGTCGACTCCGAACGACAGATTTTTGAGAAACTTTTCCTGGCAATTTTTATTTGCACTCAGAGTTTTTGCCAGAAATCTGCTGACGGGAAGTCGCCGAAGAAATATGTTCTCATATTTTCGTTTTGACGTCTGACCTGGTGTTTGAACCGTGGCCTTAAGACTAATAAGCCCACAAACTCTACCTACTAGATTACGGCGACTTCGAGTACACCTCATGTATAAGTTAAGCTTGCCGAATCTTAATTCAAGGAGGACGAAACACATTATTTCTGAAGAAATTACGAGACGGAGATTGATAAACAGACTGTCTTTCTATTATTCTATTCGGTGCCTGCACAAAAACATCTGAGTATACTGGGAACCTCATTCTTAATATTCCTGTAGGGATTGTAGGAAATGCATTATTTTGTAATGGCATACATACATCCACGCATTATTCCATAAAATGATGTAACACAATGGAGCCAATGAATTAGCACGTGGTTCATGTAGTGACGCAACCAAAGTTAACCTAATTAATAATTACTTAGCATGACTATTACATCGTAAATGAATTCCTTATAATTGTTTTTTTTCACAAAATTTTAGTTTGGACTTCTCTGACAATAATTTTATTTAATAATTTTTATCAATATGACTGGCAGGTTTTTTATGAGAACGTTTTTTTTCAAACTGGCGTCATTTAAAGAAAACTAACTCTAATGGCAATGATTAGGATGATGAAGTATATTTAAAATGTATTTGATTTTAACTTGATTTAAAAAACAACATCATGGAGTTAATATAGCATCAAAAGGAATTCATTTTAACCCTTTAAATAATCGAAGATATTCAGCTTGACTTTTAATTGAAAATATGAATTTGAAATATTCTTAAAAATTAATCGAAAAGCGAATTATTTGATATCAATTTATGATATTGTTTTAATGTTGAGGTTCCCCAAAGCTTAATGGCTTGCAATATTCGTTTAGTATTTTGAATTATAAAACATAATCATGTTAAACCATCAAATTGGCTTGTTTTTAGAAATTTATATTAAAAACACATTGTATTTAAGCATAAGATATACAGACAGACGGACAGTATGCAAGTGTGGATAGATAAAAATAATATAGACAATCTTTTAATAGACTTTTTTTTCTGAAATATTCAGACTTTCAAAGCATTTGATTATTTTACTTTTTTTGTAGTTTTTGTTGCTTTTGTGTTTTATATAGCCTTTGGTTACTTATCGATTTATTGTTGCATTAAGCGAAACATTTATTAAAAATGGAAAAACAAAAGAAAAACCTTTAGTCGGCACTGGATGCATAATAATGAATAAGCTCGCCTCCCCTCCATCCATATCGTATGAAACAACCTCTTTTACAAGTTAAACTAAATTTTCAATATTTTTTTTCTTCATTTACAATCACTTTTCCATTGTGGGTCTCTGTAGTGGGGCTTTATCAACAACATTTTACAAATAATTAATTGGTTATGCACTATTAACAGTGAATTAATTTTTTTTGTGTTTTTTTTGCAATGATATGGTGGTTATAAGTGTTGCAAAACTCGTTACTTTTTTTTTGTTTGAAATTTTTAAATATGAAAATATTAAAAATATTACGTGTTATTACAGGATGACGAACCGCCTGAGATTTGTGTGGTGGAAGGAGCTTTCACCCTACAAACGCTGACACCCACACAACCCATGCCTTCGGTAGATGAATTGGATACCAAGTTTGCAGAGTTGGTAGAAGAATTGGATTTAACGGCTCCCAATAAGGAAGCCATGCTTAGTTTACCGCCTCAAAAGAAATGGCAGATTTACTGTTCGCGTAAATCGCCCATGGATACTACAGATGGCGGTGCGGCTAGTAGTATTACTCAGCCACCTACCGCCGAACATTATGTGGAACGTCTTAAGGATCTGGCCATGCATATATCGGTTAGTCCGGAAGATTCACCGTGTCATGAATACAATGTACGCATTGAAAGCCATACCCATTTTCTGGATGCTTTAAAAACTGCTCTAAGAACTTCAACCCACAGTTTTGTTTTAAGATTTGTGGAGTTCGAGGGTCTACCAGCCTTGTTAAATCTGTTGCAAAAAATGGATATACGCGTAGCGAATAGCCCATTTCATACTAGTCTAATTGGTTGCATTAAAGCTTTAATGAATAATTCGGTAAGTTTGCACCTGAGTAACCCTAAAAATTTAAAATTATTTTTGAAATTATTTTCAAGACTGGACGAGCCCATGTATTGGCTCATCCCACCTCGATCGATACCATAGCTCGCTCTTTGGCGGCTGATAACATAAAAACGAAAGTAGCTGCTTTGGAAATATTGGGCGCTGTTTGTCTAGTTCCCGGTGGTCATCGTAAAGTCTTACAGGCCATGTTAAACTTCCAAGAATTTGCGGCGGAGCGTACAAGATTCCAAAGCATTATAAATGATTTGGATCGTTCAACGGGCGCCTATAGAGATGATGTAAATTTAAAAACCGCTATCATGTCCTTTATTAATGCTGTGCTTAATTATGGTCCTGGTCAAGAGAATCTGGAATTTAGATTACATTTACGCTACGAGTTCTTGATGATGGGTATCCAACCCATTATAGACAAGCTGAGGAAACATGAAAATGAAACACTCGATAGGCATTTGGTAAGTCCATACGACTGCATACACTCGTTATAAAGTTATAAAGCCTTTACCTTTAATACGTTTTATTTGTAATAAAAGGACTTTTTTGAAATGGTACGTGCCGAAGATGAAAAAGAATTGGCTCGAAAATTTGATCATGAACATGTGGATACGAAAAGTGCCAGCGCCATGTTTGAGTTGTTGCGCCGTAAACTCAGCCACTCACCAGCCTATCCTCATATGTTGTCTTTGTTCCAACATATGCTATTATTGCCATGTAAGTTCTAATGTCTTCCTCCTTCTTAATAGCACCACATTTAAATTTCTTCTTATTCTCTTTTTATCTTCAGATACTGGCCATTGCACCCAGCATTGGTTGTTGTTTGACCGTGTAGTCCAACAAATTGTTTTACAAACCGAGGGTAGACCACGTAGTGATATAGATTCGGATGATCCTAACAAAGAGAAATCAGCTGTTTCTCCTGTCCATGATCCCGATGTAGCTCCTTTAGAAATAAACGTTTCCAAGCTTGTTCATTTATTAGTCAAAGAAGAAGAGCTTACACAGGCCCGTAAACGTGCCGATGAATTGGAAAAGGAAAACTTTGATATACAATCACGTTTAGCTAAAAAAGAACAAGAATTAGATTTACGTATGCAGGAGAAAGAGGATTTAGAGACCGGTTTGACACGTATGCGTGAGCGTTTAGAAAAAGAATCGTCCAATCATTCGCAGGCCGTGCAAAGAGCCCAAACCGCCGAAATGAAACTGGAAGATTTACAACACAAGCTCATGACTGAGCAACAGGAAAGAGCCAGACTCGAACGTTTAGTTACTGAGGGCAGTATACCCGATGACCAAAAGGTAGCCGGTCTGACTGGTTGTAATGGTGCCGTTTCACCACCACCACCACCGCCACCAATGAAAATAATACCACCTCCTCCACCACCCATGATGGCTGCGCCGCCACCACCGCCACCCTGCCCAGGACCTCCACCACCGCCCACAATGACACCAGCAATGGGTAAGTTGTCTCCAAAATATGTAATTTATTTAAAACACTATAAATCGATTTCAATTTGTTTTGTTTTGTTTTTTAGCTCCACCAGCAGCACCTAAACCTGAGGTGGCTAAGAAAAATGTGCCTCAGCCTACAAATCCTTTGAAGAGTTTTAATTGGTCCAAACTTCCCGATGCCAAAGTCCAAGGTACTGTTTGGAGTGAACTGGATGAATCCAAATGGTATAATAATATTGAATTAGAAGCCATCGATAAGCTTTTCTCAGCCTATCAAAAGAATGGTGTGGCAGTAAGTATCTTAAAGGCTTTCGTTTAAGTTTAGGTTTTAATTGATTTATGTTTTCTTCGTCGAATACAGCAAGTCACAGATGGTTCCATCGAGGATTTACGCCTGATGGGCAGTAAGCCACGCAATAAAGTGTTATCGGTCATCGATGGCAGACGTGCTCAAAACTGTACGATTCTATTGAGTAAATTGAAAATGTCTGACGAAGAGATCTCCAAGTAAGTGTATAGTTTAAACATAAAAGTTTTAGAATCTTAAAAATAAAAAAATGTGGGGTTTTCTTAGAGCTATACTCTCTATGGACTCCAATGAGCAGTTGGCTTTGGATATGGTAGAGCAGTTATTGAAATTTACTCCTTCGGCAGAGGAGAGAGCTCTGCTCGATGAACACAGCGAGGATATAGAATCCTTAGCTAGGGCAGATCGTTTCTTATATGAAATATCCAAGTAAGTATTGGATCAGCACTGGCTGGTACGCTCAAAATATTAACAATTTTTTAATTGTTTTGTTGTAGGATACCCCATTACGAACAGAGATTGAAGAGTTTACATTACAAGAAACGTTTTATGCTAACGATTAATGATTTAATACCACGCATAACCAGTGTTATGGAAGCTTCCCGCGAAGTGGCCCGCTCTAGGCGTCTTAGAAAATTATTGGAACTAGTATTAGCATTAGGTGAGTTAATAAGCAACTCTTTGCGACTGAAATGCTAATGATTTATGATGAATTTCGTTTAGGAAATTATATGAACCGTGGTGCACGCGGTAATGCTTCCGGTTTTCGTTTGGCTTCATTGAATCGCTTAGCCGATACCAAATCCAGTGCTGCCAAGGGTACTACTCTCTTACATTTCTTAGTACAGGTTATTGATAAGAAATTCAAGGATTTATTGAAACTCGAAGAAGATATACCCCATGTTAGAGAAGCTTCTAAGGTTTCTTTAGGCGAAATGGACAAAGACATACAAATGTTGCGCACCGGTCTGGCTGATGTAGCCCGTGAAATAGAATTCCATCGCTCTTCTGGTCCCGCCCAACAAGGTGATCGTTTCTTACCCGTTATGCGTGAATTCCATGCTCAAGCCTCGGTTAGATTCGCTGAGTTGGAAGACAAATTCCAAGATATGAAAACCAGATTTGATCGCGCCGTCAGATTGTTTGGTGAAGATGGTTCGGTTCTACAACCCGACGAATTCTTTGGTATTTTCGATACATTCCTTACAGCTTTTGCTGAAGCCAAACAGGATAATGAGAATTTAAGAAAACGCCAAGAGGAGGAAGAGAAACGGGCCAAACAAGAGGCCGAATTAAAGAAACGCACAATTGAGCGCAAAAGCAAAGAGGGTCTCATGTCCTCGGTAGCCCGTAATCTGGGACTAAAGTCCTCCAATGGACCCGGTAGCCCCGTCAAAGGCGACAACAAAGGAGAATTCGATGATTTAATATCTGCCCTGCGAACAGGTGATGTCTTTGGTGAAGATATGGCCAAATTCAAAAGATCCCGCAAGACACGTCTCAGCAATGGCAGCACATCGCCACCACGTCACGGCTTACACCGAGAAGAAAGCCGTGAACGTACTATAAGACGTCAATAGAATGTCGTCCAGATTGTTGAGGATCAGTATTTGAATCTCGTTCAAATAACAAATGATATGATGTTTGCCATCTTTGTATTTATTTATTAATTTCTTTTAATGATTTTATTTAATTTGTAATTGTTAAATTTCACACAGAAGACAGAGATTGTAAAAAATGAACGCCTCTAAATTATTATTAATGATTGTAATTATTATTAAAACTTGTATTTTAATTTTTTTAGAATGAAACAAATTCTATTTTAAGTGTAACAAACAAACAAACAAACAAAAAAAGAAAATGTTTTTATGAATGAAAAAGAAATGAATCTTCTTTTCTTCTAGAGAACAAGAAGCGAATAAGCATTAAACCAAAATTATTTAAAATTAAATATTTAACACATATAAACAAACAAACCCACATACAGACTCATATACACACAACTACACTTTTGTATTAAAACAAATTTATTAAATTAGTTTTCTATTATTATTATTATTAATATTAATATTATTATATTAAATGTATTAAAAGAAAAAGAAGAGAAAAAAGATACGAAAAATGTTTTGTATTTTGCTGTTTTGTTTGATAAAAAGTTTATTATACATAGAAGAGGAGACTAGCAGCAGAAAGTAAATTTATTTATATTGATTGATTGAATTATTTAAAAAGAAGAAGAAAAATTCGAAAACAAACAAAAAAAAATTAAATTAAATGTATATGTTAAGTTAAGCATATTATTATGAATTATTAGAAATTTACTTTATATATTAAAAATAATAATACAAATAAAAAGAAAACCTCTTACTAAATAAACATTAATAAAAAAAAAAATATGATGTTTATAATTTACAGAAGAAAGAGGTCATCATAAATCGTTTCGTGTGCGTGGATAGCTGAGAAGCTGGCTAGCTATATAGCTGGCTAATATATACTACTAATATACATACTTGCATATTTTTATTACTCAAATTTTTATTTCCTGCAATACATATTTCAATAAATCCTTCTTATTTTTATTTTTTACAGAAATACCATGTTAAAAACAAGTATTCAATATTCATCATTTTCGGAAAAGAACTCATCTGAATTGAATGCATTTTAGGATTTGTTGAGTTGAGCGGCGAGGAAAAATTGGTAAAGGCAGACGTCGGTAACGATTCTACAGATCAACATATGGCTGTAGAAGACGAAGCTATTGAAGATGTAGGAGGGCCCTCTAAAAGTCTTGAAGAGACTAAGGAATCTTCGAAAGCCCTCTTAGTTCTCCAAAAATATCTAAAAAGGTAGCATTTCAAAAACAAATATGGTTTGAAATAACTTTTTCAAAAATTCTCACTTATTTTAGTCTTCTCTTCGACAACAAAAATTACATCTCCTGCTTTGCAAGCCGCAAGATCCGCTTCAAAATCACCGAAAGATTTAGACCTATGACGCTTCCTTTGGAAAGTAATCCGCTTTCAAAATCTGCTCTGAAGTCCCCTCCTAAACCACATATGTATAGTGGCAGATGGTGGGATGGTAAAGTCAAACGTTCAACCTTTACAAACATCAGCTAAGAAACCTATATCTCCAAAGGATGACTTTTTCAAGAAACCCTTTGAATATGGTTGGAGGCGTGAACTGGTATGGCGCTCTAATTTGGAGCAGTGTAAAGACAAGGCTGATGTCTGTTTTACATCGTCGGCCGGAAAAAAGTCAAGAGCGCGGAATGATTTGAGCATTTTTGTTTTACCCGATAGCCGTTGGGAGTGGGTCCGGAGCTAGAAACAGTGTGAAGTGCAAAACCTTCGTCGAGACATTAGCTGCTGCACCTAATCCTCCCAATATTGGCAAACGTGTTTCAAAATCCAAAGGTCCTAAAGGTGCTAGTCATCCGCCCCAAGGGTGGACTCCAAGCAAGGCTTTAAAATTCAATAATGCCGCTTTACTTAGCAGTACGGGTGCAGCTGATAGAATTGGCAGCGGTCATCACCATCAGACGCCTAGTACACCGCCAAGTAGTCGCAAGCACGATCATCTCCATGCCAACACTACTCATTCCGCCATGAAAGAGGAGGAAGAGAAACGGGCCAAACAAGAGGCCGAATTAAAGAAACGCACAATTGAGCGCAAAAGCAAAGAGGGTCTCATGTCCTCGGTAGCCCGTAATCTGGGACTAAAGTCCTCCAATGGACCCGGTAGCCCCGTCAAAGGCGACAACAAAGGAGAATTCGATGATTTAATATCTGCCCTGCGAACAGGTGATGTCTTTGGTGAAGATATGGCCAAATTCAAAAGATCCCGCAAGACACGTCTCAGCAATGGCAGCACATCGCCACCACGTCACGGCTTACACCGAGAAGAAAGCCGTGAACGTACTATAAGACGTCAATAGAATGTCGTCCAGATTGTTGAGGATCAGTATTTGAATCTCGTTCAAATAACAAATGATATGATGTTTGCCATCTTTGTATTTATTTATTAATTTCTTTTAATGATTTTATTTAATTTGTAATTGTTAAATTTCACACAGAAGACAGAGATTGTAAAAAATGAACGCCTCTAAATTATTATTAATGATTGTAATTATTATTAAAACTTGTATTTTAATTTTTTTAGAATGAAACAAATTCTATTTTAAGTGTAACAAACAAACAAACAAACAAAAAAAGAAAATGTTTTTATGAATGAAAAAGAAATGAATCTTCTTTTCTTCTAGAGAACAAGAAGCGAATAAGCATTAAACCAAAATTATTTAAAATTAAATATTTAACACATATAAACAAACAAACCCACATACAGACTCATATACACACAACTACACTTTTGTATTAAAACAAATTTATTAAATTAGTTTTCTATTATTATTATTATTAATATTAATATTATTATATTAAATGTATTAAAAGAAAAAGAAGAGAAAAAAGATACGAAAAATGTTTTGTATTTTGCTGTTTTGTTTGATAAAAAGTTTATTATACATAGAAGAGGAGACTAGCAGCAGAAAGTAAATTTATTTATATTGATTGATTGAATTATTTAAAAAGAAGAAGAAAAATTCGAAAACAAACAAAAAAAAATTAAATTAAATGTATATGTTAAGTTAAGCATATTATTATGAATTATTAGAAATTTACTTTATATATTAAAAATAATAATACAAATAAAAAGAAAACCTCTTACTAAATAAACATTAATAAAAAAAAAAATATGATGTTTATAATTTACAGAAGAAAGAGGTCATCATAAATCGTTTCGTGTGCGTGGATAGCTGAGAAGCTGGCTAGCTATATAGCTGGCTAATATATACTACTAATATACATACTTGCATATTTTTATTACTCAAATTTTTATTTCCTGCAATACATATTTCAATAAATCCTTCTTATTTTTATTTTTTACAGAAATACCATGTTAAAAACAAGTATTCAATATTCATCATTTTCGGAAAAGAACTCATCTGAATTGAATGCATTTTAGGATTTGTTGAGTTGAGCGGCGAGGAAAAATTGGTAAAGGCAGACGTCGGTAACGATTCTACAGATCAACATATGGCTGTAGAAGACGAAGCTATTGAAGATGTAGGAGGGCCCTCTAAAAGTCTTGAAGAGACTAAGGAATCTTCGAAAGCCCTCTTAGTTCTCCAAAAATATCTAAAAAGGTAGCATTTCAAAAACAAATATGGTTTGAAATAACTTTTTCAAAAATTCTCACTTATTTTAGTCTTCTCTTCGACAACAAAAATTACATCTCCTGCTTTGCAAGCCGCAAGATCCGCTTCAAAATCACCGAAAGATTTAGACCTATGACGCTTCCTTTGGAAAGTAATCCGCTTTCAAAATCTGCTCTGAAGTCCCCTCCTAAACCACATATGTATAGTGGCAGATGGTGGGATGGTAAAGTCAAACGTTCAACCTTTACAAACATCAGCTAAGAAACCTATATCTCCAAAGGATGACTTTTTCAAGAAACCCTTTGAATATGGTTGGAGGCGTGAACTGGTATGGCGCTCTAATTTGGAGCAGTGTAAAGACAAGGCTGATGTCTGTTTTACATCGTCGGCCGGAAAAAAGTCAAGAGCGCGGAATGATTTGAGCATTTTTGTTTTACCCGATAGCCGTTGGGAGTGGGTCCGGAGCTAGAAACAGTGTGAAGTGCAAAACCTTCGTCGAGACATTAGCTGCTGCACCTAATCCTCCCAATATTGGCAAACGTGTTTCAAAATCCAAAGGTCCTAAAGGTGCTAGTCATCCGCCCCAAGGGTGGACTCCAAGCAAGGCTTTAAAATTCAATAATGCCGCTTTACTTAGCAGTACGGGTGCAGCTGATAGAATTGGCAGCGGTCATCACCATCAGACGCCTAGTACACCGCCAAGTAGTCGCAAGCACGATCATCTCCATGCCAACACTACTCATTCCGCCATGAATTCAAAAATGAAAAAGTAAGTTGCGAGGTGTTTAGAAGAAAATTTCGAAAAGAATACAATTTTAAATTAATTTTAAGGCTTGTGTACCAAAATCGCTACAAAAGCCTGCATCAGTTTCTAACATGTCATCATTATCATCATCAATCTTAACAAAATCCACATTACATGTAGGCGACAACAGGAGGCCAGAAAATAAATTGCTTCAAACCATTGCGGTGGTGAAATCTCTGACACTACCCAACGGGTGAGTTTTGTAAAATATTGAGCAAACTGCAATGCCTACAGCCACACAAATAATTTTTTTAAGAGAGCGAGCTTGACTATTTACCTATAATGTGATTCTATACTATTTCCATCTATCCTAGTTCTAATAATGAATTTTATTGCATTTTTCCAGACACGTCACGTCAATGATATTGAGAATGATTTGAAACAGATTAACGAGAGTACACGCAAAAATCGGAAACAGTCAATAATTCATATCCGGCACACTATTCAAAAAATTGCCAAACGGTGGAGCATTCGCATTCGAATAAGTTATTTGCCACAAATTTGAAAGTATTTAAAAATTCATGTAAGTATGTATCCAAAATCAACGGAATAGTATTAAAACGGTTTTGAATTTATTTGTTTTGTTAAAAAGGAACGTCCTGCTGAACGTGCTGCTGCTGTTTGTAAATTATGGAATCTGGCTACTAAGGAGAGGACAGGACAGGACACATCACTTTGACATACGGTGCGTATGAAAATATGAAAAATTGCAGTCTACAGTTGGTCTGGTTTTGCAGGCGCTTTGCGTCGTGGATTTACGTAAAATGGTATAATATA
Source organism: Sarcophaga subvicina (assembly GCA_936449025.2). Taxonomy (NCBI): domain Eukaryota; kingdom Metazoa; phylum Arthropoda; class Insecta; order Diptera; family Sarcophagidae; genus Sarcophaga; species Sarcophaga subvicina. The sequence goes on along the minus strand of OW388080.2, from coordinate 1,275,766 downwards.
CATGTATAAAAGTAAAATTGTTTGCCTTATAATGTCAATGTCAATTTTGAAACAATATCCTTTTGTGTTTATTTTGAAAGTATATTTTATTTATATTATATATAAATGATAAAATAAATGAATTAAATATGTAATATTGTAACAATAGTAATAGTAAGCATTAGCAGTGAATAAAATATAAAAGTCTTACAATGCTGCCTACTTTTCTGCTGTATATTGCTATTGGTTTTATTTAAAATGATTCAAGTCTGAGTTGAATTTCCTGTGCTTGTCAAACTATACTGGGTCTTGTATTTTAGTTTTAGATGTGATGTCTGAAGTAATTCTCATTTAGTTGATTACAATTTTTGAATAAGTAAAAAGAAATTTGTTGATGATGGTGGGTAGGTTTCATATGGGGATACGCCACCAAGCCGACTATTTGAGAATCATTAGGCTACGATTCTCATACAGCCTGATACTTCTACCAAAAAATCTCGATCCTTTACAATTCTCGATAATCTCCTCTAGAAGTGATTTAGATTTAGTAATTCCCATTTAGTTAATAAAAATTCTTGAATAAGTAAAAAGAAATTTAATGGGGATGGTGGGTGGGTTTTATATGAGGATGCGCCACTAAATCGACTGTATTTGAGAATGTGATTTAACGCCACTAAACCGATTGTATTTGAGAATCATAAATTGAATCTTGTCTAATCCCAGAAATTATTTTCAAATTCTATTCATCAATTTGACTATTTGGAGGATGGAGATCAGGCTGTATGAGAATAGTAGCCTGATTCTCAAATAGTCGATTTAGTGGCGTATCTTCATATAAGACCCACCCACCATCCCCAACAAATTTCTTTTTACTTATTCAAAAATTTCAATTAACTAAATGAGAATTACTTTAGATATCACTCAGAAATTATTTTCAAAAGAATTTTTCAAATTCTATTCATCATCAATTAGACTATATTGCCACTGCACTATTTTCCACCAAATGACCTCTCTAGTGGAACGAATGAAACCCAATTAGTGCCATATCTCCAATGGTTTATCACATATCACAGAAACCCACATACATATGAAATGCGACAAACTACATAAACATAAATAAGAGAAAGCACAATAAAAATTTACAATTTTCAAAATTATTAATATTATTGCCAATTAGAAATAGCTGGCTACATTCATTGGTAGCTGGTTAACCAGGATCCTGGCTAGTTTAGCTGTGAGCTGGCTAGTATAGCTGGTTACCCGGATAGCTGTGTAGCTGGTTAACCAGGAAGCTGGCTAGTATAGCTGAGAGCTGGCTATCTGACAAGTATAGCTGGTTATCTGGGTAGCTGGTTAACCACGAAGCTGACTAGTGTATCTGATTATCTGGGTAGCTGGCTAGCTGGCTAGGTGGGTAGCTGGTTAGTATACAGTACTTATATTTCCACAGAAATCTCTGCAACCACTAGACAACAGCATTTTACGTAAATCCACGATGCAAAGCGCCCGCAAAACCAGAGCAACTGAAGGCTTTAGAATTATTCATACGCACTGTATGCCAAAATGATGTGTCCTTAACAGCCAGATTTCATAATTTCCAAACAGCAGCAGTACGAAGACGTTCCTTTTTTAACAAAACAAATAAATTCAATACCTTTTTAATACTATTTTCGTTGATTTTGGATACTTACATGCATTTTTAAATACTTCAGAATACACAAAAACGAATCGTTGGGTAGATACGTAGCTGGTTAGTATAGCTGAGTAGCTGGGTAGCTGTAAATCCACGACGCAAACTGCCTGCAGATTTTGGCATTTTTCATACGCAACGTATGCCAAAGCTGTGTGTCCTTAGCAGCCATATTCCATAATTTACAAACAGCAGTAGCACGAGGACATTCCTATTTTAACAAAACAAATAAATTCAACACCGTTTTAATCATATTTCGTTGATTTTGGATACTTACATGCATTTTTAAATACTTTAAAATTTGTGGCAAATAACTTATTTGAATGCTCCACAGTTTGGGAATTTTTAGAATTGTGTGCCGGATATGAGCCATGCAATGTTATAATCGTTAATCTGTTTCAAATCATTCTCAATAACATTGACGTGACGTGTCTGGAAAAATACAATAAAATTCAAAATTAGAACAAGGACAGATGGAATCATATTATAGGCAAATAGTTAAGCTCGCTCTCTTAAAAAAATTATTTGTGTGGCTGTAGGCATTGCAGTTTGGTTAATACTTTACAAAACTCACTCGTAGAGGTTTAGCAACCATTACGTATTTCTTTCCTTTCACCAACGCAATGGTTTGAGGCAATTTATTTTCTGGCCTCTGTTGTCGCCTACATGTAATGTGGATTTTGTTAAGATTGATGATGATGTTGATGACATGTTAGAAACTGATGCAGACTTTTGTAGCGATTTTGGTACACAAGCCTTGAAATTAATTTAAAAATTGTATTCTTTTCGAAATTTTCTTCTAAACAAATCGTATATGTACTGCTTCCCTCGACTATTGCTTACTGTGCGATATTCTGATCTGTACTGATTGAGTCTGATTGATTCATAAACATAAACATTTGGAGCACTGTAACCGAGGTACTTGGCCCTGGGCTTTTAAACAGGTTATAGTGCAAGGATCTTTTGTATCATGATTGATAGGAATTTTTTGAATAGCTGCAGCGCCATCAGCTTTAGCTCCAGAAGATCTACGAACGACGAAAATAATAATATATGTATGGCAAACAAATATGACAACAATTTGTGTTGGACAAACAAATTTAAAGAGAGCGAGCTACGATTTTAAAACTTAAAAATCTAAATAGACTACTAATTAACCTACATTTTAATACAACCAAAGAAATATACAAGTACATAAATGCAACATTTTAAACTTACTTTTTCATTTTCGAATTCTTGGCGGAATGAGTAGTGTTGGCATGTAGATTATTATCGTGTTTGGTGGTGTACACAGCAGCAAGCAGCTCCACCCGTACAGATAAGTAAAGCAGCATTATTGACTTTTAAAGTCCTTGCTTGGGGTACACCCTTGTGGCGGAGAATTAACACATTTTGGACCTTTGGGTTTTGAAACACGTTTGCATATATTGGGAGGATTAGTTGCTGCAGCTAGTGTCGCACTGTAACCGAAGCTCTCTACGAAGTCGTTGCACTTCTCACTGTCTCTAGCTCTGGACCCAACCCCAACGGCTCACTGGTTAACTTTTTTCGGCCAGCGATATAAAATAGACATCAGCCTTGTCTTTACTCAATTACAAATTATCGCGCCATACCAGTTTACGGCTCTAACCATATTCAAAGGGTTTCTTGTAAGTCATCCTTTGGAGATATAGGTTTCTCAGCTGGCTAAAGGCTGATAAAGGTGTCTCCGAGAGGCTCTTCTTTATCGAATTTAATTTTCAATCGATGTCGAGCACTTTATCGTCTACGCCGCGACCAGCAAGTATAGTTTCATCCTCAGCTGGCTCCGTCATAACTATTGCATCGCCTACTTCCATTCTAATGTGCCGAAAACTTTCTTTTCGTTTTGCAAGTTTTCTAAACATACTGACCAAATCAAACGTCTCTGTCTTTTTACTTTTCAACACAATATTTTCACTTAAAACAATCTTTTGCTTTTGTAAACACTTGTTAATAATGTCTTTCCGTTACAATATTCTGGATAAGCTGCCTAAAGATTTTCTTCCTTTGCTTTGTATGCGTTCAACACGCGCGTCGGTATGCTTTTTGTCTATGCGTTAAAAAGTGTGGTTAGTTTTCTCTTACATTTGCTGTTGTTCTTGTTAGGCCAATTGTTTTTCTTTGATCGTTTCTATTCTTATTGTGATTTACGTATATAACAGGGTGATCGCAATATTTCATTTTTAGTTTTAATTTTTTACAGTGGCCTTCTGAAATTTCTGTTCGCCTGGTAATTTGTGCACGTTTGAAACTGAATTAATTTCATAGCGAGCCACAGCAGAAAAAAACTTTGTGCGTTGTTGGTCTTTTTTAACAAAACAAATAAATTCAACACCGTTTTAATCCTATTTCGTTGATTTTGGATACTTGCATGCATTTTTAAATACTTTAAAATTTGTGGCAAATAACTTATTCGAATGCGTCTTGCGTCCTGTTGTCGCCTACATGTAATGTGGATTTTGTTAAGATTGATGATGATGTTGATGACAGGTTAGAAACTGATGCAGACTTTTGTAGCGATTTTGGTACACAAGCCTTAAAATTAATTTAAAAATTGTATTCTTTTCGAAATTTTCTTCTAAACACCTCGCATATGTACTGCTCCCCTTGACTATTGCTTACTGTGCGATATTCTGACCTGTACAGATTGAGCGACGCACCTCATAAAGTGTTCTTTTTATTGCCACCTACTCAGAACCTTCTTCTAAATGCGTCGATAACAACTTACGTCATATGGCCGCTTTGCTAAAACCATCATTTTGCTTCTCCTCCTTTTCGCCTTCGGAGCCCGATATCTGAAAAGCCGGGACGCTCTTCTTTGTCAAGTTTAATTTTCAATCGATTTCGAGCACTTTATCATCCACGCCACGACCAGCAAGTACAGTTTCTTTCTCAGCTGGCTCTGTCTTGACTATTGCATCGTCTACTTCCATTCTTACGTGCATAAAACTTTGTTTTCGGTTGGGCGAATTTTTTCCAAGTTTTCTAAACAAACTGACCAAATCAAAGGGCTGCGCGGCTCCGTCTTTTTTATTTTAATGGATTGACACTTTTTTAACAAAATGTTTTCACTTCAAACAGTCTTTTCCTTTTTTAACAAAATGTTTTCACTTCAAACAGTTTTTTCCTTTTTTAAACACGTGTTAATGATGAGGTTACCTAAAAAGTGTGCGTTCAATACACGCGTCGGTATACTGTTTGTCAATTTTTTCAAAACCGTATATATATATATAACAGGGTGATTCCAATGTTTCACTATTTTTAAATATTATAGTGGCCACCTGAAATTTCTGTTTGCCTGGTAATTTCTTCAGATTTGTAGCTGAATTGATTTTCATCGGGAGCCACAGGCGAAAGAAAAAAGCATTGTGCGTTGCTGGATAGGGTAAGTAAGAAAGTAGTGTAATTTGTAATTATTATTAAATAAAAAACAAAACATTTCTAAAAAAATACGGTTTTTAATTTTTTTTACGAAATAAGAGAAAAATGTCAAATTACACTACTTTCTTACTTACCCCTATCCCTATATATATATATATATATATATATATATATATATATATATATATATATATATATATATATTTATATATAATTAATTTATTCTATCATTTATAATATAAATAAAACAAATAAAGTTTAAAAATAAACACAAAAGGATATTTGTTAAAAATTGACATTATAAGGCAAACAATTGCACTTTTACACGTTTTTTACACAAAAGTCTAAATATACATGTATATTCTCAAATATACTTAAGCTGTTTCGCATAAATTATCGATCGTTTAAAAACAGAAATAGGGGGAAAATCGGTGTACATTGGCGCAAAGCGTGTTCCTGTTAAAACAATTTCAATTAGTATTTGAAAATTAAAAAAAAAAAAAAACAAGGAAAACAGCAACAACAACCGAATAGAATTTCAAACAACAAAAATGGGGAGGGAACTATTTATCTTGGCTTATTACTTCTGCTATTAAATCCTGGTACGATAAGAAAATGTTCAAATTATGCTCTTCTTTCTATCACTTTGAATAATTTTCAAATATACACACAGGTAGACAAAGTATTTTATTTGTATATATGTATACTTGGAATTCTATACGTACAGTAGTGGGCTTATAAGAAGCACACCCCATCTATACGTTTTTTTCCAGTAACAAATAAAAATTAAATATTTCTTAAGGGCAGTTAAATATAGTATGGAGTATACTTAAGCGAACTTTAATAAAGAAATTTAACAATAAATGACACTTTAACTCATAACGCGAAATATTGGTCACGTAATTAGTACATCAAAATCATACATACAAAATCATCATTTGGGTTTTATTCTTAATATCTTTTTCCTGCGCTACATAATTAGAACATCACTGTATGTTTTATTTGCAGGCCTCGTATTGCTTAATCAATTTCCGAAAGAGTTTGGACACCTTTTTATGTCTTTGACACAAGACGCCGCCACCGCGTTCAAGTTGATGTTGTTGGCGATTAATATCGCCTACACAAATCCAATTAGAGGTGGAGGGTAAACGCCAACGCCAAAATTTTAAACCCACCGTTTGAGACACTGCCCATTTGGAGTGATCTTGAGAAGTATTAAACTCTAAAGCAGGGTTATCCAAGTGGAGACTTTCGATATTGTAAACATTGTCATTTAGAGAACAATTTGAATGTAAATTACCGGCACCATTGCGCCAAGTTTCCACCAAGAGATTTGTGTCTAATACAGGTGCCACAAAGTCTTCATACAATTCCTTATGATACTTACTAGACTTGGCAAAAGACCTGAAAGTAACACCCTGTAATGTCGTCAAGTCCAGGACATTATTGAACGGTTCAGTTTGAATCCATTTCTTTTCTACGGCCTGCTCCAAAAGGGGAAATTTTTTATCTAGTATCACCGGCATGCGTTGATAATAGATATTGGGTTCATTAAATAATAATTGTTTGCCTATTTTGTCCATTTCTGTGGCATTTAAAGAAATACACAGGAAACTTTGTCCATAAAGAGAACCGCTATTTGGATATTCATATTTCGGTATGGAAGGAAATTTGGGTACAGAGTGTATTAGCCAAATGCCGGTAACACCATCTGTAGCAACAACTCCTTTAGTGTGGCCACCATTAAATATGACTTGGCCATCGGGGAATTCATCATTATAGGCAATTAAAAGCACCAATGGATTCTTATACAGGGGTTCCAAAGTTAAAGCTGTTATAGAACTGTCCTCGTATATTTTCTGTTTTGAAAGAATCCATTCATCAAACGAAGTATTTGTCAAAAACATGTAATTAAAGCCATCTTTATTGTGTTCAGAGGATGCCTCTTCAGAGGCATAATGGGCTGGCAGTTTGTATACATAAAACCTTAGAATTGGATTTATCAAAAATTTTAATCAGTTGCTGCTAGTATTTTTCACACAAAACACCCTTACCAGTCTACATTATCGCCATTTTCATTTTTGCAAGACACTTTAATATCACTAGCCACTATCACCGCCAGCAAATAATAAATAGTTGATGTAAGCAGTACTGTCCATATACACATGTAAAACATAGTTTGAAAACGCGGATGTTTACTGTCTGACTCAAGCACATAAACTGAGTTTCGACATTTATTAGAAGCACAAAGAAACCAAAACAAATGAAAAACTCTTATACACAACAAAGCGAATTGTAAAATAATATGCGAAAGGTTTTTGTTATCACATTGTATGATCAGCAAGCAGCAACAGTCAACGATCAATGAATGAAAAAGAACCCCTAAGGTGAGTCACAAAAATTTAGAGTTGCCTGTGCAAAACATAAATTCATTATGGGACTCGAAATATTTTAAACAGATTGGGAAACTTCGCTTCGATATTTTTGAAATGATGCTAGGAAAAAAAACCGATTTTTTCTTAACTTTTAATAATAAAAATTGAGTGAATCATTTATTTAAAGATGAAAAAGCATTAAAGCTCAATTTTTAAGGAAATTTTTAAATAACAAATTACTTTTCTTACAAAAACTACTTCTACTATCTACACACATACTACATATGTACATAATATGTAAAAAAGTCTTACCGCACAACATTTTATGTTTCTTTTCATTTGCCCTGCTGCTGCATTTGTATTTTGCGTTTAAGACTCTTAACTAACAAGGTATTCTCTAAATGTTTCTTGGGCTTTTTGGCGGCATTTTCTTCTTCTCTATGTTCGTCATGTGTTGATTCAGTTTTATTTTCTGATTTATCATCACCATGTCTTCTTTTAAGTTTTTCCTGTATAAGATGTTCCATTGCTTTAGTTTTCTTAAAGTGGGAATCGGTTGGATCAATATTAAATTCATGTGATGTAAACACTGCTTTGAAACGTTGATCATTAATGTCTAGTTGAAAATTATCTTCAATCGGTTTCTGTGCTTCTTCTATGGCTGTTTTCGATTTCTTTAATTGTTTTCGACGTTTCTTTTTGCTTTTGGTGTCTTGTTCGTTTTTTATAATTTTTTCTAAACTAAAATGTTGTTTGCCACCTTCTTCGTCATTGTCGTCCAGCAACAATTCCAATTCTTTGGCCTGTTTTTCATCTTCCTCCTCTTGCTCTGTCTTTAACTGCTTCTGTTTCTTTTCTTTTTCTTTACGTTTAGCTTTGGGATCTACAAAATCGCCATTGGCAAATTCTTCTGCAAAATAAGGATCATTCATGTCTATATCATCGGGTATGGAATCAAGTTCGGACTCTGAATCTTGGCCATTAGTTTGCGACTTCTTCTTCCTTCTCTCTTCTTTACGTTTTTTATTCTTTTCGTTACGTTTTTGCATGACTTTCTCTATGGGTGTTAGACTTTTTTGCATTTTCTTTTCTTCTTCCTGATCTTGTTCATCTTTAAAAGGATTTGTCTTAGCATTTTCTACTTCCCAAGAGATTTCCATTTCGTATTTCTTTTTTTGTTTTTCCTTCTCCTCTTTTTCGTTAATTTCCGCCAACAAGGCTTTATATTTATTAATAACATCCTCTTTCTTTTTAGACTTTTTCTTTGTTTTTTGAGCTTCTTTTTCATTTGCTTCAGGTTTTCTGCCATTTTCTTTATTTTCCCGATCAGTGGTTTGTTCTTCTTCCTCTTCATCTTCATCGTTATCTGTATCTTCCTCTTCACTGCTGTAGGCCACTATTTTGCGTAAATCTTTATCACTGATTCCTTCCAATTTCCCAGCAGACAATTTATCGCCCAATTCTTTTCTATCCACAGCTGTCTCATCCCAAGTTAAATCGACTTTAGCCTGTTGCAATGCTGTGGTTGTAAATTGCCTGGGTTCATAAGCACTAGCATCTGGCAGTTCATTGCATACATCTGTTGGTTCATCCTCATCGAAGGTTGTATCATCCGGTATAAATCTTAAATCTACTTTAGTGGCCGAACTTTCATATTCAATGCCGTCACACTCTTGATAGATTTTGTCGGCTGTTGCCACCGAATCACATTCAACTACAGCATAGTAGTAACGCAAACGATTAAGTTGATATTGACGCAATTTTTCCATATGATATTCATCACCTTCGCCAGCGTCACTATCCTGTTCTTGTACTAATTCTTCTTCATCTTCGCTGTCAGTTTCCACAGATGAGTTTTCCTCCTGAGTACCACCGTTTTTCGAAAGCCCATTCTGTATTAGAAATTTGCTTTTTTAATAAGTTTATTAACGTATATATTACAGAAAAACTTACCTGCTTAGTACCTTTGCTCAATCCCACCAATTCAGGTGGACCGTGTAGCTCCTCCTCCTTCATACGTTCTTTTCCAAATTCGGAAGGATAAATTTTAACACTTAAAACGGCACCTCCAGGAGGCAAAAATGAACTGAATAAAACCATCAGGTCAACAGCTCTTACTCTATCCCAATCCATATTGCATACAGCTAAACGTTTTGTAGATTCTTCTGTGGTTTCAGCGCTATTATCTAATTCACCCCATACATGATCGATGTACATTTCAGGATCTTCGTCGTCCTCTGAAGACTCATCATCGGAAGAAGAATCAGACATTAAACGACCTTCGCCTCTAGCATAATCTATATCGGGATCAACTAAGCGTTCCCTTAGAGTTTTGGGCACCTCTTCACCATCGCTTACCAAGGCATCATTCTCATCCAAATCGCTACCGCTTTGAATTATGGCCTTTTCTTCCTCTTCTCTTTCCTTTTCCTCGTCCTCGTTATCACTCCCTGATTCATTATCTGTTTGCTCTTTTGCTTTTTCTTTCTCCTCCTCACTTTCTTCCTCTGCGCTGGAGTTCAATTCGTAGTACTTTTTCAAGTCTTCAGCATTCGACTTATTAACGCGCCGACCATACTTGTCTACTGTATATTTTACTTGAAACTTATCATTGGTAAACATGCCCTGAAAACGTTTGTCTATTTTAACTTTTCGCTGTTGTTTGGGCAAACTTTTAAAGCGAGGATCCGTAACCAAGTGTTGGAAACGTTCATCCTGCCAAATGCCACTTGTTGGTTTCATTACAGTTCCACCATCTTTTTGTGCGTCATTATTTTCACTTTTCATTTTGGGTTTCTTATTAATTTTGTCTTTAGCCATTTTGTAGTCACTAAGGCTTTATTTTTTATTACGAAATTATTGCAGTTTTAATAAATTTATTAACAAAGTTTTGTTTTAAGGAACAATATAAATAATTTACTGCACGTGCAGTTTTGCAAGGCAAATTATGAACAGTTGCAAAGTACTGTAGCAGAAATAAAACAAAGGGGAGTTGCAAAAATAGTAGTATAACAACAGAAAAGTAGTAGTGACTTTATTATATCATTTTAAACCAGTGTTGAAAAATTCAGAACTTTAGTAATTTTTAAAGTACTATTTCATTTCAAAATTACCACAGTACCCCTGCGACACCTTCAGTACTTTTTTATTAATGCATTAGCAACATGTTCCACGCAATGCTAAAGGTAGAATTAGGCTTTAGTCCCGGTTAGCCAAACGCACACGGAACGAACGTGCGTTTATAGAATACGAAAGGCAATGAAAACGCTTGCCGAACGGTAATGTAATTTCGGTAAGTATTTGCATTGCTCTTCATATGATAAAAATGAACGTATGTTAGATTACGTTACTTCGCCTTTTGACTAAATGGGGATTTTACGTTTTGTTACGTTCCGAATCAGCTATTTTTGTCTTGTATGTGTATTAAATATAAATAAATAGTAGGTAGTGTGCAGGCTTACTCGACGTCTCGCCACCAATAATTTATAAAATTAACACACACACAAAATAAGTGGTGTGAGAAGTTAGGTCATAATACTGATTGAAGAGTTATAATGACCAATTATGTATGTATATATCTTTTACAAAAGTATCATTTGATGCAATAAAGTACTTTTTCAGTAACATTTCAAAATTTCTGTTTTGCAACACTGTTTTAAACGTTTACCAATAGTGTTGTAAAGTGTGAAAGTATAATAACAGTAATAAATTCGCATTTATCTTGAAAATGATTAATTATTTGACAAAAATTCTTAAACAACTCTATAAATAAACATATTTTGTAAAGAGTTTCATTCATAAACATATAAATATTTGTTTTATTAAATTGCAATTAGGTGTTTATTAAAAATGGTAAAATTTCTAGCGGGTCTTTTCGATTTATCATCAGCTGTTCGAATAACCTCAACTTTTGTAAAAGGCGGTTTGGCATTTTACCGTTTTGGCGTAAAACTGTAAATTTTGTTTTGTTAGATTTCGAGTAATAAAACTAATAAAATTGTAATAATATACTTAAAACTAATAAATTAAGATGTTTAAATTAATAAAACAGTGTTCGAAAGTAAAAAATTACCCAATAAATGTGATAAATGCCAAATACTGTTCGACACCGGCTGCTGTGCCTTCAGGTGGGTTAAAGTTAGCAAAGCATTCCAAAATCAGTTTTTACCAGCTTTTCTATATTTTTAGGTACCAAATTGTCCTTTGATGATTTCATTTTACAACGCCAACAAGAGGCTACACGCAGCATTGTAGTGCAAGTGAGTTCTGAAAAATCATTTGCCGAGTTATACAACTACTGCAGTTCGTATGGCACTATAGTAGGAGCCCATCACTACTGTGTACGCCATGATGATGTCCAACATTATATTTTGCTGGAATACGAGAATGTCCAGCAAGCTAATGTAGCCATTGATTCATCGGCATATAATGAGGAATTGAATGGGGTACCCGCCAGGTCCCCCTTTCTATGGTTTAGAGCTTCGGGTAAAAAGGCTTTAAAACGCCAGACATTGAATGCCAGTCAAATTTCGAATTTAAAAGTTACAGAAGGCAATAACATAATAGATAACAATGAATTAAACGCAATATTACGCCAGTGTCCTCACATAGACAACCAAATGGCGGAGCTGTATAAATTAACCAAATTAAACGATTTGGGTATACGTTTAAGATTTCTGGCAGCCCATCAAGTACAGGCGTCCATAGCGGGCATGTTTCCTTTAGCCAATGCTTTGCCATTTGGCTCTTCGGTAAATGGCTTTGGCAAAATGGGCTGTGATTTAGACTTAATTTTACGCTTGGATCAGGAATGTAAGGGACCTGAAGCCAAAAAAAAGCCAGACTCGCGTTTGGTCTTTCATACCAAAGAAAATCTAACAAATGGTCGCTCTCAAACCCAACGACAAATGGAAAGCATAGGTGATATGTTACAATTGTTTCTGCCAGGCGTATGTCATGTAAGAAGAATATTGCAAGCCAGAGTGCCTATTATAAAGTATCATCACGAGCATTTAAATTTGGAAATTGACCTGTCAATGAGTAATCTGTGAGTATTATTACTTGTTATTTTTTTAAATTATTTTTTTTACTAATTACTACTCATTATATATACTAATAATATATTATATAATTATACTATACTAATTATATATTGGTTTACTAATTAATTTAATAGTACCCAAGAGTACGCTGATGCTTTTAACACATTGATTTAATTTTTCATTTACTACAATTTACATTCATTTTATGTTGCTATTGCATCCTTTTTTCTGTTTTATTCATCTTCCTTTTAATTTAAACTCAAATTCAATTTCTGAATCCTTCTCATTTCTAAGAAGAACATAAAAAATAGTTTTATTTCTATTCAAAAACGTTTTTCTTTAATTTGTAAAGTATGTGTAAAAAAAAAATACGGTATTAGCACTTAAAATAGACATTGAAGTAGTTCATTCGGCAATTTTTCTGGTTGTTTATTGTTAGAGGGCTGTTTAAATTTATATGCAAACGGCTTAATAATTAAATGAAATGATTAAGAGAGCATTTTGTACTCCCGTAACGCTTTAATGCCTATAGGCGCGGGCTTCGTCCTCTTCTTTTTTGATGGCTTGTACTAAAATCAAACTCATAACACCGCAAATAACATTGAGAAAAGCCAAACCCAAGGCTAAAGCCACAATCCAAGCTGTTTTGCCTGTAAAGAACCAGGTCAAAGCATCAACACAGCCTAGGAAAAATGCATTGCCACTGACTGTGTCGCGACAGGATGTAGGCAAAGGTTGACGTAAATCTAAATAGTCCCAAGGGCCAGTAGCACCACAGCAACCAATATTTTCTTGTATCATATTTAAAACGTAGGCAGAGTAGGAGTATTCTGATGTGCTGACAAAACGACGGAAACTGACCGTTAATAGAGGCTGAAGGCTCGAGTGCATAGTACTGTATTGCAGCAAGAGAGCAGCACCTACTGTCGATATTAGAAAACCAAATACTTGGGTGCCAATGAAGATAAATAAAGCCAGGGTATTTTCCATTAAAGCGCTTAAGCATCCCAAAAATGATACAGCCATTAAGATAATGCTGACGGCAATAAGTATGTACACGCCTATATAAAAGGCTTCCGCATCTAGTATGCGCAGCCATTCATTGAAACCAGGTTCAGCTCTTAGCCATACAGTTAAAGCAAACAATGCGGTGGCTGTCATCCAGGCAATGATGTTGAAACAGAATAAAGTGTATTTAACACAACCAATTTGCTTTTCCAAAGCATTTTCGGCAGCCATTATTAAATTTTAAAGGTGAAATTAATGGAAACTGAAAATAGAAAAAATCTGTTTTAATAACTTTCGTTCAAAAATACTATCTACTTCCAAAACTAAGATGTTTAGTTGTTTGTTATGTTTACACACGCATTTTTTATTTCAATGTCAATATTGTGTGATCCACAGTTTATCATTTCATAAAAGTTTATCACACAGGCAAATTTTTTTTATTTGTTTTTTTTTTTTTGTATTTTAAAAGTGTGTAATTTTTTAGGGTATTATTAACAATTTTAAGGTTTCAATGACCATCTCAAAATATTAGGTTTGATATACCTAATTTCCTTGGAATTATTTTGATTCATATTTCTTTGTCATGAAACTTTTTGACCCTATAAAGCATTTTATTACTCTCTTTCATTTTTTGTTCTTGCTACGTTCGTTATCAACAAAATATTTGTTAATTTAGCAAATAAACGCCTTATCACAATCAACCTGTTGCGCCGATGATTAATACCCATTACAACAAGAATGGTGCAACCGAGGTTTTCATGTTCCAAACATTATTAGATAAAGAATTTAATTTATCATTTTAATTTTCTTTTTACATTATTAAATATTTTAAATATTTATTGTATACGTTGTTTGCATAACTTCTTCTTATTAGAAAATTGAATCGATGGTGTCCTTAGTTTTTTTATTTTTATTTGTATTTCGTTTCACTTGAAATTCATTTATATTTTAAATTGAATATTTTTTAAATTCACTTGTATGTAGCATTGTTTCTGTATATGTTGCTGAATTTGCGTTAATTTTATTTATCGTTTTAATTAATTTCCATATTTTCTTTATACCTTTAATTTAAATGTTTATCGTTTTATTTTTTTAATTCTTTAAATTTTCGCACTTCAAATCTTCCAATTGGTGTTTTGTAAATTAATTTCGATTCAATATTTTCGTTCGTTATTCGTTAACTGTATATCTTTCATAGATATTGCCCAGTTATTGTTGTTTAACCCATTTGATAATGATGTTGATGATGACATTCACTGCTGGCTTCGCTGTTTAGGGATTCATACTAAAGCTTTACAATTTTCCGATAAGATAAGATATGTATAGCACACCTGAAGATAAGATAAAAAATTGCTAAATTATTTTCTCCCGAAATATGTATGTAGTAGACAAGGTACACCATATAGGAATACACCTGTGTTGATAAGTTTCAAACAATTGAAAAGAGAAAGAAGTCTTTAGAAAACCATAATCTTAGTTTTAAGGGTCTCAATATTTTTAAATAAACGGTTATTTATTGTTTTGCTAATAGACTTTACAATTCGTAGGCAATTAGTCAATTAAATGCGTTACTCATATCCGGAATTTTGGACAGACAATAGTATTAGTTATGGTTAAAGTAAATAAAAGAAACAACATATTTATTGAAATACATATTATTTGACTTAATAATTACACTATTATATCCCAAACAAAAGGGATTAGAATGTATGGACTTATTTGTTAACTGTGCACTAAACTGAGAATAGCTTTGCTACATAATTATCCTGTAAACTCTTCTGCAATAGGACTACAGTAGAATAAATTGTTTACACGTTTTAGAACAATTATTAAGCATTGGTTACTATATAAAACACTGGCTTTTGAATTTTGCTTTTTTAAATTTATAATTTTAAATTTTATACTCACTACCTTATTAACACCTTTGTGTCATCATGCCTTTATGATTTTTGTTTAATTTTTTACTAATTACCCATCTTAACATATTACTACCACCACCTCAAATCTCTTTCATCGGCCTCACCTTATAAATCACTCATTAAGCACCAAATGCACCAAATGCTTTCCTTACGTTTGTTTTTTAATCCTCATTTATATCTTTGCTGCCGTTTTAGCTCTGGCTTTTACATGTCAGAACTATTGTACATGTTTGGCGAACTTGATGAACGTGTTCGGCCTTTAACCTTTTGCATACGACGTTGGGCAAATGCGTGTGGACTAACTAATCCCTCACCTGGTCGTTGGATCTCCAATTTCTCTTTGACCTGTTTGGTTATATTTTTCCTACAACAAACCAAACAACCAGTATTACCCGCCATAAATACTCTGATAAAATCGGCCACCCAAGATGACCTACGTATTACCGAGGATGGTATAAATTGTACATTTGCCCGAGATTTCCAAAATGTTGGTTTTCGTAGTAAAAATACTAGTAAAACAAGTGAATTGTTATTACAATTCTTTGAGTTCTATTCACAATACGATTTTCAAAATAAAGCCATTTCCCTAAATGAAGGCAGAGCCATATCGAAACCTGATCACTCTGCTTTATATATAGTTAATCCTTTGGAACAACTGTTGAATGTTAGTAAAAATGTCAGTATGGAAGAATGTGAACGTTTACGCATAGAAGTGCGTAATGCAGCCTGGGTTTTGGAATCGGAAGTGGAAAATCAATATCATACGGAACTAGAAAAGGATCAAAAAGAACCTTGGGGTTTGCTTAACATATTTAAGAATCCTGAGAAGACAATAATACGGCCGAATATGTTCTTTAAACCACGAATTTTGGAAGTAAGTGATTTGTTTGATAAAACGGATTTAGCAAACACAGCACAACCGACAAATGCTGTCACGTCTACCTCTATGGGGTTAAAAAACAATGAAGTTAAAAATCAAATAGATAATATTAAGGCCACTGCACGACATGATATGAAACAAATGCGCTTAAATGCAACCAGCGCCAAGGCTGCGCAACAGCAACCGTCAGTTTCTGCTTCTAAAGGATCGAAGAGAAGTAGATGAGAGAAGTAGAAATCATGAGAAGTTTATCTTATTGACTGCCTTTCGAAGTAAACTGATGTAGTAATTAAAATTGTTTGTTAATTTTGTTATAAGTTTTACAAATAATCCTATAAATCCTAGACTACTAAGTAAATACAATTCGTCTTAATTGTTCTTTTTTATAAACCTTCCGTTAGAAGTTGTCACTTAGACTTGGAGCCAAGGAAGGCAAGTAAATTCTTTCATCTGGATCTGGTAATTCAGGATTCAGAACCCCATTCTTTCCACCCATTTATCATGGATATACCCATTTGGGATCTCTTTAAAACTTCGTTTTACAGTTCCATGAATTCTTTGCCATTTAATTGCAAATTGGCGTTTCATTTACTCTTTAACGGAAGTCCTTATCGAAAATTACATGCGATATTGGCAATTACTTGAATTCAGTACAGGTCTTTCGACTTTCAAATTCTGCATACCTTTAGTAAGCTTAGTTTAATACTTCCTTGATTCCCGATGTCCTGAAATTCAAATCTTTTTCAGTAAAGATTAAAACAATTTAAAAATGTAAAATATTTTTGCATATTTATATTGTATATATATTTTTGTATTTTTATTATCAATTTTATATTTACACGGTTCATTTAAGTATTAGTGAATTTGTTTTTGTTGGTTTATTTCTTTCCTTTTGTTTTTTTAATAACTCAGTTAAATATACATAAACTTACTAAGATTAACCATACGACAAGACTTAATTAAATCAGTTAATAACTTTCTTTCTATATGTTTAAATATGTTGTTTCTTTTGTTTTTAATTTTATTTCTCAAACTGTAAACAGTTTTAATAAAAGTTAGATGATGTTCGTTTTGTTTTCCAGGGTTCGTTAAAGAAGTTTGTTTTGAAAGGCATTGTTAGTAAAGAGGATTTGTTTTCTTTTTTTCTTCTTCAATATTAAAATGTTTTAATCTCTTTATCGTATTTGTTAGTAACTTACAATCCTATAATGATGAATATATGAATTTCACATTGATTTTTTTTACTTAAATTTTATGGTTTCGTTTTTTTTCCTTTTTTGTTTAAATAATTATTATCTTTAGACGGGTTAGTTCAATGCTTAAGAATTTAAAAGAACTCAAATAGGGTTTAGTTGTTACACAGAACAGAAAATAAGAAGAGCAAATTAGGAAGCAAGTGAGAAAAAGCCAAAAAGATTTCTTATTTTTCGACAGCAATAAGCGTGAGTCTTTGCAATGTTTCCCAATAAGAAGTAATAGAACGAACATACATATATTTTAGCAAGTTTTTAACAAAAATTTTTTTCGACCCAGTCTCATTCAGCTAAAGAAACAAACGAAGTACAAAATCATTATAAACATAATTTCTATATCTTAAGACACTTGGCTTATAAATAATTGTTTTAATATGTTAGAGCAATTATTATTATTATTTAAAAGCGTTTGCAACTTATTCTCAAAGTATTTTATTATTAATTTTATAGTTTTTTTCTTTCTTTCTTAATTAGTTGCTAATTGTTTTTTTGTTTTTGTTTTTCTTTTAAATTTTTATGCTAAAAAATTGTTAATTTACAAACTACAAGCAAAATGTTTAAATACATCACCATACATTACTTTAGTGTGATTGCTGACTTAAATTGTTTCCTCTCTTTTTCTTAACGACGAAAAATATCATTTGCTTTACATCACATGACAAACAAACAGGCTTCGGTTTCTTTATCCGAAATTCATTGTTCAATACAATTTTGATTTGTTTCGTCTTTGTTATTCTAACTTTTACAAATTGACTTGCAATTTTATTGTTATTTTTTAAGTTTAACTAGGATTTTGTTCCATTTGTATTTTCTTAAATGATTAGTAGATAAAATATAGCCAAAAAACAAAATGTTTAGGAAATTACAAAAATTAAAGACTGCATATTTTGTGCTAAATAATAAATACAACATACTAATGGTTTTAAAAACACAATTTATATCAAATGACAATTTGCAATTTAAGCAAACAAAATTATGGAAAAAACGGTAATTTATTACTTAAACCATATTACTGGGGTCGTTTGTTGTTGTTGTTTTATTAAATCAAAGTTGTTTTTAAATAATAATAATAACAATAGGGTGTGTTTACTTTCGTTTTGCACTAGATTTAGTAATTTAGGGTTTACGGTAGTAGTTGTTCCTCGATGAAAAACCTAATTAAAGAAAAATTATTGTTTTTTTGATAAGCAAGTGTTGAAGTTTGTTTTGAATTTTGAAGAGGGTTTTTACTAGGGGTCTCATCTGAACCATAATTTCAGACGTAGTGCATCGACACCATTTAAATAGTAACGAAATAGACGTTTATCACGTACAAATCCCAAATTTTCATATAAACGTAACGCAGGCAAATTGCTCATTTCAGTTTCCAACACCACTTCATCGGCTTTATCGGCTAGCATGGCCTGTAAACAAAATTATGATGATAATTAGTGGGTATAAAAGCAAAATATTGATTGAATTACAAAAGATTTTTGACAAACTTTTACTAAAATTAGCTTATATTGAGTGCAGCAAAGAAATTTAATTAAAAATGTTTATCATCTATACATTATTATATACATTTTTTATGTACATATATAGATAGATATTTATATGTTAAATTCTTTTTAAATTTTTGGCATTCTTCCGAATATTAATAAACAAAATGTCATAATGATTGACAATACGAATCTACTACTACCATACTAGAGCACTATTCTTATTAGTTCTTTTACCTCGATGGCTTTTTGTACGAGCGTTGTGCCAATTTTTAGTTTCCTATATTCTTTGCGCACCGCCAACATGGCTATATAGCCACGCCTCACATTCATGTGCATGTCCAGCTTACATACAATAGCACCAACGTATTCATTGCCATGAGCAGCCAAGAAACACAATTTAGGCCAGTTGTAAATGAAGTAACGATAAGTATAGATTGAATAGGGCTCCGATAGTTCAGCCTGAATTAAACGCATTATATCCTGGAGTATAATAAAATAAAGGCGATTATTATTATGAAAGTGTTAAATAAAATTCACAAATCATCTAAGGCCTACATGCATTTGCAGTTCAGACTCGTATTCCTTGTACTCGATATGAACATTCGATAAATCTAGTTCCTCTGCTGACTTGGGATTTTGACTTAAACTAATGGTCTCTAACGATGTATTAGACTGCTGCAGTTGCTGCTGTCCTAAACTGTCGCCTTTCCTAGATTCACTGTTATTGGGCGTGGTGGTGGTGTTTGTAGTAGTACTAGTGCTGGTGGCTTTAATGGCAGTGTTTGTAACAGTTTGTTCTTGTTGTTCTTCGTCCTCCTCTTTATGGTTAAAACCATTTGTGGTTACAATGTCCAAAGGGCAGTGACCATTCTCTAATTGTTTTGAGTTGCTATCCTCTACAGAATTTGCATTCTTTTTATTGTTGGGTTTTCTTTTTGATTTTTTGTTTGCTGCAATCACTGCCGGACTATTATGCGTAGTCGCTATGCCATTTGGAGTAGCAGACGCAGTGTCCTCTTCCTGTTCTGCAGGATGGTGGCCATTCAGAGCGGGTTGATGTTGTAACTTTTTATCGTTTTGTAAATTAGTAGTGGGAAGAAGGCAGGCTTTGCTAGATTTTTTCAAATTTTCTGTCATAAGGCCATTGACCTTGCTGTTGTTATTGTTGCTATTACTACTACAACAACTGCTGTAGCTGCTGCTACAGTTATTTAAATTGGTATTGTTGTCGTTGTTACCTATATGCAGCTGTTGCTTCAATTGGTCTGTTAGTCCATTTTGAACCACTGCCCCCTCTGATGACTGATGGTGCTGTTGATGTTGTTGTTCTTCATCAATAGGCCTTGTCACCACAGCATCACTTTTGGAGCTTTTCTTTTTATTTTTAGATTTTTTCTTTGATTGATTTTGCTGTTGTTGTTGTATTTGCATTTGGCTCCCCAAAGAGGCTTTCGTTTGTTCCATTGCACTTTCTGTTATTTTCAATAATATATAATTTTATTTTTTATTGTTTTTGTTGTAAATTCTAAAAAATATTTGAAATATTTTCCTATTTTCTTACAAAAAAAGTTTATTCTTCGCTTTTTCTTCTGTTTCCTACTTTTTTTTCTTCTTGCTGCTCTCTTTCTGTTTTACTGAAATGAAATGAAAAAAAATTATAAGAATTCAATGACAGACATCCGAAGAAACACACTTTTTGTTCATAAAATCTTTTCTTGGGTTATTTTTTTTTATAAATTTTGCATTTATTTTCATAACACATACATTAAACTGGCTCACGGCGTTATTTTCGAAACATTATTTCCATGAAATTATTTCATTTAAGAAAACTTTTCTCAACAATTTTAATCAGATTTTCCTTCCTAGATGAAGTTCTTTCTTTTTTTCACAATGATTTTTGCAGTGACATTTATTTTATCTATCAATTTAAATACAACCCTGTAAACATATGTAATACCATTCCTCTGCTAAGGGTTGCCAATCAGTCAGTCACGTCAGAATTGTAAAGGTCATAGATAAAAATAAATTTTGTTTTTTTTTATAAAAAAGTATTTCATAATGTTAAAAGCACTAGCGCTTAAGCCTATCTATTTATGTATTTGTAATTAATTAATCTTATATATTTTTTAATTGGTGTATGGGTGATTCGATACGGTCGTCGGGTTATATAATTTAAATTTTAATAAATTGCTTAAATGTACACATCTATGTGAAAGCACCTCTATGGTGAATTTGATTTTTGTGGTGAATAAAATCAAAATTCATCACAATTTATCTTCAATCGAAAAAATGCAAGACAGGCATTACCGACTCCCCCATACTACCATATTTTAACCATATTACCCATGGTGAAATTCGAAGGGTTTGTTGCGGAATAAGTAAATTTCACGGGTATAAATCGATTCAAGAGAAATTTGTGTGATAGAGGTTGAATTCATATTTTACCTTTTAGAGTGTGAAAATATAATTTAAAAGAAAACAGTATTACCACAAGCTGATTGTTGAATTTACTATTCCTTTTTAACGTTCTTTTTGAGCAAAAGATGTCACTATAAATTATAACACTTTTTAAATCAGAATGGCATCTCTTTATACACAACAGTTATAACAGCACATGCTGCTGTGAGTACTGTAAATAAAACTTTGTAAAACAGAAAGGTTGTGTTAAGTAAAAGTGTTTAAAAACCAATATTTTAAGAACATAGTTTAAAACCACAATTAAATTCAAGAAACGTATAGTAAGTACATGCTACTTTGATGATATTTTAAGAGAAAGCTTTTCTAATCTTCTAACCTTTATGGATAGCTAAATATCCAAAAAAATAAATACACTAAAGAAAGAAATTATAGCACATTTACTTATAAGATTTAGTATCTTGTTGTGCTATGTAGATCATAATAAATCAAATAAATAAATAAATAAAATAAACATAGTACGACGTGTAAGTACTGTCGTATTTTAACATTAAAAAAAAAAGAACTTCAGCGAAAAATGGCGGCCATAACAAATTCTTACTGTCACTTTAATTTTATTTAATAATATATTTAACACTTCATTTATTTAAACAAAAACATAACATAACGCTATTTAAAGTGGAATTTTGAAACTACTTACTTTAATTATGTGATTTAATATATCAGATTCGACAATGACAGCCTTAAAGGCTGTCTTAAAGATTTTGCACGTGACCCTGCTAAATCAAACACGTCGCTGGCTCCACTATTTTTGCACATATTCGTTCTGTGATTACTGCCTTTAAAGAATCTATTATTGGAGGATCGTTCCCTAAAATATATGACTTAAAATTATATTTGAAATTTTTTTTGTGAATCAAGTTGAATTGCACCACAACACCCATCACGTCATGGATTAGTTTCTGCATTCTGTGAAACCCTCTTAAAGAAGTTTCGCTCTATAGAAAGACTGCGGGTATAGAAAACATTTAATTTATAAAATATTTGGCTTATGCCTACCGTTTTCCTAGATGACTTTTCTTTGAGGATATAAGAGGACCACTTTTTAAACTTTCAATCTTTCAAAAGTTTGCTTCAAATGTTTTTTCCGTTAAAAAGGCAAACACTGCAAATTATAATATCAAATGACTTGATTTTATTCTTATAAAAACTTGACAATTTCATTGTATTTCTTTTTTTTTTCATCTGCCCAATTTAATGTCCTACTACTCCAGGTAAACAGTTTTGTTTTTAGTTTAAATCACTTCTGAAAAATCTGTCTGTAACAAACGATAGATGGTTGAATGGAATGTCCTTTTTTCCCAGCATAAATTATCAATTATGTACTTACAATTTATATGAGAACAACGCATGGCCTGACTATTTAATATCCTGGCCAAAGCTTAAGGACATTTAAGTTTTATTTGTTTTAATTTTGTGGCCACAATGTTGTTGT
Organism: Sarcophaga subvicina; assembly: GCA_936449025.2. Classification (NCBI taxonomy): domain Eukaryota; kingdom Metazoa; phylum Arthropoda; class Insecta; order Diptera; family Sarcophagidae; genus Sarcophaga; species Sarcophaga subvicina. Next base: position 1,252,827 of record OW388080.2, on the reverse strand, counting down.
TGTTGTTGTTTATTATTGGTTAGAGAGGAATGGTGCTACACAAACAATTCGTTTATTCTTCTTATCCGTATGCCAAATAGAGTATTTTGTGGGCTTTAGAAAATTTCATCATTACGAGTACAAGCACAGAGTACGTTCGTTACATTTAGTTTATTTAGCCTGTGATGGCAAATCAACGAAATTTTTTTTTCTAAAATCAATGCCTGTCGTTTGCCTTCTAATGAATTGTATTCTCTCGAAGAATTTTTCCCAGTAGGTGATATTTTGACAACGTGTTGAACTTAAAAGTGTGAGTGAGTTTTGTTTGTTTTCACTCTGGCCCCCTGCTCATTGCCTCTGCTACTGGCAATTTTAGCTTTTGGGTGTTTCTAAGCTCTTGTCTATGGCGAAAAGTTCATTGAGCTTAAGAAGATTTGTAATCATTATCCGAACAAGGAATTCAAGTTTAATTTTCTATCACATTCGATGGATGGTTGGTTGATTGCAGTGCTTTTGGTTGTATACATTTTGTACCCAATAAAATAATCAGCAAATAAATACTCACTCAAACACACACACTCACACCAAATGTCTATAAAATTAAGAATCAAAATTAGGAATTGTGTAAACATCGGTTTCGTTTTATGTAAATAAAACAAGTTGTTCTACATTGTGGAGAGGAAATACGAAAAATCAAGGACTGCATACAAATATTAAGAAGGATGTGACTATTACTCCCCCTTTTTGTTTTTAATGCTTTTCTTATTCAGGTTTTTTATTCACGATAGCAGTGGTTGATTTTAATCTTGAACATATTGTGCAATTCGGTGTTTTTTTTTTTGGTATTTTTCACTATTTAACATCTGTTCAATGAATTTTAAATGCAAACTTTACATTACTTTTTAAGCTTTGCTCTTCAGTAATTGTTTTTAAACTTGGATTCGAATTTTTAATTATTTTTTACATTCGGATTCCCTTGTCTTCGAATTAATTATAAGAAGCTAAGGCTGCTCTGTGAAAAATAGTCGCAGCATTTTGCTTTAAATTAATTGCTTAAATTATTCAGGAAATGTTTTCCGAATATTAGATTAAGTACCCTTGATATAACACTGAACCCTATAAGAGTTAATGTCTAACTTATGGCCCATAGCAATTCAATATATAACTAAGAAATTTTAATGTCTTGTTCTTATATTTCACAACGAGAGAACGGACCAGAACGCTCAACAACTTTGTTACCCACATACTTACCTAGATGTCTAGGTCAATATAATCCTATAGATATCTTGAAACTTGACCTAGAAAATATATGTACGTCTTCGGCATATTCTAACGAAGTCGAAGGGTGTTCACTAGTTATTCAAAGCTTAATGCATGTCGTCCATGGAGAGAATGAAAAGTAATCGCGTTAATATACATCGTGATTACAATTTACCGTTGTGTAGTATTCATCTTTTGAAAAGCTTGTAAATTAATCTGATTAATTAGGAATTTTCAGTGCCATTGTAGGCAACTCCAATAATCTGGAAACTTTTCTGGGTTTTTCTCTGAAACTTTATCATTTAACATTTATTATTAGCCAAGATGTTTAAGGGGTAATTGTGGTATTTGAAGGCAATTCAAAATTTAAGAGTTTAACGACATTTTGCCTCAAACTCTCAACATTCCAATTTTAAATCCTTATCATCCTTTAATTTAATAGCACGACTTCAATTAAGAGTTTGGGTGTAATTTGGTGTTTCTAAAGGGATTTATGTCTCAAGTTTAATTGCTTTAAATTGTAAATTTTATAAATATGACTCATGTTGTCACATTTAAATGTTTTTCATTTTTTTGCTATTTTTTCTAAAGGATAATAAAATAAGTTTTGGGGTGGAACAGAACTCCGCCCGTTTCAGTTTAGATTTGAATTTTTATTTGAATTCAATTACAATTTTCTTTCTTCCTTATTGTTGTTGTGTGTCACTGTTGTGATGCTGCCAAAAGTCGCGTGTGAATATTTAGATTTTTTTGTTAAAGTGATTTACGACAAATGGGGGAGGTTTATTTCGAATCCTTTTCACTTTACATCACAGAAAAACATTTAAGAGATGCTCATAAACGCGTTTATTTAAATTATCTTTTTGATTTCACCATAAAAAAGTACCGAATACTGGTTGGAAAAAGACAACAGGGTGTTGAAAAGATTAGTGGCTGTTTAAAGTAAAACACACACAAGTTTTTACATGTTGCAAGGATTGATGCTTTAAGTAGGTAGCATTATGCCACAAACACCTGCATTCAATTTGCTTTAAATACATTCGCTATGCAGTTTGTTTTTCTTAATGCTGAACCTCTATCTCTCTCTCTCCGAGTTTTATTAAATATTCCATTTGTTTGTTTGAGGTCGAGCATAAAACCCAAATTTTCTTATTGAACTTTTTTCTCTTTGGTTTTATTGTTGTTGTTGGTTGTTTGGATACAAGGCCATGCGAAATTTCGCCGCCAATGCTTTCGTTTGTCAAGCATAAGAAATGAACACACGTTCTCTTACTTCTGTTTGCCACCATAGAAAATGTGTAAATATTTAATTTTGTGACAGTGTAACGAAATGGGATTAGTTGTTGTGCTTGTCTGTCGTACGGCAAACAATCACAATCACATCAAATTATTTGTACATTAGATGGAGTGTAGATTGTTTTTTCTTTTTTTTTTTGCATTTTTATTGCATTAAAAACGTATGACAAATAATCGGAACCCGCAAAATTCGTCATAGACTATAAAAATGAAATGCATAACGCCCGGAACAAGTGTACCGGCTTACGAGACAGAACATTTATTATACAGGCAGTGAATAAAAATCCTACAAAATTGTCCTTCGCCAATGTAAAATATTGACAAATATATGTAAAGAAGTACACGGAGAAAAGTAATAGAAGTTTTACTTCAAAATCTAATTGGAAATTCATCCTGCTGTCATTAATTTCCAATTAAGAAAAGTTTCATTTGATAGCATCACTGAATTCGTTCATAGGCAATAAGGGTTTTCCGTAACAGATAAGTTCCCTGTGCAGCTACTAAGGCCCTAATTTTTTTTGATGCATTTTTAGATCAAAGTATTTATCCGCCACGCGCAAGGATGGGGAAAACAGCAGTTTTGTATTTTATAATTAATTCAGTCTGGTACACAGCCAAATGTCCATTCTTGTCCATAAATGCTGAAGATTTCTCAGAGAAATTTTGGTAATTCTTATACGGGTTCTGGGATATTAGGATGTCATTGGAAAGTGTCTATCGCACAACGGCCATTGTCCCCTTGGCAGGCATGTCGAAATACTCGGCATTGCGGTTAACGACTTTTGCAAGAGCTGTGGGTCTGAGAAGGAAGAAATGACTGTCTTTTCCTTCATGTGTTAGTGCTCTGCTCTTTGTCATAAAGAGACGGATGTTTCTTCCCTTCCTGGTACAAAATCCACTTAATACTCATCCTTAAGCCCAAATTTTTTATCGCTATTAACTCAATGGGTAGTTGGTATAAAATCACCAGGAGTGCTGTTCAAGGAAATATTGTAAGATCGTCCATATAAAGCACAGTTCGAATGCCCTTTATTTCAATAAAAAAAGGAGTAAAAAAGTGGATGAAGAATATGAAAAGTATGGGTATATGAAGGTGGTAACATTTAGTTGGCTATTTGTAACTAGTGAAGTAATAACTTTTATGAAAACAACACAGTAATAATTGCCAACATCTTTAAAAATACACTACCACTATTGCGTCCAGGCTTCTCTGGGTGATGAACCCTAAACGCAGCCATAGATCTGTTTGAAACCAAAGAAATATTTTGGATTTGAATACAGTGAATCATTATGTTTTCTGTCACTAAACTATTTACTTTTCTTATGAGACACTTTTTATTAGCAATTTTTCTAAGTGTACTTTAAACAAATACGACAGCAGCAAAAAGAAACCATTGACTTTCTAGCACCACAAAATACCACTGGGACACAAAGAAGAAGCAAAACTGTAATGAAACTTTCAATTTGTTTGCCGTCATAATAAAATTGGTCTCATTTTTTTTCTATATTCTCTACAGTATAGGGGTTGAAATCAAAAAATTTTTTTTTGTTTTTACCCAAAAAAAAAAATAAAATCGCAAGTTAAACAACCGCAGCGAATCAAAAAATTTGACCAGAGTTTAATAAAAATAAAATGAAATATGGGATTTTAATCAGATATAGTGATTGACAGTAGGGGGTAGTTAAATAGCAAAGGGATTAGTTTGTTTTTTTGTAACGCATTTAAAAAGAAATAAAATTAATTAAATTGTGCTATATTTCTCTTTGCTACTGTTTTAGCCATTTCAAATGAAACGATCGATTAAAATTGATTGTTTTGCTTTTCTGTTTTTGTTTTCTTGTCCACCGAATTCCTTTAAAATATACAATTTTCTTAAAATATTCCATCTAAAGTACTTTATTTAACCAAAAAAACCCAAAAAAAGAGAAAGAGAAAGAAAATGTACAACCAATAATTTTAAATGCTTTATTAACAAAATATTTTCCTTTTTTTTTATCGTTTTATTTTTGGTAATTTCATGAAAAAGTACTAAAAGTTGACTTGAGATAAAGCGCCACATAATTTTTTTCCTTTAGTTTTTGTGTTTTGTACAGAGTCCGTTGGAAAATCTTGTTTAAACTCAAGTATTGGTAAGAATCCAGTAAAAGAAATAAAAAAAAATTGGTTAAAGAAAAAAAAATTATTCAGGAAAAAAAGATGTGTCGCCACCAACACAACTGCAAAAGCTTTAGGCGCGATTGTTGGCTGCTGCAAATACAAAAAAGGGGCCACAAAAAAATATTCACAGCTTCAATTACAGCTCACCCTACGTCAAATACAAATCATAATTGTTTAAACAAAGTATTGGATTCAACATCATTTATAAATTTTTATATTTCGTTCGTTTGGGAGCATTAGGTCCTTTAGTTTGGTTCCAAATATAATATTTCTTCGACTTCAAACATTTTTAAGTTGAAAACTTTATTTTATTTTAAATTTTAATCAAAACTTGCTAGAGTTATTGGATCAGCACCTCATTTTCAAACGGCTGACCACAATTTACCTTATCAAGCACGAACTACTCACACAAGCACGAATCATACCAACTTCCACCAAACCGTTATAGTCCAAGAATGTATCTTGTCCTCATCGTCACAGAATCCACATATTGGCCTCGTGGCAACTCCCGTTCATTGCTGAGAAGAAAGGAAAAAAGGAGCGGATTATTTTGCCTTAACTCCACAAAATATCCGAATCGCCAATTTGACGACGACTTGGCGCAACAACATATTCTACTGACAGGTATTGACGTCCTTGATGTAATTATGTAGTTGCCATCCTGGGATTTAGTAGGAAAGGATATTAGGAATTGGCTCAACAGCGTATTCTAATGAGAGGTAGACGCGTGCCCTATTGGCGCCCTTGGTGTAACTTTGATATTACAATCCTTAGATTTAGCTAACAGGATTATTTTTTGTATTCCGAGCAGGAGGAAGGATTAAAATTTTACAATTACGGACCAAAACGGATGAGGACATAGGTTTTGCAATATTTTCAAGAGAGTCTGGACTAATCATACACATATATGGGGCGCTTCTAAATCTTAGCAATCAAGCAGAGTGTAGAACGGCTATCTATGAATATCTATACGGTTATCTCTTTCACCATCGAAGCCCTGACATCCTCGTTCTTCGCTCATCTCTTAATGAGATAGCTGAACAGTTTAATATTTGGATTATATAGATCGCTAGACACCGCTACAAAAAGATGAATGCCAAGTCCGTCACTACATGTTTGTTTCAACAGGCCCAAGCTCTCGTGCAAACTAAAATTTCGTCGTGATACTATAACAGCTTCGAAAAGGAGATGAGCGACTAATGGTAACTGCCGGATAAGCGGGCAATTTAGACCTAATTTTGGCAGAAATAAGGGCGTTACTTCTGTGTGCGATTTTCGGGCATTGTCTCTTAAGAAGACATGCAAAATGCTTAGGCGCAGCTGTAGAGATGGGATTGAGGGTCAGAGTATAGGACATCTTCTATGCCACTGCCCTACTCGCACTAATAGACGCCTAACGAAAATGGATATTTGATGTCAGATATGAAACTGAAACGTATTCTAAACTTTGTGTCTGTAATAAGGGCGTCTTGGTATTATAATGGAACATATTGAACGTATATTGGTCCAAAGTATATCATTTAGTACTTTACGAATTAGTACTGGGAACTCTTTTTTTTTAACATAAACGTAGAAACTGAGATTATGAAAACTTACTGTGCTGGCTTGAAGAGAGTTGATGAACATCCTTTTCAATGAATCAATTATGCTGCTGCTTTCGCCAAACGAATGATTTACAATTGAAGACAGTGATGCTGGTGGTACTTGGTTGGCAGTAGTTTTGAACAGCATTTGGGCTGGCACAAATGGGCAGACATAAAACAACAACAACAACAGCAATAACATTAATAGGTGCTGCAAAACAAACAAAAAAATAAAAAAGAAGTCAAAGAATCAAGAGGATTCATTCAACAACAACAATCACAACAACTACAACATGATGATGACGTTAATGATAATAATAATGATGATGATGAAAATGAAGAGGAGCGTGTGTTCTGGAATCGAATCATGTGAGAGTGTATAGACTTGTTGTTAAATAGCTGGGCGGAACAAGATGAGATGATGGGCAATTATCTGCGGGAGGTCTGGCAATGGAGAGCTTATAATGAAATGCTCAGCAAATATGGGTTACTAACTAGATGGACAGACAAACTAGTTGGTTGGACAGACAGACATTTATATTACACATGTAGTCATATTAGTGTTGCCTCTAACTTAAATTGGAAGCTTTTCTTCTTATTCTTACGCTTGTTGTTGTTGGTTTTTTTTCTTTGGTACGGTGAAATTTTTTTGTAATGATTCAGTGTTATAGTTATAGCTGTTGTCGTTGTTGTTGCTGTTGCTGTTGTTCTCTAAAAAGGTGCAAATTCGATTCAAACAAGTGCCAGCAATTGTAACAAAAACATGTTGCCGTATTATTTCTGTTGTTGTTTTTGGTATATACCACCACACACACCATTACACTCTCCATCCAAGATTTAGAGGCATTAAGAAGACTTTACTTAACGTTTGGCATTCGTCGCTGGCTGTTTTTGGTTGGCTTAAGCTTCTGTAGATCCCCAAATAACGAGTAACATTTAGTAGTTGTGACTCTTTTATGTTCGTTTTTATTTTGACATGTTCTTTTTTCGCTTTTTCTTCTTCTTCTTATTTCTGTCGTAGCTGTTGTTGTTGTTGTCGCCGTCTTTGGATTTTTAAGCTTAATTTAGAGAGAAGGCGCCAACCAAAGACTGAACAAATGAATTAGGGCGTTTTTCCTTACATTATTTCTTGTTTCTCCGCTTTTTTTTGTTTTTTCTTCTGCATTTCTTATTTTTTTTTTTTTGTTTTGCTAGCAACCATATTTTTTGCCATGTTGCAAGTCGCACTACAACAACATACATTGCAACACGAGTATCTTGCAATTACACAGAAAAAATCTCTACTTTTTTCGTTGTGTTTTCTGTTTTTTTTTTGCTGCAAATGAAGCGTTTCATGTTAAACTTTCAAATAAAATCGCACTCAAAAAGTCTTTTTCTACTGACTAACTCTTTGACTGACTGGCTAACGTTCTATGAAAAATATTACTTCACTTCAGATTTGTCTAAAAACATCGAAGAAAATAAGCAAAAAGATGATGAGTTTTCTTATTGATCAAATATTTATGACTTCAACATGAATTTAAAATTTTTTTTGCTTTCGTTTCCTTCTCGTTAAAGCAGTCAAAACGAGGCAGAAATGAAAAAATCTTTTCAATCATGGCAAAAATTTAACTACTGGCTGCTATCAATTGTTGTTTTTGTTTAGTCAGTGGGACCAGGACCACCAAAAGAGTAACGATGAATAGCAAAAAAATAGAAAAAAGATTTTTAGAGGTTTTTGGCTAGAAATTTCCAAAATTATTGTCAGTGGGATTATGTATATTAAGAAGAGGAATTTGCGGTACATATTATTTATTAAATAAAATAAAGTGAATGCTATGACTCAGATAGATGCTATTGGTGAAAACTTTTTCTTTGCATTAGCGAAAGGCTAATATTGATCGAAGCCATCTAGGTTAGGGATAGATTAGGTTTCAAGGGTTAATGTGTTAATGACTGGGCTGCCTTGGCATTCATAACGCACAGAGTATCCACAATTGAGTATAAATTTACAACAATCGTGGATATATTCACAAAAGTTCTGTAATTAAACCAGGTTTGCTTGCCAAGAAACCTTTCAACCCGGCCAGCGTTGGGCTAAACGGTCTGTAGTTTCTTACAGAGGATTCTCGCGTAAGTTATTTTCGCTAAGTGGAGTCGACTTTGTGGATACTCAGCAGATAGAGCCCGCGCTACATTATTTCCTTGTCTCCATTTCAGTTGTAGAATACAAAACTCTGAATAGTATTTGAATAATATTTGCATTGATAGATCTGCCTTCAGGCTTCAAATAGTAATATTTCTCTCGCATCATCTAAATATAGTTCCCGTTTATGGCACTGCTCAGTGCAGTTATTTCCATTCTCTGTTCAGTCAGATCCAACAGAATTTTGATTCTCTCCCATACAGCTGAAGTCTGTCAGTTGCGTTTTCCCATTATCCTTGAATTGAATTTTGAAAATCTGGAGATCGGTTAATAGATTATTTAAAATATAAAGAAGATTTTATAATTTGCTTTAAAACGCAACAACAAACAACAGCTATAATAACAATGACAATTACAAAATCTGGTCTTATTTACATCCAATTAAATCTTAATAGAGCCTTAACGTACAGCCTGCGGCCTCCTTTTTTCTCTTTCGTTTTACGCTCTCAATCTCTTTTTCTATGAATAATGTTGTTTAATTGTTGTTATTGTTGTTATTATTTAATGTTTAATGTTGCCAGCAAATAAAAAGAAAACAACAAACGTTGTTGTACCATACTAGGTGCTCCTTGTGTTGTTATTGTTGCTATCATTGTTTTTGTTTTTGTGGACAAAAGAGAAGAAGGATAGAAAAAACTATATGAAGTGAAATGATAACACTTAATCCTCTTTCTCCTTCAAGCATAAAATCGTTTTGTATATTTATTACTGGCCTCTATTTACAAGAGTGCACTTCTCTGTTGTGTTTTTGCATCTTTTAGTTGTTGTTGATATCCTACTATAATACAGCTGGTTGCTGGTAAAAAAGTCAGAAGAATTGCCAAGTTTCTAAGCTAAGAAACATCTTCTTGGCATTAGTGGTATAGGAAGGAGGAGTACGTATGTATGTACTACATTCATGTATTCTTTGTTTTTCAACTGAATGTGTTCGTCGAGGTATTTAGAATATAATACTCGTTGTTTACAACAGGAAAATAAAGAAAAATGTTGGAAAAATAAAAAGAAAATGTCGGATTTTCTGAAAACTATTCAAAACAACACTTACAAGGAAAATGCCAATTTGTTTAGGAAGCAGAGCGTTTTCGAAAAAGACACAAAACAAAAAAAAAGAAAACCAACAACAAAAAATTGCCGTGAGTTCTTCTGTACACATACAGCAATTCACATTTTCTTTATTTCTCTTCGTCCTTTTTTTTTTTTTTAAGAGAATATTTAAAATTTTTTTTAATTGCCTTTAACAGCCCGTGTTTAAGTCCTGTTCTTCTTTTCGAATATTTGCGGTAGAATAATTTCTATATTTTTTCTTCTGCCTTCAAATAATTTCCTCGCTACAAGTATTTGCGATAATCATACACATAATGGTTGCAGACAAACAATAGCAACAGGATTTGGATTATCTTTTATACTTAATTATCTTGTCAAGTATTTAAGTTTAATATAGTTGTTCTCTGACATACAATAGGAAAATGTTTCCTTTCCATTATACTGATAATGGGAAAATATGCCATCAAACCTTCTGCAAAGAAAATATCAAATTTTCTTGCCATTTGACAAGGCGCCATTTAAAAAACACCACACCACCACTCTCTTGCTAACGCTATAGAAATTTCACTTGCAGTGGTTTTGTATTAAAACATCCTTAAAACTAGGTTTCAGTGTTTCCTTCTCAAACCAGAAAGGGATCTACAATTTCTAAAATTTAATCCCGGTTTATTTTGAATTGTTAATAGGATGATCATGATGGGCTTAAATGTTGTTTATATTGCTTAAAAAAAACTCTGAATTTAATTCAGTTTTCAAGAGCACAAAGCATTTTCCATCTGCTTGTAGAAAAATGTTCTTTTCTAATATAAATTTTTAGTTCCCATTTGAAAACCTGTAAAATTTCTCTAGAGATCACAATCATTTTCGAAGTAAAACTTATTTTTATATTACAGACATTGATAGTTTTTTTGCAGACCATTGTTATCAGTTTTGGCAATTGCCATACGGTGATCTGCTTTAAATACTGTTGATACAACGTTTTCTGGGATTATTCAATTGCATCAAGAGTCAACTTTCGGATTGCTTTTATTACACACTTGCCTTACCTTTTGTATCGAGAAGGAAAATAGGCTGTTAGTTTGGGTTTGTTCTATTATTTACTGCACTTTTGGGTCGTTGTTTTTCCCATTCATTGAAAAGCATCTTTGTTCTTAGCGCAACCTTTAGAGCCTAGCATTTCTTTGTTTTCATTAATTCAAAAACAAAAACTTCAGAGCACTTTTTTAGCTTTCATTGCGTCTTCATATTCTCAACATAATAGGGTCAATAATTTTGCGAGTTTTTGAATAGAACACAGGTTCTGTTTTTTTTTACAAGACTGTCCTTTGAGCTGAAAAGATTGTCCGCAATCCTGACTAAAGGATTGTAATAGCTAATTAAGTAAGAATCCTTTGAACTCTTTGTTCAACCTTTCTTTAATTTATTTTTTACCTTCCAAAAAATAAGATTTGTTGAGGAACGTGGTAGTTCGCTGCGTCATGTCGTAAGTTTTCGAACAATAAATAATCATTCGGGACTACATTCGAAGAATAGGGCAGGTGATCCATAGCATAACCAACGAAATTCAGTTTTTTCCATTTTTTTCTCAAATTACGCAGTTTTGACAGGCAAATATGTGTATGGTCTTTCGGCTAAGAGGAGGGAAATTTTAAAAATCATGGGCTTATTGGTATATTATATTTGTGTGGTATATTATCATTCTATATATGACTTCGCAGGGATAACTTGCCAGCTTCATCATATTGTTGCTTGACGCTCTAGTTGATGCACTTTTGCAAAGCTTTTCTTACCGTCTGGTGTGTCTTTTTCTTTTGGATAGAAAGTCAGGCCTAGTCTTACGCTTCCGTCATGATATCCAATAATTTTCTGTTTACCTTTCATTCTTTCTTTTTGTGTTTTGAGACCAATTGATCGCTTTGAGGAAATGCAATTGGTTTGAAAAACTTCAAATTTTTTAGAAACACCCGAGGAAAACTTATTTATTATAAGGTTCAACTGTCCGCAATGAGGGTTTTTCACTTGTTGCGATTATTTTGCAGGCAGTTTTATTGCAAATGCTGAAGAATTCCAATAAAGACAGGAGGGAATATTTTTAATAACGCGGTTATTTTTAGCCTCCAAGAAAGTTTAGTTTCTTCCCCTTCAGCATAAATGAATTTTTGCTGATTGTACATGCATACATATATATGTATGTATATATATGTATGTATGTATATGCATGAATGGAAACTGTTAAATCTGCTGTTATATAGTATTTTCCCCCTTGAATATAAAGTGTAAAATTGTTTGGTCGTCTGCTGAATTTTTAAATACGATGATACCTTAATTAGATTTATTATGGAGGAAAAAAAAGAGGAGAAAACCGAAAAAAAAAAAAACTAGGACGGAAAGATATAGACAGTCGTCACTCGGTATGTACAACAATATTGTATGGATTTATTTGTTTGTTTGTACATTCGTTGTTGATTTGTTGTTTGTTTGTTGGCTGAATTGTTCCGGCGATATTGTATTTAACGTATGTATGTATGTAAGCAAGTAAGCAGCAGCAGTTTGTTTGTGTCTTTGGTTGGTATCCATAGCGCAAATCTAAACATTAAACAATGGCTTGATTTGATGTTTGATATGCAGAAGAGTACTTCATTAAAAAAGATTTGAAGATGAGAATGTTTTCCTGCTTGAAAACGTCATTAAGAAAATGACAATCTTGAAAATCATTCGCTACTTGCTGCTTCAATTTCTTTTTCGTTCGTTTCGTTTCGTTGTGATTTTTTTCGGTTTTTTTTTTCTTTTTTTTTTTGTTTTAGTTTGTTTGGTGTTTCACAAACAAGCGTACAAATATTAACCAACAAAAGGGTAATGAAAGCAACAACAACAACAACAACTGCAAAAATAATAAAGAAAACAAAAAAAAAAAAGAAGTAAAAGTCCCAAAAAGATATCACAACGCAAACACAATTCTTTGTTTTAAGAAAATTTTCGACTGGCGCCACTTGAAGATCAGACACGAAAGCGCATTGCTAAAGCTCAAAGCTGAAATTTTCGACATTTAAAAAGAAGCCGAAGCCAAAGCCGCGAAACTTTTAACATCACTACAGACATACATACCTACGTACATACATATATACAAACATTCACTCACACTCATATAAATGTTACTACTTAAAGAATTTTGCCAAATACAACGAATTTTAAATACCCTGCCTAGTCTAAATAAATGGAATTGTTGCTATTTCCCGGAATATACAACACTCAGCTTAATTCAGTGTCAAAGCTTTTGTTACAAGTGCAGTATTTAATTAAAATTTTTCGGATGAAGTGATTTCAATTATACAAGTCTTCGGTACTTCTTTTTGGGCTTTTGAATGAGTAGATCGTTCTAGAATACAATTGACTCGGAGAATTCTGAAAAATCATTTAATTTTAGTGTATATCACGTCAGATCTTCGATATTGGGAGCAGGAAATTGCACCGTTCCGAAACAGAGGTATACCATCAGTATATCACTTTACCCCGAAGATCTGAGACAAACTGTGTTCGTCGATGAAAGACAAAGTCTCTACAAAAACGTGAATTAAAATGAAAAACCAAATCCTTACGGGATCACTTGCACCCTTTTAAGACTAAGTTGTTCTCAATGCGCTTACGAAGATGAAGGAGGAGGATAATGCACTACTGGACACTATCCAAAAGCCATCGAAAACTTATTACGAAATGAAAGTAATTGTGCTTATTGGCTTCATGGCCTTCCTTGCTCTCGAACCGCTTTGAAGATATAACGAACCCCCGAAACGATGTTCTAATAGTAATGATCAGTGGTACTCTCTCATATTTGTTTTAAGTAAGCAACGGAGAGTAAAAAAACTAATGTTTTTACAAACGGCTGCATGATTAGCAACTGCCTGTTCGTTCAAAGTAGCATTTCTGCAACACGATGCCAATAACAACAGTAACAACAACAACAACAATATTATAAAATAAATAAATACTAAATACAATAATAAACAACAACAACAACAAAAAAAGAAGAAAAAGAAAAGAAGAAGAAAAAATTAACCGGAATAAATAAAATAAAGCAAAATCAATGAAAACAAATGAACTCCTAAATGCAAAAGGACATGAGCAATAACACGACGTAAGGATTTAAACAGAGTAGAACAACAACAACTATAATAACAACAACACAAACAGAAAAGCAAAAGAGATCTACAAAAACAAGAAAGAAGAGGAACGTTTTTGATCAGTGCCGCCGCCGTAACAGAAACGCGCACAGTCGCACATTTGTAGCCGCTACCTAAGGCGCCACTTGGACAATTTGATTGTCGTCAGTTACTTGTAAATGTGGCAGTACAAATGAATTGTACTCTGCCTGCCTGCCTGCCTGTTTGCTTACCTTGTTCAGATGGATATTAATAGAGGCCCAGAGACTAGAGACTGACTGAATGAGTGAATGAATGAGGCTTTATTTAGCTCCTTGCCAAGCTTAAAATTGGAGATTCATACTGGTTTATGGGATTATTTCTAGTCGCAGTTGCATTTAAAATTGCCCATGAAAAATTGTGATGCGTATTGAACTGGAGTTTTTAATCTATTCGCTTTGAATTTTGATAAATTGCTGTAGAAAGAGTGTAAAATTACACTAAACATGTTGATTACAGGCGAGATTAACCGGTGGTCGTGGTGGTTGTGGTGGCGTTGGTACGTTGTAGTGATGGTGGCACCAGTACAACTACAGGAAATTATTATGGTCATTTTAAAATTAAACGATTAAATCCATGAACTAAATGGGATTAAATTATTTAAGAACATTGTGTTGATGTTGTTCTATAGTAGACCAAAACATTCTTCAGTAAATTCTTCTTAATTTAAACGTTTCTGCAACATTTGTATAAAAAGTAACATAAAAACGACGATCGCTACGGTATGTGCTACAGAGTAAATAAATAATAAAAGAAATCGTGTTACGCATATGACCCATCATGGTCCTTGTGAACTAAAAACTTTTTTGAAATGGAGGCTACAGTTGTTAACACGAAAAGATCCGAGCAAATACAAAAAAATGTCAATAAATACTAAATTGTTGTCGAAAGCTGTATAACCAAGAGTGAGTGAGAACCACGTTCTTAGTTCTCTTAAACAAAACACTTCCTCGATTTACCAGACTCCTGTTGACATAACGTCCAATCAGTGCCTTTAGAGCAGCAGTGGGGTCTTTTCGCAGATCAGTTCCCTTACTTAATTCCAATACTTCAGTTTCTTTAATGGTATTTTCTACTACCATCGGAATTATGTACAAGAGTTCTAAAACAGATTCAAATATTTTCCTTCCTGAAGTTCTGTTTAATCCAGTTGTGTTTTTTGTTCACTGGTTTGTGCGTTAGAGACCTTTTCTTGACCAAAATACGTTCAAGATTATAAGGAGATTTCTGTGTTTTCTTTTAAGCTTCAATGAGGTTTCGTTTAAACGCCATATTCTGGATATGATAGGCAATGAGTTTCTGCTTGTACTCAATCCTCATCAGAAAGGGAAATTTAATCGTCATGAGATTGAAAGTTTAAAAAATTAATTCATAAAAGAAGCAGGATTAGTTTCTCTCATCCTGAAGGATTTCACCACACACTTAATCATTTAAATTGATGTGTGACAAGTTGCCAACAGTCAAGGAATTATCGTTAACAAAGCTAATGTGTTAAATAAAACTGAAAATAAAATAAAAAGAAAAACAAGAGAGTAAGTGTTGCTGCCAGGATGCAATATATGGTCACAAGGCCAACCAGCGTATAGACAGGATGGAACCAAACAGCGTCTATGACACATGATCGGAAGGAAGAGTGTGTTTGAAATTGTTACTTTCCGCTGGCTGATGGCAACGAGATGACAACAATTTCTCTTGTCAAAATATTTATGGTCATTATTTGTGCTGTTGTCTATATAGACAACACAACAAATGCTATAAATTTTAGTTGAGGCAATTTAAAGTTGGCAAATTTTTAAAGTGGACCAGTGATTATGACTGCTTGGTGCACTGCACCCTTATTTCTAAAGGTTAGAGAGAGAGAAATTTTTTTAAGGGATCTATTGAAACTTAATTGCTAACGACAGTGAGCAATAAAATTTATGACTTACAAATAATACACACTACAGAATTTCAAACAATCGTCAGAGGGTATGCGTTTTCTTTTTAGGGGAGAGAAAGGGAAATTCTCTGTTACGAATATATTTTTTTTTTTTTTTGATAGCAAAATAAATTTCCGCTCCAAACTCTAAATCAATTCAATTTATTTTATTTGATATTCGTTTCGTACATGCGAAATATTTCTTTAGAACAGAATAGAATAGAATTCAATATGCTTAAGTGCTTGAAAGAGCATAAGAGAAAAGGGTGGGCTTGAATGATGCTTTAAAGGAGGTCTTGACGATGATGATAATGATGATGTGATTTTTCGTTTTAGAAAACGAAAACGATTTTTTGTTTTGTTCAAATCTATTTAATTGCAGTTGAGAGGGTGTAATTTCAAACTAAACTATTCAATCAATTGTTGCATTCAACTGAAGGCAAAAAAAAAAAGAAATAAACGCGTAAAAATAAAATATTTAATTACACTTTATGGAAACCGTTTTCAGCGTTTCCAAAACAAAACAGCAAAAATGAAAGGAAAACGTTTGATCTTATAAAGAGATCCCTTATGGTAACAGATAGTCTATTATTATGTGTAATAATAAATAGAGCTCCTGGCAAATTCTATTCCATGTTCTATTGTCTTTCTTGAATTCTAATTTCCTAATATATTGTTAATGGCTAAATGGGTTTGAGTTCAATTGCAATTGAATGAAAAGCCATTGCACTACTGCTGTGGTGCTACTGGTGCAGCAGTCACCATACGTACGTACGTACGTACGCAAGTCTTCCAAGTTATGAAAACTGAGTGCGAACTCTTAAGATTCCTCTTCTTCAATTGGAGAAATGCCAAAATGTCAATCATAATTTAATTGAATTAAAACTGAAGAAAAACCCCAGCAACAAAAGCATTATGAATTTAAGTTTTGAATAAAAACAAAGAAAAAGTTCCTCAGAAAAAGGAGATGAGGAGAATGTATACAAATTAAAAGAATGCATAACTAATTAAAATAAAAATATTAAATTTTTTTATTAACACATAGATAATTTCACTCCGACAATGTCTGTGTTTCAGCACATGAAACGCTTGAATAGTTAGAAAATAAACGCAATCAGCCAGCGTCAAATTCCATGCACCAGTTGCACCCTGTCTGTCCCCACACAAACGTCGTATAGAGAATCGTGTCGGCCAGACCCTCTCAAATCTATGCAAAATATACAGCAAAAAAAAGAAATTTTTTTTCTTCTATATTTTGCTCGAGAATTTTAAAATAGTTTTCAGTAGAAAACAGTGATAAAAAGAAAAGAATTAAAATGTTGCAGTGACATAATGCGTACGTGCCAGAGACACAAGAGTTTTTTTCTGTTTCTGTTTGGTTTTTTTTTTCATTCTCATTGGCTTTCCAAAAGAAATTGGCGTTGACAGGCGAGTATTATAAGAATTAATATTTTGAAACTTTTTTTTATATTTTTTTTTAATTTTATTTTTTAAATGTTTCATATTATAATGGGTGTACATACATATATGTATGTATGGATGTATTTTAAGTGTGTCTACTTTTATAACGCACGCTTGTATGTGTATCAGTTTAAGTTTCTTTGAGTTCTACAGTGGAATTCTTTGTTTTATTATGAGTTTTACGCCTGGCGCTTATATTTCACTATCTTTAGCGGCATATCTCCTTAAATCTGGCAATCTAGGCTTTATACTAAGCGGCCAAACGAGTCACATCAAAGTGTGGATTTCTCTTTGAAAGATGGAACACAGTAAAGGACAGTTTAAGAGCAGCTTTAGGTCCTTTAAAAATCTCTTTCTAAAGAAATTATAGAAACTTTGATTAAGTAAATGAATCAGAATGAAAAATATCTCACATGACTAAACAGTTTCTACAATTCTTGTAAAAGGTTTCCACTAAAAATTTAGATGAAATGGTACGACATGTTGCCACAATACCTATATTATCAGTAAGAATATTGACATAATTTCCTGGTCAATCAAGTCATCGACCAAAAAAATGCAAGTCAACGGCCCAAAAAATTCAAATTATCAACCCAAAAATTGCCAGTCATCGAAAAAAATGCAAGTCATCAACCTAAAGCATGCAAGTTATCAACATAAACATGCAAGTTATCAACCTAAAGCATGCAAGTCATGGACCAAAAAATTCAAATCATCGACCAAAAAAATGCCAGTCATCAACCAAAAATAAATTAAAGTTATCTACCAAAGAAATGCATTTCATCATTTATATACCTTCGGTCCCAAGTAAAGCTCGACCTTAAGGAAAACTGTGGAATTTTTGAAAGCATGTCGTTCCACCCCACTAGGTCCACTTCACCCACGAGTCCATTTTTAACTGATTTTGACCGATTTATATAGAGCACTTTTTTCTTGCCCATTTGAAGAAAGCAATTAGAACTTAGTATAGACATGTATAATACAGTTTCTATCATCGACAACCAGTGGGAGAGCTTGATTGCATTTAGGCGTGTTTAGTGGGAAGTGTCTTCTGTTAGGTGCTTAACTTATTGGATCTCAATCTCCACAATGGATTATTAAATTTACATTGGAAGCAAGTCTGTAGCCATACGAAAAAGCTTTGATTGCTATTTTTAATTCCCACTAAAGGTTTACTCTTTTACAGACTATCATAAGTATAGAAAACATGTTCTTTTTAATTTCTTCTCAAATATTACACTATAGTGCTATATTTTTTACCAGCAGTGCTGTTATAAAATGTGTGATGAGAGCTTAAAACAACATTCCCTCGAACGCGATTTTGCTGTAGATGATGATGATGATGCTGATGACAAAGCGATGACAGATTTCTACGAATTTGTATTTGTGTTAAAAGCCGCGGCGCTACTGTTCTCCATCATGCATTACACGACCGATGACGCTTTTAAGATGGTTTTGATATGATTTTTCTGGCAGCTACCAACGAAGCCAATAAGTAAAACATGGCTCTTTAACATAAGCTGAGATTTTTTCTGTGTCTTCTTCTAGTTTGCTGGGATTATGTTTTTGATTTTCTTACAGTATGTTTTGTATGTCTGTCTGTTTGCGTCTCTGTCGGATTTTGGAACCAATTCATCCCTAAACTTTCTTCGAAAGCCTTTTAAATGAAATAAACGATTTGAGCTAAGCTGAGCACATTGTTTTTAATTGAAACGTAAAAAGATTCTTTGAAATTCATAAGATGTTTACTTTGGCGTTCTGCAGCAAAAAAAAAAAAAGACAAAGAACAAAACAAAAACAACCAAGGCAAGATAAAAACAAACATACTTTTTGCATCATCATCATCATCTGGCATAGAACAAAGAATGAGGCGCCTATTTCTTTTAGATCTTTAGATTTGTGCAAATTTTCCATTAGAAACATGATAAAGAAAGGAAAAAAAACGTAGCAAAGAAAATAGAGAGAGAGTGACATTATAGAAGAACTAATCGATAGAAATTCGTTCTTATGAACAGTACAACAAAGGAAAGAGTTTAGTAGACTGAATGAAAATAAAAATAGTCGTTCAGATAAACTACTGAACGACAGCTCAGATGGAGTTGGACGATATATAGTGAACTGGCGTGGTATAAATGGGAAAATGAGGACATAACTTACAGCTGCACTGGAGAATCTTTGGATGTAGGATCGTTGCACTATGGTAGTGTGAAGAGCTTTGTAGACAAGTCTTATCTGGGAGGATCGCGACCAGTTAAATCGAGTAGCTAACGCTCCTCCTAACCTGTTTGCAGTTATTCAAGTTATAAGCTCATAAAAAGTTTAATCCAAAATAGTATAGGACTGACTGGGAAAGATGAATCGGGTAGGCTGGGGAAATAGGGCCACGCACTGCTATATCCTAGGTCATGTGGAAATTCACGGACAAATGAGTTTCAGACGATTCTACTTGAAGGGAAGATTCCACGCTGATAGTAGCAGAATCTTTCTGTTTTCAAACCAAACGGGTTTAAGTCAAATTAAACTTTCATTGCGTAATTACAATAGGTGTCATGCTTCAGGCTAAGCAGGAGCAACTTGAGATTGTTAACTGGCCGTTTGACCGGAAACTGTAGACTCAAAGAGCACTTGTTTAAAATACACATTGTGATGAGGAGAATAAATTATCAGAACACATAAATATTTAAACCTGAGCGGCTTGAATGCATTTCACAAGGAAGCACCTGCGTATCAAGTGCCAGATAGATTGAGGGCGTTACAATAGATCGTGTGGTCTGAGCACATGCGGCACTTCTACTTGACAGTAATAATAATAAACTATACAAGGGGCTTGTCACAACATAAAATATTTAAAAATTACTTTTGCAAGGTTAATGTTTTTTTATTTTTTCCTTAAGCCATATCTAAAGATTTCATAACTAAGAATTTTACAAAAAACTGGTTGTAATCGGTTTGTCATTAATTCATAATATTAACACAATTGAATATAGAAATATTTTGTCTGAAGATCTTTAATAATTAAAGTTTTCATACTTAAACTTGTCTTTCAGATATCCTTTCAACAATCGATAATAGCGGTGACATCGTTTGAAGCAACTTTTGCAAAAAGAAGTAAAGAAAACGCTTGCAAGTGCTCTTTCAATACCTGGAAAATAGAACACAAAACGAGTAAAAGGATACAACAAACGAATTTCAAGTGAGTACTCATGCATTTCATTATATCTTCCCCTTCTCCTCCTCATTTTCTCCCTTAAACTTTCAAATGCCAATGAATGATAAAATAAATGATGGCAGCAGCTATAGCAAGAAAACTTACGCTAAAGGTGTGAGTGAGCATTTTAAGGATTTGACAACGAAAAGTGTTGAATTTTTTTTGTTGTTGTTTTCAATATGACAACCGGCGGTTTATTACGGTCTCTGATCAAAGATGATTTTCTCAAAAGCCACATTTTAATTTATGAAATTATTTTCTTTCATTTTTTTTCCTCTTTTACACTTAAGGCAAATAAATGGTTGGCGACCCAAAGTGATGAGGTAAAATGGGCGGTTGGTTGAAGACCATTATTGAAGAGATTTTAAAATGTAAAGGGTAAAATAACAAGGAATTGAATTATAAAATTTAATTAGCAATTATTTCAAAAGGATTTGTGATTTTTATCACTTTGGCTAAAGGATTTCGCCAGTAATTTCCTAACATCGTTCCACTGGTGATGTTAATAAAAGTATTTTGAAATCTTTGAAACAGTTTTCCCTTTGCTGAATATTTAGGAATACATATTTATAAGCATTTAGATATAAAGTAAGAGTCAGAAGGACACGAACAGCAATCGAGCTTCAGTTCCGTTGCTAGCTTGTAGCCAAAAATTTGTATTAGGTTGTCAATTGCCGTTTGGCAATACAACTGAACTTCAGTTATTGTTCATAATCTAATCGTTGAGCTTTTCTTATTAAAAAAAATATTAATATTCACATACGTTGTACTTTTCAAGTTTAAAATGAGGATTATGATCTCGCTACTTTCTTTCAACATTTTCATGGTTTTTTTTTGTTGAACGTCATATCTTTTAATTATGTGATCCTAGTTTCGAAGATAGTTTAAATGTTCTTAGCTACACTTAAATAAAATTTTTATTGACCACTTGGGCAGTTATGCCATTTTATAACTAAAACGCCACCATGTTAGCCTGTTTCCATTAATTTTTACTGTGATTTGTACGACTTTTATGTCATTTTATATGTTATGGTTGTTAATCTCATTCTTTTGAACTATTCTGATAGTATCTCTCATTAATTTTTTCTGCCAGACTACATCATTGTTTATTGTGTGTGTCACTTCGCCGTCTATGTTTCCGCCATAATCTATGACCAATAAGCTTCCTATTGAGTCTAGTATGTTCGCGATCAACAAAGCAGCGAAGCTGTTATAGGAACGGAATGTCCTAGTTAATTAGGTAGCTATTCATGTAAATAAACAGGCTACGTTGAAGGCACTGATTGCAAGTAATATTAGGTTGAGGCTGGTTTCAGTCTACAAGTGGAGCCATACAAGACTATATGGGGTGGTACTATACTGAGTTTCGGGACATTGTTACCTTAGCGGCAATGAGGGGCAATCTCTATTATGGTATTTACATTTGACGCCAGTATTTGTACCGCAGAGGCTATAATAACGACGATGAAGAGGAGATCACAGAACCCGTGGCAAAGAATTCTTGAGCACCCAGAATTTATTAATAGAACGTGTCTCGCGACAGGCGGTTTGGATAAGATCCATACCTTCATAAAACTATCAGAATAGTTGAGCAATGTCTATCAAAAGTTAGGCATGCAATCCAAGTTTCCTACACTTTTTAAGTCGGCTGCGAATTTAATCTAACCGAAGTAAATCGCAGACAGAAATTTTCGGTCTTAGAATGGAATTCGCAGAGACAACAAATACCAAGCCGTTCGCTTTCTACGTCGATTAGCAGTACAAAGAGAGTTAATATGAAGAATTAAACCCAGGTACCCAGCATAGTGCAATATAGCAGCCTTTAGCATAGTTTAGCAGCCTTTTACTTATTTTATACTTCTATTATTGTGTTGTCTACTCCAAGTTTCTTAACAAAATGGTGTTCTTTATAATTTTCTTTTTTAGTTTTTTCTCTTTTTTATTGTATTTTTTCATAATATGTACATACATATGTATGTATAATGTACATATTAAAGAAAAGATTACGACAAAAATTGCTTTGACATATTTAAATATTTTACATGATTTTCTCAACCTCACCCTCTCCCTCTCTATTCCTTGTTTTCCTCATACTGTCTTCTCAATGAAGCTTATCATTCATCATTCTTTTCATTTCTATTACGATTTACTTTTTTTTATTTTTTATTTTTTTATTTATTCCGGCAATTGTTTTTAAATGGCAGGGAATCTTATCAACTATAAGTACATTTCATATGAGAACAATATTTTGATTTTCTTTCATATGATGGTACAATGTATGTATGTATGCGCGTATGAGCAGAACTAGTATGTCTTGTCCATTTTTATTCATACGGGGAGCGAGTAGGGTATTGTGTATTTCATCTGAAATTATAAGGCTTAATAAACTTAATTGAACATTCATTCAAAAGAAAAAATGAAAAAAAGTCAATAAAAAGATCCAACAAGTTGGTGGTCTCTACACAATCTTTAACCAGTTCCAGTTTCTTTTTTTTCTGAATAATTTTTTTTTTTTGGTTTTTGTATTCAAATGTCTCATCTTTTTAAGTGAGCCATTGTATGCCGTTCGTTTCCTTTCATACCAGATTCCAACCATTTTTACCACCATCATAGTGGGTGAATGAGTTGAGAGTGAGTGAGTGAGTGAGTGGTACGCGCGTTTTATACGTCCATCAGCAAATTAAGTTCAATTATTTTAATGTCATAACATCATAAATTGCTGCCAGAGTGTATATAAAATACAATAACAGCCATTGCTTAGAGAAACTGTCTGTCTGTCTGTCTGTCTGTCTGTCTGTCCCATAAAATACATCAAACAGCTTTACAACTATAACAAGTACCACATGGCGCAAAAGAAAAAAAAACCGAAAAAAGTACGCAAGAGGGACAAAACACTACTTTGAAGCAATCATAACGACGAAAACCCATAAGTGATCGTGATTTAACTGGTGAGAGTCTTAAATAAAATAAAATATTACTTCGGGTACTTAAAGCACGAACATAAAATTATTGTGATTATTTTTTATTGCCCCCTCATACAACATAGTAGTGGATAGAGGAGTATTAGTGGATCATGAGAAGAAATATAATTTATATTGTGGTACTTTTTTCCTCTTTTTTTTGATACACAATACTACATACTTTTTTAAGAAGAATAAAACATCAACAACAACAACAGACAATAGTATGTAATTACATGTACTTTATATGTATGTGTGTAGCGGATTTTCGTCACAATTAATCTATTTAAAATGTCCATGTTTTTGTAGTGCCCACCCAGTCCGAAACTTTCACTTGTGACCACTACACTCTGCTCTGTTTGCATGGCGACTTTTAATGGTGTCTGCTGTTAGGGTCGCGTGTTAAATTCATGTCTTAATTCAAAAGAAATTATTTTGATTCACTTTAAATTATTTTCTTAAGAAAATCACGAAAAAATCTTCTCATCTTACTCGTGACAAAAACGAAAATTTAAAAAGGAAACGTCAGTTCTAATATTTGATTCTTTTATCCGGAAAGATGTTATTAAAAGTTATAAAGTTATTAAAAGCATTTCTTCTTAGAAAATTAAAGGAATTTTCAATTTTCATTAAAAGAAGCTCGTGTCAAAGAGTACTTTTTTTAGGATATAAAAAAAGCTGGAATATAAAATGAGAAGAATGATGTTTTCTATACTAACATTCTATTTAAGATTTCAAAAATCATTAATTATAGTCGGAAACTATTAAAATTCACCCAATTGAATTTTATTTTAAATTCCAACTGATAACGGAAGGCCTTTAACACACTATTAACCATTTAAGGATTAAGGCATTCTGCAACTGCTAAATGAATTAAAATTTTAAAGCTCTGTGTCAAGCATTTTATTTATTTTTTTCCTTTACACTCTAAAGGCTGGTGTTTTTTTCTGAAGTGATAGATAAAGTGGTACTACGGTTCAATTAAATGCTAAGGTCGGATAGTATTTGAGTTGTTAAAGCTCAGTTTAGCGTACAGCGATCCGTTGTGATAAAATATGAAGCGATGCCACAGGACTAACTGGCTAGATAAATAATTAACCTGTCTTAAGAATCAGCAGCAAGCATAACTCTTCTATAATCAAGTTGAAAATTTCGTAATGATAGCTTCATTAAACTATCATTAAACTATCGGGAGGGTGAGTTGAAGTTATTTACAGCTAAGCGAAGTCTATTCATTACGCAATGATTCGTGAAAATAGTCATGGTATGCTTTCTATCCAATGATGGCAATAAAGTAAGATACTTCCTTTGTCTAGGATTCGGTAAAAGATAGGCAGATCTGTCCCAATGCGGATGTATAAAGAAAAGTATTCACGTTAAACGGTACCAGATTCCATCTTAGAGACCTCATAACAGTTAAAACGGGACACCGACCTCTGAGTGCAAATGCCCGGAAACTGTGGATACCTTATAGCGATTTCTGCAAAAACTGTAACGATGAGGAAGAAGAGAAGACTACCTTTTTTTGTCCGGTTCTTGGCAACTTGAAAAGAAGAATTGGTGGCCTCCAGGCTTTACTGACAAAACGTGTTTAGAAAGACGGATTAAATAAAATTCAGACCTTCAGAAATTTCTCAGTATAGCTGCAAGTATTTGACGGAATAGGCAATAGTAATCACTGAGGCGGCAGTCAATTAACCCTAACCTAACCAAGTTTTCTTAATGATACTTTTTTAATTAAAAACCTTGTGTAAAAAAAATAATCTTAGTTTAGTTGTAGGGTAAATTTTCTTACACTATTAATCTCCTATAAACAAAATAGATCACTGAAATGGATTTATTTTTCAGCCTGTCTTCTCAAACCTAATCTGCCTGCACCCACACACAGACTTGAATCTTTTTAGTAATTTTTTTATGCATTTATTTGGACAAAAAATATGAAGGAAAAATTGCAACAAGTTTTTGTTTTTCTTATTTTTATTTGATTAATAAAAATACCTTTTTTTAATTCCATACAAAATGGGCTGCTTTTAGTCTGTCCCCTGTCATTCTGCGGACCGTTTTTAAGTAGGCGTTTTAATGTTTTTTCTTTCTTTCGTTTTTTTCTGTGCACCAATGCAGAAAGTGTTTATTAGTCGCAGTTTGTTAGCCAATGTCTTGTGACCATTAATTTCATAAAAAATGGTTTACAACAGCAACTCAGCAACAACAATAACAAAAAAAAAGCGAAATTGTCTGTCATAATTGTTTTTAATAATGGTGGAGTGTTGTGTGGCAAATAGTTGGAGCGCAACAATATTGTGTTGCAAGAATAATTGTTTCGCAAAATATTCGTTTTCAAAATGTTTCATAACATTATGGAACCTAAATAAAATCCATTGATGATTTCTAAAGAAAAAAATTATGCTAATAAGGTAAATAATTTGAAATTAAAATAATTTAAATACATTTACGTCATCTATCCTGGCGAATTATGTAGCTTTTATTTTAATTATTAAAATAAAATTGTACCTTTCTACTACTTTTAGATACTCTTGTATGGACAAAAGTACCACAAGTATGTTTTAACTGTTCCAATTTTAGTTTTCAACATCAAATATATTTTTATACCTTTGCAACTAAAAGTATATTTTTGCATAGCCTTCATCTTACTTTTCAAATCTAAAAATACATTTTAAAAGCCTCCATTCCATTTTTTAGAAACCAAAAGTACTTTTTCATAGCTCTTCATTATACGTAAATAGGACCAGGAGTATATTTTCGTAGACTTCTTTCTATTTTTAGAAAATAAAAGTACATTTTCTTAACGTCAGTCCATTTTATGAAACCAAAAGTACGTTTCCTTTCCATAGTACCACTTTGTTCATACAAAAGTATCCGAAAGGTATGGTTTAATTGCCCCATTTTAGTTTTAAACGTCAAAAGTACTTTTTTCTAGTTTGTACATAATTTTTTGAAGGTAAAAGTAAGGTATGTTTCCATAGTCTCCATCTTACTTTCAGAATTTAAAAATACAAGCCTCCATACTATGTTTACGAAAATAAAAGTACTTTTTTAAAGCCACAAGTGGTATTTTTAGGACAAATAGTACATTTTCAAAGACGTTTCTTAATTTTTAGAAAATGATAGAACATGTGAAGTCGCCTTTTCTAGTACACAGTGGGTTAACACAGTAGGTGAATAACAGTTTCATTCTCCTCCTCATCTATGCAGCTTCTACAGAAATCATTCGCGAGTTGTCCAAAACAATTGCAATTCAGACCAAAACGCAATGCCTCGTAATAATCCCGACAACAATACTGAGCATTTGCTTCTTTGGAGTTTGAGCAAAGTTGCCATGCACCCTCCATCCAGCCTTGAACAGATTTTCTACATCGTTCTAACGTATCGGAAGACGCCCACCTATTTTTGATGAATTCTATGATCGCATTGGCAATTTTAAGCTTGCAAGTTCCTAAAGGTGTTCCAAACGTCGACAATTCATCGGAGAATTCGATGGTTGTACCCCATCTGGGCAGTTTATCCACTTTCTACTTACCTGCAATGTTCATGTGCCCTGGCACCCATGTGTAACTTAGTTCTTCAAATTAAAAGTTTCTATACAGTTTGCAATTCAAACTGGGTACTCTTTTGGTAACACCAGGTTATGAAAAGTAGTACTTTTTAAAAAAAAAAGTGTCAACCCATCGTTAATTAATATAATTTCAATCTTTTTTTTTTTTGCTCAGTACCGAAATATTGAGAATATATCAACCATTTCCTTTTTATATTAGGCTCTTCAAATTATCATAAAAATGGTACTTTTTTTCTGCAGGCATATATCCTGCCTTTTATATTTCGTGAAATTGGATATCCTTTCTTGAATTTTGCATTGACTTAAAGCTGTGTTACGCTTCCATTTAGGCGGTATATGTCAAATATTTAACAACTATAATAAGATTTCTTTCTTGCCTTTGCTTAGGCTCACAGAAAGTACTTTTTTTCTTATTCTTTTTGAGCTTAGGAACAATTAAGATTTTTAGCACAAAATATTTATTACATTTGGATCATTTCCAAAGTAGGGGTTGAAATGCAAAAAATACACACATTAGCAGCAAAAAACAAACGTACATACATAAAAAAGAGTAAAAATAACGTAAAACATACTTAATTGGCTTTGGAAAGAGTGCCAGTGCTATGGCGCGTACTACATTTACGCCATTTATACACTTATGGTTCCAGTTCTTCCGATTGCCATTCTTATATGCCAGTGTTTTTATTATTATTTCGTACTTATTCTCGGCTTTTTTTCTTTTTTTTTTGTTTTATATTTATACTTGTGTTAGAGTACCCTACCTGAATAGAAATGGTATTATTAGTTTTGAAAGTGCAGACAAATGTAGTAATTTAAAAAAGTTGATATCTTATGCTATGTGCTATTCTATATAAACTTGGTTTTATATCTCATGCGCTATTCTATATAAACTTGGGCTTATATCTCATGTGCTATTCTATATAAACCGGGGCTTATATCTCATGTGCTATTTTATATAAACTTGGGTTTATATCTGATATGCTATTTTATATAAACTTGGGTTTACGTCTGATATGCTATTCTATGTAAACCTAGGTTTATATCTGATATACTATTCTACGTAAACCTAGGTTTAAATCTCATATTCCATTCTATATAAACCTCAGTTAATATTTAATTTGCTATTCTATTTTTTTAATCTTTTGTTTAATTATTCTTGTGAATACGCTTTTAAGTCAAAACGTACTATTGTTAGGTACTTTCTGTTTCCCCTTGGTAAGATATATTTGTCGTTTTATTTGCTATTTGCAATAGAGGCTTTTAATTTTGATTCAGCTCTTCCTCGTATTTGTGGGAAAGTCTTCAATTTAGTACCGTAGTTTAGTACCCTTTTTGATTCTATTTTGTTGGAATTTTGTTTTCAAATCGTCCATTTGGTATTTGTTTGAATGATACGGTGCCTTCAATTGTCTATGTTGATTAGAAATTTTTTAAAGTGCCACATTTAGTGGCATGTTTAAGGTTTTAACAGCAAAAATAGTCTATTAATCATATATAACGTAGTTTATAGGGTAAAAAGCATCAATACTAATACACATTCACATCCATATAAACATAAATATGTATGTATAGTATTTGCAACATTATGATACGGCAACGCGAAATTCAATTTTTTTTGTTCTTTTTTTTAATGTGAAAGTGTATTTATGCATGTGGCAAGTTAAGGCACTGAAAATAGTAAAAACAAGGGAATTTGAATGAATGGTGTGTTGGGATGACGTTCATACAATAAAACTTAAACCAAAAAACGTAATAACCAACACACTCACACATGTGGCATATTCATACAAACACACACTTATAAGTGGCTTAATTAGCTACCGTGCAACGATCAACACTCGGATGTGTGTTGCCATTCCAAAAAAGAACGAAAGAACAACAACAACGAAAAAAGGAATAATTTTCTATACTTTAAATATTGTACGCGAATACATATATATATGCGATATAAATATACAAGGCAGGCAGGCAGGCAAGCAGGCAGTATATGCATTAAGCTTGTGTTATAAATATGTATGTATTTACAACATACTAATAAATATATGTATGTACATATGTATGTATGTATGTGGCAACAATAACATCAACAACAACAACTAGAGTATGCAAGAAGAAAAAAAGAGAGGGAAAAAAGCATGGGTTTGGTTTAAAAACACGTTATAAACGTGTAAAGGTACTTGAACAACGAGTATTTGCATATAATTTCACGCCGTTCTTGCTACTGCTCATTACAAGAAAATCCTGTTGTGTTGCATGCAGTTGTTGTTGTTTTTTATTGTGGAGTCTACGTTTTTTTTTTTCGTAATACTCGTACATTTCATTTGATTTCATTTCATCATGCTACACACACAATATGGGGTGCCATTTTTAATTTCCAATGCAGTGTGAGAATGTGGTTTTGTTGCCTGATTTTTTCAACTTTTGCTTGCTTCTTCGTCTTCTTCGTCATTTTTGCAATCAAATTGCATTCACAGGCATTTAAACATCCTTTCATGCCACATATAACACATACTATGCATGTGCATATGTATGTGTGTGTGTGTACGTGGGTATAGCATATAATTAGCATGTCTTATATACTTACATACTCACTCACTCACTCTTACACTCACTCACTCACTTACTCAGTAGTGCAACATCATCAACATCAAATCGCTGCCAAGTGTTTTAGCAATTCGAACGTCACATTCCGGATTCCTTCCTTTAGCGACTTTGCTAGACACTCTAGAACAGTTCTTTGACGAAAACAAATGGATGATTGTCGTTTCAACGGACGGACAGAGGGACGTTGTCGACCTTTTTGAACTTTTTAAGTGATGGTCTACTCTGCAATGCTTCCACCACCGTCACCGTCACCACCATCATTATCGCCATCTCACCATCACCATCACGTCGTCATCATCATTCCATTTTTGTTTTCATTTCCGCTTTATAGAATTTTCAAGAGATTTTTGTTGTCGCTTTTATTTTTTATTTTTTTGTTTGCTGCGCTGCTCGGCTCTCCACCGAATAAAAGTGTTGGTTTAAAGGCTTCACAGCTTAAGAAAATATTTATGTTTTGATTCTAAAAAGCCATTTTATTGATTTTCCTTTCTTTTTTTTGTTTTTATATTTTATTCGTTTGGTTTCTTTTTGTTTTTCATAAAACCTGAAGTAAAATAATAAAGGTACTAAAGTTTTAATGCAAATAATGTAAAAGTTTTAGAGAAGAAATTCCCAGAAAGTACCGAAAACTTTTATACTTCAAATGGAGCAAAGTGTCATTTTCGAGCACTATGAAGTTTGACCAACGTTACTACAATTTTTCTATCCCAAGCAATAAATAAGAATTTGTCGAGTCAGTTTTGCTGTTTTGAACACATGTCGGGGTTAAATCCGTAGACTAGGTGGATAAATGAATTTCATTGCGCTTGCATTGCCCTAGTGCAAAAGTACCTTTTCTTGGCGGACGCTTTTTTACAACCTTATTAAAGGGACCCAATCAATTGACCTAAAAAACATTATTAGTTGATAAACATAATTTAGCCTTTTTTAGCTACAGTTTGCCTCAATAAACACAGTGTTTGATCACTGGATCCACGCTCACTGTTAAAAAATGCCGTCATCGAAAAATGTTGTATAGAAAATGCGAGTTATCGACGAATTTTGTATATAAAATGCAAGTTATCGACGAATTTTCTTTAGAAAATGCAAGTCATCGACCAATTTTCTATAGAAAATGCAAGTCATCGCACAAGTTTATAAGTCACCGACAATTTTCTATAGAAAACGCAAGTCATCGACAAATTTTTTATAATAAATCAGTGACCAATTTATTATAGACAATGCATGTCATTGACAAATTTTCTGTAGAAAATGCAAGTCGTTTTGCATCAGCACTATCCTAAACGAATAAAGGTCCAATTACCATTACAAAACAGAATGAATACAGACTTGAGCTTCTCTTTAGTTATTAGTTTTGGTCCTCAAGAAAGTACTCAGGCTTAAACTTGTCCATAATATCCCAAACTGCCTACGTATTGACCGACCTAACCAGAAAATTTACTTGCGTTATATTTGGAACTGTATAGGAAAGTCTGTCTGATGAACTCACAGCTGCTTAATTAATCTGAGCAAATTTCTAATTGCAACCTAGTTGCTATTCAGTATCAATGTTTTTATTTCTTCTATTTTTTCTTTAAGATCTCACAATTCTTTTTGAAATATTGAAACGACAACAACCCTTAGCAGTTATTTCTTTAAGGGCATCGCCTTTATCTTTCTTTTCCAATTACTTTTTTTGTTTTTTGTCTTGAGTTAATAATTTTGCGGTTAAACGTTTTGAAAAATAGCGTGACATTGAAACGGTCAGGTTGTGGTTTTACAGCAGGTCATGAAATGTTGCTATTTTAGAAATTCTCAAGTAAATTATGGGAATTACATTTTTTTTCTTTTTGCGAAAAATATGTTGCAAATATGCTGCCTCTTTAGATGTTTAAATTATGAGTATAAAAATAAGCACACTGACAGCCTTTATTGCCTGAAATCCTGTGAATTCCTAATCCATCAATCAGGCTTTTCAACTACTGTTCTGTTTTGACACACAAGCCTAGGTCCAAAAAAAACTTGACTGACCTTTTGAGTCTTTTTCATAGAAATATGTCATGCCATGTGGCAGATTATAATTTAGATTGTGGAGATGTCGGAGAGGACATTGTTAATGCTGCATAGACAGATGACTGATGAGGCAATACTGAGTGTGGCAGAAGTGGTCTCTAAAAAAACTTGAAGTTTTCGTGACAAACAAGTTACATTTCTGAGTCTTAAAGACACTTGAATCCACTATAGGTTCAGAAGGGACATTGGACTACCTATTTCGTTCAAATTTTGTTAGTGTCTGGTTTTCTATATTCTCTATTCTCTTCGGATACCATCATGAGATCACTACAGATTAAGATTATCCTGTCAATTTCCCATTCAACATAACCTAACATATTAAGATATTTTGCGGATTCCCTTTTTTTTCTATAATTCTGTTGCAAACCCCGTACAATTAAAGTTTCATTCCGGGGGGTTGAGTTGATTTTTATCTAATATTTCATATTTGTAAACGTTTTAAAAACTCCCAGTATTTATGTTTTCAAACCATTAATTGGAAACGCAAGAAGAAGAAAAGAATGGGAAAAGGAGGGAACCGGGAGGGTGTTTCTCAAACTGTTTATATTCACAGCCGTAAGCTTTTGAAAACAACGAAATTTTTGACAACAAAACGTTTAATACGAAACATTTAAAATCCGTAATTCGTTCATTCAATGTTGAAAAGAAGAAGAAGAACAAGCACACGAAGAAGAATAAGAAAAAAATAATTGCTAGTTTGCGACAAAGATTTTTCTAACCACACTTGAAAATTTCAAACTGAAGGAACAAAACCACTCCATGGACAATTCCCATGGAATACGATCGATGGTGATGATGAAAAGCTAAAGAAGACCGAAGTAGCAGAAGCAGAGAAAAAGGCGTTATAGATGGAATGGTTATGGGAATGGTTGGTTGACTGGCTAGCTGGCTGGCTAGCGGGTTGAATGGTTGTGCTGTGACTGTAGCTGTGGTCATTTAGTCAAGCATGACCATTTCGAAAGCCCGTTTTATTGTTTTTTGATTCATAGAAAAACAAAAGAAGTGGAAAATAGAGAAATGGTTTTTGAATAACAAACAACAACAACAGCAACAAACATACACTATAGATACAGAGAGAAAATTTTGAAATATAATGGCGCTGGTAAAAACATAAAAAAATTTTTGTCAAAACAATTGCAAACAACTCAACTCAACGCGCATCTCATAATTATTTCCTCGCTTCGTTGCCGTTTTGAAATGTTCAGACAGTCTAATAATACTCTCAACAACGACGTAGTACAACAACGATGACGACAAATTCATGCAACTGGTCGATAATAATAGTGCCACACTAATATTCTTATGCTGCTGCCGTTGCTGCTGCTTCTTTAAACTATTGTTGTTGTTGTTTTTGTTGTTGTTGCGGGTAAATAGTGGTCAAAACAATATGTTCATAGTAAAGAGTGGAGTTACATTAGTGTTGCAGCATGTTGCACGCTACTCTCTTGCAATATCAATAACATGCAACGCTTTTCCCAAAAAAAAAACAAACTACCTTTAAAGACCCAGTATGTTACACTCACACACACACACCGCGTTTCAATGCTTACAAACATTGTCAATATAGCCTGTTACTGCTATTTACGTTACTGCTGACTGTAACAAATAACAACTTTGTTTTATTGTTGTTGTTGGTCTTGTTGTAATTGTCTTTGCCACGATCAGAGCATTATTAGCAAGAGGAAGAAGTACAACAAAAGCAGCAAACGACAGCAGCACCATCACTAGCACCAGCACCAGCACCATTACTAACCATTGCCATCCTACCAAAATGGCATGGCATGACGTAACATGCTTGTAATAATTATTCAATTTGTTGCCATAGTCCATCTACTATTTAAGCCACTATTTTTACAACTGTACCGCTCTCCCCCTCTCTCTCGTTCTCTGTCCATCACACTTACATGTTACACGTACCACGACATTTTTCTGAAATGCTTGAATGGAGAAAAAATCCCCACAATTTTGTTTTTTCGTGGAAAACAAAAACATTTTTTTTTTCTTTTACAAAAACAGATGAGGAAATATTTTTACAGAAAATGGCATAAAAAATGTTGGGGCCTAAACACACGAAATAAGCAAAATAAACGCCATTAGTCTTACCAAAAAAAAACAGATTAAAATGTGTAATATTGACAACATAACTAATGTCCCACGCTGACAATGTTTAATTGTGTAAACATTACAAACAAAATTATCTTCAAAGTCATCTTCTAAATAAAAATAAAAAATAAACAAATTGGTTGACAAGTCTTACTTACGCCAATACAAATTATTGGTATGATAAATGATAATCTGAACCATCCAATCTGTTCCCTTAGTGCCTCCTGGGTCATCAAAGAAACCCAAACCACTACACCTTTCCTGTAAATAGATTCTTACTGTTCTAATTGAATTGTTTGTTTTAGTCCCGTGAATTGTTGATAGTAGAGATCAGAATCAATCGTTTAATGAGGTAATAGAAGCCCTCAGCTTTTAGAAGTCGATTCTGGTTTTATCATGAGCTTTTTTGTGATACGCTTTTTATCGTTGAACCATTGAGTCTGAACAAATGGGAACGAATGATAATCTGTACCAACCAAGCTTCGTCAGTTTGTTAGCTAGCATTCTCCTTTCCTGTTAATCAATTTTGACTGTTTTAATTCAATTGCTTGCTTTATGTATCCAGTTTTCTTTAAATGGCTGTTTACTGTTTGGTGACTAGTGTCTGGGAATTGCCTATGTACTAGTCGTTAGCAATTTTTTCCAATGCGAATTTGATATCGGTATACGACAGTAAAGCGGCCCTAGAGAGTGTGTACACCGCATCTAAGATTACGCAAGAATGCAGTGATAGCGTTGGTTGCCCTTATTTGGGTTACAGGACACAGGGATATCGAAGATAATAACAAGGCCGACGCACTTGCTAAAGCTGGCATCACGGAAAATCCAAATGAATTTCTACATGAGATTGGTGTCCGTCTGCAGAGAGGCAAAAAATGGTCTCACAAAAACAACATTATTTTGCAAAGGTATGATGGGATAATGAACCCACTTGTAGAAACACCAGGACAGATCTCGGTCGACATTTATATATGCAGAATAGAATATGCATTGAACCTATAATGGGACACTGAGTTTTGGGTACTCACGCCAGGAGACTCAGATCACCTCATAATGACTGCTGCATAAGCTGCAATGATGAGAACAAAGAGGAGACCACAGAACATGATTTTCTTCCGGCTCTTGGGTACCTGAGAAGTAGCATTGTTGGATATCCAGAATTTAGTTACAGAACATGTCTAGCCAAGGAAAATTTGAGGAAAATCACGTCTTCATAAGACTCTTGAGATAATTGATAGATACCAGCCAGGTGCTATAATTATGTGGCGAAACCTTACAGGACGTATCTACAGTAATCCCAAAAAAAAGGCGACGTAAATCGAATTTCATATTACTCATACTAAAAAGTAGTATGTTTTTAACAAGGAACTTAAAAAAGTTACAGTAATCCCTCGATTAATGTCGCGGTTGGTTCCAAAAAAAGGCGACGTAAATCGAAAGACGACGCAAATTGGGGTTAGAGGGAACAACAAATTTGACGACGTAAATCGAAACAACGTTAATCGAATAATATATACGAATGTTATATTTTTTTTTTTTTTGAAAAATTAAAAAGAAGTCACTGATTTCTTTTTTTTTTTTTAAGAAAGAAAAAATTGTGGAAAATTTTCGCCAATATTATTTAATCATAAAAAGTACTTTTTAAAAAAGTAAACATTTTCTGTACCATTATTTAAAAACACTTTGATTAACACATTTCAAATTTAATTTAACTTAAAACAGTTTCTTCCTGTTGCAGCAAACCCTACTTTTCAATTATTTTTCACTTGAAAACACAATTGCAGTTACAATTCCAAATGCAAACTTATTTTTTTTTTTTGTATTTTCGTCATCTCTAATGTTCTTCAATAAATTTCAAAATAACTGTACAAACGAACATACATATCTACATTATGATAAAATAGAACACACACAAAGAAGACAGCGAGTGGGATAGAGAGACCGCGATTGAATGAGTATGAGTGTGTGTGAGTGCTTTAGTTTATTTATTGATTAAAAGTGTGAATAAAAATTGACAACTAAAGAGTTTTTCTTTTATTTGTGCTTCTTCTTCTTCTGTCTTTTCTTTTTTGCTCTAATAATTGTTTTTCTGTTTTTGTGTTTTTCTTTTAGGTAACTCCGCCCAAAAAATGATCTTCACAGATTTCAAGAAAATACATATGCACATACACTAGCAAAATACAATCCACACATTTCATTACACAGCGAAGATAGATATTCACCACATGGTAAGTCATTTCTTATATTATTCTCCTTGTGAAAGAGTGTTTTTATTTTTATTCTGTATGTGTTTTCATTTAAGAATTGAGTATTTTTGGCTCTTTTACTCAAATGTCTTTTGTTACAATGACGTCTGTTATTTTTAAAGCCTGCGCTTTGAAAAGAGCTGACTATACATTACTCATTTCATATTATTACGTATAGTTTTTGTTGTATCTTATACCCCTCCCCAGAAAATGGTTGTCATTTATTTTCTGAGAGGCGTTAACTTTGTCACAGGGTAATTTTCATTTTCATTTTCTTTCTCTTTTTTCTGGCTCCCACTCTGTTTTTGTTTTATGAGCTGTTGAGTGTTTGCTGTAAGAAATTTTCATGTTGAGTTTTGAAACATTTACTGTTTTTTTTCTATTCAATATTCTGTGGTGAGAAGTTAAAATGTTTCTATTTATTGCTGTTTTTATTTCTCTACATACTACATATATACCTAATTGTGGACAATTTCAAACACATTCTGTTTACAATGAACTTAGTAAATATGGTGGGTTTTTGGTTTGCATATGATTTTGAAGACGTTCCATGGAAAGAACGTAATACAATTTCAAATTTTATTGGAAATTATATTTTATTTTGGTTAATATTTGCCCTGAAAATGATTAAAAACTTCTCTATTTGAAAGTACTTTCTATATTTTTTTTCTGAAGTATTTCTGAATCTATATGTAATAAAAATTTAAAAATTATAAACAATTTTGGATTTTTATCAAGTCTTATAAATTTATGTGATAAAATTATACAAGCTTTTAAGATTTTTGAAGTTTTCTGAAGTTTCTTAACTTGGCTTTATTTTATTTTTGTTTAAATTTCAAACTTTTGCAAAAAAGTACTTTTTTTTTGTAAAAAGTGCCAAAGGCGCATTTCTAAAAATGTGTTGGTATAGATAGGTATCTGGTATAAAAATACTCAAATTTTTTTTGAAACGCATTAATAGGTATTTAACTTATTTAAAAGGTACCAAAAAAGTACTTTGTATTTTTTTAAAAGTGCCAAATTGCTTTTAAATTTTAATCGGAATCCCGGCTTTAATGTGAACATAAGAAGTAGGCTTCTAGTAAATATCTGAACGAACAGTCATTCCGCAGTTAACTCCTTAAAATTTTCGTTTTGAATGTAAAGATCTGCTCTTGATTATCCCTCACCATACGACGCAGTTTATATGGGTTCTAGCGGTTCCATCATGTTTGTAAATCATGACACTATAGGAGCATGTGTCTTCTGCTCACTGTTCTCCATACTCTTGCAAAGTGCATCTGGTTGCCTGGAAGTAATTGGCAGATAGCCAGGCATTTGTGGACCTATTTTAAAAAGCAGACCTTCTTGATAAAATTAAATAGAAGCGATAGAGCCATATGTCTGTAATTATCGTTCACTATGGTGTGTGCTTTGCCTATGCACTTTGTTGACAACATCGTCAGAGTTAATGCCTACAGATTATTTTCTGCGCCATTTATAGGCTTTATTCCAATAAATCATAAACAATTAAGGTCTAGTAAGGCAAAATTTGACTTGGAATTATCTGCATTCAGCCATTATCATGGCGATATGTTATCGAAAACTTTATTAAATTAATCCACATGGATTTGAATGTCCTTGAGAAACATTCAGAAACTATTCTTTTTTCAAAATTTATTTTGTTGAACTTTTGCGTTAAAATTTATTGTTTTTATCAGTATTCAATAGCATTTGCTTTACAAAAATATTTTTTATTTAAATATTCCTTAAAAAATCGAATTTTCATTTTAAATTTCATTTTTAAGCTGCTTAAGCTGTATTTCATGCATTTTTAAAAAATCCCTCTTTATTGTTTTCATTATTATTAGTTCCTAAACTTGTTTTCCCTATTGTTTATGCCTCCTGTCTTTTCTTGAGCAGTAAAAATATAAAGTAGGAGTGGCTTCAACGTAATAATTTTTACAAAATGTCAAAAATCATATTTTTCTTCCACACACATACAAAAACAAAAGAGGAAAACAAAGAGAAACCTTATAAGATAGCAGCAGCCATTAATATAAATTTTTAGATAATCAATGCGAAAAACCAATAAGAAAATAATTTTATTATTATTTTATCTTATAAGAATTTTAATTTAAAAGAATTTCTTAGTTTTTCATATTTTCTTATAAGATTCCAGTATTTCTGTTAATATTTCTGTTACTGTAAAGCATTACTAATTAACATGGTTAGCCTGTCTGGTTAGTTTTTTTTAGTTACAAAACATAAAATCCCTTAGGTGTGGTGAATATTTGAAAATTTATGCTCATAAGCGTGGAACACTAATGTTAGAGCATGACAACTAATTGTAGTTGTATTTTGGGGTTTGAGCTCTCATCCACACGAGCAAAAGAGCAGGAGAGCATAGTACGTATAAGAAAAGAAGAAAAAAGCTTTACTTACCATTGACTTACCATTAGCAATATGGAGTATGGCATCTCAAATAACACAGTGTCTGCAAAAAATACAAAGAGAGTCATTCAATGAGCGATATAGTGAGAATTTGCTTTAAAGAGCATAATTTTTATGCTCTCTCTTTTAAATTAAAACGCTCTAGTATTGGTTTTTTTTTTGTTAATGACCACCTTCATTGTTTTTAT
This sequence comes from Sarcophaga subvicina, assembly GCA_936449025.2. NCBI lineage: Eukaryota > Metazoa > Arthropoda > Insecta > Diptera > Sarcophagidae > Sarcophaga > Sarcophaga subvicina. Next base: position 1,214,379 of record OW388080.2, on the reverse strand, counting down.
TGTTTTCATTTTTGTTTATTTTTTTTGCTACTATTTCTTGTTTTTGTTGTATGCATGAGAGTTGGGATTTTTGTCAGATTCGTCGCTTCGTAAATGTCTACTTGACGCATCTTATCGTGCCGTCAACGCCACTGTAAACATTATTCACGTTGTCGCTATTGTTCTTCTTCTTCTCTTCGGCAATGATGATGTATCAGTATCGTGTATCTTAGACATGCTTTGCTTTACTTTACTTTTGTTTTTGTTGTTTTGTTTGTATTTCGTGTAAGAAAAAGGTATTTGGCCATTCAACCAACACCGCCATATTTACTATAACGTTTATTGTTTTTATTTGTATATTTTTTTGAATGTTGTTGTTGTTGTTGTTATTATTCTTTTTTGCAAAGTATTTGTTTGAGTACTACGTACGTATGTATGTGTGCTAAAACATAACAACAATAATAAAGAAGACGACGACAGAGCCTCTCTTAAACTAAGTTGAGTGTGTTTTTAATTTTTTTTTTTGTTGCTGCTGCTTTTTTTTTTAATTCTTCTTTGGCATACAATGAGCGCCACAGCAAGCCTGGCAGCCACACTGAGCAACATTTGAAGGTGGAAATTTGCCTTGTGTGTGCGGTGTGGTGTCATTGTTAATGCAAATGTCGCGCGTTTTTGATGTGATTTGTTACACAAAAATAAGTTAAAAAAAGCATAGAAAAAAAATAAAACAGTAAAGCTTTGTTTGATACAAGTAGCGCGCGGGCGATATTATTCAATGCGATACGTTTTTAGCATTTCGTTCGTTCATTCGTATTGACGCTGACGGTGATTTCTTTTTTAGCTTTCGAATATTTGTTTCAAGATTGTATGTGTCGGTTGTGTCTCTCGGTTTCTTTTCTGTTGCTTTTGTTTTTCATGGTTTTTATGGCATTTTAGACAAAAAATATTGAAAACTTTTTACGGAAATACACAACAAGCAACGACGGTGTTGATTTGCTTGTTATACTTTCTTGTTGTTGGTGTTTTTTTTTGTTTTTTTTTTTGTTTTAATTTTTTCGTGTGCGGGTCTTAAATAATCTCAACTATTTGTATTGGAATTACTTTCTAGACTAGACGGTCTAGATGATGACGTCTAAAATCGCTGGGGAGTTTTAAAACGAAAAACGAAAAATCAAAACAAAACAAATTCTTATTGCCGTCGCGAAAAATATACGTTGCTTAAACAAAAGTTTATAAAAAAGACGTAAATTTTAATAAAACCTTGAAAAATAAAAAAATTATTAATAATGTCAATGATGTCAATTATCAAATAAAACAAGAAAAAAAGAATACTAAAAAACAGAGTGTTTTAAAGAAAAGAAAATTGTCAATAAAAAACATAAGAAAATCGCTTTAATTATCATATTTATTGAAATTGCTACAAAAAAAAATCAAAAAGAAAATCTATAAAAAGTGCTCAAAATCATTAAAATTAAATAAAAAAAAATTAAATAAAATTAATTTGGTTTTGTGGTTAATTAAAAACCAAAAAAAAAGTATAAACTTAACAATTTTTTGTGAAGAAAACAATTTAAAAAAAAATCGATTCATAAGTTTGTTTCAAGAAGTTTTAAAACATGTTTTAAAATTAATTTTTTAAGCCACAAATAATTGAATTTTATAACAAAAATCACCCTCTTTGGTTTAAAAATATTCGTCACAAACGGTAAATCTCTTCCCACAAACTAATTTTAAAAGTTAAGAAATGCAACTTTAGCTTTAAATTGAATTGAAAATTCAGGGTAAATTTCTTTCAAGAACAAATCAAATCAATCTTAATATGTTTATCGAATCGAAAACAAAGTTTTGAAATTTTGTAATAGATTAACTGAAAACTACAATAATTGCCAAAATATGTAAACGATTCAATGACCATAATAAGGCTATTTTAAAATTTTTAATTTTTAAAATCCTTTTTACTTCAAACCTCTAAAATTTAGAAGAAAAATCAATAGCAATACGATTACTTACGTATTTGGTCATTACAACCCTTCAGTCAGGATTACAATCTACAATCTCACACAGCGGGACCTACAGTTTAAAGCCGATTACGCACGACAGATTGCCTGAGAAACTTTTCATGGTAATTTCATTCACTCCTAAGACTGCTAAGTGAAAGTCGCCGAAGAAACATTTTTAATATTTCGTTTTGTGCGAGAGCTAGTCTGAGTCTGAGCTAGGTCTAAAAGCCAACACACTAACTACTAGACAACGTCATAATAAAGCAATTCTTATTGTACATGTTGATACAGAGTATAAACATTCTATTACAATAGAGTTTTCAAGTGCCAACGTCTTTCTGATTTGAATTCCGTGTTTGATTGGTGTTAGGTTTGATGAACAAGTGAGCCGTAGCTAGCAATTGCAATGTCCTTAGAAAGACCAAACACAGTTTCTTAGTTTGCAAATTACACAGAGATTATTGATATCCAACATTTGACATTTTGTAAGTAGTTTTCGTTACATTTTTATTATAGGTACCATCAAAAAGACAGTCTCACAGGCTATAAAGTAGAATTTCCTATTCTTCCTCATCAAACCAACTGTTGCTTGTAATATTTTGCCCAAGTCCACAATGTTATAAATGAAGTTTTGCCACTTCTAGTAATACACTTCGAGACAATCAAATACAATATAAAAAACACGGATTTCGTCCACAATGCAAAAATCCTAATTAGATTGGTTATATAGTGTCTTAGCAAAGCAGTACTTATTCCTTAACTTCACCTTATAGGATCTTTTGTGACTCTCGCGGATCTCCTTCACATTTTTTCTCATTCTTTAAAAATCGAACATTTTAAGTGAATTTTTCCCTGAAACTTATTTCATTTATAACTGAAATAAAAAACATAAAATGGTGTTTACATGACCTGATGAATAGATGTCGAACTTTTCTTACCAAGATGGCGAGAGGATTCAATGTTTAATGAGAGAAATCCAGGCTTTAAAGCTAAGGCTGTTGCTACCCTGCCAATCACGGACATTGATAATATGATCGGTACCTCTTGTTCTTTACTTAAAACTAAAATTAATTTATCGCTACGATAATACGACAGTAAAGCTGTATATCTGAACGCTCAATAGTCATAATTCATCATTGTCTAACGTTGTCTGAAAAGAGAAAAATTCTTATATACGGAGATGGATCAATAAGCCTGTGGTTTTTCGTATATCCCGGCTTTTAAAAAGTGATCCTGTTGGCAGTTGACCTTAGTCAAATTTCGTAAAAGCTGTGTCATGCAGAGATGACTAAATTGCTGTCTCTTATCATTCCTCGCCTTATCCAGACTATAAAGACAAGCCTCGTTTATCTGAGCAAAGTTTGCCTCTTATAAGCGACTGCTTTATTCATTTATAGGTCGTAGACATTGTTATTAAGAATTAAATCCTTAGATCAGTACCTCATAATAAATGATCCCCTGATTTGTTAATCGAAATAATCTTACATGGCATTTGAACTCAACGATATTCTTTCTTTTATTAACATTTCCTAGAACTGGCCTTACAGATTTATGTAAAGGTGTATCTCTCTAGCATCCCAATTGCAGAAACTTAGTCAACGAAAATGAAAACTGCGCTTGATTACCTAAATATGTTGTATGTATACAGTGATCCTTCGATTTACGTCGCCTCGATTAACGTTGTTTCGATTTACGTCGTCAAATTTTTTGCTCCCTCTATCCCCAATATGCGTCGTCATTCGATTTACGTCGCCTTTTTTGGAATCAACTGCGACGTAAATCGAGGGATTACTGTAAATTTATTAAGTTCCTTGTTAAAAACATACTACTTTGTAGTATGATTTAGTATGATTTACGATTTACGTCGTTTCGATTTACGTCACCTTTTTTTTGGATCTAACTGAGACGTAAATTGAGGGATTACTGTATTATCAATACTAATCCTGGAACTATCTGAAGCTCATAATAAAGCCATTCAGTTGCCCTATTTTTATCTTTGATAGATCATGAAGTTTAATTACATGGTACGAGTCCATGTTTGTGATTTTTCTGCCACAAAACACTAGGCACGTACCCAGTAGATGAAGGATCGTTTGCTTCTCTGTTGGGTTTCTTCAACTTCTGCAAAAGTCAATACATCTCGAATGAGTCCACCAGTAAGGAGTTTAATAAAAACGTCAAGCAATTCGAATAATCGTGCGCCTCTTATTAGTTTTGCTCATATATGCCACGTTATCTTGACAGCATCTGAAACTACCCATGCAGCGAAGAATTTAATGCGACATTGCCAACACTAAGGTATTTTTAAAGTAGAGAATTAATCTCAAAGTTCAGTGATTCAGTCACATCTGGCCAATTGATTTGCTCCACTGTTTCTCTGAAAACCCAGTATTGATAGGTAGGAATGCTACACTCATCTTATTGGGAAATCTGTATAACGACACACATTGAGTCCATCACGTGAGAACTTAGTTCTCTTACAGTCACCTGGATATGATAATAATATTGGTCCAGACCTACTCATACGTTATTGGCCCTTACATGACTCTTTAATCAATATTATGGTCTAGCTTTTCACACCGCTTATGTTGTGTGTGTTAATTTTATCCATGAGTGGCGGGATCTACAGTTTGATGTCGATTTCGAACGAGATTTCTAAGAAGTTTTTCATAGAAATTTTATTTAACCTCAGAGTTTTTGCTAGAAGACTACAGCAATCTGAATTATTAAACATTTCTAATCCTAATCCAGCATAATCGTTTCAATTTCCCTTGGAAAATTTATTACAAATCAATATTTATTTATATAGATGCGTAGATTCAATGAGAAGTTAAAAAAATAGTTAATAAATCGCTTGGAATAATTTAGCTTTTTTGGACCATAAAGGATTTTAAAATCAAACTCTCTTACAGGCTGCCACTGACCACAGCAGTGTTTTCTAAGCAGAGATGATGGCAATTTTGTAAGCGATGCAATGCGTGTTAATTGGTGGCATTTTCCCTGAAAATCTCTTCATTTACTCTGACAGAAAGGATGCAATTAAGCGCCTAACAAACGCAGTTTCAACGTCCGTCCTTGTCCATGAATGTCGAGGATTCCTTAGAGATCATTCAAAGGCAACTCTTATATGGCTTTCGGGACATAGGGACATCATTGGAAATTGTATTCTTGATGAGCTGGCCAGAGCCGGTATGGAGCTATCAATCTCCAGAATGTTACAGGGGGCTAAGGTATACCGAATGCCTCAGTTTGGTTGGATATTGTCCACTCGCACTTGCAATATTGCTAGATTTTGCTGCACACGTATGGATAAGAAGAGGACTGACTCACTTCTGTTCTGAAATCGCATGGCCATCTAACGCACAATAGTGATTTTTAAGGGCCACAGTCCCTTTGGTAGACGTGTCGAAAGTCGCGGCATTCCGTCTAATTATGTTTGCAGGAGTTATGGGTCTGTGGAGGAGGATGTTCGAGCCCTACAGAGCTCTCTAATATAAAGATTGCAATTGCAAGATTTGTTTTCGATTCGGGATGGGTTTCTCTAGGGAATGTTTGATCCTCGAATAAAATTAATTGCGATATCACAATTTGCCAAAATGCTGGCCTAAGTGGAGGTTCGCCTCTTTACCTAACCTGACGTGGTACTCAGCTTTTGGACCCAATTTTTCTCGCTATAAGCTCAATGGTAGCCAGTTTAAAATCACCAGGAGTGGTTTTCACGAAGTTGACCTAAAATTATCTCTGACATTCAGGAGTCTGCGATTTATAGCGTTCTCGATAGATGACCATCCAGTCTATCCACACAAAGTACAAAGAGCTGTAACTTTATTGCCATTTTCCATCGATTGTGGAATATAATTCTTAGTTCATTACCTATTTCCTCTAAACCATCATGACATCTTTTGGAAAGGATTCAAACGAAGACCCTGCTTCCAAGGTTTCCATCACCACATTATAGTACATACATACGAAATCCACTAGCATTAGTGTATTTCGGATTTAACATTTCAGATTAAATATAATATAATATAAATATAAAGTTCAGTTATTCGTAGGCCTATGTTGTGTCAAATCGGTAATAGATTTCCTTCAACTGTGTTAGTTTTCTTTGAAGACGCCGTAGTCTAGTAGGTAGTTTAGTGGTTTATTAAACTAGAGTTCGTGGTTCAACCGCTAGTGCAAATATCTCGACGAAAATTAAATATAAGCAATATTTCTTTCGGCAACTTCTTCCCAGCAGTTGTCTGGCAAAAACTCCCTGAAAAATAAATAAAATTGCCATGAAGTGTTTCTCAAAACTCTGTCATTCGGAGTCGGCATTAAACCATAGGTTCCACCATTCATGGATAAAAATTAACACACACAACATGGCTGTAATCCTTACTGAAAGGTTGTACTGACTACTTAGGCAAATAAGTACAAGTTTATGCGCCTTTGTAGTGTATTACAAATGCATTCACGGTTATTACTGTCAAAATGCCTTTTCAAAGTTCATAAATAGCACAAGGAAGAGTTTTTAAAATGTTAAAAATTTTTAAAAATGCTAGAAAATCTTACTAATGTCCGAACTTATAATAGTAGACGTGGAATATAATTATAAAACATCCCTAAAATTACCGAAAACCCATATTTGGACTCATTTTAAGATGTATGTAAGAGCAGCCACTTAAACAGGGGATGGAATAGAAGCTTTTTCCTGTGTTTAAATTCAATAAAAAATATTGCAGTTTTGTGAGGCCATATTCCACAATGTCCCCAAGCCTGGTGAGGCATCCTTACTGTGATAAGACACTGAAAGAACGCACACATCTTCGCACTTTTCTATTTGGGTCTCTTTTTTCTGTTTTTCAGAGCATCTTAATAAAAGTTTGGAGGCATTTTTTCTTTAGTTGTTTCCTAAAATTCTCTCCGAACTGTTTTTTTTGCTTTATAGTGCAGGAATTGGCAAACCTGTCTTATGCACGTTTTCGGGAATATTGGTTTGGTCATTAAAGGCTATTTTATTGCGCTTTATTATACATTTTTTCATTGTGATATGCTATAAAACGTAGTATAGCAGTCCACAAAGATGAGCATATACAATGTATATTGATTTGCCACACTCCATTTTGTATGATCAGCACAAAATCTATTTATCCGGAAGTCGATTTGTTCTCTCCGCAGTTTTATTTCCGTTAATTGCTGACATTTCGGACCTACAAAATCCTTGAACATGAATTTCTCAATAAGGAGCCCATTTTGAAATAGTCATAGTTTAGTAAGTAGTGTGTTTAAAGTCGACTCCGAATAACAAATTTCTGAGAAACTTTTCATGTCACTTTTATTTACTCTCAAAGCTTTTACCAGAAGACTGCTGAGAGGAAGCCGCTGAAGAAGTAATTTTCCTTTTTTCGCTTTGTTCGAGATGTTTAGGCTGGGGTTTGAACCACGGCTTCACGTACATTAAGCCACCACACTACCTAATAGACTACGTTGAATTCTCTTCTGGTTAAACTACTGATTTTTGTAGCATTTCTCTTTCATCCGATCTTTTACTTCTTTCACTTTAGTTTCAGTATAATAACGGCATAAGGTTTTCTTAGTTTTCTAATATTTTTTCCCAATCAATAATTTAATTTAACAGTATATGCCTAGATTTTCTTCTTAATTGTTTGAATTTTATGAAAAATCTATTAGGAATTGAAAACCATTCCTTAAAATTCTTTAATTTACTTCCTTAATTTGTTTGAGCTTAATTGTTAAGGCTTTAACGTTATCAAATGGTGTAAAATGTTCTCTTGGTTGCTCATTAAAACAACAACTACACACACATGAGTAATAATTTACGCACACAGCTTTATTATTACCAGCCAAAACAACAAATAGTGTTGTTGACAAACTATTTTGAATTGTTATTCAAAAAAATATTTTCTTTTGGTGTTAATTTTTTAAGCAAAACCAAAAACAAAAAGTCAAGAGATAATAAAGATAAATTCTAATAAAAACAACAACAACAACAATGAAATTATGATTATAAAAACAGCAATAGAAGAGGAGAGGGATTTCCACTAAGAAGTCAAACATCATCGCCAGTGTGTTCAGTGTTTACTTTTGGCTATTGGCTGAGCGACACCAATCCGATACGCGACGCTTAGCCAACATTCTTCTCAAATATACAGTCATACACACACACAAACACACACACATATTCATTAAACGAAGGAGTGGCTTAAAGTGCACACAATTCACACTATGACAGACAGCAAAAGCACTTGAATGCTGTGTTATTTTTGTTGTTGTTTTTGCTGTTCCTGTTAAACTTCCAAAAATAGAGTAAAAAAGAACTGAAAGAAACAAACAATAACAACTACATGTTACTCTACATTAACATCATCATCATCATCGTCATCATCATTACCATTTACGTTAAAAAAGGCGACTACGTACGTTTTCTTTTATTGTTGTTGTTGCTGTGTGTGCTTTTTTTTACAGTCTCCCAACACTCACACTTTAACTGCATTGACACTCTCTCACTGTTGGTGTGAAATAAACACACCGAGTCTGTTAAAAGAAAAAAAAAAACAAAAGCAACACAAACATATTAAATAAAAAGCACAAGAACAAGAACATGAGGAAAATGAGTGGCAGCAGAAGAGTGGTTAACTATACTTACCCCACTCTGCCCACTCTCATTTAACATTATGAAAAACAAAAACAAAAACAAAACAAAACAAAAATCCTGGTGTTATTGTCATCAATGTTGGCTCAACTTAAAGAGAGTCAACAACAAGATGTGTATGGACGTGTAGTATAACAAAAACTACAACAACAACAATGAAGATTACACTGTAAAAAGGAAAAAAAAAATACAAAACTTTACAGCACGGCCCTTTACATTTTCTCTTACAAACACACACACATAACACACTTCAGGAGAGTTAATAGAACAAGCGCAGAGCCAAGCATAAGTATTACTCGTTATTATAAGTAAAATAAGAGCAAAACACAATTTGTTATACTAACACTAACACTACTACTGCTACTGCTAGTACTAGTAGTATGTAGTACTACTACTACTACATACACATACACATGCTGTTTACAATAAACTATCAAAAGAAAATCTAAAATAAGAAGAGGAAGAAGAAGACTTTAATAAACAAACATACCCAAACACTTATTATTGTTGTTGGTGTTCTTGTACAACATACATAGATTTGGTAAAGTGCCAGCACAAAGAAAAACTAAAACAACAACAACGAATACAGCGTTAGTAGACAAAAGTAGACGGCGACTTATGGATGTAGAAACATTTGCAGGAGAAACAGAAGAAGAAGAAGAAAAAAGTTAAACTTTATATGACACTCAGGGTGTGTGTAAGAACACCAACAAAACAAATGACGGTGGTCCAAGCCACTTAACAAATGGAGCAAGAATCTAATCTTTAATAATGTGTATTATTCACACACACACACACACACACACGCATACACCCAAGCAAGGAGAGAAAGACACACTTATACACTTATACTGAGTGTGTTTCTTTTTATGTTTTTTTTTTCGTCTTTTTGTTTTTGTTTCGCTATAAAAATATATCATGATGATAATGTTGTTTGTTTATCAACGGTACCATGAACCTATACCTCACACCTATGTATATACACACTTCCATATGTATGCATGTGTAAAAGAAGATTGAATATAAGGTATGGGTATTTCCATATATATTGTGAATTAAAAGAAGAAAATATAAAATTTTTCTTTGGCTTTATATATGAAAATACAAATGTTTTTATGTACATACATACATACAGTTTCATATGTTTATATACATATACAAAAGTAATGTAGGGATATACAGATATACATACATATACATATGTATGTGTGTGTTTGTAAATAATGCCAACCTTAAGTATGAAAAAACACACTTCAAATGGGGGTTGAACGACGAATGGTTGGTTTCCTTTAAGGTTTTTCGGTTCCTTTTTTCTCAATTTCTTTCTTTCTTTTTTTTTGCTGTGTTAAGGATAATTTCTTTTCTGCAGTTCTTGTTGTATTTTTATGCCAACAAAATTAAATATTTAAACATCCTTACAGCAGATATATTTTTTTCCTTTTTTTATTACACATTTACTCTCTCTTTCTATCTCGCTCTCTGCCGTTTTTAAATTTATAACAACAATCATGTTAAACCCATTTGCCTTTTGTTTTTTATGTAAGGATTTGAAAATTTCCTGAAATTTGTTACCCAAAATGTTCTAATTTCAGTCCATTTCGACAGAAATCAATACGATTTTTATAGAGAAAAATCCAAGAGAGATATATTTAAAGATTTCTTCAAATTATTTTCAAAAAGTTTAATTAAATTATGATGAAAACAACTTAATAAACTTAAAGCGCTGGTAAATTATATTCGTATACGAATTTTGTTGAAATTTTTAACAGCTTTTTAGAAAGTATACAAGATTTACCAAGATTTTAAGCAAATTTTCTTTTGAAAATTTAAAATAAACTTAGAAAACTTAGAATAAATTAAAATATTTTACACTTAAAGCTTTACAAAATGGATTGCGGATTATTGTAATATTTTCTTTACTAACTTCCCCATCCCTAAGAAGATATTCAGGCTCATACTTTAGTCATGAACAACCGGTACCATCTCACGTGGCAATAAGTTCAGGCAGCAAGTTCTCCTAATGAAGTCCAGATCTAATTTCTCTTGGACTCAAATGGCACCATCATGGTCATTGATTTCACCTTCCTCAATGGAGAGTTGGCACTCCATCTCATCTAAAAGACGTAACCTATTGAGATGATCTAGTGTCAGGTGTGCCGACAGAAAACCACAAAGTTCTTGAAGATGGTGAAAACAGGCCCTGACCAATTGCAATACCATCGAATACAAATTCAGTACGTATCAGTGCAGCTTGGCAATCGGAAAATAAACAGTCAGCTATGTTCATAACACTATCTGTATTAATATATCTTGAAGCTGGGGTTTGAACCACTGCCTCACGTCTAATAAGCCAATACACTACCTACTTCCTACGGTGAATTCGAAATTCGAAACAAAAACAATGAAAAATTGTTTGTTTTTAACTGTTTTCGAACCGGAGATGCTTGTTTTTGTAGTTAGACGCACTCTGTCTCCACTACATTACGGATAAAGATTCGAATTTTTTTTATAATTTGTTTGTTTTCTGTGTCGACAATCCCCAGTCAGCTTTAGTTTCAGGGAGACGTATTTTTAATCCTGTTTTAGGGACGTTATTTGCTACGAGCGTAGTGCATGCAGTGCTTTTGTGGGTTTGTGCCCAAGCCATCCACATGGACGCCAACAAATTGGATAGAAATTCTCTTGTGATCCTCTACCTACAGCTGCAGGTATCAACAATTTCCCGGCATCGAAATAAAGTTTCTTACTAACATTTTCGCGAAGCGTGACGTGTATATACGTCTGTCTTTTAGTGCACTCGCAGGAGCTGTCTTCGTGTAAATATGGCGGTTGCTTATTGGTCCACAGAGGCTGATGCCGCATATACAGGACAGTCATTTATTTGTTCACTTGCGTTTTCGCGAAGGATGACCACAATGTCGTCATCGAGTCAGTCGAATCGTTGTAAAAAGTTGCAGAGTGTAGCACGGGTGCGTCGTCATGAAAGGGTTAATATTTCACTGCGATCTATAATACGATCTATTGTCCTCGTTCATTTCGTCTGTTGTACTTTGTTTAGATTTCTAGATTTAGAAACCAAGCCTTACATTAGAAAAATGTGAGAAACATTTTCGTTCGAAAAATATTTTCCCAATTGTGGTATGATACGATTCGTTGGTTGAATGATTGTTGATCCATCCTGACCAACTTAATCCAATTGGATTTATGCATGTTGTTGTTGTGTTGTTGTCTGCAAAAACATTTACTTTTACACACATGCTGCACATGCAGCACATGCAACATAAAGTAAGATTATGTGGCTTAAAAATTATTTATTTTGTTGGTTTTTCACTTTTATTTTTTCGTTTGTTTTCGGAGTCTATTTTTCCTTGCAACAGATTTTGTTTGAAATGATAGAAGCAGAAGAAGAAGGAAAAAACTCCTGTGCTTACAGAGTTGTGTGGTGAAATTTAGAAGCCACCGGCAGGCAGGCAGGCATCATCATTTTAATGTTCATTTTAAAATATTTTTTAAAATTGTTTTTTTCTCGTACAAAATTTTCATCATTTTCATTTCGTTTCATTTATCCATCCAGGTTTAACCATGTTTTTCTACAAAGTTTTTATACGGAGTTGTTTGTTTCAGATTTTCTCTTTTTTTTTTTTGTTTGTTCTGCAAGGGTTTTATGCACAGGAATGCGAGTGTTGCCTGCCCTTCGCCTGCTTCAATGATGATGATGATGATGCGTTTTGTTGCAATCATTTGCTTGTGGTAGTAGTGTAGTGCATACACACGGTCGGTCCATCAGTGTATTATGGATGCTGGATGCCATGGCTTTACCCATATTCAGTATTCATATGTCGGTCTGTCTGTCTGTCTGTCTGTTTGTATTTAAATAGGTAAATAGTTCGTCCAACACTGGCTGGCTGGGATTTGTTTAATTAACTTTACACTCTCTTATGCGAGCACTACACTACATACACTCACTGGTACATCCAAACAACAACAAAAACACACAAGAAAAATCCTTAAAAAAAATAGAAAAAATAGTTTAAAAAATTATTTGAAAAGAAAAGGAAAATTAAGAAGAAAAAAGAAAGAAACTACAAAGTATGCACTTTACTTATGTAATGTTTGCCAAAAAGTAAAAAAAAACATTATTTGGTCAGAATTACGGGGTCTAAATACATAAGAAATGTTAACAAAAAATTTCATTTTTGAGATAAGTTTGATAAACAATGTTTCCAGAAATGAAAAAGTTGAAATTTTTTGAAATGAAAGTAAATTAAGACAGTTTTTCAAATGCTTTGTGCGCTACAAAACAAATCCCTAAGTTGAGCTCTTGTTCTTTCTTTCTTTTGATCGGACATTAACAACCCGATTCCAGGTGCCTCTGCTTCCTGCGCACCTTTGCTTTATTTCTCTAAGCCGACTTCCGGTAATTCCGGCATCAAATACTCTATTCACATGGTCGTGCCAGTGCAGCCACTGGATGTTAATGTGTTGCCCAAAGTCCACGTCGTTGAGGAGGTTATTGAATCGGATGCGGACATCGTCGCCAACTCGCACAGGGCCGAAGATCTTACGTTACGCAAGAAGAGTACAAGTTCCGTCCTACGAGGGAGGTCTCTGCTACTCAATTGCCTATTGAGACCACCTGTTGACAATAGTGATCCTACACTTAATTGCCAGAATAAATTTACTGACAATATCGAAAGCATAGTCATTGGCCATAATCTGAGATGCAATACGCCGCATATCTCTTCTTCTCGACAACGTATACATTGTTTTTCCCTCATTTACTGCCAAACCCATCTTAATAGGCTCTCGTTCAATAAAGGCAGTAGCTTGGCAGGCTTTATGATGCCAACGTCGTCAGCGTACGCAAGCAACTGGACACTTTTGTGGAAAATAATGTCATTACGATGCACTCGCGCCTTTCGCAGAACACCCTCCATGATTAGGGACCGCCTTGTTGTGACAGCTTTTTAAAAAGTACCTTAAAAAAAAGTACTTTTTAAATGTACTTTCCACTTTTAATGAACTTTCGTTACTTTCCAAGTTTTTTTATTAAAAAATTATTGTTTAGAAATTATAGAAAAGTATGTACTATGTATGGTCCGAAAAATGTCCTTTGGCAACCCTTTTCAATTGTTTTTCTTTAAGTCTGGGTTATAGAAACCCTTTCTAAGGAATTAATGGCTGTTAGATTTTTAATTATCGGGAGAGATCGAACCAAAATAAAAAAGAGAGCCTAGGATATTTTTTCATCAAATATAAACAACAATCATTTGGTTTTTCTATTCTTTTCGTTGCTTTTCTTTGTCTATTGTTTGTATCTCCCATTGATATTGTAATTTAAGGCGTTTTTATGGTCATTGTTTAACGCAATGCGAAATTCTTTTTCTTTTTTTTCGCAAAAAAAATGTCTGTGACCATAAATCGTGATTAACTTGCATACCCTGCTCCTTCACTAAGTGTGCATGTGTGGTGTGTGTTTGTGTTTGCTCTCTATATTTGCTTTGATTTGTAAATACTCATTTACTCACACATATACACACTCTCGCACACTAACACAGAGAGACACAACCATCCAAAGAGCTGTGTGAGCCGCGCGTAAATTGACACCAAATGTTGGCATTAATTGTCTGTTCTTTTTTTCTTTTGCCCACTGTGTTAGTATATGTGCGTTCTCTGCAGACACCACCAACACTAAAGTTAACAGCGGCACCTTTGCAACCAGTTTTTATTATTTGTTAAATGCAACAACAACACCAACAAAAGCAACAACAGCAAGAACATTAGCAGTAAAAAAACATAAAAATAAAAAAATCATTCCTTTTTGTATAGTTTTGTTTTTAGTTTTAATATATATGGGTGCATGAGTGTGTGTGTGTGTGTGTGTGTATATGGATGTGTTAAATGGCGCGGTGTGTCCCCTCGTCGTTTTGGTTGGTCGAAGAGTATCTAAATCACACCATTTTGAGTGTGGTTCTTGACGCTCTCTTATATCTTCCTCTTTTTTGTGTTATTGTTTGTGCGTTGGTTTGTTGATATCTTTGAGTGTGTTTTTGTTATTGTTTTCTTCATATTTTACACTCTACACTCTTGTTTTTCTTTTTTCCCTTTTCTTGCTTTATTTGGTATTAAATTCCAAATTGTATTGTGTGTGTGTGTGTGTTTAACTTTTCCTATAGAGAGACATTCTTGTATGTCGAATTTGTCTCTTTCTGTCTTATGCTTATGAGCCCGCAAAGCATAGCCATACATTTTTCTTTTTCGTTTAGTTTTGTTGTTGTTTTTTGGTTTCTTTTTCTGAAGGTACTTTTAGAAAGGGAGTAAATATCTCAGCCATTTGAGTTGCTAAAAATAAGTGTGCGTGTGTGTGTGTGTGTATGCAAGCTGGCAAGCAAGTGTTTATTTTTTATTTGCGGCGAGTGTTGTCACACACAATCTTTCTCTTGGATTAGTTGGTATTTGTGTAGTGCTCATCGTTTGTGTCGTCGGCGTCGTCATCATCATCATCGTCGTTTGTGTCGTTGGTGTCTCTTCGACCAACAGCATAGTGTGTATGTTTGATATTTCCTATAAACTACAAAGTGTGTAAGTTTATTTGCTTGTTTGTTTGTAGTGGAGCAGTGGTAGTGGTAGTGGTAGAGAGTTAGTGGTGTTAGTGAGTCGAGTCTTGATTTTCCTTGTGTTTTGTATTATAGCAGACAGCATTAGAATTAAATGTCTTGTGTGTCTGATTCTTTTACTCTTGCAGAAATTGTCGCATAGAATCTTTGTAGCTGTTGTTAATGTCGTTCGTTGTCGTCATCGTCGTTTTGTTAAGGGTATTTGTCGCCTTTTCTTTTACACTCTTATAAACTCTCAGCTTGCTTTCTCTTTCGTTCTTATGCTTTTTGTAGTTGTGTATACGAGAGATTTTCAACTGAGACAGTTAGAAATATTGGTATATTGTTATTGTTTTTGTTGCTGCTGCTGCTTTATTAAGAGCAAGAGCAATAAGTTGAGTGTGTAAATTGTTTGGCTGGGCTGTGCTGTGCTGTGCTGTGCTGTACTATGCTGTGACTGTGTGTTGACAAATGTTTTATAATCCGTTTTATCCCTGTTGGACTGACATTTTTCTTATTAGAATGTGTTCTTGGTTGTGTTATTAATCAGCTTGTCAAAAAGCAAATAAAGTCATCTCTTTTCTTTTTGTTAGGCTACCCCTCCAACCAAGAGCGGGAAGGAGGTGCCGTAGATTTGTTTCTGTGATATTCGAAATTTACTGTTATTTCTTCTAACAAAAATTCTTATTATGTTTTCAAGTTGGTGTTGGTGTAAAAATATATGAATGGAATGCGAGTGTGTGCGTGCGTGTATGCGTTGTTAATAATGTTTTCACTTATTGTCACCTGGGCCTGGTGCTATAAGTCTGTCTCTTTTCACACCAAATTGTTACCCATATAGAGAGTATGTGACAATTTTTGTTTTTGTTGTTTTTTTTCATATAAAGGGGTGGGGGTTTCTAGTTCAAATCTCTTTTTTGTTTTTGTTTTGTTCAATTGTTGTTTTTGTTGTTCTCGTTTGTCTGGCGTTTGTGTCACCAAAGCAGTGTTTTTTTTGTGTGTTATTTATGCTTTAAGTTAAATTACTCTCTTGAATTTGTGCTCTCTTGCTCTGTTTTCTTATTGAGTTCTCTCTTGCACCCATACACACACATATACATCTCGCACACAAACAAAACATTAAATTGGAATTTTGAGTAAATTTTTAGTTCCAATTGGAAACCATTATAAACCGGTTTTATTTTCATTACTCTCGCTCTCTTTCTCTCTCTTTCGCTCGCTCTGTTTCTCTGTATGAATTCAATGCGAGAGTGTGTGTGTATGTGCTTGTGTTTTGGTTGTTTTTTTTTCTATTAATGCTTTACGTCGCTTACCTCTGGGGGTTGCACTTCTTCATTTTGTCTGTGTATTTCCAGTTTGCAAGCGACCGGCGTTAAGCTCGTATCGTTAGTATTGTTATTTGAATGGGTATGAAACGTTTGTTTTTTGTTTTTGTTGTTCTTCATACGTTTGTAGGACCCTTCGTGCGTTTGTTTATTGTGTTTACAAAAAAATAAGTTACTAATGTCACCAAATAAATATACGAACCCGAATTTATAAAAGGGTTTCGGTTGCTCGCAATAATTTTTAAACAGAAATCCCCGTAAAACGGAAGAAAATTCTAAAAAAAAGTCTTTTATCTTATCAAAACCGAGGGTGATTTTAAAACACAAATAAATTTTAATAAAATAGGAAAAGAAAAGCAAATAAATTAAAAGAAAAATTGTAAAGAAATTCATGTGCAATTAATAAAACAAAACAAAACAAAAGAAAAGAAAAATAATAATAGAAAACGCTTAAAAAAAATCGCATCAAATAAAACGGAAACGCGAGTATTATTTAACGCCGGTTGTTGTGTTTTTGAAAGAAAGTGAATTTGTTAGTAAAAGTGCTAGTGCTAGTGACGTGTGAGTGTGTGAGTTCAACTGTACGTTTATTTTTTGGTGTTTGAAATTCTTGCCAAGTGAGCGTGTATGAATGTAATGTAATGAGATACGACGTCCAGGAGTTACTTCATCAGTCTGCTGAAGATCCATTCGCAAGGTTCGCAAATGGGATGGCATATCATCCATTTCTGCATTTGTCACGACCCACTGACTTCAGCGTTTCCTCGCTGTTGACGGCGGGAAACCCTACGACAACAGCAGCAGCTGATCCCAGCGGCACTACTACTTTGCCCACAGCTTCTTCTTCTAATTTATCATCTGTTTCGCCACAAAATCATCACCAACACCATCAACACCACCATCATCACCAGCACCAGCACCAGCCTCAACAACAGCAGCAGCAGCAGCACTTGCAGCAAATAAATCCGGTGTCCAGTGAACAGTTGGGCTGTATTGGTGGTCAGTCCTCACCTTTGGGAGGTCAACAACCGCCACAACTGTCGCCGGGCGAAAATAGTCACAGCCATAGTCTCAGCAATAATAATAATAATAACAACAACAACGAATCTAGTTGCCCCAGTTCGAAAGCCTTAAACTCCAACGACAGCTGCACCAGCAACGATTCGAATAGGCCCTTAAGTAATAGCAATAGCAACAACAACAACAGCAACAATAATAACAATTTGCCGTCGGCTCTTCTGAGTTCAGCGCATACGGCCTTACCTCCTGCCCAACCGCCGCCAACGGCACACCACCCGCATCATTCTCCAGTACCTGGCCATCCGGCATTGAGCGCTCATTTGCCTCAACAGAATCCCTATTTTCCAGCGGCTGCCTTAGCGGCCTTAGCTGGTAATCCAGCTGGTCCCCATCCTGGTCTATATCCGGGCCACTTACGTTTTCCACCTCACCATCCGCATCCACACCATCCGCTCGGCACACCCTATACCACAGCCGAAGACGTGGTCTTAGCCTCTGCGGTGGCCCATCAACTACATCCTGCCATGCGTCCTCTGCGTGCTCTACAGCCCGAAGATGATGGTGTCGTCGATGATCCCAAAGTAACGCTGGAGGGTAAAGAATTGTGGGAAAAATTTCACAAGCTTGGCACCGAAATGGTCATCACAAAAAGTGGCAGGTGAGTGAGAAAAATCTCTTCGTTTTTGTTTTTCATGCCTTTAAACGCCGACGGTAATTTAAAATTTTACAAAACAATTGAACAATTTTCTTGTGGTTTTTTTTTTCAAATGTTCGTTAACGACGTTAATCTCTGATTGGAAATGATAACACAACGTCAGTCAGTCAGTGTGTGTGTGTGTTTTTTTTTTATTAAAATAGCGGGTGCGTCAAAGGGTGCGTATTGATATTATTGCGGCGTATCGATTACTTTCAAGGTCTGTTTATTGCTTTTTCTGTTTTTCTTTCGTTTAATGTAAGAAATTAAGGAAATTTTCCGGGAATTTTCAATAATTTAAATTGGGTTAAAATTTTTCTACACAATTTCGAAGTAATTCTAGAACAGCAACAACAACAAAAATTAACACTCTAGTAGAACTCCATGAGAGAAATATATCAGGTGCTATAAAAAGGTTTCTAGTTTCTATGCTTCTCTGCCCGTATGGATGAAATTCACGATCAAATGCTCTTTTTTTCATTTGATTTGGCTTTCAATTTCCTTAGATTTCTTATTCAATTTTAATTTTTTGATTAATAATTGATAGATAATAAATTTTATTTATTTTTAATAAAAAAAAATCGAAACGATCGAAAGTTTTTGATTTTTATTCTTCAACAATTCCCAGAATTATATGTACTAACGAATTTTGTTGAAAAATTTGTGCGAAAAACCAATAAATAATAACAATAAAACGTTAACAAGATTCCAACACAAAAAAATTATTTCATTTGAAGAGAAAGAAGATCATCGTGATCTGCATATTTTATAGGGTTTTTGCTGTTTTTTCTAACGAAAATATTTTCTAACCTACACCACAGATATTGGACAAATTTTGTATCACGTTTTAGATTTGTTTTTGTCTTGACTGGTTGCAAAAAATTCAAATGTCCATGAACGATAATAAATTTCATTCATCACGAAAAAATCTAATCATAGATTGCTTACTCTCAGACACAGGGAGCTTGTCACCGAAGGCGTCTGTGGCATCCTGGGAGTCCTGCAGTTATGTATATTTGTGCTCTCATTTGTTCGATTGGCTAGGGTTTGTTTGACTAAGCATAGGCTAGCCTGTAGCTACTGGCGTTTCCTGCTCTTCTAATATTTCTTCTATTCATGGAGCTTGTCACCGAAGGCGTCTGTTGCCTGCAGTGAGTCCAGGAGTTATATTTGTACTCTTGCTTGTTCGATTGGCTAGGGTTTGTTTGACTAAGTATAGGTAAGCTTGTGGCTTCTGGCATTTCCTACTCTTCTAACAGTTCTTCTAATCAGATAGCTTGTCACCGAACGACTGTGTGGTCTCCAGGCAGTCCTGGAGTCATAATTGAGTTCTTACTTGTTAGCTTTGTTAACTTTCTGTTTGACTAAGTATAGGTAAGCTTGTGGCTACTAGCATTTCCTACTCTTCTAGTAGTTCTTCTAATAATGGAGCTTGTCACCGAAGGCGTCTGTAGCATCCTGGGAGTCCTGCAGATATATTTGTGCTCTTACTTGTTCGATTGGCTAGGGTTTGTTTGACTAAGCATAGGATAGCCTGTCGCTACTGGCGTTTCCTGCTCTTTTAATATTTCTTCTATTCATGAAGCTTATCACCGAAGGTGTCTGTTGCCTCCATTGAGTCCAGGAGTTATATTTTGACTCTTACTAGTTGGCTAGGGTTTGTTTGACTAAGTATAGGTAAGCTTGTGGCTACATGCATTTCCTTATCTTCTAGTATTTCTTCTAATCATGGAGCTTGTCACCGAAGGCGTCTGTTGCCTCCATTGAGTAGAGGAGTTATATTTGGGCTCTTACTAGTTCGATTGGCTAGGGGTTGTTTGACTAAGTACAGGTAAGCTTGTGGCTGCTGGCATTTCCTACTCTTCTAATATTTCTTCTAATCAGGTAGCTTGTCACCGAACGATTGCGTCCTGGAGTCATTCTTGAGTTCTTACTTGTTAGCTTTGTTAAGGTTTTCTTCAAGCCATTAATTTCCTGTTTGACTAATCATATGATAGCTTCTTTCTACAGATGTTTCCTACTCTTCCTATAGTTCTTATAATCAGTTCGGTACGTTTCTCGAACGTTTGGCTAAATCTACATCGTTTTGAATCCTTTGGCGACTTTAATTGTTAGATGATTTGGAATTTGCATGAATTGAAGTACAAATTCAGTAAAGTACGCCTTAATGAGCCGTAAGATAGGTCCAAATGCTGAAAATTCTTTAGAATCGGTAAATTAGAATTATCAGTCACACTAGTCTCTAATAAAATTGATATTTTCGGCAGTGCGTACAGGCCTGTAAATTGTCTGTAATGCTGTTAACACAATTGATGCAACATTTGCAGCACACTAATCGGTCAAAAACAGAAAATGACTATTTTAAAGGCAACGCGACAACAAGCGACGATATGCTACTGTTTCGCATTTTCGATAATTTCTATTTTGATTAGCAGCAATGAGAGAATTGGTGCTGTCAGAGAGCGAGTTTTTGCTGACAGGATTGTGAGATTGTGATTTGTGCTGTCAATACAAAAACATGCATGTTATAGAGGTTTTAAAAACGCGATGTATGAAATATAATTAGTCGAACCATTAATAAAGAATTAATGAATTGCTTATTTTTATTTGTTTTGCCTATGCTTTCCCTCTTTAAAACAATTAACTTCCTTGTTGCTTGTCTGAGGCGGCAAATGCAATGTTGCTGCGTCGCAAATGTTGCGTTTATTGTGTTTATAGCACAATGCTTCCTGTCTGCTAAAATTTCTCTATAATCCTGCAAATCAATTCGCAAAACTAACCTAGTTTTTCGGTTGTTAAGCGACCTATATTCGCAAATGGTAAACTTTTGAGTTCAGATGAAAGATAAACCACTAAATGGCTAATTCGATATGAATCCACTACGCATACTATTTTATACCCCAAAACATCCTTGGAGGCGCCTTAACAACTCCATTTTCTGTTTGAAACTTCGAAATGAATTACTGTTTCACCCGTTGTACTTTTCCATAGGTTTTTAAATTATTTTCGATGTCCAGAATATTTCAAATATTTTTTTCAAAGAGCATTCAATACATATTTGTAGTGTGTGTAAATTATTTGCAGCATAATTCCAATATTGTAGTACAGAGTACAGAGAGAATTTAATTGGATGTTTGGAAGGAAATAATTGAAGTAGTCTAGTAGGTAGTGTGGTCTAGTAGGTAGTGTGTTGGCTTATTACATGAAAAGCCAGGGTTCGAGCCCCAGGCCAGACATCAAAATAAAATACAAAAAGTATTTCTTCGGCGACTTCCTCTCAGCAGATTTCTGGCAAAAACTCTAAGTGTAAATAAAATTGCCATGAAAAAGTTTCTCAAAAATCTGTCGTTCGGAGTCGACTTTAAACTGTAGGTCCCGCCACTCATATATAAAAATTAACACACACAACATAAGTGGTGTGAGAAACTAGGTCGTAATCCTGACTGAAGGCTTATAATGACCAATTATATATGTATTCTGCACTATGAATTCGCTATGCAAACTATTTTAGACTCCAAACATCCTTCGTTTTGTATATTTGGAGGCGCCTTAACAACTCAATTTTCTGTTTGAAACTTCGTAGTGAATTACTGTTGCACCCGTTGTACTTATCCATAGGTTTTTAAACTATTTTCGATGTCCAGAATATTAAAATACTTTTTTCAAACAGTATTCAATCATTTGCAGCATAATTCCAATATTGTAGTACAAAGTACAGAGATAATTTAATTCGATGTTTGGAAGGAAATAATTGAGCTTGTTTCATGATGTATTTTGGGGTTATTTTTACACCTTCTGTAGCGCTCTTTATAACTGATTTGTTTTGGTTGCGATACGTTATAACCTCAAGTAAAATGTCTATAATTCTCATTGTATTAATAGCAATAAAGGGTTCCGTGAGGGTCGTGAGTTCGATTCCCACCAGAGACTCTGGTCATAGTTACTCCGCTCCGCTCGTATATAAATTAGAATATAATTTGTAATTGTATTGTAATTTATAAATAAATAAATAAATAATCGCAATAAAATCTAACCAGAGTCCATCGTAAGAACCTCTTAGCGATTATAACGAGATGCAGGACCGTGCTTTTGCAGAAGCTATAATGGCTACAACGAAGAGAAATCCACAGAATTTCTTTTTTATTATTTGTCTAGCACTTGGAATCCTAAGACTTATAATTCTTAGGCATCCAGAGTTTATTAACAGAATGTATCTGGCTAAAGGTGATTGAAATAGAATCCACTTTTTCCAGTCAGAAGTTATAATTGAATCAAGGAATAGGTACTACCAGTATTATAATGAAAACTTGGAGGACTCAAGCATACTATGCGCTATTTTTAGCAGCCACTGACTTTATTAGTCAACAAAACCCGAGAAAAGTAGAAACAATCAAAATTTAACAGAAAAAAAATGTTTTAAACTTGAGTAGAGAGTGAAAGACTTACATTTGGTGTAAACTGTATAAATTATATACAAAATAACAGAATCAGATTCTTATCTTTTCTTTAATTTTTTTTTAGTATGTTCTGTAGTTTATTATCGTAAACATAAGTAGATTGACTTCCTGTGCATTCAAAGAAGAATTTGAACACAGTCTGTATGTATTACTTGAACATGCTATTAATTGAACACGAGTTATGATTTTGATCAATTAATTCAAATAATTATTCAATATAAATTTATATCTGCTTTGTTTTTAATAATTTAAATTGAACTCTTCTTGAAACGAGGTTTCCATTCTTAATTGTTTTTTTCCGATCTCTATCTCTATCCATGTATATGCCAATTTAATGATCTTGAGTTTGTTTAAAGAATTGAAAAAGAAAATTTTGAGAATACTCTTCTAAACAAATTTGTAGTGTCTTCAATCCATTGTCCTGATAAACTTTTAGACGCTGTTCAACGTCAGTAAAAACAAAGCCCCGCCTTGTATATGATAAAGACCCAAATGTTTCTTTTAAAGATGCATTATCCCTACACTGGCTTGAGTGCTGCTGATTCGTTTTTTTTCATCACAGAAAATATAAATTAAAGTTGAAACTCTCCCCATTCCGAAAAAGTATTGTAGTAGTAGTAGTTCCATTGTAATTACCAAGTAAAAGCTTAAATTGTCTCAAACGCAATTGTTTTGAAGGATTCTCTGTCTCTTTGTATCTTTCTTTTCCCTGCCGAATTCTTCTTTCCATTCTATCAAAAGCTATTGGGCCTTACGAGCAGAATAGAGGCACTCCTCCGCGATAGCTGAAATTATTTGGAAACATTCTTTCTGCAACATCTTCTCGGTCGTCTTCTGGGAAACACTCTGAGGGTATATTAATTGCGATAAAATAACTTAATTCCGCTATTGGTTATATGTAGGCCCCTCTAAATGGATAAAATTAACGCACACAACATGGGAAGTGTGAAGAGCCAATCCATAATGGCCTGTGATGTGTATATGAGGCGACATATTAGAAAGCATTTATCTGCCATAGGGTAGGAATTTTAAGAAGTTTTTTTCAGTTAACATTTAAAATTTCTATCAAAATTAGATGACTTCCAGGTTAGAATGCAGAGTCTTTAATTATGTTTAATTTTTGTATTGGTCTTGGTATTTTAAGTTCACATTTTCATTTTAATTGTTCTTGATTTTCAGAATGTAGTTGCTCACATGTTTTGCCATGAAAAGTTTCTCAAAAATCTGTTGTTCGGAGTCGACTTTAAACTGTAGGTCGCACCACTCATGTATTAAATTAACACACACAGCATAAGTGGTGTGAGAAACTAGGTCGTAATCCTGACTGAAGGGTTGTAATGACCAATTATTATGTATGTATGTATGTAGTTGCCCACATGACTGAAATTTAAATTCTTGATACATTCATTAAAACCTTCAGGAAACCAATTCAAATTAACCCACAAAATGGAAATATTTTTTATCCTATCCAGTAAACAATCATAGCAGCCTTTTGGCAAAAAAAATCAACTTGAAAACTCTACTCTGTAAGTGCTCATGGTAAAAATGAACATACAAAATATGGATGGCCTGAAAAGCTAGGCCCGGAATTCGGACAATAGGATTTTATTGACTTACTTAAATGGTCATCACAACCCTTTAGGCAGGATTACGACCTAGTTTCTCAGATCAGCCATTTTGAGTGTGTTAATTTTAACCATGAGTGGTGGGATCGGCCTTCGATCGACAGATTTTTGAGAAATTTATTTACTCTCAGAGTTTTTGTCAGAAGAAAAATTCGCCTAGAGAAATATTTTTTTCATTTCGTTCTATTCGAGATGTCTGGGCACGGCTAATAAGCCAACATACTACCTACCTACCAGACTATGGCGACTTCTTCTCTTTGTCTTTCTTCTCTTCATAAAAATTTTGATTTTTGTAAAAGGAATGAATCTGACAGAACTGGACTTTAAATATTTACGAAGCGAATTTCTTAGCTTGAGAAGGACCAAAGTTTAGGTAGACACTTCTATTGCATCTTCAATTTATAACAAGTGAAAGATCGTTCTTTGATTGGTTTCTGAAGATGAAAGTAAACCAAGCTTGAGAAGCCTTCATGGAGATAATTTGTGGATCCTCAGGCAAAATTATTTGGTGCAAAACCTTTTAGGCAAATTGCCCTCATACTCATTTCATATCCTTCATTTTCAAGTAGATTTTTTGCCTTCTACTTGAGGCAATGTCAGTGATGAACAAGTTGACAGACTCCATTACAATATCTGTGTAGTCGAACACCGATAACAGCCTCGATGGAATGTTTGGATGTTGCTGATGGTTCATGTGTGGGAATGTTTTGGAATTTACACGATGCCTGCCATAGGAAAACGTTGTCGGGTAGCTGGGCTACAACGGAATTACACTCGTTGTTTCCATGATAATAGAACTGAGGCTTTAGAAAGTTTTTAGAATTTCTAGAGAAACACCTCGTTTACCACTTAATTTTTTGCAGATATTTTGAAAAATAAAAACGAATCTTACAACACTTTTGATTAAATAACAAAAATCGTATCTTTAAAAAGTTTTATTAAATTAAATGAAAGGGAAAAAAGCAAAAGTAAAAAAGAAAAAGTACCAGAATATATAATAACTGAACGAATTTTTTCATAAAAATGTACATACTCGTACACATAAATAAAAATAAATAATAAATATGAAAAAAACTTAAAAAAATAACGCTTATGGACAGCAGCAGAGGCAGCAGCAACAGCCAAAAAAAGAGCAGCAAAAAAAACACGATAAAATATACAAAAAAAAAGGAAAGGAGAAGGCAAAGCCGTCTTTATGGCGCCAGTGAAAAATATCAAAGATTTTTTGATTGTCCAGTTCTTTTGCGACTACAACTACTAACCAACCAACTCCATCATCACTACAACATCATCTTCATCAAAAAGCAACAAAAAGCCGGGGAAAAAAAGCCAAAAAAAAACAAACAAAGAATTGGAAGAAGAAAAAAATATTAAAAACGATTTCGGCCATAAAGTGAACTTTGTTGTACTACAGTCATCATTATTGTCCTTAAATTTAAGCTCTAGTGGTGTTTTAATAACCAACGCTCATCATCACGAGCTTTTTTGAAATGAAAAAACGGGCACAAAATGGAAGGAACCCCTTTTTCTCACTTTTTCTGTGCTGGTTAAAGTGTCGCCTCTACAAAACTGTCGTTGTTGGCCTTCTTTTACTTTTGATGCGCGTTTGTGATCATTTATGAGATAAAAACCCATGTAAAAACACAAAGTTTTCCTCTTCCTCCTTCTCTTCGTTTTCTGTTCATCATCATTTAAAGAATGTTTTCGTTTTTATTTTTTTTTATTTTTGGTGCTGTTGGAGCCGTATCTTTTCTTTTTTTTTTGCTTTTGATTTTTCAGCGCCTTCGACAAGAAATGTCATAAACGTACCCGATTCGTTATAATTCCCGCATGCAAAGAATTGCAGCGAAAGCAACAGCACCAACACCAACACCATATACCAGCAGCAGCATCATTTAAAACTAAAGGGCCCTGTTATCCCTAAATAAACAAAACGCACACAGGAGAAGAAGAAGAAGTAGCAGAGGAAGAGGAGCGTATCAAGCAAAAGATGTCAAAACGTATGAGAGTGGTTCAATGAATTTGATAAACATTTCCTAGATGCCCGTTGACACATCAAAGTTTGCGACAACTCCGCCATCATCAGCAAAGACCAGAGCGCAGAGACAGACAGACAAACAAACACTTATTAGTACACAGATCGAACACACATAGTATGTTTAACTCTTCTCCTTCGTCTTTGCTGTTTCTAATAAAATTTGTGACTCAAAGCAGAAAAAAATAATCGAACGTTTTTTAAACTCTTTTTGTCCCAAAATGTTGCAGAAAAACGCCTGGTTTTCCTTTGAATACAATTTGAGACTTTTTTCTGTAGGTTTTTGGCAGATTATCTCTCTCTCTCTACGCTTTCAAATGATTTTTGTCTCGTGGCAAATTCACGCGCCGCTAAAGTGCGCCGCCGTTAACCTTTCAAGCTCTATTTGATATACAAATAAAGCGCCACAAATATTTACGTGTCGCTTGAATTCTAAGAAATGTTGACCCAAAACCAAAAGCAATTAACATACAAAGGCTTAGACCTGACATAATTACAAAAAAAAAAAAGAAAAAATAAAATAAAATAAAATTAAAGCACTACGAAGACCACCAAAAACAAAAAAAAAACCATATAAGAATAGGCTATGTACGTACGTACTATTGGATTTGGTAAAAGTACTTGATTTATTGCACTTTAATTTCCCTTTAAATTTCCTGTTGTTTTCTATACATATCTATTCTACTAATAATCCCTTATATGTTTAATAATTACAATAACAACGTTTTAAATTTTCATTGAACTTCCGCTTAAGTCTGTCTCCTAAGCTGTTTGATTGCATTTCAAATGACCATCATGTAGTTGCAGCGGCTTCTTTTAATTAGAAATCGCTTTGAAGTCAAGTTAAGAAATAAAAAAGAGTATTTAAAACGTCTTGCACTTGCGCAATTTATCTTCAATATGACAACAATATTGGTTAAGCTGTGGAGCAATTTCGGCACATGCTTTAAGAAGCCTTAAAAGAAACATTTTCAAATTAAAAATCAATTAATTTCAATACGTATGTATATTACAACCTTAATTCACTTTTAATATAAGATTCACTTTTTAAATAATATTCGACAAACCAAAAACGGTACTTTTTTCGTATTTAAAAGCTTTCAATAACAAACTTCCACATGGTTTAGTCTTCTGTAACACTGTTTGAAAATGTACTTTTAAATTGAAGGTTTTTTTAAAACATACCTGGAAAATCAATGAAGTTACCAAAAGTGTTAAAAAAATCTCTTTTTTCTTAGTGAAAGTGAATTTTCTGTTGATTTTCTGTCTTATTGATTTTTTTCGAATATTTAGTGAAAAAGTGGGTCTCGCTTCTATTAACATATACCACCCAAGTCATCATTTAAGCTTGTTGTGCACTCACTATTAGGAATACTACCTTACTTTTAAAAAGCAGTCTGTATCTTGTACAAACTTCCTTAACTATTTCCAGTCCACTCCACTGAGACGAGTTAGATCTGGTATAGTGTCACCCCCAAAATACTAGGATCTGCAGCTTACAAAAGCTGGACAATGATACAAGATGCCTGCAGTGCGCTCACTAGCGTGCTCAGGGCGTCTTTTTTTAGTTGTAAAATACTCATGGGTCTCTCTTCGTTAGAATCGCCCCAAAGTTCGTTTGTAATAATTCCTACTGTGCCATTATTCCACGATAGTCGACCCACTTTATCAGCTTGGTAATTAATACACTGAAAGGCATTGGGTTATTCCAACTTATGGTATGTAGTACTCTGACTCTATTAGCCAGAATATTCACTTCCTCATTTCCAGCGACTAGAAACCCATATAATGCTTGCCGTTCCATGTCTGTAGTAATTGTTATTCGCCATTTTACACTCCATGACGGTCTTTGATCCAAAAATTAGTTTTTTATGTAAATTACTTATGATTTTTTTCGAAGTACAAAAAGTACCTACATATATAAGTACTTATTTTCGTATTATCTCTCTTAGAGAGAGAATATTTCCTAATTGAAACTGTATTTTCGAAAACGTACTTTTAAATCAACTCAAAAGTTTTCTAAAACAAATTTACAATTAGCAAAATGGTAGTACTGAAAGTACCTTAAGGAGTATTGTAGAAAAAGTACTTTGTTTTTTAATAGGTACTTTTACATTTTTATTCCTTTTGACACTCCAAATTTGGAACTTCTAATTTCATATCTTATCTCTAACATAAGTAGATGGTACGTACGGAAAGCAATATATCTTTTTTTCACATCAAACTTTTGTATGTTTGTAATAAATGGTACTTTTTGTGCAGTGAATAAAATATTTTTTTGAACTCTTAATGCATAGTTAAAATTTTCATTTAAGTAGTACCTTTTTTTTGTATCCAGATACTTTTCTAAATCCTATGCAAAAAACATTCGACTTATAAATATATTTACATAGAGTGCATACAGATTTTGGTTTTAAAATTTTCTTTGATTTCAAAAGTTATCATAAACAAGTACTTTTTACTAAACTAATGTACTATTTTTAATTGGATATTCATAAAGAAGTTCATCAAATTTCTTTTTTGTAGGATTCTTAAGAAAATTAAAAATTCTTGTTTACTTTTACCGAAATGGTAGGTTTTTTACTCTGGTACTTTTCCAAATTATATAAAAAAAATTTGGTATACGAATCATAAATATATTTCCCGAAAAGCTCCATTTAGAATATATTTTGTAATACCAAGAATTTCCTTTCCTCTCAAATTTTAGTTTAAAAATTTCAATTAGAGGTTTCTGGTCTGAGGGACAGGAGGTCTCCAATGGGACCTTTGAAGTTAACATCGATGGCTCAAAGATAAAGTGTTCTGATATTAAACTTTCTTATAGGCTGCCTGACCACTGCAGTGCTTTCCAAGCAGAAGTCATGGCAATTTTGAAAGCGGCGCAATGCCGCTGTTGAGTGACGGGATTTTCCTTGAATATCTCATGTTTACTCGGACGGCCATTCTGCGATTCCCTAACGAGCATAGTTTAAACGTCTGTCCTTCTCCATGAATGCCCCTGATTTTTTAAAGAAATTTCGGATCATGCAAAGGTAACCCTTATATGGGTTCCAAGGCATAGGGACATCGTTGAAAATTGCATTGCTAACAAATCTCCGACATATTTACAGGGCATAGGTATTCGGATTGCTTCATTTAAATTAAATATTATCCACTATCGTTTTAAAGAGATGCTCAATCTCGTTAGCAGCAGGAAGGCGCCTGTAATATTGTTAGACTCTGCTGCACACTTAGGGATAAACAGAGAACTGACATCAAACAATAGCGATTCTTACGTGCTACTCTCCTCTTTTTGGTATGTCGAAAGACTTGGATTTTGTTAAATGAGTTCTGCAGGAGCTGTGGGTCTGTGGAGGAGGAGAAGGAGGCTATCTTTCACCTCATATGTCAGTGCCCTACTCTTGCCGCGAAGGTTTTTCTGAACTCGCGCTATCTGATATCTTCTACTCAACTCTCTAGTATAAATATTGCTGCAATTGCCAAATTTATTTTGAACTCTCGGGTTGGTTTTCTCTAGAACCCCCGGGTAGAACCGATTGTGTCATCACACTGGGTCTTAATAATGCCCTAAGTTAGTCACCTTACCTAATCTAACTTTAACAAGATGATACTAATTTCATATTATGGTGCACTTTTCTAACTTGAAAGGAAAAACAATTCTTTTCCGGATCACAAGTAAATTTTAATATACTACCTGCACTTAAAAGAAATTTTTCGGCTTAAGGTATCAAAAAATTAATTTTCTCGAAATTCTCGAATTATAGCAAAACCATACAAATACTTTTTCAGTTCCCAACCGTTGTTTTAAGAATTGTAAGTAAATTTTAATAGAGCTTTACATAGGGTTTTATATGGCTTAGTAGTACCAAAAAAATTTAACAGAATAGTACTTTTTTCCTACACTCAAGTACTTTTCCCAATTGTTAACAAAATGAATTGTTTTGCGTATTTTAAATATATTTGAATAGAATTCTGCCTGTCTCATCCAATTATTCAAATACTTTGTCTTAAAAAGAAAAAAACAAGAGGTTTTTAAATATTTCATAGAAAGAGCTTTTGCCCTTACCCCCTAAATGAATAGAGAATGGTGTTGAAGAATTTTTTTTCTAAATAGTAAAGTGTACTCACTTGTATTTACGTACATACATATGTACATACGTATTGTGTGTATGTTTGTAAAGTAATGTTGGCATAAATTAAAACTTTTTAAAACAACTTAGAAGAGGGTGGAGTCTCTACAACGACTCCTATTTAGCTTTAGCAAGAGGTGCGAGTCAGTCGAAATTCCGCTTTAAGAGACTTTGTGGCGCGCATTTTTGCATACAAAATAGGTGCGCCGGCGGGTGTTTTCTTTTGATTTTCGAATGGCTATATTTGCTAAAACCCGGCCATTTTTATGGCATCTTTGTTTTTGTGGCCATTTAATAAATATTTACATACATTTGTTTGTTTGTTGTGTACAATGTATGTATAAAGAAGGAATATTGATGGTCAAAACAATTACGCGTTAATGATTAACGTAAATTGGTATTAAAAAAGAACGCAAAACAAAAACAAAACGAACGTAAAACTATTGAACATGATGAGCTTAAAGACAAGAGGAGTGTATATGTATGTAGATAGGCAGGCCACAACAATCATGCTTAGAGTTTTCAAGTTTACGCAGAATATTTTTAACGCCAGGTTACTTAACAACAATAATAAAAATACTAATAATGTGGTTGGTTGGTAGTTGTTGTTGGTAGTTGTTGTTATTGTTGCTTTTCTGTTGCTGTGTGCTGTAAAATGTGAAACGTGCCTGACATTTAATTTTACGTGATTTTTGCTGCTTATGACACCAACTTTTTGTGTAAATATTTATTAAAAATGTTAAAAGACAGACAGACACACACACAAAAAAAAGTAGAATTTCGATCTAAAAAAAAAGAAAAAAAAAACATAAAATCCTACTGAAAATGAAGTCAAACTAATTTATTGAAGTTTTTGGATCTCTTTTAACAAAACAAAACCAAACGAAACCAAACCAAACCTTATTATCATTATGATATTGATGATGATGATAATGATGTTTAGAGTTTATAACCATTAGTACTTTATCATCCAGAGTGGGTACATTTTTAGTACTTTTCATAAACAATCATGCTTTAATGGCGATGGCAGTGTTCGTGATTTGTTTTTATGATGAATTCCTTGTTCTTTTTCTGTTTCTTCTGTTTTTGTTTTTGTTGTTGCATTTTTTCTGGTTTTCATAACACCACAAAACTGTAAGTGAGCCACATCGAACGACAGTAAGTTAGTTAGTGAGTGAGTGAGTGAGTGAGTGAGTGGCTGAGTGAGTACGAGTATAAGAATGAATGAACAAGTACCAACAGAGTTCTACGCTGCAAGTCTCTTAATCATTATTCTTGTAATGATAATGATAATGTTGTTGATGTTGTTGTTGTGTTGTTCATTATGTTCATTATTACCCTGACATTCATTACGTTAATGTTTAGGTTTATGATTTCGTTTTTAACGTTACTGTTGGACTTGGTGTTGCAAGCAAGTGTCAGAGTTGGTGGATTCTATGCTACGACTGTTGCTGTTGGTGTTATATTTATGTTCTTAAATTAAGTATTCACAACAATATTTCAATATTTTTTAAATTTCTTGGAATCATACAAAGTTTTTCTCTTCACTTCTTTTGTTTTGTTTTGTTTTTAAATGGAAATTAATCCAAATATTACAGAAATAATTTTTATTTCTTAAAAAAAAAAATAAAAACTTTTAACACTTTCCTTATCATTGTTAAATATACAAACAAACGAGGGAACAAACGTACAAAAAAAAGAAAAAAAAAAATAACAGACACACACTTTTAATAATAAAATAAAAAATAATCACTCTACTTTATATATTTTTTTTATGTTTATTTTTTATTTTCAACCATTTATTATTGTTTATTATTTAAAATGAAAACGTTGCATACAAAACAATCTGAAATTATCGCATTTTAAAAAATTAAATGTTCGAACGAAAGAAAAAAAATTCAAAAGAAAAAAACAAAAACCCGTAGAAAAACTTAACAAAACGTGCAACACACCAAAGCTTTTGTTTAGCAAATGAGCTTTAACTGCCTGCCACATACAATAAAAATGCTGGTATAAGAACAACAGCTAAAGCAACAAGAAAAAATAAAAAATAAAAAAATAAAAATAAAAATTAAAATAAAATAAACAGGCAGCACAGCAAAAATCATTGGAAAATTGTACATTAAGTGTGCGTGTTGAAAATTGCATCGCATTTGGCACTTTTGTGAGTGTAAACTGCATAATGATGTACACAGAGACGTCTACAACAATAACAAAATAAAAAGCAAATCAACAAAAAAAAATAAAAATCAACAACAACAACAACAACACTTTCTACATACTCAAACCTTTATACTGTGATTCAAACAAATAAGTACACATGTACGTCTGTTAGAAAAGGTTCCTTTTTCTAAGCACTTTTATTTTGTTTTGCTAAGGACATCTCCCAAATTGCTTAGTTAGATTGCTTAAATCAAATACGTTTTGATTGAATTAGTTTAGATGGATAGGTTTGTGGTCTTCTTACAAAAAGGAAAATTCGAAAAAGGAAGTAAATTCAAAAGGAAGGCAGATAGAAAGCAAAAAAAAAGAATGAAAAGAAATAGAATGCAAAAGCAGAATCAGAATCAGATGGACGTATGTATACGGCCATTTTAAGGCATATTTAGCCATTTTAATCTAACAAAAAACCGCAAGGGAATCTAAAAATCATCTTGCAACAGAAAGCTGAATTTTGAAAGAAACCTGTCTGTAGGGTATCTAACTTTCTTTTGCCTAAAGGCGAACAGCCACAATTGAAGTGTTCTATTGTCTCCAACTCCCCATACTTACTTATATACTTAATTGGTCTTTACAACCCTTCAGTCTAGCTTACTACACCAACCAACACTGTGTGTGTTAATTTTATCTATGAGTGGTGGACCTACAGTTTAATGTCGATTCCGAACGACAGAGTTTGGAGAAACCTTTCATGATAATTTACTCTCTTTTGACAGACATCTGCTGAGAGGAAATCGCCGAAGAAATATTCAAATTTCGTTTCGTTGGCCTCATGTCTAATAAGCCAACACTACTAAGACACTAAGCCTACTAATCTACAACGAACCACTGTAATATGATTAATTTTGTGAATGCCCTTCCTTTCAGGAAATTAAAGAAGCTTAAGCGATTAAAAATTTCGGCTTCTTTTTCTATTCTACTCTAGTTTAACCCTTTCGCGACGAACATAATTATATACACGGTAGTCATTTGGTGTATCACAGGGCCTGACTTCGTATAAAAATATGACAGTCCACAGAGGCCATTGCCGCATGTACACGGCAGCAACAAAGTGAGGTACAGGCAGACCGCCTCGAAAGTTTTAAAATAATACCTATACGAACAAAATGACAATATGAATTTATATTTATAATTCATTCGTTGTTATAATTTTGTAGCTCACTGTAATATAACAATAGAAAATAGTATAATTGAAAATGATTGAAAACATAAATGACAACTGCAGTCAGTACCACTTTGTGGCATTGTGTGTGATTAAATTTGTTCATACAATTTGCTGTCTGTCTGTCTGTCTGTCTGTCTGACAACTAAAAGATAACATTGGTTAACGTGAGCAAAAATTCATATATTTTTTTTTTGTGATTTTGTTGTTTTTGCTGTTGCTTGCTTAGTGTTGTTAAATGTTGTTAAATCCTTTTATTATTTAAACAACAAAAAAAAAGATGTATGCACCATATATGTATGTATGTATGCGTCTATGTTGCTATTGCTGCTATACACTGCCATTTCGGGGCAACAATAATTAAAACCGTAATCAAAAGCTCAAGTGAATTTGCGAGCAAGTGCGCTAGCGAGCGAGCGCAAGTGTGAGTGGAGTGACTATGTGAGTGGTGTGTTGTGTGTTGTTGTAAAAGGAGTGAGTCGATGCCTAAGTGCGAGTTGAAGAATGTGTGTTGTTGGGGAAAAACCTTTAAGACGTATTGTTGGGGTTTTCAGCACGTTTCTATTGAGTACGACGTGTTGACTTGACTTGTTAAGAGGCAATATCTTCTTTGCCTTTTCGTCTTATGCTGTTACTTCGCCTAGCTTTTCCTATTGTTGTTGTTGTTATTATTGTTATCATTATTCCTGGTGCTAATCGTCACTCATTCATTTACACCTTCAATGCTGCTCTTCTAATTGTCTGTCTGTCGGTCTGTCTGTCTGTCTGTATGTCTTCGTGTTAGCCAAGTACTACATTCTTCTTATTATTAAAACACGTAATATTATGTTTAAAACAACAACAACAACAACAATGTAAAAAAAGAGTTGAAGTTGCAAAAAGACACACAACAAAACAATTGCAACCAGCCATCATCATCATCATCGTAGCCGTGTTATTTAACACTCTTAGACAAACACCTTTTGCTGTGGCAAAAGCAACGTGTAAAACACTCTTATAATAACCATACATACATACATCCATACATATGTGTATAGATATGCTGGTGTGTGTGTGTGTGTAGGTTTAAAACAATAGCAATTGCAATTGCCATTGCCATTGCTTGCTGCAATATTCTCTTGAAAATGGTGTGAATGTGTGATAATTTTTACTCATTCAACTTCTATGACATGCATGCTTGCTGCATGGCTAACTGCCTTGCTGCCTGCCTGCCTACTGCCTTTTTATTCATTCATTCATTCATTCATTCATACATTCTTGCTTTCCTTTTGTTGTTCATTCATTTATTCATTCAACAGCAAAACTTTTTTGGGATTTTGTTAAAAAAAAAACAAAAAAAACAACAACAACCAGCAGAAGAACATCAAAATTGTTCAGTTCAGTTACAAAATTCTATGTGTTGCAGTTGCAAAAAGTAAAACGGTTTGCACATCCAATTACATTTTGGTGTTAAAGTTGCTACTGCTACTGCTGGTGATACTGCTGCTGCTATGCTGCCACAACGTTTACGTTTAGTGAACAACCGACGCAGCAACAACAACCACTTTAAATTTAAAATATTTTTTTTTTATTTTTTTGGTGAGTTTCAATGAGTCTTGGGCTATTGTTTGGCGTTTTCTCGTACAATTAACTTGAAAGAAAAACTTTTTAACAAAGTGCGAATTATTATTGCTGTTGTTGTTGTTGTTGTTTTTGTTATTTTAAATACATTTTGTTGAATTGCTTTATATACTCCTGTTTTACACTTTTAGCCCAGACTGTAAATTAAACCCGAAAAATTATTTCATTATACAAGAGAATTTTGAAAACAAATATGTACATACATATAGGGAAGTAAATACATTGGAAAAGGTACCACAAAAGTACTTTTTTTTGGCAAATGGAGTGCTATTTGTAGTAAGTAATCTGATACTTTGTTAGTTTTGATTTAAAACAAGTAAAGACTCGTGGTTAAAGAAAAACGTAAAAGTTTTAAATCCGATTTCTCTGATTAAATTGTTCGTATAACATCGTGGTTGTGATACTGTTTAAGACTGTTGAGGGATTTTCTATGCAGTCCGACTCTCCATAGTGATGACATTACATCGCCAAAAGCAAGACTCTATAGAATCTTACGAGTGAATGTCAATGACAGTGAATACTATTCAAATGGGTCCTTACAGTCTTTGATTTAACTTTTGTGAAAGATTGTCCTGCAGTCACCAAAGACTTCGATCACTTGAGTTGGGGAACCCAAAACTCCAAATAGGTTGGGGGCTTGTAGAATCCTTTGGTCGCAGTACTTTTTAGCCTCGAATCGTTTAATCATTTTTATAATGGCTTTGTTATGGTATTTTTTTATTTATTTATTTATTTATTTATTTGGGTTTTTGGATTTAAGTGCGTTGCCTTGCCTTTCTTTAGTCAATTTCTTTTCATTAAAACTCCTTCTTTAAGTACTATACTCTCTGAGTAGATAGTAGTGGTTTGGTTCTCTTTAAATACCTTCTTTTCTTCCTTTATTTTTCATACCCCCCCTTTACACTTTAATATTACGTTTTACCTTTGCTTTCCTCATAAGTCCTTGTTGAGAACAGTGTTCTCTTAGACCGGCCTTTTTGCGAGATTTTCTTCTCTTTTAATTTTTCTCTTTTTCTCTTGTTTTATATTTTATTATTATTAATTATCCCTTAATTTAACCCTTTATTCAGGTTCTGGTTCTGTCCTTTTTTTCTTTCTTCGTTTTTTTATTCTCTTTATTGCCTATTTATTCTCTTGCAAGCAAAGTTTTATTAACCAAATCAGAGCGCCCTCTTTTTTATTTTGTTTCTCTTGAGGCGATCTTTTAATTTCAATTTCATTTTCGTTTTATTATTTAATTTAATTTAATTTTTTTTCCTTAGCCTTCCTTATGGTTATTGCTGGTGTTATTGTTAGTTTTGTTGTTGTTGCTGTTGCTGCTGCTGCTGTCACAGTATATAACAACTCGATTATGGGGCCTATTTCACCTTTATTCGTTGGTTGTTGCTATTGTTGGGGTATTTTAAGGTCTTAGTTGTGTTGTGCTGTGTTGTGTTGTGTTTTCCTTTCAGTCAGTGTGTTATTTATTGTTGTTGTTGTTTGAATTATTAATGAGATGATGATGATGATGATGATGACGATCGTTTTAACTGATGAATTGATGCCTCTTTAGTATGGAAAGGAGAACAACAGCACTGTTCAGTTTGGTGTAGAGGAGCTACTTAAACGTTATCACAGACAGACATATACACACACATATATACACACATATATATATGTACATATATATGGACTGACAGCAGAGCTGTGGCTTTTAAGGGGAGCTGCTGCTGTTTTCATTGTTTACTTAACTAATTATGTATTTGGGGTTTTTGGTTTTCTGGCGTATAAATGATGATCTGGCACTGGTTCTGTTGCTGGTGCTGGCATTTGTTTTATGTGCCAACTACGCCTACTTTGTCTTCTCTTAACAGCCTGTGGCATATGTTCCTTGGCTGGTATCTTTCTGGGACGTTGCTGTTAAACTGTGCTCAAACAGAGCAATAATACACAGGGCAAGATACTGACTGCTAAAGGCTCATAATTTTGAAGTATTTGTTTTTCAGTTTCTTCTTCGGCTTCTTCCTCTGTTTAATTTTGGTTCTGTTTTTTGTTTTTGCCTTCAAAAGTTGCGTGTTGTCTGTTAAACAAACTGGTTTTTTTCAATAGAACCTTTTTTCTTTTTGTCTTCTTCTTTTTTTATATTATTTTATTAAAATTGTTGTTGTAGTTATCAAGAAGATATGGTACCAAAAATTAGCTAATCAAGTTAAATTTGTTCTACAAAAAAAAAGAAAAAAAAGAAAAAAGGAAACCAACAGAAAATCAAAAAAACGGCTTTGTTTTCTGCCCATCTTTTTATAAAGTTTTTGAAGTCCTTTTCGTCTTTTATTGTTTCTTCTGATATAGGAAATCAACGACGTATTCAAATTGTTTTGTTTCCCTTGAATGAATGAAACACAACCCAACACAACATAAAACAATTGAAGGAATTTTATCGCGCTGTTATTTAAGCCTTCTTTTATTAGCTTTAATCATACTTCTTGAAGTTATTTCTTTAGAAATTTGTTGGGATAAAGGAGACAACAGCAGATCAATTTTCCTTTTAACTCCACCAGCACTTCATTTAGTAGAGGGTACTTGCTTGCCTTGTTTGCCTTGTTTCCTGTGTCACGAAAAACTATTTTGTTTTGTCAACATAGACTTGCCGCTTGCCTCAGTAGCTCAAACAACATTTTATTTTATTGCCTGTTTAGAAACAAATGAAGAGAATGAACAGAAAAAAAACAAACAAAAAACACAAATTAATACCTTTAATAATATAATAAAACAGATGGCTTCGGCTTTGGCTTATTTGTTGATGGACCAGAGCAGTAGAAACCACAAGTATTATGTGCGGATTGTATGTATAATTTCCAATAAAATTTCCCCCTTTTACTCACTCACTCACATGCATGCAGGTTTTATGTATGATGACGACTTACGTATAAAAAAAAAAAGAAAAAAAAGTAATTCATGAACTACCTTGAGTGCAACTGACGTTCTTACACGCAAACATTATTGTTCTTTAGACAGCAACAATTGCAATATTTTTGTTACAGTGTTGCTGCACTACCTGCGAACTGCGTAATTCTTTTTAAGGAAGCCGGAATTATGAGTGGTGGTGGTAAACAATGTTAAGTAATCATAAATTAAAGAATTTCGAATTTTTCTTGCTACGATTTCAGAATTGTATTAAAAGATCTCAGCGTTTGAATGAAACTCATTCCCTTAAAGGCATAGAAACACTTTTGGTCTAGATACTATAAGAATGTACGAAAAGCTCAATAGTCAAGTAGGTAGTGTGTTGACTGTTTAGACGTGAGTCCATGGTTCAAATCTTGTCTCAGACATTTCAAACAAAACGAAATACGACAAAATATTTCTTTCAGCAATTTTCTCTCGGCAGTCTTCTGGCAAAATCTTTGACTACTGCCTACCTAGACTTTGGTACCCACCCAGGTGTTTTCCTTTGGGATGCAGGGTCCGACTATGTGTTCTGATGATTCATTGTCCTCACCACAGAATCTACATTTTTGGCGCAAGGTGATCCCTATCTTAAGCAAGTGCTCTTTGAATTTCAATCTCATTGGCGGTAGGTCCTTTTAGTAGGTATGCCGATAAACTTGGCATTCCGACAGAAGACTTTTGTAGGAGCTGTGGATTTAAGAAAAAAAGGGATTTTGATTTTCGCCTTATATGACCCCGCTCTGCTCCTGTCGCACAGTGACAGTTGTTTTTGATCCTTTCACTATCTGACATCTTTGACGGAGCTCTCTAATATGAAGATTGCTGCAACAGCAAGATTTATTTTTAACTCGGTATGGTTACCTCTAGCGAATGTTTGATTTCTGGTTAGAATTGTTTGCTCAATGGATCTAAATGCTGGTGTAAGTGGAACCTATTACTTCAAGGGGGGTGCGCCACCTTATCTAACCTAACCTAAGACTTTCTTTTGCAAATTTGCAGTGAAATTGCTGTCGTCCTATGACTAAAGATTTGTTAAAGACATTTTTTCTGTATTACTCTCAGAGACTCAAATGAGATGACAAATTTGTTGAGATTCATTTTAGAATTTTTCACGAAAAATCTATGGGTATTCTAACCATAGCTGTGAGGAAATACTTCCTTGTGGGCGCAGCTACTGTTTCATTACCATAGTTACGAAGGGGGATTTTTTTTTTTAATTTATGAACTCTCGGATGAACTGAATTAGTTATCGAGTCTAATTTTACAGTTTTTACAGGTTTTGTATAAAAATTCATTGTTTTTCCAGTCAAGTCTTATCATCATAGCTGTGAGTAAAACCCTTCCAAGCGAAAACAGCTGCTTTTCTATTTCCAAAGTTTTGGATAAGATATTCCAAGAAAAAGCGATTGTTATCCTAACCAAAACCTTATTACCACAGAGGAAAATATCTGTTGATTTATTATTACAGTTCCAAAAGGGGATTTTTTTTTGCAAAATTTATAAGTTGAACTGGTTGTTAAGGCCCGTGTTTAATTTCTTATCTGAAAGACCTTATCAAGTCCACTCTTATCAATATAGATGAGTGGATAGAAAAGTGGCTGTTGTTCTATTCTATTCAAATAGGGAAAAAGGATTTCTTTCTTTAAAATTTTTAAAATTTCGGATAAATTGAATAAAAAAAGATATTGTCATTCCAACAAAATCATAACATAATGGAAATAAATTGATGTGCTCAGATACAATCGAAATGATCGCTGTATCTCTTATAATAAATCCACTTTAATTTTTCTGGTTTTCTAAAGTTTGTCAGAGTATTTTTATAGATTTTGTTGTTGTTGTTAACTAGTAATATTCCCGTATTTCCCGGAAGTAGCGTGTCTGACATTAGAAAAAAACTTGTTGCCTTATTCAAGTTATACTAACTGTGATCAGCACAAGAGCCAATTCTTTCATGGTTTATCATATTTTTTCATGCATAATTTCTGTTTTTGTTTATGTTTCTCTTTTTTTTTTTTTTTGTTTGTAATTGTTGTTGTTGTTGCATTAACAAATATTTGATTATATGTATGTGGAGTTTTCAATGTGTGCGTATATTTTTGTTTTTTTTTTCTGGTTTTTGGGGCTTTGTGTCAGCATGAGGCAGATTTATCGGCAGGTTTGCAACAAGATTATGTCGAGACTTGGTGAGAGAACACGCCGTTTAAAGGCGTTCGCATAAACATTTAATATGTGTGTGGGCTATTTAAGCCTGTGCGTAGTTTTTCGTTTTGGCGTTTATTTTTTTTTATTTTCTTTCAAGTCTTTAAGCCACATTATTAAATACCACTTATTGCTGTCGTCTTAGCTGTATGTAATATAAGCGTTTTGTTTTGAATTCAATCTACAAATTCGCTAAATGCTTGCAAAAGATATTTGTCGAGGATACGAATCATCATGTGGCTTTAGTTTGTTTTGCTTGGCTTTATTTTTTCGTTTTTATTTCGTTTCTTTTTTTTTGAGGATTTATGATTGAACATATTAAGATGGCAGATATCGCAGATGTGTGGTACCACCACCAAACCAGTCATATACAATATACATACCACACATACTCCAATACATGCCACACATACTCGTATAATTCATATTGTGAAACTAAGAAATGTCACACTCCATGATATGGTATAGTTTGGGTGCCAACTTTTAGGGGAGTGTAAATGCATAATATACAAACCTTTTTTCTGTGGATACTTTTCTGCCAAAAAAAAGTACAAAAAGGGAAAACTTCCAAAGAACTTGTATATACATATACACTCACCATTACTCTGGCGACACTTGACAAATATTATGCTGCAGAAGATAAGGTTCAAAGTTTTTTTTCCACAACATCCCCAAAAAACATCAACTACAACACCAACAACGACAACAATGTTGTACAAATTGAGAGTGGAGTGTATTGTTGGTAGTCATACAATCACCATATACAGACAAAGACTAACTCGGTTATTAGATGGCTGGCTGGCTGGCTGACTGGCTTTTGAGAAGACATGCGCATTCTATGTATAACCACTCACAGAATCTCTAATATATTCTGTCATCTAAAGTATATAAAAGTCCCCTATATACCTACGTATGTATATTTGTGTGTGTCTTATATACTTACGGTACATACTCCAAATTTTTCTTAAAACAAAAAAATACGATATGTGTAGAGTTACATACGAATACTTTTCGAAAGCAGTGTTTCTCATGTTCAGAACAGAGACCTTAACACACTTGTCAATTATTTTCGGTAATTAAATTAAAAGTTTTTACGTCTCGTCATGATTCATTCGCATCTGGAATTTGATTAACAATGTCGTAACTTAACTTCGCTGGTATTAAAACGCCTACAGTAGGTACGCTACTACGCTATGTTTCTCAAGTCATTGTTGTGTGCCACAAGTTTGGAATTTTAAAAACCCCTTCAGGGTAAATGCAAATACAAAATGACCCGTAACTACCAAGTATTGTTGAGTAGAGTTACTGAAGTTCTTAAACCTGATATGAAGAAGGAGAAGACGGTACGGAGTTTTCTGTGCATAGAGGACTTTGAGGACCTACTTAGTTGATCATTGCAACTGTAAACCCAGGATCACCACATAGTGTTTCACATCACTCATGTTGTGTGTGGGGGACCTGGAGTTTAAAATCGACTCCAAACGTTAGATTTTTGAGCAATTTTTTATGACATTGACATTGGCAGGATTTTTACTTTAAAATTCTTACGCCACCACATGTTTTTTTTAACTCATCATAGCATTGTTAATACTTTTCACATCTTCTATTTATACTTCCGGCTCGCTTTCTCAATCGTTTCCAATGGAAAATAACGTGCATTCTGCTTTCGTATTGTTGTATTACCTATAATATCTGTGCTATCACATGCCATTATTTGACATCATGGAGTTTGCCTAACATTCGATGCTATCAGACTGCAGGCAATTTTTGCAAGTCAATACTTGCATTTCTTCAAGTGCTGTGGATACTCAGGATAGAACCAAGTGGTGGTAAGATGCTGTAAGGCTGCGGACGATTTTTCAATCCTATACTCGCATTCAATTGCTATGGATCCTCAGAGTTACATCGTTCTCTTATATGTGTGATTTACTCCTGTTCCATTTGCTTATTTGCTGATCTTTTTTATAGTTATACTCGCCGTACAAAAATGGTGGGTAGGGATTAATCCAGAATTCACTTCAGTTAGTACTTGCTTCGACCAGGCCTTGTATATACGGCAGTCACATTTGGAGAAGTTTTATATACAAACGCTTCTATTTGAAGTTTAGTTATCTGATAAAGCAGCCTTTAAATATTTGAATATTTCTTTTGCTTTTCATCCATTACACCTGTTGAAATTCTAAAGAATTTGCATTTCGTTTTGAAATTCAGAGTGGAATGCAAGCACCGGGGACAGTTTTTTTAATTTGAAGAATTTTTTTTAAATTTCTCTTTGACATGCCCTATCCATCCATCGATCGATCAATCCATCATCATTCATTTGGCTTATAAAGATGTCGTTTACGTCTGTCTGTCTGTCTGCCTGCCACTAAAGAGTCACTAAATTTATTCATTTTTATTTATTTTATTTTGGCCTAAAAAGGACACCACCTGTCTCAGAGTTGGCGAGTCCAGTGAAAAGTTGTTAAGGACAACACAATTGTTGGCATTAATCTTTTACAGAGAGGAGAAGACCAAAAAAAAAAAAGAAAAAGTAAAGAAACGAAAAACGAGGAGTTTGTCAACACGATCTTATAAGATAAATAGACATGTTTTAAGCACAGCCAGGCCTTTGGGGAAAAAAAATCAAACTTAAGAACTGGGACCCCTATGACAATGAGGTCACGCAGCAGGGGTTGTTAAAAGCGTAAGAAATAAAAACAATTGTTTTTAACGTTTTATTGCAAATTTGAATATCCGTTAATAATTGCCAACAACAATTACCTGCTATTTGAGCAATTTCCATACGCATCACAATAAAAACAATTGCCTGAATTTGCAATACAATACAATACGTATGCAAATTATTCAACAATTTATTTGACAAATAAGAAAATTTTTAAACAACAAAACTGCTCTTCGAAAACCCTTTAAATGTTTAAAGGAAACTACATATTAAAGAAAATTTGAATTGATGTTGGAATTGTAATTGAAATGGATATCGATGTGGATTGGGATAAGGATACGTATGGATATTGATGCGATAAACGTTAACGATGGGAGACAATTGATAAACAGTTAAACAGTTGCAGGAGACAAACGGACGGACATTTATTTTAATACAAATGAACAGGTATCAAGATAATGATTGCTGTTAACATACAGAGCTACAGCAGCTGCTTTCTTTAGATCATATTAAATGTTTTAAAGTAGCCATTTAGCCATTTTGCCTATATAAACCGGGTTTTATTTGTAAGTTTTTTTTATAAGAAACTAACCACGCTAATTACCAAAATAAACAAGGCAATTTAGGGGTTGGTATAGAGCGATAAAACTGCTATAAATAACTCACAAATTATGTAGTTGTGGAGAAACCTAAAACTAGCTAAAGACATACGAGTATATTCCATCTTTCTGCCCACCTGAATACTATAATACAATAATAAAAGCAAACAAAACAGAAGAAGAAAAAGGAAAACGCCATAAATAATGAAATTAAATTTCAGCAACAAAATGTTGAAATGATGGAAGTGATTGTGTCGAAAATAAATGACCAAGCGCCACAAAAAAGGATACCCACACTTTGGCTCTGGCGTTCTCTTGACCAACAACAAACTCTTAATACACAATGAAATTAATATAATTTTTCAACAACAAGAAAAAGAAAATAAAAAAACATAACATTGGTTTTATTTTCATTATTATTAAAGATGCCACAGCGTCTGACTGACAGCTGGAAACTCCCACCAAAAAACCGACACCAGTACACAGATACCAAACACA
The DNA here is from genome assembly GCA_936449025.2 of Sarcophaga subvicina. Classification (NCBI taxonomy): domain Eukaryota; kingdom Metazoa; phylum Arthropoda; class Insecta; order Diptera; family Sarcophagidae; genus Sarcophaga; species Sarcophaga subvicina. The sequence goes on along the minus strand of OW388080.2, from coordinate 1,169,969 downwards.
TCATCATCATCGTGCCAGCTTCACAAAAAAAAAAGGAAAAACTGTGGCATCTTAGAATACGAGAATATTATCTCGTTTAAACATTTTATGAGCGTTTAGCTTGCTTGCACTGCCACAAGACTTATCTTAACTAGGCGTTTATCTTAAATCACAAGAACAGAAAAAAACAAGAACAACAAAATCTTGTGTTTGGTCTTGTACTTGTTGTAGCCGTAAGTTCTGTTGCTGTTGCTGTATCTGTAGCTTCTGCTGCTGTCAGCAACAACGTTATCAGCAAACAATTAAAACCAAGAAAACATACATAAAACACTAAGCAACCTCAACAACAACAACAACAGCAACAACAACAACAAATAAACAAACATAACAATTAATAAAAATACGAACAACAAAAACAAAAATAAACTTTTGAGTTTAGAGGAGCAGTTTTGTAACCATACGATGGATGATCTTTGTCAAATGAATCATTTGGTACATTTTTTTCCACACTGTTATTCCTCTCTACTACTCTTCTTCTTCTTCTAGTTCTCTGTCTTACATGCTCAATAATTGTTTGTACTCAAACAATGACCAGCTTTTTAATGTACACTGCATATATGTGTGTGTGTGTGTTTTTGTAACCTATAAGCCCTTGCTCTTCTCCACTCCACTGTAGTACAGAGTACATTGTGTCATAAATCAGCTTAACAGCTGTCACTTGCTGCTGTCGCTGTCATTGAGAAATTTCGGTTGCAAAGATAAGAGAGTAGAATATGTGCTCATGTTTAACACAGTGTAACGATGCTGTAAATGGGTACGTTTATGGCCATTGACTTCTGTATGATGTTGTTACGATACGACAACAATAAAGTGTCCACTTCACTCTCTCACTAGTGCTAGTGGTGATAATTTTTGACAAAAATTTTTTCGTTTTTCATTTCTTTCCATTCTTAAAACGAGTCATTTAAAAATAAAATTTATTAACAACATGGGTAAAATTTTTTTTAGTTTAGCCAAGCAAGTGTAATGCATATATGGTTAGGGGGGATCTAAAATATTAACACAATAAAAGATTAAAAATTAAAGCAGAATTTATTTTCGGTTCAAAGTTCAAGTTTATATCAAATAAACGTTTCTAAACGCTGTGATTCCCACCAGAGCCTCTGTTATGTTATACTACATTGAACATAAAGCCTAAGCTACCCAGTTCGTAATAATTAGATATTCTTTGCAATTGTATTGTAGTTAATAAAAGAAAATCTTTACGCGAGGTATTGCCGTTCATAAGAAGTTTCAGCACAGCCCATATGACCAACGCTTTCGCTGACAGACTTATTGAATGATTTGTACTTACCTACTTCGAAGACATGCGTCCATCCAGAGCTCCAGTCGTGACTAATTGTGACATTGGATCCTTTATTTTCTCAGTCGCAGCTAACCTGAATCATCACATGTTCACAGCTAATCTGAGTCGGAGCAGGTGGCTGCTTGTGAGTTTGTCCTATAATGTGTACGAAAGAGTTGGAGTCTCGGAAGTGGGTTGGTTGATAATATGTATCATGCACGCTTTGTGATCTTGACAGGTGCGGATATGAAGCCGATTAAATGATAGGTTGTCAACTCTTAAAGAACAGATTATCGAACTCAAGACTTGCCTGGCCCGAATATAAGCTCAAACGCTCTAGTTTATTCATATTCAAAGGCCACATTAAATAGGATATATCCTAGCACTAGCCTGTTGGAGATCACGCCCTAATGATTCGACTACAGTTTAATCTTATTTGATTGGGTATAAGAATAGTCAGAGTTTGGATACCAGCTTCCGAAGAGATTATTTTCAAAGTTAAAATTTAATCTTGGGTTGTTAGAAAAAAGTTTTTGTTCCCCAAATAACGGCCATAGAACTCAATATTAATGCATAGTCCGGACATTGTCAATGAAGCTATCTTGTGCATGATTTCCTTTCTGTTCCTTTCTCAAGTCATATTGCATTGATGATGAAAAGCCTTAGGATTTCCCATTTGAAAAAGTTTCCACATTTACTGGTTATAACTTTCAACGTCTTTTTTTTTCCTGTCCAACTTTCAATTTCATAACGAACTGTGTGGAAAGAAATGCTTAAAAACCATGCGAATAGTAAGCCAAGGCGTTTTCTACTTCCTTTAAGGCTTGTCTTCATAAATTAGTTGTGGTTGTTAAGGTTGGTGGTCCTTTTCTTTAATAACTTAACTAAACGCATGAAAGAAAAAAATTATAGAGAAAGACAACTGAGAAGCCACTGCTAATATAAGTATGCATGTTGGTTGGGGAAGAAAAATACGAAATCAAGCGTTTTAACCAAACCGTATCGAATCGAACCAAACCAGCCAGCCAGCCCAACAAGTAACTGAAAGTGATGACTTCCACATTTGAAATTGTCTGTTTGGAATAACTATTACGGCTAAATAAGAATCTGTGCGACAGGACGCTGGAAAACGTGACTTAAATTTAAAAGAAAAAAAAAATTGCAAAAAAAAACAAGTAAAATATTATGACTGTTTTTGAATGCCAAAGAAGATGATGAAGTGAAGTGAAGACACAGCCCCAAACATTTGTGTTCATTCAGCATACGCAGGCAATAAGGAATTTTTACCCTCTCGCCTCGTCTCGTCTCTTTGGCAAATTTCTCATTTCCAACGAGTTATTGACTAATCAAAGACGGCCTGACGTTAAAAATTTTGTTCGCATGTTTTTAAAACGTTGACAATACAGAGGCAGAAGGCAAAGAGTGAACTGCAATATATGATGTGTACCAGCAGTTGGAAAAATGCAAAAAAAAAACGAAACGAAATCGAAAACATGGTCTTAACAAACGGTAACAATTTTGAAACGCTTGTCTTAGAAATGCCAACAATTGACCCATGATGTCATATTTGGCCTTATAATTCCCAAATTGTGAGCTTTTGATTAAAAAAAACAATGAAAAGCGCACTAAAAAAACAAAAAACTTTATCAACATCGTTTTGGCCTGTCTTACAACAAATAAACCAACAATAACAACAAAACTAAAAGAGGCTAAAAAGTGACTACAACAGCAGAAACCAAACGAAACTGAACTGAATTAAAGGTATAACTATAGCAACAACAATAACAACAACAACACCAACAATTGCAACAACAATAACAAATAAAAACACAAATAACAAGAACAAAAGTGTGCAAAATATCCAAACAAGCTTATCAACACGACGGTAACAAGCCATCATCATTCCTAAATATCTCTTTGTGAAGAGTAACACATGTGTACCTACAACAATAGCAACAACAATAGCAACAGCAACAGCAATAAGAATTTAACCAGCCATCCAGCACAAGAAACCAACAGCAATAAGCAATAGCAACAACAACAACATCTTCAATTTGAACCAGCAACTAAGTATTCATGTTGTATGTACTTCCATCGTATACGTTGTATTTTTATTTCATACGGATGTGGGTAAATTGTAAGAAAAAACGAAACAAAATAAGAATCATATACGTATTGGGTAAGGGTATAGGTAATTTCAATATTATAAAAAGGTACACACGTTCCGTGAACGTTTGCCTCATTCTAGTTTTCCTAAGTACTTTACTTTACTATTTTGATTCCTAGGCTCTTGAACATTTAAGAGAGGGCATATCTTGATATATTGCGGTTTTCAATGGATGCGATTTTTAATTGTATTTCTCCTATTAGAAGACGTTGGTCGACGGTTATATCAGCACCACGCTTACCACTGTGTTTCCATATCTTTCTTATGCAGATGTGGTCAATTTGATTCTCAGTTCAGTCGTCTGGAGAAACTCTGGTGAAAGATCTTCAATGGAAATAGAAGATCGCATATAGTCTGAACATGAACAAACATCAATCAGTCGTCCAGACTAATTTTTAAAAATTAATTTCACTGGCATCAAATAATCGAACCACAATTTTCAACTTTAACTTCATTATCAGCATTCGATGGCAACGGAATTTGGTACGCATCACCCTGAATTAGGCCTTCATAATAATTGATTCATGCGGAGAACCTTAAGAATACCCTGACAATAGTTTGTTACCATATAAAAGGGAAGCATACGTTTTCGGATACCTATTTCCTAGTCGCCGTAGTCTAGTAGGTAGTGTGTTAGCTTATTAGACCTGAGGCCACGGTTCAAACCCCAAGGCAGACAACTCCAACAAAACGAAATTATGAAAAAATATTTCTATGGCGACTTCCTCTCAGCAGATTTCTGGCAAAAACTCTGAGTGTAAATAAAATTGCCATGGAAACTTTCTCAAAAATCTGTCATTCGGATTCGACTTTAAACTGTAGGTCCCGCCACACATGGATAAAATTTACACACACAACATAAGTGGTGTGAGAAACTAGGTCGTAATCCTGACAGAAGGGTTGTAATGACCAAAATTATGTACATATTTCCTAGTCCATTGCTTTATCCTATTTAACGCTTTTGAGTTAGTCTGTTGGTATCACTCGATATGAGAGAACTTTATGTCTCGGTGATGTACTTTTCACCTCCTCCAATAATCGAACTGTGGTGATCTTGTTTTTCCTTATTGTGAGTGTGTGTATACATTGTTCGATTTCTCTCAACTTAGCCAGCCAGCCAGCATTATTGGGTGCACATACAAGCAACCTTACAAATCTCTAAAAAAAAAGAGAAAAAAAAGAATAATCATATGGAATCGTCTTAAGGGAATTTCATAAAACAAACCAAAAATAATAATCTGTATCTCGATTTTTGTTCTGTTTTTGTTGTTGCTGTTGCTGTTGCTGTTACTCTGTCTCCCCTCCCGCCTACAGGGTAATATGTTGGTTGCAACAAGCGGACCGGGACGCTGTTGTTTTAAAAACGAGCAAAAATTAGTTAAAAAAACAATGTTATCAATTGCTGGCTGGGCTGTGCATCAAAGGCAAACAAAAGCAAACAGAACAGACAACAACAGAGAGCAAGAGATCTTAGATTGATGCCACAGTAAAAGAAACAGTCCTTTGGCATGAATGTGTATGTGCGTTCGTTTGAGAGTGTATAGCATCAGTTAAAATATTTGCAACAAGGTGAACCAACATCAAATTTGGCTGTTTTTACAACAAAAGTCCAACAAACAGGGCAAAACATTTTCGGTTAAGACAGCAACAGCAGTAACAGCAACAGCAGCAGCGCTATCGTTAAGAATTTTAAAGTTTAAGTCCCAGGCATTGTACAAAAAAAAAAGCGCGTGTGGTGGGTCGTTTTAATACTGTATCTGTGTGTTGCATTGGCCTCCTTTAAAAAAGAGGAGTCCAGCGTTAAAAAACAAAAAAAAAAACAACAACAGATTGTGAGTGTGAGTTTTGCCAACTGGCGCCAAGTTTTCAATAATGGTTAACGAGTTATTGAAAATAAGCCATAGGCAATAAACGCAAGAAGGGGGACGAACGCTTAGTTAGTTAGGCAGGCATACCGACCGACAGACAGACAGACAGACAGACATACAGAATTTAAAGTAGTAAATGCGTTGAACGCAACAGCTTTCCATTCACTCGTTAATTGTTGATGATGAGAAGTAAAAATGATCAACAAAACCAACAAACTAACAGCTACAGAGCTACAGCTACAGCTACAACTACAACTACGGCCGACAGTCGCATATTGCACCAGCAATATTTACTACGGCGCTGACAACTCTCCTTTAGGCTCTCACAACAGCCACATTTTTGATAGAATCATAAGCAAGACGTATAATGAAGGCCAATGAAATGAACAAAAAAAAAAAAAAAGAAAAAAAGAACGAAAAAATTGGACAGTTTAGTGGGCATGTTTTGTTGGTTTTTCGTTGACGTCTGTCGCGTCTCGACGATTGTCTGTCTGTACAAAACCGTAAGTCCTTTCGTACGTTTTAGATTTGGTGGTATTTAGTTTGTTTAACAAAATTGTGGACTTGATGCCTGTTAATAATATGGGTGATGAGTACAACAACGGCAACGACGACGACGACGACGACCAAGAAGACAATGATAACGATGTTGATGATGATCAGTAAGCTCATGAACTGAACGACGAGACGTTCGTTAAATTTGATTCATGAGTCTACTGCTGCTGTTGCTGTTGCAGCAACATTTATTGAGCTGGACTAACGAATTTACCACAGCTAAAGAGATTGAGTGATTGCTGTTCAAAGTTATAATTTTCATATTTGTAAGATACTTTGGCAACGAAAGCTAACGAAATAAACAACAGAGACGAACCAATAAATTTATAAAAATAAAGCCAAACAAACAAACAAACAAACAAAGCCAAAACCAAGACGAAGACAAACTTTACTGCCTGATGATGAGTGAGTTTTCAAAAAATCCAAACCGTGTATAGGCCATTTACTACTTTTCGTTGGTTGTTTTACTCTTTTTTCGGGTTATTATTATTGCTGTTGCTGTTGTTGCTGTTGTTGTTGTTGTTGTTGTTGTCTTATGCCGTTGGCATTATGCGCTGTGTAGCCTTTCAACACGTTCTCTGTGACCAAATAAAAATGTTTGTTTTTAACTTTAACTAACTGTGGTTGCTGCCACAACAATTTCACACAAATTGGACAAATGAAGCCACAGCATTAGTTGGTAATAATGGGTGGTTTATTAACAACCAAAAAAAAAACACAAAAAACGCAAAAAACTGCAACAGATCTTCATGGTGGTGATGATGATGATCATGACGATGGTGGTAGTGGTGATAGTGGTGTTGTACTAATTCTCCAATGTTTGGTTGGTTTGGGCCCATGGTGTATGGGTGCATCATCTACCAAATATCAATTTACCAACTTTACTACCAGCTACTATGTAGGCTTTACTTACTAACTGCCCTTCTTCTTCTTCTTGCATAGTTATTGCAGAGAGCAATTCTAAAGATCGTAAAAAATTTAAATTTTCGTGCTTTTTAGTTGGCGCCACCTTACCCAGCGATTCAAAACAAAATGCAACAACAACAACAACAAAAACTATTGTGACCGCACGAAGGTGATTATGATAAAAGTTGATAATGATTATAACATAGCTAAAGCCTTTAACCATAACCATGGATGGCCACCATCACCATCATTATTGCCTCTCGTACTCGTACTCGTACTCGCTCAGCGTTCGTTCCAACCACTCAACGTTTAAGTCATTTTCATTTATTTAAACTTGTTGTTAATTTAACAATTACTTGTTGTTTTTATTTTTTATTTTTTTATATTATTTTGTTGTTGTTTCTTCTCTAATTGCTGTTTCTATAATAATTTAGTTTTCTTTCTCTTTTTCGTTTTTCTTTTTCCAGACAAATGTTTCCGCAAATGAAATTTCGAGTATCGGGTCTCGATGCCAAGGCAAAGTATATACTTCTTTTGGATATTGTGGCTGCCGACGATTATCGTTACAAGTTTCACAACAGGTAAGTGCTTAATAAATGCATTATTTTCATAAAAACCCGGCGGTAAATTATACTCCAATACGTTTAAAGTCTTGTTTATGATTTCATTGAAAATTGACACTCTAAGGTTGATGATGGGTTAGATGATAGTTAGAAATGAGTGCAAATCGGCTATTCAGTGAACCTTGAAGTGTTATAAATTCTTTAACCTGTGCCTTTTCCCTTTCGTGAAGAGTCACCTGCATCACACTTTGCAACTTCGTCGCCATCGTTCGCAAAAACGAAAATGAACAAATAATTGACTACCGTGTATATGTGGCATCAGCCTATGTGGATCAACAAGTAACTGTCGCAATTACGTGACGTCAGCCGCTTGGGTGCATCAAGTGACTGCCATAAATACAGGGTACTCATCGAGAAAAGGTTAAAGGCCCTGTACGAGATGTGTTTAAGAAGTAAGGTGACTTTTATATCGTTACACATGGCCATGATGTGGACCTTTTCTCTGGCAACCATTATTCAAATGTCTCATGCCTTATCGGCATACACCTAAGCCACTCTACCCACACGCCATCATCCCTTGATGAGCCCTCCAATGGTTTCAATCACGTATTTCTACATTGTTTGCCAATACATCGCTTAGATGCTTAAATGAGTAACGTATGATAGGGGATATGGCCTCTAAAGGTTGAAATACGTAATTCATTGCCACATGGACATCCTGGATTACATTCCTATCAAGTGCCTATGGTAAATAGGTACTACTCTTGCCTCCGTTATACTGCCCATCAAGGTATACATATATCAAGCACGCTAATTATGATTTGAGGAGGAAACTTGCTTCTCTGTTCGAACTCTCCGTCATTGTATCTTTCTCGAAGATCTTTGCGTTAAGGATTATTGTTCGCATCACTAGGAAGAACGCCGTAGTCTAGTAGGTAGTGTGATGGCTTATTAGACGTAAAGCCAGGGTTCGAGCCCCAGGCCAGACATCAAGACAAAATACAAAATGTATTTCTTCGGCGACTTCCTCTCAGCAGATTTCTGGCAAAAACTCCCTGAGAAGTAAATAAAATTGACATGAAAAGTTTCTCAAAAATCTGTCGATCGGAGTCACCACTCATGTACAAAATTAACACACACAACATAAGTGGTGTGAGAAACTAGGACGTTGTACAATGGGTCAATTCGACCTCCGGCTACTGTACTTGCCTTAATTGACAAGTACACGTCCTCTAACCTAATCTAAGGAAGAACGTATATCTTGTTTTGAATGCTAATATCCGTCGGGGAAGACTTTTTTCTTTTCTGTCACTCTCTCTTTTTTGATAATTCAACGAAGCTATCGTTTCTCGACGTTTCTGGATCAATTGTTGAATTTATATAATTTGCAGGCTCATTTTCAGCCCAATTTAAAAGGGTCGTACTGTAACCCGAGGTCTATGTGTTGGCTTTCGAGACCGTTTGATCTAGACTTACCAATTGGTTATTTAAACATCGACTCATGGGTCATCACAACTATTCCGTGTCATTTACAAATGATTTACAAGGGAACATTGACGTCATTGCGTATTATTTGTGCCTGTCATTTAGAAATGGTTTGTTCGATACTTATGCGATATATGAATATTAATTTTTATAATTTCCTGCACATTATTTTGAATGTTTTATGAATTTATTTAAAATTCTAATGAATTTTATCGTTCATAAACTGCTGTAACTTATTTCTTTATATCAATATAACTTGTCGTTTGTATATGTCATATCTTATCAAATTTTTTTAAATATCGTTTTGGGCTAGCAGCCTCGCTACTGCGAGTCAAAGTAGCATTGATAACTGGGTGCCTTACGGGACATTGTGATGAGAGTTTACTAACGCCGATCTAGAGTAGATCTCAGCCGCATTTCTTTTTTGTGGCTGTCCGGAAGTTGGTAGAAGAATTTAAATAGGTTTTTTAAAAAACGAACAAAATGGGTTCCATGACCTTCCAACCAACCTATAATGAATTTGTTTTATATCATATTAAATATCAGCCTTATAAATATTTCTTTTTTATTAATTTCTTTTATTTTATTCTGTTTCTTTTTTTGCAGTCGTTGGATGATTGCCGGTAAGGCAGACCCTGAAATGCCCAAAAGAATGTATATCCATCCAGATTCTCCCACAACCGGGGAACAATGGATGCAAAAGGTTGTTTCATTCCATAAACTTAAGCTGACTAATAACATTAGTGATAAACATGGATTTGTAAGTACTGTACGTTTTCTTTGTTTACCAAACCTAAACACACAAAAACCAATTTAAACTCGGGCTTAAACTCTCGATATATATATATTTTATAATTATTTATAATAAGTATTTACAAATTTACAACAAAAAAAATATTATTTAAAATCTAACAAATCACACACGCATACGTATGCATATGCGTCTATGCACGTCTATATACGTGCGTTTATATTACAAATACGTCGCAACTTTTTGAATCTGTTGATGTATGTTTACATACTTACAAAGTGGTGATAAATTTTAAGAATTAATATCTTTAAGCCTAGGCTAACTGGTCTAGTCTCTAGTCGCTTTCACTCTCTTCCTCTCTCTCTTGTGCTGTATTGAGCTAAACTTTGTGGGCTTAGCTTAAAAGTAGATATTCTAGCTAAGGCGGCCGAATCATTTCATGTTTTACTCAATCAGTCGTTTTGGATAAAAAATTAAATACAAAAAAAAAGAAGAAGAAGCAATTATTCTTTGAATTTGCCGCAAACGCCGGACACTAACATGGTTGTGTGGTATGGATAGGATAGGATAGATGGATGTAGTATGGAAGAGTTTAAGATTTGCATGCGTTTTACAGCCTCAAATGAATGAATGAATGAAATGAAATGAAATGAACGTACAAATGTAATCATTTTTCGTTCAATAATATGCAAAACTAAACACCATCATCGTACGTGCATATGTACGTATATACATACGTTCGTTTATACATTCGTGGTGGACTCTCTATTCTTAAGTTTTGCTTGGGCTGTTTGGGCTGATCGGCTGGCCGTTTGGTTGGCTATCTGTGCTGGTGTCAGATGATGGTCTTCATTAAATTTATTTTGTTTATGAACTGCTGTAGAAGAAGAGCATCAGCATCAGCATCAGCTCTCAGCATCGTCAGCAACAGCTACAGCATCTCTAAGACTTAAACTACAATTTGCTTAAATATATCTGTGACTACTGGACTCCAAAGGCGCTATTTTTTTACTCTTTTTTTTTTGCCCTGTTCGTTTAATTTTTTGCTTTGGCATCTTTTTTTAGTTTTTTCTTCTTGATTTTTTTTTTGGCCTCCCGTCGCGTGTGTTCATGTAATGGGGCGAGTGCTACAATATGATCGTAAAGACCAATAAGCGACGACAATATAAAAGAAGAGCCGATAAAAAGTTATAAATACCGACAAAAGATCAATAAAAATTCAAAGTCGATTAATACGTCGTGGTGTGTGTTCTGGCCCATCTTAAAAACACAAAAAAGAGTTAAAGAGTAACAACTACAACTACAACTGCAACAAAAACAGAGAAATTATGATCAATAGTTTCGTTTCATTTCGTTGTTGTGTATCTTTCAACGCTACAATTTTACTCGTTCTTTTTTTCTTTTCTTTTTCATTTTAAATAATAAAATACGTTACGCGTTTTATGATACCACGAGTATATGTCAAATGTTTATGAGCCAAGCATAATTCAAATCTTATATTGCCAAAGCTTTAATGACTTATCGGCAATGCTTGGCTCAAAGAGAACTCAAAGTAAACCGTTTACAATATCGAATTTTGAATTTTTAGTTGTTATTTTTATCGAGAGTCTTTTCATAACTTTTGTTTTTCATAAGAAATCAAAAAAACTTTGGGTATCAAAACTTATTGAATAATTAAAATTTGTTTAATTTTTAAAAACTAAAACTTATTCATTGTATAGCATTCGTAATGTTATACGATAAATATTTTCTATAAGTGATCTCCAGTTGAATCTATCCATTGTTATATTCTTCATCTCACTTCAGTATTTTTTCGTCCCTTTGAGAACTTCTTTGACGATCGGAATACCTACTGTGTGTGCAGTCTGTAGTCTTCATTGTTTACTTTGTAAATTTTTATATTCTGCATTCTGATCCATAACGTCTTGCGGCTTACGTAATGGATTGAACACTTTATTTGTGCTCATAGCATGTTTGAAATAGTAATGGGATTCCCAGGCTTCTTCGCAAGCATCTATACAGATTGCATAGGTCGCAGAGTTCGCCCTGTTAGGTTTTTCTGATTTTTGTAAAATGAAAGCTAGTCTGGCATATTAGACGTAAGGCCAGGTCGGTCATACATCTCAAACAAAACGAAATATGAAAAATATTTCACTTGGCTACTTCCTCTCAGCAGTTTTCTGGTTGATTTCTTTACATATTACTTATTGAGCTTTGTTTCTATTAATTTATTGTTTTATATTCGCATTAGTTTCTTAGAAATCCCTTAATTTTTAATACATTTTAGCCATTTCTGTACCCTATTTCTTTCTTTTTAAAGAGAAAAAACTTTACAAAACCACAATAATTTCGTTGCTTTTTTTCTTCTGAATAGCTTCGTTACGTGTTCCTTCAAATTCATAAAAGAAAAGACAGAAGTAAACATTCTGGCGTTTGCATATGTTTCAAATCAAATTATATTTTGGGTTTCTTTTAAGTTTCTCTCTCTCTCTCTCTGTCTCTCCCTCTATCTCTTTAAGGATTATTATCCTTTTTTTTATCTAAGGAATGTATACCAACACCTGTCACCTTCTCAAACACCACAACTGAAATTAGTCAACAAAAACAACTACAAACTACAACAACAAAACTCATGTGGAAATGAAAATTAAAAACGTTAGAACGAAAAAAGTAAAAAAAACAAAAAAGTGTCATAAGAATTGTTATTATTGCGGTTCAATTAACTGACTTAAGGCCGACCTCTTTCTCCACCTTCTACTCCTTTCACCTTTGGATATTTTTCCCCCGTACAAATTGTATTTCAAATTGCTTTTAATATGATTCATTGGAGGGTGAGTAGAATAGCGTGAGGTAGAGCGGACGGTGTTGGCTTTAAGAAGGAGGTAGTGATAGTGTTAGACTGTTGTTGTGCACTGTATTTTTATGAATGTATGTATGTATGGGGTACTGCTCAATGAACTGTTGAACTGTTAAACTCTAAAAAGTAAGTGCGTGTCAAAACATAACCGACGAACTCTGTTCACCATGCCATGCCATGCAATTCCCACATGTGTAATAATTTTATAATTATATTTTAAACTTTTTATTTTTATTTTTCTCTCTCGCTCGGCTCGTCGTCTCTCGTTCTATTGTTCTATTTGAATCCAATAGAAAATGTTTCTGTTCGTTTTTCTGTTAAATAAAAACATTGAATAGCACTTATGTACATATGTATGTATGTTTACAATGTGTAAGGCATGTCGGCACATAAATACAGGGTGTTACAAAAGGATTTTCCATGTAGTTTTCTATTTTGAGGCTAAAGAATTGTAAGAATTAGACTTTGAAATATTGCAACAGAATCGACATTGATTTCTAACTCACTGTATAGATATTTAAGAAAAACGGCCTTAATTTGTGAAATAAATACTGGTACTCAAATAGTACCAAGATTTTAGATTTGAAGTATACTTATATTCCTCTTCTCTGCATTGCCCAATTTAGTTGTCGATGGGAATTGGGAATTGCTCTCGCTTTTTTGAACCAAAAATATACCAAATGTTGTCATAATTATACGAAAAAATCGGAATTGAAATAGATTTTCTTATAGTTTTCCTTTTTACCCTTAAAAGAGTGTTGTAGGCTAGTTAAGATTAGGTGATAGAATCTCTTTGAAGATTAAGCTCCCGTTTATGTCAGAGGTAAGGTCCATTGTGATACCCTTAGTCAATATTAAACCTGAGGAAGACAAAGAATAAGGCAATAGTAACAAACCACTAAGTCTCGTAATTGCAGTGAGAAGTCTAAAATCTACACCTGTTCCTAGCAGGTACTGGGTGAAAGATACTTTCTTCCTGCTCATTCCACCCCTGCTCCTGCAGAAATCATTCAAGGAAACGGCAAGTCTTTTGGCGTGGTTTTCAATAGAGCTGTAGCCTGTTAGAAGCATGAGTGGCCATGCGATTTAAGAAAAGCCCTCTTCTTATCCTGATCAGTCCAATAAAGCCGAGCTGTACTGCCTAGTTTAACTGAGGCAATATATCGGAAATTTTCAGCTTTATCTAACAAACGTCATTTGATCAAAGGAAAACTATATTTTACCGGCGTGGAGAAAAAAACTAACAAACGATTTAAATTTTCAAAACGTAAAGTACTTTTCAAAAGATATGAGACATAAAAGTACGTACGTATTTTTTCCCAAACAAAAGCTGTGAGATTAAACGAATATCTCCCTTCTTCTTTTAAAATTACGGAATACAGAAGTTTCAAACGGTTTGAATGTGACACAAAAAAGTACATTTCAAAAGATTTGCAAGCATTCAGACAGAAATTTTAGATAATTTTAAGTAAAAGTACTTAAAAAAGTACTTTCAAAATATATATCTGCTGTAGCAAGCAAGAATTTAAGAGGGTTTCTTAAGAGAATTCTTCTCCAATTGATCCCCATTAGACCTTAAGGCTGTGTGTCGTTATGTAACATGAAATATTCATTCCAAATATTTATTTTCTCTCTTTTTTTTTGTAAGTTCAGGAGGGTGTTAAAGCACAGTGTTGTAGGGTTGCAATAACAATAACAAAAAACATTAGAAAACTATTTAATGTGAGTTTTCCTTCCAGTGCCTTTTAAACTATCCAAAGAATTTATGTCAGTATGTGGCCGTTCACACTCTTACCCTTAAAAAAACACACACGCTTTTAGCAACGAATCTATTTGTGTGTGTTGCATGTACGTTCATACATACATACATACAAACGTAGTCAGTTCATATTATTGATAATGTCGGCCATATTGATTTAAAGGAAGAGCCTTCTAGCACCCTTTTGTAGAACAATAAAAATCCCCCTGCTTGTTTTCTCTTTTCTTTCTGTTTTTTTTTTAATTCAAATTCAAAAAACGTAGATTTTGTTGTTGTATTTGTAGGTAAATTCGGTCGGTCACACGATGTATTTTGTCCCAGTTGGCCAAGTCTTCAAGACATCATCGATGATGCGTACAGGACAATGTTAAATCATAAATGATGTGTTGGCGACAGCCGGAGCAAATCACTGACGACTTTTTCGAACAAAGGGCACTTTTTTCGTGTCCGACAATATGAGCGACATTACAATGCATATTGTCGTTGACGATCAGATAAGTAACAATGTGGTTCAACTTGTCATCGACGAAAATATAAACGAAATTTTTTCAACCTTGTCATTGACGACAGTTTAGCGATAGTAGCCTTCCATAGTATCGTCGGTGACAGTATAGCTAAAACAACCATAACATGATCATCGACGGCAAATTGGGCGACAAAATACTCACTTTCTCACCAAATGATTTATTTTTGTAAAAATTAGAATACATTAAGTGTTTTATATATTTTTTATTGATTTCAATATAAATACATATTCATGTACGTACACATATATATGTATAGAAAAATTAATATAATTTATATATAAATAATAAATAATAGAAAAATTTATACATATAATAAAATAAAATTAATTTAAACATTTCATTAGGTTTTGTTTTTAAAGAATTTTTATCAAAATTAGACATCAATTAATAAAAAAAAGTTAAAATACATACAATATCTATAAAAAAATAAAAACAAATTCAGGTAAATGTGGTTTATGGCAACTTAAAATCGTTTTCTTTATTATTTCCATTTTTTTTCTAAAATTTGCTCTATTTATGGTATTTTTGAAGCGATGCAACGATAAACGCAGATCTTTTATAAATTTATCATGGGTGTAGCCCTCTGATATAGTTGACTCTGTAATAAAATTATTGTTATTAATAAATACTATTAGAACTTTCTCAAAGCAATTACCATAAATTGCGTTAATTATATTCCAATATTGTTTAGGGATTTTTACCCCTATTTTTATATAAATATATTGTACACTTACCTCTAAAATAATTATTAGAAAGTTAATATTATTTATTTTCACCACAAAAAACTTTAACACACACTTTGAAACAACCTTTCACTGGCACTTTAAAAACACGAATGAATGATTTTTAGTCTCTTCTTATATTTGTTTTGTTTTTAGACGTTAAAGTACAGTTTTTTTTTCATAAAAAAAAACTAAAAAAATTTGTTGACAACAACATCTAATTCTAAGTGAGGATAGAAACACGACAAACTTTTACAATTGTTGTCTATGTTGTCCTCAACAAATCTTCTCTGAATCAAAAACTTAATGACACTGTTGCTCATTTCGTCGTCAATATAACTTGAAACAAGACAACACACGTGAAGTTGTTGATAAGTTTGTCTTTAAAGAAGTTTAAATAAAGACAAGTTCAATATATTGTCGCTCATCTTGTCGTAAATGTAACCTGAAACAAGACAATTTGCATGCAATTGTCGCTCATCCTGTCCTCAATAATAACTTATTCAACACAAATTCAAGAATTTGTCATTATGCTGTCTACTATTAAGCTCAAAACGCGACATATTACACGACTGTGTTATTAAAGTTGTCCTAAATTGAATTTTATACAGGACAAATTTGAAAAACTCCTGCAGACATCATTGATGCAAACGTCGTCAATAACGACCTGGCCAACTGGGGTAGTTCGATCGTTAAATAGGGGATGCAACTCTCTATACACTCATACATATTTAAAAAGACATTTAACATGCATTGAGCAGATGATGTTGTCGATGATGATGATGCTGATCACCAAGGCCCATTGTGCACTAATTATTAGCAAATGCCACTGTGTTGTTAGTGCTGTGCTGTCAAGTCTTAGTTTTATGCCGCTGGCATATAACTTTTCTTTCTTTATTGTTGTTGTTGTTGTTGTTGTTATTGTTATTGTTGTTGTGAAGTTATCCGTTGTCTATCTCTTCTTAATGTTGCCTTAAATTAGAATAAATCAGGCATAAATTTGTGCAGGCATTTTGAGAGAAAATATATCAAATTAAATAAAATTTTAAAGCGTATGATTTTGAAAGGTTCAGTCAGTCAGACTGTTTTTTTTCTTCTTTCGTTTTTCTTTAATTTTGTATGCAGACATCTAAACAAAGTGGCTGACAAAACATCATCAGCGACAACAACAACAACAACTTTTAACTTAAATTGGCCAAAATTTTCTTTGATTTTCTATTTCAATTGTTCCAAGAAACCCACATGAGGACACTACTAACTTTCAAATGTTTTGGGTCGACTGCGAGGGTCGTATAGTAACATTGGACGTATGTGCGGGTGTGTCTAAAGATTCCGCCTGAATGCTTCTCCAATGCGTATGTGCATGTGTATTTGTATTGAATTAAAACGGTATCCTTATTCTTGTTTCTTATGCGTATATGTATGTACACAGTCAATGGCTTTGAACATCAATTAATTGGTTAGATGGTTAGTGGGTCGTCTGTCTACATGCATGCCTTTTCTTTTTCATTTTTTTTATTGCTCTCATTTAATGGGGGCAATAAAAGAATTTTCTATCATTTCAAGTGTCCCAAATGAAAATAAAATCCTTGAAAGTTACCCCTGGTTACAATATTAACACTATCCTTTATCCTTAGTGTCCTTAACAATTAAATGGAAAACTATCAAACAGATAATGGCTACAGAATTTTACTCTTCAGCTAAATTTGAAGAGGCATTAGATAAGGACCAACTGTGTTGCATTAATATTACACTGTCACTGTGATACGCATTTAATATCTTTAAAGATACTTTTTTCATACAAATATTGTGACATTATGTTAAGAAATTTAGAGCTTTAATTTGATAATGACAATAAAAAGTTCAAATGCTTCTTCCTAGATCCACGATTGGAATGGAGTTTTCAAGTGCCAGCTGGTGTTACGGTCTGTAATACATTATAATTCAGAAAATTAACGCTTTAGCAAATATTTCTGCATTCATTTATTCAAAGAACGCAGGCTGTTATAGCTCTGGTTTTAAGAATAACTTTCCTCCAGAACTCCCTAATCATCGCCGCTTATTTCAAAGCTACTCTCATTTCAAGCTTGCATTCGACGTCTAAGGCGATGTTCTTCCATCGCAATTTGGGACGATCTCTTCTCCTCTGGCTTAGCTTTGAATACAAATTGGCTTATAGTTGGCGTAATAAACAATCTGGATTGAGAATTGATTCTAAAATCGTATTTAAAGAAATGTGATCCTCGTATATCTCGCGATCCGTTCCTTTTAGTTCCTCCAATATGATCTGATACACGTTTAGGTAGCACTTTATAGCGTAACAGATCCTGTAATTTGTTGAGTAGACGTATTGAAAGTTGAAATTGCTGTTTGGTAGGGTTGTGTCCTGTCACTTCTACTATTTATTATAGTTTTGGACATGATAAAGGGTTAATATAGGGTCTGTTAAGTGATCTTAACTACGCAGATAATATCTATCTTGTTTTCACAAAACTTCCAGGCAGCGCACGCAG
The DNA here is from genome assembly GCA_936449025.2 of Sarcophaga subvicina. Lineage (NCBI taxonomy): Eukaryota > Metazoa > Arthropoda > Insecta > Diptera > Sarcophagidae > Sarcophaga > Sarcophaga subvicina. Next base: position 1,151,972 of record OW388080.2, on the reverse strand, counting down.
CAGATTAATGTGGCAATTCTAATCGACCCTTTCCAAATAGAGAATGTCAGCCAATCTATAATTGTGCTGGAATATGGATAATCGATTCAACTTAACCCAACCTACCTCCTTAAACAGGGAATTTTAAAAATCCATTCTTATCAGATCCATACGCTATTACAGCCCAAAATTTTCGATTCTGAGGAGCTAAGTTAAAGGAGGAGAGATAAACCCATGGTTTTTGGCCATTGACATATGTCTAAGGCAATATGTAGGCTTGTTGAGCGCTGACACTTTAATTTCTATATGAAATCTGTGCCTCACTCCTCAGAGGCGACTTACATATCTCTAGTGTCATCCCTGAAATATGTGGATATCAGGCTTACGAAAGCTGGTCAGTGTCACAAAATATGTTCCACCGTTTCGATGTCTTCACCGCATACCCAGGTACTAACGAAACTCTTTATAATACATGGACTTATTTTGTATAATGTTCATAAAAAGTACCATTTTTCGTACTTTTTTAGATATTTTAGTTCTTTTCCCGTGTTGAAGTTTTTTCTTTAAAAATTAATAATTTGTGGTTAACGGATGCCCAGTCTTGTTTCAAAATAAAAAAAGGGTTCAATGCCATAATTTGTCCCTTTTTATACCACAAATATTATATTTTTTGATGGACATTTATTTGTCTTTTAGAGCATGTGGTTTAATCTTAACTATTTAATCGCTAATGCCTTTTTAAACTACAAAACGATTGCAATAGAGAATGATGCCTGGTAGATAGAGAGACATCAAGGTGAGAGTAGAGTGTGGTGTGGTGGTAGTAGGGAAGGAAGGTTTATTAATCTTAAAATGAAATCTATTCTAATGCTACTAAAAGTATTAAAGGTCATGTGATACCCTTTTGCGTAATTCGTAATTTTTATTTTTATTTTTTTTTGTCTTTTTATCTTGTCTTTTGCTTTAAATGTGTATTTAATTTTTTATTAAATGTGTATCCGTTGTATGGATGATATTGAATGGAAGCAGGCATATTGGCTGGCTGGGCTGGCTGTTAGAGAGCAGTTGTTGGTTGGTTTTACAACTCTTGAGTATCAATTGATAAGAGATCGAAATATATTGTGTTGCTTTAAGATGCAGACTTGAGATATGAACAAATTTTCTCTCTTTCTCTTTTTCTTTATTTCTGTCTTTTTTTTCCCAACTGACATTATAAAAATAGCATTTCGATTTTAACAACAAAAAGTAACGCATAAAATTCAAAGAAATTAAGGGTGAGTCTCTTTATAGTATGTTTCGTTTCGTTTTTGTTTGTTTCTCTATAAATATTTGATATGAAAATATTTTTCGTAAGTAAAGGATGTGTGTAGTATATAGAGAAGTGCTGGCTTGTTTAAATACAATACGTCTGTCTGTGCAATAATAATGCTACTGCTGCCTAGACTATTTTTTTTGTGAAATCTAAACATTTCTGCAGACAGTTTTTGTTTTATAGTTGCAGGTCTGTTTGTTTGTTTTTTTCTTTCGCTTTACAATTTCTAAGGCATTCTTTCCTTATAATTTTTTTCTCCTTTTTTTTGGTTATTTAATGGAGTAAAAGCTGCTGGCAGCACATTTTAATGCTTCGTTAGATGTTTTTTTGTTTCTTTCTTTTTTCAAGTTTTTTTTTTTTATTTAACGTTGAAATGAAAATTCTTTTTCTCCGTTACAGCTGAGGAATTTCATTTCATTACAATTTTGCTCCCCATTTTCCTTGCTTTTTTCCATTTCCTTGTCATATTTTTGCGTAGTTTTTCTTTTCTTTTTTTTTGTACAGTTCCCAGGTAATAAAAGAAAGGAAATAAAAATTCTTTTTTTTTTGCTTGTTTGTTTGTTTGATATGCAGCAAGAAAAGTATTTCATTTTGGCGTTTGTCACACCTTTTGTTACAGTCAACATTTTTCGAACTTGGCGTGTTTGGTACTCAAGTTAGACCAGCATAATCAACGCCTTTTGAAATAAATGAGGCATGTTTAGGTTTTTATGACATTTTAACTGGGCCTAATATTAATAAAAACAAATATACCCTTAAGCCTAATAAGCCAGCAATCGTAAACATTAATAAATTAACTCAAAAACTTGGTCATTATCACAATTACCGAAAAACAAACCCCTCTCTTGTAATGTAAACGTATTTCAAAAATGAAGTTGGCTGTATCCACGAAAATATTTCGTGGTAAGTGTTATGGCCAGCGATAATGTCAACTGTTGGTGCTAAAAACATTATGTAAATCAGGTTAAAATGTTCTTCAAATAGTGGATAAAACCAACCAACCACACATTTAAAGTGTTATTGTGAATAATGAAGGTATTCAATCACAATAATAACACCTGATTTAACATTAAACTGTAGAGTGAGTTTCTGTTTAAATTCACTTATGAATCGTTAAGCTGTCGTTTGTTGCAAGAATTTTTTTTCAAATATGGAAGAGCGTAACAACAATAATACTTTTGTACATATGCGTACATACGTATATACCTACTTTTCTTTTTTGTAAGCTTGTCTATAGGTTTCTAGAAAACATGAAAGAGTTTTATACTTACATTCAAATCAGATTTAACCTCACAAATGTCTGAAATCTGTATAACGTAGAAATAGAATAATAAAATTATATTTTATTTTATAACTGTTCTATTTGTATTTCTATAATACATAAAATTTTTAATTCAGAAAAATATTTAAGTTCAGCTTAGAAGAAACTGTGTGCACATTACATAACCTTTCATCACTGTATGTTAGACTTTGAAGAGCATACATAACGAACAATATTTTTAAGCGTTTTGCGACCAAAATTAGTCTAGTTTATTACATCGGAAATACTTCTCCTTCTTTCTCATCCAAATAGCTCCTACATTAGCCATGCGTACGTTCAGATATATTTCCAACTATATAGCGTGCCGCTGTTACACCCATAAAATCCATGATTAAATTTCTGCCAAGAGCATAGGGCAGAGTATTCTGAGTACTCAGGGTTTGAACTACGGCTTCACATCATATAAGGCAGCACTTTTCTAGTGTTTTTCTTTTTAAATTCCGCTCCATTCTATTTCTGTTTGTAAGGCTTCTTCAAAAACAGCAATAGATTTTTAAATTTTAAACAGTTTTGCAACATATTAAATTTTTTTTCTGTCTCTCGTTTACCTTTTTGTGAAATCTAAAGAGTTTTTTTGTTCTTTTTAATCTTAAACTTTGCCAAAAATTAGCTTGGGTTCAAACAACTTTCCGTTAGCACGCAAATAAAGATTTTCCAGTACATTTTTTGTTTTTTTTTCTCTCATAAACAACTTAGAAAGAAAAGAAGCAAAAGAAGAAGGAAAATAATGCCTGAGTAACCTTTGTGTTGAGCCGCATATTGTCATATCGTTTAGAGAGCCCCCTGATAAAAATGACAAAAAGAAGAAGCAAATGGTTTAAAAATTGCTTCTGTTTTTTTTCTTTTGCTTTGCTTTACGTTTCTAGTTTCTATTCTATTTGCCTGAGTTTGAGCCTGAACCTGAGCATAAAAGTAGCAGTCTTAATGCCACAATAGAGGCCATAATAATACCGCCCGCTACTGTTGAGTAGATGATGAGATGAAACTGCCACAATTGCTGTTGTTGTTGCTGTAGTAGCTCTATTGCGGCTGCTGTTGCTGCTGTTATTGCTTTTATTGTATGTCATTTGTTACGTGAATGAAATTAATTTCTTTGTTGTCCTTTTGGTTTTCAATCTACTGCGTCTTTTGCTTTAGTGTAACTGACATGAGCATTATTATTATCGTCATTATCATGCCGTGGCTTTATTTCATTCATTTATACTTCATGTGACGAAAGAGAGCTCACTTACTTGCTTCTTGGTTGGTTGGCTGGCTGGCTGGCTGGCTGACTGTTTGCTGGTTTAAATATCAAATCGTCATCGTCATCAGCATCATCAGCAGCAGCAGCAGCACAGTGGTGCTTATTGCACAGTATCATCTTGGTAATCATTATCATCGGTTTCATTATATTGAGCCGCCAACAAACCCAGCATGGGTTCATTGTTATTGGCCACGATTTGTTGGGTTTGAGCTGCTGCTTATCCCAAACTGACTGCCAGGCTGCCTACACTTAAAAGCGGGATTTTTTTTTCTTTTCTTTTCTTTACTTTTCTTTACACTCCTCTGGTCTTTGTAAGATTCGAAAATTTGTCTTCATCTGTCGTCGCACCCATCAACACATTCTTTAAAAAAAAAATGAAATGAAACGCAAGAAATAAAAGAATACACAACAATAATAACAACAACAGCTATAACTACAACAATAATAAGTATGAGAAGAAAATTCAAAAAAAAAAACAACGAAATTGTTGTGGTACTAAACCACAGGAACAGATTCTAGCTGAGAGAGAGCCCCCCAAAATATAAAAGAAATTAAAAGTAAAGTAAAGAATTGAAAAAGATTGTCTAGCATAAGAATACAACATTAATTATGTTGTCGTCATGTTGTATACCAACCATAGTCAGTTGCATTATACATACATACATACATACATTTACTTATGTATGCTTCTTGCAATGTTGCAATAAACTTTATGAATGCATGTACATATGTCTGTATGCGGTGTTGTAATTATGGTTTACAAAAAGAAAATAAAAAAATAGGGAGATAGAGAGAAGTATTGAAGATTTTCTCACATTGAGTAGCAAACAAAACTGGTATCGATCTAATTAAAATTGATTTTTTTTTCCTCTTCTTCTTCTTCTATCCCTCGTATTTTATTTGCATTTCCCTATGATTTTTGCTCGCTGTGCTAGTAAATTTATGGCACTTTTAATTAATTTTCTTTAGCCCCCCCCTCGGGTTATAGAAAAATCAAAGAAAGACTGGTTGTTTATTGATTTATTACATGTAACGCTTCGCTTTGTACTGTTTGGCTGTCTGTCTATTTGATTTTCTTGTGTTCTTAGAAGACAAATTATTGGAAACGGAAAAATAAATTTTCTTGGCCATTGACAGTGTAACGATACTAAAACACCTTTGGTTAGGCGCCTCAAATTTAATTTCCATAAGGGAAAACAAATATAGGAAGACAGGTATTTAAAGAGTGTTTAAAAGTGATTGGTAATGCCCACTTGTTAACTGTTTTTATTTAGCTCGTACCAAATTTTTTTTACAAAACAATAATAATATTAATAACAGATTTTTTTTTCAAGATCTTTCATGAATTTCACAGAGTGGGCAAAGTGAGTCAACACCACCTACTCTGTTAATTTCAAAACTCTTACTGCAATCACTCATATGGCGTTGTTTTTCTCCAAGATCTACACAATTTTCTTTGAATTTTAAAAGAATAATTCCATAAACTTTATCATTTGGTTGTCCATCCTCACTGCTTCAAGGGAAATTGTCTTAAGGGAAGTTAAAAGAAAAAATTGTTTCCTATTCATTTGCTTTTATTTTGTACTACAATCTTTTGTTATTATTTGTTTGTTGTTTTTGTAATTATTATTGTCAATATTTGAAAGTTTTTAAATAGTTTGTGAATTAAACGGTTAGTTGGCTGGCTGGTTGGCTGGCTAGCCCAGCCAGTTTCAGTCATAGGAACTTTGCATTTAATTTTCATGCTCTTTTAGTCATTTGTTCAGTTGCTTGCTGGCATTTCTTTTCTTTGTAAGCCATGAATAAAGAAGTCGCGACAATGACTGTGACGATGATTATGGTGATGGTGAGGTTTTGTCTTTCTTTTCTGTTTAAAAAATCTAACGTTAATGAAGATTTCAAGCATTCTATCCCCTCTCTATGCTTCTGATGCTATGTATATATGTTTGTAATGTTTTCTTAGTGATTTGGGTTTTGGTGACAATTTATTTGCCTTCCCTTACCAAAACAAGGCGCAAAGTGCCACCACTACTAGCTACTGCCATAGTCACAGCCAGCCACACAATCGAAGTGCCACTGGTTTTACTATTTCTAATGTTGCTGTACAATATGCTAAAGACGTTATTCTATTAGTGGCAGTAGTAAACAGCACTAGCAGTAGCAGTATCGGTAGCAGGCATACAAAACGAATCTCTTTTTATTTGTTTAAAAATCAGTTTTGTTTGTGTTTTTTTGTTTTCTGTTTAGTTTTTATGACCGTGTTTACAGTATTTAAGTGCACTGACTTGATTTTTAGATTTCCATACTAATGGTGTTGGCGTTGTTGTTGTTGTTTTTGTTATTATTGTTGTCAAGCATTTAAAGCAGTTAATATTTGTTTTCAGAGTGCATCTAAAGCGCCATTATGCAAGCGTCTTAAATTTCTGTTTTATTTACTTAAGACAACAACAACAACAACAACACCACAAGTAACAACAACAACAACAACAACAATATTATTTCAATTTTAACACTTGTTTACCCAAAACATTAAAACATTTAAACACTTGCACCCATCCATACCCATGCTTGACATTTTCGTCAAATATTTGTGTCAGCCAGCCGTTGTAAGCGCTGTCGCTGTCGGTTTTCTTTGTATGCAAACAATAAAAGAATTCTTTTTCTTTTATAAATCTTTAAATAAATATTCAAAAAACAAAAGCAAAAAATTAAAACAAAATAAATAAATAAAAAAAAAATAATAATTCGTAAACGATGCTTAATTGCGGGTGCAAGTTTCATTTCGTGTTTTTATTTGTTCTCCCCTTTTTGTTTTTGTTTTTGTTTTATTATTTTAAATTCTTTTATAAAACAATAAAGACAATAAAAAATAAATTTTAAATTGTTTAACAGCTTTTGGCTTTATGCCATATAATTTTATGATTAATAACGAACGCTACGCAGATAGCCAGACAGACAATCAGACAAACAGATAGACATTTAGACAATCATTGTTTATTGCCACCTTGAGAATAAATGTTCACGATCACCTGTAGCAAATACAATAGATAGACAATAAATAAATATACCACCATACAGGTATATAATCTATAAGAAATAAATATGTACGTGTACATACATATATAGATAACATACATATGTACAGTCACTAACAGAAATAATGTGCCAAATTAAAAATGACAAAGAAAAAACAAACATTTTATGGATTTTAAATTTTAATGATACACTAAGACACTATTTAATGACATTTAAAATAAAATTGTTTGTATGTGAACAATTTGGTCATAAAAAAGCCGAAGCCACTGCTTAGGAGGGATATAGGGTAGTTATAAGTTCTTTTCAAATATTTACTTTCAAGACCTCTGCAGCAAACAGTCGTATTTACAAGTCTTCCTCTTCAGCATCTATCCTATGAGTTCTAGTCGAGTGCTGGGTTTTTGCTAAGGATGCGACACAGTACGTGTCCAGGTTAAGCTAGCTTATTGATGATATGTGCGATTACTTTGTTGATCATGTTGATTGCATTATTTTGTGAGCACATTGATTGTCCCTTTCCTAAGTAGAGTAGTCAGTAGGGATTCATTAGTTTCAAGGTTCGATATAAGAAGATACAAAAGTTCTGCTACGATCCACTCCCAGCAACTTGGCCAATTTGTTGAATTTTAAAGCTACATACATACATAATTGGTCACTACAGCCCTTCAGTCAGGATTACGACCTAGCTTCTCACACCACTTATGTTGTGTGTGTGAATTTAAATTGGTACTGCAAATCTTATTTCGGAAATACTTGTGATGTCATATTTTTTTTGCGATACTTTAGGCACGTTCTTATTTTTGCTGAGGATTGAATGGAGTCGTCTCATAACTCCTGAATGGTATTTCTCATATGCCGATTCAATACAACAAGAGTTTGGTGATCTTTTTCGGACGTCTCTATGCTAAAAGCAACAAGTCTGAAGCAAGTAACCGGTTCTTACATGAATCTACTATTAAGATCTTAGTGGGAAGTATAATACCTAAAAATCGATCAATTGTTAGGTATATTGAGAGTGAATTTTTTCTTTTTTTTGGATCTGCACCTGTTATATATTGTACACAGGGGCTTAATAACAATTTCCCTTAAGCTTTGCAGTATTATTAATATGTATTATTTATTTACATATTGAAATTTCTCTTTTTTGGTATGTAAACTATTGGTGTTCACTGTTACAACATTTAATTTAATATGACAACTCCATGAATATCTCAAATCTTAAAACGCGTGTATTGAGTTTGTTTTTGTTTTTTTTTATTATAAATTTAATTGTATTTTATGTGATTAGTTTCGTTTTTGTTGTAGAGAAAATGTGAATGTGAAAAAAAATTGAAATAAAATTGCGTTGACAATTTAACGGACTGTCAGCGTGAGTGACTGTCTGAATAAATGGAAATGCTGTTGCAAACTTCACTTTTTTTTTCGTTCTTTTCTTTGTTTTGTTTGAGTGAATGACTGACGGGCTGATAAATTTCATTTGCGGTTACTTTTCTTTTAGTGCAAAACACGCAAATTGGATGTCACTATAAATATTTCCATTCCAACATTATAACTCTGTTTCATTTATTCGCATAGATGGTTGGTTGGTTGGTTGGTTGGGTGTACAATTTAGTCAGTCAGTCAGGCAGCCACCTAAAGCAAAGAGGGTGCCGACGGCACTGACATTAGTAACACACAGGCAATACACTGCAAGTGTTACATATGGGGTGTTGGTTGTGTATGGTGGTTTCCATAAATAAAATATGCATTAAGAAGGCAACAGCAACAGCAGCAGCAGTACCATCACCATCAGTCAGTAGTTGTAGTTTTAAATAAGGCTTGTCAGAAATTATTTCGCTTGTTATTGTTTTTATTTCAGTTTCAATTTTCAGTTCAGTTTGTTAGTTCAGTTCGGTGTGTGTGTGTACGTTTTTGATTCACACATGAACACATTGCAACAGCAAACGGCAACAAACAACAGTTTGTCGCTTCGTGCATGTGATGAATGTCACCTTGTTTTATGGCTCACAAACATGGCTTTAGCGTGTCAATATAAACACATCACCATCATCAAAAATACATACATTCGTACAATTATACATACATACATACCTATGTACATACATTCAATGGGTAAGAGAGATAAAACACGAACATTTTGCACTTCTGCCTACAAAAACCCATCATATAGGCGGCTTAATGCACCAACAAAAAAAAAAAACAAAGCAGAATAGAACAGAAAAAAATGCTCGAGAATTTACAATAATTTTAAGCGGAATCAAATTGTTTGTCTGTCTGTCTGTCTGTCTGTCTGTCTGTCTGTCAATTTATTTGTCTGTCTGTGTAAAACTAACGCGACACTTAAATATTTCAAAACAAGGCAATATTAACAATTTGCAAGTGTTGTTACTGTTGTTGTTGTTGTTGTCGTTTTCTTTTGATAAACAGCAATAACAACAAAAAGCAACAACAAAATTAATGCCCTGTAATGTGCCATGTAATGCAACACAAACTCACACATTCCATTGCTTGCCGCTCTCGTTCATTCATTTGTTTTTAGTGATTTTTTGTTGCTGTTGCTGTTGCTGTGTTGTTGTTGTTGCATTAGTGAAAAATTAAAACAACATTTAGAATGAAAGCAGGCATTTAATAGCTGCTTAAGTATTTAGCGGAATTAAATTGTCAAAATCACTGAAAGAATCACAAAATTATGGGGGAAAAAAACAAAATAATGTGAAGCTTAACATATAGGGTGCGAAAAACTATAAGCCAGTGGCGTTTCCACTCTCATTTGAACGGTCTTCAAAAGTTACAACTGATGGGGCATAAAAGGGGATATATCCTGAATCAAATCAAATCAGAATAATTATTTATTCTAATACGATGAGATTCTTGTTCTACGTTTTGTTGGTTTTGCCAGCTTCTTTATCTACTAGTAGAAGCCAAATATGACTTGAGCAGTCTACAAGGAGCATATGACATCAATAATTGTGTTCCATTTAGTTTTGAGTTTTTCTTTTCAATCCTCTTCATTTAGTTGGGGCAATAGCTGGAGCGATATACAGTGAAGGGCTAAAGCATTCCACAGATGGCTTCAAACTTTGTTCCAATATACTTTTATATTGATATCGGTCCATAATGCCTTCAACAAAAATCATTTTGCCAGCGCCAGATGCTGCTATAGCTCCCCAAACCATAACGCTTCCACCGCCATGCTTTACAGTTGGCAATATGTGTTGTAGGTTGCGCCAGTTCTGAATTAAATTAAAACACAGAACATAAGTGGTGCGAGAAACTGTTAATGTTTAACTTTAATTATGATGATATTTTATTAAAATTTGTTTGATTGTTTTAAGTTATAAAACATTTATTGTTTGTCTTTTTGTTCATTTAAACCGAATGTTTGAAATTTCTAAAACAATACTTTTAAGCCAATCGAATGGAAACTTTTTCTGTTTTTAAAATTAAAAAAATTTTGTATTTTAATAGAGACATATATACATACATCATATGAATATATTCCTGTATTTCATTTAATTATAGAATTATTAATTAATGAAAATAATAAAACAAAAAAAAAATTGTTTTATTTTTCGAATCACACCATTTTCAAAAAGCTTTAATTAAAATTTTTAATGACTTTTGATTGGAAGGAATTGAAAGATAAAATTTATTTGGTTATTTATTAACCTGGTTCCATTCCCACGACCTTTAGGCCGCAACTATCGATAACAATTTGAATTGATTTGTAATTTGTAATTTGAAAATATTATCATAAATCTGTCAATATCGGTTATTTATTAATTTTTGAATCTTTATATTCCTTTTATTCTTTCTCTTAATTATTAAAAATGCTTACGAAATCATCAAAATTTTATGAATGGAAAAAGGTCAATAAAAATTAAAACCAAAAATCATCATCATGTGAATTGAAACTAGAAAAACAGAAACTGTTTTCATAATTGGCGATAAACATCATCATCAAGGGGTTTTTCCGAAAAAAAAAAACAAAAAAAAACGAAATTATGAATGAAACGTAAATGAATTTATGAATGAATTTGATTTCATTAATGAATATGACATGTATGTACGTTTTTCAAAAATTTACATAATTGAATATGGCTTTTTAATTTGGCTTTAATCTAAATTGATTTTTAAATTAATTTCAATCAGCAGTTCACTTTTTTTTAAGACAAAATTACAAATTATTTCATAAATATGCAAAGAAATAATTATGAAAACACGGATTTTTTTCGTGTGATTATTTTTCATTAATAAAATTAAAATGTAGACAAATTAAAGCAAGCAATGGCTTAATTATCTCAAGCATTTTGAAATATAGACACAAGGGGGAGCTATTTAGCTAACCCAAGCTGTGCATGTGAAGCTTATTAAATTAAAAGCAGAGCAGCTAGCCTTACCAAGTCCAAACAACAATCATGCAATAATTAGTGCCAGCTTTACAGTGATTTTTATTTTTATTAAAAAAAGCAAATAAATCGTGTTAATTTGTAACGTTTCATTTTTTTGTTATTAACAAGGCCTTTTAAGGCAGTTGCATGTGGCCAAAAAAAACACAAACAAACCCAAGAAATCCTTTAAAACATCCTTGCTTTCCAAGATGTCTATCTTGTGTTGCAACACCACCCTGTGGTATCGAGTGTTGTACCTTATTATCTATCTCTGTATAAGGCGTACCCGCCCCTAATATGTTTCATTATACGGGTATTGGGGTATTGTTTACAAAATAATTGCTATTGACCCTCAAAAAGATGGTAATTATCTTGTATTATCGATGAAATGATGATGATGATGATGATGATGATGTTGTTGTTGAAAACATTCTCTTTTTTTTTTCTTTTCCAGTCTCTTGTATTTATTTGTAATTTTTTTTGCTTTTTAAGGTTTAAATTTTAAACTGTGCTACAAAAACAATTTGTTATTAATTTTTCTTCTTTTTGTTGTTGCTATTGTTGTTGCTTAAAATGCGATTATGATGGGTGATTACATGCAGGAGTGAGCAGACCCAAAAACACAAAGAAAGAATTGTTTTTTGTTTCAATTCTTTTGTGGACAGACGAAACAATTATTAAAACATACAAGCGTATGTCTAAAAAAAACTAAATAACAACACTTATATTTTGTTAATAGACTTAAAATTGAATGGTTCAACCCACGACGCCTCAATGGTAACTACAGTTGTAGCATATACATAGGCTTAGGTAGGGGTAAGAGTAAATTTCGCTCTTGTAAAACCATTACGTTTGCAATGACACCAGAATTGGTGTTTTGAATGAATAAAAGCGTAATTTAAATAAAAAAAACATCCTGTTCTAGCCTTTGTCTAACACATGGTCTGTCTGCCACTAAATTCTAAGTGTCCAAGAATTTTACTTCTCAGGTCCGAAAGCGCCTGACATAGACAGAGAAGATGTTCTGGGGACTTTTGCAGAAGTCATTATGAGATATTCCTAGCCTCCTAGCGTGAGCAAATGGAAGCCAGTGTCCTGTTGTAACTGTTATGAGGCTCTTCAGATGGAATCTTGTTACATTCAATGCAAATTCTGTCCGGCATATATTGATGTCGGGCCAGATCTTTTTGAACTTTGAAATTTTTGTGAGACTTATTTCCAGAAATAATTTTTTCCCCGTACCTTTTAGGTTTTAGTTAAACAGCCACTACTTTGTTGCAACCACTACTACTACTTAATGTTATTTGTTATTGTTATTGTTTTTTTTGTTTTTGTTATTATTTTGTATTATTTTAATACCTCTTTTATGGAATGCATTTTACATTTTGTCTCTCTGGGCCATTTATACAATGTTTTCATTTATTCTTTAGTTCTTATTGTTGTTGCTATTGTTGTATCTGCTGTTCTATGTTGTTTTGGACGATTCATAAATATATTCAGGGCACAGAAGAGCTCGTCAAGCTCATAATTACCAAAATATTAATGAATTATTTGGAAAAACATACACAAATTAACTCAAAAAAAAAAAAAAGATAGAAGAGATATTAAACATACACTGACAGACACACACACACTGGCATACAGGAATGTCTTGTACAACAAGATATTTTTGTGGCACACGTATTTTAATTTGTACCTGCCACATTTATGAGAATTGAAATACTAGTTGAAATGCAGTGTGATGGTGTGGTAGTGGTTAAAATAAAAAAGAAGCTGTTTTATTTTCTTTTTTTGAGGATTTTTAACTTTTATTATTATTAATTTTTCTTGTTGTTCTTTTTTTGATGGCGCCAACGTCTTAACATTGGTATGCCACGCAAATTATTATGCGTCTGCATAATAAATTGATTAATAAATTTACTTGTTGTTGTTGTTGTTGTTATATTTTAATTCGTTTGAAAGAAAGGGATGGAGGATGGTCAAGAGCCAGGAGTAACAAAGCAATGAAAGAAAATAAAAAGAAGAAGGGGGGACATTAAAATAACACTTGCCTTTATTACATATATGCATGTTGCACATACAGAATAATCCATACATATGTACGTACACAGCCAGCCCAGCCATATTCAACCAGCCACTGAGCGAGCCATCCATCGATTTTTATGAATATTTGTGTGTGCTAACATTGGGGCGTTACTCCTTTACGAGCTGTTTAACTCGATCCGTGTGTTTGTGTTCGTTTTTTTTTCATTTTTGTTGCCTTTTTACTCGTTTTTGAATGTTTTGGAAAAATTTGTGTTTTCTACGTGCCCCAAAAGATTTTTTCTGATTCTTTCTTTCTTTTCATATTTTTATGGTTTTTTCTCTTTTCAATTTTGATTGTCTGTCAATAAGTCATAAATAATATTTATTTTTATGGAAATTTATATTTAATAATTTCGATTAAGTAGCAAGACACACTCATTCACTCACTCACTCAATCGCTCGCTAACTGCTAACTGCTAACTGCTAACTGCCACTACTTGGTTAAATAAATTGTATAATTACAACACGTTTTGTCGCTTATAATGCTTACTTATAATGCCACAACTGCCACACTAATTGTCTACTGTTCGTTTGGTTTTTTGTGTTTTTGTCTCAATAGAGGTAAAAATTACATTTTAATGCTTAATAAATGCATGAAATAAAAATTAAATTAGTCTTGTAATATTATTTTATAGGCGCTTTGCTTGTTTGGCCTTAAATGGCCAACTTTAGGCGCCACAGAAAGGCCACTACAATAACAATAACAATAACTTCGTTCATAACATACAAAAAAATATTATGACCCTTGTCTCAGAGCAGAAGAAAGAAAGAAAATTAACTCATTATTATTTTAGTTTGTTTCGAAATGTTTTACTCTCTCTCTTAGATGCTGACTGACTGAATGACTGACATTCATCCGGGGTTAATGACATGTTCATTAACCATCACCATCACCATCACAAACCAAACGAAAGCAATCGGCTTATTAGTAACCAATCATAATAATCCCTTTAGAGTAATTTTCCTTTTAATGATTCGTTGTTGAAAACCTCATTCATTAAACTCAACACTCAATCACACACGTCCCATGACTAGCAGGGAGCAGGTAGCTTCGCTAGTCAACTCATCATTTAAGATTATTTTTCTTTTTTTTTTTCTTTCGTTTTTAGTAAAAAGATTTTCTTCTTGTGATTTTGTTGTTTGAACATGCAACAGGGTGGTCCATTTGCTACTTAAAATCGTTTTGCGGCATGATTTTCTTGTTTGATTTCATCTGTTGATTGTCATGTTTCAACTCTCAATTCAATCTCTTAGTTAATCATGTCGAAAGTCATGGGCACTCACTGACATTTTAATTTCCATCAGCAGCTGAGCTATTAAATTAATCGATAAAAATCAAAATTTCGATTGAAAAACAGACTCATTAAAAGGTGTTTTCGTTTTGTTTCGTTTCGTTTCTTTTTTTTTTGGTTTTGTTTTATAAAATTATAGAAAAAACCGTAGGAAAACAATACAACTTCTTAACAGCAATTAAATTAAGTAATCAACATGATATATAGGCCAGAGAAGTTGTTCATTTTAAATTTTGGGCTGAACAAGCAAGCTCTTAAATTTTACAAAATAGAAATGAATTTTGAGGCACACATTTTACAATCATAAGAGAGTGTTGCAAACTAAGTCAGAACTTAATTAAAAGCTAATTTTTTCTTTAATTAAATACATACACGAATCTGAACTCAGAGAGATCAAAACAGATTATTATTCGCTAATAACTTGATACTTATTATGTGCCTCATGTGCCCTCGGAACATGTTGCTTAATAGGTAGGCATGCCTCTTGCATGATTTCTACAGAAGTTATGACTCTTAGAAGGAGGAAGATATCGTCTGTCACTTAATGTGTTACTGCACGAAATGTGAGTACAGGATCACCAGATCACTCTCACTTCAACTCTGTTGTTATTTGGTCATACTTAAGCGGCATTCCTCTAACCTCCTATGGAAGCAGAAAGTTGAGCTGGTTTCAATACTACTCAATGCCCAATCTATACATTGTATAGCTAACAATTTCCGACTTGTTGCTGGGCATATTTTTCCGATTGGCTCAGTTAGGTGTTCCCCTGTTGTTTTACAGAAAGACTCAATTTCTCGATCAGCAGAATCGGGTTAATTTCTATACAGATGGTTTGATCTTCGGTTTGAATATTTATTTGTTGCATCCAGGTTTGTTTGTTGAAGCCGTCTTAGTGTAGTAGATAGTGTGTTGGGTTCTTGGATGTGAGGCCATGATTCAACCTCTGTTTAGACATCTTAAACATATAAAAAAAATATTTCTTTGGCGACTTCCTCAGTCTTCTGGCAGCTGTGAGAGGAAATAAAAATTGCCATAAAAAGTTTCTTATAAATCTATCGTTCGGAGTCGACCTTAAACTGTAGATCCCGTGTGTGAGACATATATGTAAATTTAATATTAATTTCAACAATTATTCCGATATTTACGTTAACGTAGGCGAAAATTTTTAGTCAGTTTTTATTATAAAAAAGAAAAAAAATCTTTATTTGATTACAATTATAGACGATTTTCTTAAGCGTTAATGTCTCCTTAGGCGCCTTAAATGTGTGTTTAAAAACACTCTCTTCTTCTATCTTCATACGATAATTTATTGTTATTTATGGCTGCCATAATTGAAATGGACATGTGTGTACATATGTATGTCTGTACATACATAGAGCCTGAGGTCTATTTTAACATTCCGCAAACATTTATAAGATTTATAACAACAACAACAACAACTACAACTGCAATAATAATTATAGCAACAATAGTAATGAAAAAATAGAAAAAAAACAAAAATATGTAGTTTTTTTTTAGAAATAAAAAGTTTTATTGTATTGGACAATCATTGACTAATGTGTGAATAATTAAAATCCGAGAGAAAAATGACAACAACAACAACAATAACCATTTAAATTGATAAAGGAAAATAGTAATTTATTGAGATTGAAACAAATAGACAGATGGCCAAACAGACAGACAGAGAGACAGACAGACTGGTAGTTTTGTTACGTCCGAAAGCCAGACAATATGGCAAATAGTCAGTTATTCAGTTATTAATATACCAGTCTGACAGACAATTGCAAATTACAATTGCAGACTTGGGGATGGCTGCATACGAATGTATGTATGTTGTATGTACGTATGTATATACATACATGCATATGTAGACAGATTTATAAATAATTTAACAGACTCGTTGTAAGTAAGTGCTGTAAAGTAATAAAACTTATAACAACAAAACTACAACAACTGCTAAAACAACTATTATTACACCCAAACGCACTACAATTTCGATTTCAAACCATATTTCAATACAAGAAAATAAATAAATGCCATACAATGTGTTGTAAACAGAATGCCTAGACCTAGATCAAGGCAAAGGCAAAGTTTTACTTTTTCAAAACGATTTGCAGTTACATACACAGAGTTTTGAATGACTTGACTGACACCACTGACTGACTTGGCTGGGCTATTTGTTTAGTTTGGTAGAATCCATATAGGGAAAGTCAAGTGTAAATAACTGTCAGTTTAAGTAACTTTCACTTAGAAAAAGGTCGATTGAACGCCCAACCATTCTTTGGGTGGCTGGTAGATGGGTCAGCTTAACAAAATCAAATTCTAAAATCATAATCGTTGCTTAAGCAAACAGCTACAGCTACATTCACAACTACAACTTACCTTAAGTGAAATAAATTGTTTGTTAAACTTTTCCTCTCTGTTTTGTTTGGTTGTTTGTTGTTGCAACTGTTGTTTTTATTATAATATTTACCTGTCACAGATTGTCAACACTGTCATAAACATGTCTAAACTGCTTCTTGACGAGTTAAACAACTTACCACAGTTCTCATCGTTTTTAATTTGAACGTATGTACGCACACATATGGTATGTGTATAGGCATAGAAACATAGCCTTCCTTATACCCGGTAATAAATATGTATGTACATATGTATGTATGCATATGCGTAAATAAATCTATGTATGCACTTATATGGTGTAATATAAAGCAATTACATTTATGTAATGTACTACAACAACGATAACAAATCCCAGAAGTTTTCCTTAGAGACAGAAAGTAAAGAAGTTTTCATAGGAAATTTTATCATAACGTATTAAGCAGCATATGTATGTACGCATACATAAACATATTTGCACAAACAACACAACTGAAATGTGCATATGAAGAATACCAATTTACACACCCACTTTGGTGCATAAGTAAAGTAAAGTAAAGTAATGGTCAACGGTTATATGTATTTATGTTACGTTACGTTACGTATGCATTATATTCCATTTAGTAAAGTTGTATGTATGTATTGCTTAATTCCCATATCCGCCGCTGTTGTTCTTTCATCAATAACAACAACAACGACAACAACAACAACAAGGAAATAAACAAAT
The DNA here is from genome assembly GCA_936449025.2 of Sarcophaga subvicina. Classification (NCBI taxonomy): domain Eukaryota; kingdom Metazoa; phylum Arthropoda; class Insecta; order Diptera; family Sarcophagidae; genus Sarcophaga; species Sarcophaga subvicina. The sequence continues at coordinate 1,134,209 of OW388080.2, read as the reverse complement.
CGTTCAAATAGCAGTTTAACCATTACAAAATTGTTATTGTAGTTTACTGTTGTAGTTGTTGTTGATTTTTATTATAAATGAAGTTATTTTAGTAACGATTTGCATTTAATTAATTGTCGACCCTAAACGATAAACCACACAATATTTAATCGTTTCGTTTCATTTGTTGAAATTCTTAAGGGAATAATTGTAATTATTGCAATAGCAATAACAACAATAACAACAGCAACAACAACAACACCGCCACATACATTCAAACCGGAAATTTTCACTTGTAGAAATTGTAGAAACAAAACAAGAATTTTTTTTATCAACTTTCCCGAATAAATAACAATGCCCACCTCAGATTGTTTTCGAAATTTTACTCTTTTTCCCCACAAAGTTTAAAACAAGAATTGTGCCAACAACTTACAAATTTTGGTTCTTGTGTATATCATATCTTACTTACGGAATTGATTACATTACACAACCCTTTAGTCAGCATTACGATTTAGCATCCCACACCACCCATGTTGTGTGTGTTAAACTTATCCGTAAGTTGAAAGTCGACTCTGAACGACTCCTTTCAGACTGCGACGACTAGTATGGGACACTGGCACATGGAGTGAAAGATAGTCTTCTTCGCAGGTCTACAACTCCTGCAGAAATCGTTTGAGGGCATTTCTCGTGTGTGCAATCGTATGGCGTATGCCATTTGATCTAGATGATCAACTTTAACTAATAAAGACATAACACGAATATTGTAAAAGGTTTAATGCCCGCAGATAAAAAGGATCAGCAATGAAATTTGTAATTATAAGGAGTCTAAGAGACCTCAAAAGAATTTGAATGCTGTGAAAAAGTTCTCTTTTGCAGTTCATAACCCGAATGTATCGCTTGTTTGCTACACCGCAAATATGGCCCGCCTTAAATATTGGTTGTCTACACTTACTTAATTGGTCATTACAACCCTTCAGTCAGGATTACGACCTAGTTTCTCACACCACTTATGTTGTGTGTGTTAATTTTATACATGAGTGGCGGGACCTACAGTTTAAAGTCGACTCCGAACGACAGATTTTTGAGAAACTTTTCATGGCAATTTTATTTACTCTCAGAGTTTTTGCCAGAAATCTGCTGAGAGGAAGTCGCCGAAGAAATACTTTTTGTATTTTTATTTTGATGTCTGGCCTGGGGCTCGAACCCTGGCTTTTCGTCTAATAAGCCAACACACTACCTACTACACCACGACGTGGTGGTTGTCTACACCGATGTCTTATTCATTATTTCATAATTTTTTTAATGCTAGTAAGGATTTTTCTTATTTGCATTCAGTGTTGTCTTTGCAAATGAATATTTTAAGCAATTAAACAATTCCATGTTCTCTCCTCCTACGTATACCTACTGTTCTGTTTGTTGTTGTTGTTTGTTTGCCTAGGAAATAACTAAAATAAGAAATTAAAATACAAAATAATTCTTTTTTTTTTTAATATTCTCTACGTTTGTATTTCTGTTACATTTTAAATGAAAGAAGTAGTATGGTATTCTATTGAAATCGAATGAAACAAATGACGATTTTCCCTGGAGTCAAAAGGCAATTGTCATAACGATTGTCAGCAATAGCAGTGTAGTCCTTATGAATTCATTATGATTGGTGATGGTGATGGCGCTCTGATGATGTTGAATTCAGGCATTTATGTGGGGTTTGGCTCGGGCAAAGGCCACAAAGGCTTAAATTCTATTTGTGATTTGTGTAACTTTAAAAATTACGAGCCGAGCAGCACAATAAAAATATTTAAAAATTTATGAAGCAAAATTAAATGGAGCTGCCTAACTGCCTATACACACACTGATAAACAAACAGACTGGCCGTTATTAGGACAGGTTGAGAGATGATGGTTATGGTCTGGTTTGGTTCAGGGGTCTTTTTTGTGTGAATTGTTGTTGCAATTATATTTTCTACGCTTTGTGTAGGTGACATTTTTGCCGCATTGATTGTTGTTGTTCGAGTGTGTTTTGTCATTTGCTAATTACTTTATTTTCACTCTATTTTAAGCTCCCCATTTTGCATTTCGTTTTGCTTTTGTTATCTATTGGCGGAAATGGCATTTCAAACGGAAACGGATGTGCCCTAAAGTGGATACTTGATTAAGGATTCCTTCTTTCTTTTTTTTTTTTTGTTTGTTTGTTAGGTGTATGAGTGCCACACAAACAAACTTTTGTGCCACACCCATTAGATTTTTTTATTCCCGCCGTTAGAGAGCATAAAATTATCACTACAAAGAAGGTGGCATACAAAAGCATCCTTTTTACTGTATTGTGTGTTCGTATTTGCATAAAAATAAGCGTAGTTTCACTGTGTATTGTCTACATTTATGCTGTCATTTATTTTTAAACCATTTCAAGTGCTTTACTCGTTACTCCTTCTCCTACTCTGGCTGTAGCAGCAAATGCTGCTACTGCTCCTATTCAAATAACCAGAATCCATCCAAACCACCCTTATGAATAGAGAGGCTTATTTTTCTCTTTCTATGATTGCCGGATATCCTAGTTTCCCTTTGCATCTGAGATTGGGACTGGGACTGGGTGCTGCTGCGTGAGTGTGAGTTTAACAGGATTTTTATTTCTTTTCATTATTCGCAAATGAATTGCTTTTTATGAAGTATTAAAACGTTTTTTTATATTTTTCGTTTTTTGGTTTTGTTTTGCAATTTTACGAATTTAACGTATTATTAGCTGTTGGGATTTTTGGGAGGAGAGAATGATGTCAAGCAACAATTTGCAATTAGTAGTAGCTCTTATGTGTGAGAGTGTTTTCTACCCAGTTCAAGTGTGTTAATGTCATTCGAGTGCGCCACCATAGAATAATGTATTAAAGTGGCAATAATCGATCGAATCAATTCTTCTTTTATTTCTTTTGCTTTTTGCAAATGCCATGGTATTGTAAATTCGTATAAAAAGTACCAACAAGAAAAAAGAAAAATTAAAGAAAATCCTTCTGTTTTTTGTGTTCGGCTATCATACCACAAATAACCCCTTAAGCATCTAAATATGGCATTATCGGAATCATTATCTAAACAAATGATTTATTAATCATTAACAAAGAAGAAAACAACAACAGAAAAAAATGGGAAAACAAAAATGACAAACAAATTTAAATCCCCAATAATTATGGTTTCTTAACAGCCGTCGGCTAAGTAGTTAAATTTGTTTGAACGCCTGATTTTGTATCTACCAACCAACAACCATCACCAGTGATCATCAGAAAGAGGGATCATTAAATTTTTGGTTCCCACGGTGACCTCCTCTACCTTAAACACACACTATTGATACAATAAAAAAAAAAGAAATTAAGAAAGATACCAAAAAAAAAAAAAATATAAAATATACCTGTCCACTGAAAAACACACACAATTCTTTTGCTACTCTCACTCACGCATAAATGCCTAGTGAATTCGATTGTAGGTGACTGAGTTTCTATTTGGCCACCTTTAAAGTATTAGTTCTAGTTGTTGTTGCTGTTGTTGGATTTATCTAGCAGTAGATTGGCACAAGTGACGAACATTTTTTCATTCGATTTTTTCTTATGGTAAATGAGCGAGAGATTTTTAATTTACTTTCGATATGGTAATTACGAGCATTGTACTCGTGAGTGTGTGTGGCAGCAGATAAAATTTATAGGACACCAATTTACTTTGAGGGACATTAATTTATCACTTTAATATTGTTGAAAAGAAACTAGTCTATACCGCATCATAAGGAATAACTAAGTTACTCTAGTGAAAAGTGAACATTTCAGTCAAATTCTGTGATATTGGAGCATGAAACATGCTTCGAAGGGCTTTGGTTCCAATTATGATTTCGATAATAGAAAATTACATTCATTGTTCACTTAATGGGCAAGAAATTGTGATAGAAGAGGTTCAAATGTTCTGTATGCGAAAATATTGCTTAAGTTCTATAGAATTATACTGGATTTCAACAATTTAACAACATTATTACATAATTGCTCATTACAACACTTCAGTTAGGGTTACGACCTAGTTTCTCACACCACTTATGTTGACTGTGTTAATTTTATACATGAGTAGTGGGACCTATAGTTTAAAGTCGACTCCGAACGACAGAGTTTTTGAGAAACTTTTCATGGCAATTTTTATTTACTCTCAGAGTTTTTGCCAGAAATCTGTCGCCGAATAAACATTATTAACCTTGTTATTAATAGAATAGATTTGAGCACTCATGGGTGACACATTGGTTTGGGCTATATGGCTCATGACTTTTGCAGCAACTGCAAAGACAAGCAAGAATAGGAAACTGTTCTCTATCTATCGGGTATATGTTCAGCATTTGGGCTTGTACTGTGTAAATGATCTCATTGTTTTGCCAAGAATTGATATTGAGAAAGCAATCGATAATTACATACTAAATAAAATACTGTGGTATCAACGGGCCATACATATGTGGCCTTAGTGTGTCCATCTTCTTAGGTTTACGGCCCCTTTTACTTGCCCACAAACTATGTTCTAGATCCTTTGCGCAGGATTCCTAGTCTACTGTTCATAATTAGCCTCTTAGCATAAGTCAAGATTTTGCATTCTGATTGGTACCAGACAATGCCCCTGTTGGCAGTGGTAAATATATTCATTCGAATTATTTCGTTGATTACTTATTTACTTAATTGGTCATTTCAACCGTTTTAGTTGTAATGATCGCCTAGTTTATCACCATCTATGTTCATGCCTAGTGGGACCTGCCGTTTAATGTCGACTCTGAACGAACGATTCTTTCACTCTGTCCTGCATGCGGTTGAGGAAACTCGCAATAGAATTCGCCCATACTTGACAATTTCCTCACAAGTGAGCTAATTACACAAACTGAAAGCTATTCTTTGAATCCCATAAATACTTAGCCTTTATGATGACATAAGTATCATCTGCAGAAGAACTGTGATTGTGTTAGAAATTAAAGAAAGACAATTGTTGGTATTGCAAAGAGCCTTGAATTTAATCTGAACTCAGACTCAAGGTTTTGTGAAATTGTTTGCTTGTAAGCTTTGTTCGAAAGTGCTTTAAAAAGTCATCAATGGTGCCTAACTGTTTTAAAGAAAACATTCAGAGAATATAAAACGGTACTAAGACTGACATGGCAAACCTTGTCGAGTCTACTTGATAGTTTCTTCAATATTTTTTTAAGTTGCCTTAAATGAATCACCTGATGGTTTTGTTTTATTATTCTTTTTATTTTTTTTCTTTATTATCATAATTCTTTTATTTTTCGTACTTGTTTTGTTTTTTTTTGAATTTTCTTGTAACTTATTAATTATTTGAAGCTCCCGTTTGAGTTGAAATGATTTCTTTAAAAGCAAAACAAACAAAAAAAAAACCGAAATTTTCATCAGATTTTCCAGGAAAATTCAACAATTTTCCTTACTGTGGTGTGGTAATGGTGGTGGTGGTGGCACGATACCCTGATTAAACCGGTGATATGGAACGACGATAACAGAGCAATTGTGTTGTATTGTTGTTGGTTGACTGAGGCAGCTATTTGCTGCTGTTGCTTTACAAGTAGTTGTTGTTACAACATGAATAGTTAAAGAAAATCATAATAATAGGGCCATAGCGAGAGACCCCCACCAGGATGCAATATTGTGCTCGTGATGCTCTGAAAACAAATAGAAAGATAGAGAACAGAAAAAAAAAAACAAAAACAAAATCAAATAAAGAAACTGCCAAAATACACAAGTACAGTGTTACCTTTTCTACTGTTGGCGGCGTAGTTTTGATTCTTTTTTTTTATTTTGGGTTGGCGTTGCATGAAACATGTGTTCTATAACACACACAAAGTAATAACAAGCAACATGTTGCCTCCTGTTCTATTTATTGTCGTTTGGCTCCATTTCTCTTGTTGTTGGCCGTTTGTGTCGTCTCATCTCCACCACCATAGCCTGCCTTACAAATTCGATTTCTAATCGATGGATTTGATTTTGTTTTTGTCGTCGTCGTCGTCCTGGACTTGAGACGACACTGATAAAAACTATTATTTTTCTGTTGTTGTTGTTGTTTTTGCTGTTGCTGTTGCTGTTGCTGTTGCTGCTCATTCCAATTTGTATGTCCCTTATTGACTTGAGAGTTGGCTTTGCTTTGAATTTTGTTTTTCGCTTTGACTGCTTGACTGTGTGTGCCGTTATTGATGTTTTTTTTTCTTTTCTGATGCTGTGGTCTTTTATGGTTTTAGCGTTTTCGGCTGACTGACTGCCTGCTTGCCTTTCAAAGCTTAGAATTCAAGAATAGTTTATGTTGTTGTTGTTGTTGCAAGTGTTGTTGTTGTGTGAATATTTGTAGGGAAAAAGCAGGACTTTATTAAGCTTTGAGTGGCTTACAGAGAGAGAGAGAGCGAGAGAGAGAGAGAGGAACCTGTTTTGCGGCTGGAGCCAACTTGTTGTCAACAGAGGTGATGGCAGCAACGAAGGTCGGACAGCGACAGCGTTGACGATGACGACAAAGGCTAGACTGGCTGCTTGCTTAGCAGCAGTCATCCTTCTTTTTTGGATTTTTGTTTTTTAGCCGGTAGTAAGTAGACTGTCGTTAACAGCCTCTTAAAAAAAATCAGCCAACAAACAGAAGAAGAAGAGAGAAAAAAAAACATTAAAAATTGAAAATATAAAAATAATAAAAACAACAACAACAACAACAACAAAAACAAAAGCAATGAAAAGAAGAAACTGCCATGAAAGACAATGGATGTAAATATTGCTGATGCTTGATGTTGTTGTTGTTGCTGTTTGTTGTTCGTTCGGCTATATTTTCTTACTCGAATTTGTTTAGTTTCATACGACAAAAGAGATGTGTGTGGTGAGGTGATCTTAGGAAAACAAACAATCCATACATACCACATACGTATGTATGTATGTATCTATGTACGTAGCTTTTTCCATACCATCCATACCCGTAAGAATGTGTGTCGTCTTTTGATTATTCTCGTTGGCTTGTCTTTCGATTAAATGTGGCAAAGGTACACCGATTTCTTGTTAAGATTTGAATGTGGCCAGTCTTTGTGAATTAAAGCCTTTGCTTTGCTTTTTCTTTTGTCTTCTTTATTTTCTTCTTATTCGTCTTTTCGTCTTTTGTGTGTGCATTTTATTTTGAAGGAACAATAAGGTGGGGGGGGAGAGTTGGTTTTAGTATGTGATGCTCATCCATTTAAATGTCTGGATTTTGGCTGGCGCCTGCGGTATTCTTTTGTCTTTTTTCGGGGCGCAGTTGTTGTCATGTTGTATTCCGTATACCGTATGTATGAGAACTAATCAAATATTGCAAAACAAAAGAACTTTGTTAGTGTTTAGTCGAGTGACCAAACCAAAAAAAAAATACAAAACAACAACAACAACATTAAAACCCAAATCAAATACAAAAAGAAATTGCTTAAAACAAACGACATTGCATTATCATTATCCTCATATCATTGTACCACAGAGTAAAGAGGAGAAAACGTAGAAGAAACAGCCTTATTTGAGTATATTTAACGCTTTGTATCCTTATTCTGTTTGCATTTGCCTGGGCATGATGTAAAAGTTGTTGTAAACCAGGCGCCTTTTCTAGTAGCCGCCGCTTTACTACTAGACGCCGCCGCCCAGCGACATCATCACCAATTTCTTCTTTAACCAGCCTCATTATTTATTATTGAAATGCGCACCATAATGACTGACAGTACATCACATTTGGTGGCGTCAAATCCTGACAGTCAATTCTACTCGTTTTGTTCTTTTTTCTCATGTTCTCTGAAAGGTAATCAAACGGGAAATTAGAATATTTAGTTGCTAAAGGTTTTTTTTGGAAATTGTTTATCAAAGGATAAAGTAAATAGGATAAGGGATAATAAGGATAAAGTAAATAATAAAATAAAAAAATTTCATAAGGAATTTCTGTTCTCGAAAAAATCATTTGTAGATGCCTCTGCGGTTATGATTTTGCATTTTAACCTGTTGATTAGGGAATTCAATAGACAAGAACTGCATAAAAATGTATGCCGGTAAATTTCCATGACGAAAAACGTCATCTTCCATATGACGAACTATTTCATCACATCCAGTCAACAGGTTAATAATAACAACAGCATCGAATAGTTGCGACCCAGCATTATGCCTTAGAAGAAGAAAGTAAATTGACTTTGATCTGAACAGGAACAGGCATTAAGCTAATCAGCTTTATAATGAGCTCTAGGGTGTTTTAGGGCCAGAGAAAGAGAATTATTGTGCTATTACAATTGGCCATACTGCTCTACGTCTTTGTCTCACATACTTTCGCCGGATTGCAGTGAATTTCCTTTCAATTCCGTCAAACGATCAATACACACTTTAGAGTGTCACCTGGCTTTGACAATCCCACTTTTCCACGCCCGTAATTTAGCATCCCAAAAACGTTTCGATTTCGTTTTACACAATTTTATCAATATTTGGCTATCAACACTGGCGGAGTTAGCGTTTCCCATTATATTCCATCAACACTATTTACTGACCGGAAAATAAGGATATTCTCTTACGATATACAAGACATTACATAAATAAATGGTTAACGTGGGAATTTTTGTTTCTCTCTGTAACTTGAATGATTATAAAACCATAAAATCTGGTCTATGATTGGAGGGAGGTTATAAAATGTTGCATTAAGAAATGTTGGCTTTGACGTGAACATGCGTAAATAATAATTTCTACACGTGTGCTTCGCTGCAAGTGATGCTAAAGAGAGGAAAAAAAAACAAACAAAAAAAAAACAGCAAAGCAAATAGAAAGATTTTTTTTAGCTAAAATAGCATTTCATAGCATAGCATATCGTATCATATCATATTATAATAGCAACACCAAATACGAGTACATACTGTTTAACAATATGTTTTTAGCATACGTGTGTGTAATAAGTATAACAAGCAAGCGATCAACCAACCGACTGACGACAGACAGACAGACAGAAACAGACCGACATATAGTTTTTCGTGTAATACTTTGTATTTTCTCACTTCTTGAGTGCTTTGCAGTCAAATTAGTTTCGAGTATATTTGAAAACAACACTTGAAAAACTATAAAAGCGCAATCGAAATCTCTCAATGAAAATGAAAATGTATGATGATGATGATGATGGTTACACGTTTACGTTTACAGTGATGGTGATGGTATTATTGTATGATGGCCGACATAAACGTGATTTACATACCTTACCACGCTACATATGTGTTTATGTATGTACCTACAATGGCAATTGTAAAGAGAGGAGGGGTAGAAAAAAATAATACAAAAAAATATGTGAAATATAATGGTTGCATATGTGCATGCATACATATGTACATACATACATATGTACATACATATTTAAATAAATACATTCATCGCGTTCGTTCATACTTTTATTTACAACACGAATATGAATTATATTTTGTATTTAACATACATATGAGCGTTGTATTGTACTTATATTCCTTCATATGTATGATAATCAATATATGGGTCATTCTAAACGAAAACAAATTTTGACTTACAATTGTCAAACAAAATAGAAATCGATTACATTTTCCACAGATTACTGTATCTCACTTTGTAAATACACACACATCGTGGCCCTGTCTTACCGCGCACAACTTGTATCCTGGAAGCTTCCGTTATAACAGCGACATTACCTACTCCACCGTACAATTATAGGTACTGGTTGGCATTTCTCAAACATCCCGAGAGCCCTATGAACGTGTGAATTTTATTCAAATAGCTTTTGGCTAGACATGTTTTGTCACTTAATTCTTGGCGTCCAGGAATTCTACTCCACAGATTCCCAAACGTCGGACAATGACAGAAAAAACGTTCCGTGGTCTTCTCGTCGTTGCAGTTCCTGCAGAAGTCATTATAGCCTCCTGCTACTCAGGTTCCTTAGATGGAATCTCGTTAGCTTCAATGCAAAGTCTGTTCTGCATATTTCCATATTGGGCCAGATCTGTCTGGTGTTTCTCCAAGAGGGTGCATTACCTCATCTTACCTTTGCCAATGAGTAAATTTTTTGCTTGACTCTCCGTAAAGGAGCGCCTATCTCATGTAGGAATTCATTTGAATTATAGTGCGTTCGCCTTCTTGTTACCTTCGATGTCCCCATAACCAGCAACCCAAATGAGGATAACCGCCGAATGTCTCGCTATCTCCTACAGAGGCGCTCTGCATTTATGGATGCCACTCTCTAGGGACCTAATGGCCGCTCGTTAAATATGCGATATTAAATTGGCACTGCACGTTACAAGAATAAAATTGGCTGTGTATCCCATAGAGGATCAAAGTAATCATGCTGACTAAAAGTCAGCCCGTAAATCCTTAACGCCAATTCGCTCTCGCTGCTATATTTTTTGTTTTTTGTTTCTAGGTTAACTAAAGTACTTATCCTGTCTCTAGCATTCTACATTCCCTTAAGGACATGCTCAAGAATAGTTTACATTTGTCTCAAATTATTAAAATGTTTACGCGACCTATCTACAGAATAGCCTATATCATTCTCCACGTATAGGATCTTTCATAAGGAGCCTCCCATCTTTAAATTTAAATAAGACAAAGTGTGTGAGAAAATTTTTATTCGTTGGAAGAACTTATTGATTCTTATTGATATTTGGAATATAAAATCGCTTAAATGTTATTTATTTGTGAAATTACCCATATGACCGGTATTTGAATATATTTATGCACGTGTACTTAAATGGCAGTCTGTTTTTTTCGTTCACCGTGGTATAGTGGTGGTGGTTGGCAAATTTACGTTTTTGGTTGGCAGAAGAAGGCTGTATTTGATGGTGGTGGGTTTAGTACTCGTATTTCAATAATTTTTTTCTTTTTTTTTTATAAGATTTTGTTGTTGTTTTTATTGCTTATGAAATTATAATAAAATTAAAATGTTTTTTTTTTCGTTTTTGTTGTTGTTGAATTTTATTTTGTTTGTTAATATTTCTTTATCATTTGAAGGCAATAAAACATGATTTAATAGACGAAAAGCAAAAAGAAAAAAATTATTTCAAATATTAAGAGAGAGAGAGAGTGAGAGAGTGAGAGCTTTTGTTATTAGAAAATTAACATAAATTTTCATTTAATTATAGAAAAACAACATACATACGTAACTAAATGTTTAGTTTTGTTTTTGGATTTCTATGAAATCAATGAATAAATTAGAATTAGAATTTAAACTTAGTTTCTGTCAGTGTAGCACAGCAACACCACCACCACACTTGCCTTGTCTTTCATAATCTCGTTGTGTTGCATATAAAAATTGAAAAAAATTAGCTGCTATCATCAGCATTCAAACAGCCGTGGGATCTTTTCGATAAACTACAACAACAAATATAATCATAAACTTATTGCTTTTGTTGTTGCTGTAGTTGTAGTAGTTGTTGTTGTTTTTGTTTCTTAATTAACAAAACTATAAAACAAAGAAATCTCATCTACTACAGTTTTAACGGTTGACTTTAAATTGATTACCAGACAGACAGACAGACAGACAGACAACCAGCTACACAGCAGGCCGTTAAATGGAGTTCCAGCTCAAAACTCCCGTTTAAACAGGGATTTGTTTTATTGTAAAATTTAAACTTTAATTTCCCCCACCACCACTACACATTTCTGAATTTTCGTAAGGGACCCCACAGAATGAAAGAAACAATCCAAGACAAGCGGTTTTTAAGCGGCTTTTATTGGTTTTCTGTTGCCTTTTTTATATATAAAAAAAAACAACAACAAACTTAAATTTTTAAAATTTTAATCAATTAAATGAAAAAATTTTAATTTAAGAAAAAAAAAAAAATAGTCCATCCGACTACTGATTAACACGCTGACCTATACGTTTGTAAAGTTTCTTAATAATAATTAAACAGTCGGGCAATAGCCTTTAAATATTGTATTTCCTCGTAGGTGCTGTTCGAGTGCCAATATTCTTCATTTAATTTTTCCCCATTTGGGCAATTAGTTTGTTGATCTGTGTACCTACTTAAGCATGATGAGCATGATTTCTTGTTTAGCGATTACTTTTTGCATTTGATTTTCAAGTATTAAACAGTTATCAGAACCTCAGAGATCGTAAAAACTTTTTATGGGTTTAAAGTTGATTCCTAGGAACTTATTTATATTCCAATACATTCCATATAACTTTGTGCGAAAGTGTATCGAGTGCTTTGTTGCAATTTAAATACAATTAAGATCCCCATTCTACAATTAACATCAAGTAGCCTAACCGCATCTCTATGTCTCTGGAAAGGCAATAAATTTTAATTTTCCTTAGTAATGGATTACCTGTTAAATGTCAATATTTCCGAGAAAATTAATTTGAAAACTTTAGTTGCCGACGGCAACAAAAGAGTTGCCGTAGTCTAGTAAGTTATGTGCTGGCATGCTAATGAGCATACTCACGGAATGCTGCGCCTTACATGTACACCTGAACCGCATCGGCGTGGTTGAAAATGATGAATGCAGGGCATACGGAGAAGGCTCAAAACGATGAAGCACTTTTTGTGTCGTTACACAGCTTTCGTAAGTTCAAATATTTCGGAGATGACAGAATTCGTTGATGACAGGCATAACAGGTCTCAGACCAGTTGTCTGGAAGACGTTAAGGAAGTTTGATGATGTAGTAAGCTTGAAGGCGTAATAGAACAAGCGGTCAAATGACTCGCCATATAATAAAATGTTATGATTTTTCTACGGCGCAAGTCCGAGTCAGCAAATCATTAACTCAAACTCTGGTTTTAATAATAAAAAAGAGCTTAGATTCTACACAAACATATCGAAGAATTGATTTTGGAGAGATGATAAGTGTCTATTCTCCATCTAATTCGGCATGGATGGATACAGCAAAATCTTGCAGGCATAGGTAAAAGTGTTCAGGGATGGCCCAAGTTGCACGCCTGCAATGCATATCTAAAAATGCGGTAACAATACGTGCTACAGGTGCGAGACATGGCTGAAACGTAAATAAACAAATTCCTAAGCACTATTTGCTATATATTCTGATCCAACACGTTTGCTAATATAGATCTTTAGAGAAAAGTGAAGAAATCTTCAAAGCACACGAAATTTTTTGAACATAGCCTATCGATAGCTCTTTTGAATATAGAACGTAAGGCCTGCAGATGAATACCAATAAATAAAACACAATTAAGAGCGGGTTTTTATTTTAACGATTATTTAGTATTTGACGATTAACCGTTTTTTTTGTTTAACAATTCTTTTTATTATTATTCGATTATGTTATACAAATTATTCGATTTTAATCGATTACTTTTTTTTTAATTTTTTAATGTGGGGGCTCCTATACTTTTTCATATCGACTTTTAACTAGATTTTCATTCCTTTTTTTTTGGTTATTTAAAATAGAAGAAAATCATCTTTTGTTGCATTTGTTTCGTTCAGTTTTTAGATCATCATTAGTTTTGTTTTGTTATCGTTTTAATCTGGAGATCGATTATCTTTACGGTAATTTTTTCTATACGTTAATTTTTCTTTTTAATTTTTTTTTTTTTGGGCCTATTAAAACTATTGATTTTCCCAAGCAGATGCTGGCCCCTGCTGCCGTCGCTGTCCATAGTTGTTAATGTGGTGGGTCATAAAATTCATTAACATGAATATTTTAGGCCATGTTATGTTACCAAAAAAAAAAAAAAATCGAAGAACATACCTATAAAACGAGAAACAACGTGATGTTTAAAATTCATTTGCATTTTTAAAAGATTAAAAATTATTGTTACAGTTTTACATCCGCTCATTAAGAGAGACGCTCATCTCATCACAAAAAACAAAAAAAATAAAACAAATCAAAAATAAAAACAAAAAAAAATCTATGAAAAATAAATTAAGAAAAATCACCATCATCAAGTGCATTTACATAAAACTTTAGCTACTGGGTATAAAATGGTGCTCTCAACGCTTTCACTTTACGTGCGTACGTACGTCCATACGTGTGGGGACAGCCGCCAGTAGCTAGTAGCATCTTCTCTTCGAAAGATGATGATGACATTTGCTTATCTCAAGTGATTTCTTTATAGTGTCACCGAGACTATGGTGGCAGGCAGCCGGGTATTCGGTTCACAGACGTGCTAATTTACATAAAATTTATTTCGTTTTATATGCACAGTCCATTATAGATTAGGGCTCCCTTCAACATCTTTTATTTTTTCTCTCTTTTGTTGCATTTGTTGTAGTTGTAATTTATTTTATCCATTTATTTGAAGATTTTCGTTGGCATTTTGAAAATTTATTCATTTGAACACTTTGTTGTTGAATGAAATCATGCCACACCATTCAAAACGTCTCCAAACGGAAAGAGGTTTCATTCATAACGCAAAGAAACGAAAACTCCATTTAGATACACACATAAAAAAGAGAAGAAGAAATTGAAGTTGAAACAAATTTAACCAAATTAGAGCGGTGCGTGCACAAACAGAGAGAGCGAGCGGCACTTGGAACTTTGAGGAGTCTGTAGTGCAATGCTTTGGCAGCGGCTGTATCTGTGGCCCTGTTAGTAGTAGGAGTTGTTGTACATCCTTATTAAGCTCAATTAATTTTAAACAAATAAACCTGGTGTCTTCTGTCTCTCTGTCTGTCTGTCTGTCCGCTCATGTGACCTGACTGCTGCAACTGGCTTCACATTAGCCAGTGTCCAGTGACATGATGTCAAAGTAGCAGTCGTTTTAATTAAGTACAACAACAATTGCAAACATTGTCGAAAAATGTGGTAGCCTAAGCCAAAAGTGAACACTTTACCGTTTCTTGTTAACACTCAAAGTGATTTGCTTCGCACTGCACCACTTTTCACCTATAAATGTAGTGGCTGCAGCAGCAGTTGCAGCCACAGCCGCAGCCGAACCAGTAAAGCAACTTTTAAAACAGAAGCTCTCCAAAATAAAAAAGAAGAAAAATAAAAAAAAAAACGAAAAACGGCATTTCTGTCGATACATTTCTGGCGATGAGGCAAATAAATTTGTCTGAAAATAATTGCCACATACCTAAAGCAGAAGCTTAACGGGCCAACACGCAAGCCTTAGCCTCAAAGAACAACAGCAGCACTATTATCACCGGCAGCCAAGTGATCTTAAAGTAGAATTTCATTAAGCACCTTTAGCGTAAGTTTTTATTGTCGCCCCGATATCGTTTATTGAATACAGTCAAGTCAACAAACAGAGCCAGCTTATCCGTGACACACTTGCCACCACCACCACCACCACCAACACTACAAGCCACTACCATCACCAGCGTCACTATTCACTTGCAATAGTTTCGACGTTTGTTTTACTGCTTTAGAGTTGTGTGAGCTGAGCTGAGCTGACAATCTTTTAATGGCTCGCTTTGGTACATGAAAAAATACTCAACTTTTATCGATTAATGTCCCAATCCTGCAGCTACTGGGCTCTACTGGTCTCTCTTTCTCTCTCTCTTTCTCTCTTTCTCTTTGTTTTCACAAAAACAAAAACACGAATAAGAAGAAAACGCCGCCAAATGTTTTATAGTAAATGTCTCGCATTTAATGCCATCAACATAAGTGTATTAAAGGAAAACATAGCAACAGCAACAACAACAACATGTTGCCTCAAGTTGCACATTGCGTTTCGTCTCTGACTATAAGTGTTGTACGTGCGATTAGACAGAGTGGACAAGGCGCTAATGTCGTCGACTGCAAACACCTTTTTTCTGCTTCTTTTTTCTGCTTTTTTTTGCCGAAGAAACTAAAATTTTCGGTTTTTTTGTTTGTCTCATTCATTTTGTTTCGAACGACGAAACAGTTTTATATTTAACGTCGTCTCTTGTACAGAGGCTTTTAGAGCAGTGCTAGTGCTAGTAGTAGTCGATCGTCTCAGTCCATTTAAATATCGCGCGTATATATTTTTTTTTTAAGTTTTAAGCCTTCCTGGTGGCCTGCCAAATGTGAATTTATGTATGCATGCAACTGTTGCAGCAACAACAACAACAACAATAACAACGGCAGCAGCAATAACAGCCAACAACTGATATTATGGCTGATTGTGTCAAATGTTGCAAATGATGCCACAAAGCAATTGATTGCTCCCCATATGTAAAGAGAAGGCCGGTGTTATTCGTTTGGTTGTTGCGGCCTTTAAAGTGCTATAAATTATTTGATTTAAATGGCATGGCATTGGCATGGCATGGCATGGTATGGCCTTAACGGCTTATCAAACAATTTGAAATAATCTGGTGGCCTTTTCTTCTGAGCTCTCATTCCGATGATGAGTGTAAAAACAATAACGATAAATTTTGACAATAATTAATCGATAAATGATAAATTTCCAGCATATTTTTACAATAAAATACTAAAATGAATATGCCCTCAAGGGCCGCTTAATAAGCGGCTCATAGGCATTTAGTTTTGCATTTATGATGACCACCTGAAGCTTGAACTTTACATATGTAACTGCTGCCTAAATGAATAATTTTGTAATTCGATGAATCAAATTTCTTGTGGCGTTCATTCAGGTGGTCGCCACACTCTTTCAAATGAGTTTGAACTGTCATGTGACGCTCATTAAGTGCTCCTGCTTGCCTGCCTGATCTCTCTCTCTCTCTCTCAAATGTTTTTAATGAGAAAACTGAATCGTGCAAACCACTCCTTACTTTGACGTTTTCTTACAACATTCTCAGCTTGTTTTAGATGTTTTCAGGCGTTTTCCTTTGTCCTTAAAGTAATTGGTTAAAGGTGTCAAAATATAAGAGACAAGAGCTAAAATACGGTCCCTTCGTCATCCTCAAACCCACAGCTGCTGCAGAAGCCATTTGACGGAATGCTTAGTCTTTCCACATACCTACCAAAAGGACATTGGCCCGCAAGAATCGCTATTGTGCGATCATCATTCATGGACAAGGGACCAGGCTTTCCTCAGTTGAATGGTTAGAGCAGTTTGGTAGCCTTGGTCGAAGATGAAGACAGAGAGCGAATCCTCTTCTTTAGTAAGACCGTTTTGAATCCCGCATCAAACTTTTTCGAAATAGTTGGCAAATAGTAGTAACTTGTTCTCTGACCATTTATAAAAATCTCAAATAAAATTTCTACAGAATAGGAATCTCTTCAAGCACAAAAAGAATATTCGGTGTACAGGATAGCATATTACCGGAAACTGTACTTGGAATCTGTACGGTGTTAATGCATTTTATTCGTTGTTTATCGAGCACAAGATAGTTTGTTCTGCCGTCATTGCAAAACATATAGTGGAGAAATTATAGGGAACCTCTGTATAAGGCGAAGATTGCAGGACTGAAGTATCGATACGTTCAATACAAGATCCCAAAGATGTTCTTCACCTGTAAGCTTTCCTGCCTCTATGGTGACAACAGTAGTCCAAGTAGTTAAATCTTCTTTATACGATTACGACGTTAATTGTTTAGTGCCAGTGTTTTAGATTAGAGTTTCGTATAGTGAACGGGTGTGGAATTTTTTTTCTTTACATATACGTTAAGGACCACCCTGAGTAGCATTTTATTAGTCATGCTAAAATTGTAATGACGGTTTTATAACCTCAAATATTCTAAACGAAACCAAAAAAAAGGCCATCAAATTGTTTTTATTCAAATAGTCACAGATTACATAGGCTTTATAGAGATTCATCCTAAATTAACAGACGAACGACCACACATGTCAACTAAAAAGAAAATTAAAATGAAAATTAAAAAAGCAACAAAAAACAAGAAAAAACACGAAAAGAAGGGAAGAAGAATTAGAAAACAAAGAGAGAAAAAAGAAATAAAAGATCACAAACGATTTCAAATTCATTTTTATGTAAATTTATCCATAAAATAAGCACTGCCCTTGTAGGAAAATGAATATAATGAATGTCGATAACGACGACGGCAACGGCAACGGCAACGGCAACCGAAGACGATTGAAGCATAAAGAAAATCTAAATCTGAATTCAAATTCGAATTTAAGATTTTTCCTTTTTCTATATACAAAAATCATACATGATTTTACATGTGTTCATAGAGCACGATTTAAACAACAGAAACAGAAAAAAAAATGAAAAAAAAAATTGAACAAAAATGAAAGGCAACTAAAAATTTAAAACTATAACAGAACCAACGAACAAACGAACGAACGAACGAATGGTGGTACTATAAACGATCCAATGACGCGAGAATCTAGTCACGTTTTTGACTGCATCGATCACATCAACAACCACTACCACCAGCACCAACACCAGCATCAGCATCAGCATTAGCATCACCTTCATCCCATCCATCCCCACTAGGCAAACTACAAATGAGCTGCAAGTGTTTCAAACATAGAAAAATTTGTAGCACAGAACAGAAATGCAACAGCAATAGCAATAGCAATAGCAATAGCAATAGCAACAGTAACAACAACATCCATCTCAACATTCAACATTCATGTGAGCAGCGTCAGTATGATTATATTTCGACATCATATGTGTACAAGTACACGAGTGTATGTACATACGTACACGAGCGTTACAGTATTTTACAACTGTTACTCATATGGTGCAGAGATCTTAAAGGGGCGGCGTTTAAAGCCAAAGCTCCTCTATTCGATTTGTATGCAAAATTGCTTTTATTTTTTCAAATATTGTATGTTGTTCTCGTTGTTGTCGTTCACCATTTTTTTCTTTTCTATCAAATGCTGTTTTTTCTTTTCTTCTTCCAACAACAAATATTTGCATATCTCGACCACATTTGCAACAACATTATTGTTATAACAACAATTTTATTTTTTGTTGTTGTTTAAATCATGTTCGACTAATAAAGCTTATTTGAGGATTTTGGAATTTGTAATGACATTTACCTTTAACAAGCAGTGATTTGTTTTTGGCCATGGTGACGCCAGTTGCCAGTTGCCAGTTGCCAGTTTTTAACCACTAATCAGGGGGTTATAATTTTAAAAGAGAACAACAACAAAAACAACAACTTAATAAAGTAAGAATAGAAGAACAAAATCATTTAATTAAGTGTTGCTTTCAGACTGATTTTACAGAAGGCATTATAAGCAACGCTTTTGCAAATCGATAAATAACGTTCCACAAAACCTACATAGATGGATAGTAAGGACCTCAAAATAGCTGTCGCATATAACTCAATGTGATCGCAGATATTATATGAAATCCATATCATATGGGCACCAGGGCACATTGATATTCCAGGTGCCTGTAGAGGAATACAATATTACATATATTGGACAATACACCCAAACCTTTTTTTACACGGTAGATACGTTCCAGTGGTTACCGTGTAAAAAAAAAAACGCGTAAAAAAAGTCAAATATTATGTATGTATGTGAGTGTATAAACAAACTGAAAAAATATACATAGGATTGATGCAGCAGCCTACATATGCCTATAAAATTGAATAACTTTATAAAAACGCACAGATTTAGTTGAATAGTATACACAGAGTTTTTATTTTATTAAACGATTTTATCCGTATAAAAAGGAACAAACAAAAAAAATGGTAAATTTGTTAAAAAAAAAACCGTGTTATTTCAAATTCGCGTAAAAAAAAACCGTGTAAAAACAGGTTTGGGTGTATAATAATGGACAAACTGAACAGAAGGAAACCAATGGAAATTATATACACTATTCCCTACCCATGAACCGGCTACCGAACGACGACAGAATACGGTCAATACGGAATTTTTACCATTTTCCGCGGGGGAGCTGAAGGTAGCTGCAGTCGGACTGAAACCCTGTAAGGCACAAGGGCCCGTTGGTATCCCGTCTGAGGTAATGCGGGAAATTGCCAATCAAAGACCGGAACTCCTACTGAGAATATCCAACGCGTGCCTAAGACAATATGGATGAAACAACGGCTGGTATTAATAAGCAAGGGAATGGGGCGATGCGGAGAACCCATCCGCATACAGGCCACTGTGCATGCTGGATACGTCAGGGAAGCTGCTCGAGAGGCTTCTGAAGCCACGGATTACTGCTGCTATTGAGAGTAGTGGCGGACTGTCTGCTAGACAATATGGTTTTCGAACCGGTCGGTCTACAATTGGCGCCTTGAGAGAGCTGACTGAAGCTTCCTTGGTCACACAGCGTGGAAATCACTTTTCGAGGCCTGTGCTACTGCTTGCGACTTTGGACGTTAAAAACGCGTCTAACAGTCTTAGATGGAGCGATGTATCAAATGCTTTGGAGTACAATTTCTCGTTGCCACACTACATCCTGGCTATGATAAGTAGTTATCTGAGTAACAGACAGCTGGTGCATAACACAAGCTCGGGACCAAGGGTGAAACATATAACAAGGATCTATCCTCGGCCCCGACCTATGGAACGTTAACTACGATGGAATTCTGAGAGAGGATATGCCAGAGGGAATTTTTTTGGTTGGATACGCAGATGATATTGCAGCTGCTATCACTGCCGGGAATACGGAAGAGCTACAGCGAAAACTAAGACTCATGCTAAGAACGAAAACATGGTTGGATTCCCACGGCCGACTTGGCCATGCATATAACGGTATTACTGCTGATCAGTGGTCGTCATATTCCCTTGCAGGTGGACATGAGTATTGGAAACTGGCACATTTGTCAAACGATATTCGAAACAGGGACCTGGACGAAAGGAATAGTGGAGTCACTTAGCTGTCTCCTCAACTTTCGCCAGGCAATCCGGACGCGGATATGAGCACGCAGGGGTCAAAGGGCCAAAAGGACTCCACTCCGAAGTAATACCACTGTAGTTCCGGAGTGGGCACAACAAGAGACAAGGGGGGGATTTAGTGGGTGAGGGCCCCACACAAGGAGGATGTGATGACTTCCTCTATGGTGCGGTTAAGTACATTACCCCTCCTCGGCGAGAAAAAAATTGTAGCTAGTACAGCTTCCTAGCTCGCTACTATAGATAGAATAGCTGGCTTGCTCGCTAGTGTACCTGGCTAACTCGCTGGTATAGCTAATCTAGCTTGCTAGCTCGCTATTATAGCCAATACAGCTTGCTAGCTGGATAGTTCGCTAGTGTGGCTAGTACAGCTTGCCAGCTCGCTAGTATAGCTAGTACAGCTTGCTAACTAGATAACTCGCTGGTGTAGCTAGTATGGCTGGCTAGCTGATTGGTACAGCTAGTATAGCTAATCTAGCTTGCTAGCTCGCTAGTATAGCTAGATAGCTCGCTAGTATTGTTTGCCTGGTCGCTGTTGTAGCTAGTTTAGCTGGTTAGCGCGCTAGTATAGCTAGATAGCTCTCATGTATAGCTTTCTAGCTCGCTAGTATAGCTAACCTAGCTTGTTTGATAGCTAGTATAGCTGGCTAGCTCTCCAGCGTAGGTTGCTAGCTCGCTAGCATTGCTTGCTGGTACAGCTAGTATAGCAGGGTAGCTGGCTAGTATGGCTGGCTAGCTCGCTTGTATAGCTTGTTCGTTCGCTATTATAGCTAGTTTAGGCAGCTGGCCCGCTAGTGTAGCTAGTACAGTTGGCTAGCTAGCTAGTATAGCTGGATAGCCCGCTAGTATAGCTGGCTAGCTCACTGGTGTAGCTAGTTTAGCTGTCTCGTTCGCTTGTATAGCTTATAGCTCGCTGGTATAGCTGGCTAGTTCGCTAGTACACCTTGCTAGCTCGCTAGTACATCTGGATAGTTCGCTGTGCAGCTAGCTAACTTGCTAATATGGCTGGATTGCTCGCTAGTTTAGCTGTCTAGCTCGCTAGTATAGCTGGCTATCTCGCTAGTATAGCTGGCTGGCTCGGTAGTATAGCTGGCTAGTTCGCTAGTACAGCTTGCTAGCTCGCTAGTATAGCTGGAAAGCTCGCTAGTGTAGCTCGTACAGCTTGCTAGCTCGCTACTACAGCTTGCTAGCTCGCTAGTACAGCTTGCTAGCTCGCTAGTACAGCTTGCTAGCTCGCTAGTACAGCTTGCTAGCTCGCTAGTACAGCTTGCTAGCTCGCTAGTACAGCTTGCTAGCTCGCTAGTACAGCTTGCTAGCTGGCTAGTACAGCTTGCTAGCTCGCTAGTGCAGTTGGCTAGCTCGCTAGTATAGCTAGTACAGCTTGCTAGCTGGTTGGCTCGCTAATATAGCTTGATAGCTCTCTAGTATAGCTGGATAGCTCGCTGGCGTAGCTAGTATGGCTGACTAGCTGGCTGGTAGAGCTAGTATAGTTGGGTGGTTCGCTAGTATAGCTAGATAGCTCCCTGTTGCAGCTGGCTAACATGCTAGTGTAGCTGGCTAGCGTGCTAGTATAGCTGCCTAGTTCGCTAGTATAGCTTTCCAGTTCTCTAGTATAGCTGCCTAGTTCGCTAGTATAGCTTTCCAGCTCGCTAGGATAGCTGGCTGGCTCGCTAGTATGGCTGGATAGCGCGCTAGTGTAGCTGGCTAGTTCTCTGACGTAGGTCGCTAGCTCACTAGTATAGCCGGATAGCTCGCTAGTATTGCTTGCCGGCTCGCTGGTAAAGCTAGTATAGCAGGGTATCTGAAAGTTCGAGCTCTGGCCTTTCCAATGGAACCACTTTCATTTTAATAGGTCCTATGGATCCGGAGTTATAAGCGTTTAAACATTTTTGTTTACCGACATTTGCTTGCTATGTGATTCTGTTGGCCTGGTATTTGACAAAAAAAAGTCGAGAAAAATTTTGAATAGAAAAACTGTTTCTGTGTGTGTGTGAGTAATGAAGACCTCGTTTATACTTTCAAAGTTAATCTTTTACGACTTGGACTTGGACTTGGTCGTGTTTATTTTGGCACTATCTGAAAGTACGAGCTCCGGCCTTTCCAATGGGACCACTTTCATTTTAATAGGTCTGATGGATCCGGAGTTATAAGCGTTTAAAAGTTACTATTTACCTCTGGAATTTCTGGACTTGGCCTTGGACTTGGTCGTATTTATTTTGATACTATCTGAAAGTTCAAGCTCTGGCCTTTCCAATGGAACCACTTTCATTTTAATAGGTCCTATGGACCCGGAGTTATAAGCGTTTAAACATTTTTGTTTACCGACTGTTTCTGTGTGTGTGTGAGTAATGAAGACCTCGTTTATACTTTCAGAATTAATCTTTTTCGACTTGGAATTGGACTTGGTGGTGTTTATTTTGGCACTATCTGAAAGTACGAGCTCCGGCCTTTCCAATGGGACCACTTTCATTTTAATAAGTCTGATGGATCCGGAGTTATAAGCGTTTAAAAGTTACTATTTACCTCTGGACTTTCTGGACTTGGCCTTGGACTTGGTCGTATTTATTTTGATACTATCTGAAAGTTCGAGCTCCGGCCTTTCCAATGGAACCACTTTCATTTTAATAGGTCCTATGGATCCGGAGTTATAAGCGTTTAAACATTTTTGTTTACCGACTGTTTCTGTGTGTGTGTGAGTAATGAAGACCTCGTTTATACTTTCAGAATTAATCTTTTTCGACTTGGAATTGGACTTGGTGGTGTTTATTTTGGCACTATCTGAAAGTACGAGCTCCGGCCTTTCCAATGGGACCACTTTCATTTTAATAAGTCTGATGGATCCGGAGTTATAAGCGTTTAAAAGTTACTATTTACCTCTGGACTTTCTGGACTTGGCCTTGGACTTGGTCGTATTTATTTTGATACTATCTGAAAGTTCGAGCTCTGGCCTTTCCAATGGAACCACTTTAATTTTAATAGGTCCTATGGATCCGGAGTTATAAGCGTTTAAACATTTTTGTTTACCGACATTTGCTTGCTATGTGATTCTGTTGGCCTGGTATTTGACAAAAAAAAGTCGAGAAAAATTTTGAATAGAAAAACTGTTTCTGTGTGTGTGTGAGTAATGAAGACCTCGTTTATACTTTCAAAGTTAATCTTTTACGACTTGGACTTGGACTTGGTCGTGTTTATTTTGGCACTATCTGAAAGTACGAGCTCCGGCCTTTCCAATGGGACCACTTTCATTTTAATAGGTCTGATGGATCCGGAGTTATAAGCGTTTAAAAGTTACTATTTACCTCTGGAATTTCTGGACTTGGCCTTGGACTTGGTCGTATTTATTTTGATACTATCTGAAAGTTCAAGCTCTGGCCTTTCCAATGGAACCACTTTCATTTTAATAGGTCCTATGGACCCGGAGTTATAAGCGTTTAAACATTTTTGTTTACCGACTGTTTCTGTGTGTGTGTGAGTAATGAAGACCTCGTTTATACTTTCAGAATTAATCTTTTTCGACTTGGAATTGGACTTGGTGGTGTTTATTTTGGCACTATCTGAAAGTACGAGCTCCGGCCTTTCCAATGGGACCACTTTCATTTTAATAAGTCTGATGGATCCGGAGTTATAAGCGTTTAAAAGTTACTATTTACCTCTGGACTTTCTGGACTTGGCCTTGGACTTGGTCGTATTTATTTTGATACTATCTGAAAGTTCGAGCTCCGGCCTTTCCAATGGAACCACTTTCATTTTAATAGGTCCTATGGATCCGGAGTTATAAGCGTTTAAACATTTTTGTTTACCGACTGTTTCTGTGTGTGTGTGAGTAATGAAGACCTCGTTTATACTTTCAGAATTAATCTTTTTCGACTTGGAATTGGACTTGGTGGTGTTTATTTTGGCACTATCTGAAAGTACGAGCTCCGGCCTTTCCAATGGGACCACTTTCATTTTAATAAGTCTGATGGATCCGGAGTTATAAGCGTTTAAAAGTTACTATTTACCTCTGGACTTTCTGGACTTGGCCTTGGACTTGGTCGTATTTATTTTGATACTATCTGAAAGTTCGAGCTCTGGCCTTTCCAATGGAACCACTTTAATTTTAATAGGTCCTATGGATCCGGAGTTATAAGCGTTTAAACATTTTTGTTTACCGACATTTGCTTGCTATGTGATTCTGTTGGCCTGGTATTTGACAAAAAAAAGTCGAGAAAAATTTTGAATAGAAAAACTGTTTCTGTGTGTGTGTGAGTAATGAAGACCTCGTTTATACTTTCAAAGTTAATCTTTTACGACTTGGACTTGGACTTGGTCGTGTTTATTTTGGCACTATCTGAAAGTACGAGCTCCGGCCTTTCCAATGGGACCACTTTCATTTTAATAGGTCTGATGGATCCGGAGTTATAAGCGTTTAAAAGTTACTATTTACCTCTGGAATTTCTGGACTTGGCCTTGGACTTGGTCGTATTTATTTTGATACTATCTGAAAGTTCAAGCTCTGGCCTTTCCAATGGAACCACTTTCATTTTAATAGGTCCTATGGACCCGGAGTTATAAGCGTTTAAACATTTTTGTTTACCGACTGTTTCTGTGTGTGTGTGAGTAATGAAGACCTCGTTTATACTTTCAAAGTTAATCTTTTACGACTTGGACTTGGACTTGGTCGTGTTTATTTTGGCACTATCTGAAAGTTCGAGCTCTGGCCTTTCCAATGGAACCACTTTAATTTTAATAGGTCCTATGGATCCGGAGTTATAAGCGTTTAAACATTTTTGTTTACCGACATTTGCTTGCTATGTGATTCTGTTGGCCTGGTATTTGACAAAAAAAAGTCGAGAAAAATTTTGAATAGAAAAATTGTTTCTGTGTGTGTGTGATGTAATGAAGACCTCGTTTATACTTTCAGAATTAATCTTTTTCGACTTGGAATTGGACTTGGTGGTGTTCATTTTGGCACTATCTGAAAGTACCAGCTCCGGCCTTTCCAATGGGACCATTTTCATTTTAATAGGTCTGATGGATCCGGAGTTATAAGCGTTTAAAAATTACTATTTACCTCTGGACTTGCTGGACTTGGCCTTGGACTTGGTCGTATTTATTTTGATACTATCTGAAAGTTCGAGCTCTGGCCTTTCCAATGGAACCACTTTCATTTTAATAGGTCCTATGGATCCGGAGTTATAAGCGTTTAAACATTTTTGTTTACCGACATTTGCTTGCTATGTGATTCTGTTGGCCTGGTATTTGACAAAAAAAAGTCGAGAAAAATTTTGAATAGAAAAACTGTTTCTGTGTGTGTGTGATGTAATGAAGACCTCGTTTATACTTTCAGAATTAATCTTTTTCGACTTGGAATTGGACTTGGTGGTGTTTATTTTGGCACTATCTGAAAGTACGAGCTCCGGCCTTTCCAATGGGACCACTTTCATTTTAATAGGTCTGATGGATCCGGAGTTATAAGCGTTTAAAAGTTACTATTTACCTCTGGACTTTCTGGACTTGGCCTTGGACTTGGTCGTATTTATTTTGATACTATCTGAAAGTTCGAGCTCTGGCCTTTCCAATGGAACCACTTTAATTTTAATAGGTCCTATGGATCCGGAGTTATAAGCGTTTAAACATTTTTGTTTACCGACTGTTTCTGTGTGTGTGTGAGTAATGAAGACCTCGTTTATACTTTCAGAATTAATCTTTTTCGACTTGGAATTGGACTTGGTGGTGTTTATTTTGGCACTATCTGAAAGTACGAGCTCCGGCCTTTCCAATGGGACCACTTTCATTTTAATAAGTCTGATGGATCCGGAGTTATAAGCGTTTAAAAGTTACTATTTACCTCTGGACTTTCTGGACTTGGCCTTGGACTTGGTCGTATTTATTTTGATACTATCTGAAAGTTCGAGCTCCGGCCTTTCCAATGGAACCACTTTCATTTTAATAGGTCCTATGGATCCGGAGTTATAAGCGTTTAAACATTTTTGTTTACCGACATTTGCTTGCTATGTGATTCTGTTGGCCTGGTATTTGACAAAAAAAAGTCGAGAAAAATTTTGAATAGAAAAACTGTTTCTGTGTGTGTGTGAGTAATGAAGACCTCGTTTATACTTTCAAAGTTAATCTTTTACGACTTGGACTTGGACTTGGTCGTGTTTATTTTGGCACTATCTGAAAGTACGAGCTCCGGCCTTTCCAATGGGACCACTTTCATTTTAATAGGTCTGATGGATCCGGAGTTATAAGCGTTTAAAAGTTACTATTTACCTCTGGAATTTCTGGACTTGGCCTTGGACTTGGTCGTATTTATTTTGATACTATCTGAAAGTTCAAGCTCTGGCCTTTCCAATGGAACCACTTTCATTTTAATAGGTCCTATGGACCCGGAGTTATAAGCGTTTAAACATTTTTGTTTACCGACTGTTTCTGTGTGTGTGTGAGTAATGAAGACCTCGTTTATACTTTCAGAATTAATCTTTTTCGACTTGGAATTGGACTTGGTGGTGTTTATTTTGGCACTATCTGAAAGTACGAGCTCCGGCCTTTCCAATGGGACCACTTTCATTTTAATAGGTCTGATGGATCCGGAGTTATAAGCGTTTAAAAATTACTATTTACCTCTGGACTTGCTGGACTTGGCCTTGGACTTGGTCGTATTTATTTTGATACTATCTGAAAGTTCGAGCTCCGGCCTTTCCAATGGAACCACTTTCATTTTAATAGGTCCTATGGATCCGGAGTTATAAGCGTTTAAACATTTTTGTTTACCGACATTTGCTTGCTATGTGATTCTGTTGGCCTGGTATTTGACAAAAAAAGTCGAGAAAAATTTTGAATAGAAAAACTGTTTCTGTGTGTGTGTGATGTAATGAAGACCTCGTTTATACTTTCAGAATTAATCTTTTTCGACTTGGAATTGGACTTGGTGGTGTTCATTTTGGCACTATCTGAAAGTACCAGCTCCGGCCTTTCCAATGGGACCATTTTCATTTTAATAGGTCTGATGGATCCGGAGTTATAAGCGTTTAAAAATTACTATTTACCTCTGGACTTGCTGGACTTGGCCTTGGACTTGGTCGTATTTATTTTGATACTATCTGAAAGTTCGAGCTCTGGCCTTTCCAATGGAACCACTTTCATTTTAATAGGTCCTATGGACCAGGAGTTATAAGCGTTTAAACATTTTTGTTTACCGACTGTTTCTGTGTGTGTGCGAGTGACGAAGACCTCTTTTATACTTTCAAAATTAATCTTTTTCGACTTGGAATTGGACTTGGTGGTGTTCATTTTGGCACTATCTGAAAGTACGAGCTCCGGCCTTTCCAATGGGACCATTTTCATTTTAATAGGTCTGATGGATCCGGAGTTATAAGCGTTTAAAAATTACTATTTACCTCTGGACTTCCTGGACTTGGCCTTGGACTTGGTCGTATTTATTTTGATACTATCTGAAAGTTCGAGCTCCGGCCTTTCCAATGGAACCACTTTCATTTTAATAGGTCCTATGGATCCGGAGTTATAAGCGTTTAAACATTTTTGTTTACCGACATTTGCTTGCTATGTGATTCTGTTGGCCTGGTATTTGACAAAAAAAATCGAGAAAAATTTTGAATAGAAAAACTGTTTCTGTGTGTGTGTGAGTAATGAAGACCTCGTTTATACTTTCAAAGTTAATCTTTTACGACTTGGACTTGGACTTGGTCGTGTTTATTTTGGCACTATCTGAAAGTACGAGCTCCGGCCTTTCCAATGGGACCACTTTCATTTTAATAGGTCTGATGGATCCGGAGTTATAAGCGTTTAAAAGTTACTATTTACCTCTGGACTTTCTGGACTTGGCCTTGGACTTGGTCGTATTTATTTTGATACTATCTGAAAGTTCGAGCTCTGGCCTTTCCAATGGAACCACTTTCATTTTAATAGGTAATATGGACCCGGAGTTATAAGCGTTTAAACATTTTTGTTTACCGACTGTTTCTGTGTGTGTGTGAGTAATGAAGACCTCTTTTATACTTTCAAAATTAATCTTTTTCGACTTGGAATTGGACTTGGTCGTGTTTATTTTGGCACTATCTGAAAGTACGAGCTCCGGCCTTTCCAATGGGACCATTTTTATTTTAATAGGTCTGATGGATCCGGAGTTATAAGCGTTTAAAAATTACTATTTACCTCTGGACTTCCTGGACTTGGCCTTGGACTTGGTCGTATTTATTTTGATACTATCTGAAAGTTCGAGCTCCGGCCTTTCCAATGGAACCACTTTCATTTTAATAGGTCCTATGGATCCGGAGTTATAAGCGTTTAAACATTTTTGTTTACCGACATTTGCTTGCTATGTGATTCTGTTGGCCTGGTATTTGACAAAAAAAATCGAGAAAAATTTTGAATAGAAAAACTGTTTCTGTGTGTGTGTGAGTAATGAAGACCTCGTTTATACTTACAAAGTTAATCTTTTACGACTTGGACTTGGACTTGGTCGTGTTTATTTTGGCACTATCTGAAAGTACGAGCTCCGGCCTTTCCAATGGGACCACTTTCATTTTAATAGGTCTGATGGATCCGGAGTTATAAGCGTTTAAAAGTTACTATTTACCTCTGGACTTTCTGGACTTGGCCTTGGACTTGGTCGTATTTATTTTGATACTATCTGAAAGTTCGAGCTCTGGCCTTTACAATGGAACCACTTTCATTTTAATAGGTAATATGGACCCGGAGTTATAAGCGTTTAAACATTTTTGTTTACCGACTGTTTCTGTGTGTGTGTGAGTAATGAAGACCTCGTTTATACTTTCAGAATTAATCTTTTTCGACTTGGAATTGGACTTGGTGGTGTTTATTTTGGCACTATCTGAAAGTACGAGCTCCGGCCTTTCCAATGGGACCACTTTCATTTTAATAAGTCTGATGGATCCGGAGTTATAAGCGTTTAAAAGTTACTATTTACCTCTGGACTTTCTGGACTTGGCCTTGGACTTGGTCGTATTTATTTTGATACTATCTGAAAGTTCGAGCTCCGGCCTTTCCAATGGAACCACTTTCATTTTAATAGGTCCTATGGATCCGGAGTTATAAGCGTTTAAACATTTTTGTTTACCGACATTTGCTTGCTATGTGATTCTGTTGGCCTGGTATTTGACAAAAAAAAGTCGAGAAAAATTTTGAATAGAAAAACTGTTTCTGTGTGTGTGTGATGTAATGAAGACCTCGTTTATACTTTCAGAATTAATCTTTTTCGACTTGGAATTGGACTTGGTGGTGTTCATTTTGGCACTATCTGAAAGTACGAGCTCCGGCCTTTCCAATGGGACCATTTTCATTTTAATAGGTCTGATGGATCCGGAGTTATAAGCGTTTAAAAATTACTATTTACCTCTGGACTTCCTGGGCTTGGCCTTGGACTTGGTCGTACTTATTTTGATTCTGAAAGTTCAAGCTCTGGCCTTTCCAATGGAACCACTTTCATTTTAATAGGTCCTATGGACCCGGAGTTATAAGCGTTTAAACATTTTTGTTTACCGACTGTTTCTGTGTGTGTGTGAGTAATGAAGACCTCGTTTATACTTTCAGAATTAATCTTTTTCGACTTGGAATTGGACTTGGTGGTGTTCATTTTGGCACTATCTGAAAGTACGAGCTCCGGCCTTTCCAATGGGACCATTTTCATTTTAATAGGTCTGATGGATCCGGAGTTATAAGCGTTTAAAAGTTACTATTTACCTCTGGAATTTCTGGACTTGGCCTTGGACTTGGTCGTATTTATTTTGATACTATCTGAAAGTTCAAGCTCTGGCCTTTCCAATGGAACCACTTTCATTTTAATAGGTCCTATGGACCCGGAGTTATAAGCGTTTAAACATTTTTGTTTACCGACTGTTTCTGTGTGTGTGTGAGTAATGAAGACCTCGTTTATACTTTCAGAATTAATCTTTTTCGACTTGGAATTGGACTTGGTGGTGTTTATTTTGGCACTATCTGAAAGTACGAGCTCCGGCCTTTCCAATGGGACCACTTTCATTTTAATAAGTCTGATGGATCCGGAGTTATAAGCGTTTAAAAGTTACTATTTACCTCTGGACTTTCTGGACTTGGCCTTGGACTTGGTCGTATTTATTTTGATACTATCTGAAAGTTCGAGCTCCGGCCTTTCCAATGGAACCACTTTCATTTTAATAGGTCCTATGGATCCGGAGTTATAAGCGTTTAAACATTTTTGTTTACCGACATTTGCTTGCTATGTGATTCTGTTGGCCTGGTATTTGACAAAAAAAAGTCGAGAAAAATTTTGAATAGAAAAACTGTTTCTGTGTGTGTGTGATGTAATGAAGACCTCGTTTATACTTTCAGAATTAATCTTTTTCGACTTGGAATTGGACTTGGTGGTGTTTATTTTGGCACTATCTGAAAGTACGAGCTCCGGCCTTTCCAATGGGACCACTTTCATTTTAATAGGTCTGATGGATCCGGAGTTATAAGCGTTTAAAAGTTACTATTTACCTCTGGACTTTCTGGACTTGGCCTTGGACTTGGTCGTATTTATTTTGATACTATCTGAAAGTTCGAGCTCTGGCCTTTCCAATGGAACCACTTTAATTTTAATAGGTCCTATGGATCCGGAGTTATAAGCGTTTAAACATTTTTGTTTACCGACTGTTTCTGTGTGTGTGTGAGTAATGAAGACCTCGTTTATACTTTCAGAATTAATCTTTTTCGACTTGGAATTGGACTTGGTGGTGTTTATTTTGGCACTATCTGAAAGTACGAGCTCCGGCCTTTCCAATGGGACCACTTTCATTTTAATAAGTCTGATGGATCCGGAGTTATAAGCGTTTAAAAGTTACTATTTACCTCTGGACTTTCTGGACTTGGCCTTGGACTTGGTCGTATTTATTTTGATACTATCTGAAAGTTCGAGCTCCGGCCTTTCCAATGGAACCACTTTCATTTTAATAGGTCCTATGGATCCGGAGTTATAAGCGTTTAAACATTTTTGTTTACCGACATTTGCTTGCTATGTGATTCTGTTGGCCTGGTATTTGACAAAAAAAAGTCGAGAAAAATTTTGAATAGAAAAACTGTTTCTGTGTGTGTGTGAGTAATGAAGACCTCGTTTATACTTTCAAAGTTAATCTTTTACGACTTGGACTTGGACTTGGTCGTGTTTATTTTGGCACTATCTGAAAGTACGAGCTCCGGCCTTTCCAATGGGACCACTTTCATTTTAATAGGTCTGATGGATCCGGAGTTATAAGCGTTTAAAAGTTACTATTTACCTCTGGAATTTCTGGACTTGGCCTTGGACTTGGTCGTATTTATTTTGATACTATCTGAAAGTTCAAGCTCTGGCCTTTCCAATGGAACCACTTTCATTTTAATAGGTCCTATGGACCCGGAGTTATAAGCGTTTAAACATTTTTGTTTACCGACTGTTTCTGTGTGTGTGTGAGTAATGAAGACCTCGTTTATACTTTCAGAATTAATCTTTTTCGACTTGGAATTGGACTTGGTGGTGTTTATTTTGGCACTATCTGAAAGTACGAGCTCCGGCCTTTCCAATGGGACCACTTTCATTTTAATAGGTCTGATGGATCCGGAGTTATAAACGTTTAAAAATTACTATTTACCTCTGGACTTGCTGGACTTGGCCTTGGACTTGGTCGTATTTATTTTGATACTATCTGAAAGTTCGAGCTCCGGCCTTTCCAATGGAACCACTTTCATTTTAATAGGTCCTATGGATCCGGAGTTATAAGCGTTTAAACATTTTTGTTTACCGACATTTGCTTGCTATGTGATTCTGTTGGCCTGGTATTTGACAAAAAAAAGTCGAGAAAAATTTTGAATAGAAAAACTGTTTCTGTGTGTGTGTGATGTAATGAAGACCTCGTTTATACTTTCAGAATTAATCTTTTTCGACTTGGAATTGGACTTGGTGGTGTTCATTTTGGCACTATCTGAAAGTACCAGCTCCGGCCTTTCCAATGGGACCATTTTCATTTTAATAGGTCTGATGGATCCGGAGTTATAAGCGTTTAAAAATTACTATTTACCTCTGGACTTGCTGGACTTGGCCTTGGACTTGGTCGTATTTATTTTGATACTATCTGAAAGTTCGAGCTCTGGCCTTTCCAATGGAACCACTTTCATTTTAATAGGTCCTATGGACCAGGAGTTATAAGCGTTTAAACATTTTTGTTTACCGACTGTTTCTGTGTGTGTGCGAGTGACGAAGACCTCTTTTATACTTTCAGAATTAATCTTTTTCGACTTGGAATTGGACTTGGTGGTGTTCATTTTGGCACTATCTGAAAGTACGAGCTCCGGCCTTTCCAATGGGACCATTTTCATTTTAATAGGTCTGATGGATCCGGAGTTATAAGCGTTTAAAAATTACTATTTACCTCTGGACTTCCTGGGCTTGGCCTTGGACTTGGTCGTACTTATTTTGATACTATCTGAAAGTTCGAGCTCCGGCCTTTCCAATGGAACCACTTTCATTTTAATAGGTCCTATGGATCCGGAGTTATAAGCGTTTAAACATTTTTGTTTACCGACATTTGCTTGCTATGTGATTCTGTTGGCCTGGTATTTGACAAAAAAAAGTCGAGAAAAATTTTGAATAGAAAAACTGTTTCTGTGTGTGTGTGAGTAATGAAGACCTCGTTTATACTTTCAAAGTTAATCTTTTACGACTTGGACTTGGACTTGGTCGTGTTTATTTTGGCACTATCTGAAAGTACGAGCTCCGGCCTTTCCAATGGGACCACTTTCATTTTAATAGGTCTGATGGATCCGGAGTTATAAGCGTTTAAAAGTTACTATTTACCTCTGGACTTTCTGGACTTGGCCTTGGACTTGGTCGTATTTATTTTGATACTATCTGAAAGTTCGAGCTCTGGCCTTTCCAATGGAACCACTTTCATTTTAATAGGTAATATGGACCCGGAGTTATAAGCGTTTAAACATTTTTGTTTACCGACTGTTTCTGTGTGTGTGTGAGTAATGAAGACCTCTTTTATACTTTCAAAATTAATCTTTTTCGACTTGGAATTGGACTTGGTCGTGTTTATTTTGGCACTATCTGAAAGTACGAGCTCCGGCCTTTCCAATGGGACCATTTTCATTTTAATAGGTCTGATGGATCCGGAGTTATAAGCGTTTAAAAATTACTATTTACCTCTGGACTTCCTGGACTTGGCCTTGGACTTGGTCGTATTTATTTTGATACTATCTGAAAGTTCGAGCTCCGGCCTTTCCAATGGAACCACTTTCATTTTAATAGGTCCTATGGATCCGGAGTTATAAGCGTTTAAACATTTTTGTTTACCGACATTTGCTTGCTATGTGATTCTGTTGGCCTGGTATTTGACAAAAAAAATCGAGAAAAATTTTGAATAGAAAAACTGTTTCTGTGTGTGTGTGATGTAATGAAGACCTCGTTTATACTTTCAGAATTAATCTTTTTCGACTTGGAATTGGACTTGGTGGTGTTCATTTTGGCACTATCTGAAAGTACCAGCTCCGGCCTTTCCAATGGGACCATTTTCATTTTAATAGGTCTGATGGATCCGGAGTTATAAGCGTTTAAAAATTACTATTTACCTCTGGACTTGCTGGACTTGGCCTTGGACTTGGTCGTATTTATTTTGATACTATCTGAAAGTTCGAGCTCTGGCCTTTCCAATGGAACCACTTTCATTTTAATAGGTCCTATGGACCAGGAGTTATAAGCGTTTAAACATTTTTGTTTACCGACTGTTTCTGTGTGTGTGCGAGTGACGAAGACCTCTTTTATACTTTCAGAATTAATCTTTTTCGACTTGGAATTGGACTTGGTGGTGTTCATTTTGGCACTATCTGAAAGTACGAGCTCCGGCCTTTCCAATGGGACCATTTTCATTTTAATAGGTCTGATGGATCCGGAGTTATAAGCGTTTAAAAATTACTATTTACCTCTGGACTTCCTGGGCTTGGCCTTGGACTTGGTCGTACTTATTTTGATACTATCTGAAAGTTCGAGCTCCGGCCTTTCCAATGGAACCACTTTCATTTTAATAGGTCCTATGGATCCGGAGTTATAAGCGTTTAAACATTTTTGTTTACCGACATTTGCTTGCTATGTGATTCTGTTGGCCTGGTATTTGACAAAAAAAAGTCGAGAAAAATTTTGAATAGAAAAACTGTTTCTGTGTGTGTGTGAGTAATGAAGACCTCGTTTATACTTTCAAAGTTAATCTTTTACGACTTGGACTTGGACTTGGTCGTGTTTATTTTGCACTATCTGAAAGTACGAGCTCCGGCCTTTCCAATGGGACCACTTTCATTTTAATAGGTCTGATGGATCCGGAGTTATAAGCGTTTAAAAGTTACTATTTACCTCTGGACTTTCTGGACTTGGCCTTGGACTTGGTCGTATTTATTTTGATACTATCTGAAAGTTCGAGCTCTGGCCTTTCCAATGGAACCACTTTCATTTTAATAGGTCCTATGGACCCGGAGTTATAAGCGTTTAAACATTTTTGTTTACCGACTGTTTCTGTGTGTGTGTGAGTAATGAAGACCTCTTTTATACTTTCAAAATTAATCTTTTTCGACTTGGAATTGGACTTGGTGGTGTTCATTTTGGCACTATCTGAAAGTACGAGCTCCGGCCTTTCCAATGGGACCATTTTCATTTTAATAGGTCTGATGGATCCGGAGTTATAAGCGTTTAAAAATTACTATTTACCTCTGGACTTCCTGGGCTTGGCCTTGGACTTGGTCGTACTTATTTTGATACTATCTGAAAGTTCGAGCTCCGGCCTATCCAATGGAACCACTTTCATTTTAATAGGTCCTATGGATCCGGAGTTATAAGCGTTTAAACATTTTTGTTTACCGACATTTGCTTGCTATGTGATTCTGTTGGCCTGGTATTTGACAAAAAAAGTCGAGAAAAATTTTGAATAGAAAAACTGTTTCTGTGTGTGTGTGAGTAATGAAGACCTCGTTTATACTTTCAAAGTTAATCTTTTACGACTTGGACTTGGACTTGGTCGTGTTTATTTTGGCACTATCTGAAAGTACGAGCTCCGGCCTTTCCAATGGGACCACTTTCATTTTAATAGGTCTGATGGATCCGGAGTTATAAGCGTTTAAAAGTTACTATTTACCTCTGGACTTTCTGGACTTGGCCTTGGACTTGGTCGTATTTATTTTGATACTATCTGAAAGTTCGAGCTCTGGCCTTTCCAATGGAACCACTTTCATTTTAATAGGTCCTATGGACCCGGAGTTATAAGCGTTTAAACATTTTTGTTTACCGACTGTTTCTGTGTGTGTGTGAGTAATGAAGACCTCTTTTATACTTTCAAAATTAATCTTTTTCGACTTGGAATTGGACTTGGTGGTGTTCATTTTGGCACTATCTGAAAGTACGAGCTCCGGCCTTTCCAATGGGACCATTTTCATTTTAATAGGTCTGATGGATCCGGAGTTATAAGCGTTTAAAAATTACTATTTACCTCTGGACTTTTTGGACTTGGCCTTGGACTTGGTCGTATTTATTTTGATACTATCTGAAAGTTCGAGCTCTGGCCTTTCCAATGGAACCACTTTCATTTTAATAGGTCCTATGGATCCGGAGTTATAAGCGTTTAAACATTTTTGTTTACCGACATTTGCTTGCTATGTGATTCTGTTGGCCTGGTATTTGACAAAAAAAAGTCGAGAAAAATTTTGAATAGAAAAACTGTTTCTGTGTGTGTGTGAGTAATGAAGACCTCGTTTATACTTTCAAAGTTAATCTTTTACGACTTGGACTTGGACTTGGTCGTGTTTATTTTGGCACTATCTGAAAGTACGAGCTCCGGCCTTTCCAATGGGACCACTTTCATTTTAATAGGTCTGATGGATCCGGAGTTATAAGCGTTTAAAAGTTACTATTTACCTCTGGACTTTCTGGACTTGGCCTTGGACTTGGTCGTATTTATTTTGATACTATCTGAAAGTTCGAGCTCCGGCCTTTCCAATGGAACCACTTTCATTTTAATAGGTCCTATGGATCCGGAGTTATAAGCGTTTAAACATTTTTGTTTACCGACATTTGCTTGCTATGTGATTCTGTTGGCCTGGTATTTGACAAAAAAAATCGAGAAAAATTTTGAATAGAAAAACTGTTTCTGTGTGTGTGTGAGTAATGAAGACCTCGTTTATACTTTCAAAGTTAATCTTTTACGACTTGGACTTGGACTTGGTCGTGTTTATTTTGGCACTATCTGAAAGTACGAGCTCCGGCCTTTCCAATGGGACCACTTTCATTTTAATAGGTCTGATGGATCCGGAGTTATAAGCGTTTAAAAGTTACTATTTACCTCTGGACTTTCTGGACTTGGCCTTGGACTTGGTCGTATTTATTTTGATACTATCTGAAAGTTCGAGCTCTGGCCTTTCCAATGGAACCACTTTCATTTTAATAGGTCCTATGGACCCGGAGTTATAAGCGTTTAAACATTTTTGTTTACCGACTGTTTCTGTGTGTGTGTGAGTAATGAAGACCTCTTTTATACTTTCAAAATTAATCTTTTTCGACTTGGAATTGGACTTGGTGGTGTTCATTTTGGCACTATCTGAAAGTACGAGCTCCGGCCTTTCCAATGGGACCACTTTCATTTTAATAGGTCTGATGGATCCGGAGTTATAAGCGTTTAAAAGTTACTATTTACCTCTGGACTTTTTGGACTTGGCCTTGGACTTGGTCGTATTTATTTTGATACTATCTGAAAGTTCGAGCTCTGGCCTTTCCAATGGAACCACTTTCATTTTAATAGGTCCTATGGATCCGGAGTTATAAGCGTTTAAACATTTTTGTTTACCGACATTTGCTTGCTATGTGATTCTGTTGGCCTGGTATTTGACAAAAAAAAGTCGAGAAAAATTTTGAATAGAAAAACTGTTTCTGTGTGTGTGTGAGTAATGAAGACCTCGTTTATACTTTCAAAGTTAATCTTTTACGACTTGGACTTGGACTTGGTCGTGTTTATTTTGGCACTATCTGAAAGTACGAGCTCCGGCCTTTCCAATGGGACCACTTTCATTTTAATAGGTCTGATGGATCCGGAGTTATAAGCGTTTAAAAGTTACTATTTACCTCTGGACTTTCTGGACTTGGCCTTGGACTTGGTCGTATTTATTTTGATACTATCTGAAAGTTCGAGCTCTGGCCTTTCCAATGGAACCACTTTCATTTTAATAGGTCCTATGGACCCGGAGTTATAAGCGTTTAAACATTTTTGTTTACCGACTGTTTCTGTGTGTGTGTGAGTAATGAAGACCTCTTTTATACTTTCAAAATTAATCTTTTTCGACTTGGAATTGGACTTGGTCGTACTTATTTTGGCACTATCTGAAAGTACGAGCTCCGGCCTTTCCAATGGGACCACTTTCATTTTAATAGGTCTGATGGATCCGGAGTTATAAGCGTTTAAAAGTTACTATTTACCTCTGGACTTCCTGGGCTTGGCCTTGGACTTGGTCGTACTTATTTTGATACTATCTGAAAGTTCGAGCTCCGGCCTTTCCAATGGAACCACTTTCATTTTAATAGGTCCTATGGATCCGGAGTTATAAGCGTTTAAACATTTTTGTTTACCGACATTTGCTTGCTATGTGATTCTGTTGGCCTGGTATTTGACAAAAAAAATCGAGAAAAATTTTGAATAGAAAAACTGTTTCTGTGTGTGTGTGAGTAATGAAGACCTCGTTTATACTTTCAAAATTAATCTTTTTCGACTTGGAATTGGACTTGGTGGTGTTCATTTTGGCACTATCTGAAAGTACGAGCTCCGGCCTTTCCAATGGGACCATTTTCATTTTAATAGGTCTGATGGATCCGGAGTTATAAGCGTTTAAAAATTACTATTTACCTCTGGACTTCCTGGGCTTGGCCTTGGACTTGGTCGTACTTATTTTGATACTATCTGAAAGTTCGAGCTCCGGCCTTTCCAATGGAACCACTTTCATTTTAATAGGTCCTATGGATCCGGAGTTATAAGCGTTTAAACATTTTTGTTTACCGACATTTGCTTGCTATGTGATTCTGTTGGCCTGGTATTTGACAAAAAAAATCGAGAAAAATTTTGAATAGAAAAACTGTTTCTGTGTGTGTGTGAGTAATGAAGACCTCGTTTATACTTTCAAAGTTAATCTTTTACGACTTGGACTTGGACTTGGTCGTGTTTATTTTGGCACTATCTGAAAGTACGAGCTCCGGCCTTTCCAATGGGACCATTTTCATTTTAGTAGGTCTGATGGATCCGGAGTTATAAGCGTTTAAAAGTTACTATTTACCTCTGGACTTTCTGGACTTGGCCTTGGACTTGGTCGTATTTATTTTGATACTATCTGAAAGTTCGAGCTCTGGCCTTTCCAATGGAACCACTTTCATTTTAATAGGTAATATGGACCCGGAGTTATAAGCGTTTAAACATTTTTGTTTACCGACTGTTTCTGTGTGTGTGTGAGTAATGAAGACCTCTTTTATACTTTCAAAATTAATCTTTTTCGACTTGGAATTGGACTTGGTCGTGTTTATTTTGGCACTATCTGAAAGTACGAGCTCCGGCCTTTCCAATGGGACCATTTTCATTTTAATAGGTCTGATGGATCCGGAGTTATAAGCGTTTAAAAATTACTATTTACCTCTGGACTTCCTGGACTTGGCCTTGGACTTGGTCGTATTTATTTTGATACTATCTGAAAGTTCGAGCTCCGGCCTTTCCAATGGAACCACTTTCATTTTAATAGGTCCTATGGATCCGGAGTTATAAGCGTTTAAACATTTTTGTTTACCGACATTTGCTTGCTATGTGATTCTGTTGGCCTGGTATTTGACAAAAAAAATCGAGAAAAATTTTGAATAGAAAAACTGTTTCTGTGTGTGTGTGAG
Source organism: Sarcophaga subvicina (assembly GCA_936449025.2). NCBI lineage: Eukaryota > Metazoa > Arthropoda > Insecta > Diptera > Sarcophagidae > Sarcophaga > Sarcophaga subvicina. Next base: position 1,094,699 of record OW388080.2, on the reverse strand, counting down.
TAATGAAGACCTCGTTTATACTTTCAAAGTTAATCTTTTACGACTTGGACTTGGACTTGGTCGTGTTTATTTTGGCACTATCTGAAAGTACGAGCTCCGGCCTTTCCAATGGGACCACTTTCATTTTAATAGGTCTGATGGATCCGGAGTTATAAGCGTTTAAAAGTTACTATTTACCTCTGGACTTTCTGGACTTGGCCTTGGACTTGGTCGTATTTATTTTGATACTATCTGAAAGTTCGAGCTCTGGCCTTTCCAATGGAACCACTTTCATTTTAATAGGTCCTATGGACCCGGAGTTATAAGCGTTTAAACATTTTTGTTTACCGACTGTTTCTGTGTGTGTGTGAGTAATGAAGACCTCTTTTATACTTTCAAAATTAATCTTTTTCGACTTGGAATTGGACTTGGTCGTACTTATTTTGGCACTATCTGAAAGTACGAGCTCCGGCCTTTCCAATGGGACCACTTTCATTTTAATAGGTCTGATGGATCCGGAGTTATAAGCGTTTAAAAGTTACTATTTACCTCTGGACTTCCTGGGCTTGGCCTTGGACTTGGTCGTACTTATTTTGATACTATCTGAAAGTTCGAGCTCCGGCCTTTCCAATGGAACCACTTTCATTTTAATAGGTCCTATGGATCCGGAGTTATAAGCGTTTAAACATTTTTGTTTACCGACATTTGCTTGCTATGTGATTCTGTTGGCCTGGTATTTGACAAAAAAAATCGAGAAAAATTTTGAATAGAAAAACTGTTTCTGTGTGTGTGTGAGTAATGAAGACCTCGTTTATACTTTCAAAGTTAATCTTTTACGACTTGGACTTGGACTTGGTCGTGTTTATTTTGGCACTATCTGAAAGTACGAGCTCCGGCCTTTCCAATGGGACCACTTTCATTTTAATAGGTCTGATGGATCCGGAGTTATAAGCGTTTAAAACTTACTATTTACCTCTGGACTTTCTGGACTTGGCCTTGGACTTGGTCGTATTTATTTTGATACTATCTGAAAGTTCGAGCTCTGGCCTTTCCAATGGAACCACTTTCATTTTAATAGGTCCTATGGACCCGGAGTTATAAGCGTTTAAACATTTTTGTTTACCGACTGTTTCTGTGTGTGTGTGAGTAATGAAGACCTCTTTTATACTTTCAAAATTAATCTTTCTCGACTTGGAATTGGACTTGGTGGTGTTCATTTTGGCACTATCTGAAAGTACGAGCTCCGGCCTTTCCAATGGGACCATTTTCATTTTAATAGGTCTGATGGATCCGGAGTTATAAGCGTTTAAAAATTACTATTTACCTCTGGACTTCCTGGGCTTGGCCTTGGACTTGGTCGTACTTATTTTGATACTATCTGAAAGTTCGAGCTCCGGCCTTTCCAATGGAACCACTTTCATTTTAATAGGTCCTATGGATCCGGAGTTATAAGCGTTTAAACATTTTTGTTTACCGACTGTTTCTGTGTGTGTGTGAGTAACGAAGACCTCTTTTATACTTTCAAAATTAATCTTTTTCGACTTGGAATTGGACTTGGTGGTGTTCATTTTGGCACTATCTGAAAGTACGAGCTCCGGCCTTTCCAATGGGACCATTTTCATTTTAATAGGTCTGATGGATCCGGAGTTATAAGCGTTTAAAAATTACTATTTACCTCTGGACTTCCTGGACTTGGCCTTGGACTTGGTCGTATTTATTTTGATACTATCTGAAAGTTCGAGCTCCGGCCTTTCCAATGGAACCACTTTCATTTTAATAGGTCCTATGGATCCGGAGTTATAAGCGTTTAAACATTTTTGTTTACCGACATTTGCTTGCTATGTGATTCTGTTGGCCTGGTATTTGACAAAAAAAAATCGAGAAAAATTTTGAATAGAAAAACTGTTTCTGTGTGTGTGTGAGTAATGAAGACCTCGTTTATACTTTCAAAGTTAATCTTTTACGACTTGGACTTGGACTTGGTCGTGTTTATTTTGGCACTATCTGAAAGTACGAGCTCCGGCCTTTCCAATGGGACCACTTTCATTTTAATAGGTCTGATGGATCCGGAGTTATAAGCGTTTAAAACTTACTATTTACCTCTGGACTTTCTGGACTTGGCCTTGGACTTGGTCGTATTTATTTTGATACTATCTGAAAGTTCGAGCTCTGGCCTTTCCAATGGAACCACTTTCATTTTAATAGGTCCTATGGACCCGGAGTTATAAGCGTTTAAACATTTTTGTTTACCGACTGTTTCTGTGTGTGTGTGAGTAATGAAGACCTCTTTTATACTTTCAAAATTAATCTTTCTCGACTTGGAATTGGACTTGGTGGTGTTCATTTTGGCACTATCTGAAAGTACGAGCTCCGGCCTTTCCAATGGGACCATTTTCATTTTAATAGGTCTGATGGATCCGGAGTTATAAGCGTTTAAAAATTACTATTTACCTCTGGACTTCCTGGGCTTGGCCTTGGACTTGGTCGTACTTATTTTGATACTATCTGAAAGTTCGAGCTCCGGCCTTTCCAATGGAACCACTTTCATTTTAATAGGTCCTATGGATCCGGAGTTATAAGCGTTTAAACATTTTTGTTTACCGACTGTTTCTGTGTGTGTGTGAGTAACGAAGACCTCTTTTATACTTTCAAAATTAATCTTTTTCGACTTGGAATTGGACTTGGTGGTGTTCATTTTGGCACTATCTGAAAGTACGAGCTCCGGCCTTTCCAATGGGACCATTTTCATTTTAATAGGTCTGATGGATCCGGAGTTATAAGCGTTTAAAAATTACTATTTACCCCTGGACTTCCTGGACTTGGCCTTGGACTTGGTCGTATTTATTTTGATACTATCTGAAAGTTCGAGCTCCGGCCTTTCCAATGGAACCACTTTCATTTTAATAGATCCTATGGATCCGGAGTTATAAGCGTTTAAACATTTTTGTTTACCGACATTTGCTTGCTATGTGATTCTGTTGGCCTGGTATTTGACAAAAAAAAGTCGAGAAAAATTTTGAATAGAAAAACTGTTTCTGTGTGTGTGTGAGTAATGAAGACCTCGTTTATACTTTCAAAGTTAATCTTTTACGACTTGGACTTGGACTTGGTCGTGTTTATTTTGGCACTATCTGAAAGTACGAGCTCCGGCCTTTCCAATGGGACCACTTTCATTTTAATAGGTCTGATGGATCCGGAGTTATAAGCGTTTAAAAATTACTATTTACCTCTGGACTTTCTGGACTTGGCCTTGAACTTGGTCGTATTTATTTTGATACTATCTGAAAGTTCGAGCTCTGGCCTTTCCAATGGAACCACTTTCATTTTAATAGGTCCTATGGACCCGGAGTTATAAGCGCTTAAACATTTTTGTTTACCGACTGTTTCTGTGTGTGTGTGAGTAATGAAGACCTCTTTTATACTTTCAAAATTAATCTTTTTCGACTTGGAATTGGACTTGGTGGTGTTCATTTTGGCACTATCTGAAAGTATGAGCTCCGGCCTTTCCAATGGGACCATTTTCATTTTAATAGGTCTGATGGATCCGGAGTTATAAGCGTTTAAAAATTACTATTTACCTCTGGACTTCCTGGGCTTGGCCTTGGACTTGGTCGTACTTATTTTGATACTATCTGAAAGTTCGAGCTCCGGCCTTTCCAATGGAACCACTTTCATTTTAATAGGTCCTATGGATCCGGAGTTATAAGCGTTTAAACATTTTTGTTTACCGACATTTGCTTGCTATGTGATTCTGTTGGCCTGGTATTTGACAAAAAAAAGTCGAGAAAAATTTTGAATAGAAAAACTGTTTCTGTGTGTGTGTGAGTAATGAAGACCTCGTTTATACTTTCAAAGTTAATCTTTTACGACTTGGACTTGGACTTGGTCGTGTTTATTTTGGCACTATCTGAAAGTACGAGCTCCGGCCTTTCCAATGGGACCACTTTCATTTTAATAGGTCTGATGGATCCGGAGTTATAAGCGTTTAAAAGTTACTATTTACCTCTGGACTTTCTGGACTTGGCCTTGGACTTGGTCGTATTTATTTTGATACTATCTGAAAGTTCGAGCTCTGGCCTTTCCAATGGAACCACTTTCATTTTAATAGGTCCTATGGACCCGGAGTTATAAGCGTTTAAACATTTTTGTTTACCGACATTTGCTTGCTATGTGATTCTGTTGGCCTGGTATTTGACAAAAAAAATCGAGAAAAATTTTGAATAGAAAAACTGTTTCTGTGTGTGTGTGAGTAATGAAGACCTCGTTTATACTTTCAAAGTTAATCTTTTACGACTTGGACTTGGACTTGGTCGTGTTTATTTTGGCACTATCTGAAAGTACGAGCTCCGGCCTTTCCAATGGGACCACTTTCATTTTAATAGGTCTGATGGATCCGGAGTTATAAGCGTTTAAAAGTTACTATTTACCTCTGGACTTTCTGGACTTGGCCTTGGACTTGGTCGTATTTATTTTGATACTATCTGAAAGTTCGAGCTCTGGCCTTTCCAATGGAACCACTTTCATTTTAATAGGTCCTATGGACCCGGAGTTATAAGCGTTTAAACATTTTTGTTTACCGACTGTTTCTGTGTGTGTGTGAGTAACGAAGACCTCTTTTATACTTTCAAAATTAATCTTTTTCGACTTGGAATTGGACTTGGTGGTGTTCATTTTGGCACTATCTGAAAGTACGAGCTCCGGCCTTTCCAATGGGACCATTTTCATTTTAATAGGTCTGATGGATCCGGAGTTATAAGCGTTTAAAAATTACTATTTACCTCTGGACTTCCTGGGCTTGGCCTTGGACTTGGTCGTACTTATTTTGATACTATCTGAAAGTTCGAGCTCCGGCCTTTCCAATGGAACCACTTTAATTTTAATAGGTCTTATGGATCCGGAGTTATAAGCGTTTAAACATTTTTGTTTACCGACATTTGCTTGCTATGTGATTCTGTTGGCCTGGTATTTGACAAAAAAAATCGAGAAAAATTTTGAATAGAAAAACTGTTTCTGTGTGTGTGTGAGTAATGAAGACCTCGTTTATACTTTCAAAGTTAATCTTTTACGACTTGGACTTGGACTTGGTCGTGTTTATTTTGGCACTATCTGAAAGTACGAGCTCCGGCCTTTCCAATGGGACCACTTTCATTTTAATAGGTCTGATGGATCCGGAGTTATAAGCGTTTAAAAGTTACTATTTACCTCTGGACTTTCTGGACTTGGCCTTGGACTTGGTCGTATTTATTTTGATACTATCTGAAAGTTCGAGCTCTGGCCTTTCCAATGGAACCACTTTCATTTTAATAGGTCCTATGGACCCGGAGTTATAAGCGTTTAAACATTTTTGTTTACCGACTGTTTCTGTGTATGTGTGAGTAACGAAGACCTCTTTTATACTTTCAAAATTAATCTTTTTCGACTTGGAATTGGACTTGGTGGTGTTCATTTTGGCACTATCTGAAAGTATGAGCTCCGGCCTTTCCAATGGGACCATTTTCATTTTAATAGGTCTGATGGATCCGGAGTTATAAGCGTTTAAAAATTACTATTTACCTCTGGACTTCCTGGGCTTGGCCTTGGACTTGGTCGTACTTATTTTGATACTATCTGAAAGTTCGAGCTCCGGCCTTTCCAATGGAACCACTTTCATTTTAATAGGTCCTATGGATCCGGAGTTATAAGCGTTTAAACATTTTTGTTTACCGACATTTGCTTGCTATGTGATTCTGTTGGCCTGGTATTTGACAAAAAAAATCGAGAAAAATTTTGAATAGAAAAACTGTTTCTGTGTGTGTGTGAGTAATGAAGACCTCGTTTATACTTTCAAAGTTAATCTTTTACGACTTGGACTTGGACTTGGTCGTGTTTATTTTGGCACTATCTGAAAGTACGAGCTCCGGCCTTTCCAATGGGACCACTTTCATTTTAATAGGTCTGATGGATCCGGAGTTATAAGCGTTTAAAAGTTACTATTTACCTCTGGACTTTCTGGACTTGGCCTTGGACTTGGTCGTATTTATTTTGATACTATCTGAAAGTTCGAGCTCTGGCCTTTCCAATGGAACCACTTTCATTTTAATAGGTCCTATGGACCCGGAGTTATAAGCGTTTAAACATTTTTGTTTACCGACTGTTTCTGTGTGTGTGTGAGTAACGAAGACCTCTTTTATACTTTCAAAATTAATCTTTTTCGACTTGGAATTGGACTTGGTGGTGTTCATTTTGGCACTATCTGAAAGTACGAGCTCCGGCCTTTCCAATGGGACCATTTTCATTTTAATAGGTCTGATGGATCCGGAGTTATAAGCGTTTAAAAATTACTATTTACCTCTGGACTTCCTGGGCTTGGCCTTGGACTTGGTCGTACTTATTTTGATACTATCTGAAAGTTCGAGCTCCGGCCTTTCCAATGGAACCACTTTAATTTTAATAGGTCCTATGGATCCGGAGTTATAAGCGTTTAAACATTTTTGTTTACCGACATTTGCTTGCTATGTGATTCTGTTGGCCTGGTATTTGACAAAAAAAATCGAGAAAAATTTTGAATAGAAAAACTGTTTCTGTGTGTGTGTGAGTAATGAAGACCTCGTTTATACTTTCAAAGTTAATCTTTTACGACTTGGACTTGGACTTGGTCGTGTTTATTTTGGCACTATCTGAAAGTACGAGCTCCGGCCTTTCCAATGGGACCACTTTCATTTTAATAGGTCTGATGGATCCGGAGTTATAAGCGTTTAAAAATTACTATTTACCTCTGGACTTCCTGGGCTTGGCCTTGGACTTGGTCGTACTTATTTTGATACTATCTGAAAGTTCGAGCTCCGGCCTTTCCAATGGAACCACTTTCATTTTAATAGGTCCTATGGATCCGGAGTTATAAGCGTTTAAACATTTTTGTTTACCGACTGTTTCTGTGTGTGTGTGAGTAACGAAGACCTCTTTTATACTTTCAAAATTAATCTTTTTAGACTTGGAATTGGACTTGGTGGTGTTCATTTTGGCACTATCTGAAAGTATGAGCTCCGGCCTTTCCAATGGGACCATTTTCATTTTAATAGGTCTGATGGATCCGGAGTTATAAGCGTTTAAAAATTACTATTTACCTCTGGACTTCCTGGGCTTGGCCTTGGACTTGGTCGTACTTATTTTGATACTATCTGAAAGTTCGAGCTCCGGCCTTTCCAATGGAACCACTTTCATTTTAATAGGTCCTATGGATCCGGAGTTATAAGCGTTTAAACATTTTTGTTTACCGACATTTGCTTGCTATGTGATTCTGTTGGCCTGGTATTTGACAAAAAAAATCGAGAAAAATTTTGAATAGAAAAACTGTTTCTGTGTGTGTGTGAGTAATGAAGACCTCGTTTATACTTTCAAAGTTAATCTTTTACGACTTGGACTTGGACTTGGTCGTGTTTATTTTGGCACTATCTGAAAGTACGAGCTCCGGCCTTTCCAATGGGACCACTTTCATTTTAATAGGTCTGATGGATCCGGAGTTATAAGCGTTTAAAAGTTACTATTTACCTCTGGACTTTCTGGACTTGGCCTTGGACTTGGTCGTATTTATTTTGATACTATCTGAAAGTTCGAGCTCTGGCCTTTCCAATGGAACCACTTTCATTTTAATAGGTCCTATGGACCCGGAGTTATAAGCGTTTAAACATTTTTGTTTACCGACTGTTTCTGTGTGTGTGTGAGTAACGAAGACCTCTTTTATACTTTCAAAATTAATCTTTTTCGACTTGGAATTGGACTTGGTGGTGTTCATTTTGGCACTATCTGAAAGTACGAGCTCCGGCCTTTCCAATGGGACCATTTTCATTTTAATAGGTCTGATGGATCCGGAGTTATAAGCGTTTAAAAATTACTATTTACCTCTGGACTTCCTGGGCTTGGCCTTGGACTTGGTCGTACTTATTTTGATACTATCTGAAAGTTCGAGCTCCGGCCTTTCCAATGGAACCACTTTAATTTTAATAGGTCCTATGGATCCGGAGTTATAAGCGTTTAAACATTTTTGTTTACCGACTGTTTCTGTGTGTGTGTGAGTAATGAAGACCTCTTTTATACTTTCAAAATTAATCTTTTTCGACTTGGAATTGGACTTGGTGGTGTTCATTTTGGCACTATCTGAAAGTACGAGCTCCGGCCTTTCCAATGGGACCATTTTCATTTTAATAGGTCTGATGGATCCGGAGTTATAAGCGTTTAAAAATTACTATTTACCTCTGGACTTCCTGGGCTTGGCCTTGGACTTGGTCGTACTTATTTTGATACTATCTGAAAGTTCGAGCTCCGGCCTATCCAATGGAACCACTTTCATTTTAATAGGTCCTATGGATCCGGAGTTATAAGCGTTTAAACATTTTTGTTTACCGACATTTGCTTGCTATGTGATTCTGTTGGCCTGGTATTTGACAAAAAAAATCGAGAAAAATTTTGAATAGAAAAACTGTTTCTGTGTGTGTGTGAGTAATGAAGACCTCGTTTATACTTTCAAAGTTAATCTTTTACGACTTGGACTTGGACTTGGTCGTGTTTATTTTGGCACTATCTGAAAGTACGAGCTCCGGCCTTTCCAATGGGACCACTTTCATTTTAATAGGTCTGATGGATCCGGAGTTATAAGCGTTTAAAAGTTACTATTTACCTCTGGACTTTCTGGACTTGGCCTTGGACTTGGTCGTATTTATTTTGATACTATCTGAAAGTTCGAGCTCCGGCCTTTCCAATGGAACCACTTTCATTTTAATAGGTCCTATGGATCCGGAGTTATAAGCGTTTAAACATTTTTGTTTACCGACATTTGCTTGCTATGTGATTCTGTTGGCCTGGTATTTGACAAAAAAAATCGAGAAAAATTTTGAATAGAAAAACTGTTTCTGTGTGTGTGTGAGTAATGAAGACCTCGTTTATACTTTCAAAGTTAATCTTTTACGACTTGGACTTGGACTTGGTCGTGTTTATTTTGGCACTATCTGAAAGTACGAGCTCCGGCCTTTCCAATGGGACCACTTTCATTTTAATAGGTCTGATGGATCCGGAGTTATAAGCGTTTAAAAGTTACTATTTACCTCTGGACTTTCTGGACTTGGCCTTGGACTTGGTCGTATTTATTTTGATACTATCTGAAAGTTCGAGCTCTGGCCTTTCCAATGGAACCACTTTCATTTTAATAGGTCCTATGGACCCGGAGTTATAAGCGTTTAAACATTTTTGTTTACCGACTGTTTCTGTGTGTGTGTGAGTAATGAAGACCTCTTTTATACTTTCAAAATTAATCTTTTTCGACTTGGAATTGGACTTGGTGGTGTTCATTTTGGCACTATCTGAAAGTACGAGCTCCGGCCTTTCCAATGGGACCACTTTCATTTTAATAGGTCTGATGGATCCGGAGTTATAAGCGTTTAAAAGTTACTATTTACCTCTGGACTTTTTGGACTTGGCCTTGGACTTGGTCGTATTTATTTTGATACTATCTGAAAGTTCGAGCTCTGGCCTTTCCAATGGAACCACTTTCATTTTAATAGGTCCTATGGATCCGGAGTTATAAGCGTTTAAACATTTTTGTTTACCGACATTTGCTTGCTATGTGATTCTGTTGGCCTGGTATTTGACAAAAAAAAGTCGAGAAAAATTTTGAATAGAAAAACTGTTTCTGTGTGTGTGTGAGTAATGAAGACCTCGTTTATACTTTCAAAGTTAATCTTTTACGACTTGGACTTGGACTTGGTCGTGTTTATTTTGGCACTATCTGAAAGTACGAGCTCCGGCCTTTCCAATGGGACCACTTTCATTTTAATAGGTCTGATGGATCCGGAGTTATAAGCGTTTAAAAGTTACTATTTACCTCTGGACTTTCTGGACTTGGCCTTGGACTTGGTCGTATTTATTTTGATACTATCTGAAAGTTCGAGCTCTGGCCTTTCCAATGGAACCACTTTCATTTTAATAGGTCCTATGGACCCGGAGTTATAAGCGTTTAAACATTTTTGTTTACCGACTGTTTCTGTGTGTGTGTGAGTAATGAAGACCTCTTTTATACTTTCAAAATTAATCTTTCTCGACTTGGAATTGGACTTGGTGGTGTTCATTTTGGCACTATCTGAAAGTACGAGCTCCGGCCTTTCCAATGGGACCATTTTCATTTTAATAGGTCTGATGGATCCGGAGTTATAAGCGTTTAAAAATTACTATTTACCTCTGGACTTCCTGGGCTTGGCCTTGGACTTGGTCGTACTTATTTTGATACTATCTGAAAGTTCGAGCTCCGGCCTTTCCAATGGAACCACTTTCATTTTAATAGGTCCTATGGATCCGGAGTTATAAGCGTTTAAACATTTTTGTTTACCGACTGTTTCTGTGTGTGTGTGAGTAACGAAGACCTCTTTTATACTTTCAAAATTAATCTTTTTCGACTTGGAATTGGACTTGGTGGTGTTCATTTTGGCACTATCTGAAAGTACGAGCTCCGGCCTTTCCAATGGGACCATTTTCATTTTAATAGGTCTGATGGATCCGGAGTTATAAGCGTTTAAAAATTACTATTTACCTCTGGACTTCCTGGACTTGGCCTTGGACTTGGTCGTATTTATTTTGATACTATCTGAAAGTTCGAGCTCCGGCCTTTCCAATGGAACCACTTTCATTTTAATAGGTCCTATGGATCCGGAGTTATAAGCGTTTAAACATTTTTGTTTACCGACATTTGCTTGCTATGTGATTCTGTTGGCCTGGTATTTGACAAAAAAAAATCGAGAAAAATTTTGAATAGAAAAACTGTTTCTGTGTGTGTGTGAGTAATGAAGACCTCGTTTATACTTTCAAAGTTAATCTTTTACGACTTGGACTTGGACTTGGTCGTGTTTATTTTGGCACTATCTGAAAGTACGAGCTCCGGCCTTTCCAATGGGACCACTTTCATTTTAATAGGTCTGATGGATCCGGAGTTATAAGCGTTTAAAACTTACTATTTACCTCTGGACTTTCTGGACTTGGCCTTGGACTTGGTCGTATTTATTTTGATACTATCTGAAAGTTCGAGCTCTGGCCTTTCCAATGGAACCACTTTCATTTTAATAGGTCCTATGGACCCGGAGTTATAAGCGTTTAAACATTTTTGTTTACCGACTGTTTCTGTGTGTGTGTGAGTAATGAAGACCTCTTTTATACTTTCAAAATTAATCTTTCTCGACTTGGAATTGGACTTGGTGGTGTTCATTTTGGCACTATCTGAAAGTACGAGCTCCGGCCTTTCCAATGGGACCATTTTCATTTTAATAGGTCTGATGGATCCGGAGTTATAAGCGTTTAAAAATTACTATTTACCTCTGGACTTCCTGGGCTTGGCCTTGGACTTGGTCGTACTTATTTTGATACTATCTGAAAGTTCGAGCTCCGGCCTTTCCAATGGAACCACTTTCATTTTAATAGGTCCTATGGATCCGGAGTTATAAGCGTTTAAACATTTTTGTTTACCGACTGTTTCTGTGTGTGTGTGAGTAACGAAGACCTCTTTTATACTTTCAAAATTAATCTTTTTCGACTTGGAATTGGACTTGGTGGTGTTCATTTTGGCACTATCTGAAAGTACGAGCTCCGGCCTTTCCAATGGGACCATTTTCATTTTAATAGGTCTGATGGATCCGGAGTTATAAGCGTTTAAAAATTACTATTTACCTCTGGACTTCCTGGACTTGGCCTTGGACTTGGTCGTATTTATTTTGATACTATCTGAAAGTTCGAGCTCCGGCCTTTCCAATGGAACCACTTTCATTTTAATAGGTCCTATGGATCCGGAGTTATAAGCGTTTAAACATTTTTGTTTACCGACATTTGCTTGCTATGTGATTCTGTTGGCCTGGTATTTGACAAAAAAAAATCGAGAAAAATTTTGAATAGAAAAACTGTTTCTGTGTGTGTGTGAGTAATGAAGACCTCGTTTATACTTTCAAAGTTAATCTTTTACGACTTGGACTTGGACTTGGTCGTGTTTATTTTGGCACTATCTGAAAGTACGAGCTCCGGCCTTTCCAATGGGACCACTTTCATTTTAATAGGTCTGATGGATCCGGAGTTATAAGCGTTTAAAACTTACTATTTACCTCTGGACTTTCTGGACTTGGCCTTGGACTTGGTCGTATTTATTTTGATACTATCTGAAAGTTCGAGCTCTGGCCTTTCCAATGGAACCACTTTCATTTTAATAGGTCCTATGGACCCGGAGTTATAAGCGTTTAAACATTTTTGTTTACCGACTGTTTCTGTGTGTGTGTGAGTAATGAAGACCTCTTTTATACTTTCAAAATTAATCTTTCTCGACTTGGAATTGGACTTGGTGGTGTTCATTTTGGCACTATCTGAAAGTACGAGCTCCGGCCTTTCCAATGGGACCATTTTCATTTTAATAGGTCTGATGGATCCGGAGTTATAAGCGTTTAAAAATTACTATTTACCTCTGGACTTCCTGGGCTTGGCCTTGGACTTGGTCGTACTTATTTTGATACTATCTGAAAGTTCGAGCTCCGGCCTTTCCAATGGAACCACTTTCATTTTAATAGGTCCTATGGATCCGGAGTTATAAGCGTTTAAACATTTTTGTTTACCGACTGTTTCTGTGTGTGTGTGAGTAACGAAGACCTCTTTTATACTTTCAAAATTAATCTTTTTCGACTTGGAATTGGACTTGGTGGTGTTCATTTTGGCACTATCTGAAAGTACGAGCTCCGGCCTTTCCAATGGGACCATTTTCATTTTAATAGGTCTGATGGATCCGGAGTTATAAGCGTTTAAAAATTACTATTTACCCCTGGACTTCCTGGACTTGGCCTTGGACTTGGTCGTATTTATTTTGATACTATCTGAAAGTTCGAGCTCCGGCCTTTCCAATGGAACCACTTTCATTTTAATAGATCCTATGGATCCGGAGTTATAAGCGTTTAAACATTTTTGTTTACCGACATTTGCTTGCTATGTGATTCTGTTGGCCTGGTATTTGACAAAAAAAAGTCGAGAAAAATTTTGAATAGAAAAACTGTTTCTGTGTGTGTGTGAGTAATGAAGACCTCGTTTATACTTTCAAAGTTAATCTTTTACGACTTGGACTTGGACTTGGTCGTGTTTATTTTGGCACTATCTGAAAGTACGAGCTCCGGCCTTTCCAATGGGACCACTTTCATTTTAATAGGTCTGATGGATCCGGAGTTATAAGCGTTTAAAAATTACTATTTACCTCTGGACTTTCTGGACTTGGCCTTGAACTTGGTCGTATTTATTTTGATACTATCTGAAAGTTCGAGCTCTGGCCTTTCCAATGGAACCACTTTCATTTTAATAGGTCCTATGGACCCGGAGTTATAAGCGCTTAAACATTTTTGTTTACCGACTGTTTCTGTGTGTGTGTGAGTAATGAAGACCTCTTTTATACTTTCAAAATTAATCTTTTTCGACTTGGAATTGGACTTGGTGGTGTTCATTTTGGCACTATCTGAAAGTATGAGCTCCGGCCTTTCCAATGGGACCATTTTCATTTTAATAGGTCTGATGGATCCGGAGTTATAAGCGTTTAAAAATTACTATTTACCTCTGGACTTTCTGGACTTGGCCTTGGACTTGGTCGTATTTATTTTGATACTATCTGAAAGTTCGAGCTCTGGCCTTTCCAATGGAACCACTTTCATTTTAATAGGTCCTATGGACCCGGAGTTATAAGCGTTTAAACATTTTTGTTTACCGACTGTTTCTGTGTGTGTGTGAGTAACGAAGACCTCTTTTATACTTTCAAAATTAATCTTTTTCGACTTGGAATTGGACTTGGTGGTGTTCATTTTGGCACTATCTGAAAGTACGAGCTCCGGCCTTTCCAATGGGACCATTTTCATTTTAATAGGTCTGATGGATCCGGAGTTATAAGCGTTTAAAAATTACTATTTACCTCTGGACTTCCTGGGCTTGGCCTTGGACTTGGTCGTACTTATTTTGATACTATCTGAAAGTTCGAGCTCCGGCCTTTCCAATGGAACCACTTTAATTTTAATAGGTCCTATGGATCCGGAGTTATAAGCGTTTAAACATTTTTGTTTACCGACATTTGCTTGCTATGTGATTCTGTTGGCCTGGTATTTGACAAAAAAAAGTCGAGAAAAATTTTGAATAGAAAAACTGTTTCTGTGTGTGTGTGAGTAATGAAGACCTCGTTTATACTTTCAAAGTTAATCTTTTACGACTTGGACTTGGACTTGGTCGTGTTTATTTTGGCACTATCTGAAAGTACGAGCTCCGGCCTTTCCAATGGGACCACTTTCATTTTAATAGGTCTGATGGATCCGGAGTTATAAGCGTTTAAAAGTTACTATTTACCTCTGGACTTTCTGGACTTGGCCTTGGACTTGGTCGTATTTATTTTGATACTATCTGAAAGTTCGAGCTCTGGCCTTTCCAATGGAACCACTTTCATTTTAATAGGTCCTATGGACCCGGAGTTATAAGCGTTTAAACATTTTTGTTTACCGACTGTTTCTGTGTGTGTGTGAGTAACGAAGACCTCTTTTATACTTTCAAAATTAATCTTTTTCGACTTGGAATTGGACTTGGTGGTGTTCATTTTGGCACTATCTGAAAGTATGAGCTCCGGCCTTTCCAATGGGACCATTTTCATTTTAATAGGTCTGATGGATCCGGAGTTATAAGCGTTTAAAAATTACTATTTACCTCTGGACTTCCTGGGCTTGGCCTTGGACTTGGTCGTACTTATTTTGATACTATCTGAAAGTTCGAGCTCCGGCCTTTCCAATGGAACCACTTTCATTTTAATAGGTCCTATGGATCCGGAGTTATAAGCGTTTAAACATTTTTGTTTACCGACATTTGCTTGCTATGTGATTCTGTTGGCCTGGTATTTGACAAAAAAAATCGAGAAAAATTTTGAATAGAAAAACTGTTTCTGTGTGTGTGTGAGTAATGAAGACCTCGTTTATACTTTCAAAGTTAATCTTTTACGACTTGGACTTGGACTTGGTCGTGTTTATTTTGGCACTATCTGAAAGTACGAGCTCCGGCCTTTCCAATGGGACCACTTTCATTTTAATAGGTCTGATGGATCCGGAGTTATAAGCGTTTAAAAGTTACTATTTACCTCTGGACTTTCTGGACTTGGCCTTGGACTTGGTCGTATTTATTTTGATACTATCTGAAAGTTCGAGCTCTGGCCTTTCCAATGGAACCACTTTCATTTTAATAGGTCCTATGGACCAGGAGTTATAAGCGTTTAAACATTTTTGTTTACCGACTGTTTCTGTGTGTGTGTGAGTAACGAAGACCTCTTTTATACTTTCAAAATTAATCTTTTTCGACTTGGAATTGGACTTGGTGGTGTTCATTTTGGCACTATCTGAAAGTACGAGCTCCGGCCTTTCCAATGGGACCATTTTCATTTTAATAGGTCTGATGGATCCGGAGTTATAAGCGTTTAAAAATTACTATTTACCTCTGGACTTCCTGGGCTTGGCCTTGGACTTGGTCGTACTTATTTTGATACTATCTGAAAGTTCGAGCTCCGGCCTTTCCAATGGAACCACTTTAATTTTAATAGGTCCTATGGATCCGGAGTTATAAGCGTTTAAACATTTTTGTTTACCGACATTTGCTTGCTATGTGATTCTGTTGGCCTGGTATTTGACAAAAAAAATCGAGAAAAATTTTGAATAGAAAAACTGTTTCTGTGTGTGTGTGAGTAATGAAGACCTCGTTTATACTTTCAAAGTTAATCTTTTACGACTTGGACTTGGACTTGGTCGTGTTTATTTTGGCACTATCTGAAAGTACGAGCTCCGGCCTTTCCAATGGGACCACTTTCATTTTAATAGGTCTGATGGATCCGGAGTTATAAGCGTTTAAAAGTTACTATTTACCTCTGGACTTTCTGGACTTGGCCTTGGACTTGGTCGTATTTATTTTGATACTATCTGAAAGTTCGAGCTCTGGCCTTTCCAATGGAACCACTTTCATTTTAATAGGTCCTATGGACCCGGAGTTATAAGCGTTTAAACATTTTTGTTTACCGACTGTTTCTGTGTGTGTGTGAGTAACGAAGACCTCTTTTATACTTTCAAAATTAATCTTTTTCGACTTGGAATTGGACTTGGTGGTGTTCATTTTGGCACTATCTGAAAGTACGAGCTCCGGCCTTTCCAATGGGACCATTTTCATTTTAATAGGTCTGATGGATCCGGAGTTATAAGCGTTTAAAAATTACTATTTACCTCTGGACTTCCTGGGCTTGGCCTTGGACTTGGTCGTACTTATTTTGATACTATCTGAAAGTTCGAGCTCCGGCCTTTCCAATGGAACCACTTTAATTTTAATAGGTCCTATGGATCCGGAGTTATAAGCGTTTAAACATTTTTGTTTACCGACATTTGCTTGCTATGTGATTCTGTTGGCCTGGTATTTGACAAAAAAAATCGAGAAAAATTTTGAATAGAAAAACTGTTTCTGTGTGTGTGTGAGTAATGAAGACCTCGTTTATACTTTCAAAGTTAATCTTTTACGACTTGGACTTGGACTTGGTCGTGTTTATTTTGGCACTATCTGAAAGTACGAGCTCCGGCCTTTCCAATGGGACCACTTTCATTTTAATAGGTCTGATGGATCCGGAGTTATAAGCGTTTAAAAGTTACTATTTACCTCTGGACTTTCTGGACTTGGCCTTGGACTTGGTCGTATTTATTTTGATACTATCTGAAAGTTCGAGCTCTGGCCTTTCCAATGGAACCACTTTCATTTTAATAGGTCCTATGGACCCGGAGTTATAAGCGTTTAAACATTTTTGTTTACCGACTGTTTCTGTGTGTGTGTGAGTAATGAAGACCTCTTTTATACTTTCAAAATTAATCTTTTTCGACTTGGAATTGGACTTGGTGGTGTTCATTTTGGCACTATCTGAAAGTACGAGCTCCGGCCTTTCCAATGGGACCATTTTCATTTTAATAGGTCTGATGGATCCGGAGTTATAAGCGTTTAAAAATTACTATTTACCTCTGGACTTCCTGGGCTTGGCCTTGGACTTGGTCGTACTTATTTTGATACTATCTGAAAGTTCGAGCTCCGGCCTTTCCAATGGAACCACTTTAATTTTAATAGGTCCTATGGATCCGGAGTTATAAGCGTTTAAACATTTTTGTTTACCGACATTTGCTTGCTATGTGATTCTGTTGGCCTGGTATTTGACAAAAAAAATCGAGAAAAATTTTGAATAGAAAAACTGTTTCTGTGTGTGTGTGAGTAATGAAGACCTCGTTTATACTTTCAAAGTTAATCTTTTACGACTTGGACTTGGACTTGGTCGTGTTTATTTTGGCACTATCTGAAAGTACGAGCTCCGGCCTTTCCAATGGGACCACTTTCATTTTAATAGGTCTGATGGATCCGGAGTTATAAGCGTTTAAAAGTTACTATTTACCTCTGGACTTTCTGGACTTGGCCTTGGACTTGGTCGTATTTATTTTGATACTATCTGAAAGTTCGAGCTCTGGCCTTTCCAATGGAACCACTTTCATTTTAATAGGTCCTATGGACCCGGAGTTATAAGCGTTTAAACATTTTTGTTTACCGACTGTTTCTGTGTGTGTGTGAGTAACGAAGACCTCTTTTATACTTTCAAAATTAATCTTTTTCGACTTGGAATTGGACTTGGTGGTGTTCATTTTGGCACTATCTGAAAGTATGAGCTCCGGCCTTTCCAATGGGACCATTTTCATTTTAATAGGTCTGATGGATCCGGAGTTATAAGCGTTTAAAAATTACTATTTACCTCTGGACTTCCTGGGCTTGGCCTTGGACTTGGTCGTACTTATTTTGATACTATCTGAAAGTTCGAGCTCCGGCCTTTCCAATGGAACCACTTTAATTTTAATAGGTCCTATGGATCCGGAGTTATAAGCGTTTAAACATTTTTGTTTACCGACATTTGCTTGCTATGTGATTCTGTTGGCCTGGTATTTGACAAAAAAAATCGAGAAAAATTTTGAATAGAAAAACTGTTTCTGTGTGTGTGTGAGTAATGAAGACCTCGTTTATACTTTCAAAGTTAATCTTTTACGACTTGGACTTGGACTTGGTCGTGTTTATTTTGGCACTATCTGAAAGTACGAGCTCCGGCCTTTCCAATGGGACCATTTTCATTTTAATAGGTCTGATGGATCCGGAGTTATAAGCGTTTAAAAGTTACTATTTACCAGTGGACTTTCTGGACTTGGCCTTGGACTTGGTCGTATTTATTTTGATACTATCTGAAAGTTCGAGCTCTGGCCTTTCCAATGGAACCACTTTCATTTTAATAGGTCCTATGGACCCGGAGTTATAAGCGTTTAAACATTTTTGTTTACCGACTGTTTCTGTGTGTGTGTGAGTAATGAAGACCTCGTTTATACTTTCAAAGTTAATCTTTTTCGACTTGGAATTGGACTTGGTGGTGTTCATTTTGGCACTATCTGAAAGTATGAGCTCCGGCCTTTCCAATGGGACCATTTTCATTTTAATAGGTCTGATGGATCCGGAGTTATAAGCGTTTAAAAATTACTATTTACCTCTGGACTTCCTGGGCTTGGCCTTGGACTTGGTCGTACTTATTTTGATACTATCTGAAAGTTCGAGCTCCGGCCTATCCAATGGAACCACTTTCATTTTAATAGGTCCTATGGATCCGGAGTTATAAGCGTTTAAACATTTTTGTTTACCGACATTTGCTTGCTATGTGATTCTGTTGGCCTGGTATTTGATAAAAAAAATCGAGAAAAATTTTGAATAGAAAAACTGTTGCTGTGTGTGTGTGAGTAATGAAGACCTCGTTTATACTTTCAAAGTTAATCTTTTACGACTTGGACTTGGACTTGGTCGTGTTTATTTTGGCACTATCTGAAAGTACGAGCTCCGGCCTTTCCAATGGGACCACTTTCATTTTAATAGGTCTGATGGATCCGGAGTTATAAGCGTTTAAAAGTTACTATTTACCTCTGGACTTTCTGGACTTGGCCTTGGACTTGGTCGTATTTATTTTGATACTATCTGAAAGTTCGAGCTCTGGCCTTTCCAATGGAACCACTTTCATTTTAATAGGTCCTATGGACCCGGAGTTATAAGCGTTTAAACATTTTTGTTTACCGACTGTTTCTGTGTGTGTGTGAGTAACGAAGACCTCTTTTATACTTTCAAAATTAATCTTTTTCGACTTGGAATTGGACTTGGTGGTGTTCATTTTGGCACTATCTGAAAGTATGAGCTCCGGCCTTTCCAATGGGACCATTTTCATTTTAATAGGTCTGATGGATCCGGAGTTATAAGCGTTTAAAAATTACTATTTACCTCTGGACTTCCTGGGCTTGGCCTTGGACTTGGTCGTACTTATTTTGATACTATCTGAAAGTTCGAGCTCCGGCCTTTCCAATGGAACCACTTTAATTTTAATAGGTCCTATGGATCCGGAGTTATAAGCGTTTAAACATTTTTGTTTACCGACATTTGCTTGCTATGTGATTCTGTTGGCCTGGTATTTGACAAAAAAAATCGAGAAAAATTTTGAATAGAAAAACTGTTTCTGTGTGTGTGTGAGTAATGAAGACCTCGTTTATACTTTCAAAGTTAATCTTTTACGACTTGGACTTGGACTTGGTCGTGTTTATTTTGGCACTATCTGAAAGTACGAGCTCCGGCCTTTCCAATGGGACCACTTTCATTTTAATAGGTCTGATGGATCCGGAGTTATAAGCGTTTAAAAGTTACTATTTACCTCTGGACTTTCTGGACTTGGCCTTGGACTTGGTCGTATTTATTTTGATACTATCTGAAAGTTCGAGCTCTGGCCTTTCCAATGGAACCACTTTCATTTTAATAGGTCCTATGGACCCGGAGTTATAAGCGTTTAAACATTTTTGTTTACCGACTGTTTCTGTGTGTGTGTGAGTAATGAAGACCTCTTTTATACTTTCAAAATTAATCTTTTTCGACTTGGAATTGGACTTGGTGGTGTTCATTTAGGCACTATCTGAAAGTACGAGCTCCGGCCTTTCCAATGGGACCACTTTCATTTTAATAGGTCTGATGGATCCGGAGTTATAAGCGTTTAAAAGTTACTATTTACCTCTGGACTTTCTGGACTTGGCCTTGGACTTGGTCGTATTTATTTTGATACTATCTGAAAGTTCGAGCTCTGGCCTTTCCAATGGAACCACTTTCATTTTAATAGGTCCTATGGACCCGGAGTTATAAGCGTTTAAACATTTTTGTTTACCGACATTTGCTTGCTATGTGATTCTGTTGGCCTGGTATTTGACAAAAAAAATCGAGAAAAATTTTGAATAGAAAAACTGTTTCTGTGTGTGTGTGAGTAATGAAGACCTCGTTTATACTTTAAAAGTTAATCTTTTACGACTTGGACTTGGACTTGGTCGTGTTTATTTTAGCACTATCTGAAAGTACGAGCTCCGGCCTTTCCAATGGGACCACTTTCATTTTAATAGGTCTGATGGATCCGGAGTTATAAGCGTTTAAAAGTTACTATTTACCTCTGGACTTTCTGGACTTGGCCTTGGACTTGGTCGTATTTATTTTGATACTATCTGAAAGTTCGAGCTCTGGCCTTTCCAATGGAACCACTTTCATTTTAATAGGTCCTATGGACCCGGAGTTATAAGCGTTTAAACATTTTTGTTTACCGACTGTTTCTGTGTGTGTGTGAGTAATGAAGACCTCTTTTATACTTTCAAAATTAATCTTTTTCGACTTGGAATTGGACTTGGTGGTGTTTATTTTGGCACTATCTGAAAGTACGAGCTCCGGCCTTTCCAATGGGACCACTTTCATTTTAATAGGTCTGATGGATCCGGAGTTAGAAGCGTTTAAAAGTTACTATTTACCTCTGGGCTTTCTGGACTTGGCCTTGGACTTGGTCGTATTTATTTTGATACTATCTGAAAGTTCGAGCTCTGGCCTTTCCAATGGAACCACTTTCATTTTAATAGGTCCTATGGACCCGGAGTTATAAGCGTTTAAACATTTTTGTTTACCGACTGTTTCTGTGTGTGTGTGAGTAACGAAGACCTCTTTTATACTTTCAAAATTAATCTTTTTCGACTTGGAATTGGACTTGGTGGTGTTCATTTTGGCACTATCTGAAAGTATGAGCTCCGGCCTTTCCAATGGGACCATTTTCATTTTAATAGGTCTGATGGATCCGGAGTTATAAGCGTTTAAAAATTACTATTTACCTCTGGACTTCCTGGGCTTGGCCTTGGACTTGGTCGTACTTATTTTGATACTATCTGAAAGTTCGAGCTCCGGCCTTTCCAATGGAACCACTTTAATTTTAATAGGTCCTATGGATCCGGAGTTATAAGCGTTTAAACATTTTTGTTTACCGACATTTGCTTGCTATGTGATTCTGTTGGCCTGGTATTTGACAAAAAAAATCGAGAAAAATTTTGAATAGAAAAACTGTTTCTGTGTGTGTGTGAGTAATGAAGACCTCGTTTATACTTTCAAAGTTAATCTTTTGCGACTTGGACTTGGACTTGGTCGTGTTTATTTTGGCACTATCTGAAAGTACGAGCTCCGGCCTTTCCAATGGGACCATTTTCATTTTAATAGGTCTGATGGATCCGGAGTTATAAGCGTTTAACAGTTACTATTTACCTCTGGACTTTCTGGACTTGGCCTTGGACTTGGTCGTATTTATTTTGATACTATCTGAAAGTTCGAGCTCTGGCCTTTCCAATGGAACCACTTTCATTTTAATAGGTCCTATGGACCCGGAGTTATAAGCGTTTAAACATTTTTGTTTACCGACTGTTTCTGTGTGTGTGTGAGTAACGAAGACCTCTTTTATACTTTCAAAATTAATCTTTTTCGACTTGGAATTGGACTTGGTGGTGTTCATTTTGGCACTATCTGAAAGTATGAGCTCCGGCCTTTCCAATGGGACCATTTTCATTTTAATAGGTCTGATGGATCCGGAGTTATAAGCGTTTAAAAATTACTATTTACCTCTGGACTTCCTGGGCTTGGCCTTGGACTTGGTCGTACTTATTTTGATACTATCTGAAAGTTCGAGCTCCGGCCTTTCCAATGGAACCACTTTAATTTTAATAGGTCCTATGGATCCGGAGTTATAAGCGTTTAAACATTTTTGTTTACCGACATTTGCTTGCTATGTGATTCTGTTGGCCTGGTATTTGACAAAAAAAATCGAGATAAATTTTGAATAGAAAAACTGTTTCTGTGTGTGTGTGAGTAATGAAGACCTCGTTTATACTTTCAAAGTTAATCTTTTACGACTTGGACTTGGACTTGGTCGTGTTTATTTTGGCACTATCTGAAAGTACGAGCTCCGGCCTTTCCAATGGGACCACTTTCATTTTAATAGGTCTGATGGATCCGGAGTTATAAGCGTTTAAAAGTTACTATTTACCTCTGGACTTTCTGGACTTGGCCTTGGACTTGGTCGTATTTATTTTGATACTATCTGAAAGTTCGAGCTCTGGCCTTTCCAATGGAACCACTTTCATTTTAATAGGTCCTATGGATCCGGAGTTATAAGCGTTTAAACATTTTTGTTTACCGACTGTTTCTGTGTGTGTGTGAGTAACGAAGACCTCTTTTATACTTTCAAAATTAATCTTTTTCGACTTGGAATTGGACTTGGTGGTGTTCATTTTGGCACTATCTGAAAGTACGAGCTCCGGCCTTTCCAATGGGACCATTTTCATTTTAATAGGTCTGATGGATCCGGAGTTATAAGCGTTTAAAAATTACTATTTACCTCTGGACTTCCTGGACTTGGCCTTGGACTTGGTCGTATTTATTTTGATACTATCTGAAAGTGCGAGCTCCGGCCTTTCCAATGGAACCACTTTCATTTTAATAGGTCCTATGGATCCGGAGTTATAAGCGTTTAAACATTTTTGTTTACCGACATTTGCTTGCTATATGATTCTGTTGGCCTGGTATTTGACAAAAATAATCGAGAAAAATTTTGAATAGAAAAACTGTTTCTGTGTGTGTGTGAGTAATGAAGACCTCGTTTATACTTTAAAAGTTAATCTTTTACGACTTGGACTTGGACTTGGTCGTGTTTATTTTAGCACTATCTGAAAGTACGAGCTCCGGCCTTTCCAATGGGACCACTTTCATTTTAATAGGTCTGATGGATCCGGAGTTATAAGCGTTTAAAAGTTACTATTTACCTCTGGACTTTCTGGACTTGGCCTTGGACTTGGTCGTATTTATTTTGATACTATCTGAAAGTTCGAGCTCTGGCCTTTCCAATGGAACCACTTTCATTTTAATAGGTCCTATGGACCCGGAGTTATAAGCGTTTAAACATTTTTGTTTACCGACTGTTTCTGTGTGTGTGTGAGTAATGAAGACCTCTTTTATACTTTCAAAATTAATCTTTTTCGACTTGGAATTGGACTTGGTGGTGTTTATTTTGGCACTATCTGAAAGTACGAGCTCCGGCCTTTCCAATGGGACCACTTTCATTTTAATAGGTCTGATGGATCCGGAGTTAGAAGCGTTTAAAAGTTACTATTTACCTCTGGGCTTTCTGGACTTGGCCTTTCCAATGGAACCACTTTCATTTTAATAGGTCCTATGGACCCGGAGTTATAAGCGTTTAAACATTTTTGTTTACCGACTGTTTCTGTGTGTGTGTGAGTAACGAAGACCTCTTTTATACTTTCAAAATTAATCTTTTTCGACTTGGAATTGGACTTGGTGGTGTTCATTTTGGCACTATCTGAAAGTATGAGCTCCGGCCTTTCCAATGGGACCATTTTCATTTTAATAGGTCTGATGGATCCGGAGTTATAAGCGTTTAAAAATTACTATTTACCTCTGGACTTCCTGGGCTTGGCCTTGGACTTGGTCGTACTTATTTTGATACTATCTGAAAGTTCGAGCTCCGGCCTTTCCAATGGAACCACTTTAATTTTAATAGGTCCTATGGATCCGGAGTTATAAGCGTTTAAACATTTTTGTTTACCGACATTTGCTTGCTATGTGATTCTGTTGGCCTGGTATTTGACAAAAAAAATCGAGAAAAATTTTGAATAGAAAAACTGTTTCTGTGTGTGTGTGAGTAATGAAGACCTCGTTTATACTTTCAAAGTTAATCTTTTGCGACTTGGACTTGGACTTGGTCGTGTTTATTTTGGCACTATCTGAAAGTACGAGCTCCGGCCTTTCCAATGGGACCATTTTCATTTTAATAGGTCTGATGGATCCGGAGTTATAAGCGTTTAAAAGTTACTATTTACCTCTGGACTTTCTGGACTTGGCCTTGGACTTGGTCGTATTTATTTTGATACTATCTGAAAGTTCGAGCTCTGGCCTTTCCAATGGAACCACTTTCATTTTAATAGGTCCTATGGACCCGGAGTTATAAGCGTTTAAACATTTTTGTTTACCGACTGTTTCTGTGTGTGTGTGAGTAATGAAGACCTCGTTTATACTTTCAAAGTTAATCTTTTTCGACTTGGAATTGGACTTGGTGGTGTTCATTTTGGCACTATCTGAAAGTATGAGCTCCGGCCTTTCCAATGGGACCATTTTCATTTTAATAGGTCTGATGGATCCGGAGTTATAAGCGTTTAAAAATTACTATTTACCTCTGGACTTCCTGGGCTTGGCCTTGGACTTGGTCGTACTTATTTTGATACTATCTGAAAGTTCGAGCTCCGGCCTATCCAATGGAACCACTTTCATTTTAATAGGTCCTATGGATCCGGAGTTATAAGCGTTTAAACATTTTTGTTTACCGACATTTGCTTGCTATGTGATTCTGTTGGCCTGGTATTTGATAAAAAAAATCGAGAAAAATTTTGAATAGAAAAACTGTTGCTGTGTGTGTGTGAGTAATGAAGACCTCGTTTATACTTTCAAAGTTAATCTTTTACGACTTGGACTTGGACTTGGTCGTGTTTATTTTGGCACTATCTGAAAGTACGAGCTCCGGCCTTTCCAATGGGACCACTTTCATTTTAATAGGTCTGATGGATCCGGAGTTATAAGCGTTTAAAAGTTACTATTTACCTCTGGACTTTCTGGACTTGGCCTTGGACTTGGTCGTATTTATTTTGATACTATCTGAAAGTTCGAGCTCTGGCCTTTCCAATGGAACCACTTTCATTTTAATAGGTCCTATGGATCCGGAGTTATAAGCGTTTAAACATTTTTGTTTACCGACTGTTTCTGTGTGTGTGTGAGTAACGAAGACCTCTTTTATACCTTCAAAATTAATCTTTTTCGACTTGGAATTGGACTTGGTGGTGTTCATTTTGGCACTATCTGAAAGTACGAGCTCCTGCCTTTCCAATGGGACCAATTTCATTTTAATAGGTCCTATGGATCCGGAGTTATAAGCGTTTAAAAATTACTATTTACCTCTGGACTTCCTGGGCTTGGCCTTGGACTTGGTCGTACTTATTTTGATACTATCTGAAAGTTCGAGCTCCGGCCTTTCCAATGGAACCACTTTCATTTTAATAGGTCCTATGGATCCGGAGTTATAAGCGTTTAAACATTTTTGTTTACCGACTGTTTCTGTGTGTGTGTGAGTAACGAAGACCTCTTTTATACTTTCAAAATTAATCTTTTTCGACTTGGAATTGGACTTGGTGGTGTTCATTTTGGCACTATCTGAAAGTACGAGCTCCGGCCTTTCCAATGGGACCATTTTCATTTTAATAGGTCTGATGGATCCGGAGTTATAAGCGTTTAAAAATTACTATTTACCTCTGGACTTCCTGGACTTGGCCTTGGACTTGGTCGTACTTATTTTGATAATATCTGAAAGTTCGAGCTCCGGCCTTTCCAATGGAACCACTTTAATTTTAATAGGTCCTATGGATCCGGAGTTATAAGCGTTTAAACATTTTTGTTTACCGACATTTGCTTGCTATCTGATTCTGTTGGCCTGGTATTTGACAAAAAAAATCGAGAAAAATTTTGAATAGAAAAACTGTTTCTGTGTGTGTGTGAGTAATGAAGACCTCGTTTATACTTTCAAAGTTAATCTTTTACGACTTGGACTTGGACTTGGTCGTGTTTATTTTGGCACTATCTGAAAGTACGAGCTCCGGCCTTTCCAATGGGACCATTTTCATTTTAGTAGGTCTGATGGATCCGGAGTTATAAGCGTTTAAAAGTTACTATTTACCTCTGGACTTTCTGGACTTGGCCTTGGACTTGGTCGTATTTATTTTGATACTATCTGAAAGTTCGAGCTCTGGCCTTTCCAATGGAACCACTTTCATTTTAATAGGTCCTATGGACCCGGAGTTATAAGCGTTTAAACATTTTTGTTTACCGACTGTTTCTGTGTGTGTGTGAGTAACGAAGACCTCTTTTATACCTTCAAAATTAATCTTTTTCGACTTGGAATTGGACTTGGTGGTGTTCATTTTGGCACTATCTGAAAGTACGAGCTCCTGCCTTTCCAATGGGACCAATTTCATTTTAATAGGTCCTATGGATCCGGAGTTATAAGCGTTTAAAAATTACTATTTACCTCTGGACTTCCTGGGCTTGGCCTTGGACTTGGTCGTACTTATTTTGATACTATCTGAAAGTTCGAGCTCTGGCCTTTCCAATGGAACCACTTTCATTTTAATAGGTCCTATGGACCCGGAGTTATAAGCGTTTAAACATTTTTGTTTACCGACATTTGCTTGCTATGTGATTCTGTTGGCCTGGTATTTGACAAAAAAAATCGAGAAAAATTTTGAATAGAAAAACTGTTGCTGTGTGTGTGTGAGTAATGAAGACCTCGTTTATACTTTCAAAGTTAATCTTTTACGACTTGGACTTGGACTTGGTCGTGTTTATTTTGGCACTATCTGAAAGTACGAGCTCCGGCCTTTCCAATGGGACCACTTTCATTTTAATAGGTCTGATGGATCCGGAGTTATAAGCGTTTAAAAGTTACTATTTACCTCTGGACTTTCTGGACTTGGCCTTGGACTTGGTCGTATTTATTTTGATACTATCTGAAAGTTCGAGCTCTGGCCTTTCCAATGGAACCACTTTCATTTTAATAGGTCCTATGGATCCGGAGTTATAAGCGTTTAAACATTTTTGTTTACCGACTGTTTCTGTGTGTGTGTGAGTAACGAAGACCTCTTTTATACTTTCAAAATTAATCTTTTTCGACTTGGAATTGGACTTGGTGGTGTTCATTTTGGCACTATCTGAAAGTACGAGCTCCGGCCTTTCCAATGGGACCATTTTCATTTTAATAGGTCTGATGGATCCGGAGTTATAAGCGTTTAAAAATTACTATTTACCTCTGGACTTCCTGGACTTGGCCTTGGACTTGGTCGTACTTATTTTGATAATATCTGAAAGTTCGAGCTCCGGCCTTTCCAATGGAACCACTTTAATTTTAATAGGTCCTATGGATCCGGAGTTATAAGCGTTTAAACATTTTTGTTTACCGACATTTGCTTGCTATCTGATTCTGTTGGCCTGGTATTTGACAAAAAAAATCGAGAAAAATTTTGAATAGAAAAACTGTTTCTGTGTGTGTGTGAGTAATGAAGACCTCGTTTATACTTTCAAAGTTAATCTTTTACGACTTGGACTTGGACTTGGTCGTGTTTATTTTGGCACTATCTGAAAGTACGAGCTCCGGCCTTTCCAATGGGACCATTTTCATTTTAGTAGGTCTGATGGATCCGGAGTTATAAGCGTTTAAAAGTTACTATTTACCTCTGGACTTTCTGGACTTGGCCTTGGACTTGGTCGTATTTATTTTGATACTATCTGAAAGTTCGAGCTCTGGCCTTTCCAATGGAACCACTTTCATTTTAATAGGTCCTATGGACCCGGAGTTATAAGCGTTTAAACATTTTTGTTTACCGACATTTGCTTGCTATGTGATTCTGTTGGCCTGGTATTTGACAAAAAAAATCGAGAAAAATTTTGAATAGAAAAACTGTTGCTGTGTGTGTGTGAGTAATGAAGACCTCGTTTATACTTTCAAAGTTAATCTTTTACGACTTGGACTTGGACTTGGTCGTGTTTATTTTGGCACTATCTGAAAGTACGAGCTCCGGCCTTTCCAATGGGACCACTTTCATTTTAATAGGTCTGATGGATCCGGAGTTATAAGCGTTTAAAAGTTACTATTTACCTCTGGACTTTCTGGACTTGGCCTTGGACTTGGTCGTATTTATTTTGATACTATCTGAAAGTTCGAGCTCTGGCCTTTCCAATGGAACCACTTTCATTTTAATAGGTCCTATGGATCCGGAGTTATAAGCGTTTAAACATTTTTGTTTACCGACTGTTTCTGTGTGTGTGTGAGTAACGAAGACCTCTTTTATACCTTCAAAATTAATCTTTTTCGACTTGGAATTGGACTTGGTGGTGTTCATTTTGGCACTATCTGAAAGTACGAGCTCCGGCCTTTCCAATGGGACCAATTTCATTTTAATAGGTCCTATGGATCCGGAGTTATAAGCGTTTAAAAATTACT
Organism: Sarcophaga subvicina; assembly: GCA_936449025.2. Lineage (NCBI taxonomy): Eukaryota > Metazoa > Arthropoda > Insecta > Diptera > Sarcophagidae > Sarcophaga > Sarcophaga subvicina. The sequence continues at coordinate 1,066,189 of OW388080.2, read as the reverse complement.
ATTTACCTCTGGACTTCCTGGGCTTGGCCTTGGACTTGGTCGTACTTATTTTGATACTATCTGAAAGTTCGAGCTCCGGCCTTTCCAATGGAACCACTTTCATTTTAATAGGTCCTATGGATCCGGAGTTATAAGCGTTTAAACATTTTTGTTTACCGACTGTTTCTGTGTGTGTGTGAGTAACGAAGACCTCTTTTAAACTTTCAAAATTAATCTTTTTCGACTTGGAATTGGACTTGGTGGTGTTCATTTTGGCACTATCTGAAAGTACGAGCTCCGGCCTTTCCAATGGGACCATTTTCATTTTAATAGGTCTGATGGATCCGGAGTTATAAGCGTTTAAAAATTACTATTTACCTCTGGACTTCCTGGACTTGGCCTTGGACTTGGTCGTACTTATTTTGATAATATCTGAAAGTTCGAGCTCCGGCCTTTCCAATGGAACCACTTTAATTTTAATAGGTCCTATGGATCCGGAGTTATAAGCGTTTAAACATTTTTGTTTACCGACATTTGCTTGCTATCTGATTCTGTTGGCCTGGTATTTGACAAAAAAAATCGAGAAAAATTTTGAATAGAAAAACTGTTTCTGTGTGTGTGTGAGTAATGAAGACCTCGTTTATACTTTCAAAGTTAATCTTTTACGACTTGGACTTGGTCGTGTTTATTTTGGCACTATCTGAAAGTACGAGCTCCGGCCTTTCCAATGGGACCATTTTCATTTTAGTAGGTCTGATGGATCCGGAGTTATAAGCGTTTAAAAGTTACTATTTACCTCTGGACTTTCTGGACTTGGCCTTGGACTTGGTCGTATTTATTTTGATACTATCTGAAAGTTCGAGCTCTGGCCTTTCCAATGGAACCACTTTCATTTTAATAGGTCCTATGGACCCGGAGTTATAAGCGTTTAAACATTTTTGTTTACCGACTGTTTCTGTGTGTGTGTGAGTAATGAAGACCTCGTTTATACTTTCAAAGTTAATCTTTTTCGACTTGGAATTGGACTTGGTGGTGTTCATTTTGGCACTATCTGAAAGTACGAGCTCCGGCCTTTCCAATGGGACCATTTTCATTTTAATAGGTCTGATGGATCCGGAGTTATAAGCGTTTAAAAATTACTATTTACCTCTGGACTTCCTGGGCTTGGCCTTGGACTTGGTCGTACTTATTTTGATACTATCTGAAAGTTCGAGCTCCGGCCTATCCAATGGAACCACTTTCATTTTAATAGGTCCTATGGATCCGGAGTTATAAGCGTTTAAACATTTTTGTTTACCGACATTTGCTTGCTATGTGATTCTGTTGGCCTGGTATTTGACAAAAAAAATCGAGAAAAATTTTGAATAGAAAAACTGTTGCTGTGTGTGTGTGAGTAATGAAGACCTCGTTTATACTTTCAAAGTTAATCTTTTACGACTTGGACTTGGACTTGGTCGTGTTTATTTTGGCACTATCTGAAAGTACGAGCTCCGGCCTTTCCAATGGGACCACTTTCATTTTAATAGGTCTGATGGATCCGGAGTTATAAGCGTTTAAAAGTTACTATTTACCTCTGGACTTTCTGGACTTGGCCTTGGACTTGGTCGTATTTATTTTGATACTATCTGAAAGTTCGAGCTCTGGCCTTTCCAATGGAACCACTTTCATTTTAATAGGTCCTATGGACCCGGAGTTATAAGCGTTTAAACATTTTTGTTTACCGACTGTTTCTGTGGGTGTGTGAGTAACGAAGACCTCTTTTATACTTTCAAAATTAATCTTTTTCGACTTGGAATTGGACTTGGTGGTGTTCATTTTGGCACTATCTGAAAGTACGAGCTCCGGCCTTTCCAATGGGACCATTTTCATTTTAATAGGTCTGATGGATCCGGAGTTATAAGCGTTTAAAAATTACTATTTACCTCTGGACTTCCTGGACTTGGCCTTGGACTTGGTCGTACTTATTTTGATAATATCTGAAAGTTCGAGCTCCGGCCTTTCCAATGGAACCACTTTAATTTTAATAGGTCCTATGGATCCGGAGTTATAAGCGTTTAAACATTTTTGTTTACCGACATTTGCTTGCTATCTGATTCTGTTGGCCTGGTATTTGACAAAAAAAATCGAGAAAAATTTTGAATAGAAAAACTGTTTCTGTGTGTGTGTGAGTAATGAAGACCTCGTTTATACTTTCAAAGTTAATCTTTTACGACTTGGACTTGGACTTGGTCGTGTTTATTTTGGCACTATCTGAAAGTACGAGCTCCGGCCTTTCCAATGGGACCATTTTCATTTTAGTAGGTCTGATGGATCCGGAGTTATAAGCGTTTAAAAGTTACTATTTACCTCTGGACTTTCTGGACTTGGCCTTGGACTTGGTCGTATTTATTTTGATACTATCTGAAAGTTCGAGCTCTGGCCTTTCCAATGGAACCACTTTCATTTTAATAGGTCCTATGGACCCGGAGTTATAAGCGTTTAAACATTTTTGTTTACCGACTGTTTCTGTGTGTGTGTGAGTAATGAAGACCTCGTTTATACTTTCAAAGTTAATCTTTTTCGACTTGGAATTGGACTTGGTGGTGTTCATTTTGGCACTATCTGAAAGTATGAGCTCCGGCCTTTCCAATGGGACCATTTTCATTTTAATAGGTCTGATGGATCCGGAGTTATAAGCGTTTAAAAATTACTATTTACCTCTGGACTTCCTGGGCTTGGCCTTGGACTTGGTCGTACTTATTTTGATACTATCTGAAAGTTCGAGCTCCGGCCTATCCAATGGAACCACTTTCATTTTAATAGGTCCTATGGATCCGGAGTTATAAGCGTTTAAACATTTTTGTTTACCGACATTTGCTTGCTATGTGATTCTGTTGGCCTGGTATTTGACAAAAAAAATCGAGAAAAATTTTGAATAGAAAAACTGTTGCTGTGTGTGTGTGAGTAATGAAGACCTCGTTTATACTTTCAAAGTTAATCTTTTACGACTTGGACTTGGACTTGGTCGTGTTTATTTTGGCACTATCTGAAAGTACGAGCTCCGGCCTTTCCAATGGGACCACTTTCATTTTAATAGGTCTGATGGATCCGGAGTTATAAGCGTTTAAAAGTTACTATTTACCTCTGGACTTTCTGGACTTGGCCTTGGACTTGGTCGTATTTATTTTGATACTATCTGAAAGTTCGAGCTCTGGCCTTTCCAATGGAACCACTTTCATTTTAATAGGTCCTATGGACCCGGAGTTATAAGCGTTTAAACATTTTTGTTTACCGACTGTTTCTGTGGGTGTGTGAGTAACGAAGACCTCTTTTATACTTTCAAAATTAATCTTTTTCGACTTGGAATTGGACTTGGTGGTGTTCATTTTGGCACTATCTGAAAGTACGAGCTCCGGCCTTTCCAATGGGACCATTTTCATTTTAATAGGTCTGATGGATCCGGAGTTATAAGCGTTTAAAAATTACTATTTACCTCTGGACTTCCTGGGCTTGGCCTTGGACTTGGTCGTACTTATTTTGATACTATCTGAAAGTTCGAGCTCCGGCCTTTCCAATGGAACCACTTTCATTTTAATAGGTCCTATGGATCCGGAGTTATAAGCGTTTAAACATTTTTGTTTACCGACATTTGCTTGCTATGTGATTCTGTTGGCCTGGTATTTGACAAAAAAGAAGGTCGAGAAAAATTTAAACATTTTTGTTTACCGCCTTGGCCTTGGAGTTGCTCGTGTTTAATTTGGCACTATCTGAAAGTATGAGCTCTGCGTTCATTTGTTACGAAAATCGCATTTACGCTGGGAGTTTCAGTGCAAAAATTTAGTCAAAAAGCGGAAATAAAATTAAGACGAGATATAGGATCTTCTTTTTAGACATAGGTTATTAGAATTTTGTAGATTTTTTTATTATAATAATTGTAGTTTTCGAGCAATTTTCGAACGTTCTCACCAGAATCGCTTATCAGTCAAACGGTTAAGTAACGTAATTAGACATTTTCTAAATGGTTAAAAACACGTATTTTTAATGAAATTAGTAAGCGTTTTAAACATTTACTTTGATTTGGATATGTTTTTTTATTGATGCATTTAAAAAATCATTTTTAATAATAAATCTTTTTTTTTTTTTCTTAAAAGAAAAATATTAAATTAAAATATAAAAATAGGAACTTTGTTTGTTGTTTCATTTAAAAAATCATTAATATTTAGTATTTTAGTTTACTTTTTTTGTTGTTTTAATTTTAATACGTTTTTTTGCGTACTGGAAATATGGCTTAGATGCAAACGCAAAGTCCTCTTCCTTGCCTCCATTTTCAGCGAAAGTTTCTACAATAGAATTTAAATATGAATATAAATATGTAACTAGAAACCTATTAAACGTATTTCACTTACGACGAATGGCAGTGGCGACAGTGAAGGCCCTAATGCACTTCTTTGTTGCAGTTCCTCGCCAGGAAAAGCTCTCAGCAACGTTGTCAGTCATGATTTTCTGCCACGCTTTCGTTACAAATTTTCTCGAATTGGAATTTGACAATCTTTTAAGATCTGCTTTCTAAAAATAGAAATAAAATTGGCATCAGTATACAGTCACCGGACATTTCAAATTTAAATTCTTACCAGCAAGGAAATTTATCTATATCTTCCAGTATTGTTTTCTCAAAATTGAGGAAGTCTTCAATATTAGCAAACGGCTTGCTTGGTATAATAGTAGCATTTTCTGTAAGGCGCAGCAATATTAGCTTATTTTTTTCCTCCAAATTTTTAACGGCCTTTTGACATGCGTCGCTGATTAATGCTTGAATTGCTGCCGAAAAAAATATAAAACAAATATGAGAAAAGTGTTGCGGTGTTAAGTTAAAAGTATCCTTCAAAAATAAATATCTTACCAGACGACGTTGCACTATCCAAGGAAGTTTGTGAGGATGCGATATCATCATTAATGGGGTCGACGATGTAATTGAAATTGTTCTGCTACATGATCTGCTATGAGTGGCACAAACATATAAGACGATCTGGTGTAGAAGCATATAACTTTTGATGTTACTTCGTCAAGCTTATGGTGATCTGGAGTTTCTTTAAAACTAAGATTTTCGGCACGGTAAATATAAAAAAGCGATGATTGAAGCGTCTTATCATATAAGTTATGCAAGTCTTGTACCCTTATCCCGTGAAGTACAAATTCGTTATCAGCAGATTTTGATATGGAAATAAGTTTGAAAATTAATTTTTGTGGTAAATAAAAGTTGTCAAATGCAATAGATGATAAATAAAAGTTTTTAGTTTTAACAAATTTGTAAGTACCATCACTTTGTAGTGTGGATTTTTTAGAATCAATATGTGTATGATGATTTCCATGCACACTCTGCTCAACTAGTTTGTTGTAAATTTGGGACGGAACATTATTATTTTTCTTCACTAGTTTCTTAATTTTTCCTAATTTATTTTCAAACTTAAAAGCACTGGTTGTCTCTAGTGATCCAAAGTGCATGGAATCTCTGGCCAAATGACTCAAACAATGGCAATTATATGTTACCATTAAATCATCATATAAAACAGGGGCTCTGAGTAAGAAATCCTTTATCAGCTTCTCTGCGCATTTGTTATTTTGTACACAATCTTCAGCATTGAGGAGAATTCGCATTGCAAGACTAAGTTGCAAAAAATGAATGTACCTCAAGCTGTCCTATACTAGGCGGCTAGCTAGCTATCTGTACCTACACTAGCCGGCTAGCTAGCTGTACCTATACTGGCCGGCTAGCTAGCAGTACTTATACTATCCGGCTAGCTAGCTGTACCTATACCTATACTTTTTTCACGCCGAGGAGGGGTAAATGTACCTAACCGCACCATAGAGGAAGTCGTCACATCCTCCGTGTGTGGGGCCCTCACCCACTAAATTCCCCCTCGTCTCGTGGACTTGTTGTGCACACCACGGAACTACGGTGGTATTACTTCGGAGTGGAGTCCCTTTGGCCCTTCGGCCTCTGCGTGTTCATATCCGCGTCCGGATTGCATGTCGAAAGTTGAAGAGACATCTAAGTGTCTCCACTATTAGGTGATCCCTGATACGAATTTCGGTTGACACGTGTGCCAGTTTCATCTATGCCGGCGTGCCCACATGTTCCAGCCTCAAGATCCCTCTTCTTCAGTCTTAGAACGCTCTCCACGTAATTCGCCACTGAGATCTAATTTTCTCTACTCGCGATCATGACAACGACAATGCTACCGGCCGTGATCGTCCCGACTATCGACGTCAGTGCAGAGCGATAGCTCTGCCATCGTGCACACTCGAAAACAGAAACATCATCAATTACTTCCCCTTCCTCGTAAAGACAGTAAGGGGAGGCGGTCTTGCCCATTCTGCGCAGATATTTTCTAAAATATCCGTAACCCGATAGCATCTGTGTGACGTAGTAATTTACCTCTCCAAATTTCCGACCAATCCATAGCCTTATGTCCGGAATAAGTCTCGCCGTCCATCTTCCTCTATCTTCATCGTTCCATCGTCGTTGCCACTTTGAAATGGCCGATTTTGCCCTATAAATCTCCATCCGTTCTGCCGCCAGCAGATCCACAGGGATTATACCTGCTATCACAATTACGGCTGGGGCGGACACTGTACGATATGCCGACGTGATACTCAATGCAACCATTCTCTGTACCGATACAAGTGAATTTACCCGCTTTTTAACATCTGGTGTTTCGACCCAAATTTCGCTCCCATAAAGCATAATGCTGTTTCCAACCTCCATCAGGAGTCTCCGTCTCGCCGGTAGCGGGCCTCCTCGTTTCCATAGCCAGATATATTATGGCCACCTAGCCAGCTATCCAAGCCACCTAGCCAGCTAAACTAACTATACTGGCCAGCTGTACTAGCGAGCTAGCCAGCTATACTAGAGAGCTAGCCAGCTATACTAGAGAGCTAGCCAGCTATACTAGAGAGCTAGCCAACTATACTAGCGAGACAGCCAGCTATACTAGCGACCTAGCCAGCTAACTATACTAGCCAGCTATACTGGTGATCTAGCCAGCTAGCCAGTTGTACTAGCTATACTGGTGATCTTGCCAGCTAGCCAACTGTACTAGCTATACTAGCGAGCTAGGCAGCTAGAAAGCTGCACTAGCTGTACTAGCGAGCTAGGCAGCTAGAAAGCTGCACCAGCTGTACTAGCGAGCTAGGCAGCTAGAAAGCTGGCTAGCTGCCTAATTGCCTTGTATAGCTAGTACAGCTAGTAGTCAAGGAAGATGTCACATTTAGGCCTACTCGGTGGGTCAAACCAACGCCGCCAACAAGATTAAGCTTCGCTATAATAAGAGTGGACGATATCTCCAAGTTAACTGAAGCACTCGGAATACCTATGCCCTCTAACATGAAGATTGTGAGCACTGTACCGGCTCAGGCCAGTCCAGCAGCGATGCTATTTCCAACGATGTCCCTATGTTTCGAAACCCATAAGAAAGTTACCTTTGTTTGATTCAAAATTTTTATTACAAATCCGCGGCCTTCATGGAATAATAACGATCGTTGAAGCTATGTCAATAACGCTGTAATCAAAACTTTAAATTTAATAATTTTTCTTTAATTTATCGTAATTTTTCAAAATTACGTTCAAACACTGTCAGCGTTTTACTTAAGAATGTCTGTTTGAAAATCGTTGATCGATCTGTTAGCCGTTACCATTTGATTGTCACAAATTTATGTGTCAGTTTTTCTAAAACCAAAAAAAAAACAAGAAAACTGCAAATCTATTACACGCTTTGCTTAACAGTCACAGTTACTCATTCAGGCAGTCAGTCAGTCAGCCGGTCCACTTATCAATTTAAACTGCCTGGCATTTTATTTTCTACAGTGTTCCAGTCAGCCAGCCAAACAATGTTGAGATTTTGAAAATAATGTCATCCATTTGCCTCAGCCTTGATTTAATGCGTAAATTGATTTTAAACAAGATGACTACAGCAACAGTAGCAAGAAAAACAACAGCAGCAGCAACAACAACTAAATTACTTGATTAATCAATCCTTTTGTTTGGAAAAATTGAAATATTTTTTTCTGTTTTTTGTTGTTGTTATTTTCTTGATGACTTTTTTTCGTACCCATTTTGCCTGCCTGTACAACAATTGACAATTTCATTTGGTATGAATGTTTTTATTGTATTCATTGTTGCTGTTGTTGTAGTTGCCTTTTGTCTGCTCATTCCGTCACGCATCAAGACTACAAGAACCCGATCGTTTTGCTGATGGTTGTCCAAAGCTGGGAACTGCTTCTTATTGATGTTGATGATGATGATGGTGCTGATGTAATGGTGCTGGTTGGAGCTGCTAATGCTGAGGATGAGGAGTAAAACGCTTAAACGAATTAGCGCAGTCACAACATGTTGTTTATATGCCGAAAATGGTGCGACAATTTTGCGAGAATTCATGCTGTTCATTTCGTTATTATTGAATCGGGGTGCTACTGCTGCCTGGGCAACGTTCAAATATTCCGGTACTTACTTGTCCCATACAATACATACATATATTAAAGGTGCCCAACAACTGTTGTTGGCAAACAGTCAGTCATTCATTCAGCCATAGAGGTCGGCACAGAAGCAGAGTGCTGTGTTCAGAAAATGTCAGTGTTGATGGCTGGTAATAATTGCCTCTTAACGCGTACGCCGCCGCCGCTGACGCATAGTGTGTGTTGATTACTTTTGCGCCTCGATTCTTGCCACTCATTCACTTCACTTCACTCACTTCAGTTCTTTGTTTTGTTGTCTTTTTTTTTGTTGTTGCGTTTTTATAACAGTAGCTGGTGTTTGGTCTGTTTGTTTTTTGTGTTTTTAAATTATTTTGTTATCGATTATTTGTTTCGTGTTGATCGATTACGTAGGTTTTCATTTCAGCATCCTTAATGATTGTGGTGTGCTGATTGATTGTTGTTGGCTGGCCAGTCTTTATATCTCTCTCTTTCTCTTTCTCATTCTCTCTTTCTTTCTACACTACTTTACTTTTATTTTTTTAATTGTATCTTGTTAAATAGTAACCATCAGCCTGAATTTCATTTCGTTTCATTTCGTATTTTCTTTTTTATGGCTCATTATAAATGTGTACGCGAGTATATAGAAATAATAAAAATCGTTACACGCTTTTCATGGCTGTTTAATTTTACTCTGGCCATGGCTATTGCTCTGACTCTGGCTCTGGCTCTATTATAAAGCAGAAGATCCTTTGCTTATGGTTGGTTGTAAGCAATTTCTCATATTTGTTTTGTGTTTTTTTTTTAATTTTGCACAAAAAAAATTAAACAAAAAGAAAGACAGAAACAGCCATCCATCTCCTACTCGTAAGCATTTTTAACAATTTGTCTTAAGTTTGTTGTTTTTGTTGTTGCTGTTGTTGTGTTGTTGTTGCTGTTCATGTAGTTGAGGGCTTAACAACATGACCATAAATCACTAACGAATTAGAGCCCGCGAGTTATTTACTTTGTTAATAATCAAGCGATTTGGTGGGTCTGTTTTCAACAAGATGAATTTTTTTCGGCGGCTGTTGCTGACTGCTGCTGCTGCTGCCATAATTTTGTAGGCTGGCGCCAAAAAGGAAACCAAAAACCAACAAACTTCTTAACCAACCACACAACCGCTTATCAATTATTTATAAACGCTTTCAATATATTTCCAGCTCTACCTTTGCCTCTACATTCCCTCCTGTATATGGTGTTTTAATTAGTTTGTTGAAAGTTTCTGTGTTTCTGTGTTTTCGTTTTTCTTTTTTTTTTTTACTTTTTCTTTGGTGAACTTCTTAAGCATCATTTGCCATCATCATTATCATCATCTGCTGCTGCTTTCGGATTACACATGCATGTGTTTATATGGCCTACAAACACGTAATCTCCTAATTAGTGTCATACATACTCGTGTACAATTTTTAAGGTCCACCATTTCTGGATATCATAATTATTAAGGGACCCACCGCATGAAATTTCCTTTTCAAAATACCAAAAAATTCACACGCTCTCGCCAAGCCATAAAAAAAGTAGAATTTAACCAACAACTTCTCTGCCAATTGCGAATTGAAATTATAAATTCTTAAGTGTTTTAAAGCTTTTAAAAGCACACAACACACTCCAATGGAAATTGCATTTACAGTGAATGCTAGATTAATTGGATGATCACACTCAACAATAACAATTTAGAAAATATTTTAAAATATTTCACGTTTCACAATAAAAATAGTTTAACAAACAATTGTGGTTTCAAAACATAATTGGTTGTTTAGGCTAAGTTAGGTTAGGTGACGGAACCTAATGCCTTGAAGGAAGAGATCCCATTTAGGTCTATTGTGATACCATACCGGGGGTCAAACAATCCCTAGAGAAAACAATGCTGAGTCCAAACTAAATCTTGAAAATGAATGGTCAGAAACCTTCGTTTCTTTATGACAAGACCAGGGCACTGACACATGAGGTGAAAGACAGTCTCTTCCTTCTCCTCAGACCCACAGCTCTTGCAGAAGTCATTGGTCGGAATGTCAAGTCTTTCGGCATGCCTGCCAAAAGAACAGTGTTCCACAAGGATCGTTTCTATGCGATGGGTAGAAATGCGATTTGATGACGGAATTGAATCTTATTACCCATACATATCCAACAGAGCCTGCAATATTGCAAGCGCCTTCCTGCTGTCAACGAGATTGTATGAACGAGTGAACAATACAAATTAATCGAGGCAATCGAAATACCTGCGCCCTGTTACATTCCGGAGATTGCTAGCTACGTACCGGCCCTGACTAGCCCATCAGCAATGCAATCTCAACCGATATCCCTGTGTCCCGGAACACATTAAAGAGTCACCTTTAAATTATCCGAATTTCTCTGAGAGATTCTCGGCATTCATGGACAAGGAAGGACGTTGAAACAACGTTTCTTAGGGATTTAATTGCAGCCTGGCTAACCAAGTAAATCAAAAAATTTTCAGGGAAATTTCCGCCACTGAACAAATTTGTTGTTTCATACAAAAATAGTAATTCAGATTATTCTGTAAAAATTTATTTTTATTTTATTCGTATCTCCTTATGCATTTTTGCCAAGACGTTACTGTAGTTTTTAATTATTAAAAAAAATTCTTTAATCAGCCCATAAGTTTAGTCATTTTATAGCAGCTCTCTGTTAACGATTTTTTTTTAGTGAAACTTATAATTTGTGCTCCTACTGGCGACAACTTATTGAAACGCATAAAATTGCCACCAGAAAGAACTTTTTTTTTGTTCCTTTTCTTTATGAGAAAAGGAAAAAAATTAAAAGGAAATGAATGAAGAAGAGGAAAAAAAATGGCGTCGTTTAATTATTAAAACGCACCATGCTGCGTCACTTTTAACAGAGTGTCGTTACGTGTGGGGTCCTCTTATTTTTTTTCGTTTTTTTCATTTTTTATTGCACAGCTCAATCATATGAATCTTACGTTTTATGTGATCAATGAAGTAATCAGTCGGTGGGTAGTAAGATAAGTAAGTGGCAAGGCCACTCTACAATTTAGTGGCGTCAATTAAATGGTTTGCTGCTGTAATTAAGTATGAATTATATCGGTAGATATTTCATATTCTGGAGAAACCGAAATAAAATATGAATTTTGCTAAAAGAAAAGAAAAGAAATTTATAATTAAGTTTTGTGGTTTTGGATACTCTCAAATTGTTTGCGGGGAAAACCAAAGTTTTTAACAGTGAAACAATTTTTGAAATATTATGTAAATAATCTTAATAAATTATGAAAAAGATTATAATTAAAAAAGAATTATAGTTGTTGGAACTAAATTATTTGTTTGTATCAATTAAATGCGTTCTGATAACAAGTTTTTCTTTTACGCTTTTAATCTTATTAAGTAAGCACGGTTGTTTATTTGTTTAATACTTTGGAATAATACAATAATTATGACAACTAAATTTCTTTCTTAAGCTTTGTTTTATGTTTATTATTTCCAAATATTTGGTTTTAAATTATTTGGTTTAAAAGAGAATTTCCTATGAAAAAGTGGACCACCACCATTTGAGTGTATCTTAATAGATTAACTCAAATAGCCTTGTCACAAAATGTATGACCAATTTAAACGTTTGGTGTGGTCTTTTATCGCAGCGCAACTAATCTGTGATAATAAAGAAAATATACATACGTTGTTAATTAAAAGGTGTTTCAGTTTAGTAGTCAAAAACTTGGCCCCTTTTTACATTAAAAGTTTTAAAAGTTGTTTTCAACCAACAACTTGTCGTGGTTGGTGGTGACAATTTGGGTAATATGTGGACAAATCGAAGGTGGTCTCTGCAGTAGTCTCGGTGGTGGCAAAACAAAGAAAAAACCGCAATCTAAATTCCAATATTTATGATTTGTTTTAATGGATACTATTTTTGTTTTGTTTTTAATTTTTTTTTTTAATAATTAAACAAATAAAAATGAAAAGCAAAAAATGAAAAACAAGTTAAACGTTACGTATACTCTCGTACAAGGTTAGTAAAACATATAAACAAAAAAGCAAAAACAAAGAGGAAAAAAGTAAACATTTAATGTGGATTAAGGCAATAAGTTTCAACAGAAAGCAACAAATCTAATAATGTATGACGACAATGTACACGTATGTCGTACGACATGAGCATTTAATGCCACAACAGCGCTGTTGACCGTTCCTTGTTGACTGTGCTCTGCAACCTATGAAATGTCCCTTTTCGTTTCTTCACTCGTTCAGTCATTTATTCATTCAGTCATTCATTGTGGTGGGTGGTCTGTATAGAGTAGTTTTGATTCTAAAACGGAATCTATATTCCATACCATGCTATACTACGAGTATACCATGCCATAGCACTCTATACGATTTCAACTTTTATTCTTGTTTGATCAGACTCCACAAGAACTTTTTTTTTTTTTTGTAAAGTGGCAACAACGCGCACATAGAAAATGCAATTTAGCTCAGCCAGCCAATCATGGGGCAACTGAATATTATATGGGTGGCAAGTTGTTGAACAACAACAACAACAAACACTGCAAAATAACTATTCAATTTTTTCCTCTAGTCTTTTTATACTCTATTCCTTACTCAGTTCCTTAATTTTCTTAATCTATCAGTTACAAAAAATCAAAATGATGATGACGTTGATAACGACGATGATGATGAAAACTTCATATAATTTATTGATTTACATACAAGTGTATGTATGTCTGCATGTACGTATGTATGTGTGTGTGTATTTGTTTTTTTACCTTTACAATAAAATATAAAATGAATATAAAAATATATACGAAAAGTAGAAGAATAATTGTGTTTAAAAGAAGAAAAAAAAAACTCTCTTGATTTCCATCTTTACAGACGATACTCAATTCGATGCATAAATATCAACCACGGTTTCATTTGGTGCGAGCCAACGATATTTTGAAACTCCCATATTCAACGTTCAGGACATATGTTTTTAAGGAGACGGAATTCATAGCTGTGACTGCATATCAAAATGAAAAGGTACGTACGTACGAACGTACGCTGACATTTTTTTGTCACTCATTCATAAACAACAACAACAACAACAATAAAAAACTGTTAAATGTTTATACACTTTATACTCTCATGATATTTTTTTCCTTTCTTTCTTTCTTTCTTTTTCCCTTCTTGATTCCATACATACATATTTTATTCATCATACTTCATCTCTATAATGTGCTGTCATCACTAACGTACGTACGTTCGTTACTTGGTCTTGGAGCAGATAACTCAGTTGAAAATTGACAACAATCCTTTTGCAAAAGGTTTTCGAGACACTGGCGCCGGCAAAAGGGAAAAGAAGTGAGTATCACTAAAGTTAAGCAAATAAAAAAAACGTAGGTATTGGAAAAAATGGCTTAAAGGTACCTATTAAACGAAAAAAGAATTAAAACTAAAAAAATTTATATATATGTAAGCTATTAGTTAAAGGTGAGTACTGAAAAATGGCTCTTCTACTTCAAAAATTGCTAGAAAATATTTGGATACTATAACTAGATAATGTTGTTGGGGTAAAATCTTGAATATTTAAAAAGTGAATAGAATTGTGCAACTGGAAAAACCAAACCTTAACGCAAGAAAACTTCAATCACTACGTTGTAGACACAGTGAAGAGGGCAACAGTTGCTATTTGGTCCTGCAAGAAGGTGGTCGATTGGATTTAATACCGCTATAAAAAGTCCAATTGTATATTGGCTCAATTGAAGCTCTTAATGTGATTCTGAATTTACAACCTATGGATTTAATAGGTAAGAAAATGGAAGTAAACTCTACAATTTGTCTGAAGAATACTTGGATAGGGAATACAATGAAATGGGACTTTTCCAACCAAACTTCAATTCGACGCATTACAAACATATCAATGGACGTCATGTATCGTCTCACTACTACAATTTCTAAGGAAAACTCTATTAAATCTAGAAAGAATGGAACAAGTTTATCGGCAAATAAAACGCAGAAGTTGTACTGCGAAGGAATTATGAAGAAATGGTCAAAAATGCATAGATAATATTGGCAACTACATGTGCACTGGATTGAAATGAAGAATACATATTTGATTCAACGAATAAGTAAAAAAAAACTATCAAAAAAAGTATTTAATAAGTTACTTGTCTTTTTTCTTTTTTGGGAAAATTCCCTTTATCCTATTAAGGATGACAATATCTGGAGTTTTTTAATATTTTAAAATATTTGAATACAAGATTATTAAATAGTTTTTGTTTTAACTGCCACACTAACACAAAATCACATTTGCTGTTGACATCCTTACATCCAGAGATTTGAAATAATGGTAAAAGGATATTCAAGAAAAATAAAAAAGAATATTTAAATGCTACTCACAGTTACCGTGTATTTGACTGCCTGTCTTACTAACTTACTGTCTTTTCAGACGTCTGTGTGACTGTCAGTTTACGTAACTGTGCAACATATTGTCTGACAGTTGTGGGTTTTGCCAAAGTTGTCGTTGTAGTCTTCCACTGACTAAGTAACCAGCTCACAAGCACAAGAATTCGCTTCGCCCCAAAGTGAATTAACAATATTAAGGCATTTCCTAGTTTTCCTCTTTTGCTCTCTTTAGTTTTGGATAAATTTTCTAAAAAGTTATTGAAACTCATGCCAAATGACAGTTGACTTCAGAAGTCGTAATCATCACAAGCTAAAGCTGTGGCAGAATAGTAACTCCCCCAATTGCAGCTAACCCAGTTAGAATTTATTTTCAACAATTGTTTCGTTACGTTATTGTCTGTTTCATTATTTTGTTCTTCCTTTTTTTTGGTTTTTTTTTTTAACTGCCACCACGTTTCTCGTATGTGACGATGACTAGTGAAGACGAGCATAACGATTACATTGTCATGTCAGGCAGTCAGTTCGTTGTCTCTGGTTTTGATTTTTTTTTTTTTGTGTCATCGACACGGAAACAAGAAAATTGATTTGCACTGATGAAGACATCAGGCCGTCAGCCAACCAGTCAGCCAGCCATACAGTCTCATTCCTGTCGTTTTAATGTGCTTTTAACAACAATAATAGCGAGTGTCATTCATCATTCTCAAGATTTGGCCCGGCTATTTTATTTTTTTATTTTTTCTTTTCGTTACATTTCAGAATTTAAGTTGCTTAGTCAATATTAAACCCACCACCCCCTGTGCCTGATCTCCTTTCGTGTATAAACTTTGGATGACCAAAAACGTATGCTTAAGAGATTTGCAACCGTATCGGATTTCCGGATTTGCTGTATTTTTTTTCTTTTTTGGGTTCGTTTTTAGAATTGATTCTTCCTTTTTCTCTTGATTGCTTCCCCTTGCTGCTTGCCCACACATCAATCTCGATGAAATGAATTGAAATGTAAATGCACATGATGTGGCTGTTTCTGTTTTGGTCTCTGATATTTTTCTTTTTATTATCCTGCTGTGATTTATTTTCTGGCCATCATTTTACCACGACGTATCGATTGCTATTTTTCTCTGCTTTTTTATTTTTAAGCCCATAATTATTTTGATTGTGTTGATGTATTTATTTGCTAATTTTACTTGTGGTATAATTTTCTAGATGTCCAATGTTTAAATATTCCATTAGAAACGGAAATTAAAATCAATCAATCACAGGGTTAACACAGCCAGGATATACGAGTATGTATGTATGTACACACAGAATATGTATGCCGAGCGACTTTTCAAAGACCAACAATCAGTTTAAATTGCATAAGAATTTATTTTAAAATTCGTATAGTAAAGAAATCAAAAAAATATTAGTGCACAACAAAATTGTATGAAATTGTTTAGGGTGTTTACGGGTTTTCTTTTAAACGTTTTTTGTTATCGACTGTTCTGGCTAAAATTAACCAACTTGTTAAGCAACATATTTATATAATTACACTATTACTCGTATTGTAGTCTATGGTGTATCCTTTTATATTATTAAAGAAATTGAATTATACACCATTTCCTTTGGCACTTGAAAAATTACTTGAATTCTTTTATGGGATTAATAGCAACTCTGTAAATCATCGAGAAGTTTACTGTCGAAATTTCAAGTTATCCATAAATTTATTATGGAAAGTGCATGTCAGTGCCAAATTACCAACAGAAAACAAATTTACTCCAGAAAATGGAAGTCATTGACAAGTTTACTAAAGAAGGTAAACAACAAAGTAGATTCGTTCGTCTCGATGTAAACGATGTGTTCTATACTGGCTAAAGTCAGCTGTCTTCTGAAAGTGCATCAAATATGCGCCTGAAGATATTAGTTTTGTAGTCGCCACTCTTGCCATGTCGTATGCTATGATAGTCGAAACAATCGGTAGCGACTAACGAAAACGGTAACGCAACGAATCATTTGTCGATTCTTGAGATTGAAATTGCACAGAAAACAGCATTGCCTCTATTACCATATTTAACAGATTAGGAGCCTAATTCTTTCTGGTTTTAAAACTGAAGAGATTTATGAAAGAGTGGAAATTTGCAAAGATTATGGAAATAGATGCCCAAGATTGTCGAAAAATATTCAACCACGTCTGTCATATGTGAGTTAATGTCTGTCGTATTTACTCTCCAGCAGTCAATTGATACAATTATCGATGACATTACCGATGTCCTACTAATAATTTCTTTAAATACTTTGAAAACCCTACAAATAGCAAAAGTTTTACAAACAAAACAAAAACAGCAAAATTACATTTAAAAGAGATGTGTTAAGAAACTTTAAAGTTTTTATATTTCTCTGCCATAATATTTCAACTAGAAACAGTTTAGTTTTCTATTTGTAGGGCCTTAATTGAAATGATTTTTTTTTATGAAATAAAGGAAATAAAGAAGCAAGAGAGAGTGGGAGAGAGAGAGAAATTTTTGTAAAAATTGTTATAAAAAATTAATTCGAAACACGTTAGAGCAATTTTCTTGCCACAGGGCATATTAAATAATGGAACAACTCCTTTGGTGTTCACACATCAAAGCGTTACAATTTTCTTATTGCCTCTGCCTTCAACATGTGAATTACATGTGAAGAAAAAATAAAAAAAAAATATATATGCCAACGAAAATTGGGCAATTTGAAGCGAATCCTGCCAAAGTTGGCAGCTTTATTAAAGCCAACACGAATGTGTCTATGATACTCGCACATACACTCCGGCAACATGTGTAGAAACACTAATACCTTAATAAATACAAGGTAGCAACACTAATTTAATAGTAAATCAATTTGTTTTTATTATTTCGCTTAAATTCCTCTTTAACTCCCCCTTTTTTTGTGATCCCTTTTAATGGCTGGCATTAGAGAATAAAATGGAATGCATAGATAAATTTGGATTAGGCTGTATAAGATAATTTTCATTTTGGCCACCTTTAATGCGCAGGGTGGATAAGGCAACAGTATAGGCAAATAGAATAGTTATGCTTAAAGCCTTTTTTTCCTGGGCCCTGTAATTTTCTTTTTGAGTTAATTTTTCTGCTACTCCCTCTGTTAATTTATTTCTTAAATACTGAAGTACGGATGGGTGTTGGTGCTGGTCCTTTTGCATTTGCTTCTGCTTTATCCTCGCGTCCATGCTTTGAAGTGATCTTTTTCTCTGTAAGAAAATTTGAAAAGTTCCTTTTGTTTGTTTTGTGTGTGTTTGTTAAACGTTTATCCTGGTCTCTGTATATTTGTTGAGTGAATTTATTGTGAAGACAAACGTATTGTCGTCGTCAACTATTATGCCTTAGGGATTTTTCTTTTTCCATGCGCTCCTTTATTTTGATTCGATTGTTGAGAATATTTTCACACAATCTGCTTTCAAATGCTTCATCGCTGTTGTTATAACTGGCAGTGCATATATTTTTCTATTTATTTTTCATTTCTTTTATTCGCAATAAAACAACTTTGTTCCCATTTGCGTTGGTTTTTGGGTTCCTTTTCGAAAAAAAAATTATAACCGCGAGACATTTTTGCTTTCTTCTTGACTCTCTATTGTATTCAATAGGCCTTTTATATTTTTCAATTGCTTGTTGGTGAAACTTAATTGCACATACAGAGAGAGACCAATAATTTGTAGGAAATACAGGGTAATGATACAGGAAATATAATTCAACGCAAAACTTCTGACAAAGTGCTTCAGAAATAATGCCTAAGCAAAAGTAAAGAAAAATTAAATAATGCAAAAGGCTCTTATATTAACGAAAGAATCCGATAATAAGCATACCTTTCGGCAAAAGATGCTCACAATCTGATATTTTTCTATTGTGGAAATAAATAGTACGGGCTTTCATCCGTCAAATTACCATCAGGATAAGACTAACACTAAACACTAGCCAGCAAGTGTTTGTGCCAGCGTTTTAAAATATCTACGGGGTTAAATAACTTTTAAGGCAATACCTTTCATTCACAAGTTTCTGAAAAAACGAAGGCATTTTCAGTCAAGAATTAGTATAAGTAGTAGTTAACCTCGTCGTACCAACAGTTTAACATTGTTTCTATGTTTAGAAGGATTTTTACATTCTTTTTAGACTTTTTGGCTTAAAATTTTGACATTGTGTTCATAGTTCGAATTAGAACTTCAGAAATTCCTTGTACACTTTTTGTGTCATTGTCCAGTGAGATCCCAAATTTTCGGGATTACGCTATAACAGACGTAACGTCTCAGAGGAGTGTACTGGACGAAGATACCTTGTACAAACTTCCTATAGAAAGTAAGGTTGTATTCCTAATGGTGAACGCACAACAAGCCTAAATGACGGCTTAGGTGTATGTCAAAAGGCATGAGACTTTTGGTTGGCCTACTCTCCTTCGACCTAACTATCCACCTATCTCCTGTACTCGATGGTATGAATCGGACAGTTCTTTTGGAGTATCTACGACATTAATCGCTCCCGTAGGGGGTTATGCGCATTATATTTAGACAACGGGGGAATACCCTGAAAACAATGAAAAATTTGTAGAAATTAGATTTGCGATGTGGAAATAAAATGGTCTAGTACCGTCGGGTTTATCTCAATCAGTAATTAAAAACAGATACGAAAAGCTTTAAAGAAAATAAAACCATTTAAAATCCCCTTCCGTTTGTTACAAAATTAACACACCTCATATGGTTGCACTCTGTTCGTTTTGAAAGCATTTCACTTAATCTTTCCGTTCACCATACCAATCACGAAAACTTTTACGAAATGTTCGATTGAATTTGAAGTGCGTTTTATTGTGTTGCGTTGCGTTACGTTGCGTTGCGCTATACTGCGATTAATTTAAATGGGCATTTATTTCAGAGCGTTTTTAATGAACTGAGAACATCAATTAGCGTATGTTTTGCAATAATTTCACTTTGACTCGATTCAAAAATGTAAATTCTAGTGTGTTATTGTTGTTGCTATTGATGTAATCCTTTATTACCTACTTTTTTTTTCTCTCGATGAGTTTTTGAGTTTAGAAAAGGTTTTCCTTTCTATTCAAACAGCGTTAATGACAAAAAATTTTATTTCGATATCTTTTGCTGAAATCATAAACGTTTTAAAGCCAGTCAGCCAAACAGGCAATGTGAGACAAAGCAATCCTGTGGTGCGGTAAAAAGGGTGTAAAACCACAAAATTATTATTTGGCACTGTAACGCTAATGTTCGAGATATTAACTATGGTTAGACAGGACAGGAGACAGAGCTATGGGTGTTATTGTATGCCAAAGGATTTAATGGCATCATGTATTGTGGTTACGGTGGCTGCAGAGAACGTTTCAATTCCAACGTTGAGAATTTTTAGAAGAAAAAAGAGATGGAAAGGGTTGCTGTTGCTGTTGATGTTTGCCGTTTGAAACATCTCTACCCTTTGCAAGTGACACACTGGTTGAAAATTAGTAAGAAATTTGTACAAACACTGTGTGTATCGCATTGTTTCGTTGGAATCACATACATTGGCTTTGACTGATTGCCATTAAGCGCAGAGGCAGCACAATGTAATGTTATACCCGGAGATTAAAAGTATTTGAATACACAGACAAAGACAGAGAGGAAGAGAAACAATATAATGAAGGGTTAAATCAACAAACAATCAATGGAACAAACATTCAAACGGACAGTTAAACAAATAGACATACAATACATACATACATACAGTGAGTCAGCCAGCCACTTGGGCAAAATAAATACTTGAAACAATAAAAAAAAATTGTTTTTATTTGTTTCTATGGGGGAAGATAGGAGGAGAGGGGGTTCTTAAGTGTTTGCCAATGCCCAGATTATTTTAATTTGAGGAAATCTCTGTTAATTGTTGACAAATAAAGTTTTACACGACAGCAGTGTTTAAGGAGGTATGGGGGTTCTTTTAAGCCTCTTTTTCTAATACAAATAATTATTATAACCATAGCACTTTATCCCAGCAGACAATTGGATATTCTTATCAGCCTTTTTTCTTACCAACTGTTGTTACAGGCAAGCGTTACTCTCGAATCGCGGGTCCGATTCGGATAAACTGAATCCCACACATGTAAGCAGTTCTCGAGCTCCTTTGCATTTGGGTCATACAGGACGACCGCCGCATCATTTACACGCCCACCCCTCACTACACGATAATCAGCAAGACGATGATGACAAATTATTGGATGTGGTGGGACCACCGCAAAGTCCTCTACTGCCTTTGTCACACTCTCTACAGCAAATGCATGCCCATCAGCATTCGGGTAAGTGTCATATATTAATAGTTGCACCTCTCCCCTCTTTTCTCTTTATGTTTACGATAGAGATTATAAATACGAGTTTTAATCAAACAATCTAATCAATTCAAAGCCCTTGCAGCTTGGTTTAACCACTTGGCCGGTGCGAGTGATCATGCCAGTGAGGAGGCTTTGAGGCGACGTTTGCAATCGGATGATATAGAACGAGATGGCAGCGATTCGAGTTGTTCGGAAAGCGTGGGCGGCAGTACTGGCGGTGCATTTCGACCGACTTCATCGGGCAGCCCAAAGGAAGGTGCGGCCGGTTTGCCGGGTACTGGTACATATCCATCGCCCAATATATCGGTGGGTCCTCCTATACAGCCTTCGCCACACCTGTTGCCTTACCTGTATCCCCACGGTCTCTACCCGCCACATCATCTGGGTCTATTGCACAATCCAGCTGCAGCGGCTGCTATGAATCCCGGCCTATTGTTCAACGCTCAACTTGCCTTAGCCGCCCAGCATCCCGCCTTATTCGGTCACTACTCAGGACATACACCGACCTCCCCTCTGCAGGGTCTGAAAGGTCATAGATTTTCGCCCTACAGTCTGCCCGGTAGTCTGGGCTCGGCTTTTGATGCAGTTACACCCGGTTCGAATGCAAATCGCAGCGGTAATGAGGCGGCCGCCGCCTTGTGCAGTACGACGGGCAGTCTAGAGCATGGGCCGCGAAGTCTTAGCTCTAGTCCCAGACCGCGTGCCTCTTCGCATTCCCCACCCACGCGTCCCATATCTATGTCGCCCACTACACCACCGTCACTACTCAAGCGTACGAACTCACCGTCAGAGCTCAAGAGCATCGAAAACATGGTTAACGGCCTCGAGGTGCAGCACAACGGCAGTGTTTGCAGTACCAGCGGCTCCATTGATGATCTGCACAGGAAATCACCCTGCATACTAACGGATCAGTGACAATTGTATGACCGGGACGACAACGATCGATCGTCCGTCATCGATCTTGACGATGTGTGACTAAATAGTTACTCCCTAACAATGAAGGCTTTCAATTATGACACCAACAACAACAACAACAACAAATATTTAACCCATCGTGAAAATACAGCATCGTCCTGTTGATCCTGTCTCGGTAAGCAAATGTTAAAAATAACAGAAAAACAAAACAAAAAAACAAACAAAAATTAAAATGAAATGAAAAATAAAAATAGTTTTAACTTGTATGGCAATTCTTGAAGAACTAAAATTCACTTGTTTTAGTATAAAATATTTTCTATCTCTATCTCTCTTTATATCACTCTCTCTCTCCTTCTGCCTTTTCTCCCTTTCTATTACTTTTGTTTCTGTTTTTTCGTTAGAATTTAAAACCAAAGACCAAAACGTATAATTTTTTTAATTTGTTTCTATTTGTTTAAAACGTATGTATGTATGTATTGTTTGAATCGAGCATTCAGTTAATAATTTAATTATTATGATTATTTCAATTGAAATCTTTATTAATTGTACAATATTAATATTGTATTCTATTGTGTGTAAATTAAATTGTAAGTTATGTTTATTGTACATGTCGTCTAGTATTATTTTCTTAGAGTAAAAGTGAAAATAAAACGATTAAATATAAAAATTAAATGAAAAAAATCCATTATGTTCCTTTAAAACGAGACTTTCCGCTAAGCCACATCACGGTTAGTCTCGTTTATTATTTACAACAAAAACAAAATGATAAAAAAATAAAAAATTATATTTCCTGTAGAATGTCAATCATTATTTTTAAATAGTTTTTTTTTTAGTTTTTATCTTCTCCTAATTTAAATTTAAGCAATTAATTTTAATAAAAAGAAAATAATTTAATAATAAAAACTAAACAAGATGCGCCCTCTAGTGACATAAACAGTTCATGACAAATATAAACGCACACTATCCCCACATTCTTCTGTTCTTTATAATACTCACACCAGATAACACTAGGTCTTTACAATAGCATATCCAGATATTGGAAATTTTTGAAAGGAAATATTAAAATTGCACATGTTTACACAAAAGCTGCTTGAAAATTTGTTGAACAAAGCTGAATAGATATCAAGGATGATATTCAAAAATTTAATTGTAATGTAAAAATTCTCTCATTGTCCACTTAAACCAAGATTGAAGTTGATATTATAATACAGCTCTGTTTGATTTAATTGCAGAGTTAGAAACAGACAGACCGACTATCATACAATTTGAAGCTAGGAGACGTGCATAAATCTTATCGGACGAAATAAAAAATAAAATTATACCAACTAATTTTGTAGTTATGTCTTCTTAACGTATCTGTCATTGTTTGACAATCGAATGTGTAGGAGTCAGAATTTAACAGAACGTCTCTATTGAATATAATCTAGCCTTTATGAAATTATTACGACAGATTTAAAGCTTTTACCAGTGAACTGCTTGCAGCAGTCCTGTTGTATTTTGAGGGCAAAAACAATTTGAAATTGCAAAGCATATCATTAAAGAAATACTACGTGGGGAAATATTCTATTAAATTTATAATCAGACAAAATTTTAATCAAATGTATAAATTTAGTATTAACAATCCAGCAAAATTTTATAAGAACTTTGATGTAAAAATATGGCTGAAATAGTAAAAAGACAAGTTTGAACTGAATTGAAAATTTTGCCTGACGTAATTATGCAACAGTATTGTTACAAAATATCAGATTAAAGTATCACAGTGTGCAAAGTATTCCATTAAATTATTTTTAAAATAATTCCTGAACAGACAAAATTTAAAAATTAAATCTTTATAGCGATGAAGCATTCTCAAAACCTACATTTTCTTCAGACAGACTGTATAAACCTGCTGCTTTATTTTATTATTTTAAATCTTTTGTGTGCGCTTATTTCCGTTAGAATTTCTGTGAATTTATAAAATTTTATGAAAAAAAATTAAATTGAAATGCAAATTTCTTTAAGGATATTAAAATTGAATTGAAATATTAAAAAAGTGCATTAGAACATTGTAACATATAAGATGTTGATGTATGTATATGAGAATAAAACTTGACATCTATTGTAAATGTAAATATTTAAAGTAAATTTAAAATAAAAATAAAAACTATATGATATAAAACATACATATATGTTTAAATAAAAATTAATAAACTATTCTATATAAATAAAAATAATTATAAAAACTATATATATAGTATAGTATATATATATATAAATAAAAATCAAGTAGTTTAAAAAGAAAAACAAAACGTATATCTCTATATATAATAATAATAACTAAATAAACAAACACACAATTTTGTAAGTATAAAGAATTAAGAAAGAAATATTAAACAAAAAATCCTCTAAATATTGAACACAAAAAAAATAAATGATTTGGTTTTAAACAATTTAACAACAAATTTATTATTATTACATATTATAAATTATAAATTTATGTTAGTAATATAAATAAATTTTATATAAAAAAAAAGAAAAAAACCGAAAAATTAATAAATTTTGTCAAAAGTAAAAGAAAATTTAATTTAGAAGACATTTTCCATTTCACCCACACATTCACAGACAGACACATTTTATAAAATGCAAGAAATGAAAATCACCTCTAAGCTCCAAAAACCTTCTTTCAAATTCAAAGTTTAAACAGAACAAACTAAGAAAAAAAATATGAAAAATAATAATAAAATTAAAAAACCGAATAAAAATAAAAATAATATAATTAAACAAATTTCAAATAATAATAAATTATATTATACAATCCATAATAATAAAACTTTAATATTAAATTTATAAAACAGAAAAAGAAAATAAAATTTTATTTTAATTTCGAATTTAAGATTTTACAAAAACAAAAACATTTAAGATTAAATAATAAAAAAAATATAGAAAAACAAGAAGAAAAATTAAGAAGAGGAAGAAAAGTTACAAATGTAAATTTGTTATTTTAAATAATTATGTGAAAACAAGCAAAAACAAAAAAAAGACAAAGAAAATATATTGTAAAAACAAATCAAATTAACAAAAAAAAAAATCACAAAAAATGAGTTTTATTAGAAGGGTGTTGGTGGAAAAAGTACTCTTTGAAATTGTAAATAAAACCCAGGCTATCGAGAAACTGCTCAGCAGTGGTGTTGATTAAGAAAGGGGTTATAAAACCACCTCTCTATCATCAACAAAACAGGTTAAAAGTATACAAAAAAAACAAAAAATGGTAAGAATAATAATTCATTTGAAACATTGACATTTAAGGTGTTAGTATACTTCCTTATTTAAAAAAAAACGGGTTTTTCACGATTTTTGTTACTTTAGAGCAATAGAATTAAGGCAGAAATCTTATTTTCTCTCATACGATACTAAAAAAGAAGAAAATTGCAAAATAGTACAAAGCTTCCAACTGGGCGCAACATAAACGCGTTTTTCTCGTCCTTTTTTAAATTGGTGACCAAGATTAGCAAGACTCCTTGACCGATTTCACTGATATTTTGAGACAATCTTTCTAAGACGAAGTTGCCGTAGTCTAGTAGGTAGTGTGCTGGAGACTTGCTCTCCACTCATGCCTAACATTATCACACAACATAAATGGTGTGAGAAGCTAGGTTGTAATCCTGGCTAAAGGATTAAAAGAGTATAGGAGAAAGATGCACGAGACCAAAGTCATGCCTCAACAATGGTATTGTGGCATTATTTTTGTTCAAAGAATTTATAGAAATAAACGAGCATGAAATGGTTTTAACACAATTCCGAAAAACGCCTTATGAGATATTGTAGGCGTAGTGTATACACTACGCCCCTGTAATCAAAGAACTCATTTGTGTTGTTTCCATGTTTGCATAGTCAGCTTCGTCCTCAGTTTATAGCTTTTAAACATGGTTTTGCAATGAGTGTTAAGCCAGACTAATGAATAGGCTCTTTTTGACATCGCTTCTGTACGTGGTAGTGGTAATGGTGTTGAGTCGTCATTTAATTTCGTATAAAGTGCCCACCTCTAAAGGTGTTAGACTTTACTCTTAGGAATTATAATTAAAAGTATTGTTTTATATTTTTAGTTCCATTTCTTAATGGGCAAAAGCTTGAAAACCATTTGCAGAAGTACTCATTGTCAAGTGCGGCAGTAATTGCGAGCTAATTAACGTGACTTTACCAAGTACATTACACTACAGCGTCATCGTAAGTCAACCATAATATTTCGCACCTTTTCGTCCACTCATCATCATCACCAGCCAAACAGCCATCCAATCCATCTAGCGAATGCTGCCAAATACTCGTATAGAGGCAATGAAAACCTCATAAAGGAACACGTGAAATATTGTATTAAAGCGTGTTGTTGTTGTTGCTGTTCTCGCTGTTGTATGAGAATAAATAAAAAGGAACAGAAGTGAGTGACTGACTACCAGTCACTAAAGTGGCAAAGTAATTAAATAACGAATGGCTTTTTAAGCATAAAATTAAGCAGGCGATAAGAAAGAATAAATGTGCTGATCGCATGTCACGACTATTTGTTATACGCCATATAACAGCACACCACTAACGGATTAGCCTAAAACGATAAGCCACGTCTAACTAACGACAGCTAAAACCATCACCATCACCAACAGCCAGTCACCCCTACCCTACCGACTACTCCTACTACATACTACCATATCAGACACCGTATTAACCGTTTTAACATGGCCAGGATATTTAATAAAAAAACAACAACATTAATTGTAATATTGACAAAAAAGGAGAACAAAAACTAAAAAGAAATTAATTTGAAATGAAATGAAATGAAAAAAAGCAACAGTCTTATGGTGGGCCCCCTTCAGCTTCTGCGTCAGAAGGTGTAACGGTTTTTAATGGCAAATGGGTGTTAAATCGATATTATTTTGATTCCTATCAAATCCAACTACTCTACGCGCACAATTGAAACTACAGCACTCAGCAGACGCAGAGCCGCTCTAATTAGATTATAGGGGGCAATGCACACTAAATGACTTTTTTTAAAGGCTGTGAAAGAAATTAATAACCCATAAGGATTAATCGAAAAATATTAAAAACATTAAAGCAAGAAACAAAAAAAACATAAAAACAGATAAAATAAAAACTTTCATTAAAATAATTAAATTTGAAGACTAGAAAATAAACCGTCACGGCATGATGATTATAAACCGATTGTTTTGCCTTTCTTCCTCAAGGAAGTACGAGTATGAGCAAAGATGACAGGTTCATAAAAATCACAGGAAGGTTACGATTAAAGGATATCAAAGTCATGGTAAATTTCTAAAAATTTCTGATTTTAAAGCATACAGAAATGAAACAAATATCCAATGAATTGTTAAATTATATAGATCATCGTTCTTTTATTGATATTTATTGTTCTGGGGAGAGAAAAATCAATAGAGGCCAAAACTCAGTAAATACAGTGATATTACAAGAGGCTGTTTTTGTTTTTGGTCAAAAAATCATTCACCATCAATGTGAGTGTTTAGGTAGGTAGACCGGGTAAATTGAAATGAGAAATTTTTGGACCATTCTGTGAAACCATTATCCAAACGGATTATCTTATCGGCATATATGTATGTAAACACATTTTCCAGTCTTTTAACAAGATTTTCTGTAAAGAAGTCATCTGGTCAATACTTCGCTATTTATTGCACTAATTAAACGACGCTTTAGTGTCGACAACGAGACCGAATGCAAGTCAAATATGTACCGTAGAAACCCCAATTGACCAGGAACCCGCATAAGCGTTATCTGATAAAAGAGGTTGCACTGCCACAGTCTGACTGTGAACTCAAATACAAATAAAAACAAGCACTTATATGATATAGTAGTGAACATGCTTCCTTAATGGCGTAGAGTTCTATCCGAAAGAGACTTTATCTATTAGGAAGTTTGAGGTTGTTCACGACTAAGTAAATGCCCCCATTCAATTTCGAGCCATCCATGTAGATCTTGATATCGAGGCCTTTGATGGGCCTTAGTTAGTTCAAGTGAACTAATGTGCCCTTCCAAACTGTTCTGGAAGATAAGTTCGGAAGTACAGAAATCTATCATAGAAAGGAATTCATTTGAAATTTGCCAAGAATACCGGTACGAACATGCGTATGACCCAGCATTTCCAAAAGAACAATAATATCACTCCGCTATGGAATAGAATAAATTCGGAGGCGTAATGAGAGCCTTAGAAGGGCATGTGCACAGAGTTTCTCTACAACCGGCCGGCCATCAGAGTATTACATGGTAAATTACCCATTTATGTGTTATTATGTTCTTCCACAACTAGAGGTATTTAACATTTATGTTAACTTATGCACACTTCAGTATTACTTATGTTATAATGTATGCAACACATATTGAAAAGAATGGATCTGAGTTTGAAAACCAACGATAGGCCGATGATTACTTTAGAAATCGACTGAACAAAGCTTGCTCTGCATTTTAGACACAAACAAAACAAAACCTCTTCTTCCATTTCATTGAATCAATACTTCAGTATTTTATGTGGAGGCTTTTTAAAAATATTTATTTATGGATTTACCATCATAACCCATTACAGAATTTATGGCTTTCTATTGGCATTAAAACGGTTCCGTGAAATTAATGACAAATGATTGATAATTCGTGAATTAAGGAAACTATTAAATGATTTCTTTATTTTAATAAACGATTTAAAAACAAAATAAAAAACGGCACCCAAATTAATAAATAATAAAAAAGCGGATATTTCCTGCATTTAAGCACCTGTGACATTTAAAAGTAGCTGTACCGGCAAATGTTTGTTTCACACATCAAAACATTTTGAAACAACAAAACCAAACAAAAAAAAGGGTTACACAAGAAAACCAACAAATATTATTTAAATGCAAATGAACTGCAATTTGTTATTGTTATTGTTATTGATACCTATTGATACCCTTTTACAGAATGAATTTATTCAACGAAGGCGTTCAATGTACAAAAAAAATCAACCAAAAACTGGCTATTAAAAGCCGATCGAAAAATATATTGTTATGCTTCATTGATCTGTAACATTTCTGTTGACGACTGGTAAAAGGGGCCGCTAAAGAAAAGCGAAATTATAGTGTTAAAGGGTTGCATGTCATCACCACTGTGGCAAATATGTAAATTTCCCACATCCGGAAAAATAAGTATGTATGTATATATGCATGTACTCCATCGAATTCCCCCCACGCCTAAAACATGACAAAGGAAAAAATTCATGCTCGGCTAAATTGGTTAAAATAAAGAGCGAGAGGGGTGTGGGTAGGAGAAACACAAAATCAATACGGAAATGAGGTTATGAAAAGCAGAAAGCCTATTGATCTGTAACCACAAATATAAAAGCCACTTTCTAAAAACACTTAAAACACACCCTGTGCAGTTTTTGTTTCTTTTTGTTTCTTCAATTTTTTATGAATTTTAAAATTCCTTTTCATAGTCACCAAGAATAACAATCACAATGACATGCAAATTTTCAAAACAATTGTAAAGGACTGTCCGTCATAAAACGACAGGCCGTAGTATGACAAACGTCAAGCGGCGTCGAGCAGTTTTAGTGAATTTTTCTTTCTGTTTTTGTTTTTTAATTTAGTTTAGCGAGCTGCATTAACCAATTTTCATATTAAAATGTGTGCAATTTTAGCAATTGCGTTTGTGGCCTACAACAACATAAAAAAGCTTCCTTTCTCACTCTGACTATGGCACTGGCTCAAGCTCTGCCTTTGCCTTTGCCTTTGCCACTGTGTGTATACAATATATGATGTATCCTCGTAAATATTTCGTTTGATTGGCTTCAAATCATCAATTACCCAATACCCATTACCCATAACAATTTATCTATTTTTTTTGCCATTTTAGCTGTCACTGTCTTTCTCTACTCATTCTCATCCACATTCATTCATGACGGACGGTCTTGTGTGATAGGCCATCAGAATTTTAGCCATGTAATCTAGCAACAATTTGATTTCGTTAATAATTCAAGTGTAATTTTTTCCATTTTTTTCATGTTTTTTTTTTGTTTTCAAATACTCATGCGAACATTTTGCCAATTGCATTGATAATGAGTATCACTGGCTGGCCACAAACTGCTCTACAATTAGATCTCGTTCATTGCATATCGGAATGCAAGTGTTACCAAGAAACCTGTTCAATTTATTAATAAAAATTCAATTTGAGAAGCCATTGATTTTATAATTATTTTTCTATTCATTTCATTTAATAATCATAAAACAGATCATGGAATATCATGTTAATTGCGCATGCGCAAAATTATAAATAAAATATGAATTTAAGAAAAAAAGAAAAAAATCCGAAATATTTGAACGATTTCTTTTCATTTATAAAATACAAATTCGAAGAAATATTATAAAAGTCTTTAAGACACGTTATGTTGTGAATTATTGCACGTTTCTTAAAGACTATTTTGGAAACTCACAATCGTATTCAATAGTACCACAATGGTACCGCAATGTCTAACTTCAAACAGGGTATATGAGTGAAAAATTATTATCACAGAAAGCCAAACAGTTGTGCTAAATTAGCAACATTCTGATGATGTAGAATAAAATACAAAAAATATCCTTTGTGGTCGAAAAGTGCAATCAAATAAGATCTGAAATACTTAAATTACCAGAGGTGAAAATAACTTTATGTCTTATCTTATGATAACTTATCCATTCAATACATTCCTTAATTTTCTATCTGCTTTCTCTAATAATTCTCTGCTTGGCTGATATAATGGCTAACGTATGACATACGCATACGACAATATGACTAGAGAATGTGTATATCACATCTAAGATTGTCCTTGAATGCCGGGTGTCTTTGAAGGAGATAGTGAGATATTGATGGACAAGGCCGACAAATTTGTTAAAGCATCATGAAAGATTAAGATTCAATTGAATTCCTACATGCGATTTTCCCTCCTCTGCAGAATGCTCACAGAAACTCCATTAATTGGCAAAGCAAATTGACTCTGGAAACACCAGACATAGCTGGCCAGACATGGGTTTATGTAGAACAGAATGTATATTGAACCTATCAAGAACCCATCTGTGGAACCTTAGCACACTGGCGTCTGCGTATTCACGCATGGCGCTTGTTTGGCACTTGTCAACCTAAGAAGAAGAATCCTTAGACACCCAGAATTAAATGATAAAACGTGTCTAACCAAAAGAGATGGAAAATTCACACGTTTATAAGAAAGTCAAGACAGTTCAAAATTTTGTAGCGTTTTTATTGAAACACATTGTTTTTAGCACGACAGTCAGTTCCGTCGATCAATACATTAAAAACTCTCTGTGACAATACTGCACACATTGTTATAGGTGGGACCCCATCATTTGCAATTTCAGCAGACAAGGTTAGGTTAGGTTAGAGGACGTGTACTTGTGAATTAAGACAAGTACAGTACCCGAAAGTCGAATTGACCCATTGTACAACGTCCTAGTTTATCACACCACTTATGTTGTATGTGTTAATTTTATACATGAGTGGTGACTCCGAACGATAGATTTTTGAGAAACTTTTTCATGGCAATTTTATTTACTCTCAGAGTTTTTGCCAGAAATCTGCTGAGAGGAATTCACCGAAGAAATATTTTTAGTATTTTGTTTTGATGTCTGGCCTGGGGCTCGAACCCTGGCTTTAC
This sequence comes from Sarcophaga subvicina, assembly GCA_936449025.2. Taxonomy (NCBI): domain Eukaryota; kingdom Metazoa; phylum Arthropoda; class Insecta; order Diptera; family Sarcophagidae; genus Sarcophaga; species Sarcophaga subvicina. The sequence continues at coordinate 1,034,482 of OW388080.2, read as the reverse complement.
GTCTAATAAGCCAACACACTACCTAATAGACTACGGCGACTTCATAAACAAAGACAAAGTTAAGTACGAAAATTTTTAAAAAACATTTATCAACTGATCCGTAGCTTTACTGCTCTTTTCATAAGGACTTTGTGTAACGAAATCTGTATACAAAATATTGCACCCGCGTAAATTCCGTGCAAATTTTTCTTACTTCTTTGCTTTTTTTAAGCAAAATTTTATTCAAATTTCAAAGCAAACGACATCTGCTTAATTTATGTGCGTCGTTTAAAATTCCAATCAACACCCGACATTAAGCGCTCGCTTTAAACCTTTTTTTAGGTTTTTGCTTAAACAATAACAACAAAATTGAAACAAAAAAAACATACAAAATAAAAAGCCTATACACTACGATCCAAAAATAAATACATTATACAAGTGTATCATCATCATCATCGTCATCTTATGCGAATGAAATACAATTATTATCTGTTCTCTTTTTTATTGTTTTTGTTGTTGTTGTTGTTGTTCTCTTTGTTGTTTTTGGCGGTAATGTTAGTGCGGTGGCTGCTATAGCGGTGTCTCTGGTATCAGTTTTGTTAGCGGCGGCGGTATCGGTGTCGGTGTCGGCAGTCTTATTTAAGAAAACTCGGTAATACAATTAAAGCAAATATTTTTGGATTGATCATCTTACAAGTTCGTAGAAGTACTACATATATACACTCGTACACACATACTATATAGACATACTCATTCATACCTTCTTTTATTGTATATTTAAATACGTTTTCAATAAAAACAAAAACAAAAACAAGAATGTTTAAAACAAAATACAGTAGCAGGCAAAACTCTACAGAAGACAAGTAAAATGAAAATATTTTTTGCAACAAAATACAATAACAACGAAGAAATGAATGTACGAATGTATGTCCCAACAAGGGTAATCATATCAACTGCTGCTGCTAAATTGTTTTAAATTTTATTTCATCCTATGGCATAAGATTTAAAGCGGTATTAAAGACTTTGAAGAAACGCTATGTATAGGAATTCAAAATAAAAACATTCGTAGTATTTAACTGCACGGCCAAGCCTCCCAGGTTCGAGTACAAGAGAAATAGACGGTTTTCATAATGACATTCTGGCAATTTACATAGGGAGCCTTAGGACAGTGGGAACAGTCAATCTGCAATGATAGAAATAATTTCGTGGATGGATCGAATCTAGGACGTGACACTGATGTTGGAATACTTTGGGCGATTATTGGGGCTGAACCTTCGCTACATACTGAATGACAACTGCAGCGTTTTTCAGACAGAGCTATACGGAAGGATACTTAAGACTGATACCGACTTTGCCCTTCAAATTCGGGGGGCTTACATGATTTTCGTTGACAGTCAAGTGAACCTGAAGGCGATAGGACCAAATTAGGATCAAATTAGTTTTTACCGGGCTCTGGGACACAGTAATGTTACTGAGAACGAGAAGACTTTTTATGCTTTTGCTACATTAAGGACTAGTTTTTATTTCAATGATGTAATGACTGTTAGTTTCAATCTGCTGCCCGACTGAAGTAAACAGGAAATAGGTTCGGGCGAAGGAGCAGAGGATTAGAAAAAATAGTTGCTTGTTAAAGTCGCCGTAATCTAGTAGGTAGTGTTGGCTTATTGAACGCGAGATCGTGGTTCGAGCCCCAAGTCAAACATCTCGAATATAACAAAATACGAAAAAATATTTTCTCGACTTTCCCCAACTCGGAGATTAAATAAAATTACCATGAAAAGTTTCTCAAGAATCTGTCGTGCAGAGTCGATTCAAACTACAAGTCCCACAGCTTATGGATGAAATTAATACACACAACATTGGCGGTGAGAGAAGCTAGATTGTAATCCTGACTAAAGAAGTAAGTTCTCGAAGTCCACAAGCTTTTTTTATTGATTGATAGTGAAAGAACTGTAGTATTTAATAGGACCGATAAGTGGTGTCCCTAAGCATATTGTGGTGTCAGGACTTTGACGGAGTTCTGAGACTGATCTCTCCTTTTGTAGAGTATGTGGAGATGAAGAATAATTGGAGATGATAGAACATCTCCTCATTGTCCTGTACTTGGTAGAAGAAGGCTGAAGAGGTAGGTAGTTTTGAAGGTAGTTGTTTGGTATTCTAATGATTGAGTGATGAGTATACGTCTTGAAGTAGAAAAGGACGATTGAGTTTCCAGCAAATAGTTTAGAAACGATAATAAAAACATCAAAAATTATTGGCAAACAGCCAATACTAAGTGGATTATTCGGAGAAGATTAAATCCTCTAAATTTTACAAATTCGCAAACGGGGATAAACATTTCATTGTACTCTGTGGGTTTTGAACTTGGATGACAAACAACTTTCTGGAAAATAATAATCTTTAAAGATCGATATTACCAAAGCAAGTCTTCTTTAAAAGCATATGCTTTTCGCATTTGTAGGGTACTTAACACCAACAGTTAATATTAAAGTCAGTTAAAGCTGTGAGCCATTCTCTCACAATCTGTTCCAACTTGCCACAGCAGCTATTAAGGCATTTAAGTTGTCAATGGCAATTGCCAATCCAATCCAATCTGCCAAGGATGAAGTTGGTCTGAACAAAAAAAAAAAAAAAAAAGTGAGAGAATGGAGTGGCGTGGCATGAACGGGTGACCAATTTTAAAGTTATTGAATCGTTCAAAACATAGTTTGTAAAGTCAACATTAAAGCCGCATTATATAAAGTTGAGTGTCAGACAAATCAAGATTGGAATTTTTGCGCAAAATTCAATTGTTCTATCGAACGGAATGCTGGCATTGTCGTCGTCCTGCACTCATTGGCATCGCAACTTATCAAACTGACACCAAACAGCAACGCCAAATTCCACTAACGCAAATAAAAATTAACTATTCATACGGAACTCCTTCCTCTCTGACTTTAAACGCTCTGAGTGTGTACGTATGTATGTATGTATGTAAGTATGTATAAGATAATAGATGTTACCGTGTATGCTTGGTGCATTGATGGCTAAAGGAGAGAAGCGCTTTCAAGCGATATTTGAATGCCAATGCACAGGTTTATAAATAACAAAACTGTCATTTGGTACAACCCATTGTCTTTGCTAAGGCTTGGGAAAAATTTAACACGTAGTCAAGTCTTTTTCCGCCTTATGTTACGAAATAAGCCAACAACAATGAATATAAAAAGAGAGTGTAAAACGTTTCAAAATTATTATCGAGACTTTAATTATGATCTACAAATACAATTTTTTTTTCTTATATTACAGACTTTACATCTCTCCTTCTCCTTTATAGGTATTGAGTTAACCAACTGACGCAATTATTTTTGTTTTTTTTATTACTTTTCTTTTATTAATTTCCCAATTTAAATAAATGGCCTTTGAAATGCGAAAAAAAAAATTGAAAAATAACTGCCTTAAGAAGAGTCAGTTGCTGACAAAAGCAACATCACAGAGAAGAAAAAGTGTAAGTGGTGTGTGGTGTTTAAATTATTCGAGTATTAGTAGTTGTTGCACTATTTGCATGAAGGAATGAATGGATGAATGAATGAATGTGTTTAATTATTCAGTTTTAAAAGTTATTGATGTAAAACCATTCGGAAGCACTAAAAACACCGGCATACACACGCACTGAGACAAGATTATGGTTATTGCATGCACTTAATTTGAATTAAAACACCCATATTGCCAAGGTAGACTACTACTACTCTACTGACAGCCCGAAGACCGTAACAACAACAACGACAACAACAACAACAACAGTAACAAAAGAAATGCTTACCACAGAAATAATTTTTCCAATAAAGGGCCCTGCTTTCGGTGGGAAGATCACAAAGACAGGAAGTGTTCACAGGAGATGTTTAAGTTTGAAAGAAAGAAAAATTCAATTCAAATGGCAGTTTCACTCTGATGCCTGTTATCAGACGAAATAGCCTAATCATCACTATAATTATATATTAGGCAGCGAATCGAGCATTGAAGTTCAATTTTATTCAAGGCTTTCGAAGCTCTAACAAAAACATCTAAGCATCAGACATGATTTAATCCTTAAAAGAAAGAACGATACCTTCTTGCGATGCTGATCAAATTAAGCAAATAAATGTTACGTTAATAAATGATTATTCGAATGGTTCGAGATGTTTTCAAAGCATATAAAAAACGTCTCCAGAATTCTTTCCATTATCTCCATGGTGGTCAGCTGCCGGAGTGGATTGCAGCTACTGAAACTTCTGCACTCATATTATTATATGCAGCAGGCTCTATTTGCTCTTCTGCCAGTTCATTAATTTACGCCTTTTTGTGCTATTTCCTTGACAAAATTTCTTAATCGAATATTGTTCCACAATACTTTTAAAAAATTACTCAAACAAAAATCCTCCACTTAAAAGATATTCCAAATAACATTATCTATGTAAACACCCTGTATAATATATTGGCGGACATAGGAAAAGTTTGTTTGTTTTTTTTTTAAGACTTCGCTTAATAGAAAACAAAATATCAGACAAATTGATCGGTTCCAATTGGGTGATCGAACGGAACGAAGTGCAATGAATCGAACGATCAATCAAATAATCGTATACAAGGCAAAAAAAAAAGAACCCCAAAATTAATGAATGAGTGAATGAATGAATCGATCGATCGATCGATGTATTAATGAAATGAGTAAATAAATGAATGGCTGCCTGTTAATATAGCTGCTGTTCTTATCAAGCTTCGTTGTATGAGTGAGTACGACATGCGAGTGAGTGCTAGTAAATATGCGATGGTATCACGCGATAATTTTTGAAAATTGCTTAACTTTTGTTTGTGACGAAGATTTGTTTTCTTTTTTTTTTTGTTTTGTTTGTAGTTTTTGTTATTGTACTATGTATTTATTATTGCGTTAAAGGACTGGCTGGCAGAATGAATAATACAAAAGCGTTATCATTTTAATTGCTTGTCTAAGATCAGAGCCAGGAAGAAATAAAACTATTGCTTTGGTTTTCGATTCGATTTGGTTTGGTTTGGCTTGGTTTTTGCCAATTTGGCAGCTCGCCCAGATGTTTATCAATGCCACCACATCCTTAAAAATAAACCGAAAAGGCCATATCCATACGAGTGTGCGAGTACGTACATATTGTACATATGGTTAAGGGTGTTGGTATTTCTTGCGTCTTTCGTTGTATATCTTTATAGAGTATCTTTTTCGCTTGTTTCGGAGTGTTTGTGTTTTAAATGTCTTTATCGCCATATCCCATCCTTACTTCTTATTTTGTTTTTTTTTGTCATTCACATTTATTTTTATTCGCTTAATTTACTAAATGTAAAGATTCCGCGCTCCTCGCCAACCCCCGCAATTACTTTCGCTTTTAAGCTGTTTGTGTGGGTAGCTGTGTGTGAACATAATGCAGACATATGGGCGTTTTATGTCAGAGCCGATAGAATGACCCACACGACATAAACAACCGTCAGTTCTTACAAAAACGCATCAATTTGTCTCAATAAAGTGTCAATAGCACAATGTAAAAACACCATAAACAGCCAACGAACGTGCAGCGAGCGAAGCAAACGCACTTTTTCGCAATGACCATGGCAAACGGTCATTCATAGTCTATGCTAAAAGTACTGACACCACACTTAACTGCTGCAAGCCATACACTCACTCAATCATTCATCACTGCGTCTCGATTCCTAATCGTTTTAATTTGTTTGTATTGATTATTTTGTTGCCTTTTTCACTTCACTTTCAATATAGTTTTTGGGTGAATTTCTTTCGTTGTTTTTCAGTATTTTTTTTTTTTTGTCAATTCAAGGCGAATTAGCATCATCGAACATTTGAGAATGTGCACTGAACTATAAATTAATGTTGGCTGGACACTAACAACAACAACAACAACAACAACAACAACAATAAGAAGAGCAATAAGCAAGGAGAAGAAAAAAAGGTCATAAATTTCATATTTAATCGAGTGTTAAATGTTCACTAGCTCTTCTATTTATTAACAAAAGTTCATCAGTGTTTATACTGTGTTGAATACTGTGTGGCTGGCCATCATCATTACTGCTGCTTTTGCCGTTGCCGTTGCCATTGCCGTTTGCCGTTTGTATTGGCATTTTTTCAACCACCCCAGCATACAGAGCAAAAGTCAGTTACACAACTCACTCCAGCAATTACTTAAAGTGAAATTGTTAATTTCACTTCTTTTTTTTTTGTTTTTTTCTCTTGTTTTTCTATTTCTTTTTTAGTCCTCTGCACACATGACATTGTCGGTGCTTTTAGAATTCCAAGAACCGATAACACTGTGCGATGTATTCAAGCGCACAAAGCGATTTTGACAAGTCAATAAGAGAGGGAGAGATAAAGTCATAATTTGACGTCATCCGGGATATACAAAACTCGCTGCCTGGCAAAAAATTTAAATCAAAACCATAAAACGTTCTCGCTGTGACATTTTAATTCGAAAAACTCAAATATTCCGTTGAAATGTTGTCGTAGTTTTTGAAGCAAGAGTGTAGAAAGAGATTCAAACTTAAAATAAAAATTCAAATACAGTTTAATATACAAAATACTACACAGCTGTCATAATTAAAAACATTTTAAAAATTTCCTTTTAATATTACACTTACAAGACATTACATTAAAACGCTATCAACTTTTTGCTTTATAAACTATGTATATGCGATTGCCACACTATATGAGTCGTTTATTTTTAAAGTGGATTAAGTCCATTTTTAAAAAAATTTAGTTAATGATTACAATAATCACAATCCTATATAATCTTTTTTTTTTATAAAAAATTTAAGTCTAGTATCAATAAAATCGCTATGATTTGGGCCACTTGAAAATTAGCTAGTTAACGAAATGCATAAAAATTTATTTTGAAACTGGTTTAAGTCCATTGAAATCCATAAAATTGGCAGTAACATAGTTGAAAATTGTGCAATCGCAGAAAACAATGCAGATATTATTGACCATGAGTTTTTACTATCCGGACATTCATTTTTGCCAAATGATAGTGCTTTTGGAGTGATAGAAACGGCTTTGAGGAAAAATAATTTAATGGGACATTCATTACTACATTACATACAAGGTTACTATGAAACCATAAAAATATGTCGAAAGAGTAAGAAATTTATATTAATCAAAATGAAACGTGAAGACTTTTTTCTACAAACCTCTGGAAGAAGCAATTCATAAAAGATTAAAAACACTAGTGACGAGCCTGTAAACTGGCTAAGGATATTTAGGATGTGATTTATAAAAAAATATAAAAATGATTTATAAAGAATGTGTGGAACTGGATACAGAGTTCAATATATTTGATTTATTACCTTGTCGGGGAAGACCAAGGAACTTCAGCAAAATAAAATTAACACCATTATACAAAAATGTACGTCCCATTCCAACTCCTAAGTATAAGGATAACTATTTAGAGGAATCACTATTACTAATGGAGTAACTTTAAGTGAAAAAATTAACTTATATTGAATTAAAAAAGAGCACAAAGTGGACTTAATCGTTTTCACAAACAAAAAAAAGTCATTTTATTCATTTTGAAATTGGTTTAAGTCCATTTGGGTTTCTGAAACACAGCTTATTTTTCTAGTAAAGTTTACAAAAAGTATTACGTTATATATTCTAACATGTTTAAGGTCTCATACATAAAAACAATGACAAACATACAATATAACAATATTGTTGAAACAGTTCAAACGCAAACCCTTAAATATCTCAATATAAGATAAACTGCTCATATGTTGTAATTGTCAAACAGAACTCGAACAAAATTTTATAAAAAAAATTCATTTTTCTTTTACGCAGTAGATTAAGTAGTAGGTGGTGTGTTGTTTTATTACATGTGAGGCCATGTTTCAAACCTCAGTCCAGAGATCTCGAACAGAACGAAATATGAAGAAAATATTTCTTCGGGGACTTCTCAGCAGATTTTTGGCAAAAACTCTGGTAGTAAATAAACTTGCCATGACAAGTTTGTCAGGAATCTGTTTTTCGGAATCTACTTTAAGCTATAGGTCCCGCCACTCATGGGTAAAATTAACACACATAGCATGGGAAACAAGCTCGTAATTCTGACTGAAGGGTTGCAATGGCCAGTTAAGTAAGAACATCATTATCAATAGACAATACTTCCCTTATGACGCCAACGGCGTAGGCGCGCAAGAAGCAGAGGTGCCTGGAAGGATGTGTTAAGGTAGGCCGAATTCCGTTAATCGGGTTGTTAGTGGCCAATTAAGTAAGTAGGCAGGAGGATAATTGAACAGACTATGGTGATTATTAATTAATTAATTATAATGAGGCTTTTTGCCAAAAACTAATCACAATTTAAGCTAACATAATAATTCTGTTTGCAAACCGTCGGTTATATGAAGGCACGCTAAAATAAAAATCTTTAATGCCAATGAGAGCCTGTCCTTCTCAAGCTGTGAATTGGAAATAATCAAAGCGTTTGCCAAGGACTGGTAGGGTATCAAATCTTGGAAGAGTAGAATGTCTTGTAAACAGCATAGCCTATTGCTATCACAAAAACTCTTCTGGACAAAATAGTGTAACATTCTGTATTTTCATTCCAATTATTTCTGAAGCTTTAGAAAAAGTTCATTTCCCTATGAGTTTAAAAATAAACTGACCTTTAACGTCCACATGAAAGACTTTTCAGTGTCAGAAAAAATCCTTTGACATGTGAAAATATGTGAATACAAGGATTTGTTTTATGGCCTGTCTATCAATTTTATTCTTACACAGAAGAGCAGGAAATTATAATTTCATTAACTCTCTTGATGCACTTGCTGATGCCGGGTAATAATTTTTTTTCTTCGGCGTATAGAATGTATGGTAAGGGCTGTAGACAATGACACCCTGTGGCTAAACCTTTAATACAATTTTTCTCCCCTCAAATCTAACGATGTGAAAAGGAAATGTTAGAAAATCATAAAATAAAAATAATTCTATTAAAAAAGAAAAAAAAGAGAAAAAATATAAAACTTCTTAAGCAATTTGGAGCTGCGATAATTCGTAAGTTTCACGCGCTCATCCCCCGAAAAAAAAAAGAAGAAATTATGAAATGCGACGTTCCCTGTTCTGGTGTGCTTGGCTTTGCCATGCAAATTTATTTGTATTGTAAATTTTTGGCACCACAGGAGCTGGAATAATACGTCCGAATTTTGTTGTCGACATGTTTTGCTTACCAAAACAAATTTTCACCACAAAAAACGCAAAAGAAAGAAAAAAAAAAGAAATCGAAATGAAAATACGCGACAAAAGCGACCCCACAAAATGCTAAAATTTTCAAATTGTAAGCAAAGGAATGAATGACTGGATGGAATCGAAGCGAATGGAATGACTGAATGAATGAATGAATGAATGAGTAATTTCTGCTGACTCTATAGAATTTCGCAAGCAATTGCGGCTCATAAATTCACAGCAGGGGTAAGTGAGTGTAGACGTGGTAAACTTCGTGGCAAAATGTGAAAGGCAATGGTGGTGTGGTAGTGGTGATGGCACAAGGAGTCTGTACAAAACGAAAACGTAAAGGAACTGTATAATAATAAAAGAAAATTATTACAATTATTAGAGATGTTTATATTATAACCGATATTGCTATTGTTTCCAGCACTCACTCTTTCACTCACTCACTCGCGGTACACTGTTCAGATTCCTCTTCTGTTCCTCTAACAAAGCTAAAGAGATGCGAAGTAATTGTATGGAAATGTATGTTGGGGGGATATGCTTATCCAACTTCTTGTATCGCGTTATTTCAAGTATCAGTTTCTTACGACAACTATGACGCTTTTAAGGGGATGTTTATTTATTTATTTGTTTGTATTCGTATTTGTATTTAAGTACGGATGTATAGTACATCTTTTTTTGTCTATTTGTACCTCTATTATTCCTTTATTTCTTTATTTCGCCATAACAATATTCGTGGTGATTTCCAACAAAGCACTATGAAAGGTACTTGGCAACACTTGAGCTTTTTCTTTCCATCTACCATCACTTGTCTGTTCTATTCACTCCAGTTATTACAACAGGGCTATTAAAGAAGGGGCGGCACTGCTTTTGATGGCATTGATTTCTTACTAATGAGATCAAATTGTAAGAAAGAATGTGAAATAAAATTTCCATTTTAATTTAATGAAAATTTCTACGTTAAGCTTTAAATTGAAAAGCGTTTACAGTTTGTCTGTTATGCCATTATAAAGTTAATTGCACATTAATGATAAATAAACCCCCCCAACAACAATTTATTTTTTTTTCTTTTTTCTTTTGTTGATTTACAGGTGCCTGTGTCACATGCCTATGCATTTATCTACTTGTCTGAAGGTGGCGACAGAGAGGGCAGAGGGATGGCTGGCTAAAGGAGACGAAATTGTACTGCGTTTAAATATCTAAAACTGTTGGCAATTGCCACAACATGACAATTTAACAGCCAACAACAATAACTAACAAACTAACAACTATGGCCCATAAACACCCATGTCGTACTACAATATAATACATACGTATTTCGCTTAGTAAACATTGTAAACTGTGTATAAATACTTTTATAAAAAAAAACAAAAATAAAAAAAATTTAAAAAATTAAAAAAAAACGTATTAAAATAACGGTATTGTTACGCCCACTTAATAGTGTCGTCAAATTAAATTTTTACCAGACTTAATTTAAACGAAAAACAAAAGGAGAGACTGAGTACTAAAAACTAAAAGGCTAAACATGCAAAAATCCTTTGTTTACCTTAATATTGGTGAAGTGAAACAGCGCACTTCTTTCGTATAAAGAATATAAAGAAGGGAATCAAATAGAATATTCCTTTGAATATACTTAGTTGAGGCAATAAATTGTGTGGGAGCTAATGAAGCCTCCCATTTGTCGACACTTAACGGCTTTGAAGACAAAACTCGTATATGGCAGTGACGAACTGAAGTGGGTAAGGTTGCCCTCATGTAGTGTTTTATTGCACTACAATCATGAATTGAATTTTATCTATTGCTCAATCAAAATCTGTTTTATAAGATGAATTCAGCTGCTGAATGAGAAATGAATTTATAGAGCATAGTCTATGCAAATGCATTACGTTGACTGAGATCAGACTGTAAGTTTTTTTTAACCGGTGTTAATTGCTTTCAGGCCACATCAGATCTGTTTCTATCGGATGGTTTAGATTTTGATTTTGTTATAAATATATTTGTTGCAAAACTGTTTACCCTACTCAATGATATGATTCTTTTTTTCAGCATAAAAAACAAAAAAAAACTTTTCATGTATAGAAAATAACAAAATTATTATTTCGAATACACCTCTCCAATGAAGTCTATTTTGTTTTTTCTTCTTATTCTTCTTCTTCGGTTCCTTGCAAATATAAAGTATGTCTCAATATGTGTACATGAGCATTTTAATAGGACTTAAATAAATAAATAAATAACGTTTTGCGATTTTCCCACAAAAAAAAAACTAATAATAAGAGAGTAAAAAAAGTTAGCAAAAATAAATAGAAAATTGCAGCACCATTAATGCCAACCAACATTCACCACCTTCTCCAGTGGCAAAACCACCCATCTAAAGGATGGGTTTGCAAGTCACAAAACACAGCAGGCTGGCATACAGCAGAGTCTCTTGTTGGATAAAACTTTTTAATGCGAGTTAACCAGGTAATTTGGTATATTTAGTTTGATGCGATAATTGCACACAAATGGAAATTAATTTGCCAACACAGCACCGTCATTTTCAAAATATTATTATTTATGCCAAAGGAAGTCAAGTTGTAAGTCAGTTTCAATACGAACGAAGACGAATGAAACAAGAAGAATAACAACAACAATAAGTTAGAGCAGAAACAACAAAAGTGGAAGCAGAAGGACTAAAACCATAATATGTATGTATTACGACAACGACGACGACATCAATAAATAAAATCTTGCCTTAATTTTAGGGGACATTATTATCGCAGGATATACACAAGCGTAGAGGCGCTGTAAAGGATATAAGTACAGCACCAAGTTATATTTGTTAAAAGCGCCTATTTATTGTGTGTTTCTGTGGCTTAAAACTTACACACCAATAAACCGAACAATAACTGCAATGCACTAATTAGAATTAAAGAAACTTTGCACGGCAACTGAGAAGAATTTTATTAAATTCATTTCAATTAGAAGGGTGCCCTGGTAGTCTAGTGGGTAGTATGCTAAACTATTAGCGTGAGGTTCGATTCCCACCAGAGGGTTCGATTCCCACCAGAGACTCTGGTCTGTGACACTACACCGAGCATATGGTCAAGTTACTCTGCTCGTATATAATTAGAATATAATTTGTAATTGTATTGTGATTAATAAATAAATAATTTCAATTAGAAAATATATCTTATATTTGCATTGGGGCACTTTCAAAGCCGGAGCGTAATTTAATAATCCATAAACAATCAAAGACTTTAAATAGAGTCATAACGATTGTAGATCCCATACTACGATATACATCGTTGGTTTAAAAACACTCGATGTAACTTATCAATACATCGAAACAATTCAATGGTTTTTGTTATTAATTAACACCGATAAAACATCGATGCCTTTTATTCTACGAACACGAGATTGCGTTGGTAAGGCCGTGGGCATGCAGGTCTGTCCTTTAATGGCTCTATTGGATTTAAGCTTAGTAAGTGTCAGCACCAGTAAACCATATGATCCTGGCAAATTCTTCGCAAAACTGCATGGTCTTTTAAGAGAGATAACAATCTGTGGTATATTAATGGGTCAAGGGCAAAAAGTGTAACTTTTAGTACTCAGAGCACACGAGGAAAAGTACGAATAACAGCATCGAAATATGTGTTCAATTCATCTAGAACAGGAAGTACAAAGGACGGGACAAAACAGTAGTATCTGATAGTCAGGTCGCCTTAAAAGTATGACTTAAGGTTAGAATGGAAAGTAGAATCAGCTAGGCAAGATTGGATTTTGCAATTATATAGGAATTGGCGCCAATGAATACACAGATCAGCTTGGGAGAGGGATAACTTCCACGCCTCTGATGAGAAGTAGAAAGAGAGTTTTGGAAGGGTATGCTCGACGAAAGGAAAATTGAAAACAGACGGACAATCGAGACATTTGAGGAAAATGGACATAAGATCGAACATCGATGTTTGCATTTAATGCCCATTACTAATATTAGACATATGATTAGTTTTGAATAAAATTTTCGAATTTTTTATGACGACCAAAGATATTTTGTTCCTTTGTGATAGGAGGAATATTTCAAAATTCAGTACAATAAGTTGTTAATTAAAATAAAATAAAATAAATTATTTCTTTGCGATTCTTAAGCCAATAAGTTACAAAATATTAATTCTGTATCGAGAAAATATGGTTTTAAGAAAATGAAATTTTAATCATTTTAAAATAAAAATTTGCTTGTTTGCCGTCAATAATTGGCTTATTTATCTAGCAATGACAAGCAATTTTTATAAAAAAAAATTAAAAAATTAAAAATAAAATATTGAATAAAAAATATATTGTTACTAATTACTTACCGCCAACTGCATTTAGCTGGATAGACAGACGTTTGCAATATTTATTTCTGCTTTGATATTTCGTTTTGTTGAACGTAAGAAACTGTGATTCGATGTTTTTTTTTTTGTTGTTTTTGGTGCTTTTGGTGTTTAAACGTACCAGTGCAATGATGTCACCAATTTATTAACCCCTTTTCGGGCCAACTTTACCGAACAAAGTTAAGCATACCCAAAAACCGCCAACCCCTAGCCTGCCTGTGTGTTCTCGTACTTGTATTTAGCAGCAGCGGTGGGGTACTTGTTTTATTCCAAAGAAGAACAAAAATTTAAAACACAGTAACTTTATGACAGTAGTTTGTTGTTGTGTTTGTTGTTGTTATTATTATAGCCGTTGTTGTCGTTGTTGTTGTTGTTATTGTTGTTATTGCCTTTTTGGCATCAAAATTGTCAAATTGACTTTAACCATAAAATACTTGAAAACAACCATAGAATCGAAAGCAGAAGGCAGGCTAGCAGACAGGCAGGCAGAGAGCCAGGCATATAGTTTTGGTTATAAAATGTTATGGCTGTTGCTGTTGTTGTTGTTGTTGTTGTTGTTGTTGGTATCTGTAAGTGAAAGAAATAAAACAACCAAAAGGTTGTTGAAGAAATTATAATAAAAAATAAAAAACAAGAAAAAAGAAAAGAAGAAGCATTTTATATAAACGCATATCTGTCTGTCTGTCTGTCTGTTAGTGTGTCCTTAAGTGCGTCTATTTTTTTTATTTGTTTTTGTTACAGGCTGACTGTATGTAAATTGCGTTTAATGACAACCAAAATGTAACAACAACTGCTTCTTTATTTAACGTTAACAACAACGCATATACATACTTGTACTATTTATAAATATATTTTGTTATTGTTGTTGTTATTATTTTTGTTGTAGTTATTGTTGTTAATTTTATTTATTATGAACATTTATCGAGAAGGTTTAACTAAGGTAAAGGAAAAAGGGTTAAAGGGATGCCAAACCATACCATACCATGCCATGCCACATCATTCGTTGAATGTATGACTGAATAAACGAATGAAAGGATGAATGAATGAATGAATGAAAAATTATAATAAAAGTGGTTAAAATTATTTAGTGGTGACATAGTTTTACAAATGTTAACTATATTTAATGATTTATTACCAAATAACACACTAAAAACAATATGAACAACAAATAATAAGAAGAAGAAAACAATAATAAAAACACAAGTAATAAAATACAATTTTTTAAGAGTTCTTATGTTAATTTGTTAAGCAAATTGTTTTATTAAAATTTATAATAAATAAACGGGGAAAAATAGTTTTGTTAACAATTACAAAAACGAATTTCATTTTTAATATTCAAATAATTTATGTAACCAAAGATACTAATAATAAACACGTATGTATGTGCAAACGTACAATTCAAGAACGCAGGGTTTTTTTTTTTTTTTTTTTTTGAAAATGAAAATTTGAAAAGAAATTTTTAGGCGTCATGCCATAAGGGGTGAAAGGTATTAAAAAATTATAGAAGAACCTATTTTTCTAGTTCCAACACAATGGAGAAGTGGCCCCATCCCGTATATATATTGCCATCATCATTTCCGTATTTAGAATCTCAAATATTTTAACCTGAGAGTTTTCATACTTTAAACACATCGTTCCTAAGGTACTTGGAACAACTATAAATGCCGCTTACAACAGAGTTATTTTCTGGCATCCCAATATTAGGGAACACTTTAATGATCTGACAAAATAAACAGGTAGGTAGATAGGTATGTAGGTCTCATGCCTATTGGCATGGTCTTCTCGTTGTGCGCTCAGCCGTAAGTGGTACCAACCACACTTTCTATAAGAAATTTGTACAAGATACAGCTTGTTTCAGTCCACTTCTCTGAGATAAGTTATGTCTGATGTAGCGTTAACACACATAACTGGGCAACAATGCAAAAAGTGTTCCACTGAATTAATGCCTTCACCATGTGCAATGCATTCATCATTTTCCACCACGCCAATCAGTTCAGGTATACGTGTAAGGCAGATGACCCCTGTGAGTGCAACCTAAGTGTACTCAAGTTGCCCTTTTTTAGTACTGATGTTTTTCCAATTAGATTATTCCCTTCCTCATATATGATCATTCCACTTGGAAAACGTCAAGGTTTAAGTCATCCGTGTGTAGCAATAAATTCTCAGGAGCATCATAGGCATCCATTTCATCAAAAAAAATTATTCTGGCATCAGAGGAAGCAATTAATAGCGATTTATACGTTAGACATCCTGTCGGATAAATCCGCATCAAGCGAGTAACTATCTAGTGTCTTAACTACGCATTGGTTACACGAACTATGGCTCTTGTTGATTATTTCTGCAATAGCCTCATAGTAATAAATTTTCAAGACGATATTCCGGTTTTTGATATGTGGATCAGCCCATACTTTTTATATGTAGCGATTGGGTGGTAATGGTCATTATTTTTGAGTTTAGAAAATTTCTGGATATTGGAGAAAAATCCAAGATCACAGGTGCTTTTAAGACAACCCCTGCTTTGTGATTGGCAAACTATTGAATTGAGGGCAGAAAGGATATCTAAAATTCCAGCATCATTTTTTCTACTTTAAATCACAATTATTTCAACATGGTTGAGGACTTATTAGAGACAAATTGTTCTTCTGCTTTAACAAACTTTTATCACATTACTTCTTCCGGTTACTTTTGTTTTTTATATCTGTCTGCATATCTACAATTCTGTTTGTCCGTATGTTTTTTTTTCATTTCCATTCAAGCACTGCCCATTTTTGCTTGTAGGAAATATAATTTAATTTTTCCGTATGTAAAACTTAATTATTTGAATTAAAAACCCCACAAAAACAAAAAAAATAAAGAAAGAAAGAAAGAAAGAAATAAAAAAAATAGGAAACTATCCTTAATTGCAATATTCTATTTCAATTGAAACATATTTTTTTATCTAAGTATGTACATGTGTGTGTGTGAATGTATATGTTTTGGAGAGTTTGAAATGTGAATGGGCACTACAAATTAAAACTATAAAGAGAATCGTTGTCGTATGGAAGCGAAACGAAAAGCAGTAGAAACGGAAGGTTAACCATGTGTATGATGTTCAACACCGTCTAAAGAATAGGATGACAAGAAAAAGAAGAAGAAAAAGGAACAAAAAAGTTTATTTTACAGTTAGTGGCTGGAACACTATTATTGTTGCCAGCCATCCCAGCATACGAAGAGATAGACAGACAGACAGACATACTAGACACACTGACACATACACATACAATATTTTTATGCAAATTAAATTACAAGTTTTGAATTGTTCAGTTTAGCGAGTGAGTGAATCAGGTGGTTGTACTATGAGGCAAGGCAGACGACAGGCGTTACGCTAAACGAAATGCGAAATGCTATACGGGAAGCGTATAGCACTAGCAATAGTAGCAATAATAGCAACAACAACAACAACACTAGTTTTTGGCCATAAGAAATGTCGAGTGACAATCGGAAACTGCCCACAAAAGTGCCAGAGCACTAAACGTTGCTGAAAAAGGCGGACAAACTTCTAGCGCAACTTGCCACATAAATCTTTTGGCAACATAATGTTGGCGGGTCAGCCAGCAAAATTTACTGATGTTTTAAAGTGGGTTGTTTAACTACAGCTACAGCTACTGTTATTTGTTGCTTGTTGTTTTCAATGTTGTTGTCGTGTGATGATGTCGAAGATGATGATGATGATGATGGTGATGTTGCACCCGGCTACCGTTGATGATGATGCTGTGTGTGTGGCAATAACAAATGAATGTAAATGTAGGAACGTTAATTGAAATTTAGCGCTATACAACTGATCAAAGGACATTTGCATACTGCCATTAAATTCACACACAAACAAACAACACAACGTACATACATATATCCATACATACATACATACATATGTGTAGAATGGCATGCATTTCAGTATATGCGACCGACTATTGCTTCCTTAATTTATGCTGGCTGGAAATGGAGGGAGGGATATTGTTGTTGTATATTACGCTATGAATTTAGTGTAGGTGTGTTTTGCCTGTTATTTTAGCCACGTATAACAAACAGCATGTGGCCATGACTGTGGCTTATACTTATGTGCACCCAAACACACATATGCATCATCAGGTTTATTTCTGGCCTGTTGTTTCATTTAAAATGGCTCATATCACAGCTACATTGACATTCATTCAATAAAAACGTTGTTGTATAATTTGGTAGTTTCTTTTTTATATCATAACCTCCACCCTCCAACTCCTCGCCTACCCACCTCACCTCCTCCTTTTTAGAGAGAGGCAGTAAGGTTTTTTTAATTTCTTTTTTTTTTTGTTTTTGTGAATTTGACAGCAGTTACTTTGGTGGTGGTGACACTGGTGCGGTTGGTGCCATGTTGCGATATTATTTTCAATAAAACGGAAATTATGGTAATTTTTCATTATATTGTTAAAAACAGAAACACAAACGCCATCATGTTAATTACGCATGTTTGCCTGTTTAAATTGAAACAGTGTCTGTCTGTCTGTCTGTCAGGCAATCAGTCAGACAAACAACGGGCTCGGCTGGAAACTCCAAACAAAACGAACATCACTTTACATCCAACCAGTTATCCTTATAATCCTATTTTTATCATGTGTCAATATTTTGGTTGTTTTACGCTTTTTTTTTTTGTTGTTTCTTCTTAAATTTTGTTGCGTTTTTCCTTTCATTGATTGCGCATAAAAAGTTATGCCGCCGCCGAACTGCCACACGAAACACTAAAAACATGCAAACCATAATCTTTATATGAATAGTTGCGTTTGAAATATGTATAAAACCATGGGCATGAAAACCACCAGCCAAATGGCAGTGGAAATTTATTAAAAACATATTAAAAATAAAAATTTTAATAAAAAAAATAAATAAAAAAAAAATACAAGAGTTTTGCTTCAATCATGTCATCAATCAGATAACGGTTGAGGACTATATTTGGATACAAATCCAAGAGATATTGAATTGAAACAAATCAAACGGAGCACTGAGATCGATAAGAATCAAGACAATACGAGTGGATCCACGTCACTTAAAAGATTTTTCGGTGGGTTTTCCACAAAAGGCCACACATTTTCATTTGTTAGAGGTCTGGAAAAATGGTATTGCGCACCGCGTGAAGGATTCCTTGCAAATCCTCACTAAGGCTGCTGAATTACTTTTTAGGCGAAAGTGTCGGCAATATAGGCTGCGGTGAAAATTTTTTGGGGACGCAAATATACCCAAGGGAAACATCACCACACTCTCCGATAGTCAAGAAATGAATTAAGATCGGCTAAATATATTTGTGGAGTGGTTTTTATATTATTATAAACGTTCAATAGAATATCTTCCAGTCCATTGAAAGAAGCAGGATTCTGTATTAAAGAGCCATAATGTTGTTACCACAGGAGTGATTCAAGATACGGCTATAAGGCAGAGGATGGAAACGTACAACAGCTTAAGCTAATCAAACTCACAAAGGAGATAGAATTAAATCTATTTAAAACCTATACAATCTAGAACTGGCGAGGCAAACAGTGCTCATTAGCAGAAGAAGACAGAGCAAATTCTCTTCCACCTTCTTGAATTTCGAAAACCATTTGTCTATGATAATTGGTGCTCGTGTGATAATTGAGGACCAGAACGATATCAAATAGAGAAAAACCTAATCAATGTAAAAAGTAGAAACCTAAGGAAATTCCAGATCACTTTTAAAAGATGCTGCTGCTGAACGAATTAGCTCAGCTTATTTTTGTCCAATTCATATCTCCTGGTGAAGAAAATCCGAAGTTTGTTTGCGGATATTATTGTGAAAAAAATTAGGAGAACACTTCGAATAGTCACTCGACCTACAACGTGTTGTAATGCCAAAAATATTCAGTAAGGTTTGCTATTGGTTTCATTTGCTATTGCATGAATTCGTTTTTAGCCTAGAAAAAGCAACACAAAATGCTTACCGAAATTATATTACGGTTCGGTAAATTCTCTCAGTCCTTTTCTAGCTTTACAAACGAGTAACGCTTGCAAATCATTGAATTCCTGCAGTGGGAGAAATGTTTTACTTACATACGAAAATTATATGCAGCAACGAAGCTTTCTTTTTCAAACAAAAGAGATACAACAAACGAGATTCAGGAGCTGCTAGGTCACGCGATACCTTTCTCTCATCGAGAAAGCCAGGACACTACCCCTACTATATTACGGCGACCACACTGACACATATAATGCTGCAACTATTTGAAAAAGATTTACTTTAATGGGAACGAATTTTTTTAATGGCCTCCTTCACCTCCTCCTTCACCTATTTATTATCTTTGAACCCATTTAAAGTGTTTACAACTTAACAAAACACGTACCTTTTTGGTACTCACTTTCCTGAGAAATAGCGTTACAACAACAGACAACAATACTACAAGTTTGTATTAAACATTACAACAAACATATGAAAACTATTGAAGTACTCGTACGTGCCAGAATTGTCGTTTCTAGGCACGCGCACTAATTCACCTCCAAAAATTATTTTTAAAAAAAAATTGTTTTTTATGATAAATAGCCCCTCAATCTATAGAAGAAGATCTCTTTTATAAGCGGTTATTACACCTTTTTATAGATGAAATTTTTAAGATAATAGAGCCATTGTTTAAGAGATTCGCTTAGAAGTGTAGATTTTATGGGGAAATTTTAACTACAAGCGGAAGTAATAGACGCGTAATGTTTGTCAGCGTTTTAATAGTTGCAACAAATGCGGAATACGTAAATAATTTCTTAATGAATTTTTCTTTAAATCTACAAAATTGTTAGAGGTTTTTAATTTAAAAATCTTTTCCATGTTAAAGAATTGTAGTTGATATGAATATAACGTAGTTGCTATTAAACATTTGAAACGTTTTGTATTTCTGTTCATAAAATCTCAAAATTTTAACTGAATTTGTTGTAAATTTTTGTGTAGATTTTTATTAATTGCTCTAAAATTTTACGAACTTGGTTAGTCTTCTACTGGCCCATATACAATACAACAAGAGGAGCATGTAATTCAAGATGGACTTAATAAATCAAAAAATTCAAATTTTAGTAGATACGTTCACCAGTGAAGGACCATTATTATGGGTGGACAAAAGAATAGAATTTTACAATTCAATTTTTCGGCAATATATTTACGGTGAATTAAGGTCGAGTTGGTACTACGCGACAGCTAGTCTTGATAGCGGCTTGACAATCAACGAAAATTCTGATCCCAACATCAGAATCCCAGTTGATCGACATTTTGCACCGTCTAAAAAACCGCAAATACTTCCGCCAGAAAAATGGCAAAAGGTTTTCAATAATCTAAAGGAAAGTGTAAAGTTCAGAGAAGTTCAGACAATGCCATCTTGGACCCATTTGTGAAGACTAAAAACTCAGACTTCGTAGAAATCCTACCTGTTAGTTATTCTTCCCTTCCGGGCAAATACAATTTGCCAACGGCTAATCTCTGCTTATCTCTTTCAACAGAGACGGATGATACTATGGACGGAGCGAGATGGTCTTCAAAAATCCTGCAC
Organism: Sarcophaga subvicina; assembly: GCA_936449025.2. Lineage (NCBI taxonomy): Eukaryota > Metazoa > Arthropoda > Insecta > Diptera > Sarcophagidae > Sarcophaga > Sarcophaga subvicina. The sequence goes on along the minus strand of OW388080.2, from coordinate 1,013,402 downwards.
CTTCAGCCTGACCTTGCCCTGAGCCGAAAGCGATAAATGTGCAGAATATTGTTGAGTACAGCAGAGGAGCTGACTAGATCATATACATAGTCCTCTGTCAGCCATATGTAAAAATAGAGAGAACTACTAAGTTGTACATCTAAATCTTTATCTGTAGGCTCAATTGAGCGTTCAATGCAATCTGGTAAGAACCACACAAATCACACAACATACAATAGTGTAGGTAGGTTGAAGTGGTAGCTTTGACACCAAAAGCACACTTAAGCACGCATAGTGGCCCGTTGTGACGCCAATTATATCCTTGCTCACTTATGTAAGTTTTCTTTGCTTGTCAACATCATAGCTTTTAAAGAATACAATACAATACAATACAATATTTTATCAAAAGTTCTCGATTCTTTCCAATCTATTGTCGATAAAATGCTCATTTTTGCTTAATTTTAAAGTAATTTACGAAGGGTGGTCGTTGACTGTTTCTTACTTTGCTTTGGAGATCATCTAGCATTCAAAAATTATCCTTAAAGAAACATATGGTTAGGTTAGGTTAGGTTAGGTTAGAGGACGTGTACTTGTCAATTAAGACAAGTACAGTACCCGGAGGTCGAATTGACCCATTGTACAACGTCCTAGTTTCTCACATCACTTATGTTGTGTGTGTTAATTTTTTACATGAGTGGAGGGACCTACAGTTTAAAGTCGACTCCGAACGACAGATTTTTTGAGAAACTTTTTCATGGCAATTTTATTTACTCTGAGTTTTTGCCAGAAATCTGTTGAGAGGAAGTCGCTGAAGAAACACTTTTTTGGTATTTTGTCTTGATGCCTGGTCTGGGACTCGAACCCTGGCTTTACGTCTAATAAGCCAACACACTACCTACTAGACTACGGCGACTTCAAAAGAAACACAACCATTCTCCAGAAATAACTATTGAACAATTCTCCAGAATCGAAATATTTTTTATAACTTCTATTCCCCTAAATTTGACTTTCAAAAGGAATAATGAAAGCTACAAAGACTCTTAGGATAGATTAGATTATTTTCATTCGTATTTCTTATTATAATCTGTTTGCCTTTCTTTTAAATCGTCTTTGAGTCTTTATCCAGTATGTCATCATGTACTTATCCACTCTACATGTCTTTCATTCTTTTTAATGTGCTCTTTCTTTACCATTCCATTACCCATCGTCAAATGAAGAAGCGAAATTAAAAAGCTTTTCTTCAAGTTTAACACCTTTTTTTTAACCGGCAGAGGGATGGATTCTGTGGTTTTATGAGCGGTTTATTTCAAAACATATGGGGTTCTTTAAAGGTGTATGTGGATAAAAAAGATAGCCTATTGAGGACTTCTTTTATCTTTTTTATGTTTTTCTAACGTGAAATAAGTAAGTGCTCTTAGGAAATGGAGCATTAATACTCAGCACCATGACATATTTATGACTGAGCTTGAAGTTTTTTACTAAAATATGCTTATAAACACAGCCACTTAAGTAATTTAATGTTTACACACACAAAGTCTTTTTTGAAAGAAAATTTGATTTTGATTCAAATAGAATTTACATTCACTATAGTGTTTAAAAAAAGTACCAAAGTTCTTTACGTAAGCAAAAAACCATGTAGTGTGGCCTACGCTTCGTCCTCATCATTATAGCTACTGCAGAAGTTGTTAAAGATCATATTCATCCTTTAAACAAGTAAACAAGTGGGTAATAACAATCTGTTATCTGTTGTACATGCCTTTACAAGAGCATCAACAAAATTGTTACTTTCAATGTCCCTCCTCCTGTCCTGTAAGCCATCTTGGAATATCTCTACACACCTATTCAATATACTCTGGTACTGGATTTCATTATCATTGCCAGCTGACAAATACTACAATAATCGGTTAGGTGCCATCTAAAATTCAAGATTCCGAAAAGATTACATATCCGGCTTTGTCTTAGAATCCGAATTGCTTGGTTGAAGTTCTCTGTTAATTTCAAACCATTGCCATAATAGGTCCGCTCTGATATTTTTGTTATAAAAAACGGACAACGAATTCAACATGACATTTGAAGCTTCCATAGTCTTGTATAATTGATATGCTTGCTGCTACCAGTTCCGCCAACAAGTCTGTCATTAGCCAGTTAAAGATAAAATAATCGATGCCTTAGATAATTTAGGAGAATGTAATACGAAATCATAATCAATCACCACTGACCCACCTTAACGATTTTAAAGTCTAGATGAACTCCAAACAAGCTTATTTTCAGTGGGAAGGGAATTATGACTTATAAACCTCTATATCCTAACGAAAGAATCTAAACTGATTTTTACTTAACACTATTTGAAAGAAGCAATCAAGAAAAAGCGACCTACATTGGCCTTTGTGGTTAGAAAAGGTCTTGAGCTACAACATAGCAATGCCAGGTTAGCCCCATTTTGTTTGCTGCCTTCGATTGGCAAATTGTTCATGTACTTTATATATGACATTGACCTTGTTGGGCACTGGGTACTTTTTTGGTACTTTATTTAGTGCTTTTTTTGGGAAATTTTGCAATGACAATAGTTCTGGTATAAAAAATGAAAACATCTATAAATTTTAAAGAATAAAAAGTAATTTTTAATAACCTTAAACATTTCTTGCTATATCAGAGAAGATACTTTTAATATTTTGATACTTTTTCAAATATATTTAAATATCTTTTAAGAAATCGTGAAATAGGTATTTTTATTTCAAATTCTATAACAATTTCGCAAATTCTAGCTAAACTTCTGTGCTTTTGTTTTACTGTAATAAATTTTTAATCGATTAACTAAAGATTTTAACGTTTTCAAACAAAAAAATTCTTCAAATAATTTCAAACTTTCAGATTTGTAGCTGTTCAATACTAATTAGAAATTTATTACAATTCCCGATGGCTTTTTTCTCATCTTTTGCATCCTTTTACTATTTAGTTATTCAGCACTGTATAGACGACATCTTTCTAATTGCATAAGTGAAATATTTTTTGGAATACAATTTCTGTCTTTTGTCCACATTTGAATTTGAATTTGGTTCCATAATTTTGGTATGTCATACAATTTGCTCTTTTCTTTTGTTGTAATAATGTTGATAATGTTACTGATGTTTTCAGTTGTTATTGTTGTAGGGATTCCTTTTTCGAAAATGTCAATTATCTTATAGGCTTGACAAGTAATTTTAAACATTTAGAGTCGTATGCCAAAATATACCATTATTTCATATACCAACAGATATTTTCCGTTTTTCTTCTTTTTGGCTTGTGGGAAATATCCATTAAAACACATCCCCATACACAGGCACACACACTCACGCAGAGGCAAAACATAAACACTTGCAACACATTTAGAGGAGCAACACACGTTTTGGCATAGAGAGTTTAGCTTGAATCGTGTGAGTGGAGACCATTAAGGACATTTTGTACAGCAAAGAAAGAAAGGAATTGTTAAGTTTCCTTCACTACCACCACTACGATTATCAAAGCACTACTACCATCAGCATCATGAGTATCACGAGCATCGTCGTCATCATTAGCATCAGTTGTTGTTTTTTGACTTTCATATGCACGCATTTACAATTTACAGCTTTAGCTATTGTGTTCATGTTATTGTTGTTATTGTTGTTGTTTTTACCATTATAGCTACTACTGCTGCTGGCCATGTTGTGATTAAAGTACCACACAGAACACAGAACACATCCACAGGCCTCTTCTATACGATATTTTAGTGCAAACAGAAACAGAAAAACAAACGTACAAATATGGACACTTCAAATTTACGCATCAGTTTATCCACACACAGAAAAATACAGGGAGAGAAACTGTAAACGGACTAAATCACGCACAAACACATACGAGCGCATACATATGTACATATGTATGCGTGTAAGCCATACACTGTATGAGTATGCAAGCAGGCCATTATTGTCCAGAAACGTAAATGAAAAGCTAAAGTGCTCCCCCAAACATTCACGTCCACAAGCATTCACACACTCACGCACACACACACACACACAGAGACATTTAGTTGTTCCGTTGTATAGCCAAGAGTTATGGACTCAGCTCTGGCCAATTTAATTTTCTCGCCCAAAACGCAGGCGAAACAAGTTCGCCCAGCATTTCCACATGATTTAACGTTGCCTACCGTAGGCATGAGGGTTCATAAACATACATACATATATACACACACATACATACATACATACACACTCACAGTCGAGTACACGCATCCTTTTAACGACACACAGCTTTAAAACACTAAATAGCAAGCAATTGATTTAATACGATATTCCATAGAAAAATCAAGCATTACTAATTAGTTGCACACAACTGTATGTATGTGGCTCCATCATACATTGTATTTCTGGTCTGTTCTGTTCTGTTCTGTTTTGGATATTTTCAACTTTAATCGTGTTTGTATTTATATGTACGTACGTATCCAATGATATACAAGAACATGTATGTACATGTGTATGTGTGTGTAAATATTGTTTAAGTTTATGAGCGTATACATATGTACATGCAGGTGTGTATGTGTATATGTTATGTTTGTATCTGGCGGTGTCCATATTTTTCTCTACATCCACATACATACATTGTACGTTGTTGTCGTCATCCGTTTGTGGACAAAATTTTGCTCCATTAGAGCGAACAAAATTTGCATGATGGTGTAGCCTGCAAATATTATAAAGCAAAAACAGCAACAACAACAACATCCATACCCAGCTCTATCAACAGTACTAACATCATGACAAAAATAATAACGACAACAAAAACAACAGCAACAACACTATTGACGTTGGAGACTCGTTTTCAGTACAAAAAAGTTTTCCACTTCATTAAGTGGTACTTGGTTTGTATCATACAAGTAAGAAGAGAAGATAGGGAGGCAGAAAGAAAGAGAAAGAGAGAGCGAGAGTGATAGAATGAGAATATGAACAATAATAATAATAAAACAACAACTACTATAAGTCAGAACATAACTCATAATAACAAAAACAATAAAATTAAAGTCAAAACATACAAATTGACTCGCCAGATGATGATCGTCATTGCCAGATGAGTAAAACAAAAGCTTGCAAAAGGTAAATTTCAAAAAATTTAAGATTAAATTCTCTTACACAGGCTGTTTGTGTGAATTTATTATCAAAATTAAAGAAAATATTAAACAAATAATATACCAGACATAACTCATCTCAGGGGAATGGACTGGATGGAGGAAGTTAAGGAAGTATGGACAACATATAGACTTCGTATAGAAAGCAAGGTGGTGAGCGCACATGATGGCTTACGTGTATGTCAATTGGCATAAGATTCTTGGTTGGGGAGGAGACCAACCTAACTACCTAGTAACAGAACAGCTATAGTATTTGAACCAATTTGTTAAAAAAAAGTTTTTAATTATAGGAAATAGAGGCATTCTATAATAGTTTAATAACTTTGTAAAAAGAAACCATAAATAAGAAGTAAATTATCGGAAATTAATTTTACTTTAAACGGTTGGATTACACTTTGAAGACGGTTAAAGATATTCTATATAAAGAAGCATCTAATTTTAATTTTTCTCTTAATATATATTACACTTACCCTTAAAAGACCGCTCTGTCGCAAGTGTTATCGTTATTTTACAAATATACTCGCAGTAATATGTCAATTCCCAAATATTTAATATTGATTGTGTGTTAATTACCACCATTTCTGTGAAGATGTATGTATTTTACTGAAAATAAAAAGATTATATAATAAAAATTAATTATTTTTCCAAAATATATGTACGTGTAAATTCTTAATAAAATATTATTATTATTATTATTATTTATTCATATAAATCCAAGGGATTAAATCCAAGGATTATATTCATTTAAAGAGCAATTGCTGTTAAGGCCATCAGCTCCGTAATAAAATAATTTTCCTGTTTATTTTAAAAAATTAGGAATTATCCTTTAAAACTAAAAGCAACCATCTGGTAACACACTTTTCACGTGAAACACAACGTTACACACACACACAAATGTTCATATAAATAAGCATGAGCAAGTTTGCCAAGTCGAGAGCCAGCATGCATTGATTTTCTTTATCTTTAAGAATCGGAATGTAAACATTGTACTTTAACTGAGAGCAAGAGCAAAACTAATAACAAGCAGAGACCTCTGTAGGTAAATATTAACAACAAGTAAGTAAATTTCATACTTTCAACTTAAGCGACATCTTGTGTATTATTTTCAAATAAGATATCCTTCGAGCCTTAAACGTAACCATACTGAGAAAGTGAGAGAGAGAGAGAGAGAACCAGAGAGCTAAGAATTACTCAAGGAATATGAGCATTTTAACAATTTATACTCAATTATAAAGCAATATTTGAAATGTTGAACAAGGGCTTAAGGAGACGCAAGAATGACTCATTAATTCTACTCATTGTACTCAAGAGAGAAAGTGATTTGCCAACAAACAGAGCCATACTGTGTGTGTTGTTTTTAGCAAGACTTGCACTCTAACGGTGTGTGCGAGGTTGTTAAATTGTTTTGTTTTGAGAATTCTTGTTGTTGTACTTAATTTCAAAATGTCACACACAGTAAGAAGTAGTGGTAAATGAGTGTTTAACTGTTGTTTGTGTGTGTGTATGTGACAAATAATGTTATTTTTTTTTGTTTTTGTTAGCAGTTTTAGGGGTTGATTTTTGTCAATTGGTGGTGGGTGATTTGAACACAAAAAAAGTAAAAGAAAAAACAAAAGAAAGGCAATATTGTCAAGCCTAATGTCACCAATACAGTGAAATACTTGTGAGACGCGTCATTCTTAATGAACGTTATTTAGGGAGACAAAATGGAGAAATTACTTGGCAATGTTTATTTACAAATGGCCGACGCAAAACTCACACACACACATCCAAATACAAGCCATCTAACTGTATATGCATTTATAAAGAAATGAAACTGAAGCGAACAACAGAGCAACAAATCAATAGAAATGTGAAAGAAACCAATTAATCTGCTGCGCTTTTCAAAACAACATGTAAAAATTCATTTGAATTTTCTAATTGACACGTTTCAAGTCACTTTTTTTGTTTTCTTTTCTTGGTTGAAAGAATTTCATTACAATACAACTCAAGCGTGTAGAATGTAATAAGAAAACCACACGCTAATTTATTTAAATAAAAAGAACATGTTAAAAGTAAAGAGAAAACTATATTGAAATTAAAATGAATATTGTTTTTTCGGTTAGAAAAATTAAACAGTCTAGTACACATTAATACAATAAACAGAAGAGCTGATACATTATAAAAGAAAATAATCTTAAAATTTGTGGCACTCTATCTACCAAATATTAAAGGTCAAAAAATGATACAAAATTGTATGCCGTTGTGCGCTGCTGCCAAATTTATCTTCAAAATCCTTCTTTTCACAACTTTAAGTGAAATTTTTAACTTGATTTTGTAACAGAATTGTTTTTAAACTAATTCGTTTGTGTTTCACTTCACAAGAGTCAAAAAGTTCTAAAAAAAATAAACTGAAAGTATTGGAATATTCGAAGTGCTGGTTTGAAAAATATACCGCACGAAAAAATATACCGGCGGCGATACTATTTTCTATTCAATTCTGTTTTTGATGACATGAAAGAATCATACTTTTTTGAAATGGCAGAGCCGACGTAATAAAATTCTCTATGTCTTTAAATGATTGGTTGTTTTCTATATTCTAAGTAATTGGGTGTTATCCGTACTTATTCTGGTAGTCGTCGTAGTCTAGCAGGTAGTATATTGGCTTATTCGACATGAGGCCACGGTTCAAGCCCCAGGTCAGACATTTCCAACAAAACGTAGTTTGAGAAATATTTCTTCTGCGCTTTTCCCTCAGCAGCTTTCTGGCAAAAACTTTGAGAGTAAATAAAATTGCCATTAAAAGTTTCTCAAAAATCTTTCGTTTGGATAAAATTAACACACACAACATAAATCTAGGTCGTAATCCTGACTAAAGGGTTGTAATGACCAATTACGTACATGTAATTTTGTTTTAAAGAGACTTGTTCGTAATCCCACTTTAACGCCACCAAATCCACTATACGTTGCTTTTTCCGCATACCCTCGACATGATGCTAACATAAAAACAGCTGTCTTGCCAGCTCTAGTATGGGCCTCAACTAGACATAACCACTCTTGCCGTTATGCCGACCAAGATGATGTCGTTTTTATATAAAATGGCACTGATTCTCTTACAATTGGGTTAGTTAAGGTTAGGCGACCCTCCGCGAAGGTTTAGAACCCAAAGTGTATAGGCTTATTGTAATACCAAAAGCCTATTATTCAAACCGAGAATTACAGAACCTCCATACGAAATTATCCTGAATCCAAAATAAATGATTTTAAAGAGGTAGGAAAAGAGAAGCTAAGAGCCTCATTAACCAACAGAGCCTAGCAATTAATAATGGATAAAGTTCATACACACACTTGGGTGGTGTGAAAAGCTAGGTTGTAATACTGGCTAAAGAGTTGTAATAATCAATTAAGTAAGCAATACAGTTGACATTATGCAGTGAGAGTACGACTCCCAATTTATGAGGACTTTACGTGTTTAAATGGACATAAGGAAAGCAATTCTCCTGCTGCTCGGATGAGTGTAGTGTATAACCCGAAGCATAATAAAGTGAACCCATTTACCACTATTTCTGCAGATAATGGAAATTGTTTAAATAGCGTTCGTTCATTACAAGTACGATGTCGTCCAAAAGTGATTGTTATTTGCTTTGAACACAGCGTTGCCTTAATCGCCTCTTAATGGCCTCCTTTCAAGGCATCCGCGGTTATTTATTTAGTGCGCAACTATCCCATTTGTCTATTAGGTTAGGTTAGGTTAGAGGACGTGTACTTGTCAATTAAGACAAGTACAGTACCCGGAGGTCGAATTGACCCATTGTACAACGTCCTAGTTTCTAACACCACTTATGTTGTGTGTGTTAATTTTATACATGAGTGATGGGACCTACAGTTTAAAGTCGACTCCGAACGACAGATTTTTATTTATTGAGAAACTTTTCATGGCAATTTTTATTTACTCTCAGAGTTTTTGCCAGAAATCTGTTGAGAGGAAGTCGCTGAAGAAATACTTTTTGTATTTTGTCTTGATGCCTGGCCTGGGGCTCGAACCCAGGCTTTTGCGTCTAATAAGCCAACACACTACCTACTAGACTACGGCGACTTCTATTTGTCTATTGAGCCATTCCGTTTTCTGCATTCAGCTACGTTTCCTCACGGCTATAGGCAGTGATTAGTCCAACGTATTGGTCAGTGGTTATATAGCTTTTATAGTGACGCGAGAAAGCCAAGGATACGTAAAATATTGCAATACTCGACTGCAAACAAAAACAATTTAAAGTTCTAGGATTGTATTTTAGATTTAAAAAAATTTCTAAACAATTTTGCAACTGAATGTTCATTCTTAAGACCTTCGGACAAAAAAGTGTCCATAAACACAACCATTTTATTGATTACGAAAAACCTTAAGTTTTATATTCCTTCCCACAGGTGCATGTAGAGCCATAAATAAACTCCTTTACTTGGAAGAAACATGCAGGATTAAAAGTTCCTCTAACCCTCCTTGTGGACAGTAAACATGCTGCTGTCTGCTCTAAACAGGTGGCAAAATGTGTTTATCATAGTTTTTTTTAACGAATTAAATTCATAGTGGAAAAATGTTGTTAAAATTTTCCTTTTTTGTTTTTGTTTTTGTATTTTTCGACCGATTAAAATGCCTTCCAGGCAATTTGCTAACAAACAATGATGAATGAAAAGCATCATAAAATATGAAAAGTGAACGCGCGTCGATGCCGCTTCAATGCCTTCTGTTCAGAGTAGTTATGCAACCAAAAATATTAAAAAAAAAAAAATTTTAAATAAAATCGGTAGCGTTGCAAAAAAAAAATTGGAAAATTTTGTTGGATGGATGGATGGATGGCAATTGTAAACAAAAACTCACATACGCTCGTACGAGAGTATATTTCCCTATATGATCACACGTCAAATTTACAATTGCTATTTTTGTAATACAACAACAGTTATAGGAAAAACAATAACAACAATATACAATATAAACAAAATAATACATTCAACAAACATAAATACAAAAATTTACACATGCATACAGGGTACGGGCACCATAACAGGGACAGTTTTAATGTGTCTAAACAAAATACACTGGTTTCAGCAACCAAAGGATTCTCCAAGGTTATTTGGTTTCAAAAGTAAAGTTAAATAAAATAAACACGAGGGCTACGATTTCGTTGAAACTTTTATTTCGTAATTTAAAAAGTTTGAAACCTTCCCCAGAAATGATAATGAAGAAGACTGCATGCAGAACAAAAGACTGTTTAGTGAGCAATATGGTCTGAAAGCATCGTTACCGCCAACTCAGAGCACTGTGGTCATACGGAAACCGAGTTTTTTTTGGGTTGCAATTGAAGATTATGACTTGGACGGTATCGCAAGCCACACAATATGACCGATTTTGGCATGAGAAATTTCCAAAAAGAGTAATTTCATGTTCTGATGACATGAGAACGTTTTTTTCTAGCATTTAAGCATTTGAAAACCAACATTATCGTCGATATACTGCTTGATATGTGGAAAAAATCCTCGAAAACTATGTGAACGACATCGATCTTTTACATAATTCTGACTTTTGCTGCTGCACCCTGTATTTTCATACCTGGTATATATATGTACATACATATTTATTTATATATACATATATACACATACATATGTATGTATGCATGCATTTATTTGTTATTTTTGCCAAGTATTTAGGCGATTATTTCATTGTATGGAGTTTTAATTTTTATTTTAATTTTTACCTTTCTTTCTATTGAATTTTTTTTATTTTATCAAAAAATATATGAAAACTGATTGTTGTTATGATTGTTGTTGTAACATATAGAATTTTTTTTGTGTTATAAACATAAACCATTAGATTTTTTAAGGCCATTTTCGTTCATTTCATTCGATTTGAGTTGTGAATATTTAAAGACGGCGAAAAATCCAAAAATCAAAAATCCAAAAAAAATATGTTGAAATTTAAATCGCAAGCGTGTTGATGTGAAAAGAATTGTATATTCAATTAACTTTATCGCTCACAAACAAAAGACCCCCAAAATATCGTTAACATTATACTTTCTTTTTGTTATGTTTTACTATGTTTTTGTTTTCCTCTTTTTAATATTTATTCATAGAATTTTATTTTTTATTTAAAACATTTGCATAAAACGACTAAAACCAATACAGAAATGTTTTATTAAACGAATTGAAAGTCTACTTAATTTATAAACAAATTTACTGCACAAATAAAACTACACTTGAGAGCAGTGCCAAGCAAATAAATAGAAGGATTACATGATGCACATGAATAAAATAAGATTGAATTCGAAGAGAACTCAAACTGGACGATTAAGGATTTACAAGCTATAGTTAAGCACTTACTGTATTTCAACTGTACTTCCTTACTTAATTGGCCATTACAATACTTATGTCAGATTTTAGCTTCTCATACCATTCATGTTGTGTGTGTTTTTATCCAGGAGTGACGAGATCCACAATTTAAACTTCGACTATGAATGATAGATTTGAGAAGTTTTTCTTAGTTGAGAGCAGTGCCAAGCAAATAAATAGAACAGAAGGATTACATGATGCACATGAATAAAATAAGGACGATTAAGGATTTACAAGCTACAGTTAAGCACTTACTATATTTCAACTCTACTTCCTTACTTAATTGGCCATTACAATCCTTATGTCAGGATTATGACCCAGTTTCTCATACCATTCATGTGGTGTGTGTTTTTATCCAGAAGTGGCGAGATCCACAATTTATACTTCGACTATGAATGATAGATTTGAGAAGTTTTCCTTGGCAATTTTATTTATTCTCAAAATGTTTGCCACAAGACAGCTAAGAGAGGAAGTCGCCAAAAGAAACATTTTATTTCATATTTCTTTTTGTTCGAGATGCCAAAGCTGAGGTTTGAACTCAGGAGTTCACGTCTAGTAAACCAACACGCTACCTACTACACTATTGCGACTTGATCCCGCTTTAGTTTCGAGAAACTCATTGAAAACAAACGAATTAGAGATCAGATGAACACCTGAACCCAACCTAAACCAATGATTGGAAGAAATATTCTGAAATCAATTTTGTGGTTTCAAAACCGAACAAACAAGGCTGTCAACAGTTGAATGTTAAATTTTTCTTTTATAACTGTCATTTACTTAGCGAATTGCCGCTGACCAGTATGAATGGTTTAAACACCGAAGAGTGCGTAAAAGCAATAAAAACTTTCTCCAAAATTGGTGTTTTAAACCGCGGCACTATTTGGAAATTTAAAGGAACTTTAAACGTTCCAGATGTAGTCAAATGTTGTGCATCATCTGTTAGTATAATTGAATCCGATAATCCTAATTTGTTTCACTGAGTACTTTACGACACATTATAGCGTATTTGGCATTAGAATTTGCACATCCATTCATATGCAGTCCTACCCACCAAAAAATTAAGGCCGAATGGTCATCTACAAAACCGTGAATACGCTGATTGGGAGGAATGCCGGCTTTTTCGTTAACAAAATTTTCTTCAACGATATCGAGCCTCGGAACAATCAAAAGTGTTTGATAATCATTATGGAAGTGTTATTGGGTCAAACTTTTTTTGAAAATAATCCTAGAAGAGCCGGTATGGCTCAGTTCAATTCGTATAGCAACCGACTTTCTTCCCACACAGCATGTTGGAATTTGGGTTGCATAAGAAGTTTCCAGAAAGAGAAAACCACTGTGTTAAATACGATTTGGTCTCTGGTATTTACTGTTACGTACATTGTCGCATGGCCAAATGAGACTTCTAGCTGGCATATCTCAAACATCGCTTTAGTTTCAGGAAGGTATGGATTCCATAGAAATCACTTTTGACTATGGCCGTTCTGTGAATAAATTCTGAGTACCTAAGAATTCTTGGTGCGTTTTAAATGACGCAGCTGTTTAAATTATTGAAGGAGGTAAATAAAAGCTACCTGTTGATAGGGGCAATGATGTCCATTTTGTTAAAATGAGGGAAGATGAACGCAATCGATCCAATTTAGTAAGAAATCACGGTTGTGATATTTTTAGAACTCTAGCGGATTTAATTACACCTCAGCTAGTAAAGCTCAATAGCCTTCTGAGTTCAATTTCTTTTTTGTTCAATTAAAAAAGCAAATGAATGGAAATAATTTTGTTGTTTTTGTTGGCACAAAAAAGGGAGAAAAAAATGTCCTCTTGCATTATGCACAATTTCTATAGAAGTTTTAAGTGGTTCAATTAATTTTTTTTTAGAAACGTTTTCATAATTGTTGTTAGACGAAGAGCCAACTAACTAAAATGTATTTGTGATTATTTATATAATGAAGCAATAACAACGACAACAACAACAACAAAATATAAATAATATAATGAAGAAGAAAAAAATGTCAACAGCACCAATTAATTCTAAAACGTATAATATAAGCAATTATTTACGTCTAACAAAACAACCAGTCCGACAGTCAGTCAATCAGCTACACAACCAGCCAACCAGCCAGGGAGTTTTTTGCTTACAAAGTACACCTTCATTTTGAAGGATTTTCCTTTCTCTCTCTGCTCCTGTTTTTAACTATAAATAATTGTGATTTGTTTGAATAATTGAGACGTTTTCGTCCTTCGTTCTTACTCTATTTTTTTTGAATCGATAGGCACTTTTGGCAATTTGTGGTCTTAAATCAGAAGCGAAGGAAATGAGAAGAAAAAGAAATAAAAATTGGAGTGCTATTAGCCAGCAACGGTATGGTAATTGCTTAATTAAAATTATAATAATTTTTTCATAATAAATAATAAAAATAATAATCGTAGTAATAATAATGAATGCACAAATTTGAATTTCAATTGGTTAGGTACGTAAGCAGGTAGGTAGGTATTCTTCGTGTCTTGGCCCTGTTCCATGCCTCATGCCTCATGGTTTTGTTAAATATTCATGTAACGGAAATGCAAAATAATTTCAAGCAAGAAAATCTTTACAATTATGGTAACAAATCTAAAAGGTACATACTCGTACATACACAAACGTACATAAATTAAAAAAGAACTTAAGAGAAGGAGAAAAAATTATGAATTCTAATTCCTGTTACTGATTATTTAACACAACAAAAGGGATGATGATCAAAAAAAATAAAAGAAAAAAAGAGAACAAAAAGAAGGAAGAAGACGTTTAGGTTTAAGCCACAGGGCTGCTATACACAATATTACACCCAAATCAAATGCATTCTTAGGGACTTATGTACATACATACGTACGCACGTCTGTACATACAATTTATTTCCTAAATTAAATAACGTCCATTGCTATCATATCATCATCAGTATCAGCATCATCATTATTATTATTCCGGCTCATCATCTCATCTCATATCCATATCCCTGAGTATCCATATCTAAAGTATAAATAATTTACTTTTAATACAAAATCATGTTGTGTGTGCGCATTTACGCGTTACAAAAGCCAAAGAGTCTTCATTTATTCTTTTTTTCTCAATTTATTGTTTTTTTGTTGTTATCCCTTTTTATTTTATTTCATATCTTTCACAGTCATTCCATTCATTTTTTTTTTCTAAATATTAAGCGCTTTGCCGAAAATTGATTCCTGAGCGTTTTAATCAATCCCTGACATGTGCAAAGCCTTAAAAGCCCTCAACACCGACATGTTTTCATTATTCGAGCGTGATTATTAAGACTTCAAAATTCCCAATGGAGTGGCTGTATTCTCTAAAGCATACACTCGCACACCCACACTTACATTTTACACCAAAAAAAGGTATGTAGATAGAGAGTGTATACGAACAAGTGAGTTGGAAGTTATAAGAGTAAAAAAGAAAGCTGCTCACACTCCTATGGAGTTTGGAATGTAAACAAGAATCGTGGTTAGTAGTATAACTTACATTCTGTGTAGATGTGCGAGCATATGAATCATTTCCCTCTAAAAAAGGAAAAGGCCAATTTTCATCAGCAGACTGTGGGTGCAATAGAATGCAATAGGTGTCATATGCTATAGAATGGAAACTACGGGGCACAGTGGACACATATTTAGAAATATTAAATCAAATTTACTATAGAAAATGCAAGCTATCGATAAATTTAGTGTAAAAAGTGCAAGTCATCGATAAATTTACTATAGAAAATGCAGGTCATCGTTCTCATTTTTTTAATTTGAATGTGCTAAAACCTAACGTTACGTTACGTGAAAGTTCAGGTAATTTTATCTTAATGTTCAGTCTACTCTATCACTCTAGGGCATTTGGTTCTAGATTTCTAGCACTCATATTTGATCGACAAATCTTGTCTAACTGAATACGATTTAGATGAAATCTACACTTTCATAAAATAATTAGAATATTGGAATAAGCGAATCAAACCTTACAGAAAGAACTCAAGTGAGTCCAGACCTTATTTAACCGAATCGCCTAGTGATAAATGCTTTCAAATCCTACTAAAAAACTTTTGAAAAAACTAAAAAACATTTGAAGTGAAATGTCTTGCATATGGGCATAAAAGTCAATGTATGTACTAGAATACGTTTATCTATTTATCTATCTATGTATGTATGCATCATCTTGGTTATATGTGACGCTGACTTTAACAACTACAGTCACGGCAACAATGCTACCATTATACATAACAACAACAACTAAAAAAGGAAACATGAAAATAACGACAACAATTACTACAAATTCTAAGGCAGCTTAACCAAACAGAATCATAACTTCTATGGACTCGATGTGAATATCGCCAATATATGTATGTACATACGTACAAATGTACTCACATTTACTCACAAACATATGAACATACCAACATAGAATTCAAACGAATAAAGTAAAGCCAACACCACCAGCAGCATCACTATCAACAGCATTATCCTTAGAATTGAGTACCAACAATATGGCAGTTGTTGTAGTGCTATTATTATTATTATTTGTTGTTGCTATTAGTGTTGCTGTTGTAGCAGTAGTAGTGGCAGTGTAATCATCAACGGAAATCAAACAGACAAGCAGTTGAGCCAAGTGGAAAAATAATGAAAACAAACACCACCAGGGAGAATGAACGATGACGATGACGATGACGATGATGATGATGATATTGAAATCGATCCAAGTGTACAAAAGCGCTATATACCATAATGAAATCAACGTTTTAATATACATATATACACATACATTTACAGCCTGACAAAAACTGACAGCCGAAGGCCTTGTATACCCAAGCCCAACCAACCTACCCCCTTTTTTGAACACACAAAATAGCATGGCTTTTATGTGCACATGGTTTCCAAAACAATATCTACTCAATCCCTTATATATACACACAGACATACACACTCTATGTTACTTAAATACATACATAGAACGTATTTCTAGTCGTCCTGTGATGATGACTTATTTACGGACATGAAATGGTAACGCCAGGGACACTCTCTCCTAACATGTACAACAAATACTGACAAATGAAAAACACGAAAAAAAGGATACAAAAAAACCGTACTCGAATAAATACCATAGCAAAATAATAACAACAACAAGTACAACAACAGCCACAAAAACAATTCAACATCGTGAAAGCGAAGGAACGGAAACTGTTTTGTCGTTTGTAATCTATTTACACGTACAAAAAAAAAGTGGAAAAGTTGGCATAAAAAAAGATGTGAAAGGCTTTATAAAAAAATACGGATCCCTCCATTCAACAACAGCAGCAACACTCGACAGCACTCGTCATCAACAACAACGTCATTATCATCATCATCAACGTGATATTTGAGACAACATTTGCGCCCAAGTGCACACCGTCATCAGCATACATTCATTTACACAACCAAGTAGTCCTTAGTCCACAATATACACAAACAAATCTATGTATTCCGTAAAGCTTAAATAAATTATAGGAACACTCTGTTGTCAAAGCGTAAATTGTTAAAAACCGATAAAATTCTGCTTAAAAACCTTGAAGAATTCCTGATTATAACTTGTCCTGCTACGAATTTGGTTATCAGACATCTTAAATATATTGCTATAAACCTCCAGAAGGACCGTAGGAAAGGTTTAGGGTTTTAGACCAACTATACTGGCTCTATCTAGCCGTGGTGGAACCAAGGTTTCTTAACCGTGTACATGTTTGGTGGACGGTGTTCTAACACCAATGCCAGCACCGAGTGATAGGGTATGCAGGCAGTTAGATTTTAGAATTCCAACTCGGCACTCTGGTCGAAAGATCCTGATGCTTCCAATGGGAATCCTTAAGGTTTATACCAAAGATGCTGAAAATGTCTTGATTTGCCCAAACAGCCAGACATATTCGACTGTCTGTCTTTTTTCCATGAATCCGCTCTTTTTACAGGGAAACTCAATCTCATTTCTAGACTCCGTTGGACCTTTACGGATAAGGAGAGTACTGACTCACCTCTATTCTTAAATCGCATGGTCATCCTCCTTTGAGGAGGAGGAAGAGTTTATCTTTTATTTCACTTTCACCCTAGTCTTTCCAATGACTTTCTGCCTCAGCTCTCTATTACAAATATTGCTGCAAAAGAAAGATCTATTATGCACTCAGGTTGAATTCCTCTAGGGAATGTTTGATACCCTAAATGCTGGCCAATCAAAACCCGCCACCTAACCCGACCTAACCTAGCTCAAAGGACCACTTCATTATATTCTTCTGTATCTATATTTCACTATATATTTTATTTCAGGTGTCGTAATTCCCGTTTCGAACTTTAAGTTCTAATAATCAACAGCCGGCATTGGACCGGTCAAAACAGGCAGGCCTATCGACATCATCATAAACTTACACCCTTCTTCTCGCTGCGGAGGTTGCTGCTTAACGAAATCCATGACCATATATACCACACCATATAATAACAAAACTTTTTTTTTTCAAAAACCAATTTTAGTTCAAGGAAAAGTACTCCTAGCGAGTGATTTTCCCCCTTTTGAATTTTTGCACTATAAAAAATGATTCGTTACATGAGACCAATGCAATAATGTTCAGTATGATTTGCTATTTCAGGTTCAATAGAATAACGTACTTTGTATAAATTGGGCCAAATCTGATAAAAAAATGACTTGTGGGAGAAATAGACCTAGTGGGCTGGAAGCCATTGTATGAACGATTCCAAACCACGTTTGCTAGTTAAATTGAATTTATCTTCACACATACAAAGCGAGATGTTATTGCTACCTATAGTGCTATTGAACGGGAATCTATTAAGATGAGTCTGGCAGTAAATGAGGGTGAAACGAAGTAATGTTGTCATAAGTGAGGAAACCCCTATTGTACGACGAAACTCATACTCTACAATTTGATCATCCTGCCCGTGCTTCTTTTCGGCGCAGAAGCATGGACACTATTAAGCATCGAAGCAGCAGCCTTGAGAGTATTCAAAGGAAAGTTGTACATAAGATCTACAGTCCAGTGCGTGTTGGCAATGCTTTCCACTTTCGATCCAACAATGTGCTGTTTGAGCTCCTCAACGGCATAGACGTTGTGCAGCGCACTACCATCCAGAGGCTGCGCTATTTCGGCCATGTCGTTCGGATGAAAAAGATTGCTACGGTACGACGTGTATTTGATGCGGGAATTTGCGAAAGTCGGCGAAGGATCAAATTGAAGAAGCTCCGTTAAATAAAAACATATGAAGAAATAAAATTATTGTGTACTTAAACAAGAACGAACAGGGCTTTCGTATTCATGGATGTCTACGAAAATGATGGCGAACGGTAAAAACGCAATTTGTGCATTGTAAAGTTTTCATTACACGGGGCATTAAGGACCCTCTGTTGAAATTCAGCTATTGAGGTCGTTTGCGAACCCTAGTTGGATAATAACTCAAAATGATGATGAAACAGTGCATCAGTGCTGTCTCTCTAGTCATATAGCACTTCATATGGCATGTGTAGGTATATTTCATTGAAAATTCTTTATTAAATTCTAGATTGTTAGTCAAAAAATCAAAATTTCAGTATATAAATAAGTACAGTGGTGGCCTTATAATTAGAAACGAGTTAGCAACATATATGTTTGTGAATTTGTTTTACAGTTTTCACTGTGTACCTGGGAAGGCTTTATTTAGAGGACGTCTTACATACGTTTTTCCATTAGATTGGGACAAATTAAACTTAGATTCGCCACTCCAGAGAACTCTGTTCCAGAAACATTATTTCTAATTATAATGCCACCACTGTAAGTATGTACATTCATACATTTGGGTATGAATATACAACAGCAGATTCCCATTGCAAAATTACTTGCGTTTTGTTTTGTGTTTTTTTTTTACTTTCCTTACTTCGCCTTGTTAATTTCTTTATTTTTTTTCGTTTTGACTGAAATATTTTTACAACTGTCATCTACGGTGGGAGAGAGTTTATTCCATCATTCATTCATTCGTTTATTCATCATACAAACTGTACATACTCATCATCATGTACAGATATATGTAGATACATACATACGTACATACATAAATACATCTTTTATTTGTGTAATAGACACAGATACGATACAAAATGAAATTTTTTTGTTTTTTTCTCGTTTCAATACAATCTATGTATGTATGTATGTATGAGTTTGAATGTGTAGGTATCTCTTTAGGTATGTACGTGTGTGTATGTATGTATATAACTCTACATTTTACACGGGGTGGCAAGGATATTAAAGGATGTTATGTACATAATTAAGTAAATACATACTTGTGTTAAATGTCTGTCTGTCTGTGTGTCTGTCTATCTTTCTCTCGCGTCTGTATATCTGTAGACAATTGTGTGTATTACTAAGTAATATAGTGGTGTGGCATGTACATATATGTGTGTGTACAACTCTGTGTGGCAAGCGAACGTGTTTGGTAAATAACACGTTCAACATGTCGCTAAAATTCTGTGCTGCAGGGTTGGTATGGCAAAAGGAAAAGAAAAAAAAAACTGCAAACTACGACGCCATTATGAATTCATTGAAGTGTATGGAGTGTTAATTCCCTTTTAACTGTAATGAAAGGCATCCGATTTATTAATTTATACAGCATTAACATTTTCTGTCAAAATGCCAAATGATTTTGTTGTTTTTGTTGTTGTTAAACTCTCTTACCACTCACTCACTCACTTGCCATAAGTATTGTAATTTTCATTCATCACGCCATTGCCATGCCATGCCATGCTACTACAGCCCACTCTCAAAACACTTCACTCCCTTAGCTGACTACTTAAAATTGTCAAATTAAAAGGGATGAACACTATGGCGTAAAAGCTTATTGCTGATGTGATACGAGAGTATTACGCGATATATCAATAGCACCACTAAACAATACTTTTTTTTTCTTCTATATTTGGTCTAATGTTCTCACCAAAAACAAAAAAAATGGTTGGAAAAATTTTGTATACCCACCCATCTACCCATTCTATATTAATCTTCTCAATGCATCATCACTTCATCATTCATCGTTTTAGAATGAAAAAAAATTTTAAAAGGGACATTTAATTAATTATACAACCGTCTTGGGTATTAACATTTCAATACCAACTACTTCATAAGGGTGTGCTTGATTTAAATTCTTTTTTATTTTAAATAATGGCTTCAGAATCTAAATTTAAACAGCTAGGTAGTGATTATTAGAAAAGTAGGCATTAAGTTTCCCAAATTAAATATATTTCTTCGGCCAGAACAATCGAACAATCTTGCAAACACAATGAATCACAAACATTTGCATGCAATGTGGTGCAGCAGCAATTTAGATTTCGCAAACGTACGAAGGGCGAACGTAACGGATGGAAGGACGAATTCCAAATAAATAGAAAAAGACCAAACTTTGAATGGGCTTTCTTTAATCTTGTATAGATATTCTCACACGTTTTTCTGTTCATTAATATGATGTTCTCAAATAAGCAAAATTCGACGTCCTCCATTTTGTTGGTATGAATTGTAAATCCCTTCAGATTCCGGTCGTTTAACTGAAAATAACGCCGTTGTAAGAAAAAACATTAAAGAAGGTAGAATTTCCAAGACAACGTCCACAGCAATTGGTAATAGCTGTAAACACCATTCGGAAAGTTTTACACAAGAATTTGGGATTTAAGCATTGCTAGGATTTGTTCAGCAAAAACAAAACAAGAATTTGAAGTCATAACAGATTAACAATAACGCCAAGATACGTATATTCCACTAACTTCCTCAACGAATACGAAACATGGGGTACTTCTACAAAATTCATTGGTCATTCATTCACAGGCACTCTTAAACTCTTAGCAACTCTTAGTTGCATACAAACATTATTGGCTGCTAAAGGGTTGTAGTCAAGGTTAGGGCTTAGCTTCTCACTTCACCAATGTTGTGTGCATTAATTTTACTTATGATGTACTGGATAGATTTGAAAAAAAAAAATTTTTTTGGCAATTAGTTCACTCTCAGAGCTTCTGGCAGCAGATAACTAAGTGTGGTTCGCCGAAAGAAATTGTTTTCATATTTCCTTTCAAGATGCCAGTAAGCAAGCCAACGCACAGTTTATTAGACCACGACTACCCTCAACTACATTTCTGCATTTTCTAAAATGGATTAAGATTATACTTCGCTACCAATGATTATAATACCTAAATAGATACATAGACATCGTAGTCCCTGGCACATAATTTTGTAAACTGAGACATCAGACACCCGGTTAGACTAACGGATCACTACAGAGTGCTCCAGTCGAAAGTCGTGGCTATCAATGGCTAGACTGAGCTGGGCAAAACTCATTCCAGAGAAACAAAACAGCTCAGATTTCTTCCACGTTCTTACACTACATAATCGCTATTTTTTTAGGAGGTACGCCCGCCGTCGGCTAACCGTGCCCTCGAACAATATTTAACAATATTGCGAATAGAAGAAGAAGGAAGAAATCGTCTTTCACTTAATGTGCCACTGCCTAGCATTCATTTTTAGGCCCTTGGTACTAAAAACTACACTTTTAAGGCCCTTAAAGAAAATGTCGAAAGGGAAATTGGAGGCCATTGTCCACTACATAAGGAAGTCTGAACGGCATGGACCTGGCGACGCATCCTAATGGCATGCCTTATGGCCTAATGAACTAGCCTAATTGGAAAAATCAAGTTACATGTGGTGACGACACCCAAAACTAATCTTCCCCAACCTATTATAATCGTATGACTGAGATTGGAATAAACAAGCAAGTGACTGACCTTAAGAATGTACAGGAATGGTAGCAGATCCATCTGCCATTGCCTAGAAACCCTATGTGGTCAGTTGTCTTCTTAAAAAGAGGCGCCTTCTGACTATCCAATAATGTGAGTTGTTCAATTTAATACTCTTTGCGGTGGAGAAGGGCTCAGAAGCTTCCTAAACAGATTATTCGGAGAATATTAAAGCCGGGATATAAGCCGGATTGC
The DNA here is from genome assembly GCA_936449025.2 of Sarcophaga subvicina. NCBI lineage: Eukaryota > Metazoa > Arthropoda > Insecta > Diptera > Sarcophagidae > Sarcophaga > Sarcophaga subvicina. The sequence goes on along the minus strand of OW388080.2, from coordinate 990,942 downwards.
TCAGTTGTTTATTCGAACAACTAACCTACTAAACCCTATCTTTTTACAGGTCTAGTAACAATCTGCTAGTGATCTGGTAATGATCAAACCCGCATAAAACATTAAAAAAAATTTAGAAAATCTGTTTATTAGTTTGCAAACTTTTGCCACTTAAAGAATCTGCTTTTCATGCACCAGAGCTCATCATAATAATACTTTTTCGCCATTTTGTTAATTGTGATAATGTTTAGCAATATTTTTTTATTATTTATTGAAATATGAAAATTAATACTATGGCAGCTCCTAAAATTGCATCCTTCCTTACTGTTGGTGCAATTTTAAAGGAATTTCCCATTTAGTTTTATGAAAATGTTAAAAGAGTAGAAAAATAAAGAAAGAAAGAAAAAAACTAAATATGAAGTTAAAAACCATTTCATTTATCTTTATTGTTCATCTCGGGCAGCTAAATTTAACTTGTGTTATTGATACCATGCTATTGTGGTCGTTTGAGCACCGGTCTTTATCGCCCGCTTTGAAATATGATACGCTTTCATTAAGCAAATCTACCGCCGCCTGGACAAAGGTTTTGATTAGCTATCAAAGATTAGCTACGCTCACTCGCATACATATGTACCAGCCAGCACTAGTACGACGAGTACAAGTACGAGGGTATGTGAGCAAAAGCAAAAATGAACAAGGACTCAAAATCAAAATTAAAAACAAATAACAAAAAATTTACTGATTGCTGACAGCGAATTATATTCATTTTTTTCACTTTTTTTGCTTATCATCATAAATGTATAAGTGAGTTTGAGTGTGTATAGGTATGTGTATAAGTATATGTAAGTACGTACACCTTGGTAGGTTATATGATCCTTTGGCTTTTTATTTTATTTCTTATTTTTTCTCTTTTTTAATTTATTTTTCGTTTTATTTCATTTAATCTTAAACGTTTCGCTAACTTTAAGAGACTCTTCTACATACAATACAATATTTTGTATTTCGCACAATTATGACTTGCGTCCCCCTCAAATCATACGCTTCGGAATACATAAAAGAGCCGCCCTAGTGTTTAATGCCGGATATATGGTTTATGAAAGGAAAGAGCCTCTACGCATAGTACACATTAAGGAAAATATTCGTACTTGGTATGTGGATATTTGTGAGCTCTTGTACTTTCGTTTACTCTTCATAAAGCACACAACAAATCAATATCAGTTCGTCTAAATTTCCTTTGAATGGCCAAAAAAAAGGAGTTTTCTGCAGCATTTGGGAGAATGTTGTCTTTGTACAATCTTTGTCAAAGACTTACACTATAAAGCTATTTTAAAGAACAGCTGCCATTTGACAAAATAAAACAAAGAATTTCGTGTTCAGAAGTAGCATTTCTTTTAATTTCCTTAAATTCTTGCCGCCTACACCATCCTTAAACCACAACCTCTAGCAGAGGGTAAGCCGAACTCCAATAAACTTAGAAGATTGGGGTTGACATATGCTGAGATTGCTGGAAGAATCGCAGAATGAAACTCGCTGCGAAATAGAAGACAAGGTATAACCATTCTTAGCAACAGCAGAAAGAAAAGAAGGGTACCACACTTAAATAGACCTGGAATCGACTCAGGACATAAGAAAACTTTTGTAATTGCCCTACGATCCTTACTGAACCCGAAGGAAAACGGTTTCAACAATAAAAGTAAATAAAATACACAGACAGCTAAGATTTCGATGTATCTTTTATTTCATTATTAGAAGTGAACCACGAGTAAACTTAAAAGGTCTCAGCGCGCGAAGTTTTATCAACAAACCTCAACAAAATCGAAATATTTCTGATATTAAACGAAAACAGTTGTCTCTAAGCTAGGGTTTACAGTCAACAAATCGGGCATTTGTGATAACGTCAAGCAAAAGCGGTCTTGACCAAGACAGATTTTACAGTCGGGCTAGCTTTGCTGTATATTTAGTGGGATTAGCAATAATGAGCTGTTCTCCTACGACCAAAGACAAAATTAGGAACTGAAAGCGAAAGATAGAAATTTACCAATGGCTCAGGAAGCTTGTTTGGAAAAGCTTCGTTGTCATCAATAGTTCCAGTTTTTTGCCAATAGAAAAAGATATAAAAGAATTGCCTTCAGAATAAAATAAAGTAAAGCGGCCATTGAACTACTAGAGGATGTGTACACTACATTTAAGATTGTCCAAAAATGTCGGGTGTCTCTAGAGAAGATAGCGAGACATTCGACGGTTGCTCTCATTTGGGTTCCTGAACATGCAGTCATCGACGCACTTTCTAAAACATGCACCACAGAAAATTCAATTGAATTTCTACATGCGATTGGCTATTTATTGGCAAAGGTAAGATGGGTTAATTAATTGTAAAGACACTAGACAGATCTGGCCCGATATGGATATGTGTAGCACATAATTAACATAAAACCTCTCAAGATACTATCTAAGAAACCCCATAGTAGGGATAACAGGACACTGGCCCTTTGGGCGTTCACGCCAGGAAACTGGGATTACCTTGTAATGACTTCTGCAGAAGCTGCAACGACAAAAAAGACCCCACAGAATATTTTCTTTGCCATTGTCGGACGCTTGAGAACCTAAGAAGAATAATACTTGGACAGCCAGAATTTAGTGACAGTATATGTCTAGCCAAAGGCGATTTGAGTAAAATCCATACCTTCATAAGATTCTCGCGATAGTTGAGAGATACCGATCAAGAGGTCTAATTACATAGCGAAATAGGTGTGTAAGCTGTGCTCTGTTTAACCCAACCTAACCTAACATATTGTCTTCAAAGTAGCAAAAAGTTATGAAACAAATCTATTTAAATTTTACTATTCTACTGGAAAATCGGTTCAATTACTCGAGAGTTTGTTTGTTTATGTTGCACAATACGAAATCATTTAAAAACGAAATTTATTAAACATGAATCAAACATGCAGGAAACATATGGAGAAGTATAGGAAGGAAAGAAGGACATTTTGTATGTTGTTTATGAAATTTAATTTTGAAATTTTTGTTTTGCAATTGTCTTTGGGGGGTATATTTTTCTAGAATGAACAAACGCATCTCAATTTCCATAAATCTGTATATATTAAACAGATATTGTATGCAAATGTATGTATGTATGTGCATGTATTGTCATATTAGATGAATATTTTACTGTTTATTACTTATAAATCCTATGTTTTTTTGCTATTCTTTCGAAATTCTATTGTTAAAAACATCTATAAACAGAAATCAACAACAACAAGTACTACAACAAGTATAATCCCCGCCATTACATTTTGTAATGTATTCCTTATTTCCAATTTTTTGTTTTGTTTCTTTTTTTCGAATACTTTTTTCCTTTCTTCGAAAAGTCCTCCTAAATGTGAACTTAATACAAAAGGCATACAAAGAGTCCTTAATACAAAATGGTTGACAATTGTAACCCAGCTATTTAGCATTTTACATACGAAGTCAAGGATGCAGGCAGGGGGTGGCTGGCTAGATTGTTGTAAGCTTGTCGCATGGATCTGAGAATAAAAGAAAACGAACTAACAAATTGCAAGAGCAGCTGCTGCATGTCATCACCCATTTGCAAATAAGTATTGTCGACGTTCTCTTCTAATTTACAAGGCACAACAACAAACACATGTGCCAAGGAGCAAGTAGGGATAGAAAGGAGAGGCCTAAGTAAGTATTTCTAAACAATTTGTAGTCATATGATGACTTTTCTACAATATACGACGACGACGATGATGATGATCTAAAAGAAAATTCAAATCATTTCCAAAGGACTTGATGAGCTAGTTGTTAATAATTTCCACAGAGTATGTGTGAGAAAGAAACAGAGGCTGTTAGAGGGGGGAGGGGGGAATCTATACCACTGATTTAAGCAGTACACAACAGAATTTACAAATGAATGAATGTGACTGAATGACTGAACGAAAAGACAAAAAATCAAATGGAAAATGGCAAAATGTAAAATGCGAAATGCAAAATGCAAAAAGAAAGAAAGAAGAAATTAAAATTGAAATTGAAATACGTGTACTTGATGATGATGGGGTTTGTTTAGGTTACAAATGAAGATGACGATGATGTTTAGATGGCTGTTTGGGTGGGTTGGTTGGTTGGTTGGTTGAATAGACGGTTGAATGGTTGTACGGATGGGTGGATGGATTGAAGCTCAAGTGCCACAATATGACGGATTTCTGATTTTAATTACTCAAAACTCTTGAACGTGTTCAAAGGTGGAAATATGCGCAATATGCAAATTAATCTACTTCCTACAAAATATATTTATGCGAGAATTATGTACGCGTCAAGGACTTCTTTTTCTACAGTCATATTATTCCTTTATATTTTATTTGTATACAAACACACTCACACATACATACATACATACATATCACACATAAAGAACATGATAAATCCACAAAAATCAAACAAATAAACAAACGAATAAAAAATAAAACCATCTGACAAAAGTATAAGAGGCACACTCTTATAAAACGTTGAGTACTAAGCCAAGCTATTCATTCACTCACTCACTCGCTCAGTCATTTGTACATTCGTTAGCGGATTTGTCGAGGGTGCCATTGTCGTGTCACAATGAGAAAAGGCAACATAATACCTTGGGTATACATTCACACACACACACACACACACTCTACCTTTTAAATCTCAATTAGAAAAATTTGAAGGATTTTTACAAATTCCTTGCCATAATTCGTTGCAATATATTTACATGCAACAGCCATAGCAGCAATACACTTAAGCTAAGCATCATGCCCCAACAACAAACTATGCACCATTGTACATACATACATACATACATACATACATACTATATTTAAGATCAACCAACAACATATTGTATTTGTCTGCAATTTGTTGCTTTTATATCAATAGCAGCAGTAGCTCTACTACTCATATTTAAATTATGAATTAAAAAAAAGAAGAAAAAAAATCGAAAAGAAAATAAAGACAGAACGAACAAAATGTTGTATTTTATTTATACAATAGATTTGTTATTTGCAAAATCTGCAGAAATAAAATAATAAAGAGAAATAAAAGCTCAAACAACAACAACAACAAAAATCTTTTACAAATTGACGTGCAATTTATTAATATTCAATAGGCCACACACATTTCCATCACATCCATCATCCTCCTGCACATTGAACAACATTGAAATAAAATAACTCCTTATGCAAATACCAGCAGCAGCAGCAGAAGCAACCATTTTGTATATCAGCAATATTTTATTTTGAATTCCTTTTCCTTTTTGCCTAATGAAAGGAACTTGACTTTTTTACAAAAAAAAAGTTAGGAAGAAAAACAAGCAAAGGAAATGGAAAAAACGGCCTAAACACTGTAACTGTCAATTGATTGGAGACTTTTTCTCGCACACAGAAATACTACATACACTTTGAAAAAAAAAAGAAATTAAAGAAATGAGAGTGATACACGCCAAATATCTGCAAATGCTCTCATATGTTTTCTCAAAAGTCTTTCATTTCAGGTTTCTTGTAGACGAAGTGTAGAATTCAACTTTTCCGTATAGTTTCCACATGCGAATCTAGATCTAGATCCAAGGGACATATACATACATACATAATTGGTCATTACAATCCTTCAGTGGTGGGACCTACAGTTTCAAAGTCGACTCTGAACGACAGATTTTTGAGAAACTTTTCATGGCAATTATATTTACTCTCAGAGTTTTTGCCAGAAATCTGCTGAGAGGAAGTCGCCGAAGAAATACTTTTTGTATTTTGTTTTGATGTCAGGCCTGGGGCTCGAGCCCTGGCTTTACGACGTATACAACAATCGATAATTTTATAAAATGCCTTTGCATTCAACTCAGTAAATAGGCCTCCAATCAAAAAAAATGGAATATTTATTGAAAATTTATCACGTTAATTAATATGTATTTGTAATGCATGTTCTTTAATTATGTTCACTCCTCGGTACTACGAACGATTACAGACGAACGTCTGTTCGTATGTTCGAAACTCATTTCCCACTCGGTGATTACGCCAAGAATCAAAATTGAATAATATGTGGTGCTAGGAGAACTCAAGATTGATAGTAGAAAATCTATTTCATCTAATAAAATTGGCTGTTAAGGCCGCGTTTTGCACAAGGACCGTATTATAAACGAGACTTTTTTTCCTGCAATTTTAGATTATAAACTGAACTGGTGTGTGTTTTCAACAAGACAGTGCATAAGAGGTTCACAGAAAAAGTAATTTCATGTTTTGCCGACACCAATTGGCCACTAAGATCATGCTACTTGAAGCCTTTGAATACGTTTGTGGAGCTACGTCAAAGACTGTGAGCATATGGATAATTCGCTAATGTTAAAAAAATTTGAAAGCCAACAACTCTCAAGATACCTTACGACTCCTGCGATCAGTTGATTCTCATACAAATTGTAAGGAGAAATTTCAAGCTAAACTTAGTTTCATACATACTAATCATTACCACCAGTAGAGCCCTATCAAGGAACTGAGAAAGTTAGTTTATAAACTTTGAAGAATTTTTGTTCTCACATACTCTTTCTGTAAGTGCATGGCCAGTGTGCATGACGCTATTTGCTTGCAACCACTTGATGGTGCACACAGTTTTATGCCATTAAGTAACGGAAATGTAAATAAAACATCAAACACCATTCGTGTACTTGGTGTACGAGTAGTTAACATAGCAGAGTTAAGAATTCAAATTCTATGTTATCCGGGTGTGGGACTTTACACCCCCCATGCCACCCAAGCAAGAGGCCATACAAGCATCTTTTGAAATCGCGCTACAATTTCGTTTTGTATTCAACAAAAATTCTATGAAATTTATTTAGAACGAATGAAAACAGCGATAAGAGGAAGAGAAAGTCACGAGTTCACCGTGATTTACAGTCTTTTCAAAACAACATACACCAACAACGCTTAAGCTGATGATAAACGAGTATTATGATGGAATGGATGTGATGGAATATTTTCCAATTTGTATTCAAGAACTCAACCACCCATTCTGTCATTCATTCATTCATTGATGGATGGATGGATGGTTGGATGGTATTACTACAGTATAGTCTTTAGTCATGTTGTTGCTGACAATGCTTCGTTGAACTAATTGCAGCTTCTTAGACTCTGTGCATTACACTTATTAAACATAATGAGAGGTTCTCTGATATTCAGCACAATAAACTTGATGTTGATGTGGTTGTTGTTGCTGTTGTCGATTTCTGGTAGTACTTGTTAATGTTATCGCAGTTGTTCTTGTTGTTGTTGCTGTTGTTACTAATAAAGCTGAGTGATGTGTTAGCAAAAATGCAAACAAAATGGCGACATCATTCTAAAGCTGAATATTTTTTTTTTCGATTTCGCTTTGATTACTTACGCAGAACGCTTTTTAAAAGGAATCCATTTGAAATACGCAATTCAATTTCAAATTGAATTTTGAAAAATGTTTGAAAAGAACGTCGAGCAAAAAAACAAGAAAACAATTGGAAAAAAAAAACAAACAAAACTTTCGAGTTCAAAGTACCATTTAATATGGGTGTTGGTTGGCATACGAAAATTAAGCTCTCCAGTAATAAATTATATCGTAGTATATTTAATAATACCCAGTACTTTATAGGATACTATGCTATATTATCGAAAAACAGATTTTCAAACTTTTGTTGAAACTTTTGCTTGAAAATTTTAGACACTTTGGCTTGCTTGCTATACTGCTTGCTGTCTACGGAAAATGTTTGAATGTAACTTAACAATGTGAATGTGAATGTGTATGTTTATACAAAATGGCTGACAGGATAAAGCTTTCAAAATCTCCAGAAAGTTAATGTGTGAAAATGTAAACTTTACTTTGTAAGTGATAAAAGGAATTTAATCTTCTTTTCCTTTAACTTTAATGAGCGATAAAAAAAATATGTGAAAGAAACATTTAAAAAATTAAAGAAGATTTATAACACTTGGACTTGGGTCAACAATATACAGTATATACATACATACATACATACATACAAAAAACTAACCTTGTTTTGTAGTTGGTCTTATTGGTAAAAATAAAAATTGTTTTTATTTAAAAAATTTCATTATAAATAATTATTATTTCTATTTACTTGGTTAACAAACATAGCTCCAAAGATCAACTTTATTCTGATTACATTCAGTAGTTTAAGAGAGCTTTTTATGGACAGTAAATTTGGTAATTGGGAATGGTAAAATGGGAAGTCGCCGTAGTCTAGTAGGCAGTGTGTTGGCTTATTAGACGTAAGGCCAACATTCAAACCCCATTCCAGACATAAAAAAGGAACACGAGAAAAATATTTCTTCGACGACTTCCTCTCAGCAGATATCTTGCAAAAATTCTGAAAAGTTTCTCAAAAATCCGTCGTTCGCCACTCATGTATAAAATTAACGCACACAACATAGGTGGTGTGAGAAGCTAGGTCGTAATCCTGACTGAAGGGTTGTAATGGCCAATTATGTATGTATGTAAATTTGATAATTTTATTCAAATGACTGTAACCCAGAAAACTATGAGAAAACTTTCGATCCTGAAAGCCTGATGCTATGGATAGCCAACGTAAATAAGCTGAACTGTAAAATATTGCGTTTCATTTAAAATTTCGGTAATAGAAGTACAAAAAAAGTCTCAACAGAATTTAAGTTTCAACAAAGAATACATCTGGTGCTTTTGATTTAAAGTTTGAAATTTCCTGACAAATTTTTTTTTGAGTACACTTAGCGGCTTACAAAAACTAAGTTTAGAGGGACAATACTCATGAATTCAGAATTAAATTTATTATTTAGACTTAAAACTCAAATAAAATTAATTCAAAATAGTTTTGTTTTCTAAAAATATTCAATCAACACGATGTATTTTTTTTTAAATGTAAAATTAAGGGAATCATTTGAATTTAAGTTATTCCTTGGGCTACTATTCATATGTATTAAATCTCTTTAAACAATTCTATTTTTTGCTAATCCCATTTAAAGAGGTTTACCTGTAAATCTATGTAGCATGGTATACATCATATAACACAAGATAACCATCTCTCTATCATCACCACGACCACCACACCACCCCAAACACATTTTTTGAGGGGTTGAAATTTTTGTCAATACATACGAAAAAAAAGCATGTACGTCTCTATAGAATACGTATGTACGTAGGTAGATTGGCTGGTATGTACATACATACGTATATATGGAAGTTGGTAAAGAAAAGCAATATTCGACTATGACAACTACCACTGCCAGCCAGCCCAGTGCGATTGAATAATATTTTGTATGACTTTGGAGTGACAACCTTTTCACTTTTGTCTTTTTAATTTGCGTTTATCTCCCTGAAGGCTCTTCAAACTGGCAAAAAAAAGAACGAAAATAACGCAAAAGAATCCTGTATAGTACCAACAACAAATACAACATCCTAAAGCAGAAAAAGCCATTTTGTTTTTCTTTTATAATTTTATTTTCTTTCGTTCTCTTCTATGTACACGAATACAATTTCTTTGTATTCTTCACATTTTCCATTTCTTTTCTCTCTACTTTTTTTTTTTGTTGCCAAACAAATTTTCCAAAACCGTAAGGCGAACAATGATGACAAAAAATGTTTGAAAAGGGAAAATATAACGTTTGTCCATATCCACTTGTATAATGATTGTTTTAGGAAAAAAAAACCTGAAAGTGTACTGAGAGAAAAAACTGACAAGCTATCATAATCGTAAAGGACGAAAAGATGTTTAAAAAATATGTTTCGTACCGTGAATGTTGCGTGAAAAGATTTATCATCATTAATCATTAGTCTCCGTAGATTTAACCACGTTTCTAGCTGGAAAATTTACCTTTGTAGCTGTCGACATGCTTCGAGATGCTGTAAAATAACAATTTGGAATCTATGATGGGTTGCCTATAACCCCGTATTTCGTTTCACACTCGGTACAAATAGTAATAACAGTGGCAACATAAACAATACTAGTAATAGTAGCAATAACAAGTATAGTAGGCTGAGTAGCAAAAATAGTAGTATAGTATCAATAGCAGATATACATATTAACAATAGTACCTATAGTAGCAATAGCATCTATGGTAAGAATATTAGTAATTGAAGCAAAGTTAGCACCAAAAGTAATAGCAGGTATATTTGTAATAGTAACAGATTTAGTAGCAATAGTAAGTAGTAGTTTCGGAAATAGCAAAATGAGGAAATATATGTAAATATAGAAACGGATGGTATACTTGCAATAGCCACAAATGTAGTATAGCAAATATAGTAACAACAGTAATTGTAACAATAGTAACAACGTCAGCAATTACAACAATTGTAACAGTTGTCGCAATTGTAGCAATGGAAACAGTACTAAAGCAACCATGAGTAATTGTAGCAATAATAACAATGTTAGTAACTAAGGCAATATTCCAATTCCAATAAATTGTTGGAATCGTGTCAATAGAACCAAAATCCAAAAAATCATCGGCAAGGATTTCGCGAAATTGTAATTCGTAGAAATTTTAATAGCTTAAGTCGTCAGCAGAACAGGGAATACCATATTGTTTTAAGGAACCAGCAACCAACTTATATTTCGAAGGATTAAAAATGAAAATTCAAGGCAATTCTGATGATAGTCAGGAAGAACTCCATAAGGGTCTTTGAATCCGATCGAGTTAGTTTCGTATTAGTAGTATTATAGGGAATGAGAGGCCTAATGCGCTGGCTAGATTAGTTTCTAATGTCAATAAGTTGACTCTTGATTCTATGTCATTCTTTAGGATCTCATAAGAGAATGAATTGGGGCGACGGAGCAGAGAAGAAGCGATAATAAATCATACTGCTATGTGACTCGGAATCTTTGGCCACCGCTTGACGATTATAGAAGTAGTTCGCTGCTGGGACACGAGAAATTGTGGTATAAGGTCGCTGCTGAAGGGGATCAAGAGATAGATTTCAGCCGGATTTCCGCATTTTGTCGCGCTCTTAGTAGAAGAATCTGTGAATGGCTTGGAAAAGGTATTCTTAAAAGATTTAAACTTCAGACTCGAATGAAGATTTTTTGGGTTATCTTGTGACTGATCTCTCTGTTTTTCTGCGTAATTTTACTCTTGTGGGTACACACGTCCTCAAATATACTACATATCTTGGAATTGCTTTCAAGATAGTTTCTAAAATTTCTTCCACACAACTAGAAGTACAGACCGTTGCTACATGAATACGTCAAGGTTTACTGGCCAAGTTTACTGGCTTAACACATAACTACCGGGTATTAAAAAGAAAGAAAAAATAGAGGCATATCTAGGTCGTATATCGGACCTCTACAGATTCGTTTAACATTTTGATTAGAAATGCCACATTAAATATGGTTTCCTAATTAAGTATGATAAATGCTCAGCTTTTTAACTACTTTTTAAAATCCTTGTTTCCTTGAAATCATGTAATCATGGCTTTCAAACTTGGCAGTGTAGTTTTTATGTGTTTTTAAAATATTAAACACTTGAATTTTTAAATATAGAGAGCATAATATCATATCTGTATGTAGGTATGTACGCATATTAAATTATATTTAAAATGGAAAAAATAGACTAAAAAAAAAAACTAAAAGATAATGACGGCAAAGTTTAACATCAAAAAGGAAAGAAAAACTCTCCCTTTTATTGCATATTAAAGCGCTAAAACTGAAATCAACTCAAATTAGGCAATTACATGCTGCTTTGCAAGATGATTTGATTTGATATGAAATAAAATGAATTGAATTGAGTTGAGTTCAGTCGTGTTTCTAAAGAATTTCTACATTAGCGAGTATAAAGTGCTCCATGCTATAGAGTAGAGTATAGAGTCGTAAATATTTAAACATCTGCTAATAGTTATGCCTGCCAGCACAATTTTTATCTCATTGAAATTCATTTTTTTTTCCTTTTTTGTTTTTTTGATCTACTTCATACTGGTTTAGTTGTTTCTTATTATTGTTATTGTTGTTGTATAAATAAGATACAAAAATTAAATAATGAGAGAATAAATGAAATGAATTGAAATAAAATAAAATGAAATGAAATGATTGTAAGCGCGCTCAACTGTTTCTATTTTAAAAATCTTTTTTTGTTTTTTTTTTGTTTTTTGAGAGCGTTTTATTTTTTAAAGAGATCGTAAGGAACATAGAATTTCCACTTTTGATTACGCAAAATGGATAGAAATGAATGCAAAACAACAACAAAGACAAAACATTGAAAGAAAAACAATAGGAAACACACATAAAACCCCAAAAAACAAACTAAAATAAAGCGAAACAAACCGAACTGAACCGAACCGAAACCGTCTGCATATCTGTATCTGTGATACTCAAGGGTGCATCCTTTTGTATTTAACCAAGCAGCTACACAACACAACACATCTGATTGTTTGCAATTATTTTTTTTCTTTATTTTTTTTTTGTTGTTAATTTTGCTCTTGGCTTAAATAAATAAAATAACGACAACTACAATAACAAAGTCGAATACGTAATAAACTAACAAGCATTAGCCGTAGGGACGGACAGCATATTTAAATCACAGCAAACAAAAGGTGAACAAACGAAACGATCCTGCTTATCAACACAATATCACACAACAATTATCCTTCAACAACATTACGGACGGACGAGTTGGACAGACAAACAGACAGATAGATAGACAGATCTGATAGGAAAAGGATGCCATAACAAAAGATTTAAAGAATTGCTGTAGCAGCACCCACTCTCTTAACTGCAGCTAATTCTGTTGACGATCTTTAAAGGAAACAACTGCTTAAGACAAGATCATTACGTTTCCATTTCTTTTCTGTTTTGTTTGCCGCTATGATGTAATAATTATTTCTTTTTTATTCTTTTCCTTTTTTTTTTTTGCTTTAAAAGGTGGTGAAAGAAATTTAGTTTTGAAAGCTTAAACAACTGACGATATTCGCAAAACCTTTCATTAAATCCTTTCAATTGATTCTTTTAGCAAAATAATGCCAGGATAAAATATTTGTTTTCAACTTAACAGGGAAAAATATTGTTCATAAAAGGCATACACAGGTTGTGTGATAAATAACAAATTTATTAAAGTAATGAATTCAACACAAACTGTGCAATTTCAACAGACTTCATCTCTAGCAATTATTTCGACTATTTAAAGACATTCTTATAGAATTAGCAATCGAGGGAACTATGAATTTGCAAAGGTACATACAGGATTACGATCTAGCTGATGCTAATTATTAAAGCGAATGTTTTAAACACTTTTATTTTCTAAAAACTATTGTTTCGAATTAATTGGTCACCTTCACTTCACGGTGATGGGAATGTTGAACACTGTTTGGGGTTTTTTTTTTTGTGGAAGAGATTTTGTTTTATTTCACATTCGTTAGAATTCAATTGAGGATAGTGCCACATTCAAATACGATAGAGTTCCAGTGTATAATCGATAGATACACCATGTATACAGATACTAGCTAAGAGTTTTATTAATGAAATTAAACAGAAATCCTAAGTAATATCAGTGATGAACAAGTAACAAGTAAATAAGTAAGCCAAAGAATGTGCTATTATAGAGGCTATAAGCTGGAGAAATTATTACAGTAGGAATATATATCTGCGTTTTTGAGGCTTTAGAAGTAATCTATTCCTAGGCGAGCTAGCAATTCACCACTGGCTTCGTTTAAAGATTGTATGTAAACTAAGAACGAAAGAACAGATCAAATGATCTACAAAGTTCGATGGTGCTATGATAAATTTGACTCCACTTTGATCGTAGAAATCTCCTACGTATGGTAATTGGCATGATTAGTAGACACTACTATTCTAGAGAGTTCGACCAGTAGACTAGTGACAGAATCCAATAAAAGTAGCTGATTTCCTAGAACTCCCAATTACCTGATGACGATCACCAACGTACACACTTCATAACGTCATCTCTCACTCCATATCATCTCTACTAATATCCCATAGGCATACAATGAACATATAAAATTTACAATATTTTTAATATCCAACAACAACTATAGAGAGTCACACAAACATAATTACAAGGAGGAAGAAATTATTGCTGACAAATTTACTATAAAAAATGCAAGTTATCGATAAATTTACTATAAAATGTGCTATTTAACGACAAATTTACTTTAGAAAATGAAAGTCATCGACAGATTTACAATAAAAAAAAGCCAGTCTTTGATAATATATGTATATAGGTAGACATACATACTATATATAAATATGAATAGAAATGCATGCTGAATTAGTTCCAATTGTATTCATAGAGCCTTATGTATTTAATATGCTAAGCGATTTTAGCATGATGAGGTCTTAATGAGCTTAAATTTTACTGACAGCTTTCTATTTGTTCTTGGGCAATTATATTTGGCTATACAACCGATGGTTAGCTTTAGTTTCATATGGTTATCACACGGAGACTATCACTTGGATCCAATTGGAGAGCTAATCTACCGAATTATCGATTAAAAATTTATGATATAACAAAAATATTTGAATGCATATGCAAATCCTCGAACAGAATGAAATTGAAAACTGATCGAAAACTTTTTTTTTGTGTTTTTAGATGATACATAAATGTTTTAAGGCGATCGAAATATCATACTTCTTTGCAATAAATGAAAATTTATAATCGTTTAAAACCATTAGTCGTGTAGATGTAGCACTTTAAGTTAAAGAATAGATACATAACGAGTGAAAACTGAAAACCATAAAAAACTGCTCAATTTTAGTACAGAAAAATAAACAATTTGGAATCATTAAGTAAAGCCTCCTAACGTATAAAAATTGTATTAAAAATAATTTTTTCTCTGTTATCATATTTAACAACCGGATAAGAAAACAGTGAAAAGCGACATCTACTAACAAGTATTAGAAGCTTAGGTCTTTACGAAATGTTCATACACCAGTATTTTCTCTTTCGTCAAACTAGACAGCTGTCAGAAAGGACTCATAGAGATAATGTTAATGGGTTCGTTTCATAAATGTCAGCTAACGTATAAAAAAGGACAAGAGCAAAGGATAAAAGTTGTGAACAAACGAGTACCGTATGATAGAAGACGCAATTAGAAAATATTGCCTAATCGAAGAAGAAGTAAAGGATACAACTATCTCTGAAACACACAAATACTATCAAAAAACGAACAGCAAAATACACAATAAAATTTAGAAAAAATAAAATAAAAGAAGAGCAGGAACAAAGTTCATACCGAAAAAATATTTCACAACGCAGACAACATCGAATATCAAACGAAAAAAAATTAAAAGAAATCCTTTTTAAGAAAAAAATCTATAAAACATAAAGAATAAAATAAAATGCAATATAAAAAATAATTTCAAAACCATATTGAAAGCGTAATACATAGAAGGAAAAGAAATTGTAAAAAAATCAAATAAAATGAAAAGAAATTTGTGAACGAACGCGTGTGAAAAAGAAATGAATCTTCTAAATGTATCATCATAAACGATTACATAAAAAATTCAATAAAGAAATCTATTGCTGCATTACGTGCTACGACTATTACTTTCCTCAGCTATCCAAAATACTGCAAACTACTAACCACACCAGCGAATAGCCAGCTATCCCCTTGACGAGAATCTCTCTTGGAAATCCAATAACAGATCTGTACTGTCTGTCTACTTTAATAAGCAAGGAAAAAAAGGAAAAAGCTTAGAAAAAACGGGTAAAAATTCGCCTAATTTTTCTTTTATTTCTTTTATTTCGTTTTTTTTCTTTTTTCTAAGAGTCAATAGCCATAAAAAGAGAAAATATGAATCATTATTAATTTTGTTTTGGGTTAATAGCACCAACTGTTATGAGTAATGCCTCCTATATAAAGAGAAGACCGTGTATAAATAAGTCTAAGCGTGTATATGATATACAAATGCAAGGGTGGGTGGGTGTGTTCTTTTTGTCTTGTAATTAACAAAGAGTCCTTAACAAGCAAAAAGTGGAAAAGAAGATCTGAAAAGTAACTAAGTTTTGAAAAACTTCTACTTCAACTCTTAAAAGGAAAGTTAACAAAAAAAAATTCGAAAAAAGTTTCGAAAACTTCTTATATAATCTTTGATTAATGATTTTATACCGTGAAAAGAGAAATAAAAAAACAACAACAGCTGCAGCTGAAACTAAGGAAAACACCTAAATACACTTGCCATTAAGCTAAAGCGTAAAGGCAACAACAACAACAACAGCGCATAGATAAACTTCCACTCTTAAGAGGTGCATTTGCTATTGTCGCCGCCATACGTTGTCAAAACAAAATATGTGCTACGTACACACGCATTAATGCTTACGTAGATGGTTTGTGCACCTGCAAAAGTTTGTTTCTTTGTCTGAGCTCTTTTGCAATGAAAGGCGAGGTTTTTCTTCCTTTGCAACCTCCCGAAAACTATTTCAAGTCAGTACTATACGTACGGAATTCTTTTGACTTTCAGTGGCATCCACCTTTAATTGGCGTTGGGGTCATAATAAGTTTTCCAAAATAATAAACAGCACAACTAATCGATATATTTCAGTTTTCATCATCATCGCAATTTCAACCGTTGTTTTTTTTATATAACTTGACCTCTACACTAATTAAAATAAATTATTTAAACGTTAAGACATTAAATATTCAAATTGCAGGAAAACTATAGAAAAATTATTTCCGTTTCCGTTTGTAAGTTTTTTTTTCATATCTATTTTTAAGTAAATTGCTGCGACTATTCCTTGTTGCACATGTACTCAATTGACCTTTTAGCCATCCACAACAGAAAAGCAACCAAAAAGTCGTTCTTCGTATTGATTGGCTTTTTAGAACGATTACGTAGGTATTGCAAAGAGAGTACTTTCCTATTCAAGGTTAATGGCCTAATTCTTCTACTATTTTGGCAGCATAAAGGTTAAAATATGATTTTGACCTCTTTTCTTTCAAATAAAATTTGAAATTGCTATTCTGAAATAATACAAGCAATAAACGCCACCAGTGGAAAAGAGTCTCTTTTGACTGCGCCATAACTACAGGATCCAGAGATAAAAGCTTTTTTCAAAAACGAAATTTAAATACGTCCTACTAAGCTATTAGTTATACATGTACTTGGCAATGATCCGAAATAGTAACATTTAAAATCTAAATTTTTAAATTCAGGAAGGAATTTCAAATTGTCTGACTCAAACGCAAGAATTTTTGGGCAAAACAAATTTAATTATAGTCATGAGTTTTAATAGTTCTTAATCAGAACTATTGACTTTTGATGTATGTACATACATATTTTATAACTTTAATTACTTGAAATCAATCAGTTTTAAACAAACAAAAAACTTATTGCCTTAATAGTGTTTTCAAAATATTTTCCTTAATCTAATTTGTCTTTTTACAGCAAAATGTCTCAGGATAATAGAATATACAGTTTCAAATGTCTTTTAATAATTTTTGTATTATTAAACGTTAATATACCGCTGTTTGGAGCGTTCGCAAAGGCCACATCTTCGGCTACAGTTGCAACACCTACAGAAATTAGTGTTACAACGAGTCCGTCGCTAAATGCCTCTACTGTTAGCTCAATAATAACCACTGATGCACCAGCTACAGCTCAATCGGCTCAAGTGGCCCAGGAGACGGTTGCGGTAGAAGCTACCACCACACCTGAGCCTACTACACCCTCAACAACACCGGTACATGAGCTGTTGGGTTCAGAAGGTCCCGATAAACGAGAGCAGGATGCCATACTTAAAGCTTTGGATTGGCTTAAAATGAAAAGGGCAGCCGATTACGGCTGGGGTAATGATACTCATGTCGTTATACTGGCCAAGGAATTGTCTGGTGCCCGAGACCCTAATGATAATGATGGTCATTTGCAAGTGATACAAGAACTAGAAGATATGCTTTCGGTTAAGGAAATGGAAATTGAAATTTTGGCCATGCTGGATAGACATCATACCCTGCCTAAGCCTTTAAATTTAGAAAGATTGGCCCGTTATGTTTTAGCACTGGGTTCGTTGTGTAAAGATCCCAAACATTTCCATGGCCATGATTTAGTAGCTACACTGCAACATCATGAGCCCACTCAGGATATAGAATTTGCTTTGACCACTCTATCGGCCTGTAGTTCGGCGGCTCATGTCAGAAAACGTCAAATACGTAGACTCTTGGATATAGCCAGCGGTGTTACTGATCAAAGTGTAGACACTATAGCCATGGTAAACAGCCAAAGCAAAATTATTATAAAGAGAAATATTTGTTGAAATTTTCGTTTTAAATATTTCAGGTTATTTTGGCTTTACGTTGCATTGTTACCGATCACCGCCATCGCCATTTACAGCATTTTGTTAGGAGGCCAGCTAGAGGTTTAGCTAGTTTACAGGATCCTCGCGGTAATTTTGGTTCTTTGCGCAGCACTGCTTTGGCGATGCAAGCATTACAGGATTTAGAGCATGATCCGGCAGGTGCTTGGAATAGAACAGCTGCATCACGTTGGATTTTAAGTCGCCAACGGGAAGATGGCGGCTGGAGTGAAGAACCTCTACAAGATGGCCAAGATCCAGACATAGGTGTGGGTTTAACAGCTGATATTATTTTAGCTTTAGGCTGGAAGGGTTTGGGTGCAGTTAGAGCTTTGCAATGTGATCATGTTATACGAGAAAATAGTGACCCTTCTTCGGGTGAGTTTCCTAGGCATAACACAACATACAATAGTAGAAACTAAATTTGATTTTTTTAATTAATTTTTAATTACAGAAAATGGTGAACAAAAGTTAGCGGTACCTTATGGTCTAACTACTTCGGCCGAAGAATCAGATTCCAGGAATGTATCATACACATATACCCTATGGGTAGGATCAAATGTAACAGAAGCAATTTCCCTATCACTGGTTTCGCCAAAAAATACAACCTTCTTTAAGGCCATGACTCAAGCAGCTGAAATTGATTCAAGGCATGTATTACGATACAAATTAAACGAATTTATTATTCATAGATCTTTAAAACTTTAAAAGGTTTGCTTTTGAGGCCAGAGAATGGCCAAATGGGCACTATGTACACACATTGGCTGGTAAAAAAGAAGAGCCCAGAGGGTAAGTTTGTGTTAAATCAAAAACAAATAAATTACAAGGGAAACACGAATCTTGATATCTTCTTCATCTCAGGTATAATTATTGGTTGCTGTATCGTTTACCAGAACTTCCTGATCCTAATAATGCACCCGGTAATCAACTCATAGCACCAGTTGGTAGGTTTTTTTTCAACTTAAAACAGTTCCAATAATATAGATTTAATGCGATTGTATTTCTATATTTAAAGGCGTAGACGAACTAATGGTGGAAGATGGTGAACATTATTTGTACTGGTACAAAAAGCTTTAAGTACCAGAATTTGAAAACATTTAAAGCATTTGAAGGCATTCCGTTAACTCCTCATTCAACTAAGTCGCATACGTTTTACAAGAAAACAAAAATACAAAAAAAAATGCAAAAACCAAAAAAGAAATTGTTGTTTGCCCATGAGAAAGTTTTTATTGAAATGTAGGTTTGCTTAGCACATGTAGCAAGTAAACACGCATTTGAACGGGACTACTTTCTATGGAAGGCATAATTATTTAACAGCTATAAAACAGTTTAAATAAAAAAGCGGCCATTTTAGCATCTTATAGATTAAATGTGAGGCACACAAAACATAACTCGCTTAGAAAGAAAACGAAAAACTTTAACAACCCAAAACAAAAGCAAAAACAAACAAAAAATAAGAAAGAAAACCAAAATGCAAAAATGTTTAAATCAATATTCAATATACAAACAAAATAGCATCGAATAAAAAAAATCGCCAAGGAAGTGACATAAGGACTCATTTAAAAATTGAACTAAGGAGTTAGTTTTCTTACAAAATAATACAATAACACAACAATAACAACAATATACAGAACAGACAACTACAGACAAACAAACACTAGGACGATAGAAGGAGCAGAAGTTAACACAAACAGTCAGTCAGTCAGTCAAACAGTCAATAAGACATACAGACACCGTTCGTAACAATAAGTGATTATAAATCATACAACACTAATTAAGCATTAATATTTACATACATTATTACAAACAATTCATATTCATTAATTATAATTAAAGCAAATAAATAAATAATTATTATTATTATTATTCTTACGAAATATAAAACAAACAAAAAAGGAATATAAAAAGGAAAATGATACTGATAAGGATGATAAAAGAAAAACAAAACCAAAACCAAAATGAAAATGAAAAACAACAATGTAGATAATATTTTGTGCATCTAAATCGAATATAATTTTGATATTGTACGAGCAACATACTAAAAAATAAAAAAAAAATAAAACACACACACAGTATGTGATACTTGAAACAAACCGAAACCAATACCAACAATATAAATAATACTTGAAAATATTAAATAATTATTTCATTAATAATTATACAATAATCCAAAAGACAAACAGCTTAAAAGGATCACAAGTTAATAAATACAAAGAAAACCCCCAAAGATCCTTAAATCAAATAAAATCTCTATTAAAACTTATTGGATTAAAAGAAGAAAAAGAAAACCTTATAACTTTCAATACTCCTATTCTATTCTATTCTATTCAATTCTATTGTATACTCTCCATACAGTGCTATATGATTCTAAAATTATTTACTTACTATTATTAAGTAATTTAATTTAATTTCATTTTTTTTCTTTTTTATTTATTATTTATTTTATTACTAATTAATTAGAGCAGAGACGATATACAAAAATATAAATTAGATGACCTATAATTTAATTGATATTCTAACACAATGTTCTCTATTTTCTATTTTCTGTTTCTTTTGCTAAGTAAACAGACAAAAATTTAAGGTATTGTATGAAAAATAATACTTTTAATGATAAAAGCAGAAAATCAAGAAGAGATTTTAAAGAATCAACGGAAAATTCTGAAATTTTTTTACATGCGTTTATTTATTTGAAAAGTTTAAACTTGTTGGCGCACGTTAACGTTTATAAACCACACACACACACATTGTATTTTGTTTAAACTAGAAAAGAGACTGAAAGTATGAAATCCAATATAGAACTCCCTTTTTAAATTGCAAACATAAAAAATAAATTATGGTTTTTGTTTTCTAATTCATAAAATTTTCCTGAAATATACTCGTATATATCTTTGAAATCTCTTTTAGAATATCTATAAGAACATAAGAATATAAACAAAATTATATTTTTCTATCTGTATAACGTATGTATATCAAAATTGTAACAAAGAAGTAAATTACTACTAATGTACTGCAGCATTATAGATTTGCTTTCCACTACAATCTTTCTCCAACACCAACCAACCAACACACAACACCACCTAAAAACTTGATACAAAACTTCTTTTCCACCTACTTATTACTAATTATAATACACTATAGAATTTGCAATATTATTATTAATTTATTTCTCGTAGTTGCTATTTTATTACGTATATATCGTCTCTTGTAATAATTCATATTCACATACTGTAGCTATTATTCGCTAAATATATAATAATCGTGCTATACACAGAAAAAAAAAACCAAACCAAATGTTGTATTTTTCATACCTTCATTCAATACCTCAATTTTATCTGAAATTTTATCAACAAAGGCTTCTACGTTATTCATATCGTTTATTAGAAGAATAATATTGAGAAGAATAACATGGGATTGAAACCTAATTTTAAGGATTAACTACATAATCCAAACAGATTTAGCCAAATACCTATTTGTGTTTTCAGTACTAAATGTGTCCTGTACTAACACAACAATCAGTCACTGGAACTTCGAATTTGAGAAGACATGCGACACAATATATCAGAGAAATTTATAACACGTTTCTTTGCCATATAACTATCGAAATAGGTATGTCCAGAACTCCATCATCCAATATTTATGCTTCGATTAGGGTTACTAAAAAATTTGTTACAAATAGGAAGTAATAACAAAAATTTTTCTTGGCCAATCGCATCGTAAACTTCGATTGCCACCCATAAACGACCAATTAGGCTATGCAGACGAAATCTTCTTACGCCTTATGCCATCAAAACTTTACAATATCGAAGCCGAAGCGGAAATAAATACCCTTAAAACTAAACCTGTAAGTATCAGCATGGCGAATAAACGACAACCAACAATTACGATAGCAAAATCAAAGAATTTCAATATTTTCGCTAATTGGACGCTCAGAACAGAAAACATAGTGAAACGCACAAACAAAGCAAGGTAAAGAATTGGCCCTTACACTACAGGCGCACGAAGATTAATATATTCAGCAGCTGAGTTAAATCACTAGCAATGAATCACATACAAGTATTTTTTAACTGTCGTTTCCATTGTATGCTCCATATTTTCTGGCCAAACGCCATACCAAATGTGAATGTTTATGCATCGAATGAGGGCGAAATTCAGAAATGCAATAGACTGAACCAAGCCCAAGACAGCCACAGGAAAATCCATCCAGGCAAATCACATCTGGCCAAACGCCATACCAAATGTGAATGTTTATGCATCGAATGAGGGCGAAATTCAGAAATGCAATAGACTGAACCAAGCCCAAGACAGCCACAGGAAAATCCATCCAGGCAAATCACATCTGGAATGGGCGGGCATCTGGACATGGAAGTGGCAAAACCTAAGGAATGAGCTTAAATTTCGATAAGACCCTATATTCCTAAATGGAATGGAACAACAGCAATTTATAT
Organism: Sarcophaga subvicina; assembly: GCA_936449025.2. NCBI lineage: Eukaryota > Metazoa > Arthropoda > Insecta > Diptera > Sarcophagidae > Sarcophaga > Sarcophaga subvicina. The sequence continues at coordinate 968,258 of OW388080.2, read as the reverse complement.
CTATATATTCTACATACATATAAACCTTCTAAGCTACTTACAAATCAATCACCACTTACCGAGGATCAGCTTTCTTTTCAGCTCTCCTTTATTTGAATTTGGAAATTTGATTGATGGATTGATTTGATTGATGGATAGATTTGATTGATTTCTTAACTCTATGAAACGGCTTAAAAGTTATTTTGAAACAGCAAACATCAATTTGGCTTAAAAATTTATTTTGAAACAGCAAACATCAATTTGGCTTCTTCCGTTTTAGTGTTTTGGAGTTTTATTTTATTGTTTTTATTAAGTTTTTGTGTTTTAGAGTTATTTAAATTAATGTTTAAAGACATAAAAAAGTGTTTTTGTGTTTTTTTTCGCTCTACTTTAAATATGTTACCACTAAGGAGGAACACGCACACACAACACACACAGTTCTCTAATGAGCTCCTTGATCATTTGTTTGTTGTTTTTGATTTATTGTAAGAACCATTGTTTAATGGAATTTGTAATATTCCATTAGTAAGAAGGAAATAGTGAATGAAAACTGTAATATTTTCTCCCGGTCCCAATGCAATGTTTTGATGATGCACTGAGACCGGGAGCCAATCGCCAGTTTTGGAAAATATTATGGTTTGATGAAACACATTTCAAGTCCATTATACAGAAAATTCTGATCTTGGCTTTCAATGACTGGAGCGAGAGTTTTCACCTTTTTTCTGTGCTGTTGCTTAAATGTTCCCCGGAGCGTAGACGAGACGTCTACTCTTCCTCGATCACTTGTTGTTGGACTTGTTGTTCGTGGTGTTGGTTTTGTTGTTGTTGCTGATGCTGTTGCTGCTGTTGTTTATGATGGTGATGTTGATTACGCTGATTGCGATTACGTTGATTCTGATTATCGCGGCGCTGGCCCATATTTTGAGTGGTTTTATTATAGTTACGAATGCGCATGTTCATATTACCTCGTTGCAAGAAGTTGCCTTGTTTCATATCGAAGATTTTTTCGTTTACATCGACCAAATTTGTAACTTTGTCGACAAATTGCATGGCAAGGGCTTGTAGACGTGAAGGCTCGGAACGATGCATGACCACAGTTTCAGTTGGATCGTCCAAACTGGCCATTAATTCTTCGTTAATAATCATTTTACTAATAAGAGAGTGCACTTTTTGTACAGGCAAATCATACATCTGCGCCAGCGATGGTATACTCAATGAGGTATAAACATTCGAATAGGTGAAGAGATAAGTGCGCAACGATTCTTCCTTGATAAACTTAACCAACATCTCACGAACTCTATCGGATTCGTAGAACAAGTCCCATACTTTGGTGTTCATCTTCTTGTTGACAATGAAATTTACACAAGCTTGCCAGTTGCCGCAACGCATTGCCTTAGCGGCAGCCACTACGTGTTCTCTCATCGATTCAGGAGGACCCACAAGAGATTGGCGTTCGGATGAACGTAATTGTTGGTAGAAAGTCTTACTGATCATACGACGGCGTGCATCGAACTCGTGGGCAGCAATATATGGAATTTCAATAAGCATGGCAGACACTAAATATACACATTCAAGCAATTCCAAATTGATATGCATATGGAAAGGCATTTGACGTTGTTTTTCGATTTTCTCTTGTTCAGCTGAACGTTCATGTTGACGTTGAGGCAATAGACCTTGGGCCAATAACTCCTTGGGCTTGCCGGTGACCATTAAATCAACCAAGCAATGATGGGCATCCTTGATATTTTCCTGACGGAAGGCACACAAGCCCAAATTGGCCATCATACGATTGTAAAGAATCCTGGTTGAGGGATCAGCAGCATCGATATTGTCTTGCAAATGAGACATAAGGACCAAGTCGCGAGCTTGGAACCAGTTGTCATGCAAAGCATGGTGATAGATGTGGGCCAAAATGGCTCTGGTGCGAATACGGTCAGTATCATCCTTGGCGTAAATAAATTTGCACAAACGATCCATTACTTCAACAGAAGTTTGAGAAGTGGCAGGGATTTCTCCGCGTTTGCGTTTCAAAACCTCCGGATCGAATTTATAGTAGAGATGTTCAATCTTGCGCAAATAAATACGACAACGTTCATTATTGGTGCCAATATTCTCGAAGTAGTTCAAAACGCTCTCAATGATGCGTGTGACAGTTACTTCGTCCTTAAGACGGATTACGTAATCATTAGAATGGGGATCGCATTCTTTGAGCAATTTGGTGAACTCATCATCAAGACGTTCCACGGCAGCTAAAGGACATCCACGAATGTAGAAAATCGGTGCTGCAAATTCTTCGTTTTCTTCAGACACACTCTCGCTCATGGTTATATTCTCGTTGGCTAATAACAATTTCATCATGCTTTGCATGACATCAAGTAATTTAGACCAATGCTCCAATTTCATAGGCTCCGAAATCTTTTGGTTGTAATCATAGATGGCGGATATGATATTGAAATGGATTTTAACGGCTACAGCTACACCTAGAGCATGCTGTTCAGCGATATCACGTAATTCGAATAACATATCGATTTGCATACGGCGATCAGTACGTTTCTTGCCACGGGCGGACATAATTTCACTTAACTTAGCAAGTACTAATGGAATATCAATTTCGGCATCCTTCTCAAACATTTTAGGTTTTTCAACCACTGGTCCCTTGACAACAATTTCCCATTCGCCATCTTCATCGGCCTCTTCTTGTCTCTTCTCGCGGCGTGGCTTAGCTTCCTTGCGCTTGTCCTTTTTGCGATCATCACGATCCTCTTTATCTTCTTTACCACTGGGTTTCTTTAAGAAACGATCGCGGATATTTTGGTATTGGTTATCATCGTCTGATGATTCCGATTCAGATTCAGTATCGGAATCCCAATCAATAGAGTCATCAGAGTCATCTTGATCGGGTTCTAAAGTCTTGGCAGGAGCCGCCTTCGACGACTTTTGTTCAACAACACTTTTTATATCACGAGCACCATCATTCACTTCAATTTGCTTCTCATTTTCGGAATCATATGCGGCCTCTTCATCCTCAGCCTCACTTTCCTGGTCGGGATTTTCGCGGAAACGCGTCAAATCCTCTTCAAAGTCTTTAATATATTTACGCACTTTCTGACGCAAAGTTCCCAAAGACTTTGAATTATTTTTGGAAAGATTCTTACGTCCTTCTCTATCTTCCCAGACGTCATTAATGAAATCTTCCAATTCAGCTAAACAGCGAACATAAAAGCGTGGAGTAATACCATTTTCCTCTTTGGAAATAACAGGCAAAGCCTTTTGATACGCCCTCGTCAGATCCTCGAAACTTGTCAAAATACTCGACATGTCCTTAATCTTCTTGTGATTGCGTATATTCTTAATTAAAGCCGTAAGATTTTCGTATCGTTTTTCCTTAGTCGAACGGACAACCCGTTTTACTTCTTCCTCATCGTCACTGAATTGCTAAAACAATATTGAAGTAACGTTAGATTTGCCGAATTCAAAAACTATGAATAATACATGAGACTTACATAGGCATTGGTTTTCGAATAAATTGGTGCCTGAACCTCCTCATCTCCAGAGTCGGTTTCCGAGTCAGAACCGGTAGCAAAAAAACGCGACATGTTTTACTATTATTTCTCACTTACTGCTGAATAATTTCCTGAAAACAAATAAGGAATTGAAAAAATGCACAATCAAATTTAGGATTTTTCTTATTATTTTTGAGGTTATGTCGTTTGTGCATATAAAATTTTGCAGCCAACATGGCTGATGCCACACCACAGTTTTCTTGTGAAATATTTTAATTGAATTTTAAGAAATATTTCAGACACTTTCGTTATTTTTCCATATAGACTATTGTTTTATGCACACATTTTAACAACTTTAACATATTTTAACACATTTTAATACATTTTAATAATTTTTTCACAAATTTTTCCAAAACTTACAATAAAAAATGAAATTTTCGCTAACGACTTCGTGCGAGTCGCTTATCAAAAAGGCATTAACCAGTAAAGCCGATAAATGTCATTGGCAAAGAGTAAACAGAAAGTATTGCCGAAACTACATTACTAGAGTTGCCAAGTCAATATTATGTAATAATAAAAATAATAATAAAAAAGCAATGAGTTAAGAATAGTAACGAATATTTCTTAAAATCAATGCCTAATATATTAAATTTAAAGTTAAAAACCTGCAAATTTTGATACTATTTCAGTTTAAAAGTCAGATTGGTTTTAATTGACATGTGTAACTACGCCATATCATTAATATAAAACTTGGCAACCCTTTCGTATTGCTTTAAAGAGATAACGGCAACTCTTTTAAACAAATAATCGGAAAAGCAAAAGAAGAAGACGCGAGCTGCAAATCTCTACATAGTGAAAAAAATATAGCGTTTAACATCTGAATTAAGTCAATTTAAAGTTATATATTTTTTAAAGGAAGGTAAATTAAATGAAACATTTTATTTGTACTTTTTGATGTATCCCTTGTCCTTTAGAAGAACCGTTCACACTTTTCTTTCATACATACATTCTAAGCCGCAGCGGCTGGTTGAGCCTCGTTGTGTTTTTGTGTCCAGTTTGCTACAGACCCAATAATAAAACTTTTTTTGTTTATTGAATTCCGATTTATATAGCTCAGCTTGAAATTTGAGGAGACAATTACTCAATAAATTTCAATAGTTTTTAAACAAATTCTTACTGGAAAAACAAAACGTTCCAGCCTATAGAGAAGAGAGAAAATTGCGGTATGGCTGACGCTCCGATTGAACCAGAACCTGAGGCTGAGTACTCTGTGGAGCGCATTGAGGATAAACGCATCATAAATGGCAAGGTTAGTAGTTGAGATTTATTTTCAAATATTTCAAAAAAAAATTTACAAAAGATGTGTAAAATCATTTTAGACTGAATATTATCTCAAGTGGAAGGGATATCCACGCAGTGAAAACACATGGGAGCCGGTGGAGAATCTAGATTGTCCGGACTTAATAGCTGCCTATGAAGAATCAATAAAACCTAAAAAAGGTTGGCAGTCAACTTTTCTCTGTGAGACACATATTAATTGAATAGCATCACTTTTATTTTTATTTTAATAGCAGAGGCAAAGAAACGACCTTCAACGACTCCGAGTAATGATGGAAAAGCTAAAAGAAAGGCTGCTGAAGATGAGAAAGATAACAGAAAGACGGTGGGATTCGATCGTGGTCTTGAGCCGTCTAAAATTTTGGGTGCCACTGATTCTTCAGGTGAACTAATGTTTCTGATGAAATGGAAGGGTAGCGATGAAGCGGATTTAGTGCCTGCCAAACAGGCCAATGTCAGATGTCCCCAGGTTGTCATACAGTTCTATGAAGAGCGACTTACTTGGCATACGCCCTCAGCCGATGAGGACAAAGCCATTACTGCCAGCAAGGAGAATGCAGCTGCCGATTAGATGCTGATAAGAAGCCTTCACTCGACAAAAAACAAGCGCAACTCCCATAATTTAGTTTTTTAAGATTCGTTATAAGTGCAACAATATGAATTGGAGTTCTAACACAAACAGCAATCGACACGTAAACTAAACTGACCGTAACACATATTGCTTTGAAGTTTGAAAATCTGATGTAAAATTTATCTTTTAATTTTTTTTGTTTTAATCTTTTATGAAAAAAAACGTGAATTTTTCTAAGTTTCTGTTGTTTTCCTATAAGAATTTTAATAATTTACTCTAATTTGTTAATATAACGCGGACGCTTTAGGGGAAAATCCCCTTTGAGTCTTCTTTATTATGTATTTCTTCTTAACTCCCTCTTGTCATCGAAATAAACTGTAACAAAAGAAAATTTAATTTAAAAATGTGAATTATTTGTTTTTTTTAATTTTTTCTTTTTTTTAAAATATCGTAAAGATCAAATAAATTAATTACTGTAAAATACAAACTCTAAACAATCGTGTTTTTTTTTTCTTCTATATAAGAACATCACTGCAGGATGAAGCACCCACACAATTTGTTAAATTATTCAAAGCCAAACTGTAGAGGGCTCTTTCGATAGGCAACATATCCCGAATAATATTAGACATTTCATAGGGATCGTTTGTCAAGTCATATAACTCCACAAAATCCTAAAGAATTACAAAAGGAAATAGAGTAGTTGGTTTAAATGTTTCAGCTGTATGTACATACCTCGTGGTCTATAAATTCACAGTACAAACGATTAGTTTGGTAGCTATAATGTCTTATACATGAATATGTGTTATTCCAGCTATCTTGACAATGACAATCTGCTTCAGGTGTGCATTGTTGCAGGAAATCGGTTTTTGACCAAGGACAAGAGGGATTGTAGGTATTTAAATTACCCTCACCGTAATGCTGCACCAAAATACTTCGGCGATATAGATTATCGCGCATAGCATCATATTGCTTGGCATTGGCTATAAAAGCATTAACAGATTGACCGTCTATATTAGGCTGAGAAGGTAATTTCAGCCACTCCAATATAGTGGGGAAGATATCAATTAAAGCTGTAAAGGCTGTTATTTTTATACCAGCTGGTATATGAGGACCTCTTATAAGTAAAGGTACTCTAATATCGGTTTCATACGGCTGGCGTTTATCAAAGGGCTGTGCAAATTGTCCCATATGGTAACCATTATCTGAGGTATATATTATATACGTATTTTCTAAGACTCCTTTGCCTTCCAAATTTAAAACAATATTCTCTACTAATTCATCTACAGCTAATAGAGATTCCCAACGTTTTTCGAAATATGAGTCCATTAACATTAAAGTTTCATTAGGTAGCTTTTGTGTGTGCGAAACCAACCAATGTTTATCTAGAAGATTTGTAAAAGGGACATGCATTGAAAAGATCATTATTAAACACAGGTTTTTAACTCACCTTTCGATATTGTATTAAAATTGGGAGTACGCAAAGCTTTTACACCTGAGTAGGCATTACGATGGCGTTCAGCAGGAGTATAGGGAGCATGAGGAGCTGGTGGTGCCACCAAGGCAAAAAATGGCGTTGCAACATCATGGCTGTTAAGGAAATTTATGATTTTATTGTCTAATAAGTCTGTTAAGTAGGTATTGGAGTAGCTAACGTTGTGAGAATTTTCCCTTAAAGTGTAATTATAGTAACGCGAATTGCCATGTAAGCCATAGAACTCATGCCAACCCGGCGGTACATTGGCGCCTTTATACTGATTGAGATATTTGCCAGCGAAAAAATTCTTATAGCCCACCTTTTCTAAAGTGGTTGCTAAAGTTTGAATTTCAATTTCATTCAACCAATTTAGGCCATTACAACCGCCTTCTAAGGAATTATTAAACGTTTTATGATTATGGACGTACTGGCCGGTAAGGAGACTAGCACGTGAAGGACAACATAAAGGCGAAGTAGTAAACTGTGTATGGAAGAAAATGAAGGTAAAATATATGTAAAATAATGTTTTTTTATCTACATACGGCGTTTTCAAAAGTAGCACCCTTTTCAGCTATTAAAGTGTTGACATTTTTCATGGGCAACATGCCGTTCAATGTGACATCTTGGTCATCGGTTAGAATAATTATAATATTCGGTAATCTGCCACTGTTTAAGGCAGAAATTTCCAACAGACATAGAGCCAACAGCAACAGACGTCCACACAGCCAACGATCCATTGCTAATATGATGTATAAACAAATATTTCGTTTAAAATTCGAATCATACAAAACCATAATCATAGTGATGGTTAGGTGAAGTGAGTCACAATGATATTCGTTGGAATCGTCATACATAGGTGGATATGGAACTTGTTTTTTGACATCAACGGTAAGAGGAAAACCATGTTAAATTTTTATCAGCTTTTTTCTATTTGGATGTTTATTAAATCGTTTACGTAAATAATTCCAATATAATTTTTAATTTTATTTCTAAAATAGTCCTACAGATCAACACAATTTTTCGTGAATTAATAGTGAGAAAAAAGAATTGCGAGTGAATAATCGTTCCTGTTTAAAAGGAATGCAATATTTGTTGATTTTATTCTGTTTTTACATTACAAACGGTTTGTAACACATGCCGGGAGTTATTTTTATTTACTTAGCCGGTTGATCTGTTTCATAGCCACGTTTTCTCACATGATCATCTCTATAGAGTGATTGTTTTTTCTATTAAAATAATAAATAAACAGTAATTTAAACAAAGCTTTTTTTGAAAAAGTAAATAAATAAATAAAATTAATAAAGAATTGCATTTGTCTACATAAATACATATGTATGTATGTATATCTAAACACTGATATGAAGGCTATGGACATACATACTATATAAGCATGTATATTAAACAAATTATATTGTATATGTATGTATGTATATGCAAATTTATAATAAATCTTTTGTTGATTCAAGGCATAGTAAGCTTAAGGGGTTAGTATACTTCATAATTTTCAAAAAAAAAATCGATCAATTCTTCACGTTTGTAGTTACTTTAGAGTCATGGAATTAAGATAGAATTCTTTAAACTTTAAAATAAATGAAATGAAAATGTTTAGTAAATTTATATTATTCTTACCTTTATGTTATTGCTTGTAAACGTTTGTTTTTCAATTTTATTTTAAACAATTAAAAAAACCACTTCTATTTTATATTTTCTTTTCTGTATTTATATTTTCATTCACTTTTTTAATTTTTTTTTTTGTTTGGCATATTTTTTAATCGTCATTTTTAAATTTCTTTATTTATTTAATTTTGTTTATATATTCATTAATACTTTAATTAGTTTTATTCTTTTTCTTTTCAATAATTTTGTATTATTTCTAAGGGAACGTTTATAGGTTAAACGCCTTTACATTTGTGTTTATTGTGTTTATGTGTGTGTTTAAAATTTGTTTTAAACGTATTAATTTTTCTTTTTTAAACTTTGCTTACACAACAGTTTGTTTGGTTTCTTTTTTTACATGAAAGCCATTTTTTCATATACTGCTAGGCTTCTAGGACTTGTTTAGTATCCTTGCTTTATTTCATACACAAAATTTTTTTTAATTTCTTTTTTTGTTTGAATTTTTTTTATTTAAAAAAGAGTGTTAAGGTATAAAATTACAATTTGTTTTGGGCCTTTGCTTAGGACAAACAAAATTATATTCTTTTCTTTTTCTAAGGAATCCTTTGTCAGGCTCATTATTGAATTGTTAATAAAAAAAAATTTTATACGTTTTAGTTATAAAAAAATTGGAAATCTTCTATAAAATTTTTCACTAATTTTGTTTTTTTTTCTTATTTTTGTTTTTCTTTAATATATTTTTGTATTTTATGAAAGATTGTTTTTTCGATCGTTTAGTTCGTCTGTCTAGGTATTTAAGCTTAGTTTTAATAATTTTTAAGTTTATTTTGTTTGTTTGTATTTTTTTATTTTTTAACTAGTTTTTGTTTATGTCCTTAACGTGTCTCGTCGCCTGGTAGCTATTATTTTGAATATCACAAAAATTAATAAAGTTTTTTTTATACCTATCGAATTTGTATTTTAAATATACAACTATGAGTATGTATTTGTAGCAAATATTATATTCTTTTTTCAATTCATTTTGTTTTAATAATTTTATTTAGAATCTAATGCATACAATATTCTGTAATTGTACTCAAATTATTTTTATTTATTTTTTAAATTTTTATAGTTTAGCATTAAGAGCATAGGATTACTACTATAAGAGTGGTTGGTTTTTAATTGGTGGGTGTTCTATGATTTTCATTTAAGTTTTATTATGAGACATTTTTCAAAAAAAGTTCAAACGTTATACTACATTTCAGTTATAGAAAATTTTAAATTATTTTGAAACAAAAATTAAAAAAAAAAACAAATTGCAATATACATGATTTTGTTATTTGTGCCAGTTTCCTGGTACTTCAAAACGAAAGGAAAAATTGGAGCAATTCTAAAGGGGCATATTAAAACTATTTGAAATAAATTGAATTGTAAATCTTTTTTCTTTTATTGCTTTTAAAATTAGAAAATTAGATCTTTGAAAAGTTTTAGAATTTTGTTTATATATTCAGTATAAATTTGAAAACATTAACGTTCGTTTGAGACACAAAATTTCTTTTTGAATTGCCTTGTTTTTGTATACTTTCTTAGTGGATAATATATCTTTACATACATACATGTGCCATATGTCAACGATTGATTAAAACAAACATTTCCAACATAATTGCTATTCTAAAAAATTGTTTTTTTTTCCTTAGTGTATTCCGTTTTTATTTTGTTTCAATTTCTTTTTCGTTTTCTTAAAATTTCTTAATTTGAGTTCTGATAAGTTTGTTTTGTTGCTGTTTAGGGCCATTTTAAAACGTTTATTTGTAATCTTTTCTACATTATCAATAGAGTAAAAAAAGTAAGGCTTTTAGAAAAACTGAATTGTGAATGTTTCTTTACTAGAACTTTACAATTTGACTTACAACTACATACATATGTATACTGCAAACATACTATGTGAATGGTTTTTTTTGCATTACGATTCTACCCAACAAAAAAAAGGAATAGACTACGACTACACGTTATTTCTATATAATAAATGTACAAAAATCTGTCTCTATTGGCCGGCCAGCTGTATACGATTTATTAAAGACCAGCCAGCTGGCTATAAGAAGTGATCAATAGTTATGGCTTCTAAGGAAAGGAAGTTTTGCATATGATATATGTAAGTTGGTTTAGGTGCTACGTTGTTGATTTTTGTTACAAACATTTTTTAATCATTTAAATTTTACACATACAAACACCACTCATCTCTTGTGTCAATTAGAATTGTCTATACTTACGTACAGAATATGTTTGTTTTTGCTTTTTTACTTTTGTTTTCGTTTTATTTTCTCTTTTTTTTCTTTTGCAGAAATTTTGTAACAAAATCATACAAATTTTGTATGATTATGTGTGTGTGTGTTTGTTGTATGTACAATAACTATGTATACGCAGTTCATGTGAAATAAATTTTATTATTAATACATATGTACATACATACGTTTATTTAGTCATATATTCATTTGATATTATTTTCAAAAATTGATTGATTGATTGGTTGGTTGGTTGGTTGGATGCATGATTTTCATACTGCATCACAAAATTTTCAATTATTATATGGTACAACATACATATTTTCATTTCTTCTTTAATAATATTCATACAAATAACAAATAGAGTTTTTTTTATTTATTGTAATTATATACTATATAAATAAATACATACATATACATATAGACATAAATTAGTTAGTCCTACATTTTAAATTTTTTAATATTAATAATAATATTAATAATAATAATAATAATTATATTATAATTACGTTTAGTTTTAATTTTAATTTTATTTTTTTTCAATTTTTTGATTTTTTTTTTCAATAATTCTAAGCATATTTATTAAATAATTTTTTTTTATTTATCGCATACATATACTATATATTGTATTTTTACTAATAAAATTTATTCAATATTATTTACAACAAAGATCTCGGGTGCAGCCCACTAAGGCGGCATATTAGCGTTCAAATGAAATCTAATTTTAATTTCTTTACAAAGACAAATATGTATGTGCTTATTTATTTATCAATTACCAAAACTTTTTAGGGGGACTTTTATAACGATTTGTTAATAAGTTAGCTTGTTACACAATTGTATTGTGCTGCTACTTAAACAACAAGACAAAAAAAAGGATCCCCTTCTTGTTCTCCTCTTCCACACAAGTTATAGTTGATAATTATTGCTATTGTTTGTATTGTTGTTGCTGACTGAAATTTGTAACAACATTCCTCCCCTTTGTTGGGAGGAAAAACAAATGGAATTTTGGATTTGTTTTCAATTAATATTTAATATTTTTCCAAAGCTCGCCTCAGCTTTTTGCAGTAAAATGGACATTAAGATTCACGCTCTTTTTTAACCTTGACTTCTTCTCCCAGAATAGTGGTGATTTCGCCCTGCATAAAAGCCCAAGGTATTGTCGAATTTGCCAAAGGACAACGATCGCCACTGGGACAATACACTTCATTGCCCAGACCCTGTTAACAAAAAAATAATAAATAACAATTTAATTATAAAAGGCAATTCATATTAACTACATTCTGCACAGTATTTTACTTACATTCTGTCTTTTTATGCTCTCCCTACTGCAAGGGAAGCAGAACTTGTGATGATTTACAGACGGGCACTGGACAAAGTGTGTATCTTCGAGACGTTCTTGGCAGAGTGTGCACTTGAGTGTGGTATTTTGGGCTGTATTGGGAGGTGGTGGTGGTGCTGCGGTGCCCGCTGGTGTTGCTCCACCAGCGTTGTTTAGGCCCGCCGGTTGTGTTGGGCCTCCGGTATTTGTATTACCAGCAGGTCCAGTAACCTGACCATCTGGACCAGATGCTTGCGACGATAATGGACCTGGACCAGAGGCTGCACTACTAACACCCACATTGTTAACGGGTCCGCCGGGACCCACTGATTGTGCATTTGACGTTTGATTGCCCTGCACTTCCGAACTGGTTACTGTAGTACTGGAGACATGACGTGAGCCTGATGAGCGGCGACCAGATGATGAACCTGCTGAAAGAATTAAGGTATTGTGGGGTTTAGTGTAAAATTTTTAGTTTAGTTTACAAAAAATAAAAAACTCACCCGAACTATTCGGCGAATGTTGACTGCCCCTTGAGGCGGTACGAGGTGGTGGCGGTCCGGGTGGACTTGGTCCATTACGTGGACTTCCTGGTGGTAATGTCTCTGTAATAGACATTAAATTAGCCATTGGACTTTGTGTTAATTGGGTAACTGAGGTGGCTGTTGTTGATAATTGTGGCATAGGTGGTGGTGCTATTGACTGTGGTGGAGGTGGTTGTGGCTGAGATGTCGGTAATGCCGGTGGCGTCGAATTGCCTAGCGAAACGGCCGGATGTGGCAATGGTGGAAATACTACAATTTTATTCATCATACGCAGTTAACAGAATCACGCGTACAAGTTGGTTGGTTTACAGATTTGGTTATGAGAGGGAGAGAGAGAGAAAGTAGAAGGTAAAAGTAAAGATTATACATTTTACATTAACAACAAAAAAAAAAACACATCATATTCATCATACACAGAATTTTTAACTTTTACTATGCAAATATATGCATGAATACTTAAGAGTACGTGTGGCATACAACAAGACAAAGTGATTCTATTTATGCAATACGTGGGATTCATTTTTTTACCTAGTGCATGTTTACATATGTATGTATATTTAGTGAACTTGGTGCAAAAATCATATCTAAATAAACAAAAAAAACCTATATCTCCTACCACATTCAAGTTTTATCCCTGATTTAGGAATTTTCACCCTCCCCCAAAGTCTTGCGTATAAAAAATTAAATACACCTTTTATAATTCATATTCAAATTTGTGGTGAGTTTCTGATCCAATGACTTTGCTAATCGCAGTGAAATTTACTTATTCCAGACTCAAACCATACAAGTACCATTGTAGTACAGACTGTTCAACAATGTCGTATACTTCTTGAAGTAACGGTATTTTGGATGAATTATAGTTTTATTGACCACACTGTGTAAATTCACCATAGAAAATAAATTTTCGACCTGGTGACCATTGCGAGGTTTTGCTCGTCACACTATCCCTTCGCCTGTGAGGAAGATAGACCACCAACTAACACCAACAAACACCGCAAAAACAACGCACACACCATCCACACGCACGTTAAATTTGCTTAATCCTAAACACAACAGGCTTTAATTTTTATTTTTACAAACCGGATACGGAAAAAGTGTGCGAATTATAAATAAACATGGTGTTGTTTTTGAATAAACAAACTTTTTTTTTTTAAACTGCCACCTCAGTACGAACACTGTACCAACACCAACTTGTTGTTTAAAATAAAGTTTGAACTGAATTGGTTTGATTTCAAACGACGACAATAATGAAAAAATGTTTTTTTGCCTTTCTACACACACAATAGCAGCCAATACAACAAACAGTACGTATTTCAAATTGACAAAGTCTTGCGGTAATTGTGAGAACAATCTTAGGGAAAGAGAATGAGTGAGAGAGCGTGGTGTTCTCTGTTATGGTTATACAAAAAAAAAATCTCGTTTATAAATAGAATGGAATACCACTGTTATAAAATATTCTACAGTTGGGGAGAACACGCAAGTTTAAGTCAACAAATTATTATCGACAAAATTTTTGTTCCTTTTTAGTTACATACACAAACACACACATGTGTATGTATAATATGCACATATACATATGTACTATGTATCTACATTTTTCTAAATAAACATGCATAGTAAATAAATGTAAGAGAACTCAAATGATCTCTTTGGTTTATTTAATGAATGAATTATACCCAAAAAAAAATGTATAAAAATAAAGAAATAAAAAGAAGATATCGTAGTATAGGTACCTATTTCTTAGTTGGATTATAGGTATTTATTTTATATATTTTTACTTTTAATACAACACATGTAGCCAGCCAAGTCAAGTCGCTCGTAGTCAAGTCAATTCATTTCAATTGGCGTTTCGTATCTATATTTAGATTGTGTTTTATTAGTGTGATATGTGTGTATCTGTATATGCATCTGTATAGTAATCATCTCATTGTTTATTTCATTTTATATTTCTTCGTCCAATTCCCTTTATTTATTCTTTTTAGCACAACATTAAATGAGTAAATGAGAAAAGTTTACTCACTAATACTAACACAACAAACATATTAAAAAAATTAGCAGTTTACCCAGTAAGCAATTTTGTGGCAACAGACGATAATTAAAAGATCAAACATAATAATCTTTCTAATATATAGCAGACTTGTGATGTCATAACTGCTCTTAGAATTAGAAAAGAGTATTTTGATGTGTTTTTCTTTAATTTATTTTGTTACTTGAGAGTTATTTTCCAATGTAATGCAGTAGATATGTTTCAAGAAAATGTTTAGTGGGTAAAGGAAAAACCAATACATACATACTAAATAAACACAACATAAAATAAAAACAATAACAATAACAAAAATATACAATATAAAACGTCAGGCCCTCTAAGAAATAAATAAAAACTAACGTATAACATCTGCTTCATGATTATTATACACACCAATACACCAACAAAAAATTCTCATGTTCCCCTTAAAAGCAGCGGCATATGCTGTTGTTGGTTTATGGCATGTGAAAAGAGTACTTTTTTGCGCAAAAGGGCAATTTTTACTTCAGATCGGTAAACAATTTATAAATGTTAACTATATATAAAAATTTAGTACATTTCATTACTAATAAATAAACTAAAAGTACTTTTTGTCCTTTTAATTCTTGTTTCAGGTAAAAATTTATCATTTAGCCCCTTTAATAAAAACATTAACATTAAAATTAATAATAAAAAATTTAATTTTTATACGTACTATTCACCGGTATTGAATAAAGTACGAGAAAAATCTAATATTTTTCGTATTTTTTTTTATTGTTTACGTACAAATAAATAAACATTTGGGATTTTTTTAGGCGGTGCTAATTTTTGTGCCAATTGACGGACATTGTTAAATACACAAACACACAAGTTGCATTCTATATGCATACGTAATGTAGTATACTGTATATGTATTTGAAATTCTTCAAATGTTTATCCATGTATGTATGTGTTCCACCACTACGTTTTCATTCAACTAAGTTATGCCATCATACGTCATTTTTATAAATTGGCACTAAGCAACGAAAAACAACAACAACATGTATAACGTTAATATTGACGATGGCGATGGTGTCAGTTATTTACTATTGTTGGCATGCAAAAGAAAATTTGCATGCAATATGTGTATGTTTATGTTTACTACATACGTACACGTCCAGTTTTTGGTTTTTGTTGTTATTTTCAATTATTTTCCTTTTTTTTTTTCGTTCATCGTTTTTGTTAGGTTAAGTTGTGACGACTTTTTGTTTCGTTTGATAGACAAAACGTTAAGAAACGCAACGCAACAACTGTTAAAAACAAAAATGGAAAAGCAACAGCAACAATTACTACGATAACAACAAAAATTTGACCAAAGCAAATGATTTTTTATATTGTTATGAGGCTTGTCTGGTTTGTCTTTTTTTTTTTTTTTTTTGCTTAATTTACGATGTTGTTTATATTATACCACACACACAGATACACATTTTCTCATAGAACGGACTGCAAGAACGGTCATCTGTATGTTGAAGCGGCTAATTTATATGTATGATACACTTGCTCAAAATTTTTAAAACAAATACGAGCAAATTAATACAAAAAACGGATAAAAGAGGCAAAATTCTTAAATTTTCGCTGATGTTTCTCTCTTAAATACCCTCCCTTTCTCTTTGACGAAATGCATACACAAAACATAATTGAATGCATGCATTTGCCGTATTTATTAAAACACAACTGGATGACATGTTGTATATACAATCAACAACGTCGTTTATGCTTGTATGAATGAATAATAACAACAGTGACTAGTCAAAGAAATAAGTATACAATACAATTAAATTTTAAAAATTTGGATTTAGTTTTTGCTACAAAATTGTAGAGAAATAGAGCCAATATTTGATTTTCTTCCAAACATTATTTGTAAACCAAGTGGTGTGTTTGAACGTTAATTAATATTCATTCCTGGCATCTGTCTTCGGTGACAGCCCAACGTAAAGTACTGCTATCAAGAACGTGTTTCGCATATGAAAATCATAAAATTTTGTATATTTTCTGTGAAATGAAATAAAACTCATTGCCTTTAGCAGAATAACCACCGTAAGAAGAAAAAAAAACGTATAAACAAATGATCGACAAAGTGATGGCAATGAATTTATTCTTCAATTTTTCTTATCACACTACATACATACATATGTATCATTGGCAACCAGAGTTAATTTTGAAAAAATTGATATCTTTTATAAACGTAAAGTTTTTCGAGACGGAATATATGTATAGAGGTAAGGTCACATAAAGCTTCTCGACAATTGGTCCTATCCTACGGTTTATTATGGCATACTTTGAATTAGGATTTGTACCTCTATTCATATACCTAAATCATTCACAACGCCAGTAATATGCTAAGTGGGTGCATTTTAATATCCTGGAGTAACAGAGCGCTTTGACAGAAGGATAACCGATTTTTTGGGCCTGGAGTGGTAGGTAACTTCAACGAGACGGTGCAGAAAATCGTACAACGAGAAACATTTGGGCATTATTGCATGAGAAGTTTCCAGAAAGTTTAATTTCACATTTTGGCATCTAAAATCATGCGATTTAAAGCCGTTAAATTGTGTTGTGAGTTTGCATCTAAGCGAATAATCCACTATTATTGGAGTGTTTTCGATTTAAATATATTTTTGAAAGCGAAAATTTAATTAATTTTCACGTATTAAATATGGTGGTATAGCTAGAAATCAACAGATGTTCTTTGACTAGATTAGTATGTATATATGTATATATATTTGCATATTGTTCTCAGATAAAAATAATAACAAAATATTTTATATGTGCGTGCGTGAATCGCAATGACCCTAATGAAAGCTAAAAAAACATTTAATATTTCAACAGCATTCGTGTGACACGCTATTTGAATAAAAATAAAAACAATAAAACAAAAAAAATAAATAAAACTAACATTTGAAAAACGAGTCACAAATTGAATTTGTAAGAAGCCATACATACGTGTGGCATACCAAATAACATCAGCCATCAAAACATCATCTCCTCTAATACCATCACCACCACCATAAACCACCATAATAAATACCACCCCAGAGAGCAGAGAAGTTTTATCACTACTACTATTGCTATACCATATATACGATAGATATATTATACTAATTACTATATATATAGATGAGACTGTATTTTGAATCAGTCTGTCAGAGAGTTGGCCAATAATGCAAACTTCGATTATAAAGCACGTGAAAAAGTTGCTGTTATTGGAACATGTTGTTTCACAGTTGAAAAGTTGATTTTAATGTGGCTGCTTTATGCGTAAAACAGAGCCAAACAAAACGTCGAAACCGGTTGTAACCTGAACCAGAATGTGTGACATCATATGAATGTGTATTGTATGGATGGATAGTTGTGGGTAGCAGCAGCGAACAGAGATCTTGAAAGCTGTAGTGGACCCTGTGTGACAAGATTTTAACAGTTTGCCAAAATAAAGAAGAAAATAAACATGTTTGTACGTATGTATTGTATGTATGTTGAAGCCTATTGTATTGTATTTTTGCATTGAAATGAAAATTTTTCATAAACACGCTAGTGGAAATTGTTTCTTTCGGTTTTGTACAATTTCTAACACCCACTGTATGTACGCCTGCTGCTTGCCTGTCCATATGTTTACTTGTATTTCATTTTTATTTACAATTTCACACACAAATTGTTATCTTTTCAATACGTCTGTCTGGTGACACTGTAACCGTCACAACACCCGATATAACTACAGCTACAGCTGCACACACACGAAATTATCGATAAAAACATGTGTTTTTCTTCTTCTACCTCATAGTTCTCGATTTTTTTGTTATTCCTGTATACAAAATACAATACAATTTATTTAATTTATTAACTTATCTAATCTTAACGGAAAGTTTGACTGATAATTCTCTCTTATCGCCTTCGACAGATAACCAGCCATCGTTTCAATTCACATCTATCTTATCGCCATTTGAATGTACATACATGTGTACATACATATATACAGTACATACGTACGAGAATGTTACTTCAAGTAATACTTACTGATAACGAACGAATATGAACGTTAACGTGTATTATTATTATTATTATTATTAATATTAACAATAAATTGTATTTATTTTTTGATAACCACAATCTCTCAATACATTATTACAGATACACACTAGAAAAGAAATTTCATTTTGGGTTTTACAACCCAAATTAAGAAATCTGAAAACGCAAAAGTATCAAAAATGTACACAGAATTTTAAGGTCTGAGAAAAGGCTCTCAAAATCTAACTAGACTCTTGTAGTAGTTTTTCTGAATTCCTATCTATCGTTTCAGTTAGTTTAACTCCTAAAGCCAGAATTAATCTAACGTTCACGCAACGTATGTACGTTCGTTTCTAGCATGAGCAAGGCAATGAGAACAATTACCCAATCGTAATGGTTTTTTGGTGAGCATTTGCATTACATTTACAATTTCTGTACGTTTGGCTAATTCTACTTTAAGAGTGTTTAACCAATATTAAATAAGATATGAAAAAGAATTGTGTATGCCGTCTACAGAGAATTTTCAATACTAATTTGGACCCTAATCCGTCATTATTCGATTATTTGATATACACGCTGCTGATAACAGAAAAACTTTTTTATCTTAAAGAAACCATGCACTTTTTACGTAAATTCTGTTGAGAATTCCAAAGCTCTAGTGATAATAATTTGTGTTGCGTTGTGTTGTGTGGTGTGTAAATATTTTTTGTTTAATTTTCAATTGTGAACTGATAAGTGGTGGGAAATCTTATCGCGCCTTTTGTCAATTTGTAAAATTCATCATTATCTTATCGCCGCAATGAAAAGAAAAGAAAACATTCTTATCAGCGTTGAGTAAGACAAATAGCGCAAGCCACGACTGTAAAATAACAAAGTTTAGCGAAATTTTAAAAATGATAACGTCCGTTTTGGTTTAACAAAAGTGGAGATTTGTATTTTTTTTTTCGTTTTTTAATTTTAATGTCGAAATCAAAGGCAAATGCCTTTTAAATTATATTCGAACTTTGTAAGTAAGATTTTCAACACAGTCTATTTGTCGAGTTGCTTGAATAAATATTTAAAAATAAAACTTGGCTTGATAAGAGACGTTATCAGACCATTCCTATTATCAGTAAAGACATACATACGTATAGAATTTAATTGAAGCAAACGATAAAGGGAAAGGATAAAATTTTACTTTAGAGTCTGGCAAATATTTACTAAAAAGCAGCTCAAAACGCTTTAATTAAAAGATATACATACATAGATACACAGACCGAGAGAGAGAGAGAGATATCAGCTATGTTTTTTTCATTTTATTTGTTCAACATTTAACAAGTTTTTGTGTTTTTTATAAATGTGTTTGTGGGAATAAAATAAAAAACGAAATAAAAATAAATAAATTTCGCAAACGTTTTAATGTTTACGTTTTTATCATTATCTATCGTCAAAGGCCATGCAAACTGGCAAAGTTATCAACAATATTCAGGGAAACATTGAAATTGTTGACAGACGTACTAAAGTATCAATACAAAATGGAGATACTGAAACGTCATACATACATTTTCATGCAAATTTATAAAAGTAATATGAAATAAAACTGAAATGCACAGATTATTTAAACATGAATTTGATTTCATGAAACTTGTTTTGTTCTATAAATGAAATTTTTGGTGCTTGACTTGTAGATAAGTTCTGTAAAATTGTATAAAGAATTCCATTTGAAATTTTTTTTTATTCCTATCGATTATATAGGATGGATTTCTCGATCTTAAACGACCCAAATTTCAATGAGTTTCTTTACTTACTCCCCAGAACGAGGTTACAACGTTTACTTATTTAATTGGTCATTACAGAAATTTAATAAAGATTATTATCTACCTTGACGTGGACATAACCTTAAAAGCCTGCTATAAACACATTTATTAATTATATTCTAATTATATTATAATAACAACGAACTAAGTAACTATAATCGAACCCAAAACCCTTACACTAAAAGATTACCGACTGGACTACCATAGCCCATAACTTTTCATTTGAATCTCTTGTCCTAAATACTAAAAAATAGAATGGTTTTTTAAATTCTGTCTTTTTCTAATATTAAAATGTAATTTTTAATTTAATTAATCATATTTTATATTACAATATTTTTTTATTGCTTTTTTTAAGTTCTCCTGAGAAAGAAAATTGTTATGTTTACAGTGATCATTGACAAAATACTTTAAAAGTTCTAAAATATTGTGAAATTACTTAAAAAACTTAAACTTAAGCAACCATTAGCATACTTATATTTTTAGTATGACACTGTTAAGTATTTTCAAAATCAACAACAATCTACTTGAAGTGTTACTCTAGAAGAGAGCGGGAGATGTAGAGTGAAACATTTAGTGATTGTGTTGACTGAAGGTAGTATGTATGCTATGCATGTGTGCACAAGTTATGTGAGTTACGAGATAATGATGAATATATTTGCCCAACTCCTCTTATTTGCCTTTAACAGAAACCTACTCTTATTTCTCTTGACGATCTTATCTCAGTTTTGTTCTTTACTGTGTTTCGTAGTTATTTTCATTTTCAACATGTTTCTCTCCTTTGTATACAATCCTACCCACAGTCAAGTCGTCAGTGAAGTCTGATACACTTGTAACAATCTAGTTGTACAACACGTTTGTACGTAGTCATACTCTAAAATTGTGTTTATAATGAAATGCAGCATGTTTGCCTTAAATTATATACACAATATGCGAGCGTGAGTATGTACAATACAATATAAGAAAAAGACGAGACGTTTTTATTTTCAGTAAAAAAAAAAACAACAACAAATAAAACAGGTTTGGTGACGATGTACAACACATACAACAAGAAAAAACAAAACAAAAAAAAAAACTCTAAAACTCGTTTTGGTAGTGTAGGTAGGGGTAGAGACAAGTCAATCTGTTAATGTATGTATTTATGCATGTGTGTTTTTGTTTTCATTTTTTCTTTTTGGAACATTAGCAAAAAAAAAATGTTTTCGACCAGTGCGCATGACATTTTTCACGGTTTACTAAACTGGTTTGGGTGGTTAGTTTAAATGTGTATGTATACCAGTCACATATACACAAATGATGTACATACACTAGCTAGCTTACAATCGCAATAAGACCAGTATGTACACAGTAAATCGTGTTTAACCCCATAAACAATTTCGTTGGAAATTGTAACAATGTCACGTTGTTTTAATTGCTGACCTATTTTTAAATTGAACGTTTTATGGTAGATATTTTGTGTCGAAATAAAAAATTTATAAAAACAAAAGGAAACGAAATTTGCGTGTAAAATAAATCGGAAGGAACATGTTTTTTATAAAGTTTTTCTGTTCTGTTTCAAGTTCACATCGAAATTTATTAAAATATTGGTTTGTTTTCGGTAATCTAATATATTTCTTTAATTCATTTGTTCTACTGTATTAAAACACAAAGAAATTAGTTAAGTATATATTGCTGAAGGCTCTTTCTTTCTCCCTTTACTCATAGTTATGCATATTTCTATTGGCTTAATAGATCTTTTATTTTCTTGTATACTAAAATCAATTCATTCAATTTAAATGCTCAGATAAATATCATTTTAAATTCCAATTGAAAATAATAATTTTTATTTAATGATTCGTAACAACATTTTGGTTCGCTGGGTTACTGTAAAAATTAACAGCAAAACACTCTATTTTATTGTTAGAACCGTTACAAATATGAGCCCTTGGTATACATACTTGTTGTAAACTCTTTACTCAAACTCATTTGCTCTCTCGATGAAAGCTCTCTCTCATCTCATGTACACACACAAAACAAACAAAATTCTTATTGTGGGCTTAGAAAATGCACGCAATTGTTGGTACGAAATATTTCATGGAGAAAAATAAAAAATTAAAAAAAAGAGCAAGAATTATGGGAAATTATCTGTGGATACAAATTTCTATTGTTTATTTTGATTGTAATTGTTTTTGTTTTTCAGTCAGCGTTGATAAGATTTGATAATTTTTAAATGCTTAGAAAGCAGGCCTATAATTTGATGCGATAAGATAAAACATGCCTAATCACTAGCCAGTGACAAGTAGCCGTGTATATCTTGAAATGAATGAAGTTTTCGATAAAAATAATCACAATTTATTTATTTTTGACTAAGATCAGGGGACTTTTAATAAAACAAAAAAAAAGAAAATGATCAGAATATTAAGCCCTTACTACGACGACGGTAGGAATAGGGATCAGGTAGTTATAGCACTCACTCAGTACCCACAATTATTTACAACAACAACAATAAAAGCAATGTTATGACATTTGAGGTGTGATTTTAATTGAATTCATTAAAAACTTACCGCCTGGTTTAAAGGTGGAGGCATCAAATGAGGGTGCCCGCACTGGCTGATGTTTGTCACGCAAACCAGAGGAACGCTCCGATATGAAAGAAACGGCAGCCGGCAACGATTCACCACGCGTTAATGGTGGTCGTGACGCTGGATCATCAATAGGCGCGCGCTTAATGCCGGACGGTCCACCGCCATCATTATGATTATGATCGTCCTCCTCGGACGGCGGTCTCTTTAGATTGACCGACAATGCTGGTGGCACTGGACCGCCCACCTGGGCTGGATTAATGTTGGAACCCGCGGCCGCTGCGGCAGCTGCTGCTGCTGCCCTATTCGACATGGACATGTGATGGGGAGGCATGTGTGAAATGCGTACGGGACGAACACTGGCATCGTGTGCCTCCATTTTGACGGGGAAATCCATAAGGGTGGCCTGAGGTGGCCCGATTCGTTGTGAGGGATAGCTGTGATGATGCTGCTGTTGCGGTTGACCCACCACGCCCACATTTATGGGCGCTCCACTGCGATGCTGGTTCTGTGACTGGTTGGCAACCGTCGACTGTTGGACTTCGCCATTCTCATGGCTGCGTTTGGCTGCCTGGTGCAGGCGTTTCATCTGTCTGGCCGCATCTAAAACCAATTCGATTCTGTCGGCACCCTCATAATTTACACAGCCCCTGCAGACGGCCTCGGAAAAGTCATTGATCATGGCCCAGGGCATGCGTGGCAGATCGCACAAGTAGCAGTGTTGTCGTTTCGTTTGTAACGACATGGTTGTAAAACTGGTTTGTTGGGTTAAAAAACAGTTTGTGTTTCCGCTTGTGTCAATGTATGTATGTATATGTATGTGTGTGCGTAGCAGGTTCTTCCTCTTCTTGATTATTTAAAACTGGGGTTGTATTGCTGCTGCTGGTAATGAGTTTATCAGCGCAGTTTTCTGGGTCTCCTTTACAATAAAACTAGGACTGGGTAACAACTTTACGCTATACGCTGAACACATACAATGAAAACATATTTCAAACAGGATATTTTACGTTTTTCCGTATTTTTTGTTTTATTTTATTTATTTAATTGTTTACTATTATTTATAGATTCTTGTTTAATTTCACACTCTTTATCTCTTTTTTTTTTGTTTTTCTCTTTTTGAAAATAAAAACTTTACAATAGAATTTTATTTCATTTGAATTTCGTTTAAAAATTCTTCTTTCTTCATCTCGCTCACATCAATGCTTTTGCTAATTTTTTTAACATTATAAAAACACATACAATGACAAAAACATTTTACACACATCATCCACACTGGCGTAACGTTAAATACCAACTAAAACAATTCATGAGGCCGTTGTCCGTTATAAGACCGACCCCGTGTTAAAACGTTGTATATGTAAATGGATAGATAGATGGATGGGTGTGTGTAGCTGACTGTATGTGTGAATGTATAGTTGATGCTCACTAAAACTCAATATAGCTGTAGTTATTGTTGTTGTGTTACGTTCTCAATTGTCCTTTATTGATTTTTGTGTATTTGGCAAGGAAGAATATATCGAAGAACAAAAACAACAACAAAAATTAAACGGAGTAAAAATTAAAACACACACTCTTTCTCTCTCTCTCTCTCTCTTTCTTTACAACAAAACTTTTTTTAATATGCATACGATGTTTCTTCTATATTTATTCACTTCTTTTCTTTCTTTTAATACAATAATTCTAATTCCGTTTCTTTTTCTTTTTCTTTTTTTTTTGTTTCAGAAATACAGAAGGGATATGTATTTATTTATTACGTTTAGCACACAATTAATCATTATTTTTCTTTTAAACAATTATTGTGAAATCTCTATTGAGAATTCTGTTCTATGTTTTTCTTGTTGTATTTATTTTTTTATGGAATATAAAAGTATATTTTTGTATGAATAATTTTTAAATGCGTTCACAAATAGAAATACCGACCGTTCACGCGTTACCTTTTTATCGCACAGTCTGCAACCGAATAAAACGGAATACAGCAAAATTTCGTGAATCACACTCGTCGTAATTATTATCATCATACTAAACAGCACAGAGTGTATGTATACTACTAGAAATCCCCTCTTGCTCTCGGCCAATCTCTTAAAATAAGTAAATTATACTCTCTCTCCTTTAATTCTCTTGTGGTTGTAAAAATAAAAACATTAATAAGAACACAAATATACAAATTTCTATTGTATGCGGAATATACTGTTGTTGTTGTTTTTGTTACTGATAGCAATGTTTGTTTGTTCGCCTGTTTGTTGTCTTTCCATATACATGTGTGTAGTTTTGTGCGTTTAAATTTGTCAGTCGAGTGTGTGAGTGCTATAGTTTAACTACACGGACACTGTACCTATCGTCATATTCAACACAGCGATAAACGAGCCATTCACAATGTGGAATGCGCATGGCAAAGTACAGTTTTGTTGGCACAGTGGGTATGACGGAAGGTATAATGCAATGAAAAATATTTTTATTTCACAAAATTATTTTATTTATTTAAGGGAAATATAAATCATAAAATAAAAAATTTGGATCAAAGTTAAATATGTAAATAAGTTCGTCATCTGCTTAATGCGTTTCGTTTAATCAAGTAATACATTCATTCTTTTTGAATGATGTCTCGAAGGATTTCTTCAAACTTCCCCATAGCTATTGAACTATATTGTCCGCATAGCATTGTCAATAAATTCTCGCCCCATCATCAACCAAGCTTCACAGTAATAACGAAAGAACCTGATTTAGAAAAATACTTCTCTTCTCTCTTCCATAAACAAATATTTTTAATTTTTATCTTAACTTACTTCTTTTCTCAATTTTAAACACTTAAATTTGTTAAACTTCTTTAGCAAAAGGTAACGCATTTCACTAATATTTATATATGTAATTCTTTTTGCCCACTGTTCATTGTAGCTAAATTACGATGATGATGTTGATTTCACGTTCGTGACGTCA
Source organism: Sarcophaga subvicina (assembly GCA_936449025.2). Taxonomy (NCBI): domain Eukaryota; kingdom Metazoa; phylum Arthropoda; class Insecta; order Diptera; family Sarcophagidae; genus Sarcophaga; species Sarcophaga subvicina. Next base: position 942,318 of record OW388080.2, on the reverse strand, counting down.
CAATCAATATATAATTTTAAATAGGAAATATTTGATTTGGGGAATGTTTTACTAAAAAGTATTACAGGTACTCTCTACACACACGCACACACACACACATTTATGGACAACAATAAGAACTATGTACACAAATACGAATAAGCACGAACAGTAAGTAACAAGAATTTGTGGTTGTTTCAAGTTCTTCTTGTTCTTGTCATTAACGTTGTTGCTATAGTTGTTTAAAACACATTCATATTTAGCCTCAAAGTAGAGGCCTATAGATGTACTTTATTGTGACGTATTGTTCAACGTACTAACCAGTTCTCAGTCAGTCATTCTGTTCATACATGGCGATGTCATACCCTTATACAAAACCAAACGAGATTTTTAATAAGTACTCCACAACAAGAAATGAGAGGCATAAAGCATACTCAATGTAATCAGTGTTGTCAACGTTTATATATCAAAGCCTCTAAATTAAAACAAAAACGCATTTTTCTTTAATAACAAATCTTAGTGTTTCCAATTTATTGAAGTCAAACTTGAATAGCGTATGTTGTATTCTCATAGCATGTAATTTATTTGTAATTGACTTGAACGTTTAACCGTTCTATGTAAGATTTCTTTTTACTACATTTACAAAATTTTACTCCAATATTGGCCAAAGTCAATAACTTCCTTATCGACCCTACAAGTTACGATATCACATCTTTGAAAATTAATCTAAAAAGTGGCAATAAATTCAGCCTTATGTTCCTAGCAATTTAAAAAACAATTGAACTTAAAAAAAATCACTAAAACACTGCTGGAAACGCTAAGTTGGCAATGTTGAATATTTTAGATTTGGGGAAGAAAACAACACAAAGTATATGTATTTAGATGAGAGCGTTTACTTATACATTGGTAAGTGGTTTTTTTCGTTTTGCTATAGATGAGGCGCGTCATAATCACACCAATACCAACGAGCGGAAGTGAAAACATAATCGATAAAGAAACAAGAAATTACGAGTTTGTAACGTATGAATGACTTAAAAGGGATGGAGAAGTATACAAACAAAAACACCAACAACAACTATCGTTGTATAAAATTTGTGGTTAAACTTGTGTTAGTGTTTCAAGTCGTTTACTATGCATACACACAGCAATAACAAAAACTCTGTAATTCAGTATGAAAAGCAAAGAGTGAGAACACAAAAGTACTCAACAATACAACAACAAAAATGCTTAAGTAAACAAAAATCTAAAATAAAAACATGTTAATGGGTACATACATACAATTACAGTAACAACAATTATTCTCGTTGAGACTACGTGTGAGAATGTGTGTGCATGCATGTGCAAAGAAATGGCAAAACAAAACAAAACAAACAAAAAATAGTATAGATGATAAGAGAAATAAACTGAAAAAGAAATAAAATTGTGTATATAACAAGAATAACAACAACAAGAACATCAACTACAGCAAAGTTGACGACAACGACAGAAAACTGGAATGTGGTTTTTTTTGTGCCAATGGATCCGATGCGATGCGATACGATGCAAAATTCCTATTTTTGTGTGTTTCTGTGATGTGGTTTTTCTTGTTGTGGCGCTGCACTCGACATGAAACGTACAACGTAAGGCAATGACAACAACAGCTACGATTTGGCTTATTGCCAAATAATAATATTCAGTATGTAGTGGATTTTTGTTTTGTTTTGTTTTTGGTGTTGTACACTATGTAGTATGTACATACCACATACACATAATCATGCAAACAATTACGTGAAAATAATTCTCGTATACAGAAAACCAGTCCATGAGTTAGGAACTTATAAGAGAGAGAGAGAGAGTGGGAGAGGGAGACTGATATAAAAGAGCATTACATATCACAACAAATAAGTGAATGTGGTTTTTATTTTCCGACTCATGATGGCGGTGCGTCAATTGCCACCAAGTGGTTATTGTACGACCTAGAACATGAGCTATTTTGAAAATAAAAAAATGTTTTTAATAAATTAATGATAATTTAAATTGAAAAATTAAAAGCAATTTAATTTTTCATTTAATTTTTAATAGTTTTGTTTTGTTAAGTAGTAGTACCACTGCTTTATCGACCCTTACTCGTCGATTAATTGCAATTATTAAAATGACTTCAATTTGTATTCCATTCAAGTATACGTTCGTTAAAACATCATTGGCATTCAAGTGATGTTGTTTGCCCGTGTGTTTTTTTGTTGTAATGTGCGATAATGCGACATGATTGCCATATAAAATATTGTCTTATAGTTTCAGGGGGATGGTTTTATACTCCATTCAATTACCTTTTTAAACTCAGAGTAGTGTTAGAGGGGGGGTACTGGGCGTTTTGAAACAGTAAAATAATTTTTTTCCTTTTCTCTTGATGTTGGGAGTATAACAAATAGAATTGTATTTGATTAAGTTAGTACGCGTATCGTGTAGGTACATGGGAATTAATTAAGGAGGTTACGTTATTTTAATGTATTAAAAGGATTTTCTTGTATGCAATTTAAAATTTGGTAAAAGGTTCAGCTCTTGGATTTTATTATTTTTACTATACGTAGAAAATAAAAAATTAATGATGTATGTATGTATGTATCTTTTTTGCTTTCTTAATTTAAGAGAAATTGCGTATAAATGGAAAACTTATAGTTAATTTTGCTTTCTCTTAAGGGAAGAACCTCTTCACCGTCTTAAAAGCATTTAAACCGATAAACTGTTAAAGCAATAAGCAGTATCTTTCTCATATAATGTCTTAATTTTGTTTAATAGGCTATTCTAGATCTAGTCACAAATTTATACACCGTGTAATAATACGCCTTAATAACAGGTTATTCATATATTGGCTTCAAAACTGAAAGTTTGGCAAAGCTGTCAACTGCAAAATATTTTGGTTGCATATGGAAATGATAAAAATAGGCAATTAACCCCGATGCTGCAGCTACGCACTTAACTTATATACAGAGCTCAAGAAATTTAATTTATTTTCAATTTATAAAAAATTGGCCACCCTGGTTGTCGGTTAAATTTAAATTAAACCCCATTTATTTACTACTACTTACATACACACACAGTCCCATGCACACCTTTTATACTCGTTTTTAGCAAAACAATAACAATAACATAAAGTGGTAGACCTTGAATACGTAACGGCTCTACAATTGCTACTGATCCTACTTTTGTATGCGGCTCATGAACTTTTTTGTTGTGTTGAAAGAAAAATCAAAACCAATAACAACAGCAACACCAACAACGTTAACTAATGCATAGAACAATAACAATTCAGACGACGATTGCTTGACTGATTTACGATTATAACATTCCGCTCGCAGACATGATATTTTCTTTACAAAATTGTTGTTATTATTTGATCTTTACACATCTTCACATATGCTCGTGTGTAAATGAAACCATCAAACTTGTACGACAGCATTTTCTTGAGTTTGTATGAGTGTTGAATGTTTGTATGATAAGAGAGAATACCAGTTTTCAGTTTTGTTTTTTTTGTTTTAAATAGCTAAAGCTTCTGTGACGTCATAATTTGCTTAACAATATCATAAAAGTCATGATATGTAATGCAAAGACTTGCATTAACATGTTCGTTTTGTATGAAATGTTTTAACGTGCAAATGAGAGTGAGAGAGAAAAAGCGAGAGACAACGCAAGAAGAAGAAGTAAAAATCAAGTTCAGTTTTAAGGTGTAGTCGCGTGCTTCCAGTGAGTGAATAATAAAATTGTTTATAAAATAAGTGTAAAAAAGTGTAAGTGTAATAAAAATATTAAAAAAAGAACAAAAATTCAATACAGAAACTAAAAAATGTTTAGAAAAACTGAAAAAATTAAAGGACAAGCAAAGAAAGCTGTAATTGCGTGTTACTAGTGAGTGAATAATAAAATTGTGAATAAAATAACTGTAAATAAATGTAAGTGCAATAAAAATGTAAAAAACAGTTTAAGGAAAACTGAAAACTTTAAAGGACAACTAAACAAGCAACCAAGACAAAAATTGGGAAGGAATTGTAAAATTTGCGCCAAAAATGCTCTTTTCATGCCCGGGTACGCTACCACCACCAATAAGAACAAGATGGGTAAGTGCATATGTATGTATAAAGTAATGGCAGTAATTCTTTTTCTTGTTTTTTTTTTTGCATTTTTTCCATTGAATTCTTATTGTGTATGTGTTTGCAATAACAACAATGAGTTTTTTTTTTGTACAAAAACGTTGTGCGCAGCAACATTTTTGTGAAATTGCATGTGCAACACTGCTAAGAACATGAAATCTGCTAAACTGGTGGTACAAGTTCAACCACCTCAATTGAAAAAAAAAGAACAACAACTACGGTATAATCGAAACTAATCTACACACATACACCCATGCATAGATGCATACACAACACAGCAAAGCAAAATACGACAAACAACAATAGCAACAACAACAACATCAACGGCAATGTTGAATCTATTTAGAACACATTCTCTTTTATTTTACTTGTACTGTTGTATTTTTGTGTTTATTTGGTTGTTGTTGTTTTTGTCGTTTTTGTTTTTTTGTATTTCTTTTAAACTTTTCGTGTCAATTCAGTTGGCAGCTACCAAAAGTCACCTCTGCATTCTGTCAATACGTTTCTGAGCTCCCATTTTAATTTGAAGGTGGGAAAAAATCGCACACAATCATTAACACTCACTCACCAACAACAGACAGCGCATGTTTTATTTTTCCAGAGAGACTGTGTATGAAAAACAAAATTAGGAGCCATACAGAGAAAGAGAGAGAGAAAGGACCTGTAAATTAGATTGTGTGTATGTATTCAGTAAGTGAGTTTGCATGTTGACACTATCTTTTTGGCTGGGTTAAATATCGATCCATTGTAATAGTTGGCCATGGTCTGGTCTGGAATATATGTGTGTGTACCTAAGAATTTTATGATACTCAATATACACACTATAAAATTACGAGCTCTTTGCTTATATGGTATTTTTTTTTGTTATATAGACAGTAAAAAAAATATGAAAGAGTACATATAGTACAGAGGGACTAAAGTTGTATGCATGAGGGATAATTTTGTTTTCTCTTAATTACAGGCCTATTTAACAATTAAAATTTTTTTTATTGTTATTGTGCAGTGAATATGATTTGTTTGAAAATGAATTCTTATTATTTTTGAAAGAAGGTCTGCCTTCACCAAGTTGAACATAAATTAAACACTTCTTTCAGTATATTTGAAACAAACTTCATTAGGCCGTTCATAAGCCGTTGCGATCGACATTTTTTACGAGATTTTTGAGCATAAAACTGATCAAATAGCTTTTTCCGGAATTCTATGAAATTTCAATTTGTAATATTAGGAGGTTTCTAATCTAATCGATCCATTTTAGCTCTTTTTATGCCAATTGTTTGTCTCTTATCTCATCAACTGTTATCATTAGGGATCAGAATTAATCCGTTGGCCAGGTTATATAAGCTCATAATGTACAATTTCCTTCCAATATCAATAGGATAGGATAGGATCCATCCATCTTCAGCTATTCAGTAATAACTACAGCATATTTTTTTTGAACATTTATTATGAAATAAATAAATACATTTCTGATTGTTACAAAATATTATAAATATTATTTGATTTTAAGAAGAGTTCTATTTTACAATACGTATAATGATTTTTTTTCTTTTGTATAAAAATGAAAATTTTGAATTACAAAAATACACAAGGACACTTCAAATATTTTTAATTGAGCGCAAAAAACTTTCAATTGAATTTATGCAATATTTTTTTTACTTTTTCATTTTTTTTTAATAAATTTAAACTGTGTTATTATGACTTCGTTGTTTAAATAAATTTTTAAACAATTTGTTTCCATTTTTTCATTGAGTATAAAACGTTTATAGTCTCTATCGTTGGAAGAGTTAATGAGATTTTGTCTACAACATATGTAAATGCCAATAATAAATTATATAAATTAATAATATTTAATAATTACAGTTAATAATATTAATTGCTAAAGATCAAATCTTAAAACAACATAATAACAAACAAACTATATGATGAAAACTTTATAATGCTCTGATAGCATGTTTTCAAGGCTCTGAGTGAAACGATAAAAGATCTGCTTGGCCAGGTTTATCACGTGTAGCATGATAGGCTTCACGTTCCTTATCAGGGAATTTGGTGGGCAAGTTGGGTGAGTGTAAATTGACTTTGGCCTCGAATCTCAGGCCAGCCACTTCGACTTCATAGTGACCAGATAACACATAGTCGTTGGTCACTGTCATTTCATTACCATCATCATCTAGATTGCGCACAAATCCCAGGCAGACTTGCTTCTTAAAAGTAAACCCATAGCCAGTAGTGGTAGTCATGCCACAGTATTTGCCATCTCTATAAATGGGCTCATTTCCCCAACACCAAATATCTACCTCATGATCGTGATCATTCAACAATAGCTGGACATACATACGTTTTACACCTTCATCTCTTTGCTTTTCCAAAGCAGTGCGACCAATAAAATCATTGGGTTTCTAAAAACACAATAAAAAAATTCATGATATTACTTAACTCCTCGGACTCGTTTCGTTAATACTTACATTGAATTTCACACGCCAACTGCGACCACACTCCAATGGTGTGGTAAAAGTATCCAAATCCTGACCCCAAAATGCATAAAACTTTTCAATTCTTAAAGTGCGTGTGGCATAGTAGCCCGCATGTTGGATATTGTACTTTTGACCAGCTTGATTAACGCGGGAATAGACATGCAAGGCATATTCATTGGGTATGTACAGCACATAACCTAATTCACCGGTGTGGGTTATATTGAGCACACGTATGCCGTTCGCCAAGCCCACATCCAGCTCTTTGTAAGTAAAGAAAGGAAAATTCTTTGGTGATAGATCGGTATCGGTTAATTCGGAAAGTAGAACACGTGAATAAGGTCCTATAATACAAATGGCTGTATACATGGATGTCACATCAGCCACATTGACACCGGAACGCAAATGCTTGGGCATATTTTTGCGTATCCAGCTCATAGAACGAGTCTGCTGGATTGTCGGCGCTATCATCATGTAACTGCGATTAAAAAAAAACAAGTCATTATATAGCAACAAAGGGAAGAACTATAAAGCGACTACACAAACATACTGTCGTTCGGATAGGCGAGCCAAGGAACAATCGTTTTCGTAGCCACCAAAGGGATTCTGCATGCCCGTGTGTATAATAGAACCAACTGGCACATCAACATCATTCGAACACAAATACTGCAAGAGCTCTACGATTTCGCTGCCTTTAGACCATAGGTCGTATTTGGTAAAAGAGCTGTAATCTGCCAGACCAATGCCCTCGCGGCATACCTTGTATTCATTAGCCACGTAGTCAAACCAGGGAGGCTTGCCGAATGTCTTCGTTTGGGCTATGCGGAATTTTGGCAAACCAAACTCGTCTGAAATATAAAATTCTCATGAATCGTAACAACAAACTGCTAAGTAGTAAATCACTAACCCTTAACATTATTAGGATCGAAATAATTGGGCCTCTCATAACCCATAGTTTGGCCAAAGACTGCACCTGCATCTTGCAAAGCTGGATATATGGGAGACATGCGTAGATTGCGTCCTGTTTTATACTCTTCGAAGGGATAGGAAATTTGATAAAGTTTGCCAGGAACCTCTTTACAGCGATCGGTTAAGAATTTACGGTTGTTGTGTAGACCCAAAAAGCGGTGTATATCTAAGATGTGCACATCGACGAAAGCAGTACCCTTTACCATAAGTTCTGCTAAAGCGCGACCTATGCCGCCAGCGGCTGAAACGCCTATTGTTTTCATGCCTGCTGATACAAAGTAATTTTGTATTTCAGGAGCTTCGCCCATTATCCACTTGCAGTCAGGAGAAAATGCTTGTAAAGTATTTGTTAAGCGATCCAAGGAAGCTGTACGTAAAACAGGCACACGTTTTAAAAGTTCATCTAAGAGCTCATGGAAATGATCCCAATCAGCTGGCAGTATGCGCTCTTTTTGGGAACGGGGTACAACACCATCATCATAAGTCACTTTTGCTTCACGTTCAAAGCCACCTAAAATTAAACGTAAAGTTTAAGTTAGTAAACCTACTATAAGTGTTGCAAAATAACACATTACCGGCCATTATAGTGCCTGCCTTCTCCCTGAAATAAATGCCACCATCATAGTCTCGTACGAAGGGTGTATTCGGATTAAGGCCCTCTATGGGTTTAGTATGTAAATAATGATGTTCAACAGCCTTGAGTGGTATTTTGACGGTCGGGGAAGATAATGTACCTACCGCTCTTGCCCAAAACCCAGTGCAGTTGACAAAATAATCACATAATATATTTCCCGCTGTAGTCTCTACCTCGGCAACCTTGCCATGATCGCTGCGTATCTTTTTCACTGCACAGTGTTCTACTACGCGAACATCCATGCGTTTAGCTTCATGTATGAAGGATTGGCACACCAGTTGTGGGTCACAGACACCGTCATCGGGTATCCATAGGCCACCTGTTAAGTCTTTTACCTCTAGAAGGGGACATTTGTCCTTACACTGCTCTGGCGTTAAAATTTCGGTTTGTACACCCCAGGCAACTCCCTGAGATTTCATTCGATTAAAGGAAATCATGCGATCGAAGTTGCGTGCCAAATTAAGACTTCCCACTTGTCGCCAACCGGTGGCTAGGCCTTTTTCTGTGAGCTCTTTTATTAGCTCTATAGAGTATTCAGCCAATTTTAATTCTGAATAGCTGGGTTCGAAACGTCCTGCTAAGCCGCTGGCACACCATGGACTTTCTCCGCTTAACTTGTCCTGTTCCACTAAGACAGTGTCTTTGCCCCAGCCTAGTAAGGCTAGATGATAGGCCACTGATGCTCCCATTATGCCGCCACCACATATCACAACGCGTGTTTGACTTGGCAGGACCGTATCGACCTCCATCGAGGGTTCTGGTGGTTTAAATTTTCTTTTACGGAAAACGTTTGCCTCCTTATCGGGTGCATTCGATTGGAGGCATCTGGTGGATGTTAGCAAACCAAATGATCCTTTTGTTTTACCATAAATTTGTGCAAGGCAAATACTTGACGATAATTTTTGGCCATATTTGTACATTATTTAACGCAGTAATAGCACAGAATGTTTATTTGTGTGGCCTTCTATATGTATTGCGTATATTTTCCAATCAAAATAAGAAAAGAAATTCTCTTCGTATATTTAAAAAGTAAACATATGCAATGGAGGAAAAAATAAAAATAGAAATGTCATTTGTGTAAAGTGCTGCCAAGTTTTATAATGAAATCATATGGCAATAAACTGATGTATAACAGTTCGATTTTTGTTGTCAATAAAAGATTACTTTTTTATACCAACAGCTGACATTGATGTAAACAACAGTTTGTTTTCTATTGTGGACAAATTGTTATTCAATTACTTAAATTTAGAAAGAAAAATGTTAAAAATAACAAATTTAATCAAACCAGCTTCTGCAATACTTCCTCATACGTTTAAAGTTACCTGTGGTTACAAAACACACACTTTAATAATAAACAATTCAAAGAGCTTGCATACCGGCTTTTCGAAATTGTCCCAAGAAAATGTCGAACAGAAGCAAGAGGGTATAGTTTTCTAAAAAAATGTCTTTATTTAAGTAAAAACATTATTTTTCTTATTTTTAAGAACAATCTTTGATGGATTTTAAGGGGCAATGGCCTTTGGAAGAATTATCGCTATTTAAAAATGATATGAAGGTATTGCCTGATTTTATTACGGATGTTGAAGAGACTCAGCTATTCGAAGAAGTGGAACCCTATATGAAACGTTTGCGTTATGAATATGATCATTGGGATGATGTAATATAATTAAGGATTATTTGGGGAAATATTGAATTATTTTTATATATTTAGGCTATACATGGTTTCAGAGAAACCGAACGGAAACACTGGTACCCATATAATAGGCAAGTTTTGGAGCGCGTACAACAAGCGGGCTTTGATGGCGAAATAATGCCTTTTATACACGTTTTAGATTTGGCACCCCAAGGTGTTATCAAACCCCATGTGGATAGCATTAGAGCAAGTTTATACCTCTAAGTAGGATTTTAAGGAATTTTTAATAATTTTTTCTATCTTAACATTTCAATCTTAGTATTGTGGTCACACAATAGCCGGCTTAAGTTTATTATCTGACGCTGTTATGCGTTTAGTGCGCACTAAACCCACAGACCAAGACAACGACAGTAGCAATGACACTAACGATGCCTATCGCAGCCAACCAAAAGCTATATTAGAAAACAATTTTTATGTTGATATACTACTGCCCAAACGCTCTTTATATATTATGAGGTAAGCCAATGGAAATGTTTTCCATAGCAGCTGTGTTTAAGTGAAATTCTATTTTGATTTGTATTTTTTATTTCTAGTCATACGGCTAGATATAATTTTACCCATGAGATACTAGCCAATGAAAAGTCGAAATTTCAAGGTCAGACTATAATAAAAGAGCGAAGAATTTCTATTATATGTCGTAATGATCCTTAGGTTGTAAATAATTAAAAAAGCAAACATGTTTAACAGTTTAACCAGTCATAAGTGTTATGACTTTGTTTTTTTAGGTTTAAATAAATGAAAATAATAGCATGAATATATTTTTTGATTACAATTCATTGTATTTGAGCCCTCCTGCAAGGATTATATCAATCAGTTTAAGCTTGACATGAAAAAGTTTTTAATTTTCCTTGAAAAGAAGTGAGTATAGATGAAAATTTGACATGATTTATGTCTCTCATCATTATTAAAACCATTATTCCTTTATTTTTTTTTTATTTTATATATTTTTTTTATTTAGTTTCGAAAGTATTGAATTACAACTTTTTACACAATTCTAAAATATTTGCTAAAACTTTTACTCCTATTTTGTAATATTATTACATATTTCTTTTTTGTTTTTGTTTAACTATATATATACTTTTGTTTTTATTTAACAAGTTTTCAATAAAGATTACATAATTATTTATTATTCTTTATTATGTACTTTAGTTTAAATATTAATTTTATTGGTTTTTTGTTTTTTTTTTTCTTTATACTTCTACTTAAACAATGTGTTTTTGTTCCATCTGTTATATTGTTTGTTTTAGTTTTTTAATCTTAATTCTTGCTGTTTTACGCTAAACTAAACAATTTCATAAATAATTTATTTAATACAACTGGTTTCATTGCTAAATTATAAGCAAATGTTTTATCTTAGTTAAGTTTTCTTAGCATTCTCAATATTTTATGATAATTTTGTATTTTCTAATAATTAATCAACAATTCATTTTGCAATTTATTTATTAATTTTGAAGCAGCTAATAATATCTAACTGAAAAGAGGTACATACTTTTATTTATAAAGTTTCTTATTTTATATATCAACTGCTGTTTCGTTTTGTAAAAAGTTTAAATTATAAAATTTCGGAAAGAAAAGCCTTAAACCAAAATATATTTTCATTGAAATAGAAAAGGAATATCAAATAAAATTTCATAAGCGATATTTTAAGAACATGCAAATAAATTTTACAACTTAACCCAGTGATGATTTCTATTTTCACATTTCCTTTAATAATTCCCTAAATAAGGTACGTTTTTTTTGTTAATAAAATTTATTTAAAGAAATTCGAATAATTAGCTCACTTTTTATCACGGGTTTTGTTGTATTTTTTTTATATTTTTAGTTTTCAAAGGCCATTTTACACTATTATACTAAATTGGGAATATCTTCTGGCAAAAGCAATCGTGAAAAATAGAACTCACTTTTGTGGCAAAAAAAGATTTTATTTCTGTTGTACTGTTATTCCAAATAAAATATGAATATAATGAAAATATTTGAATAATATTTTACAGTAAACTTGAGGCAATAAGAACTTGCAAGATCTTTGTATGGAGTCTCTATATAGTAAACGGTGTTTACTTACTTCCTTAATTGGTCATTACAACTCTTTAGTTAGAATTATGACCTAGCTTCTTACACCACCCACGTTGTGTGTGTTAAATTTATCCTTAAGTGGCTGGACCTACAGTTTTAAGTCAATTCCAAACGACAGATTTTAGAGAAAGGTTATACCTTACATAGTTGTTGGTATATTGCATGTTTATTGCATGTTTATCCAGAGAAATGCGAAAGATTTTAAAGTCACCTCAACGGGGAAGATGCTTTTAATTTGAAATTATATGTAAATATGGATTAATTGGGATTATTAAGTAATGAATCGTACAATACCGTTATATTGTTTCATATTGTGTCATTTAGAACTCTTATGTTTTGTTCTGTTCGAACATGATGTCCTATTTATAGTGTAAGACGGCCTTAAGCTATCAAGTTATTTGGAAGTGTAGTTTTTATATTTAAATTTTTTTTTCTTTTTGGTTTTTATAATTTTTTTGTTTGTTTGTTTTAGTTTATTTTATTATAATAGATTGAACGATCGTTAAGGAAAAGAAGGCACAGAAGAAATTATCTATTATATACATACATATAGTGTACATTACATTACATTTCAATATTTTGTTTGATTTGTGTACCAAAAATATTGTGTTTTTAAATATGAGAACATTTCAAGTGTTTTAGTATTTTATGTACGACACTATAGTTTCTATATAAAATTTGTAAAACATATCCTAATAGAGTATAAAGTTTTGTTTTTTATATATATATAATAAGTATACATACATACAAGTAAAGTCAAAAGTATAAGTTTCTTCTTATTTATAATAATTTACAATTATTATTGGTATTAGTATGTATTTTTTGTTTGTTTTAACAATACAGTATGTATGTATGTATGTAAACAGAGTTTATTTTTTAAAGTGTGATTTATAGACAGAGATTTTTTTATAGCTTTAAATATACATATGTATACAAATGTTTAGTATGTAGTTTTCTTATTTTTTTTTTAAATTTAAAAAGAATTGACAGTGTGTTTTGGTTTGGTTTTTTTTTTGTATAAATAGAGATTTTTGTTTTTGTTTTTTTTATAAATGAAATTGCTTTTTGTTTGTTGTTGTTTGGTTTTTTTAATACACAATTCGTTGATAATTTAAATTGTTTAAGGTTTCTGGTTTTTCTGTACTTTTAGTTTCCATAAATACATACGCCCTTCTAGCAGCCTTAAGACATTCATTAAAAAAAATCACAGTTTAAGCGTCTGCTGAAAGTCGTGGTTTTCGGATAGTTTTTTATGTTTTTTTTTGTGATCATGTAATTGCTTAGGTTAAGACAAGAGGTCCAGCCAGTTGGCAAAACATAAGAGAACGAAATGAAGTAAGGTATTTGGAATTTCTTTTTCAATCTTTCTGAAATGATTAATTTATGAAATAGTTTTCTTGTCGGATATTTTAAGATTTTTTAGAAAAATGTAGAAAATTAACTTTTTTAAGAGGTTAGTGTGCTTCTTAATTTCAAAAAAATCGAATTTTTTTTAACGGTTTTAATTATTTTAGAGTCATAGGTAGAAATTTTCTCTTTCCTCAAGTGATACGAAAATAAGAAAAACGACACCAGAAGCTCGGAATTTAAGCGCGTTTTCAATTCGCAATGTAGCAAAAACTACTTGACTGATTTCGCTGAAATTTTGCGAGAATGTCCGTAAGCGAGGATCCGTTCATAACTAAACAAGAAAGAAATAGGCAAAAATAGAAAAAACAAAAAGCAAAATGTTGCCATTTTTTATTTCAGGCTGTATGTAGCCAAAAAGAATCAAAAGAAAAGAAAATAAATTTATTTTAAAAAGAAGAAGTCGAAAAAAGACTCTTAGGAAGTATACTAACTAACCACTTAACTTTTTTTAAGGAAATTTTTGTAATTCGTTAAAGGATTATGGAGTTGTAGTATTTTTTTTTTAAATTTATAGAATTTTTCTTTTAAAAAAACTTCGTTGAAATATGAAATAATTATTTTCTAAAATATTTTTGTAGAATAGAAAATATATGTAAGTGGGTTTCACTGTCTTCTTCCTTGACTGGACCTGTAATAATAGTATTTGAGAGTTTTCATTTATGGATTTTGTTTTTTCTTATTAATAAAAAAAACGAAAACAGTTTTCTAAATTTTTTACTTTAATTCCTCTAAAACTATACATACATGCAATTAAAGTTGTGTTTTCTTTTATTTTAATTGTTATAAATTAATTTATGTCGTCCTTTATTATTCTGTATTTCGAATACATACATTTGTGATGTACATATGTATGTATATTGATTTTAAAAAGGGAAAAATTTCCTCTTTTGAACAACACTTTCAATTGTTTTTTTTTTACAATTCCTTGCGAAATACAGATCTCTTGTGACCTATTTATGTATACTGTTGGGGAGTTTTTTTTCTTTTGGTGTGAATGAAATTTGTTTTCCTTAATTAATAAAATTTCAATATAAATGCGTTTTTGTTTTTCTCTGTTTGTCTACCATTAATTACTATATATAAACTCGTTTTAACAACTAATTTTTAATTTTAATTTCCTTTTTTTGGTTTTTTTTTATTTTTTAAATAATTGTTTCGTGTTGTGAGTTTCTTTTACAAATTTAACAGTTTCTTTAATGTTACAATAATAGTTTTAATTTCAATTTAAATTCAATCTGTTTTTGCAACTAAATAATGCTACACAAAGTCAAATGTTAACCGAGATGAGATGAGCTGAGCTGAGCTGAGATGCATGCATAAGTACAATTAATTGTGAAGCCAAAAACTTTTCAAATTTCATGATTTTTATAACATTTACTAGGTCACTCTGAATGCTTTTTTAACAACTGCTTTATATGTATTCGGTATTGGTATAGAAAAATATTTTTTGATATTTTAGGGTGTGTGTGTGTGTGTTGTTATTTACTCTGGCTTTTATGCAAGACCCTTATACTATGAGAAATTTGTCTATTAACCTACACTAGCTACTTAAAAATGACTGACTGACTGACTGACTAAGACTCGATACTTTGCAATTTTTGTTTTCTTTTTAGGAAGAAGACATTCGTAAAAGAAGAAAAATTAGTTGAAGAAGTCGTAGTATAGCACAGATTAAAAGTTACATTAGCTTAGTCATTAAACTTAAGTTTAAATTAAAATTTATAAGTAAATCGTACTTGCTCCTCCTCCTCGTCGTATATACAATCGTTAGTTTATCTTCCCTACACAGACAGTAAGTTACAATATGTACACTTTAATTAATTCTTTTGTTGTTTTTAGTTTTGTTTTCGTTTTCGTTTTTATCTTTGGTTGTTCAACTACTTACATAAATGTACTTAAGAATTCATACATACATACATACATACATATACATATGTATGTATCGTTCGTTCTATAAGTCTCGTTCGTTAAATCGTAATATGTCCATTTCCTCACCTCTCCGTGTCCTTTACTTTTCCTATAGTTTTTGTGCCTAATCACAGAGTTTTTGGCTTTTAAGGATTCTTTGTAGCTGTACAGAAATTGTTTTTTTTGTTTTATTCGTATGTATAGTATGTATATCGTCGAGTATGATGATGTGTGATGAATTTCCTAATGATTTTACAACAATTGATTGATTCATAATGATGGAAAATTAAACTAAAACTAGCCATCAATGGATGATTGTGGTGATTTGACCAGCAACAGTTCATTATAGTCGGAATCTTCATTGCCACTGTTGTCGCGTTGATCCATGCGTCTGCGTTCGGATATGATGCGTAGTATTTCGGCCGAATCAGATTTGCTAAGACCTTCGACTATTTGCATATCTGACGATGGTATTCGACCACCGTTTGTGTCGGCGATATTGTTGGTTTTTGTTTCGTTTGGATTTGTAACATTTGCATCGTTTCGACTTTCCATTACCACCGGCAGCAGTAAGGAACTTTCATCCATGTCCGGATCTTCATCTAGTGCTTGTTGTTTGAATAGTTGTTTTGTACTACCGCTACGGCTGCGTGGCGGCATAGAACGTGGCACCGACAGTAGGTTAGTGCGTGCCGGTCCCATAAATGTGGGATCTGTGGAGAGCGAACGTCCATAGGGTTTTCTTATGGTGGCTGCACTAGAGGCTGGTGTTGTGCTGCTGGCTGGTTTTTCACTAACGACCGCACTTACAATGCTGGCTACATCGTGTGCAGTACGGGGTACCTCTTCGCTGCGTATGCTGTGTACGTCGTAGGTGGAGGAAGGACTGCCGTCCGATTCTAGACTCTCGAAGATAGTGCCACTGCGAAAATCAACGACATCGCCTCCCCAAGGCAAAGAATCGGAACTCATACGCTTCGATTCGAGGGTACGACGACGAATGGCTTGTTCGTCCAGAGATCGTTCTTTTGTGAGCATTCCTCGTTTGCGCAGTGCTGTCGAACAGCGACGTCCTCGCCTCGTTGTTGGTGGTATTTGTAGTTTTGAATCGAAACTATTCTCCTCGGTTGTAATGGCCTCGGGTATTAGTTGGGTGAGAGCTTGTGTTTTAAAAGCACCGCCTATCTCGGCAAGACCCAGTCCGTTTTGCTGGTTAAAGTACTGTATTGTTTGGCGACGATTGTTGGTGGCGGCTGCGACAGCGGTATTGAGTATGCCGCCGCCGCCGCCGCCAAACTTTTTCTCCAGAGAGGGTGTATTGTATGTAAAGTTCATTGGCAGTGATTTGACTTTGCCCAGTTGACGTTGAGCTGGCGCAGACGGTTTTGTTTGCTGTTGCAACTGTTCGCATAGCTTTTGTTCCTGCTCAAACTCTTGCTCTCGCACAAGTTCGCGTTCGAGTTCGACTTCCATATCCATTTCGTCTTCCATTTGTTTGTGGCTCTCCTCGAGGTGTTTCATCAGTACAGCCACGACGACGTTCACTAACACGAATTGCGCCATTAGCACGAATATCACAAAGAAGATGGGAGCTATAACTGAGCTAACACAACAGTTGCGTACGCAATCCGGTGCGTCATCACAATTATCCCTCAATGTATCCTTCATGATGCCGTTCCAATTATCGCCAGTCGCTACGCGAAACAATGTGAGGAAAGCCATCCCGAAATTGGCGAAATGTGCATGTTCGCCTAGGCCCTGGCATGGTATCTCTTCGGAGCATTCTAATCTGCCGAAGAGTTCCACGCCGAGTGCGGCGAAAATAAAGAAGAGCAGGAAGAAGAGCAGACCCAAATTGCCAACTTGTGGCAACGCTTGCATCACCGTGTCCAGCAGGGCTCGTATGCCTTTCGCCATTTTCAACAATTTCAACACCCTTGATATACGCAAAACACGCATTACCCGTATTATAGTCGGATTAATGGGAATAATTTTCGTGGGCAATTCTTCCAATACGATGCCCACAATTGATAAAATCACAATGCCAACGTCCAGTTGATTCCATTTGTCTTTCAGGTACAGTACCCATCCCAGTGCCACCAGTTTCATAAGGGCTTCGAGTATGAACACAGCGGTGAAAAAATAATTGAATATCTTTAAGGCGTACTGTAAAAAACTTTTCATTCTATAGTATTCCATGGCCATCGTTACAACATTAAGGCCAATTACAGCCGCTATCGCCAAATCAAAATATTTCGAGGTGACCACATTATGTACAAACATCCGTGATGGCGAATAGTTAATATAGTAGGGTGGCTCATGCATTCTTCTACGTTTCTTTTCCATCTGCAGTGCTCTTTTGGCGGCCCTACGTATTTTCTCTTCCTTTTCCTGTTCCTCTCGACAACGATGGAAATTCTCGACAACGACACCGACAAACATGTTGAGCACAAAGAAGCCGACGAGCAAAATAAATGCAATAAAATAGAGCAGACGCCATTCGTTGTAGTTGACAATTGGTTGCTGGTCGACACCGACCGCATCCAGACCAGTGTACATGATGTTGACCCAGCCGTCGCGCGAGCTCAGGACAAACAACGACATAAGTGCCTTACCCAAATCATCGAAATTGTATTTTCTATTGACCCAAGCATTACCAGGTATGTTGAGGCAGTCGGTTTTATTGCGAACATGTTTTATGTTCTCGCCCTCGCAGAAGAAGAAGGTGCCCTTGAATAGCTGCACGCCCAGAATGCCAAATATAATGAAGAACGTGCAACAGATCAAAACAATATTGCCAATAGGTCGCAGGGACGATAAGAGCGTTTGCACGACTAATTTCAAACCCGGGGCACGGTTGATAACACGTAGCGGCCGTAGGGAACGAAGTAGTCGAAACACCTAAATGCGAAAATAGATAAAAAAAAGAAAAGAAAAGAAAGAAAGAAAGAAAGAAAAAAACACACACACATACGCATACACAAATACAATAAAAAAAAATTATTTGGAATAGAAACACAGACAGAGAAATGGAAAAATAAAACAAATTAAGGAGAGAAGCTTGCGAAACATATTGTATTTGCCGTGCGGTTTTTGAGCTTTTAGTTTAGAACTCGAATAATAGATGGACGAACGAATAAATGATGATGATTTACCCTTAAAATCCCAAAAATCCTTGGACTTGATTGACTTATCAACGACATGAGTAAGTCAATTATGGAAATTGTAACCAACGATCCATCCATTATATTCCAGCCAGATGTGAAGTAGGCATCTGGGCCATAAAACATACCAGTTGCCACAACCTTTATTAAATCAAGAAAGAGACAGAAGAAGAAGAAAAGAGACAGAAAAAGAAAGAGATCAGAGGGTAGTCGTTTTTGTTCCTTTATGTTCGTTCGTTCGTTCGTTCGTTTATGAATAATAACCTTGATTAACATTTCAACGGTGAATACAGCCGTAAAAACATAATTTGCGGTAGACAGAAATAATCTTTCGGTGCTGTAAGGCGGTATGTTGGGTCGTTCCATGGCCAAGGTAATACAGTTGAGTGCAATAAACAGTAGAACTAAATTGTCGAACCATTTTTGGTTTACAAACCAAGTACAGATACGACGGAACCTAAAGTACATACATACATATCATTAAGCCATTAAGTGTCAAGTATTTTTTTTTTTTTTTTTTTTTTGTTTTAGTCTTGTAGAGTGTACCTGTTTTCCTCCGAGAATATATACAACGAATATGATTTACGTTCATTGGTAAACTCGTGTGGTGTTAGTCTTTCGATGAGAATTTTTATCTTTGACATGCGATCTGATTGCGAAACAATGGAATGTTGTTGTTGTTGTTGCTGCTGCTGCTGCTGCTGTTGGTGGTGGTGTTGATCTTTAGAGTGATCGGTGCTTTGCTTACGCGGAAAATGACTCAAAGAATTCTTACGCCTCTCACGCTCTTGCATATATTGTTGCAACATATCGGTTTCTCCAACATTTGCATAACTCTTCTGCCACTTGTCCAAATCCAATTTGGAGTTGGTGTAGGACAGCGATTTGCGTGCTGCATCCAGATTATGTAGATTAAGGTGGGACGTTTTCGTAAAGGCCAATTCTATAGAGGACATCCGACGCTTGCCGGGCGCATTATACAATTTCGAAGGTTGATTGAGATTCTGATACATGTGCGAGTTAAAGAGGCAGGCCGAAGCACGCCTACTGCTGGGACCACTGCCTATACTAAGCGAAGTGGATAAACGCCTCATGGAGTTTTGTGGGCTTAAACGATTAGTATCCTTATGTTTGACCGCTAAATTAGGTGTAGTGGGTCTTAGTAAAGCTTCAGCTCGTTGTGAAGGACTATCGGTTAGGAGACAGGAGTTATCACTACCATTATTAAGCTGATGTTCTATATCTTCGTCTGTCAACATATCGGATTTTTTTCGTTTAGAACTCGAGCGACGAAAACGTTTTAAACTGGGCAATCTCTGTAGAGGCTCTTTAGATTCCGGGGCAAGGGAACTAACTGTTGCATTAGCAGATGCTAAACTATTAGTCTCACTTCTGGTATGGGTAAATGAGGGTAACTGTAGCTTAGCTGCTGTTGAAGATATGGTCGGCACATAAATGGGCCCAGTGGCAACAGTACTCGAATTTTTTGAAATATCATCAATTATAACACCACCTCCAGTAGTAGTAGCACCACCACCAGCACCACCTGCTCCACTGCCATTAATATTGAGTGGCGAAGACAGTAGGGAACTTTTGGCTCCACACGTACTCAAATTATTTAACGAGTTACTGGTATTGATTTCCAATTGACTGGCATTTAAGATGTTGATTAGAGGCTTGTGCGGTAGAACCGGTGAGGGTGGTATAAGATCTATAGATGGAATGCCTTCGTCTAGAGAACGTTGGGCGCTAAATATAGTGGGCGGACGTAATAGCGAAGGAGAACCGGGACTCTATGCATAACCAAAAAAGAAATTGAATTTTTTTAAAGTATAAATTATTGCCAAAAGAAAAAAAATCAATCTACCTCTTGCATCGTGTCTGCATCAGTTTGATCCCAGTTCTTGAATGTAGTGCCAGTCTCTAAAGTGGTATTTGGTGAGTCTTGAGGTGTAGCCGCTGTGGTAGTTATAATAGGAGGTTCCCTTATGGGGCGAATTTTAGCTAAACGAGGAACATCAGCACGTCTATCTCTTATGGAGTATGTCTTTGTATAAACAAAGAAAATAAAATTATGAAAAGAGGGATTAATTTTAATGATTTTTTTTTTTTTGGTTTACCTTCTTAAGGATTTTACGATCCTCATCCGTAATGGATGGCACCACTGCTCCTGTTGCAGTGGCGGCCGAACCAATGGACTTATGAACTTCTTTCTCTGATAACTTACGTGGCACGTTTGCCAAAGCGTTTGAGCTACTTAAAGGTGAGGATAAATCTCTTGCCTTTTGCGGTTTTTGTAAATTATTTTTATTCTCTTGAAATGTTTCCAAGGCCTCCTGATGCTGATTGGATTCGGTTTAGTTTCTTAAGTATTACGTGCATGTAAACTGTAGCATGTACTTACCTTGCGTATATCTTCAGCACTGTGCCAACGATTACGGACCTCATAGTAGCTCTCATTGGTCGATGATGAATCTGTTTCGCTGGGCGATTCATCATACATAACATCGCTATAATTTTCAGCCAATGTTTCCTCACGTAATTTTTTAACCAATTCACGTTGTTCACGTTCGCGACGTTCATTTCGCTGAGGGAATCAAAATTTCAAAATTAGACTTTTGCTATGGTTTCTGTGCGCCTTCTTTTAGGCCACATCGTCATCATAATCATAAACATTATTTGATTGAAATTGACAATACAGGCCAAAAAAGAATTTTCGTCGCCATTATATCAAAATAACTGTTTTTAATTTTAATAACTGTGCTTTTAAAAACATCTATGGATAGATATGGGGTGTAAAAGTGATAATATTAACGCTTGCAGAGTGAGGTTAGTGGTTGATTGGATTGGTTGGATTTTTTTGTTTAGGACTGAACGACGAATATTCTTCTTTGGCCTGTTTTTTAATGCGTTTTTATTTATTTTTTTCTTTTTTTTTTTTGCTACTGGTAAAACTCTACCTCTGAACTGAATCCCTCAACCAAAATGGCGACCAATAGATTAAAGAGCACATAATTGCCGAATGTCATTAAGGCTACAAAATATAATGCGGCCCAATGACTTGTCTTTTCCATGCCATTGAATAGTACAACATTCCAGTCTTCTTGTGTCAGAATCTAGAAAATTTTTGGGTTGCATGTTAAGCACGTTAAGCAATAAATTTCTAATTTTTTTTTTTTGATTTTTTTATAATTTTTTAATATTTTTTAACAATCAAAACAATTCAACAAAACACAACTGGATTACAAAACGTGTCTAGGAAACATAAGCCAAGACTCTTTAGTATGCATTTCTGTATATATGTATGTAGGTAATGTTAGCAGTCTTTTGCTGGCTTATGTTTCTTAGTTTAAAGTGAAAAGCGCAACTTAAAATAATAAAGACACACAAAGTCGTACAAACATTAAAGAAAAAAAAATTAAAAACAAAAGAAAATTAAAAAAAAAACATTAATTAATTAAAAAACCGAAAAATTATAAACAATTTTAATTAAACAAAACTAAAGGTTTCTTACAAAATTTGCTGTTATTTTTAAGAGTTTTTTTTTTTGGGAAAAACTTCAATAATGCATTATTAACAGCCTACTAAACTTTTTAATTCAATTTAATTTTTTTTTCTAAGGTCAAGGTCTTGAAAACATTTAAAAATTTTAAAATAAATATTCAAAGCAAAGCCAAAACTCTGTGACCTTAACCTTGACGAAATCTAAAACAAAAAAAAAAAAAAAGAGTAGAAGAATTTGAAAATCTTCAAACAATTATTATTTATTAGTACAGTTAGTTAGTTAATTAGTTAAAAGTAGTAGAAGTTTATAAATTATATAAATTGTATAAAAAAATTTTAAAAATAAATTTTAATTCGTGGTGTGATTTGTTATTAAAAAAAAACAACACAGACTTGATCAAGAAACTCTAGCTGAAACGCGTACGAAATAAACAAATTCCAATTTTTTTTATTTTTTATAAAAATTTTTTAAAAAACAACAAAAAATACAATTAATATCGTATTCTTTGTTAACATTTATTTACAAAAGTTTTAATTTAAATTTTAAATTTAATAATTTAAAACTATAAGAAAATTCATTACGTGCCAACGGTTTAAATAATTATTTTTTGTTTTAATTTTGTTTTTTTGCTTTTTTGAATTTCTATTTTATATTAAGGAAAAAAGAAATATTATAGAACTCAACTACCTAAAACGAAACTTAGCAATAATATTGTATGTACTTTGAAATCTTAAGTTTAAAATGTGTTTTTATTACTTTGAAGTTTTTTTTTTTAAATATAATGCTTATAGTAAGTAAATCATTTCTCTTAGTACGATTAAGAAAGAAGAAAAGAATTTTTTTTTAAATTTTGCAAAAATTTTTGATTTTTTGTTTAAAGGCACTCTTTGTATTCAAAGAAGTAAGAAAATCACATGCATTTTAATGCTTAATTTTATAAAATGAAATTCTTTTTGATTTCCGTCTATTTTTGACTGTCAGGTCAGGTCTGATTGGTTTTGCATTAACAGTATGGACTTGTGTAACAAATGATTGGTTTTCTTAAAATTTAAAAAAAAACAAACATTTTTTTTATTAAATGATTGCTTACAAATCACTGATTGTCACTTAGGAAGTGCGGCAAATATTATTTTGAAGTGATTTTTATTAAGAAAAAAAAAACAATGTATTTTCATGCACTTATGATATCTGTAGTGAATGTCTTCAGTTAATAAATGGCTTGATTGTTGATTATTTTCTTATCTTCGTTTCTTATCTTGCAATATTAAAATTATAAATAATAATTGTGTCTTATTCTGCTTCACTAATTTTATTAAATTCACAAAGCGATCCTTTATACATACGTACATACATGATTGGTCATTACAATCCTTCAGTCAGGATTACCACCTAGTTTCTCACACCACTTATGTTGTGTGTGTTAATTTTATACATGAGTGGCGGGACCTACAGTTTAAAGTCGACTCCGAACGACAGATTTTTTGAGAAACTTTTTCATGGCAATTTTATTTTGCTCTCAGAGTTTTTGCCAGAAATCTGCTGAGAGGAAGTCGCCGAAGAAATACTTTTTTTTGTATTTTATTTTGATGTCTGGCCTGGGCCTCGAACCCTGGCTTTTCGTCTAATAAGCCAACACACTACCTACTAGACAACGGCGACTTCGATCCTTTATACATTTTCACTTAATTCATGCTTTTTTATTATCTAATTAGGTAGGTAGGTATGTATGTGGGTTGCAGAAAAGGAGACCAACCAAGGGTCTAATGGCTATTGACATATATATCAGCCATCATGTAGGCTTGTGATCTGCTCACCTTTAGGAATACCACCTTATTTCTATAAGAAATCTGTCTCTTATACAATTTTCCATAACTTTTTCCAGTTATATCTCGTATAGTATCAACATATTGGAATCTCTAGCTTACGAAAGCGGGGCATTTAAAATTAAATTAAGTTCTTATTATTATTGTCACGTAGAAATTCTTCAATCTAATTAATGTATCGTTATACATATATCGCCCAATTGCGTTGCCCAGACAAATTTCAGGACTCTCTTTGGTGTTAGTAATGGTAGGTCTCTGTCTCAGGTTCCACGCATGTAGTTCATTTTCTCTTTCACAAAATCTACATTAAAGTGATCTGAATTCTAAACAAGCGAGCGGTCAGATTACGTGTTACTATCCGCACCTCAAATCTTTTTCAAATCATTAGGTTCCATAAAATACTGATGTTGATATTTTTTCTTTATTCCTATGATACATTATTAGGAGAGGATGACAGTTTCTACACAGAGGATTCACAAGGTAATTGATGAAAATCGTATAATCAAAATGAATTTATATACGAATCTGATAGATTTGAATCTGATAGATTTGAATTCGATCACGAGCCCTAAATTTAGTCCCCACAAAACGTCAGGGACACGTCAAGTACGACTCTCTGGAATCTCTGGTTGCTTGGTTGAGAGGTTTCTGTGTAAACCATCCAATAATTCAAGTGATAATATAAAGTTCCAGAAAAATTTCCTTTAAATTTCAATATCTAACACTCTAATACTCTATAAAAGAGAACAAATTGAGTCCGTCCCGTGCATGTCTTGTATATTTTGAGTTAGAATTTCAGAAATATATTAAGAGCAGGACTCATGAGGCCAATAAATCTGTATTCCCTTGACTTTTTTTGCATTTTTCTTCGTAGAATTTTCTTCTTGGAAATTGTTAGCATTTCGTTTCTTGGCTTAAAACCTTGTTTTCAACCAGTCTTAGTTTGCATTGAAGATATAATTGTATTCAGAGGTTTTGTGTTGCTGTTAATTGCTGAATTTCTTAAAGTCCTACTGTCTTTTTTTCCTTTAAAGTATTGATTTCGTATATTATTAGTAAACATTAAACTTTCATGATTTCTAAAAAGATCTATTTATGTTTTTTTGTCGATTATAAGAAGGTCTTTGATACGGTACTAATCTTTATGGAAAAGATTAATCAAATACTACCAGTTCTTTACATATAATTATTGCTTTTTAGTGAAACGTTTGATTGTCATATTTTGTTTGCAAAAATTGTAGTTTCGTTTCAATTTTTTTTTTTTTTGAAAAAGTGCTCTACTATAACTAATTAATAATTAATACTTAATTAGTGTCTAAGAATTGAAAAAAAAACTGTATATCCTAACTTTAATAATTTTTGATAATATGTTTGATAACATGGGAGCTAGATAAGGTGCTTATTTCTACTATTGTACTTTGTATTGCGCAAAAAGTCTAGGGGTTTTTGTAAAACTAAACAAAAATTTTTAAACTCTACTTATGTATGTACTATATATGGCAATTTGCTACAATGCCAACAAAATTAATTCAAAAGATGATAACAAAAAACGAATTCTTAAAAATTTTGAAAATCGTCAAAAAAAAAATAAAATTTTTAATTTAAATTTTGTTTTTTTTTTCGAATTATTCTATGTAATCATGGTTATATGATATGAAAATGTTTGCTGTTTTGTTTAAAACTATTCAAACACAATATAATAATTATTGTATAAACAAATTTAATGAATTCAATTTACTTGAACTGTCTAAAAATGATTAACTTTATGAAATTAACTTTAAAACTTAAAAAAAACGGAAATAAATTTAAAAAACCATTAGTAAAGTGTAACTCTAATACTGGCGATATAAGAAGAATAAACATATTTTTTTTATTAATTTATAATATAACTTCATATATATGGTGTATAGTTTATAAAAAATTGAAAAAAATAAGTAAAATTAATATATAATAATTAAAAATATGAATATATTTTATATTCTAATAATATTAATATAATAGATAGAAATAAATTGTGAAAGAGAGAAAGAAGAGGTGTAAAATGACTAAGTTTCTCTTACTTGAAAGACGGTAACGGTGGCCCAGAGTATATTGTTGAAGTGCTTACGATCACATTCACATTGAGGATGTTTGCTGATTATTTCGGGACACGTACATTCACGTTCGATTCCAGTGTCTTCCATAAATTTGCAAAACTTACCGCCGAACAAATACATGCCCAATATACTGTGGTATTGGTTGGTGTATTTCGAGTTGTATAAATTGTTCAGTTCAGTTCAGGTTACGGTTACGTTAACGTTTTTATTGTTTTGTATACACACATACAACATCATTTTACAATTTTATACAACCACAGATCATTTTTGTTTTTTTTTGGCATTTATTTTTCAATAATTTTTAGTTTTTAAATTTTTTTTGTTATTTTTTATACAAACACACGCGTGTAGTAGTAGTGGTAGTAGTAGTAGTAGTAGTATCAGTATCAGTAGTAGTAGGGTAGTTTTTTTAGTTGATTGTAGTAGTAGTAGTAGTAGTATTTCATTATGATATTAAAAAAAATGATATATGTTTTGATAATATTTTGTATTGTTAAATATTTTGTTTTTTTATAAATAAATTTTATTTTAAGAGTTTTTTTTGCTTAAAAATTATAATTAAAAAAGACATAAAAGTATTCAACTAAATTGTTATTATCTATGTATTTATTGTTATTATTATTATTATGTTGTATTTTATTAAAATATTTTTGTTTATTGTGAAATTAGAAAAAAAAACAATTTGTTCTAAAAAATTTCATAGCAATTGGCTTTTACTTTTTGGCTAAAAATCAGAGATAATGTCTATGTACATGTACATATATCATCGAAATAGTATGTTAGTACCGGAGAAATTCCAATAATGGATAATTGATTCTCTGACATGAATATCTGCAGAGATTTGGTACTCTGACTTTCTCTTGTATTGTTTTCTCTTGAAAAATTTGACACTGTATCGTAAATTGGCGCTCAGAAAGTTTTTTTAGAACCCTTCCGTTACCTAAATCCATGTGAGCAGGTTGCTTAATGAACTTGATATGACTTAAACAAAGCGGCGGCTAAAATGGTGGATATCGCTGCTCTGCTTGTGCGAAAAGGATATGCTTCATCAAAACTTCTATTTATAGATCTGAGTACACTCGTCAACGAAAAATTGTCATGCGTTACGCACTGAATCTGACAGTTCTTGAACGAAATGAGACAAAATCCACTGTCTGGCAGGCTCTAATGATGTTGTCTGCTTTTTCTGACAGGGCGAAATAATTGCACATTAATCAATCGTATCCCTATCATCTCTGATAGCCACTTTTGCCTTCCATTTGATAAGTAACTGGTTCAATTCACTTGATCTACTCTCGCAGCAGTTTTGTGTCCATTCTATATGAGTTTCTGGTCTTCCCCGGTTATTGAGTAGTCTTTGATTTAGCTAGACAAGACACAGCCAAAGAACCAAATACCCATCAACTTATCCCGTAGATATTGTAAATGGGAGATTGCTAGATTGCTAAAGCAAGCTTAAGTGCATGTCTCTTTCATGATCTGAACTCCTAAGAATGTGTTACTAGCAAATCTCTGTAGTTTTGACAAGGACACTGCTCTAGCAGGAATTTATTCAGGCTCCTGTGTAATTATTGTAATTATAATATGCTCGACGAATCTGTGAGAGCTTTGGTGAAGGAAAGAATGTAATCTGATGTTGCCACTTGTAGAATATCCATGGTACCCTGTCGAGGCGTTGTACCATGGCTGCTAAGAGCAGGAATTCAGTCCGGCTTCTTTCATGTGTAATTAATGAGTGCTGTATGTGTGTCAGTACATATATAGGACACCCACAGCAATAGTTTTGTAGTAAATATTTAGATAGGGAGAAAGAATAAAAATCGATATCACACTTTTTGAGTGAATAGACTATAGTTAAGGAAACTAAAAAATCTTATAGTATTTGCTTAGAGCAATGGTTAGTTAGACTGCTTGTGGTAAATGAATTTTTTTTTGGTATCATACTAGTATCACGAGGTAAACTTGACAGTATTCCGTGTATATTGTCTAAACTTGTAACTTGTCTGTTACAGTGATGCGTAAAATTTAATTCGCTCGATGACAACTTTTAGCAGATTTTATGCGAGCCAATTTTATTTGCCTTCTTCTAAAGATTTTAGCCAAAAAGTACACAAGCTCTGGAACAATTAAAGCTAATAAATGTCTTGTTGAATTAATGCTGTAACCAAAAGTGGAAGTGGTTTTGTATTCTGGGTAGGTTTTCTTGTTTTAGAGAAGGGTTTTTGGACTGAATTGGAATTTACACTCAGCAAAACATATTTAAAATATAACCAGAAGAGCTGGCAAGAAAAATGTTAAAATTTTTCCATTGCTTGGCTTACGGCGCATATGTCTTAAATAGTTTGCCGATTGTGTTATTTAAATTGTTGTTGTTGTTGTTACACGTAAATTAATAATTAATAAACTTGTTGTTATTATTGTTTATAAATGATTGATTTCTGCAATTTTATATACAATATCAATGATATTTATAATTTATTAATGATACAAGATGGCTGACATGATGTTTGGTTTTTTACAAATGGGATTTAATGATCTGGTGATGATGATGATAATGTCAGGAGGAAAGCTATATAGAGAGAGACAAAGATTTTAGTGAGAATAAATAGTTAAATGAATGGGAAAATGTTTGATAGTATTTTTAAAGTGTAGAAAATGTTTTAAATTTTGTTTGAACACATTTTAGCTATTTGAACACATTTGGGTTGGGGTGGTGGTAGGTGGGTGAACGAACATTTAACACATAACAATTAACACATTAATGAACACTTAAAGGTGAAATGAACATGCAAAAGAACAATATAATGATTTTAATACGGAATATAACGCATATACATACATATACGTATACTTATATAATATTTTGATTTTTTGTTTGATAAAACAAAAACAAATCATGCTTATATATGTATTTTCTTAAGAAAATTTATAATCAATACTTACCTACTTGTAAACTTGTAAACTGTTTTAAAACTAAGTTATTTGAGAGTGTTTTGTTTTTTAATTTTCTTTGCCGTAATATTTTAAACAAAATGCCACACTATTTATAGAAAAAAAAAATAATTAAAACTCCACTAAGTTTTAACTAAATTAGCACGTCTATCTATTGGGTAGACTACTGCAATAAAACGTTAAAGAGGACACCTAAGGCCTAAGAAAACGTTTAGTGACCTACACCATTTAAAACTAAACTATAATTTACAGGAGATTTCTTAGATTTAAATTTTTTTTTGTATTGTACACAGAACACACCACAAATTAAAAAAAAAAGAAAAGAAAAAAAATACAAAATAACAGCAGAACAAGCAAAATAAAAATTTTAAATTCAAAGAAAGAAAGAAAAGAAAAAACTAAAACTAAAACTATAAAACATAAAATAAAATGCATAACAAGCTGTATTTAAAATGAAATTAAAAATCTGTAAATCATATTAAGGGGGAAAAAATACATTTAAACATTAGCAGAAAACATTTGTTAATTTTATTTTGATAATTAAAATAGCTTTGGAAATGAATAAATTAAATCAAAAAACAATAAATTACTTAAATAAACGTATAATAATAATAATAAAAATCTACCTGAAATACTGTGACAAGAGCCCACAGTAGACTGTCGAAGTTTTTGCGATCGCATACCACCTCATCGCCCACTTTTTCGCAGAATTTACATCCGAATAGATTCATGCCAAGTATACTATATGTATTCATATGTAAATTATTATATGTATAGTTTTTTTTAATTATTTTATTGTTTAAATAATTGTTGGATCAAATCAGATTGTATCAACAATTGTAATGTTGTACGTAAGTCATCATCGTCATCATCGTCATCATCAGCATTTTGTTATTCATTTGAATGATTTGATTAAGTTAGGTTAGGTATGTTGGTCATAAATTCGTTCAAATAATTTCGTTTATTTTTTATTTTATTTTTTTATTATTTTTTTTATCGAAAATATAAAAACCAATAAACACATAATTTAATAATAATAATAATAATATGTAGTAATAATTAGGGCATAATTTGTTTTTGTTTAAAAATTTTAAGTTTTAAATTTTTTTATTTTAAAATTAATTTTAATTTTAATTTTTTTTATTAAATTTATTATTAAATTTATAAATTATTTTGTTTATTAATTTATTTTAAATAAATAAGTGTTTAGGTTTGATTTATTTAATTTTTAAGATTTAGAAAAAAATATCGAGAGTTTAGTTAACATTTTAAAGTAAAAGTAAATATAAGTAGTAGTCATAATGGAAAAGAGAAGTTATAGAAGAAGAGTAGGAAGAAAAATTTATTATTGCTTTTAATATTTTAATAATTAATATAGTAGAGAATAATGTTAATGGGCAAATGAATTTATTTTGAGGTATTAAATAAGTAAATTAAAAATTTTATAAAATATACAAATGTATGCTTCATTTACAAAACTCTGTTGAAAACTATGTATCTATTTAAAGAATTCATTCACTTTTCAAACTTATTTACAAGAATCATTAAGAATCTAGAATCATTATTAGTCTAATAGCAGCAAACCTATTTTTATTTATGAAATAATAATGATGTTTTGAAATTAATTATAAAACTGCGAAACATTTCACATTTCACATCTCATAGATAATGTTTAATTTTCAAAAACAAGCTTAATTTACAATTTTTTTTATTGAATCAGAAATGATAACTTTCAAATTTACTTTAAGTGTTTTAGCGGCTCAAAGTTTTACAAAAAAAAAAAAAAGAAAATGCTGTGATATTTTCAAATTCTATTCCTTTTGTTTCACAAAAAAATTATTTTGCTGTGGTATTGCGCAAGGATCGCGTAAAAGAATAGCTAAACAGCTCGCCGGTGTTAACCGAGAATCAATTTCTTTGGTTGAATACAAAATAGAAATTATTTTTGACTACGGAATGAAAACGTAGAAGTGGAAAGCAAAGCAAGTAATCTAATAAGAGTTGAGTAATTTCCCTAACGGAAGTAAAGCGGAAACGCAGCAATACAAAACCCGCAGTCCGATTTAGCACCAACCTTTGTTGAGGTATAACACAGGGGTATTTGGCTAGTGATTATTCACATAACGTTTTCGTTTTCTCAATGTTAGTTTCCAAATCGATACTAGCTTCACTGAGGCACTAAATGATTAGGCTTAGATTGCGTGTCCGAGCGTATTGTTGTTAAACAGACAAATATTGTCAGCATAATCTATATCTCCAAGTACTTTTTATGGCAATTTTATTTTATTCTCAGAGTTTTTACCAACAATCGTCTGGCAGGAAATCGCCGAAAAAATAATTTTTTCATATTTCGTTTTGTTCGAAATGTCTGGGTTAGGATATGAACCTCGGGCTCATGTCTTATAAGTCAACACACTATGTACAAGGCTGCTAGACTAGATAGAATAGCGGTACATAAACCACGTTGCAATGGTGTTTCAATGAATCTACAGGGTTGGATACCCCAACGCCTTTAATGACCCCCTTTGTCCTTTCTTGCACGCAATCGTGCATACATGAAAGTTGTATTCCATTTTCGTGCGTCATAAGTGGTGGTGGGATTGAAGTATTTCTTGTATCTTTTTCAGAAATGGAAGAACTTGAACTTTTTCCCAATATACTTTAAACACAATAGACGCAACATTTATGGCACACAAAATTCTGCAATTGCAATCTTAGACAAGCTGCATGCATTTTTGTTAAAATAAAGGCAGCAGCGGCAAAGCATAAGTAAAACAAATAAAAACTAAACACTTCATGAATTCCTTATCAATGGTGCCATTAAAATGTATCCGCGCATTTTTAATATGTAGTTATATTGTAATGTATTGTATGTAATCCTTATTGCCAGCACATTTGTGCGCACTGTTATCAATAATTGCTGCGAATAAAAATAGAAATTAGCCTAAAAGCGAAGCAGCAGCATCGTCGCTTGTTGTTTGTTGCATTGCCTTTAAAATAGTTTTCCACATACACCTATGTTTTCTATTTTTTTGAGAGATTGCTATGCTGCAAGTGTTGCGTCTATTGTGTTTACAGTAATAAACTTCTTTTTATTTTTATTTTCTTTTTTTTTTTGTAAAGAAAAAGTAAATAAATTGTTAATAAATTTAAAAATAAAATTAAGAAATAATTGGAAATTTCATAAATTAAAATAAAAATTCTTTGCTTCGTGAAAAACTGCAAAAGGAAATAGTGACGAAATTAATTGATTTGTTTGAGGTTTGAAAGCTTTAATTTGAGAAATAAGAAGAAGAATATTTCTTTAAGAAGAATATAATTTTTAAATATATTATTGATATTGTGATATTAATAATAGTAATAATAATAATATATAAATATTTAAGGAAGATATGTATAATAATAGTTTTATAGTTTTTTCGTTTAACAGTAAAAAGTGATAGTAAGTTATATTGTAGAATAGAAGTAATAGCAGTATTTAATTGAGTATTTAATTGGAGCAGTATTTAATTGATATTCAATGAATTGTTTGATGATTTAGTATAGTTGTGTTAGCTAACTACGTTTAATTGTTTAATTAATTAATTAAATTTATGATTTTTTAATTACTGTAAGAGGCAACAATAATATAGCTAAGCTAATAATATTTAAAGAAATTATTTAATTTAATTAAATTTCATTTATATATATATATAGTATATGTATTATGTAATTAATAATTAATGTCAAAGGAATTATTACTCAAATATGGGCTACAAATTATTTCGTTTTTTCTCAAATAAATTTAAAAAAATTTTTGTTTTTTTTTTTTTGTATATTAAAATGACTTTATGGAGAAGAACGCACGCTATTATCTAAGAAACTAAATACACACAATTATTATATAATCATACTGATTAATTTTTAACTAATTTTATAATAAATAATGTTTTATAGTAATTAAATATGAATGGATAATTGAAATTGAAATTGTAATTGACTTGAATTGAATTGAAGCTGTAATTGAATTGATTGAAAATTATTTAAAACAAGTGATTGAGTGAGTGAGAATAGGAGAGAGAGAGAGTTTTATTAAAGTGAATTTTTTAAAAATAAAAATTAAACTAAAATTATAAATTAGATTTACAGACGACAGTTAAGGAGACACAGTGTAAGAAGAAGTACCAACACTATGTTATGACTAACAAAGAGAAGCCGAGTGAGCGTGACATTTAAGTGACAGTGATATTTTTTATTGTGGCAATGCAGCTTAAAGAGTTCATTATTAATAAAGGAAAGAAGAAAAAAATTAGCAAAGTGAGAGGAGTATTATTGACCATTAGTTTGAAAAATGGACATTGGAGTTAAGTGTGTGTGTGAAAATCACGTTAATAAATTTTCTTCTATTAAGGTTTAAAAGAAAGAAAGAGAGAGCGAGAGAGTGAGATAAAGAGAAAGAGCGACTAACTACCAATAACGGTATTTGTTTAAACAAACACTCTCTAAAATAACAAATGCCATAAGCAAATAATGTTTTATCCAGAGATACACAGCAAAAGACAAATAAATCGAAAGAGAGATAGTGAGAGTGAGGCTGAGAGAGTAGTTAAAGGTGTAATAAGTGAGAGAGAGAGAGAGAGAGAGAAAATAATGAAATTTTTAATAGATTTTTAGAGAGGAGTTTTTGTATTAAATGTTTACATGAATCAATGATATTGTAATGTAATCACAGATAAAATGTTGAACTAATTAATTCTTAAATTTTCTCTGAAATCCTTTGCAAATAAAGGTTTACAATTTGTAACCTATGCTACACGAATAAAGTTATAAAGGTTTGTTGGGTAGTTGGTTAGTGGAGGCGGGGGCAACTACTTTTTTAAATTAAATTAAAAAAAAAAACTGTATTACAAGATATTATTTAGGGGATAACACAGCACCTATAAAGTGAGCGGATAATATGATATGGTGAATTTTGTATAGAATTTGATTGTTTTTACATATTTATACACGCACACACATTCACACGCATATACACTTCTACCTCTATTTACAGTATTAATGTAATAGAATGGTATGGAAGTGTATGTGGTTGATTGGTTGGATTAGCTGGTGGAAATTTTGTTTGTTTAAAGGATTTTGTGAATGGGTGTTGTTACATGATAATTCACTTAAAAACTAAGCCTTAATAGAAAAAGATATTTTTTTTTGGTTTTTTTCTCTTTTTTATATTTGTTTTAAGCAGACAGACTTACCTGAATATGAAAATGAATAAAACCAATAGGGAAAAGAATACAGCCACATTGTCCATGGTGCGCAGCATAACAAATAATTGACGTCTCAAGTTGGGCATAAAACGTACCAATTTTAAGATACGCAATAAACGAAATGTTCGCAATACCGATAAACCTGATCCACCACCACCGGTGTAAGTGCCAAAAAATTGCTGGCATAATTCAATAACACTGTAGTATGTATGTATGTATAGCAAAAGAAAACACTTTAATAGTATCTACATTCCACCATATGTAAAATTAACAAAAACAACAATGACAACTACTTACCTTAAAATGACAATAACACCATCGAAAACATTGAAACCATTGGCTATATAACGAAAAGGACCCTCGGCCACCACTTTAAGCAGCATTTCAACGGCAAATATAGCAGAGAAGACAATATTGCTAGTCTCTACAATGACCGTTAATTCCTCTGGTTGTTCATGATATTCGATGCCCATGGATAGTGTATTAATGAGTATGGCTAGCAAAATGCCCTGTTGGAAATATTTGTGCTCAACTAAACGCTTTACATAGCGCCGTATCAGACTGCATATACGCATTACACAACGATACGTGGCTATGATGACTTTCATTAAACGTGAACGCTTTTTTTTCCGTTTATCATCCAAAGGCGACAGAGCATTTTGATAGAGATCATAGCAGCAGGAATAATCCTCCATATAATTGCCGGTTGTTGCACCGGTCGGTGCACCACCATTTGAGTTGACCGCCTCGTAAGACTTTTTATGGTTATCGTTGTACAGTTTCTGTTGCTGATTTTGATTATTGTGATGGTGTTGCAGGGCAATATTTGTGTTTTCCAAATTCTGTTGATTCCTTATGGCCTCGGCTGTGTGGGGATCACAACGCGCCAACGATGAATAAAACGATTCCAGTGTACTTTGACCCGTGGGTAGGGCCGCTGAAAATGCCACAGAAAATGCTAAAAGCTCTTGACAAGTCATGGCGTCGTGTATACCCAGATCAGAACATTCCGCATACGGATTGGTAATACTAGCCAAGGTCTGTGGTAGATTAACCTTGTTTTCAACCCGGATATTATTAAAGAAAAATTAAAAAGTAAAAAATATAAAAAAAACAAACAAAAAAAAAAGGAAAGAAATGGAATTTCATAAATATTAATACAAGTGAGTGAATTTGTTGTTTGTATGGTAAAGTCCCCCGATTTAACTTACTTGCCAGATGCTGCCATCGCCGGCCTGTGTCATCTTTTCGGAAGAACATACCGTTTTCTCAACACTAGAGGGCGGTTCCTTGAGAGCCGGCGGCGTGTGCAATAAAACGTATTCATTGAACATGACAGAAGGTCGGCGACTGGCTGATGTGGGGGGACTTAGAAAGCCAGATGTACAGGGATGTGTCTATAAAAAGTAAAATGTTGCATGAAAAAGTAGAAGTAATGGGCGGCGTCATTATTTATTTAACAAATGAACTGAATTGAATTGATATTGAATTGATATCGTAAGTGGTTTTACTCATAAAATGAAAAAGTAAAGGTGGTTTTAAAAACAATTTTTTTTTATAAAAAAAAGCTGAAAGAGGAAGCATTACTTTTACAAAATGAGTTTAGATTTTTTGGATTTTCGATTACATATATATAGTAAATGATACGAGTATATATACAATTTGGCCGGGAAGATTTCTGATTTTTTCAAAAGTTGATACATACAATACAACAATATAAAGTATAATAAATATTTAATATGTAAATAGTTGTTGAATAAATACAAAAGTTTACAAAAAGGGTTTAATAGATTGATTTATTTTTTATTTTATATTTTTTTATAGGGTGCTGCATTTAGTTAATGTATACCTTGCCTAGAGTTCCCAGCTGGAGCTATAAATATGGCCACAACATTAATAACGACATTACAACGATGTGTGAACGTGGTGGTAAAAGTAAAAGAAACAATTCACAGTTTAATAACAACAATTTAAAGTTCTAATATAAGGTATGTAATGTTTTTTTTTCTTTTCTCAATTAACTTTTGTTGTTTAATTTTTTTTTTCACACACTTTATATATAATACTTATACTTATGTAAGTCGTATAACGGTGAATATACTATATACTAAGTATATTATATATACTGGTGTAATAAAATGTCATGCCAATTATTTGTATTCATATGTTGTATTCGATGGGTAAATGAATATAAACGATGCCAATCTTGTTGGTGGTCGCCAATTTATGAAAAAAATTAAAAGATTTTTTCATAAAAATAATTCAAAATTATTTAATCAATAAGGAGAAAAGGCAACAATGCTCAAATGCCTGTTTTAATTGATTTAATAATTTTTTGTTTTACATTTTCGGTTTAAATTTTTCCATTGTTTCATTTCATTAAATGTAATGAAATTTTTAATTGTATTTACGAATTTTGTAATTGTAATTGCATTCATACATAGTACATATATGTACATATGCCCCTGACTAAATGCTGTAAATTCTGTGTGTGTGTGTGTGTGTTTAATGTTATCATAACTTAGTGAAAAACAATTATTGTTTTGCAAACTATTGCTTTTATATGTATTTGTGTGGTTTGTGCGTACGTGTGTGTGTGTGCGTTTTTATGTGTATGTTCATTCATTTAACGTTATTGTAACTTACAATTAATTGATCGGTTTCCATAAGATTTTGCGGAAATTTCAAGAGTATAGTTTTCTGTTGCTGTTGCTGCTGCTGCTGCTGCTGTTTGTTGTTATCATTATCCGTTTTCAATTGATTCGAAATTTTCTTATAGCTGCTAGCATTACGTCCTGTTCCGCCACCACCACCATTTTTTATAGTGCTGGCGGCATTTTCCACAGATTGTTCTGAGTTTTCAGAGGAAGAATGATGCTGCTGCTGCTGCAGTTGATGTTGTAACTGCTGCTGGTGGCCATTATTATTTCCGTTGTGGCCATTGTTAATGCCATTTATTAAGGCCACCATGTTACTGGGTGTTTGAGTAGTTGTATGCTGTTGTTGATTACCTGCAGTTGTTGCTGGTGCTGCATTAGTAGTATTCACCGCCAATTGTTGCTGTTGTTGCTGTGTGTGATTATGATTGTTATTATTATTGCCACTGTTGTTGACATTATTATTCGAGTTCAGCGGCACCATAACGGTGATCATTTGATCCTGTATACTTGAGGGCTTTCGATTACCGGCATATTTGGGACATTTGGGATGATGACTTTTAATACGTGACGGTGAAAATGTCAAATTGTCGGCATTGGGTAGTAGACCTTCTTTACGTTGCTTCTGCTGGTACCTACAGAGGTACATAATTTTGTTGGACGATACATGGAAATCAAAATGTTAGAATATTAGAAATTTATTACGAACATTTTCAAATTCAATTTTGTATAACATTTATTTCTGTTTTTTTGGGAAACAACAAAGATAAGTGGTTTGGAATATTTTTAGGAAATATTTTTTTTTTGTTTGTTTTTGATTTTAGTTCTGATTTGATATTGATTTTGCCTAACATTAGAATAACTAGAGCTAATGTTTGAATGATAAATGTTTTAAGCCAATTTATAAAGAGAGAGAGGAAAGATTTGTTAAGTAAAGTTTCACAATTCGATGAAAAAAAAATAATTTTTATTCCTTTATTTTGATTCCTCATCAGTTTTGCTCTACTCCTACATACAAAATGTAATTTTCAACATAAGCAATAAATAAATATATGTAGTACTGATAGCATTCCCATTATTATCTTAAAAAAGGCGATTTAAATCTGCTGTCGTGAAGTCCAGTAATAGAACCAGACAGGCTATAGACACAGAAGTCGGCTTCAGTCTGCCACAAAAAAATACCATTTAAGGAAACGTGAATTTTCGTTCACAAGCCTTTAGGGTTTTTGAAATATTAAAAAATTTTACAAAATTCAAATGACATTTCTTATTGAGATATCCTTTATCTACGACTAAATAAATGAATAAATATAGTATTGACCCCATTCCCATTATTATCTGTCCTCTAATAGATCCAGACAGGCTATAGACACAGAAATCGTCTTCAGTCAGCCCCAAAAAAAAATGCCATTAAAGGAAACGTGAATAAAGGAATACACCCTGCATTTTCGTTCAGGGTTTTAAGAAATTTTACAAAATTCAAATGACATTTCTTATTGAGACATCCTTTATACATATATTCCAAAGAAATTTCCAAAGAAAAATGAATTTTTTCAAGCATTTCTAAAATGCTTGACTATAAGACTTCGATTCTACATCACAGAAGTTATATTTGTAAAGAAAAAACTTTTTCAATTTTATTATGAAACTTTCTAACAAATTTTCCTTTATTGAAATAAGATTTAAAGGCGCTTTTGGTTGTTTTTCAAACGAATTTATGTGATTTAAGAAAATTTAGTTACCAATAAATAGAGTATGGTATGAAGAAATGTTGCAGAAGCTTAAGCAAATGTAATTCATGTAATAAATTTAACAAATCTTTCGTAAAACAAAGCAGCATTAAAGTAATGTTTAATTGTTTTTTTTTTAATGAAAATTACATACATTTGCTTGGAAACAGGAAAAGAATTTATTTTCTTTGTTGTTGAATGAATGAATGAATGTGTTTTATATGCCAAATGCAAAATGCAGTTTACTAAACTAAATTCAATTCTAAAAATATTTTTTATTTCTGTAACCAAACAAAATAAAAGAATTCAGCATAAAAAGTCATGCAGAAAACTTAAAAGTTTCAAACGGAAAAACATTTATCGCTTCAAAAACATATTCCTTTATAAAAAAGAAAACCGAGGAAAACCGAAAAAACAGAAGAAAAAAAAAACTTTAAAAAAATTAATCAAAATTAAATTAAGAATAAAAATGCTTGCAACTAATTGTTTAAACATTGACATTTTCACTGATTTTTCGTTTTTTTTTACTAATTTTTTATATGTTTATGATTTTTGCTTTTATTTTAATTTGCAATTGTTTGTCTAAATTTAAAATTTTAAATGAAATTATTTTGAAAACATTCAACGGTTTTGCTCTCTAATTTATTATTGCAAATATAATATATTGGGTGGATAAAAAAGTTCAGCGTATTGTTTTTGTAATTGCATCTTGATTTTAGCGCTTTAAGAACTTGAAATTAAAAAAAAACAAAAAAATGTTGTTATAATTGCTAAATTAAATATTAATTCACAAAAAAAAAAAATAATTAGGGAGAGAGTTTTTCGTATCCACACGCATCCACGTCTAAAGCCAGCCGCATATGGTTTAACTGGGGTTTTTATAGTTTCATAATCTTATGTTTTTTCTTGTTGGTTTTTTGGTTTCGGTTTGGTATGGTTTTGTTCTACAGGATTTTCTATATACATTTACTTCAATATGGATATACATATACTTTCTTAAGGAGGGATACAAATAGAACCATATTAACAATTAGTTAGTTTTTGTTTTTGTTTTTTTTTGTTTTAATAAAAATTAATTTTATTTTTAATGATTAATGATGTTAAATTGTAAATTGTAAGTCGACCTATGGCAATAGTATACAATATATATGTATGTGGGTTAAAACAATTAGAAATAAAACGGACAAAAAGGTTAACTGAAAATGTCACAAAATTTAAACGTTTTCGATCATAATCCCAAATAAAATAGCCCTCGAGCATGTTCTAATTTCTAATCAGGATGTGTTGGCTATTGTGTGGAACTTATTCATAATTTTCAATCTATGAACGTATTATACAATCAGTGTTGCGTTATAATGCTAGGGGCCCAATTGATAAAAATCTTCAAAAAAATGGTAGCTTTTGGGGGATATATTTCGAATCCTTGGGGTAAAAATTTCTATAAATCCGTTTGATTTACATCCTATTGAATGGGGACCTGTTACTTGATAGAAAATTAAAACCCAATTAAAGGTTTGTAATGGCCAATAATATATGTATGTGCTTATGAGAATCAAATACCGTCCTGGCAGGGAACGGTACACATTATTTGGGCTCATAGTCATCAGGGAGTGATTGGAAATGAGAAAACGAATATTGTGGCTAATATACCATAAGCTTGGATGACTCAATGCCTTTCAGTGCATTAAAGGCCAAGCGGAGAAAGTAAATGGAAATATCACATTGACTATTGTGGTACATAGACTTAGTAAGACACAGAAAGAAGGACTACAAAAATAGTTTGCGGCGATTCTAGTGAGGAGAGAACCACGAGGATTTTAAATGTAAATACGGACGACCTGAGTACTCTCATTAGCACATTACATGCACATCTGTACCGTATTGGCGTAGTGGAAAATGATGAATACAAGGCATGCGGTGAAGATATCGAAACGATGGAGCACTTTTTGAGTCATTGCCCGGCTCAGAAGAATGAAGTGAATGAAGTTGAGTATACTTCCTAAAAAAGTTAGATGGTATTCCTAATGGTGAGCGCACAACAAGCCTATATGACGGCTTAGGCGTATGTCAATTGGCATGAAATCCTTGGTTGGTATCCTCTTCTTCAACTTACCTACCTTTCTATGAGGATAAGCTATTATAAGGAAGTTCTCTTATAAGGATAAATATAGAGAGCAGATGTTATTTTAGTAATTATTTCAGAAATCGTGATCTGTAATGATTTAGATGAATAGTTTAGTTTCACTGTCTTCTTATAATGCCCACAGGGTCAATATTCGGGCATGGACAACATAAATTTGCCACATTTAAAGCGAAAATTAAAACTGCGCTGAGCACGAGAACTACAAAGAGATTTTCGATAATGTACGACAACAACCGGGTTGCAAAGGATTTATTGTATTAACCAGTGCTTCGTAACTAAAATTTTTGGCAAAATAAGTTTTTCGCATTAGAATAGCAATTCCTTTTTGTCCGTTTTATAACTAATAATTGATAATGTTGTTGTTATTGTTTTCGAATTTTTTTTTCTCAAATATATTTACAAAATTGCATTTCACAAATGGCCAAATCAAAGGTAATCGAAAATATACTTTTTTTTGTTTGTTAGTTTAGTTAGTGGTTAAAAATATTTTCAATTGTCTACGGTAATTGTAACGAGGGTAATTGGTTAATTTAAAATGTTTTACAATAATTGAACAGGTGAGACAACTTTTAGGTGCGTTTTGGTTTTTTGTTTCAGATGAAGTCGAAGGAAGTCCTAATTTTTTGTTTGTTTTTTGATTACACGTTTCTTTCTTTCTTTTTTTTTTTTTTTGAATACGATGGAAATCAAGGTAAAACTCAAAAAGTTAAGATAAAAAACTGAAAATATAATTGAAACTACATCCAGCATACTTATATAATCTGTACTTCTTTAACATTCGTCGTTTGAAGCGGCGCCATAGATGTGCAATGTATTTAACAATCTCCGCATAACAGGTAGCCGGTTCCGAATTGTTTGTACTGGAAGCCAATGTAGAAGTTGATGTATAACGGGCACGTTCCTGACGCATACGTTCCATTTCACGTTTCTTTGTCTCGCTGAACTGAGTGGCTATGACGACCAGACACAAGTTGATCATGAAAAATGAACCGATCTGCGGAGAATGAAAAGAAAAATTAATAAAAATATTCAATTGAATTTCTCTATAATCATATTGAAAATGGTTTTAAATTTTCGCAACTTTTTAAATTAATTTTTGGAAATTTCCTTTAAAATACTCTGCCGTCGTGTATCTGTAATGAAAACACACATGTTTGCTGCGCGTGCTTGTATTACGTGAAACGTGCTGCTGTTTGTTTCGTATTTTATATTCTTAAAGAAAAAATTATTTTTTTTATTGGTTTAGTTAAGACGATGATGGGTATTATTTGATGGTAGAGTGTTACTGGGGTCTTAAGGCAACTTTTGAAAAATGGCAACGTACAGCAGTGGCTGTACATATATTTTTACTGTAAAAATGTAAGAATATGTTCTTTTTTCTTTCTCTGTTTTAAGTAGCATCCACTGTTCCACCAACAAGTGTGTATGTTTTGTTGTTTCCATCTCCATATTATTTGAATTTATTTTTGAAAAGTTTTACTGTGTTATTTCCAGATATTTTTCTTTCTTTATGTTTGTTTGTTTGTTTGTTTGGTTGGCATCTTTTTTCTTTTCGTTTATCATTCATAACTTCATGAATAAGTATAATAGAATTATATGGAATAGAATAGAAATTGAATTCAAAGGTATTTTATATCTCTATAGGATTGAGTGCTGGCTGTTGCTGCTGGTGGAGAAGGTACTGAATATCAACAAGTCGTTTTCATTCTGTTTCTTGCCGTTGTTGTTATACAGTTTTCTTATGCAAATTTTTTCTTACGTTTCTTACTTTGCTTTTGTGAAAGCTCCATTTAGTTTAGAGCCATAACAATAACTCGTAATGAAAATTAAGAAATTTGTATAAAAATGTTTCCCCCCTTTTTAAAAGTATTTTACAAAATACAAATTTAATTTGCATATATTGCTTAAAGTGAGAAATAAATGGAGAAAGAAAAAGAAAAATATGCTAAAAAGGAATACTACTTACCACTATTAGGAGTACAAAATAGATCCAATCCCAAAAACTATGAGCATCCTGTACATAGTACATAATATCTGTCCAACCTTCCAATGATATTACCTGTAAAAAGATGTATTTTATTTTAAATACATTCCGTTTATAGTGTTTGTTTGCTAACATTTTGCATTAAAAATATATTTTTTCTACTTTTCTTCTTTTTTTTTTGCATACATAAGTTATTTCTAGACCTTTGTATTTTAGTCTTCTTCGTTATTTTTTT
The DNA here is from genome assembly GCA_936449025.2 of Sarcophaga subvicina. Taxonomy (NCBI): domain Eukaryota; kingdom Metazoa; phylum Arthropoda; class Insecta; order Diptera; family Sarcophagidae; genus Sarcophaga; species Sarcophaga subvicina. Next base: position 899,528 of record OW388080.2, on the reverse strand, counting down.
TATTTCTCTGTATGTCTGTGGTTTTGAGACTTCCCTGTGACTGTGGCAGAGCAGGAAAAGTGAAAAATGTATACGGAAACTTTTTTGTTACACAAACTCTGTTGGTGGTTAAGCCTTATTGGCCAAAACCATCTTGTATTCACTCATTCATTCATTCATTCAGCCAACCATCCACTTAAGCTTATTAAGCCTCAAAAAAAGTTTCTTAAAATCATTTGAAGTAAATTTAACAGATGTAATGGTTTTGGGTAAGGAGTTGGTTCTTAATTTTCAATCACTTGATGTTCAAGTTAGTAACAACGAGGATTGTTTTAAAAAAAAGTATCATAAGCACTTATTTAGAATGTTTTATTCAGAAAGTTATAAGGCATCATATAATCGAACCTAATGGGAGCATTGAGTGTACCTATGTTTATTAATGTCCATTAAAATCTATCCGTCATTCAAGCGAAAGAAGACCATTTATTCAAAATCGGCAAAAAGGCGATGGATATAGAAATTGATTCCGAATAACGACAGATGGTTTGCACAGACATCAAGTGTCTATGACTTGTAACAATAAAAGGGGATGGAATTGATCTTTAAGGTATTAACCTGCGATCTCTCTCTAGAAGTCGCTGTAGTCTAGTAGGTAGTGTGTTGGCTTATTAGACGTAAAGCCAGGGTTCGAGCCCCAGGCTAGACATCAAGACAAAATACAAAAAGTATTTCTTCGGCGACTTCCGGGTACTTTACTTGTCTTAATTGACAAGTACACGTCCTCTAACCTAACCTAACCTAACCTGCGATATCTTTCCTTTACTCATATTTTTAACCAAAACTTTCAAATTTTGTTCAAAAGTTCGGGATACAATACTTACCAAAAATATAGCTACCCATGCCATGCCTATATTATCAAATGATATGGTACCCTGAAATGGATTTAGAGCCCTTTGCTCGCATTTCGAATAGTATTGATTCCAATTGACACACGAAGTATTTGTGGGTAAATTTTCATCTAAAGGCACAGCCTCTTCTGTAAAAATTAAAGAGTAATTATGTTGTAGGATAGTGTTATATTAGCTGTTATATTGTTATACTTACCGGTACATATCATCGGTCCTATACGATACGGCGGTAAATATGAACACAAATGCATGCCAGAATCTTCGGGTTTCGAGCAAATATAGTCCTGTTCCTTGGAGAACTCATAGTAGTAGGATACACTATAATTTTTTTTTTTTTTGGTATTGGGATTGTTATATTTGTAATTGTTGTTGTAGTTTTTATTTGTATTTTTTTAAATTTTTTTTCGTTGTTGTTGTTGGTTTATGTTAAGGGAGTTAAAGAAAATCGTGTTTGTTTCAGGCGTCAGTGTATAGTGGTGTATAGGAATGGTGCCGTTGAGAATACAAAAGTTTTGATTTTTTGTTTGTTTGGTTTTGTTTTGTTTTGTTTTACAGTGTAGAAGAGTAAGTGGTGTGTGGATTAAGTGGTGTGGTGGTGTGTGTAGTGAGAATAGAAGAGAATGAATAGAAATTTTTTTATGAATAAATGAGTGGCAACCAATTTATTAAGAAAATATTTTTTTTTTAATTATTAAATCTTTAAACATATACGATAATATTGTTTATATTATTTAAGATAATTAAGAGTAATTAGTTAATTAATTAATAGCATTAGATCAGTTATATTTGTTTGTTTTTTTTTGTCATTGTTAATTATCCTTTTATAAAAAAAATAGAACGAACTAAAGAAATTTCACACACCGAACAAAAATATGAGAAGAGAAAGTTTTAAAGAGAGAGAGAGAGAGCAAAAATCGTCTAAAAATTATTTTTATTTTTGTTATTTATTTAAGGGGAGGGGAGAGATAGAGTCAAAAATATCAATTTCTTTATTCAAAATGCACACACATACACATATGAATTACACATTTGTTTATTAAGTATACAGACTTTGAAAGGAGAGTTTGTATAGGGGAAATAAAAATATTTAACATAACACAGGAAAAGTGAATTATAAAGAGAACTAGAGAGAGAGAGAGAGAGGGAGAGAGTGAAGGGCATTAGGACAGCAAGAGCATTTAAAAGAGGGGAAATCTAAAATCTAAATAACAATTGTTTGAACCATTGATTGATTGAACTCAGAGGTCTAGACTCATCCTAAAAATTGATGCCTTTTTAACAGTACGTACTGTATTCAAAAAAGTTAAAGACTTTTGTTGTTTAAGCTAAGCTTAAAAATCGACTTTTAAAATACCTGCTTAAAGTAAATCGATGATTTTTGCTAAAGCATGTGGTAAGAAAAGCAAATAAAATTTTAAAATTTCTAAAGGCCAACAAGGGACATTAAACTATTTTCTTTACAGTTTTTGCGTAACAGGTCTTATTGCTTATTACTAAAAAAACAAAAAAACAAAAACTTAAAATCTCCATACAAAACGTAAATATAAAATTTCAAAATATTTTAACAAAATATATTTTTGCTACACATACTCATGTACATGATTTTCCAGCTACATTTTAACAAAAAAAATGAAATTTAAACCAAATGTATTTGTATCGATTGGTTTGTGTAGAGGGTACAAAGATACTCTTGAAGTATAGTTTTTCAAATTTTAATTCAAAAAAAAAAGAAAATAAGAAAAATTATATTTTTTGTTATAAAAAAACAAACAAGAAGATATAAAAAATATGATAATTTATTAAAAAAAAAAACTTTAACAAAATGCCAGGGAACTGCTTGATGGTTTTCATAGTATAAAATTAATTTAAATTGTATTATACACTATAACGATGACGATAACGATAAATGATATTTATATTCATAAAACTGCTGCATAATACATAAAAAATAAGGCTGGTAATGATTTAATATTTTTATGGGCCTCTATGTTTTTTATACAATGAAAAAATGCTGAGTGTTGTCTTTTTTTTCTATATTTATTGGAAAAAAGTAGCTGTCTGCTCATGTTCTCACCAATCAATGTTAGGTGCTACTGAAGGGTTTGGAAAAAAAAATTAAAAACAATAAACTCTCTGAAATTGATTTAAAAGCACTTTCAAGAAAAGATATACAAAACAATTTTCCACAGGATACAAATTGCTTTTTACAAAAAAGGCGTACAAAAATTACAAGAGTTTTTTTTAAAGTTTTTTATACTCGTATTCAGTTCGTTTATAAATAATAACGTTTACATAAACCAATAAGTAACTGACGTATTTACACGACGTCAGTCGCTGTGATACACCAACTGGTTACGAAAAGGTTTAAAATCCTTGTAACATTAAAATCGTGAACTCGTGTTTTTTAGTGCTTTTAAATAAATTTCTTTTACTGTATAATTAAAAGAGTGACAGAGCAAGGGAGTGAGTAACTATTTAATTATTATTAAATTTGTTTTGTTACAAAAAAAAGAGAGAGAGAGAGAAGGCATTACATATTGTGATGGTTAAAAACTTGTGTAAAAGAGTATGGTGAGTATATAAAGTGATAAAAACAAACGATTTACTAATGTGTGTGTATGTGTCTGTACATGTGTAACTGTATAATTATAACGTTATAAACTTCACATAACCTCACAACATTTTTTCTTGTGATTGTGTGATTAAAAACTTTTGGAAGTAAAAAAGGATAAAAAATTAATGAAACTAAGCATTGAACAACAAATACAGATACAAACAAAAAAAGAAAGAAAAACAACACAACATCTATAAATACAATTTGGAAGAAAGAAATTATGAAAATAATTTCAGATTTCTTAATAAATACGAAAATACTTGAAAAACAAAGTCTACTTTTGGGACACCGAATATTTCATATGAAATCTATTGCTACAGGAAAGAGAAAATCAAAATTAAAAATAAATAAAAGAAAACATGAAAAAGAAAACAAATTAATAAAACAATTTAAAGTTGAGAAAAATGATTTAAAAATAAGGAAAACAACGAACACATCAAGGAATTTAGTATGAAATATTTAGGAAAAAGGAAAATTATTTCTATTTGTTACTACAACTTTTTGGCACTAAAATTTAATGAAATTTGAAAAAGAAATTTTTTTTTAAATCTAAACTCTAATCTAATAAATGTTTTTTTTTTTAAACAAAAAAGTGAAAGTAAAAAATTGAAAAAATAAATCATAAAGATAAAGTTGTATTGCTAAATATTTTTAAGAAATAAGTTTGTTAAATAAGTTTTTAATTTATAGAATATAACTTTATGTATATAGTATGTATAGGGTAGAGTAGTATATTGTATTTTTATAACACATTTTATATAGTAGAGCAGAGTATTATAGAAATTAAGATAAACTTATGTAGAGAGCAAGAGTACTTATACATTTAATTTTGTATACGTTTTTTTTTAAATTTTAGATAGACAGAATATGTTTTTTTTTTCATTATTTAGAATAGAGTATAGCAAAATAATAAAAATAAGAAATTAAAAGAAAAATGTTTTTTCATCTTACGAGTTAACACGGACTCGAACTCTGTACTCATCAGGTAGTTCCCTGTAAACAACAAAAAATCGCGTATGATATTTGAGTTTTGAATTTTTGCCATTAAGTTTTATTAAAAACAATTATAAAAAACAAATCAATAAACAAAAAAATAAAAAAAAACGAAAAAAAAATTTTAAAACCATAATACAATAAACATAGAAAAGTTTCTTCAACAAATTAAAAAAAAAAAAAGAATTTACAAAAAAAAAGAGTGATAAAAAGAAATACATAGTGTGTAAATGTTGTAGTAAAAGTTGTATCGGAGGTGGTAGTGGCTGAGGTGTTGATGGATTTTGAGGATGGTATCAACAGGGTGGCAATCAGTACATGTGTTTGGTATTTATGTACAAAGTTTTTTTGTTTTGTTTTTTGAAAATTTAATTCAAAATCAATAAATGAAATTAATTATGTTGGCATATTAATATTGTAGTACACAAGTATAATAATATGATAATATATTTTTCTTAATTACAAGTAGAAATTTTGATTTATATTTACTGTATGTACAGCCTAATTTTTTCAATAGAAAATCTATGATCAAGTTCTAAAATAGCCAGGGAAGTCAGAAGATCTTGATGTTCTGGTCATGAAAATTTAGTGCGATATTCACTGGAATCAGCACCAGCATTTTTCAAGTGTTAAAAGAAGCACTCAAGTGACTCGGTTTCTTAAGGCTTCAGTTAATATAATATTTTTATTATTTACACATACATATTTTTGTATATCTGACTGAGAATGGAATACAACTCTATTTTGATGATTCTCGACCGCGTACAGTCACTTATAATATAAAGAGATTTAAATCAAAATACATAGCTATTATTCTCTGGAAGAGAATCGATTACGCTTGTTTTGAACATAATTACTAGTCTATAAGCTATTGTAGAAGTTGTCAGAATAAGGAAAGGAGCTAATGTAGCTTCCATGACCTAGACTATCATTGACAAATCCTTTATATTTTGTTTTGCTATTCAGAGTTTTCGCGAATGCAGAATATTAACAACAGCTCTACATGTGTCCTTTGAACCGTGGCAGAAATTCAATCAGAGTGCTTGCGTTTCGAATTGACTGTATGGACTATTGTATTTGTTGTTTAGTAGAGGAATAAAAACGGACAGTACTCTCTGTGTGTATGCTCGGCTCAATAAAAATCTAGATTAGGCGACTCGGTACAGGTAGTTTTCAGGAACGGCTCTGCATTGGAAATTTAGCGCTGTTGAATCACGGTAGGATTCGTACGGCTGAGCACTTTTTTTATATTGAAGATCTATTATAAGGGATTTTGTGATGTTAAACGTATTCAAGACTTTGGAATATCATCAATAAGATAATCAGAAACTATTTTTTAAACTTAGTTTGAGTTGTTATTCCAAATGTGAAAATTTAAATTTATTTTTTCAAATTTATGAATATTATGAGAGTGATTATATCAAAATGATGATAATAAAACATGACTTGTATGGGTTTATTTACAAGTAAATATTAAATATGTTGTATATGAATACAATGAAATTACTTGAAAAATTATTTATTGATTAAATTTATTACTTTTCATTGAATAATTATTAAATATTTTTTTTGTTTTTAAGTACTACATATACTCTATGTACAATAAAATGGCCTTTAAAAATATTAGGGATTAATAATACTCAACGAATTCACCACGATGGCAATGCTTACCATCCCTAATTATATACAACAATAACAACTACAATAATAAATGTTTTGCAATGATTACAATTCGTACGTAAACAAAAAACACTTGAAAAGAGAACAACAAAGAAAAAAAAATCCGTTACTCTATTCAAATGACAAGTGTTGTGTTCTGTTCTGTTCTGTTTAGTTTTTGTAATTGCATACAATGTTGCCAATTTAATTTATACAATAAAGCGGGCGGTGGCGGTGGCGGTGGTAGTGGTGATGGTTGTAAATTCACAACAACAAACTTTTTTAATACTGTGTAAACTCGTCCACACACACACACACATACACATACAGAAAATACCAATGCTTTTGTAGTTAGCATATGGGTGATGTGCGAGTAAAGTTAAGAATTTAAATGAGAGCAGGATGTATGCCATAGAAGGTGCTTGAATGTATGTATGTACATATGTATATGTGAGTTTGATTTTAATTTATACCACTAGAGTGGTGACAATAGTTTAAATAGTTTATGTCATACATCTAAATAAAACACATACATGTACAGCAACATATTGTATGCTTGTTTATTTGTTTACGACTTGTTGTCTTGTTTATAGCATTTCTATGCATTTGCATGTGAGTTCATTGCATGGGTGTGTGTATGTGTGTGAATATGTGTGTTGTAGACACATAGACAATAAATGTCGTTAAAATTTTGAAAATTTTTATGCTGATTGTGACACTTTTATTGTAATTTTCATTCAATATTTGCTAGTGTCTCTAATAAAAACGAAAGTTAAAACCATATACAGGCGTATTTACATATTTATAACAGATTTATTGTTTGTATTTGTGATGTTGGGTGAGTGAATTTCTTGTTGCAGGTGGTGGGCGTGGATAGTTGGATAAATCCCCCTTTCAAATTCAATGAGTAATTATTATAAATGAAATGTTTTTTGACGTTTATTTGGTTTAATAATTTGAAGTGCTTTTATATTTTTGATCTTTATTGAATGACTGCTTGATTGATCATTTTGCTGGCTGGCTGACTGTGTGTCTGTCTGTCTGTCTGACTGATTGATTGTTTTATTGAAATGTATTTAATTAATTAACTTGTATTCATTAGAAAAATGTTATTTCTACTAAAGCAATTATTTACTCATAATGAATGCTTATTATACAATGCTAATGCAAATAATATTTCTACCAAATTAAAGCATATATTTTTTATAAATGAAATATACTAAGAAGTAATAATTGAAGTAGAACCTTGTGAGAAAAACGCTAAACTTACTATACAACGAACTCCTAATTTATTCTCGATTAATAAAGCCTAAAAATTTTTAGTTTTGTGTTTGCAAACGCAAGGTTAAAGGCATTCTATTAGATTTCATTAGTAAGAAGTTAGTGACTCATTCATAATTGTTACCATTTCTTTTCAAATTAGTTAACACTGTTCTAAAATTTCGGTTAATTATTATGCTTTTATACAATTTAAATGCTTTAAATTCGTTTAAAATTTGTTTGAATAGAAAAAAAGTATTTTAAAGAGTTCAAAACTTACTTTAAGGGCACTCGTATATGGGCGGGTAGATCTAGCACACATCGTTGCCTTAAAATGCCTTGCCACAGCTGTACTCCTATAATGCCAAAGATGAAGAAAACAAAGAAACACAGCAGCAGGACATTGCCCAGCATGGGCAAAGTGTCCAGCAAAAGCATAACCAATATACGCATACCTGTGGAAATAAACCAAAACCAAAACAGTAGGGGATTATCATAAATCTGCAAGAAAATGTGTGGTGATGTTGTAAATCTTACTGTTTACTTACTTGGTATACGATTAATGGCCCGTAAAGGTCTTAAGACACGTATTGTACGTATGGCTGTTAAATTTAAATTCTTCACATGCATTACATACTCCAACAGGCCAGCAAAGACAATGAAGAAATCCAAACGATTCCATGAATCGGCCATATAAGTATTCTTACCATAAATACCCATGGCCACCATTTTAATGCTCATTTCCAAGGCAAAGAAACCAAAAATTATATCATCGAAGATCTATGGAAAGAAATAAAAAGAGAGCAGAAAAAAAGTTAAAGAAAACTTAGAAATTTTCTATTTTTTTAAAGACGTTTTCTTAAGAATTTCGCTTTTTGTGTTATCAGTATCAGTATCATCATAGTCATTGTCATCGGTATCATTATCATCATCAGCAGCAGTAACACTTGACTTTTTTACAGCTCAACATTACAAGGATGTGTATTGTCACACAGACTGTGGCTCATTAGTCACATCACGTCACAACACATCACATTACATCACATACAAACAAACCAACCAACCAAACATGTCTTCATGGTTGAACACTTTAGCAGTAATTATTTTGATAATAAAGTGAGCACACACACACAAATACTTCCATACACACATTCATTCACAAACTCACATGTGTGCTCTAATATACAAATAATTAAAATAATATGTCCTGTGTAATATCTCTCTCTCTCTCTATCTCTCTCTGTCTATGTATGTATGGATGTGTATGCCAGTATGTGCCACTAAATTGTCGAAAATATTTCTTCATGTCTTTACATGAAGCAAAAAATCATCAAAATATACAGTTACATTTGATATGATATGCGTGTGTATGTGCGTGTCTAATTCTCTATGTAAGTTAATGTGAGTTTCTCTTTCCCTTTCTCTCTATCTCTCTCTCTTTATTTCACCCATTAAAATACAATGTTTTATAGATAAAATGTCACTTAAATTGCTGCTGCTGACGCTGTAGTAGTCACTTGTCTTTTATTTCCCCAACATCTTGATTTTCATGTACATCTCTCGCCATCACCTATACATTTACACATATTTTACTACGGCATGATACAAGAGAGTACATTGTCTTTAGTTCTATCATATCTACTATGAGTTTATGAGTGTGAGTTTACATTTCATATGTGATCTCATGTAAGTAATATCTTGATACTGCATATGGTTTTATATGTCAGGTCTTAAAAAAAAATATTATTTTTAAGACAATGAAAATATAAAAGAGCAACATTAAAACTCCATCTCTCTCTCTCTCTCACTCCCTTCTGTTTACATTGTAGTATTTAATGAGTGTACAGAGTGACCGTAAATAAAGTCACACAAAATTTACACATAAAATTTTTAATTTGAAATCGAACAATATTTGTAGGGGTACGTTATGTAGATTGTATGGAGGGCTGTATAATGAGTTATTTAACTTTTTTGTTGGACTTGAATTCTATTCAAATTTGTGATATTTTTTAATTCGTTTGTACAAAAATTTTGAGCAATATTTTCTTACTAGGCGGTACGGTTCGCACCGCAATACTTTTACAATAAAAAAACTTGGCATGGTAACATATTAATTGAGGTTAGAAATCACTGCTGATGACTAAATTTACAAAAATTAAACAATTTACCACAAAGAAATGCGGGTAAAGTCCTGTATAAATGGGAGATATTTTTATAATCCCCTTTGATGGACTTGTTACCTTTTAATGATTAACGGCTATTAATTAAATACAATACAAATGAGAACAATAAATGTTATAAAATCACTCAAACAATATATTTTATTGCGTATACTCTCCTCCTTTCAACAAATGAAAATGAAATAAAATTCACATTTGAATAGTTTTTTTTCCTTTTTGTTGTTTTATTTTTTGGGAATTAATTTTTTGGCTAATAAATCCTTCAAATTTACGTGATTCATCACTGGTCATGATAAACATACATGTGTATGTATGCCAGCTAAATTACAAATAATTTGTGAGAGAGTACGTACCACAATACATTGTACATTGTATTGTATGGTATATGCCAACAAATGTGCTGGTAATAAATCAATATAATTATAGTCTGTGTTGTTGTTTTTTTTTCGTGGCTTTTTAATAATTATAAGTAATTTATAAAACAATGTTTTAACTGGTAAAACGAAATCCAAAACAAAATAATTATTGTTGAAAAAAAAAATTGTTATAATATTTCACAAAATGTGAACAAAAATTGTGCGAAATTAAAAATTCATTGAATTCGTTGAATTGCTTACCTGCAGTATTTTACAGCGATTAAATTCACAGGCATCGTCCACACAAGGCTGATACATGCCCAGTGTTATGCAATTTAATAATATCACCAGTATTGATATGCGCTCGAACCATGTGTTGATGGGAATGAAAACAAAAAAATCAATCAGAAATATCAAAAAAACCAAGTTAAGGAAAACCCATATCCATTCACATATGTACATATGGCAACAGCAACAATAACCATAACCATAACGTGACAATAAAACCAAGTAGTAAATATTCATAAATAAAAAGAAAGATTTGAAATAAATTTTATGGAAAAATTAATGCATAATTTTTGGTTTAATATCAAACTAAATATGTATGTATGTTATTTAGGTATACATTTTTATTTCAATAGCCACAATGACATTAAAACATAGTGTCATTATTTAAACATAAAGATATTCTTGTTAAATATTACAAAACCAATACTAAGTTAAGTTGTATAATTTGTGACCTTAATATAGATTTTTGAAACACCTAAAAGTAGCCGATTAGTCCTTTAGTATTTTAATATTTCTTTACGCCATCAAACCTACATATACATGCGAGTACAACTGTTTGATAATTTAAATTTCTTTTTCTTTGCAGTGTTTAAAAAAATCAACAAATTCGATAATGAAATTAAAGAAAATCATCGATCATCAACAGCGCCTTAAATTAAGCAACAAATTCTACACATGTGAGTACAACAAATTTTATTATTTTATATCCTTATTATAAATCTTATAAACTGAATGAAAATAGCCTACCAATCGAAAATCCAAGAAACTATAAAACTAAAAATTTTAAGCTTGCTTATACACCTAAAAATATACTACTCAAAAACGGGAAAACCGTACTACTCGGTCTAAAACCTATTGTGTGATGCAATGAATTAGCCATTTTGCTTTGGATCGAATATATTGTAATGTAATCTTATTGCGGAAACCTAGACCCTTTACTGGAGTAAAAATTTCAAAAATATTGGATCACATAAATAATATTGAGGATCGAGTGTAATCACGTTTATATTTCACGTTATTCTTCTAACAAGTACAGTGAACCTTTATCAGGTCATTAAAAGTGTGTGTATGTGTATGTAGATCGTTCCTCCAGTTTGTAACAGTTCGTAGTGTATAATCTCTCTCTTTTTATTTCACCAAACGCTCCTCATAATTCTGTTTGTTATCAATTCGGGCTTTAAAGTCATTTGTGATGGGCCACTGGACTTTAATATCCTTATTTTAAAAAAGTTTTTTTTTATTAATTTTTCTGCTTCAAAAATTATTGAATTTCGTTTCGATTCAGCAGCTGATTATAACTCAGTCGATCAAATTACCGAAGCTGAAGTGGAAAATAATATATTCAGAAAGGACTGAAAAAGGGTTCGCGACTCTGTGGTAGCTTAAAGCATTTGTCAAATCATTATTACTTTTGGCTGTACTATTTGGCGCAATCTCATGTGTTAGCCTGGAATCTTGTGAAAGCCATAGCTGTTGCTTACCGGGTGAGGCGGAGCTATATGTTAAGGTTGTTCTTGAAACTCTTTTCTGCCTAACTCTACTTGACTATAAAATCAAGTACTGTGCGGCGCTCATGTACTCATGTATGTATGTCTGAGGATGGCGTGCTGGAGGCGCAGAGGAATTCACTGTGAATTCTAAAATTTATGACACCCGATTCTATATTTGTCCCTGGTTTGAGGATTCGATTTTCGTAGATTTATCCATGGTTTCGGATTTGAATTTCGCATAGAATCTCTTTGTGGAAAGTGTGAAACTGGAATCTTTAGTGAGAATCGCAGGCTGGAATTTTTGTAAACTTTGTGGCAACTACAGATTCTTTCAGACGGAGATCTAGAACTCACCTCCACAGGATGTCAGGGAGTATATGGAGATGAAAAGGAATTGAAAATGATTGAGTATTTTCTCTTTAGTTGTTCTCTTTAGGATCTGTGGTCGATGGTATTCTTTGATAGTTTAAAGTCTCCGTTGGGAGTCGGTGTTCAGGTTAAAACCTTAATAAATTATCAAAAACTAGAATCAGAAGAAAAGTTTTCAAAAAACAAATCCATTAAGAAAGTAATCTTTTACATTAACATCTCAAAGAAAAAAAAACAGTTAAAAAAATAATATGATGCTGGTCAATTTGTTTATAATTTCATTACAAATCAGGTTTTTATAGACGTTTTTATGGCCCGTTATTTTTTTCTCCTGTCGTCTTCATTTAGTGTATCTCTCTCTTTGTTTTAGTATCCATAATAAATTTGTTGTTGTTCAAAGTCGAATGTGATAATAAAAATCATGTTATTTATTGTTTGTTTTTGTATTGCTATTGTTGTTGTAGTTGTTGTCTTTGTTCATCTATTTATGGGAGTTTAACAGTGTTAGTAGTAAATGAATAAAGATAAATGTTAAGAAGAGTATTAAATAAATTGCACTCGTTTAGAGTGTGATTTTTGTACTCCTCCAGCTGTACTTTCGCTCTCTCTCTCTATCTCATTGTTAGGTGTATGTGTATGCGGGGGATTGTATACTGCTGTGTCATTATTGATAAGTAGAGAATAATTTACGGTTTATAAAAATACTTGTATTGTTTGAGTGTGTGTGTCTGTATGTGTCAACTACGTTTTCTATTATAACATCAGTGATAAGATGATTTACGTCTTTGCAAAAAAAAAAAAAAAATTAATACACCCGTTAAGAGAGGTTAAATACAGCTCAGTTGGCAAGAAATTAAATTGAAAAGTAATTTTAGATGACAATTCTTCTGCTCATAGAAGATCTTAAATGAGTGGATGTGGTCTTGCAGGAGTCCTTAGCTATAAATATTTGTGAAGACCTTGGGCACCCAGCAGCAGCAGCAGCAACTTTTAATCAAAGATAATTCAGCCAATGGCAGACGTTTGCAAATCAATAACAAATGTTTTCTCTAGGGGTGCATACGTGAATAATCTGTTTCTTTGCATGTATATGTTTCAGTGACTATGGCACAGTGTTCGTAGCTGTAAATATGACCCCAGCCATTAGCGCGCACACACACACACTCAAGAGTAATAAATAGCCATCCATGGTTTTAATTGCAAAGAAACAAAAACAATAAAAACGAGAGAAACTGACCAAAACCTATAGATTAAATATGCGTTGAAAGTTGGGTTTGGTTGATTGTGTGGTTGACCATATTCTATAGTGATTCCAAAAATGAATTGCCTGTTAAAATTGCCATCGATATGCATGGTGGTCGTAATTGCAGCAAAATAAAAAAACAGAAATTTTCAACTAAAAATGAATTGCCTTTACCACTCAGAAAAATAAATAAAATTTTAAAAATATGAAGAAAATCATATACTAGAATTATAGTTGTGTTGTATTTAAATAGTGGCCATGAGGCTGCTTACGACGCTGCTTTTAATGTGTACACAGATTTGCAATTACTGAGTATGATGAATGGATTACGAAAATAACTGTTACACTCTGTCGACCTTCTTCAGGCTGCCGTACCGCTGCCGGACTTCACCATAACTGAAAAAAATTTTTATTCTTATAAACAATCAAATGTCCTCTTTGTTTAATTAAATTTCATTTGTTTAATTAAATTTATCTTACAAAAAGGTATAAAAAATACCTTTAAGAAGTACACTAACCCCTTAATTATTAACTCCGAAAACTCTTTCTAATTCCTAAAAAAAATTTCCACATTCTTTAGTATATTGTAGGCACTATTCGAGAGTCTGCTAATGTAAATTAATTTGAATATTTTAAATCTCCTGCTTTGTTTTGACTTCATCTCATTCTTACACATCTATCTCTCTTTGCCTCCTTCCATTTTTGGCATTTAATATTATAATTTAAAATTAAAAATAAAAATTCCAAAAAAAAGCCCAATTTGTCATTTAAAAATATTTATTTTCTGAGCTTTTAAGTCTGTTCTGTTATAGCGTTGCTGCAGATTCTGCTGCTGCTATAACTCGTGCCACTGTTACTGCTACTGCTACTGCTACTGTTGATTATTTTAATTTATAGAGTGTTTGTGCAATGGCGCAATTTCCGTTACAAGCATTTTAGATTATCTCTGTTTCCTAAAGAACAAAAACACATAATCACACATACATATACACAGACAAACAGAACAGAAAACAGCAGAGAGACATTTTAACTAATAATCAAATACTCAATTTTAAATTACATTTTGAAACAGAACCATTTTCTTGCTATGGCTGCTTGTTTTATAACAGGATACCGACAGACACACTCACACACACACACACAATATCTCTGCACACAGTTGAATTTGTTCTAATGAGCGAATATCACTTAATTCGCTTTAATTCGCCTTTTTTGCTTGTGGTTGTTAGTTTTGTTGGTTGCTATTGCAGCTGGTGTTAACTACTGTAACTGTAACATTTGATTACAATATTTTCCTGATTTGCTACACTAGAAATTTATGAAGTAAAAAAAGTAACGGTAAACATTTTGGTAAAATAGTTGAAACTATTGTTGCCAAGTCTTAAATTGTCATTTCCAACCGACAAAAACGAATGAAATAAAATAAATTGAAATTCATGTGCAAACTTTGAAGAGTGCTATCGTGAGGTACATACGTATATTGTTTGTAGTCTCTACTGCAAACAATTCTTACATGTTTTATAATATGGGGGGGAGGGTATTACATTGAGAAGAGTGAATTTCAATGAAAAATCATTTTAAAAAATGAAAAAAAGATCAAAAGAATTATTTTTTTTGTTTGTTTGTTTGTAAAAAAGGATATGGATTTGTAATCAGCATTAGACACCAATTCCTAGGAATGGTCTCTTGTGTCAGATATTTTAATGCTACCTCCGGAAAACCAGGATACGCTAGATTCGGTTCTCCTGAGGATGTTGACGATTCACCATCATCTGAACTGCATGAACCATTACAACTGGAGCCAGTTGAAGAATCCGTTGAGCTGGAGGAGGATGACGATGATGATGAGGACGTTAAAGAGGAGATGTTTTTGTTGCGGCGTCTTGAACGACGTCGACGATGACGTGTCGACTCTTCTGTACTGTCGTCGTTGCCTATACTCAAACGCTCATCGTCACTGCGTTCGCCGGCATTTTTCTTAAGTTTAGTAGAAGACCTGTTTTTAATTGTTTGATTTGAGTTTTGTTGTTGGTGGGATTGTAGATTACGTTGAGAGGCGGCTGTTAGGGGAGGAGGAGGAGCAGGAGGCTGAGCCGCTAATATATTATCACTCGTATTGCTTAAGGGAGTTTTGTTGGCTGGGTGTGGTGTGCTACTGGTAGAGCCAGTGTTACTAGTGGCACTCCCGCCCATATTTGCCGTTGTTGGCGCTTTGGCACTTGAGGAACTTGTTTTACGCCGATGACTGTTGCGGCGGCCACTACCGCCCCTGGCTGCCGCATTATTGTTGTTGTTGCTATTGCTGTTCGTGTTGTTAAGGCTGCCAGCATGACTTCTAATACTGCCACATCGTCGATGTCTGGCCTCTATGCCAGAATCTTCATTGGAATGCATAATACTTGAGTTTGTACTACCGGTACTGGATGTCTCCCGTCTAGTGCGGGTCTTATTACTGCTACCGCCTCCGCTGGGCTGGGATTTTTGACCATTTTGTTGCTGTTGTTGTTGATGCTCCAGTTGGGCATGTGCCAGGTGGCGTATCTCTAGGGTCTGTGTAGATGTTTTAGCTGTGCCCTCAGCATTGGCATTCAAATTTGGACTATTCGCTGAAGTCATTGATATTGTAGTGGCTGTTGTTGCTGTTACTGTTGCTGGCGCTGTTGCTGTATAATTATTATTGTAATTATTGTTGTTGGTATGATTGTTGCTATTGCTGGTATTGTTGTTAATATTTGTTGTAATTCCATGTTGGCTCATCTCCTTCACGGAGGAGTTCAACATTTTAGTTTTGAAGACGTTTTTATCTTCTGCGACACTCAGTTGCTGCTGTTGTTGTTGGTTGTCAATTGGATTGTTGAGGTTGTTGGTATTGTTATATTGGCCAGAAGACGACTAATAGTTAAGTTTGCATCTAGCCTGGTAATGTTATTGTCATTTGACTATCAAATAAACTGGGACAGACAGCACGACCATCTTTTTGTTGTCAAACAGCCACGCAAAAGATCTGTAATGCAAACGGAAAAATAGAAAATTAATAAAAGAAAGAAAACGAAAGAATACAATTTACGAAAAACCCACAAAAAAGGAAAAAAGAAAAATGAATTTAAATTTATCATCAGTTGAATGATATGTTGTTGCTGTGTACGTCGTCATTGATGGTTGTCAGCAGCAGTTGTCCACTTGAATAAGTGATGATGGAAATTAATGTCTGTTCACTCCTATCTCACGCCAAAGAATGAAAAAATGTTTGAAACGTGCATAATGTGTTTTCAAAGATAACAAAATACCCTCCAAGCTTATTTAAAGCTCATGATGATGAAATATTCTATTAAAGACTTGCACGCCGCAGCGTTACAATAATTTTATGACTGAAATTCAAAGACTTTCGCAAGAATCTCGATTAAAGAAAACCTTCAACATTTCTATGTAATTTTTTTGTATTTTTAAATTTGTTCACCTTTTTCCATCGAATTCATTTAAAAAATTAAAGCAAATATTTGCAAATTTACCTCACGCATCTCGTTGTCCTTACAAGCTTCACTTTAAGCACCCTAAGGATTTCTAAGGGTAGTACCCGAACACTTTGTTAGGAAATGTTGAACAACGTTGGCTTAATTAAATATTTTTCTGTTGCAAAGTATAAAAAGAAACCAAAAAAGGAACAAAAGAAAATTGAAAGTGAAAAGAAAGTATAAAAGTTAAATTTCCCCCATTGACCTGTGTAGAAATGGAAATCATTTCGAAAGGATATTTGAAATTAATTTTCAAATCACAGAACAGAACAAGAACCGTATTTTTCATTTGCCACACAAAGAAAATGGGAGGAAAAGAAACGTGAAGGTGAACTACGAATTAATTTAAATGCTACGATCAAAAGGTTAGAGTTCATTTCAATACGTTTGTACTGATTTTTACTTTTAAAATCTCAAATTGCTTGTTTAAACAAACAGTTTTTTTTAATTTTAAATTAAAAAAATTTCATTTCAAATTTTTCCTTAAAAAATTCATTTGCCTGCAGCACGAGGGCCATCCACCAAACATAGTTTAGTGGAGTCAAATCACATGAGCTAGGCTCCATTGGCTGTGACGTTGGGATTTTTATCGTCCTGAACGAAATAAGGTCAAATGATAAATTGATCATTACGACCCTTTCACTAAGCATTACTACATAGCTGCTCACACCACTTTTGTTGTGTGTGTTTATTTTATCCATGAATGGCAGAACATATCTACTAACGACTGATTTGAGCAACTTTCCAATATAATTTTATTTACTCTTTTAGAGACAAGACAATACTTCTGTAAGTATTAACTCTTCAATTGGAATTGTAATTTGGCCACTTATAGGGTGTCGCCATTTTACTTTTGTTATTTATTTTCTAAGAGTTTTTGCCTCATTAATTTTTGCTCCGGCAATAAGAAGTGTTTATTTTTCATTCATTTAATATCCTCCTTCTCTTTTTGTGATTCCTATGCCCTGGTATTATATTTTCTTGCTTCTCTTGTTGATTTTTTGGATTCAGTTGTTGCTGCCCCTTTTACAACGAAGATTTAGTGAAAGAGTTTTGCTAATTTTTCTCCTTTTTTTCTTCACGCTTCCCATGGTTGCCAACACAATTCTGTGAAAGGAAGCTGAAGCTGGAAAACTCAAAAAGTATTTTTCTTTCTCGCATTTTAGTCCCGCGTGCTCAATTACAGTTGTTGAAAAGTTTTATTAACTTTTTTTTTGTTTAAAAAACGTTTTTGTTTCCGTTCTTATTCTATTTATTGTTAAATTTCACAGTTGCTGGTTGAATTACTTTTTAGTTTAATCAGTTATTTTCGTAATAAAACTTCACGAAAAAAATTAGAGAGAAAGAGATTGAAAGTAAAACTACATTGTAATAGAAAATCTGCAACAAATTAAGTGAAAAAAATCGATGAAAAATTATACACGCATTTAATAGCATAGCATAGCTTACCCAGCAAACAATTTTGTTTTGATTTTACAATAATGAAATGATCAAAGCATATTTACATTAAGCCGCAGTTTGTGAAAACATCGCACATTTGTTAAGACACAATGCTTTGTTATACTCCATTCAAGACATTACATGCTATGCATAATTGGCTTCCCTCTGACCACCATGGGCATGCTGCTTCCTGTTTAGAACATTTGATCTTAGAATTCAAATTATAAACGTCTGGTCTGAAGAACCGGGGATTCTCAATAGGACCCTTGAAGTTTACACTGATAGTTCAGAGATGAGTGACAGGGTACACTGTGGTATATCTATTAATGGTTCTGATTTCTTAAAGGCTGCCTGACCACTGCAGTGTATTCCAAGCAGAGATCAAAGCAATTTTGAAAGCGGCGCAATGCTTGTTGAGAAGCAAGATTTTCCCAGAAAATCTCTTGACTTACTTGCCAACCAGACTGCGATTAAGTCCATAACGAATGTAGTTAATGAATGCCAAAGATTTAACAGAAAAATTTCGAATCATTCAAAGGTAACTCTGATAGAAGTGGAGGAGGACAAATTGATAGGAAAATGCACTGCTGGTAAGCTGGTACGAAGCCTTCAGCCTCCGCCATGTTACAGGGCATAGGTATTCTGATTGCCTCAGTTAATTTGGATATTATCCACTCGTTTAACAGGGAAGCTCAATATCGTTGACAGCAGGTAGGTACGTGGAATATTGCTAAACTCTACTGGGAACGTGTGGACACTACTGTCCTTTAAAGGCGGGGCCATTCATCCCACAATAGCGATGCTTACGTGCCACTGTTCTTTTGGAAGGCATGCCGAAAAACTCGGCATTGGAGATGTAAGAGACTATATTTTACCTCGTGTGCCAGGCCCTGCAATAGTCATTTTCTGACTCCTTTTACCGACCTCTCTAATATAAAGATTGCTGCAATAGCAAGGTTTATTTTGCACTTGGGATGGTTTTCTATAGGGGATGGCAGTTTATTTGACCGGCTTACAATTGATTGTGGTATCACAATGGGCCTTCAATGGGGAACTCTTCCTTCTAGGAGGTATACTACCTTACCTAACCTAACCTAAGAAACAATTTTATGTAATGTATGTGTATAAATGTGTATTCTTATCTTACATTAAACAAATTTTACATAACTTTGTAGCCTCATTTTTATTTAAATGACTTCTGTTTTGAAAACCACAATTTTTCATTTTTGTTATCAGTTAGCCCTCCTGCTTGGCCCTCCATCTCTGTGCTGTAATTTATTTTCTAATTTTTTCATATCAAAGCATAAACAGCCATAACAGGTAAAGCAAATAATTGTGCAAAATTGTGCCACAGAATGTAACGAGTATTGTTAATACCAGCTATGGTCTGATGTGGTTATATTGTGCGTTTTTAAATAGCCTTGTTTTGATTACATTTTCAAAAAATTTAACATTAATATATACCAGGTACTCTTATTTACCGTTACAACCACTTGGGCCATGATTTATTGCCCCAGAAATTAACATAATTTCACATTAAAACATGTGTTCGTTCGTTTTTTTTTTCGACGAAATTCTATTGAAAAGAGAACGAAAATCTAAGCGAACCAAACCGTCATTGTAATAATACAGTCAAGGTAATTTAATTAAAGGGGAATAAATATACAATTCCATATACATTAAATATTCAAGGAAAACAGTGAATAAATTTTAATTAAAATTTACCTTAGCAACGTTTAAAATTTATTTAAAATTAAAGAAATATTGACATGCGTTATAAGAAGAGGTTATCAAAGGTTGCCGTAAAAAATGTAAAAAATAGGCAGAGTTTTTGCCAGAAAAGTATTGAGAGGAAGTCGAAATGTCTGAGCCAGGGGCTGAACCATGTATGCTGTCGTCTAAAAAGCCAACACACTACCTACTAGACTATGGAGACTTTACAACAGAATTAAATGCTTTATTGAAATCTACAAAATAGAGATATCTGAAGGAGTTATGCTCAATGGCCTACTCAATTATTATTCGTAATATTGACAGCTCGTTCTTGCCTTCTGTCATCATAGAGAGAGAAATGGGTATCTTTACAAGGCTCACCTGAAACACTTTTAAAAGCCTTTCAATCGAAAATGTGATCCGTTAAAGTACACGCGAACTGGAAAGCTTCTTGGAACACTCATGCAATTAAAACCCCTAAAAACTAGTCCATGTATCTTTAAATCCTTACCCGTAAAAGGAAGTTATTGTACAAAAAAGAATTTGTCTTCAAAAGAACCTGTAAATAGGACCCATCCTGAAGGGAGATTTGCCCATTGGTTTTAATTTGTCATTAGGCACTGTTACAATTGTAACTCAATTATTCTCGCTATAATCAGTGAAATGTTAATGCTGGCAGCAGGTCAGTGGCATAGGCAAATATTTGGAAAATAGAAAAATTCTCATTTTATTTTCTTTCTTTTTTTTTGTATTTTTTTTTGAGAACTTAAAAAGGAAATTGTAACGAAATTGTAGTTAAAAAACAATTGAATTGAATTGTTTTGCTCGCCATGAAATTCTGAAAGCACTTGAATGTTGGCTTTTTAAATCAATTCCTCAAAACAGATTTTCCCAAAATAAAAAATGGAAAATGGAAAAAAGAAATAAAAATACAAATAAAAGTACTGGTACTTAGAACAGGTAAACAATGAAAGCTAAGAGGAAAGTTCATTGCTTTTATTCTCTAAAATTATCATGAAAAAGGGAACAATATTTTGTTGTCAGTGAATAAAAGTTTTAAGGGCATGATCTACAATCTGAAACTGAAATTGATTATTGAAATATTTCTAGGCAGGCAGGATTATTTACTCTTGCAATTTAAGGGGTTAGTATACGCCGTAATTTTCAAAAAATCAAATTTTTCACAGTTTTGGTTACTTTAGAGCCGTACACTTAAGGTAGTTTACATATTTTATAAGAATCCATTTCGATTTTTGCTCTTTACTCCTCAAATCATGGTCACCATAATTGAAAAAAAAAACTTTTTATCAACAATCAAATGCCCTCTTTGTTTAAATAAATTTATCTTTAAACAAATCGAAAACCATCCTTAGGAAGTATACTAACCCCTTAAGAAACAACAGCCTATGATTCCTTTATGTGGCAATACAAACCGATGATAACCTTGATAAAGGTTTTCCTTTTTCATTTTCATTCTTCTGCCATTATGATGCAAAAATATCAAGTAAATAATCGTATTTTTCTTTTATTTTGTAATATTTTGTAACGTATTTTCGAAAACAAAAAATCACTCTCTTTTCACTTACACTTTGATGAATTACTTAAAAACTGAAGAACAACAATATGACCTTGAAAATATAAAAATCTATTCAAGTGTCCTGACTGACAGCACAGCCCTGGCTGGCATGGCTGCCATGGCTGGAATAACAGAAAAGTTTTCAAATAAAAAAAGTTGACAGAAAAAATTCCTTTTTTTTTTAAATCCATTAAATCAATAAGTTGTTGTTCTTGTTGTTTCTTTGCAAGATTATTAGAAAAATAGAATTTCAATGGAATATTTTAATGCGTTTTTATATGCCAAAGGAACGGAACGGAAAGAAAAAATCAATAACTATTACAACAAAAAAAATGCAATAAAAATTCATTCGGAAAAAAAATAACTCTTTTAATAGCACAAAATGTCATTAAGAAATTGCACAAAAAACACTTTTTTTTTCATGCTTCACATTCTAAAAACCCAAAAGTTTAATGGAAATAAATTAGAAATCATTTCCGTTTTTATGATATAAAAACGATGTCATGTTAAAGAAAAAAAGAAAAAAAAAATTATTTCATTTTTCATACAAAAGAAACCTTGACTTGTGCTTAGAATTATGACTGGCGTGTTATTAATTAATGCAGTTCTACGGTATTGAATAACGCATAAACGTATTTCCGCAACAGTTTCCGCAATATGGTCTGCGACATTATTTTCAAAAATATTGTGAACGCATTTGCAAACATTTTGATTGTCATATACAGACATTTAAGTCGCTATAGTCTAGTAGGTAGTGTGTTGGCTTATTAGACGAGAGCCTATAGTTCAAACCCTGGCTCAGACATCTCATAGAAAATAAAAAATATTTCTTTGGCGACTTCCTCTCAGCAATCTTCTGGCAAAAACTCTGAGAATAAAATAAGATTGTCATAAAAAGTTTGTCAGTCGTTCGGAGTCGACTTTAAACTGTGGGTCTCGCCACTCCTGGATAAAATTAACACACTCAATACGAATGATGTTGAGAAGGTTGTAATGACCAATTAAGTAAGTAAGTGAGTAAGATTTTAAGCAGACATAAAAAATTTCATATTTTTGTCTTTCTCGACAAACTCGAATTTCTCCATATGGCCTAAAACTAGATCTAGTCTTTCATAATCTGTTGTCGATGTCTTCTTTAGTCAGATCTTCTTGATGTAATTATCCTTTCGAGGAGGCAAAAATTGTTTGCTTAATACAAGAATGTTTGGGTTTCGATCTGTATGAAGCCAAGGGAATTGTTGTTTAGACATATGTATTGCCAGAATTTTTTTAAATATTCACCTACAGGACTGCCCTTCTTGCCAAACTGACCAACCAGCCGGTTTACATTAGATTGCATATTGGGTGGGATTATGGAGAGAAGGGACAGATGTCGTCTGCAAAATCTAAGTTTATCTTTTCATAAACACTGCCCTCTTTCTATCTCACTTTTTCTGTTCGTTGTTGATGATGTGATGGAGGTGGGAAGTAAGATGACATAATGATTGAATTATTAAGAGTCAATTGAAACCTCTTAATGTTTAATATACATACGTTAAGTAAAGTGAAATCATAAAAACATGTTAAAAAGCGTATTTCTTAATGAAACTTCTTTTGTGTTTTTTGTTTTCATTCTTTAGATGTTTGGTTAAAGGGATTTTGATTCCCTGGGACATAGTGGCAACATAAGCTTGCATGCGTGTATCGCAATAATGATGTTGTTGATGTTGATGATAATTTTCCTTTTTAATAAAAGTAACATAATAATACAATTAAATGGTAAAATAATGTTGTTATCATCGTTGTCGTCATCGTCATCGTCATCTTCCATCTCAATTTTAATTCAATTATTTCTTGTCATCATTTTTAACATCCCAAAGGTATAGAAATTACGTTCTTTATTTGTCACACTCATATACTCTTCAAACGAGCGAGAGAAAGAAATTCAAAAACAAAACTAATATACAAGCGAAATAAAAGATAAGAGCTGTCTGTTTACAAACATTTAAGGCATTCATTAGAGAAATTGAAGTGAAACAAACAATCAAACAAAAAAAAAAAAAAAAAGAGAAAAGAAAGAGAATAAAATCTCAGCAAATGTTGTATTTGTATTATGAAAGTCCCCAGATGGTTGGGCCCTTAGAATTTTTTTGTGTGTGGTTTTTGTCGACAAAAGAAATATTATTTCGCCTGCTTCTCTTATTATTTTCAAAGTTGTCGTTTGGCTTAAACAAATCTCAGTTTTTATTTTATTTTTCTGTTGATTTTCATTTTGTTTAGCATTTGGGAATTCTAATATTTTTTTCTTTTTTTTTTTTTGTGGGCAAATTTTTATTAAAAAAAAAAACAATTTTTTCTTTAAGTGTGTGTGCATTATCAGCAATTGGTTTTTCTTTATCTGCTCGTGTTTTGTTTCTTCTGTTGCAGTCATGTGTGTATTCAACTCAAACACAACATAATGATGACCAACGTAATGTAATAAATTTCAAATTAATGGCCAGAAATAATTTTCCACAAAATTAAATTTTTTGAATACAACCAACACAACAGAACACAACACTAATAAAACTGTGAGGCAAAAATATATATGAAAACAATAATAATTTTTAAACCAATTAAAGTAATATACATACATACACATACACATACACATACACTTTATTTTATCAGTAAATACATTCTTACATCTATCTATCCATCCATACGTGCGTATAATTGATATTTAATTAAACAATTCAAGTGCGAGACTTAAATTTGAAATAATTGTGCCAAGTATTTTGGACGTTTTAAAGAAAATTTTTGAAATTTAAATAAAATGAAATCACTTTTTAATCTGATAACATTAAACAATACATAAAAATGTTGCAATAAATTTAAAACATGGAAGAATACGAAATATCTGAATGATATTAGAATGTTTTCTGATAGATAAGCCAATGGGTTTCAAACAAACAACCTCTAGACGGGCAGATAGGTTGTTATGAATATTGGTATACTCCTAAGCCATCATAAAGGACTGCTGTGCGCTTCCCATTACAAGAATACCACCTTACTTTCCACAGGAAGTCTGTATCTTGTAGAAACTTCCTAAACTTCTTCAGGTCCACTCCTTTAAAACGACTTATGTCTCGCAGAGTGTCATTCATTAGGGGAATACCACCTTACTTTCCACAGGAAATTTGTATCTTGTAGAAACTTCATTAACTTCTTCAAATCCACTCCTCTAAAACGACTTATGTCTCGTAGAGCGTCATCCCTAAAATATTGGCAACTCGAGCTTACGAGAGCTAAGCAATGAAATAAAAGTGCTCCATCATTTCCTTGCATTCATCATCGTTCCACTGCGCCAATACGGTTCAGGTGTACATGTAGGGTTGAGTGTCCCGTGAGTATGTTTACTAGCGTGCTCATGTCGCCCTTATTTAGTTTTAAAAAGGAATCTCCCCAAAGTATTTTTGTAATTACTGTATCGTACTGTGTCCATTCGTGGTGATGTTTCCACCCACATCCTCAGCTTTAGTCTTTAATGTACTGAAAGGCATTGTTTTATCCAAGCTTATGGTATGTAATACTCTGGTTCTATGTCCAAACACTCCATGATAATTAGCAACCCATAGGATGCATACGGTTCCATGCCTATAGTATGTATGTAAACTATTTGGATTTAGTGTGCTAACATACTACATTGCATGAAAGAATTCACTGGATAATGAATACTGTTCATGGTGAACAGCATTCGAAAATATGTCCACATATAAACACACATAAAAAGGATGAGTGAGATCACAACAATAAAATAAATTAAAGTGAATGCACAATTTTGCGTTATACATATTGATGTTAATGCATGTCTCTAGTGTGTAATATTTAATAAATATGTATGTGACGTATGATTAATATTTAATTTGAAAATAAAAACACGTATACGCCTAAGATGTTTCTTTTGAAAGAAAATGATCAATTGGATATAAAATCGATTTTAATCTGTTGTTTTTTTGTTTTTGTCGTTTGTTTTTCGAAATAAATAAGCGAAAATAAACTGTCGCCATTTGAAATTTGCATATGGCGCAAAAGAGAGCACAATAAACGGAAAAGAAATAAAAAGTTAATAAAAATATTTCGTATGTAGAGGAGAGGAATGATGAAAATGAAAAATTTTTGCGTTATCAAAAATATAAAAAAGAAAATTAAGAAAAACAAAGGAAAACAACGTGAAAGTGGCGCCAGGCAAATGCTTAAAGCCAAAATGTATAAGAACCAATTTTCATACACATGTGGCTGGCTGGCTGGTTTGGTTTTGTTGGTTGGTCGGGTCGGTTGGTAAATATAGACACAGAAATATACTTCATAAAAGATGAATAAAAAAAAAACATCAGACATAAGCAGATAAACCTATACACTCCACAATAACTGTAAATTGATACGAAAACCTAAAAGGACAAGAAAACAACGTAAACGAATAAATTGATAACGACTTAAGAGTGATGGTACAGAACATTAAAATACCTCTAAACGTACTTTATATTACAACAGAAGATTACAAATTAATTAAGAAGTCTACACTGATGGCTTAAAGATGTGTGGCAGGATGGACTGTGGTACATATATTTATTAAGGGTTCCGATATTAAACTTTCTTATAGGCTGCCTGATCACTACAGTGTTTTACAAGCAGAGATCATGGTATTTCTACGAACGTAGTATCAACGTGGATTCTTGTGCGTGAAGGTCGAGGTTTCTCAGAAAAATGTCGGATCATTCAAAGGTAAATCTTTTTGACCTCTCATTTTCTGACGTCTTTGATTGAGCTCTCTAATATAAATATTGCTGCAATAGCAAGATTTACTTTGTACCCGAGATGGCTTCCTCTAGGGAATGTTTGATCCTTGGGTAGAATTGATTGTGGTATCACAATAAGCCCTCTTCTTTAAATTGGGTTCGCCACCTTACCTAACCCGTAACCCAACTTAAGATTTTTTAAGTTTTTTTTGTTTGAAACCAAAACTTTTTCTCTATTTAAATTTTATTAACATACATACATGGTACATATTAACCATAAATTATAAAAAATACAAAAAAAAACAAACACACACATGAAAATATCGATTTTATTTATTACCACAGGCTCCATTTATTATTAAAAACAAAGATGCTGATATCAGGGGAATTTTTAACATTATTTTTCCGATGGCTGGCAAAAATTTATATTGTCGTTTCGTTTCTTTTACTTTTTTTTTGTTTAATAAAAAACACATAATATGACATTAAGTTTTCTTTTCGTTCTTTTAATATCAAGTAAAATAAATAATTTTTATGTGTTCCTTTATGTATTTTCGAAAACAATTTTTCTGTTTTGAATAACAAAAACAATAAATAAAAGAAAGCTTAAATCTTTTTAAATGCGTTTTTTTTAAATTTAAAATTTAAGTATATTTGCGTTTTTTTTTATTTTCTTTGCGAAAAATCTTATTTAATTCACCTTTACCTTGAGGAATGCATTTCTCAATTCCTCAATGCATGCAGTTTGTTAAGTAAATGCCATGACTGTTATTCGTACTTTCAACAAATGCATGCATGTGTGGTTGCCAATCTGAGAGTAAATAGGGGGTCTGAGAAAAAGAAACCATAAGTGTGTACATATTTACTTACTTACAAAACAATTCATAATTTAGTCTTTTTTTGATAATTGTTGTTGTTGTTGTTGTTGTCGTGTGCCTATTGTGTTTTGTTTTTTGAACTTTCCTTACAAGAGAGCAAGTAAAATGTGAGTACATTCATGTGCCTGTTTTGAGATTTATGTCTACGTACAGTTGTGTTCATAAAAATAGGAGTGAGCCCATTAAAAAACAAAAGCTTAAATTTTAACAAATAAAAACCATGGTTTAATTCAATTTTTTGGTGTAATGTAATGTTGATTCAATACTAAATTATTTAAGTTATTCATTAATTAAATAGAGCTTTCAACAAGTAAGTAACAGGAAGTTTAAAAATAATATCTTAAAAAGTGCTGTTCAAAATAATAGGAGTATTTCAGTTTTCATAAAAATTTACTATTAAAAAAGTTAAAAATGGTTATGACTATAATCAGAAACCTTAAATACGATTAGTATTTGGTAGAATAGCCTTTACTTTTTATTACAGCAGCACATCTACGAGGCATGGAGTCAACTAAATCCTGACATTGTTTTAGTGGAATTTTATTCCACCCATCTTTCACTACAGACCACAACTCAGTTGCATTTGACGGTTTTCTCTCGGCAACATATTTTTTAACATCCCTCATAAATGTTCGATGGGATTAAGGTCAGAAGACTGAGCTGGCCACGCCATACCTTTACCCCATTAACCCGAAACCACTCATTTGCTAATTTACTGGTGTGTTTCGGGTCATTGTCTTGTTGGAATATCTATTTTAGAGGCGTGGAATATGGTAACTAACATCTCTTCTGTCAAAATGCCGACATAGACGTTCCTATCCATTATGTCTCTAATGCGATGTATTGGGCCTAAATCATTATATGAAAAGCTGCCCCATAGCATTAGTTTTGCATCACCATGTTTAACTATCTTTTGTGTATACTGAGCTTTATATTTGGTGTTGGGCGGGCGTCTAACATGCTGTCTAGACCCAGTGCCACCAAATAAAACAATTTTGCTTTCGTCGGTCCACAATAAGTACTCCATTTTTCTTTCGGATATTTGATATGTTCTTGGGCAAACTTTAAGCGGGCTGCTGCCTGTTTTGTATGTCAACAATGGCACCTTTTGTGAACTTCTTGCGAATAAATTGTTGTCCATCAGACGGCTACGAATAGTAGGGACACTTGCGGCAAGATTCATATCCTTTTGAATTTTATTTGAAGACGCTGAAGGATTTATTTTGCTGTATCGCACAATTCGGCGGGCATCGACAGTAGATGTTTTGGCCTTGCGCCCAGGCGTTTCGGGCTTTTTTTATATTTTAATGTATTTGTGATCATTTGGTCGGACTAACTTAAGATTTCTTTAGTTTCTTTGTAAGTTTTGCCTTTATTTCGAAAATTTTTAATTAGTTTTCTCTTTTCTTCAGTACAGTGCTTTTCTCGTCCCACTATTACAAAAATTTATGTGAATCACTGTAGAAAAAGTTTTAACTACATTTTCCCGTACTTATTTTTCACTTTTTTCTTTAAATTATGTGCTGTTATATTTTTATTTTTAAAGGAACACTTACACTCCTATTTTTTTGATCAACTGAATTCAGGGGTATACACAGAAATGAATTAATTTCATCGTAAATATTAAAGTTATTACGAGAATCTTTTTTGTATTTTATTTCTTACATATCGTTGGAAGTACCATTAAAATATATCATGTTTTGCAAATTGGTAGAATAAAAAATTTTAACTTTGATAATATTACATGGTAGCACTCCTATTACTTTGAACACAGCTGTATGTACATATGTATGTATGTGTACTAGAGTAATTTGCGTATAAAAATATGACGAAAGAACAATGTAACATGACAACTGCCAACTCAATGTCACAGCATGAGTTAAACAACAACAAATAAAAAACATAAACAAGTTATGTGAAAAACATTGAGTGTCTGAGGGAGAGAGAGAGCGAGCGAAATACATATTAGATTCACATACATATACATAATATAAACAACAAAAAACAGATTTTTTGTTGACCTTTTTAATATTTAAAAAGAAAAGAAAGAAAAAAAAACAAGAATTACATGAACTGAGAGAAAATTTAGATGCAATCATGGACATTCATTTATACATACGAATGTCTATCACTGTAGAAAGAGACAGAGAGAGAGAGAGAGAGAGAGAAATATCTAAAATAAATACAATTAACAGTATCCTAACATATACTGTACATATACGACAAACATACACATTCACACATTCGTTATGGTATGCTAAACACAGGTTTTTATTAAGAATTTCTGTTATTACGTTTTTTGTTTGTTTATGTGAGAGCATAAGTACATACATATATGCTGCTGCTACTGTAGATGTATTTGTAAGGGAGTACATAGTACCTACTATGTATGTACATATATGCAAAATAAGTAAATAAATAATTGTGTTTTCAATATGCCATGTTTAACAATAAAACAGGATTCAATTAATGTTTATGCACAACAATATGTATATACACATGCAATATAACTATAACCCAACAAACATTATTAAAATGTATTGAGAAATACAAAAAATATTACATATTTTTTCTTCTTATTTATTTGTATAAAAATAAAAACTCTTTAAATATAAATAATTAAAATGCATTTAAATTGTTTTTTATGCCGCAATTCCATGTATTTTTTTTACCAAACATTTATGTTTCAAATATAAACTTATCGTATGTAGGTGTGTGTATTTGGTTTTTTTTATTACTCCCTCAATATTAAGAAGCTGTCATAAATATGTTCTGCTTTTAAATTTTTATGAGTACTTTTGGTTAAAAGTGTTGTTTCATATGTGTTGTTTCATATGTATGTTCATGTTTGTTGCTTTATTTTACAACATTTAAATTGTCAAAATGTTTAGCTTCTTCTTGCCGTTATTAAATCGTTGTGTATGGATGTGTATGTAAGCTGTGAACTGTGAGTGCATAAATATTTGTAGTTTCCTGCAAATTGTCATATGTGTCATGACATAATACTGACAGATTTCTGTATTTTGACAGTCAACGTAAAAACTAATAATAACAAATGTCAACCAGTCAGCCACCACCACGATGACACACACGCACACACACACAAAGATTTTCAACTGCAGCCATAAACATGCAGATGACACTGTAGCTGGCAGCAATGTTTAGCATTAAATTGTTTAAATTTTAATTTTTTTGTTTTTTTCTTTTCTTTGCTATTAAAATGAAGTCTAGCGTGAATACTGCCATAAACAATGTTTACTTGCCTTCATGTTCAGGGGGAACATAAATATTTTATGGCAAAATATTTCATTTTATGATGGTGTCAACTGAAATTATTAAATTGTCAGTGAAATTTAAAAACCAACACCAAACGATTTAAAATAAGGAGTGCACCAAAAAGAATAGGCTTTTTATTCGTAAATAATTTCAATATTTTTTCAAATTAAAGAAAATATTGTTAAAGTTCTAATGCTTAGGAAAGGATTAAGCCTTTAAGCAATTTCAAATAGTCTCTTTTTTATTTTTTCTTTAATTCCATTTTCCTTTCGGGTTATGATTACAACCTATCTGGTGATCCTGACAAGTTTCCCAAAAATCTGTCGTTCAGAGTCGATTTTCAAATGCAGATCCCGCCATTTATGTATAAAATTAACACACATAACGTGGATGGTGTGAGTAACTAGATGGTGATCCTGACTAAAGGATTGTAATGACTACACAGGCACCTTTAAGTGAAGATAGGCCCGTACCACTTCTGTATCGATCCATTGCGTTTACTTACGTCCGAATTTTATTTTTTAAACCAACTTTGTTTTTCCGGAATACACATCTATGTCGCCATCAGAAGCTCACTCGCTAATATAACTAAAGTTAGCGGTAATTATTAATTTGTTCAATCCCTGTAGCAGATATGGGCATAGCAGTACATTCCAAATTTTTCCCTATGCACTCCTTTGCTTAAAATAACAGAAAAATAATTTAGACATTGTGAATAAAAAAAATGTTTCTCTATTATTTTAATGTTTCTTTTTTTTTGTGTGATGCATTAAAGCAATTAAAACAATAGAAAAAATAATTTCTGTTTTCATAATTGTTTTAAATTCTTTAGCCCTGACCCTTTTGAACGCCATATTTTTTTATTTTCTTTAGAAAAATATAAAAACATGATAAATGCACGTGTGTGTGTGTGTATGTGCGTATAAAGTGTCTGTGTACCTTTGAAATATTATTATTGTATCTGTCATTTCCTTTTCCTTTACCTTTCTCTCTTTTACTGTTACTCTGTTTTGCTGTCTGTGTATGTATGTATACATGTGATATGTGATGGCATTGGTATAATAAATAATTAATATTGTTTACTTCATTTGTTACAAGGCCCCTTTCGTTCTCTATATTTTTCGTTTCTGTTTATGTTTCTTGTTTTCTTCTTCTTCTGCCTTTTTGTGAAAGCTTTATTAACAAGGAAACATGGTCATCATATGCATAGGGTATGTCCAACCGTTTGTTCCTTTATACACTGCAATTACTGACAGTCAAAGGTTCAAACACTGCGCTTGGCTTGTTTTACCAAAAGGTGTTTTCGTTTTCGTTTTCATTTTACTATTTTTCGTTTCTTTTTTTCTAAATTTCACGTGTGTATTTTGTCATTGACTTGAATTAAATGCCGACTTTCCACACATGCTATGATGACACACATTTTCAGTGACATACCAACGGAAACGGATACAAATAAAGAAAAGCCTATAAAAAAAGGATGTGGATGTGTAAAACAACAGCCTAAACAGCAGCAGAATGAGATCAAAATCATACAAGGAAAAACAAAAAATTATGGTAAACAGAGTGCCCTACATGTGGCATGTTTTTATTTTATCATACACTTCTAATGTGAAATAGTTTCATAAGACCTGCTAACGATTTTACTATAAATGCCAACGGCTGGAATCCATGACGCAACAGTACAGAACTTTGGACGAGGCTCCTTTAAATAAAAAGTCCAGTAAATAAAAATTCTAACCTTGGTTAGTTTACGTTGTCTTAAGAGACTCTGTTTTGATTATTTACCACTTCACTCGAATCGTACAACTCAAATTTATTTCCATGACGTCTGAGATATATTTTGTAGAAACCACTCGACAAAGACAGCAGCAAATGACAGCTGGTTGGATGATTTTAACACTTTTTTAACCGTATTAACGTCAGTATATACCTATGCTAACAACGAATAAGTAATTTATAGGGTGTTAATAACAAACAAACAAAAAAAAAATAAATAAGTGGTAGCACTGTCTGTCTGTCTCACCCATAGAAATAAAAATGTCATTTGGCATTTGAAACGGAAACTCTGACATGTGCTGAACGCAATACAAACATGTAACAAATCATTTACTTATTCTCTCGCTCTCGCTCTCTCTCTCTCTGTCCGCCATTGTAGTTCTCTCTAACTACAATATGAACGTAGAAAAGCCTGTTTGTATATGTAACAGTATAGGTGCGTATTATACAATATAACTGTAAATGTGAGTTATTGTAAAACAATAAATATACATACATATATAATATGTATGAATGTCTGTACACATACATATGTATGTATGTATGTATGAAGAAAAAAAAAACAAAAAAAGCTAAAGGACAACAACCAGAGAGAAAAAAGAGAATATAAATGTAAATGTGTTGTTGATGACCCCAATTTGTAAGTGACATTTCTTTTATTTTTTTTTTGTCTGTTTTTGTTTATTTTTTTTGTCTCTTTTTTTGTTTTTTTTTTTGTTTATATTGTGCCATATTTGAGCTGTTTGTGTAAAAAGGTTTTTAAGGTTTTTTTTCTTTTTCTCACACTCGTATTCATTTCTTCTTTTTCTCTCTGCTTCTTTTTTCATTGTTTTTGTTAACTTGAGTACCATTAGAGAGAGTATCTGCTGTCATTTCAGACAGCACCTATAAACTAAAACCATTTTAACATTTCTTTCTGTATTGTTTCGGATTTGTTTTGTTTTTTTTTTTTTTTGATATTTGTAAATGATTTTACGCTTAAATGTTTGTGACATTAAATTGGATCAGTTTGTAACCTTAAAATTTAAATTCATGGTGTACACAAGTTACTGAAGATTGTAGTAAATAGACCGAGGCATTCTAATTATTACAAATTAAATTAAACATCATATGATTTCGTTGGCTAATACCACTGAATTATTTTAAAATTAAAACACTCTCACTCAATTTCATATGTTCAGTGGGAAACAAAACAGATTACATATCGATAAACTAACAGCTATAACTGTAACGGCAAGATTGTGGATGGCGCGAGATGGCAATCTACCAATCTTTCGTGTTTCATGAACGACTCCAACATACCGTCGATTTAGAGCGACAGGCACTCAATAAGCTGCTAATGTAAGCAGCACCATGGCTCTCTGGGCCGAGTAGATGGAATGCTAATGCGGATTAGCTATCGTTTACTGTGTATAAGAAAGGAACAACATTTATTATGTGATTACTGTCCTTACGGGACACTGCCAAATAGTGTTTTCTGCTCAAAAATGCGAATCAAAAGAGTAGCAGAGTCCGTCTGTTAGGTTAACATACCCTGACTAAAGGGTTGTAATCAGCAATTAAGAACGTAAGTAAGGATGGAGAATTATTTGAATATTTTGTGATTCCATTTTGCCCTCTTTTGTATATTATTTGTAAATTTGTACTTATTTCTGCTCCTCACTGTACATACATCTGTGGTTAAGACAAATTCAACGAAATTTTCAATTCTAAGATTTTCATTAACAATGAGGCAATTAATGTTGGCGATAACCTTGAAAATAAAGTCTAGTTTAACCCTGTGGCTTCTATTTCTTCTTTTATCACATCGTTTTACATTTTTTAAGTCTGAATACAATATTTTCCTCGGTTTTGTTTACTTTTAAACTTAGATTTTCAAGGTTTTGTTACACAAAATTGTTTAATTCTTTTAAAATAAAATAAAACTGCCCTGTCTGGTGTTTCTCTTCTTTGTTTAATTGTTTTATAAGAAAACGAAGAACCTTTTTAGATGTTTTAGGTTGGCAGAGTAGACTGGTTGAACAAGGGCGTATTTGTTTGTCCAGTTTCTTTTTACTTTTTGGGCTTCTTGCGGTTGTCGTTGAGCTCTGCATAAAAGATTTAAAATTAAAAAGTTTTTTGTTTAAACACAAAAAAACACATTATGTCCTCTGCTGTTTATTTTATTTTTTTTTTTTTTTTTCATTTGAATCAGAGATTATTATGGCAGCTCGTGGATGCAAATTTTTATAATTTTTTAATTTTGACAAATTAAAAATAAAATGAAATGTGTTTACATTGCATTTTAGGCTTATCATTGAAGAAAATTTTTATAGAATGTACGGTAGACAGACAGGTTTGAGAACGTTTAGTGCCATAGTAGGTCGATACAAACATCCAAAGGTCATGGGATCAACTGAAAATCAAAAAAGGAACGAGAAAAATGAGAAAGCGTAGAGAGAGGAGAAGAGAGTGAAAGCAAACAGTAATAAAAAAATCACCTGCGCGAATACATAGTGCCTCCATGAAACAGCACAATCTCACAATAAATTCGACTTCAAACAAGAATCTTCTCTTTTGGCTATTCAATCTTTTTCTATCTATAATCGAACAAACATAGGGGATATGCACTATCTCATTTGCAACTCCTCCTTATCTCTACATATGCCTTAGAAATCCGATTCAAAATCGCCGCTGTTAACCTGGCTAGTTACCAGTCCCATGTTAGGCTTATTGAGTCTCAGCATCGAGTTGGTTGTATCGGCCTTGATTTTATCGAGCGTCATTTATGAATAGAAGTTGCCTTAGTCTAGTAGGTAGAATGTTGTTAGAATGTAAGGCCGCACTTCAAACGACAGGCCAGACATTTACAACAAAATGAAATATGAAAAAATACTTCTATCGGTGACTTCCTCTCAGGAGTCTTTTGGCAAATAATCTGAGAATAAATAAAATTGCCATGAAAAGTTTCTCAAAAATCTGTCGTTGGGAATCGACTTTAAACTATGGGTTCTCAGCCACCCATGTATAAAGTTAGCACACACAACATAGATGGTGTGAGAAGCTAGATTGTAATCCTAACCAAAGGGTTGTAATGATCAATTTGGTAAGTTAAGTAAGAACATTGAAGGAAAACAGTTGCGTTGACAGGTACATTGCGCATAACGGAAAAAAGAGCGTCAGAAGCTACTCTAGTAATACTTGATCGATAAAATTCTTTTAAAACATTATATTACTAACTAGAGATGACGCACACTAGGTCGACCTTTTTATACTACAATCTCTGAGATGTATTGCCCTTGTACCTGTACTGTACTTTCTGTATAAGACATCTGTACAATTTCCTGTAAATGTGATAGACAGTCAATTATTGAAAATATTATATACATACATATGTACAGTAGTATGTATTAATTTCCTGCTTTTCTAGATATTTTTTTACAATTTTTTCATTCATTTTAAATATGAAATTTAATAAAATAAAACAAAAGAAACCACATTTTTATGTTTAATTTTTTTTTAATAGCTAGGAAGAGTGTAAGGGGAGAGGGGAGGGTAGCGGTAGAAAGAATAAAAAGGCAAATAATATAAAAGAGAAGAGAAAAACCTTTTTATTATTCATATTTTAAAGTTTCATTAAATGAAAATGAAAATGAATACAAAATTCAATGCACCAGAACATTGAGCCACTATTTTATGCCCAAGGCTTTAACAACTGTTGTAGTGGAGGTAGTACTGGTGTAGTGGCAGTGGCAGTGGCAGCTGCAAATGATGGCGCAATGACAACAACACTGTTTCATAATAAGTTACAAATTAAAATGGAAATTCTCAAGAAATATATACATTTTAACAAAAGAATATGTAGGTTAATAAGGACTGGTTAGTTAAAGTTGATTACATATTTGAAAAAGTTTTTTTTTTTCTTTTTTTTCTTTTAAAAAACATATTTCTAAATGAAATGGTGTAGACCACAACAACCACAATAACCACTCACGGGATATTCTAAATGAATATTTTTTTCCATGGGATTTTTTAATATTTTTAAATATTATATTCCCTCCAACAGGCAGGGCAAAAAAATTGTGTGTGTGTTTTTATTGTAAAGACTTGAACAATAAAGATAAAATATTAACACAAGAGAGAAAAAAAATATGAAATAGTTCTTAGAAATGATGCTTCAGTTTAATGTTAAAAAGTTATTCAAAATATTAAACAATTATGCTTAAGTAAAAGAAAAAAAATTAAATGAAAAATGATACGCAACACATGCCAAGCAACTCCTTAGAGGCCTTTTTAAAGGCCCTTTATACTAAGTAATGAGGATAAACTTGGAAATTAATCAAACTCTAGAGCTTCAAGTGTACATACATATCTATACGCATAAAAGAAAATCTAAAAACTGAAAAAAGCCAATCACATGCAAATGGTAATCAATAAGGCCAGCAAAGTACAGCAGGTGTTGACAGCAGCAGCTATTTGTTTGAAAAAATATTTGTTTTAAGCCTCCAACCCAAATTTCTTTGCACTTTCGCCTAAAGTCAATAACACACCCACCTCCACCTAAACTTTTGAACAACCTTAAATGGTTATATCCTAATGGATATATTCTATACCCTGGCTCTGCTGCCATATCTTAAGGATAACCAGTGAATACTTATACATTTCGAAATAAATATTTACATTTGTATGCGTCTGTATGTTTGTTCAGTATATTCTTCTAAAAAAAAAAGAGTGAAGCCCATTTTTGTTTTCTTTTTTTTAAATTATTTTTCTTCTTTTTTTTTGATAAAAGTTTCACTCTTCGGTTTCGTTTTTTTTTTTTTTTTTTGTTTTAACATTTTGATAGGAAAACTTTATTTTGAAGAAAATGGTTAAAGCAACAGTTTATCTTACAGGCTGTATTTGTATCTGTATCCGTATCTGCATCTCGACACACATTGTTGGAAATGTATCTGTCAAATGTACAGGCTTTGTTCAGTGTTTTGCTTAGAGTTATACATTCTCGTTATTTTGAAATAAGAACCAAAAAAAAAACAGACGAGAAAACTTTTCTGAAAGACCTTAAGAAGGTTGTGCAATAAGTATTCTTTACATTTGAACTCATACACTAAACTTTTGAAAAGATAATAAAACTCCTATGCTCGCTTGTTTTAAAACAGAATTCGAATTTACATTCGAATTTTTAATTGAACTTATAATTACAATTTTTTTAAAACGATGATTGCTCATTCATTCATTAACTATTTAACTTCAACCTTTTCTAACTAATAAAATAAACGTCGTAATGAGTAGAACGTCAGCGACTTTCAGAGTCTGTCGGTGGGCATGCTATGGGGGAATGTATTAATCGACGGGCCAAAAAAGTGTATCACGAATATATATTTGCTTAACTGAAGTAATATGCTCTGAGATATCAGATAGAATAGCGGTTACGAAGAATTGCATCAATTAGACACCGAATTGACAGGTCTGGGCAAACTACACGGAAGACTCGCTCATAATAGAAATGGTGTTGAAAGACTGGTCATCGCTTTCGTCTACCTAGGTACGTACGTAGGGTAGGTTGAAGGAGACGAGACCTAATCAAGGGGCTCATGCTCACCATTAGGAATACCACCTTATAGGAAGTCTGTATCTTTTACAAACTTCCTTAACTTTTGCCAGTCCATTTCTCGGAGATGAGTTATGTCTGGTATAAGGCCATAATATTGGAATCTGGAACTTACGAAAGCTACAGCTCGGCAATGACACAAAAAATACTTCATAGTTTTGATGTCCTCAACTCATTTTCTGCATTCATCATATTCCACTACACCAATATGGTTCTGTTGTATACGAGTATGTCTGCTCATTGAGCATTAAAAACAGGAACATTTTTTTTTTGACAATTTTGTACAACCGTCGTTTATCTTGTCTTAATAAATAGAGACAATTTCTTTCGAACAAATTTATTTTTTTTTTGCATTTTGCTTTATGAGTTTTGCTTTCATTTTATTATCCTCCTCTTTGCTTAACATTGGAAAACTGCTCCACCCAGCTATTATTTTGTGAAAGCGACCGTTTGTCATGCTTTAGCTGATGGTGATACCCTGGCTACGATGAGTTTGTAAAAGAAAAATAAAACCCAGAAAAAAATGAATGTCATTGGAATACCAAAAAAAAAAGAAGAAAAACTTCTTGATAAGTTTAACAGTTTCGTTCGATGTATTTATTTAGGACACGACATAAAAACAAAACAGGAAAACTTAAACCTGAAACTTAAACCTAAAACTGAAACTAAAACCGAAACTGAAACTGAGCAGACTTAAAAAGGCATTTATAATTTAGGATATAGAAAGTGTTATGGAAATTTGACTGTGCTGTGGTTGGTAGTGGCATAACAGTTGTCTAAAGCGGGATGTTAACTTAGAGCAGAGAGTGTCTTTGAAAAACTTGGTAATAAGTTAGACAAAGAAAATATTTCTTTCCAAAGCTGTTTTAAGGAACTGCAATACCTTTTTTGTTAGAACATATTTTTATTTTTTTGTGTTAAGTATTGTGAGTTTGTATTTGAAAAATCGTGGCATTTTTAATTTTTCATTCTTCACTTTTTGGAAAACTATAATGAGGCCAATTATCCTTAAGCGTTGTTTTTTTCAGCGGTTATTAATTATCTTAATATGAGGCAAAGTTACGAGAAAAAAATCAAAAGAACCAAAATAACTTAAGCCATCATATCCACTCTCTAACCTTATTAAGTCTGGGGTCAAACATAATATCTAACAAACAAATTTTTGAATATCTGCCATCCTCTTTTTTTCTCTCATTTTAACAATCGTTAAGTTTGTTTTTTCCGGGGCTTTTTTTTTTTTGGTAACATAAGAAGAGAAACGAAAAACATGTTCATTAGTCATTTAGGCGCCTGAAAGCATACTATAATTTATAATGTACAAATATAAAAATACAATGTTTTTTGACATCTTCTTTTTCTCTTTGGTTTCAGGATAAAATATCACAACAAAAACAAAAAGTAAGGCAGTAAGGTAAGTGAATGCTTTATGCTTTAATACTTTATGCTTAGATATTTTTATATTTAAAAGTAATGCCTAAAAGTATGCTTCAATTTTTGAAAACAAAGTGAACCTAAAAGTCTGTTACAGGTTTTTTGCCTGTTCTTTATAAAAAAAAAAAATTGTGTCTAAAAGGTTAGGTTATATTAATCTGGTAGCCACCAGCCGAAAACAAGTTACTTTACTCCTGTAAGGTCGTTTTGTAACACCGATATTCCCTATTCCATCATTATTTTATGTCCTGGTTGTCCATCTAATGAAGATATGGATTTTTCTCATATCAACTTTGGCGCTTTCTCAATAAAATCCGGGTGTTCAACAAATCTTCTTCTTACTCTTTTATACTAAAATAAAACAAAAATTTCTTGTCAAATATAAATTGTCTCTAAAATCTTAATACCAATTCAGTTTTGAAAATGCCTAAAAGTATATCTCACTTTCTAAACACTACGTATGCCCTAAAAGTATGTAAACTTTCACAGTGAGTCTTTACTGTTTTTTAAGCTGCTTGTTAAAGTCTAGAAATCTATTTCCTTTTTTCTCTTATCCACACAGCAATTTGTTACTTCTTATTCAATTGACTAAATAAAATATACTTACTTATGCCTAAAAGTATGACTTTCTATTTGTGTTTTTTTAGCCAGATTATTCTATTTCCTTTCTTTCTTTTTCTAAAAGTTTTTTTTTTTTTTCTTTTACCTCAAGTAGTCAACAAGTTTGTTAGAAAAATAAAAGGAAATATAAAAATAATGCTGCAAGCAAAACAAAGGGCGTAGTTCTTAAGAGGGAAGCAACATATTGTAATTGCAAATTTCAAATTCCTGTAAATTGTAGGAGCATTTTTATGGTCCTTATTTTACCACCTGTTCACCTTGCTGTCGCCGTGTTTTGCAAGTGTAAACGTATTGCTTGCATTTAAATTTTTCCCCCCCCAGTAAAGTTTTATAAAAGAGGATTAAAGTTTTAGTGAATTTTTCTCATGCTCCTTAAACTGAGTAGTGATTACACAAACAAATTCAGTTTTTTCCTTCTCTCCAAACAGTAACGCTACACTAAGGAAGAAAATAATGTCTTGACGTTCATAAACAAATCTAAAAGTTTAAAAATTTATAAAAAACTAAGCCAGTGATTCAAAAACGTTGAAAGGTTTTGAGGAGGCATGCTTTAATGTAATGTTCATGAATTTTCATGTCGAGGATTTCTCAGAGTGAATTTAAGATCATTCAAAGGTAACTCTTATAAAGGTTCCGGGACATAGCGATGTCGTTGGAAATTGCTTTGCTAATGAATTGGCCAGGACGTATACGGAGCTAGCAATCTCTGGAATGTTACCAGTATTCCGATTGCCGCGATTAGTTTAAATATTATCCACTCGCTTTACAGGGAAGCTCAATCTCGTTAGCAGCAGTAAGGAACGTGCAAAAAGAGCGCTGATGCACTTCTGTCGTTAAATTGAAAAGCCACTCATCGCACAATAGCTATTCCTTCAAGTAGGTCCGCCACCTAACCTGACCTAACCTAACCTAACCTAATAACTTTAAAACTATTACTTGCCACACTGTCTTTTACAATTTACTGCCTGTTCCTGGCAGATTATGGCGAGAGTAAACCTGTGAATATCTCTCTCCCTCGCTCTCTCACTAACTATCTCTGTGCCTGCGTGCGTATGAGTATGAGTGCATGAAGCCTTGTACAAATGAGTGGAGCATATTAAAAAAAATAAAAAAAAGTATGTGTAGAGAAAGAAAAGTAAAACGTTGAAGGTCGGTTTGTATGATTATCTGAATGACTGCCTGTCTTTTTGTCCGTCTGTCCGTCTATCTTTCTATTCTGTTAACTGTATGCGTTTCAACTGTTTTTTCGTGTATTTCGTTGATTTTTTTTTTCTGTTTTTCTGTCCTTTGTAAGCCAGTAATATAATCTGGGGGATTTTCATGTTATTTGATGTTGACTGAAATATATTTTAAGACCATCATATACGAGGAATTAATTTCTTTTCCTTGATTTTTTTTCTTTCGTTCTTTCTTTTGTTCTTGTATTTATTTTTATGTGTTTCCTTATTTATTTATCTTTTTATTTCCTGTTCAGACAATTTCAGCTTCGGCTTCATCTTAATTTTTATCTTGTTGGGGAAACATTAGAAATTTTATTAAAGCCAAATACAACACAATACTTCTTTTATGATTATGGCCACATTTTACGATTACCCACTTACATTTATTAGCCCAGTCATTAACTCTGCTGTCAGCTATTTGTGTGGCAGTGGCGGCTTTATTTTCAATTTCTTAAACAACACAATGAAAATTTTTGTTAAATTTCTTTAACTTTGAATATTTAAGTGTGGCTCAATATATTCATTCTTTTTTTTTTTTTTTGTTTGTTTGTTTTATTTCGAACCGCTTTTTTGCATTTTTACTACATATCCTTAAAAGGATAACTTTATTTAAGAAAGAGGCTTTTGCCTTTGATATTGTTTACTTTTGGCCATAATATAGAAAAGTTTTACACCGAAACGCTAATTTGCATTTAATTTTAAAAAATTTACATGTTTTTTCTTTGTAGCCTGGGTTTTATTAAAAGGGAGAATGTCCTTTTGAACACCCTACCAATACTCATGCTTTTAAATACTGACAGCACAAGGCTATAAATCAAAATCTTTAGTGTATATGCTATTATTTAAACCCATCTTAAATGTAAAAAAGAATTTATTCTGTTTAATTTAATAATTTTTCTTTCTTTGGTAAAAATCTGTTGTTTTTTGCCAAATAAAAAAATTTTAAATTGGCCTCTTACTGAGAAAATCTAAAGAACTCGTATAGACTTAGCGGATCTTGAAATGAAAATATCACAACGATAAAATTGCCAATGCCTTGCATTTTCTATAGAAAATTTCTCAATGACTCTCATTCTCAGGGTCTCGCTTACTTACTTAATTAGTCATTAAAACACTTTAGTCAGGATTACGACCTAGCTTCTCACACCAACCATGTTGTGTGTGTTAATTCTTGTCCATTAATCGCGGGACCTACTATTTTCTTTCGACTCCGAATAATAGATTTTATTGAGAAACTTTCCATGGCAATTTTATTCACACAGAGATTTTGCCAGAATATTGCTGAGAAGAAGTTGCTGAAGAAAAGTTATCTCATATTTCGTTTTTTTTTTTCGAGATGTCTTGTAAGAGAATTTAAAAATATTTGGCTTTTGGTATTAAATTTCAAATTCTTCAGGATGATATGCTTGTCATTGACAATATTCTTAAACAGTTTTTTTTTTTTTCAAATATTTATCGTCTTAAAGTTTTCTATCGCTTTTTTATTGATTTAAAAAATCTTATTTTTTCCACCATTTTTCTAAAGGACATGCATGTGTCATGTGTTTT
The DNA here is from genome assembly GCA_936449025.2 of Sarcophaga subvicina. NCBI lineage: Eukaryota > Metazoa > Arthropoda > Insecta > Diptera > Sarcophagidae > Sarcophaga > Sarcophaga subvicina. Next base: position 856,851 of record OW388080.2, on the reverse strand, counting down.
TTAGAGTCAATTAAACTTTTAACGAATCCTCTAAAAAGCTCATCTCTCGCGTTTATTATTAAATTTCTCTGTGTGTGTGTGCAATTCATTTGCATTTTTAGTATTTAATGACTCTGCGTGTGTAGTTGTAGATGTAGTTGTAGTTGACGAGGTATAAATTACAAAGTTTGTAGTACTTTAACTACCGTTATAAAACCCTATTGTAAGTGAAATAAAATAAAAAACAAAATGTGCTGGCTGCTGCCATTAAACCCCGAAGAATATGCACCGATGCGAATGGGAAGGACGAATAAGAAAGAAAGAAGAGCGTAGGGGAAAAGTGAGAGAGTATTTATATCAACTTGTTTTGTTATGCAGCACTTAAGGCAGTTTAGAGAGAGAGAGAGAGGACATGGGACATGGAAAAAATAAAATTTAGAAATTCATGAATGAGAATTAAACTATGCATGACGATGATGAAAAACGAAAGAACAGAAGAAACGCAGAAAAAGAACTTTTGATGTCTTTCGCGTAGACATCATAAATGGCAGACATATAAACAAAAAATCATTCAAGATATCACACAGTCAACCAGCCAAGCAACTATCCAACCATCTAAACATTCATGCATTCTTCTGCTATCAATTCGGCTGTCTTTTAGAGGAAAAAAATGAATAATAAGAAGAAAAATCTTTCTTAAAACAGACACAGGGCTGGCAAAGTATATGCAAAAACACCATCACCAGCAGCAGCAGCAGCAGGTGTAACAACAAAAACAAAGTGAATGTCAAACAAATAGAATTTGATGGCTAAACAAGTCAAACATTGTTTAAATAAGTTATGCATACAGCCGTATGCCTTCGTTTTTCCTCATTTCAATGTCTTTTATCTTCTGCTTCTTCTTTTAAACAATTTTTATTGTATTATAATTTAGTTTTTTTCAGTGTTGTTGTTGTTGTCATCGCGGTTGTTGCTGTTATATGTGATGATTTTGTTTTGTTTGTTTGTATTGCAACTAGTTTGCATATAAATTGCGTTCAAAATTTCCATTATAAGTACATACATTTAAATTGAAATACGAGGGTCGAGGTTCACTTATAAAATATCACCTTGACGTCAATTTTAGATGTTGCTTTTTTAATATATATTTTTTTTTGTGTTTCAATGTTTACGAAATCGTTTCAATTTCAATTTTTCTTTATTATTATTCCTCTTTTTTTTTGTAGAAAACAAAAATCCTTAAAAAGCTTGTCAATCAATCTGTTGGAAGACAACGCAAATTATTGCCAACTTTTGACAAGAGTATTTTGTTACTAAAACGTATACATATATTTGGAATAGCCCTCGTATACATTTGCAACATTTTATTTGTGGGTTTGTTTTTTTTTTAATAATGTTTTTAGTTTTTCTTACTACTCCCCTAATTTTCCATTTTTTTCTGTTCTTCCCCTTTGCTCCCCTTCTTTTTTTCCGTATATTTTCCCTTGTTTAATAATTGTCATCATGTTTAATTGATATGTTGAAACATTTGTTCTGGTTGCCTGATTTCAGTGCCAACAAACTCATTAAAAAAGCGACATCATCTCCATACAGACCAATGTTAGAATTAGCCAAACGTTTATGGAACGTACCTACAGTCTAAACATGCAGGAGGAATTAAAAGCCTAGCCAGCCTTCCATAGAATTAAATTGAAAGAATTTGTTAAGGCTCCCTTGTTTCTCTATGAAATTTTCATTCTTTGGATTTCGGATCGGAAGAGTTCTTTCTATCAATCAAATATCGTTTCGCTTTCTTTATATTATTATTATTATTATTGTTGTTATAAATTTCATTTTTAAAAGAAAAAACCTAAATAATTAACAAAATGATTTATTAATTTATTAAAAATTATTAAATCTTTTGATAGCATTTTCTTTTGTGAAATTCCTTTATAGGCACCATGCGTGCGTGCGTTGTTGGCGCTCTATGGGTATTTTCTTTATTTATTTTTTTATGTTAAAAATATAATACATGGGTGTTTATTTATTTAAGAATTCATATTTTTAGAAAATAAGAAAATATTCATAAAATATTTCCACATGTCTTTAGAATATTTTCTTTTTCTTTAATGATCTCAAAAGCATTTTTCTTTTTTGGAAAACCAGAAATATTTGAACATTTATTCAGTACTTTTTCAGATCTTTTAATGATCTTTGACGTGTTGGTTTTTGTTTTTGTTTTCTTTTTTATTTTCTTTTTGGAAAACCAGAAGATATTTTTCAAAGTAATTTCGTGTTTTTTTTAATTCTAAATGTCACCAAATATCGTTCTCACACTTGTCAAAATTGTTCTTTTTTGCTGAAAAGCGGTGACAATATAAGCATGAACTACACGAACGCATGACTCATTGGGGACCATTAGGAAGAATAACAAAATAAAAAATTTTCTTAATCATGTAGAAATAATGGTTTTTCGTTGTAGTATTTTGCATACCCCAGTTGATGTTAAATTATACGTGTTTTTTTGTTTTTTTTTTTGTTTTAAATTGTAGGGAAACAGCCCCATTTGTCATCTGGCAAAACACATCTCAATTAAAAATTTAATTTTTTTTCTTTTATTTTAAATTGTATTATTGTTCGTATTTTCATTATGATTATTTTTGTTTTTCTTCATTTCATAAATTTTCAAGTGTGGTTGGTGGGCCAATGAAATAAAAAAAACAGACACTTGAACGTCATGTTAAACAATTGAAAACAGCGAAATAAATTTAAATAGATTGGTTATGTTAAATATTAGTTGTTCGCAATAGTTCATTTTTCTACAATAAAACAAAAAAAAACACAATTTTAATACATTTTAAACATGTGATCATTACACGTAAGACTTTTTATTCGGTAACATTTAACCATTGTGATAACTCCAGTTCAAATACATCCTTGCTAATTCTGCAAAAACTAGGAAGGAAGTCCTGAAAGTTATTACTTAAGGTTATCTTTTGTTCGGAAATGTTCCGTAGTGGAATATAAGAAATAATACAACTAGTTTTTAGCTCTACCTGGACGTAGCAATGGCTTTAACCCAAAAATAACAAAATAATATCGATCAAAAGGGTATAGATTTGGTTTAATAAAGCCTATTTGAAACGTTAGTAACCCAAGTATAAACGGATGAACCCCGGCGACCTCAATATCAAAAACTTCTTACTTAATTGGTCATTTTGACCTTTTAGTCAGCAATACACTGCCTACCAGACTACGGTGATTTCAATATGAAAAAACAAAAATAAAATTCAACAATAATCCAAGCATATTTTTTATGTTTTTAATTAAAAAAATTTTTTTTTAAATTCGAAACTTTTTTTCTTATTAAAATAAATTTTCGTTGTCATAAAAATGAGAAGACAATCGTATCTTTCTGTTATTTCCTAACAAATATTCAAATTATTCCATTTTTATTTTGTCGCGTAGCATATTTTCTTATTAAAAATAAATGCTAATTTCTATAGCAGGCAGCAACAGCTGAAAATAACCTGTAAAAAATAAATTTTTTTAAAATTAAATTTAAACTTTTACTCTCTCACAGCCAGCCCTTGGCTAAAAGTTAAGCTTATCCTTGAACATAAACGCCTTGAAATATACCGAGATTATTATTATTATTTTTTCATTACATCACCACCCACCACCATCTATCTCATCATCTTTTGAATGTTATAAATGAGATGTAGTACTCTCTCCCATGTTTTTCTTTTTTTTATCTTCTTTTCATAAACTTCCTGTTAAGCATCTTATTATATCTCTTGTTGTTGTTATTGTTCTGTATGAGTGTTTGTGCTAATGGAATGGTGTTATAAAAATTGTTTTTAATGCATTTAAACTTATACCGTTAATTGCAAACTCTCTCTATCTCACTTTCTATCTCTCTCTGTGTTTATCTTTTATTATTTCTCTTAATATAATAATGCTCAATATTGTTTTTCTGGTTGTTGTTGCTGTTGTTGTCGTTGTATATTGTGTTTAGATTTTATAACGGCATTTGTCAAAATAAAAACAAAAATAATCAAACACACACTTACACTTGTAAATTTAATCAACATGTTGTTGTTCTTCTTGATGCATTACAAACCAAATTAAACAGTAACATTCACTTTCTCTTCTTCTCTGTTGTGTTGTTCTGTTTTCTTCTCTTCTCTGTACTAATTTTTTTTCTCATTTAAACCAGTGTTTAAGCATTTACGTGTGCGGTGAAATATGTGTTAATGTGAGATTGTGTGTATGCGTGTGTGTGCTTGTATGCATTACTTTAAGTAGTTTGTTAAAGTACACCATGTTTGCTTTCAGGGGAAATTTGTGGATAAATAACATAAAACCACATTAGACGTGTATTGGTTGTAGTGTGGGTGTTTGAGTTAGTGAGGCAGTGTAAATAATATTCGAGTGTGTGTGTATGTGTGTATTGTGTTTATTTCATGGTTCAATATTTTATCACAGTTTTTTCTCTTCCTATTCTTACCCCTCTAGCGTCATATGTCATTATAGCATGCTTTTTTTAGCTCTCTTTTCTAACTATTTTTCCATTTCAACATAATTTTTGTTTCGGTTCAGTGTATTTACCCAGGTATACAAAGCCTGATAACTAACATAACACGCCAACAAAACAGGATGCTTAAACCAACGAAAATAACAACTGCAACAGCAACAACAACAAAAAAGAAAACCTTGTATTTAAGTTCTTGAAAATGTAATGATATAGAAAATGTATAAAAATCAGTTGCAACAAAGAATGTATTCATCAGTCAGTTACTAACTTTCGGTTGTGTATGGACTAAAAATTGTTTGGTATTAACAACACTCTTTTAAGGTTCTGTTATAGCTGTGTATCTCTCTGTGTGAGAACACTTCTGAACATGCAACACATGTTATAGAAGTTGGGTTCTTACTTTTAATAGTGTATGAAGGTTTAAGTTATAGTTGTTGTTTTTGTTGTTTTTATTTTTTTTATTTTGTAATTTATTTTCTGCTCATATTAATTATTTTCATCGTGTGTTGCTATTGTAGGTGAAAGCGAAGACATAGAGTAAAACTGGATAATTAATTTTGATTTTTTTTTATTAAAAAAATAGCTTTCTTTAAAAATTTAAGAAATTTTCATTATTTTTTGGAGATGTACTATTATCGGGTAATCTACTGACTTTTTGCAAATCTCAGGTGTCAACTTTTTTAGTAATAGGTTTTCCATTTACACGTAAAAATATTTAAAACTGAACTGGACTTACGTGAACGTGAACACTTTTTAAGCATTACGATCGAGATTATGGTCATAATAATTGACCCACCGTGCAAGGTATTGTTAATATTATAAAGAAACTTGTTTATCATCACAAAGTACACACTGCAATCCCAATGTAATTCAAATTTTTTGATTCTACAGCCGTAGTCTAGTAAGTAGTGTGTTGGCTTACTAGACGTAAGGCCACCGTTCAAACGACAGGTCAGACATCAAAAAAATATTTCCTCTCAGCAGATTTCTGGCAAATAATATTGTCATGAAAAGTTTCTCAAAAATCTGTCGTACGGAGATGACTTTGAATTCTAGGTCCCGCCATCCATGTATAAAATTAACACAGACAATATAAGTGGTGTGAGAAACTAGGTCCACAATCCTGCTGAGGTTTCTCAGCAATGCTACGGCTATTGCAATTAAAGCCCTCTGTGTGCATTCACAACACCGTAGATTGGGCGCTAAAGAAACAATTTTTCTAGCGATGAAGATTATGTCCTACCAGGTGGTTACGTCAAAAAGTAAAATTATCACTTGATATCAGGAGAATTCAGAAAGGATTGTAGAGATAGTGATGGTGTGCAATATGGTGTAGTGGTGTCGTTACAAGATGCTTTTTCAAAAATGACCTGTACGACCTGTCTGATTTTATTGCATGAGAAGTTTCCAAAAACAATAATTTAATGTTTTGATCAATCAATCAATTGATCAACAAAAAATATTTGTAAAAAATATTTGCAACCAATCCAGAGGTGAATATTTAAAAGACATTGTATTACATTCATATGTATGTACAGAATGTCCTAAGCCCAAGAATTATTATGTAATTAAAGTGTTCATTTTATTAAACTTTACTTGTTAGAAGCCGAAAAGTGTATCCACTCTTTAAAGTAATTAATTTGAAGGTTAATTTCAATTTAAATAAAATTCTCAATTCAAATTTTACCCTTAAAAAATAACTATTTAAGCACTCTTTAAAAGAATTCTCTTTAAAAGTATTTCTGTTTTTCTTTGTTTTCAGTTTCAGCTGGCTTGCCAAAGCCATACATATTTTATCAATTTGTATTTAAAAATTAAATGAAAATTAATTTTTCTTAGCCGTTCAATTTTCCTTTTTTAATTTGTTTTTTTTTTTGCCACAATAAAAAGAAAATATTTTCATTGTGAAATTACAAGAGAATTTCTTCTTTTTCTACTCTTTTGTTTTCCCTTCTTTTTCTACGAGTCAGTGATGTGTGATGAAACCACCAACACCAACACCACTACCTCCATCCACTGCCCACTACCCACCATCGACCACTGCTAGGGACTGTATAAAGCTCTCAATAGAAGCAAAAACAACAACAACAACCGAGAATCGTTTGTGGTATAAAGAAAAATGAAAAGGAAAAATAAAAATCATAGTAACTGGCATTATAAATGAGTGAATAAAAGCCACAAAAAGTCCAACAAAGCAAAACAAAAAAAAGAAAAACGTTGAAAAACAACGGGAACAATAACAACAAAAATTATAAATGATGTTCATTTTACTTTGTACGAATGTACATATGTATGTATGAAATATGTTTTTGGCATATAACGGCCAAATAAATGTGAAATACGAAAATTTGTTTTCGTTGTTGTTGTTTTTGTTTTTGCTTTACCTGAATTCGTTCGTATTTAAGCATCAATTGTTTTTATGACCTTAAATTAAGGGCATTAAAAGGACAAGAGTGTTGGAAGCAAAGGGAATTTGTTAATTTTTAGCTCTTCTTCATAAATCATAAAAACAAAACCCTCTTTGTCGTCATTTGCACACACACACATAGACATGTGTTGTATGCTTACTTCCATGCAAAACAAACAACACTCGTCAGCATTTCTCTTTTCTATGGCTTTTGAGTGCGTGTATGTGTGTATTGTGTATGATGACTTTCTGTTTTGTTCATGTGTATAACTTTCTTCCAATTTAAATTTCAGTTAACACTGTGTATACGAGAGAGCATTTATTATTTGTTTTGTTGTAATACTTCTCTTTGTTTGTTTTTAGTTTGTTTTGTGTTCCACGTTGTTACTGTTCTAGCTTCAGCAAAAGAAATGCTTGATTAGAGAAAGCATGCAGTTATATACATACATATGTATGTATTGTACAATAAAAAGAGATGAGCATTTAAAGCAAGATCCTGTTATTCAACAATGAAACGAAGAGAGTATTTGGAACAAATAAATTTTCTTCATGTTGCCATAATGGCTTCATAAATAAAGCAAATAATACTATAACAGTTAAATATTGTAAATTTAAATAAAATTAAGTATTAAATGAATTTAGTTTTTTTGAGAAACTATTTTCTAACTAGCAAGTGAACACAATTCACATGATGTTTAACTTTTTGAAGGCTTTTAGACTGTTCCCATAAAATCCACTACAATACACTTCTCCTTTGTTATGGTATTTAGAAGTATAACAACAACAAAACCATCAGTTTAAATAATTTTGTTGAGAGTAACAACAACATGTGACATACGCACAGACTGCTAGAGTGCCGTTATTGTTGATCTTATTATTGCTGTTATGCATGTTATGAATATTGTTTGGCTTACATGTGTAAGTGTTTGTTTATTTATTTGTTTATTAAAAACTTTATTGTTGACTCTTTTGTTATTTTGTTTTTCTGCTTTGGCTTTGGCTGCTATTGTAGCCAGCCCAGTGCTTGTCACACTGCAAAACAAATTGTAGAATTTAAGCAAAGCTTGTTTTCATCTGTACACATACATATTTCTACAGTTATAATATACTCTGTCTCTGTCTGTTTTTCTCTAGCCCTTACTCTTCCTTTAAATATGAATATTTATGTACATTAAAATTGTGTATGTGTGTTTATGTTGGCATGTAAAATTTATAACGTTTTATTATTTTCTTCTATATTAAATGAGGGCTTTTGTTGTTTTGTTTTGTTTTTAATTCTTTATTGTGTTTGCTTTCATTGTATTCTGTACTGTAGTTTGTTTATTTAGTAAGCTTTGGTATGAGCATATTGTAACAGTAGGTCTGTGTAGGAGTTTGTATGTATGTATGTGTATGGTATCATTGTAATTTTATGTAAAATATATGTACCGTATTCATCTGAAAGCATATCATTGTTTTAGAGTGGTGTTTGTCAAAAGTCAAAAGTTTAATGATTATTTAAACTGTATATCAAATACATACATACTCTCTTACACAGACACATGAAAGAAAAGGGAAAAGTGAGAGCAAGTGTTGTTGTTTGAAGAAATTTTCATTTTTCAAAAAGCAATTTTTGTTTTTAATTTAAATTCATTCAACTTTTGTTATTGCAGGATATAAAAGAATGTTTGAATTTCATATTAATTAAGTTAAATACATCATAAAGAAAACGAGGATATTTTATTATAACATGGCCCTTTATTAGAAAAACAATTCATATGTCAAAACTTTCAAATTTACTATTAGTTAACTGAGCTGAGGTACCTCCATGCGTATAATTAATACGAGTTCATTCTGTACTCAGCATATTACTCATACGCCTAGTGTAAGTTTCGTTTGAATTGAATTGATTTCTTTTCAGTTTAGCTGTTGTCGTTGTTGTTGTTGTTGTTTGTGTTATTCAATTGATTGAATTTTTTAATCTTTTATGCTATTGATTGTCACAGAGATAACGAATATATTTCCTTACAAAACGATGGTACAAAAGGAAAGCAAGAGAGAGAGAAAGGGAGAGAGAAAATGTTTTCAAAAATCTATTTCTTATGACACGATAGCTGGCTGTGTGATGTTGGTATTGCTTGTGTATAACAAACTTGACTTTTTAGTTCATTTCCTAAGCGGAAGAAATGATGCGATTTACAGCCAGACAAGTTAAAACCACGTTAAGACAAATAACTATTGCGGTTGGCATTATTGGCAAACAACAACTACATGTACCAAACCACACAGAGCTCTTTCTCTCCACTTCAGCCACACACACTCAAACACTCTACGAAAGTAAGCACCATCAATAACAAAAATCTTTTACTTACTCTTCTTCTCCTTCTATTTCTACTAATACTACTACACTATCACTCTTGTGTAAGAGTAAAAACTAAAAAGAAAAATAACAGTTGAGTGAAGTACTTTGTTGATTGTTTTTATATGTGTGTGTGTACATTCATATGTATAAGTATGGGCCTGTGTATGGTTGTCATATATTGCATGAAACGCGTGTTTGTGTTATATAAAGAAAAAGAGTGCAACCATGGCAGAGAGGCAGAGAGTCACAACATTCATTTTTTTATATTTTATAACCCATTATATTCAACACATACACAGTATATGTTTTTGTGTTGTTTTTATGATCGTCCTTCATGTGGTGGTGGCCCGCAAATTGATTACTTTATTTATATTTTTAGAATTGATAGGGACGTCAAATAATTTAATCATTCGATTGAGAAACACTTTGTATTTATTTGCAGTTTTATTAAACGCGTGATAAAGAGTACTAAGGAGTATCTCAAAAAATCAAATCTCTGTGTACTGAACGTACAAAAGATTAAAGAAGTATTTTTCGTAAATTGACGAAAAAGGGATTTATTAAAAATCTGTTTTAAAAACACTATTAAAGTGAAATGCTTTTAACAGAATTGTCCTTTAAATTAATGAATAAACAAAAAACTGCTATTTTGATGACAATCATATGCCAACAACAGCAGCAACTGGACGAAAAAAAAAGGACTTTATTTCTTCGTTTTCTAGGGCATAAAGGAAAATATTTTCAAAAAAATTTTTTATGTTTTGTTTTCGATGAAAATAATCTTTTTACGTGTTTTTTGTTTCAATTTCAACGATTGAGTGTAAATGTTGGCCTGACATGCAAATTTATTTTTTTTATTAAAATACCAAAGGAAACGAAACGAAGCGGGGAATAGATGTTAGAGTGCGGCTTATAGAGGAGAAGGGGCTTATAAATTATACTTAAATAAAGTATACATATTTGTGTGTGTGTGTGTGCGCATATTTTTATAACGAATAAAAACAATAAATATGTAAATTTGTTACTCGAAAAAGGAAAAAATATTAAAACATAAAATCAAAATTGAAAAAAGAACTGAAATTTTGATTTCAATCTCAACACGCACCACTACAGTGATCCAGATGAGTGTAGAGAGTATGTACATATTTGGAAAGCAATGAAATGAAAGAATTGTATGAAGTGTTGGAAAATTGATTTGCTTCCCTGTACTCTGTTCACAAGTTCATAAAAATATTTCATTTTTAAACCAATTTTTTTTAATAATAATTTATGACTCTGCTGAAATGTACATGTATGCATAAAGTGTTGTGGTAGCCACCTCTATTGTTGCTCTATTGTTTATTGAAAATAAAATTTATTTATTTTTGTTTTTTCTTATTTTGCTTTCAATATTCCCCTGCATAATGAATGTTCAAATACTTTTGTTTTTATTGCTTGAAATTCAATTCAATTTCAAACACTCATTAACACCACATTTAAATTTTAATGTTTTCTGAAAATCACCTCCAGCATATTTTGTAAACTACGAGGGTTGGGGTCATAATTACTTTCTGTTTTTGCTGTTTTTTTGGAAAAACGATGGCAAAACTGATAATGGCCAGCCAACCAGCCGCGTTTTAATATACATACACTCAAACACAGCAATAATAATAATGACAATTATGAAATTAATTAAAATTCAATAAAAATGTTGAAATGAAAACAATAACAACGATAATAACGGTAACGAAAGAGCGCCTGACTGGCGGCAATTAAAAATAAAATGAATGAATGAATTTTCTCTCTTCTTCTTGTCCTTTTACGCACACACACACACACACACTCTCATTTCTAAGTTGTGTTACATAGCCAATGCTTTTGCTTTTAACTACCGTCTAAAAGATGACCTTTCTTGTCGTTATGCTTAATGTTGTTGTTGTTGTTGTTATTATTATTATTGTTGTTGTATTAGAAGAAGTACTTATACTTTTTGGTGATGCTTGCCAAAATTTATGGGAATAAAAAAAGTTTGAAAATTAAAAAAGTAAAGAAAAGAATTTTAAGCAGAATATTTTTAAGTGCCTGTTTAAATGGCTGTTGGTTTTTGCCAGTCAGTAATTTCTTTATTATATTCTTTGCTCTCTCTCTCTCTCTCTCTCTCTCTCTCAACTTGGCAATCACTCAAATACTTCACTTCACTTCTACCGCTACCAAGTAGCAGTGCCACATAACCAAATAGGCCATGTAACAGTAGCAGCGGCATCAGAGTCAATGGGTTGAATTGTGTCACAAAAACACGCCGTCACTCAGACCAACATCAACAAAGGTCACGTTCATAAAAGCCAAAACAGCTTGATTTGAAACACTTTACTACGAATCATACACAAAAAAAAACGTCAAGTCACACTTTATTTCTATATGAAGGAGGAGGAGGAGGAACAGGAATATAATAATAATACCGTAATAAACCACTGATAGAATCTGTGGTTCTTGCTTTTTTATTTACGTTTTTTTATTCGATTTTTGTTTTTTTCGTTTCTGAATAGCAAAATAAATATTTATTGATTCCAATTGAACTGAAATGAAAAATAATGGGTTTTTCTAAGAATTAATAGTTTATAAACACATACACACACACACACACTCAGGCAAAGGAATATAAGGTAAAAAAAAACAAAAAAATACTTTTAAAAATTTAAGGTACTTTATTTAAGTAAAAAGTGCTTTAAGTATTCTTTTCGAAATCATGTTAAAACTCTCTCTGACTTACATTTCTTTAAAGGTAAACAAAAAATTCCGAAAAAACATCACAGAAATGGAATTCTCTTGGCAAATTTCCACAAATTTGTGAAAGTTACACAAGTTATGCCAAAAAACACTCTGTTTACTATACGATTATTATTATTTTTCAAAGCTTATAAGCAAAGTCCATTACATTTATCACCCAATTTAAGGCCTTTTATACATGAAAGCATTAACCACGACTTTTCCTCAGCAGTCTTCTGGCAAAAACTCTAAGAGTAAGAAAAATTGCCATGAAAATTTTCCTCGAAAATCTGTCGTTCGAAGTAGATTTTAAAATGTAGATCCTCCAAACTCTAATCCTGGCTAAGTAAGTCATAGGACTACAAATCCACTTGGAAGTTGCTAGAGTTGATTCTCTAATATTTACAGTCACAGTCTGGAGGCTCATGTTAGTTTGCACAACTTACATATATGTACATATGTATGTATGTATGTACATATATCTGATACTCACTTTGTATCTCAATATTATATAAGCAGAATATATGTACTATTATTGGGACATTCAATTTAAAACTATATTTGTGTGGTGTGACAGGAAATATCGTATTCCATATTTTGCCATTTTTATGCCCATCACTGTTTGGCATTAAGGTGGTTGGTTTCGTTTCATGTAGAGTGTTGCTATTATTTTGTCATTATTATTATTATTATTATTTTTGTTGTTATTTTTATTGTTCTTTTGATTATAGACAAAGTTAAGCTGAGTGTTTTTTGTTTTTTCTCTTTCACTGATGCCAAGTTTATGGAAATTAAACATAAAAAGTGCACAGGCATAGGGTAACCGTAAACGAATGAATAACAAAAGCAACAGCAACAACAACAAAGAAAACTATTTATTTTCAATTGTAGTATATAAAGAGGACTTAATTTTTATCTTTTTTGATTGTTGTTGTTGTTGTTGTTGTTGCTGATGCAGCCTATTGTTGTTGGCAAAAAAAAAATGCTCTTCTTAATACGTTTATCGTACATCTGTTGAATGTGGCTGTGTTGTCGTCATTGTTGTTATTGTTGTTGTTGGAACTTATTATTGAAATGTTTTGTGTTGGAGGGTACATACTGTTTGCAAATAGTTTTTCAATTTTCGTTTCGTTATGGTTTTTGCCTTTAAACATAAGGTAACGTAAGCAGTCAATTGGGTGTTGATTATTAATTTTTGCTTCTTAAAGGGCCTACCATAAGAGGGCAATTATACATATGTATGTGAGTGTTAACTTATAGGCTATTTCAAGTATGAGTTTCTTTTTTAAAATAGTATTTCATTTCAGGTACCAATAGCGAGTTTATGATATACAAAATTGTTTCCAATTTTTTGGAATTTTGCTTTATTGGCACACTTACTTTGGAAGTGTACCAATCGATATGGCACAATATCTATGCTCACAGCTCATTGTGTAATTTTAGGCCTGCAGAGAAACTTTGCTGAAGACCTGCTAGTGACTTCTGCAGGATATAATTTAATTTAACGGTGAGCTATAGTTTACTTGCATAAAATCAGTTGTTGGTTTTATTCATAGGCTTAATCTAAGGGAGTCATGCTTTAAAACGAAACCCGCTGTCACTACCTCCAAGTTCAATCCTAAAGGGAATGCCAGTTTATATCTGCTTTGTGTACTAGGATGTCAAAGGCGTTTTCAATGTTTAGGAATATTCTTTTTTTTACTCTAAGACTATTGGGTCGTGGTTTAATTCTACAGAAACTTCCGAGTGTGTTTCACATATGTTGTGGTGCCTTGTAGCTTCCGCTGGAGTCCGAAGGGTATGCCCAATCCAATTTTAACTCCATACTCCCTCGTTAGATATTGCTTTCGGTCACGATATTTTCACAATTCAATTCACAGACGTTCGTTAAACGCCTAGAGTTTTGTAAAGCTATTAATTACGCTTAATATACGTGCTTGCTGCACGTTGAAGCTAAGCATCCTAATGGATCTGATGAGGCATTCATTTGTGGCATCGTTGTCGTTTAAAATTGCAGCTAGAGTCGACCGAATTTTATTTTCAATGACTTAGTATCCCAGTGTTAATCTTTAGCTGACATCGTGTTAATACAGAAGTTATTTATTGGTCCGAAGAGGCTGATGCACGGTAGTCATTTATTTGTTCACTTGCTTTTTAGTGAATAATGAAGACGGCGTATGGTCGGTAGCGCCGTCGTGAGAAGTTGCAAAGTGTTAAGCCAACCACCTACGATTTGCCAAATAATGTGAACGATTTTTGCTTGCATGTGGCAATCGCTGGAAACATACATACATATGTGCTGTCAACAAGTGCCAAATACTGGAAAACAATTATCAAATATCGTGTATCATTGCAAAGAAGGGGGCAAAATCTGTGTTTCTACTTGCCATTTGCATATGGAATGATAACTTGAAAAATCCAGTATTAACTGATTTTTTAATGGAAATATAAGGCATACTAAGCAATTGAAAAAAAAAAGTTTTTTTTTTCGCAAAGGAATTTAAAAAGAAGAACATTTAAATGTTTTCACAAGTTTTAATGTGTTTTAAAACAATTGCGAATAAATATTGAATGAGAGTCAAAAAATTTTATTTTTTTGTATATTTTATTGCCAAGAATTTATAAACAATAACGAACAAAAAAAAAACAAAAAAAAGAACGTGAGCTTTATTAACAATAACAAAATCTTTCTATTTTTAAAGTGATTACCGACTACTCGTTTAAAAGCCAAAGACACCTCGTACAACAATCATCAACAATGGTTTGCTTCTGTATTCAGATTTTGCAAAACAAAATAAATTTTCTTATGTTTTCTTAATCAATAATTAAATTTCATTTCATTAACTTCACTGTACTTTACTTAAGTTAATGAAAATATCGCCTACCATACTGCATACTACCCTATATCGTGTCATACCTTTCCAATATACGATTTTAATTATGTTTTAAAAACAAACAGAAAATAAATGTTTATTCAATACGAGCAGCATGAATTGGAAAAAACAAAAAAAATTTGTTTTTTTTTTCATACTTGGAATTGCCGAATTCTTGCTTAAAAAAAAAACAAAACAAAAAAACGTGAAGATTTCGAGTGACTAATAAATTTCACTGAAGGTTGTTTAATTTGAAAATCTCGTATTTTGTTTGCAAAATTAAAGGAAAATTTTATAGGCAATAAATTTACAGAAAGGAAAATCGAAAAAAAACACATACATCACCTGGCAATAGAAATAAAATTGTTTAAAAACCAAACAAACGAAGATCGATGGATTTTTTTGTAGATATTACAATGGGCCCTATGACGCCTAAGTGTGTCTATCTAAGCTCCTTGGATGGGCAGCCACATTTAGCTGACATGGATCTTTTTTCCTTTAACATTTATAGGGTCACAAACACTTTGCCTGTGGTCGCCATAGTCTATTTCGCAATGTGTGTGAAAATAAATTGGAATTTAACTAGAAAAGACAAAAACCAAATATTTTAACAGAGCTAATGTTAAAGATAACAAAGCAATGTAAAATGTAGAATGGAATATCTACTCCATTCCTTAAAAATTATGCCACACACGTTCTCTGGCAATTGAAAACTGAAACACATAGACAAAAAAAATTATTTGTTTTAACAAAAAAAAAATGGGATTTGCTGCAGGTACCCCACTGTATACAAACTGTAGCTTAAGGTGTCCCTAATAAATCCCGATTAGTGGTATATTCCAAATAATTCTGGAACTGCAATAATCGGACTTGAAAAATTCACTATGATAACAGTGGCTGAGTAGGACGATCGATAATGTGGAAAGGTCTTTAAGAGAGTAGTTAATTATCATGAAAAAGTTTCTCATATCTGTCAAATCGGAATCCATGTTAAACTCACTTCACTTCTAGAGAAACTACCCTATAAAACTGACTAAAGGCTTCTAATGGCCAATAATACATATGTATGTACAGACTAGATGTAAAGGATCAAAATCTCGCCTATAAATTTAATATTTCAACAAACTTGTTGGCCGTAGTCTTAAAAGAATTGTTTTAGATTCTTCTTTTAAATAATTTAACTTAACATTTAACCAGAACTAAAAAAATATCGTGTGGTTTCTGTTTAAAAACTTCAATTTGCTTTCTTTATATTTAATTTCATAAGAATTTAAATTTTAAACTTGAAAAAAAATTTTTTCTTGCTGCCCATGTCATGTCAATTGTTTTCTTAACACCTGTCTGAACTGTCTGTCTGTTAAAATGTTCAATTAGTAACCAATTCTTCTTCTTTTTTCACAAATTTTACTCACCTTCTTCACAGCAAAGCAAAGCAAAAAAAATAAAAGAACAATCTGTTGATGTTTTATTTAAATGTTTAAGAATTCCATGAATTTTTGTTTGAATTTGAATTTTTTTTTTTTTTGGTTTCTTTTCTTTGCAAAAAATATATTAATTCTCAGCGGCCTCTTCTTTTGCTCTCACTCTCTCTCTCTCTCTCTCTTTCACTTTGTGTATGAACAGACTGGTTGTAACAATTATTTACTTTCGGCTCTGCTTCTTTGCTTTTCTTTAAAATATGGAATACTCTACATATTTTTGTTGTTGGTGCTTTTTGTTATTAATACTTTCAATTTATACGCTGATTGTTGTTTGTAGTTGTTATTGCTCTTGTAATTCTTTGTATATTACAATACTTTGCTGCGTACGTACACTGTCAGCAATTTTTTTGTGCGTCTAACCATAGAAAAATAAAAAATTTAAATAAAAGCAGCAGCAACAATAACAACAACTAAAAACATATAAACTGAGACATATACGAATAAATTTTTGGATAAATATTTGCATTAAAAAAAAGAGGAAAGAAAAAATACACACAAAACAAAAAGAAAAAAAATGGACGAAACGGACGATGAAAACTGACTTCATAAAATAATCACAGATAATTGACGATGCCACCGTCGATATAACACGATACGAAAACGAATTTGGTTTCTTTTATAATTCTGTGTGAGTGAGTCGTTGTTGTGTGTGTATGTGGTATTATGTAGTGTGTAGTCTTTTTGAGACATTCTGAGAGAGTAAATTGTAAATTATGATTTTTGTATATCGTATATCAAATATTTATAAAGAAAACAACAACGACAACTGCAATAATAATGGAAATAAAATCAAATTATTGCTCATTAAATATGGTTTTTAATGCAAAAATCAAAACCAAAAATAAAAAATTAAATTTTTCTTTTCATTTTGAATTTATTTTCTTCTTCTTCCGCTAAAACTCTACACATTTCTCTCAGTGTACGCCGTACATACTCAATAACATTGTTTGCATTAAAGTAATTGCGTGCGTTTCTGTGAGTAGTATGAGTGCGAATGTGAGTTTGAATACGTATGTAAGAGTGTGTGAGTGTGTGTGTTTATTTACTATTAATGTAAATATTTATTTTGTACTCATTTTCATTTCAATATTGTTTTCCATTTTTTTTGATTTTTTTCTTTTTAGTTTTTGTTTTTGGTTTTTGCATTTTTAATTCAATTACTTGCTTTCAATTCGCTCTCTTCGCAATGTAAACAAATTAAATTAATGAACGTGTGTAATGAAAATCTGATAGTAGCAAAACAAAAGAAAGAGATTCTAATTGGAAAATCGAATATGTATGTATAGTGGTGTTGTATCTCCTATACCTCGTATATTTATACTTAATTTGATGATATTTATTTATTATTTTAATAAATGCGATGAAAGACAATTTCAAAAAAAAAAATCAAGTAAGAAACCAATCAAATCAGCCTATATTAGCCAGCCACGCAAATTCGAGAAGATGCACCGACAAAACACATTAGTTGAAGTCAAAGAGATTCCAACTGTATACAGTCCAAGCCGGACCCTAATCCATACTCAGGTGTATCTAGTCATACTCCTGATGAGGGAGGTAAGGCACCTTTAGGCACGGACAAGGCATGCACCTTTGCCAAATCTTCCGCCATGAAAAGGGCTCTAACCACGAAGCCGACGGTCAAGATGAAGCTAGAGATAAGCAATATGCTATGCAGTGGTTGATAACGGCAGCCCCTTTGGCAAGATTCCTTATGAACAGCACGAGAAAGTAGAAAATCTGGTGAACAATAAAATATTTGACTACGTAATGGCATCCGCCATGAGAACTCCAATGGAAATCATAAACTGCGAGTTCAAGAGGGGAGCTCATCAAAGAGCATCTCCTCTATGGGAGTGCTAAGCTGGAACTCGTAAGAAAAAAAGATATCCCTACACTCAACATCACTGCATGCGAAAGGATGCGACAGCAAGTTCATATACGAATCGCATACTTAGCATACTTGGCGACTAGAACAGGGAACTGTGCGTAGAGAAATGGGAGGTATTCCACAGAAAAGAAGATTCAGATAGTAATCTACAAGTGGCATAGATCAGGGCTCCATATGCAGTCTTGTCATTGTCTTCTTTACACCAACGTGTATAGTTCTTGAGAAAGAGACACTGAGAGCTCAGAGCACATTGTTTATGATTGCCTTGCACTCGGCGGACAGATGCTTCACCAGTTTGGTGATATTGTCGAGTCTTCACTTAATTTATGGAAAGTGAAACCCTAGCTTAACAAATTTGTACTTTGAATACTTTTTTCCGGTTGATCTTTTATTTTTTTTTTGCTGCAATGCTTTCTGGCCTCGAATAATAGACCAGATCTTGTCCCAGCATGATTTTTAATCACATTCAATATTTGAGGCGTAGTTTATGTCCTCAAAAAAAAACCTTTCGAATACAGAAGCCATTATAGTTCGAATATTTATTTAAATAATCATGCAGTCTTTGTGAAAGAAAACAGATGAAATGAATTTAATTTCCAAAAAAAAAAGAAATCAAAAAATCTGCACAATTAATGTAAAAAAAATTTAAAATAAAGAAGAAAAAATTATTGAAAATCTTTATAAAAGTTTATTAAATAAATATAAAAATAGAAATAGAAATAGATTTACTCTTAATACAAGTGTAAGGCAATGGCAACAATAACAAGAAAATCTGTTTCCAGTGTCTGTCTACTCCATAATCGTTTCAATAACATTCAATAGGAATCTAATTGCTGTTGAAAATTTCATTTCACAAAAGAAAAATTGTTTTTCATTTCATTTTCCTTTTGAATTCTTTTTCTTTAGTTTTTTTTTAATTTTTTTTTTTAATTTTTTGTTGTAAAAATATTTACATCTGTTGGTTGGTATTTGTTTACGAACGACGTGTACCAAAGAACGCAGTTCTTCCAAAGATTGTATATTCTTCGTTGTTGTATCTCTGTACTACGGAAAATTCACATTAATTTTGATGCGAAACCGAAATGAATCTGTTTTATTACCACAAAAAAAAAGAAAATAGAAAGCAACAACAAAAAGAAAAACAAACTATTTTTTTTTCTTTACTGGGCACATACCCCATTTAATTTATGGCCAAAGTTTTTGTAGTTTTAGTGTCGTTTTTATTTAATTTAGTTGCCTGGTGGTATATCAAGTAACCCAGACCCAATTTGGCAAATGACTCCCATAAAGAAAATAAATCTTTAACTTGGCCTTGTTCTTTCTTACCTGTGTTTAATTAAAACCCTTTAAACATGTGCTACTTTTAATTTAATTCTGCAAAAGTGGACGGAAGACATACATACATACATATTTGTGGACAGCCACTTTTTTTCATCAGTGCAGGTTTTGAGGATGGAAATAGTCTTTCTTATTTACTTAATTGACCAGGATTACTACCTCGCTTTTAATGTCGACTCCGAATGACAGATTTTTTAGAAACTTTTCATGGCAATTTTTTATTCACTCCCACATTTTTTTGGCAGAAGACTGCTGAAAAGAAGTCATCGAGGAAATATTTTTTCTTTTCTTTCGAGATGTCTGATCTGGGGTTTGAATCACACGCTCTCGACTAATAAAGTAACATAATACATACTAAACTATGGCGACATCCAGGACTCGTGGATGGAAGTACTCAGTTCGGGTAAAAAATATTATCTTGGAAGACATCGCGATCATTTCTGCGGGGGTTCAATTAAATGAGCAATTGGAAGGTTTTAAACCGCTCAAGTCACTGAGACCATATGGTTCACATTTAGCCCTTTTACATTATTTCTAGCAAGTCTTCGATTGAATCATATGTCATCCGAATGTTGTAGGATTAAAGTGAACTTCATGCCTAAGGAAGAACTGCAACCCGATCAGTAAGTCGTTTCTCTTTCGTGTTGAAGACGATGGATTGTAATCTCTTAACCAAGCAGAATCCTACGCCTATAGAATATTGTACTGAACAAGCTGCTAGCAGCGTTAGAATCAATTAATCTGTGATGTAATTGCCTGACATGGGAATGAAGTTCTTACAATTTCATTCAGCTTTGTGTGTCCTACTTGGTACCGGATTGAACTTGCTTTAGCGAAGGTTAACTACAGGGCAACTTGATGCGGCTTGCATATATGTAAAACCGGGGCATGTATAAACCACCATCCGCATTTTCCACTTTGAGACGTGAGGCCACGGGTCAAACCCCCTCCCAGACATCTCCAATAAAATGAAATATGAAAAAATATTTATTTGGCGTCTGGCTCTGAGCAGTCTTCCGGCAAAAAACTCTGAGTGTAAAATGGAATTACCATGAAAAGTTTCTCACAAATCTATAGTTCGGAATCGACTTTAAACTGTAGGTTTCGCCACTCATGGATAGAATTAAGACATTTGGGAAGGGTGAGAGAGCTATCTCGGAATCTTGTTTAAAGGATTGTTATGACCAATTAAGTAAGTAAGTAAGTAAATTACCCATCAAAATAAATGTCAATTTAATGAATTTGTAATTGTTAGGTCCATTGCCATTGAAATGAAGTAAAATTCTCATCGATATCATAGCTTTCTGCGTGCGTGTGTATTATTTAAGTTGGCAGTATGTTTTGAAAAATATTTAAAATATTTCTTTTTGTCTAATAAACCATTTTTATTGAAATTTAAAAGAATAATACACAATAATAAAATGAAAATTATTTCGAATATGTTTTCTTCGGCTCTATTTTATTGGAATTTAATTACAATTTTTCTTCTGCTTCTTCTTCTTCTTCTTTTTTCGCAAAAAGAAAAGAAAAACGAAATTTCGAAAACTCAAAAAGAAACACAAAAATTCTGTGTATACCGTTCTGCTATAATTTGTTTAATATTTAAAACATAAAAAAACAATAATTATGTATATGTGTGTGTGCATGTATAAACGTCAGTATGAGTTTGTGTATGTATGTATGGATGTGTGTATTGGTAGTATGGCCGTTTTTATTTTTTCAATATCGAAAATATTGTATAAAAAGTTCGTTTCCGATCGTTTAACGGTGGGTATACGTTATACACATGTTTTTCTGTGTGTTTTTTCTCTCTTTCTTTCTTTCTTTCTTCATAATAGAATTAATCTTGACCAAAAAGAAATGAACAGCAAAAAAATGTTTTTTATTTTTTTATTTTTTTTATTTTTTAAATTTAAAGATTTAAAATTTTTAACTATTTTTTACCTTTAATTTTACTTTTTTCTTCTATTCAGTTTAAATTAATATTTTCCTGATTTTATTTTTTATTCTCTGTTTTATTTTAATTTATGTATGTATGTTTGTGTTTGAAATATGCTTTGACGTGTACTTTTTCTTGTTTTTAATTGCTTGATTAATTCTTAATGGGCTGTAATTAATAATTATACTCTCTTTGCAAATTTTTTCTTAAAAAAAAAGCAAAATTGATTTTTTTTTGGCACATTTATTTTCATGTATTTTCCTTTTTTTGTTTTGCTTTATTTTTTTTATTTTATTAATTTCATTAATTAAATGCTATTTCTTCATTTTTCTTGTATTACTTTGCAATTTTTGTGGAAATTTATTTTCTTTGTTTTATTTTCTGGTTTTAGTATAAAACTTTTTCCAACTTTTTGAATTTTTTATAAGTTGTTACTTTTTTTACTAGACACTGTTAAAACATTAACACTGCGCTTTCGTTAAAAATCTTAAGTTATCCGCTCGGAGGCCATAAGCCTACTGGATTCACTTGATTTACCAAACGCACGAATTACAAACTAAGAGAGTTCCAAAGCATATCGAAAATATAACGGATGGCAATGACGTGGCCAAGTTATAATAGTTTTTTGGAGAAATAGACAGAGAGAGAGAGAGTATCAAACAAAGATAATATAGTGGAGACTTTCAATATTAAAGTCCTTTGCAACTAATTTTCTTTCATTTTATAAAGTTATTGTTTTATTAAATCATATTATTTATTAATTAATTTTAATTACTAATTACATTAAGCTTTTTTTAATAATTTATTTCATTTCTTTCTTAAAAAACTTTTATAAAGAAATCTTTTTTTTATTTATTTATACCTGTACATTTTCTTATTCTTACTCCTGGAAATTCCATGGCTCTCTTTTGTTAAAAGGACAGATGAGAGTGAGAGCACGAATTCTTTTACTGTACATGTATATGTATAAGTATTTGGTTTTGTTGGTTGTCTGTTTAAATGGTTTGGAGAAATGCTAACAAGTGGAGCAACAGTTGAAATGAATGAATTGTTACGATTGCTTTCAATTAACCCCAAGGCATTTTTAGATGGTATGAAAAGGGGACTTTTATTTTTGATTTAAAAAATTATGTCAGTTAATAAATTTAAATATTTAAAACAAAAAAAAAATATTTTTCTATTAGCAAATGAAAATACCTTTACTTAGAACATTTTTAAAACATACATATTTCTACATTTTACAGGTTATAACTAATATTTGTTTTAACAATGTCAGTTAACAACTTAAGTTTTTTAAGCTGTACTTTAATGCCGTTTGAGGTTTAATTTGAAATTGTTAATTTTTGTTGAGACTATCACGGTGTATAGCCATAAAAAGGATATTTCAGCCGTAGAATAAAAAGCAAGAGCATGAGAAGTATTCAAATTTATAAACAACTGACTTGCACATGCTTCACAGGGATCTTCCCAAACAGCCTTATACTGTATACACGAACAAAAAAGAGAGACAGACAAAGAGAGTGAGAGAGTGTACGTAAGGGTATGACATTTAACTCCTGTGGTTTCATTAGCCTCATTATAATACATATTTTGAATATGTTTCTTATTTAGGATGCTTGCGTTTAACTTATAAAGGACACACACTAACTCAATATATATGTATGTAGGTTTTTTGTAGGGTTCATTATAAACTTTTTCGTCATTTTTTTGTTTGTTTTTTTTTTTTCAATGTTCACGCCATGAAATCTTGTTAAGGACACAAGCATCTATAAGATACGATTAAATGTTAAGCTGATAATATCGTTTTTTTCCTCCTTTTTTCTCAACAAAAGGAATAAAACTTGTTGAAAGAAAAAAGAAAACCCTTCAGAACTAATGAGGCAGTGTTGTTGGGAAAAAAGTTTTTTTTTATATTCTTTAACAATATTTTTTAAGGCAACAACTTAAATGAGTCGCATTTAATTACATTAAAAACACAATTTTAATTAAATTTTATTTTACCTGAGCTCTTTGGCTAAACTGAAAATGAGTTTGAAAATGTGCCGTGAAAAGAAAAGTTATACAGTCTACGTATGTTTTATAGTCCACATGAAAAACTTGCGGAAAGAAAGGCAAGTTATTTCAAAATTTATTATAATTTTAGAAAAACTTTTAAAATCCATAAAGTTAAAATCATCATAAATGCAGTATTATAGTGCAGTACTGCCGCAGAGTCCTTCTCATAGTAGTTGCCATAAATACCGAATGTCATAATATGGCTTTGTTCGTGCTTCAATTTTAATTGCACCTCATAAAATTCACTGAAAGTACAGTTTAAATTCAAATTAATAAATAATTTTCATTCCAATGCATACAGATTTTACCTTTTTTCCTGTTTACTCCACTCAACTTGGTCATAACTCAATGGATATAATTGATCATCGATCATTGAGGGCATAATCATTAGCTTATTGGCCTTAACAAACTCCCCTTTAATTTGGAGTTTTTTAAATAAAACATTATCGGCCGTTAAAGCTAAGCCACATGTTGCCACAGTCTCATTAAGACATGCATACAAAGCACACACTTTAATATCACTGCGTTCATCTTTCTCATACGTCCTACTGCCATCGTATACACCTATGCGATACGTGAACTTAGGCACGAAATTCGTGTCTATAATATTGGCAGTCAACTCAAATGCACAACACAAATCTCCACTGCACAGTGTCTTTTTCAAATTATTATTGGCCTCTTGGAGGTTTATAATTAAGGAATTGTACTCTTCTATTTGGGGATCTTTAAGCAGCCTTAAATTAGTGATATTGTGCGCTGGTTTATCACGACTTGTGGGGGGAATATCTTGTAATTTAAATCCCTTTTTGGGCACTTTGGTTTTATACAGCTTACGTTCGCCATTTTCAGTAACCATTACTGACACTAAATCGCCTATTTGTCCAGCGTAAATGCCAGATCCAGTCATGCCATATTGAGGGTAACTAGCACCGGCAGCCAAGAGATTAACATTATTACCCCAGGCCCAACCATGTTGTAGTTGAACAGCTGAAAAGTTAAACAAGAATTTTAATTTCATTATGATCATAAGCGATTTATATTCTCCAATTTGGAGAGAAACGAACAACTCTCTTACAATGGAGCAGAGGAATGTCCTTAATCCTTAAAGATTACATCGAGTCACCCAAAGTTTGGCCAGACTTTTTATGATTTGCCTTAAAAAACATTATTTAGTTTTTAGGCTTTGTAAATTCTTTTTTAAATTGCATTTAGCATTAGATTTTCTAGCTTTTTGCCTAGTACTAGTAGGAAATGAAATTTAAAAAATTTAAATAAAAAGAAAGTTAGGAAACGATATTATTTTCTACTTTAGAGTCAGGTAATGCACAGGAAGTGTAGTAAGCATCGAGCAGCATTTTTTGTACGACCAACATTTAGGGGATGGCCCCTACTAATGCAGTGTATAGTGTTGGAACTGTAAAAATATGTTAAAAGGAAAGATGGAATAGTGTTTGTGGACACTAAATTTAAGTCTTTTTATGTTATAAGTAACACGAAAGACCTATGACGGTTAAAAAACGAATTCTGTCTGCAACGCAGTGCATGATCCACTGGCCAATCGACCACAAACGGAAGTGCTCTATGAGAAAGACGAGTGTTACGTACGAATACCCGATTCTCGGGAACAAGTCCCCATATTTCGTTCGAGCAAAATCCGTTGTAGTAGCCTCTCATGCACGCGTTCGAGAAGCCTCAAAATAGACTTCTAGGCACCGGCCCATACATGACACTTGTATTCCATTCTCGGCCACATATAAGTGGTGGATATGGTTAGAAGTTAAAGAAAGAAGATCGTTAATGAAAATACGAAATAAAGTTGAAGATAGAAGAGAGAAGAAGCTCTGTTCTTCACATTTCAAAATCACTAAAAAAAACACAGAAGTTTGTAGGCTTCCAATCTATGGCTCGATTTGCTTTTTTGGGCTAAATGAAAAATTAAATCTGGTCATACTAATCATAAACAATTTATACTCTCTTATTTTGTAATGATTCTCTTAAAATTCTTGTAATAATTCTATTTACATAAACAATTTCTAGAATCTCTTTTCTAAAAAGTGAGCACAGAGAGAAACATAATTAAATATTCTCCATAACATTTCAATGCTCATTGTGATTGCTAATTGAGAGAGAACATGATCTCTCTCTTAAATTGAAGAGAATCGTTAATCATTATAAATTTGTTTATCTGGCGATAATCTTTATTTGATAAAAAAATTTTCATTTTAATCGTGCTTGGAGATTGCAAATCTACTTACCGGTTAAAAATGGCAATTCCGAATAAAAAAGGCTGGTAAATATTAAGTCGGTGACACCAAAACGTTCTATCAAATCCATGCCGGGTGTATAGAACAGCATGTCAAAGCATATAAAATGGCCGAAACGTACACCAAAATCCGTATCAAAAATGGCAAATTCGGGTTCATAAGTGGTATTTTTATTTTCCACATACACATGAACCTTTCGATAACGTGATATTACACGACCCTCACGATCAAATACCACATTCGTATTGAATATGTTTAAGCCATTTGGAGCACAGGGTCGTGGATCTTCTCGAACAGATGAACAGTCAGCTTTTTCTGTTAAATTTATTAACAAATATTTGCTTAAACGTCGAGCAGCACAAGACAATTGCTGAAAAAAGTCAGCAAACTTATTCGATTCATCTAAACAGGGTATAATATCGTCTTGCGGTGCAGGTACATAGGTTCGTTGTAAGTCATTGTTAAGTGTGCCCTCTGGAAATACGATAATATCGGTATCTGAAGCCTCTGGAGATTCTAATATTGACAAATAGGCCTTTAAATGTGTAGCCAATAATTCAGAAGAATTCATACCAGCCACTTCAGGGCGAAATTCTACCACACCGGCAGTGTAATAAGAAACGTTAGCGTTAGACGTTAAAGTCTTTTTGTTTTCATAATAAAATAATATTATTATAAATTAAATAAATACTCGTACATATATTTAAACAAAACTTACCTGAGAACTTATAACAAAACTTAATAGAATAATAAAACTGAATAAATTCATTTTTTTAAACATTTCCGCTATGGAAAGCTACCAACAAGAATACACCTTAAGGTTCGAGTTGCTCTTTAATACTGAATTGTTTTTATAAGACAACTGAGATTAAATAAAATAAATCGTATGTCGTATGTTTTTAGCTCATATGGGGTAATAAACAATTATCGCTTTATTTTTATACTCTTTTTGTGTGTGTGTCTCTCTCTCTCACACGCTCTCTTTATTTTTGTTTTTTTATTAAGATTGTTTATCTCTTTAAATCGCAATGCTGGTACTTACATATTTTGTTTTTGTTTTCATTGATAACTTAAATATTATTGTCTATGTATTTAAAGTGGTTATTATTTATTGTTGTTGCATTTAATCTATAAATTCTTCTTCTTTTTTAATGGTGGTTACTGTATTGTATTAGGAAAATGCCTAAAACCAACAATAATAAGTTCAGCGTTAAAGTAGATGCACCATCACCATCGGGTTTGACTTGTACTTTGTAATCGTAATAATTGCCATAGATCGAGAAGGCCATCACATTAGGTGTTGTTGTGTTTAATTCATAACGTATTTGAACATTATTTCTAGAATGAAAAAAGAAAAGGAATTTTAAACAGAAAATACTTTCCAAATTAATTAAAATTTACTGTGTAAGTGATTCCTGCCATTTAAATTGATTTACAGGCAACGGCATAATATCGGCCTTTAAACTATTTGGCATTATTAAGTACTGCTCTGCTTGGGGCATAATAGTGGTTATGGTTATATTTTCAAATACAACATCAACATCTGGTGTAAACTGTTTGCCACAATCCGCAATATTTGGGCCAATGCAACTAAATACAGCACAATTCTTAAGTTCATTAGTTTCGGCTGCCTCTTCATTGCGTGGGTCATCGTATACACCCAAACGGTATTGGTAATAACGCGCATTCGCTGTTAACTGTAACGCTTGCCATTTCAATTCAAATTTACAACACAATGTTGAGTTCGTATAGCACATTTCATGTTTCAAACTCGTGGAATTCAAAAGATCTACAACATGAGTCTGATACGACTCTAGATAATCCCTCTTCAAATATATATCAGGCATGGCGAGTTTAGCTTTAATAGCTTTGGGTGTTGTAGTTAAAGATCTCTTTGTCAAGTGGCGATATTTGGGTACTTCAGCTGTATAGAGCTGACGTACGCCTTTGCCCTGATTCATTACGGCTTTGATTATACCTTTGCGGCCATTATAAATACCAGTGCCTGTAGAGCCCACCAAAGGATTTGATGCGCCCGCTGCTAAGAGATTTACATTATTGGCATATGACCAGGCCTGATGAACTTGCACAGCTGTTTTAAACATAGAAAGAGGAATAAAACATTCGACATAATCAATAAGAATCCAAACAAAGTTGTTAAACAAAAACACGTTTTCGCAATCGATAACGGTTATCTTTGAACAGAAGCAAAAAAAATAAAATTGAAAGAAAAAAACGGTAACATTTTAGCAAAGAATGTTTTTTAATCTAAAATTAATATTCACGGTATATTTATAACGCTTTAAATCGCTATGATATGGTAAAAATTCTAACAAAAATAGCCAATGCATAGACGCTTTTAATTTATGGTTTAAACTAAATCACGCTGAGTTTGCTGACGCTCTACAAAAATTAATATTTCACGCATGTCTTTCTATAAACACAATGAACACAACATATATACATAAATACATATGTTCCTCTTACTCCTCTAGGGAGCATAGGGCCGAGAACGCAACATAGCAAATACACGAATCTCTCAAAAATAGAATACAGGGGTATATATGGAAATGATTATTTCAAAGGCTATGCTTTGCCGCTGCTGCCTTGCTGTGTTGTGTCTATTGTGTTTATAGCATCGGTTATGCATAATGAAGTTATTAATAAATTCTGGTTACGATTTTAAGATCCTTTTATTTTGTACAGAAAAAACAAGTTTCTTGTGTTCCGAGGACGAATACTTCAGGCCCAATATGAAAATTCTTTGCGGAAATGCCAAAAAGATCACAAGTCTTACTAGTAGGCCATTCAGCTTTAAGTAATAACACTTCAATCCCTAGTTTGAATTACTCACCTGTTAAAAATGGCAATTGCGAGAACCACATGGATGGAAATATAAAATCTTTAATACTCTCGACTAAAACTTGAGCAGGTGAATAGAAGAGAATATCGAAGCATATAAAGTGTCCGAAACGTACACCAAAGTCTGTATCGAACGAACCCCGTTCCGGTACAAAAGTTGTATTTTTATTCTCGCCATACAAGTGAACCTTACGATAACGGGATATAACTACACCATTGCGATTAAAGACCACATTGGTATTGAAGATATTCAAGCCAGTAGATGCACATTTGCGTGTATCTTCGGGTACCGTAGAGCACCATTCCTTTTCGGTTAAATTAATGGCCACATAAATGCCCAACCTCCGGGCGGCACAGGATATTTGCTGCAGAAACGTGTGATAGTCTCCCGAATTGTCATCACAAGGCGCTATTTGTTGTTTTTCGGGATTGGGCACAAACGTAGCCTCATCGTTATTATTCAAAGTAGACTCGGGAAATACAATGATATCCAAATCTTTGGCATCAGTTGAGTTCAATATATTTAAATAAGCCTGGAGATTGTCTTGTAAACGAGCTGCCGGCGTCAAACTAGAGGAGGGACGGAACTCAACAACTCCCGCACTATAGTAGGGATCATAAGCAGTACTGGCCTATAAACAAAACAAAAATAAAAACGTTTATTCATTTTAATTTGCTTAAGATAACAAAACAAAATTATTGTTTATCACTTTATTGCTCATTTTGTTTTTTAATTGTTATTTTTATTACACACCTGTAATGTTAGTTGAGCCATTGTTATTATGGCCCCCATAACGAATAAATGTTTTAAAACCATTTTAACAAACTATCCACTATCTTTTCAAATTAAAATTCACAAAATTTTTGTGCTGTCGCACAACACCATCTGTCTACCTCTACTGACTGAATAATAATGTTGGCCTGTTACGCTAAATATTTTCTCTTAAAGCTATTAGTGCCCTACAGGAGCTTATCTAATCAAATCAGGAGCTTATCTAATCATTCGTCATATTTGCTTTGTTGGTCACTAACCTTATCGAGGAGTGCTAAATCTTTGCCAATATATGGTGGATAGATAGCCTAATCGTCCAATAATTATGATATAATAATCAACCATCGTTGCCTACTTTAGGGAGCCAAGGTTGCAATGATCATGATTGATTACCGATTTATTATCGGGAAAAACATTATCAAAGTTGTAAAACTTTTGATTTTATTAATGAATCTGATTTATTCGTACACTGTAACAAAAAGTTCGAAGAGTTTTGTCCTTTCTTTCAGAGTAAAACTTAAGATATTCGAAATCAAGTGGTTGGCTAACATGTACCTTCGTATATGCTAATAATAATGCATTCTTACTTAATTAGCCATTACAACTCTTTAGTCTGGATTACAACCTAGCTTCTAACGGCACCCATGTTGAGTGTATTAATTTTACTCTCCTATTCTTTAATGTCGAGTCTGAACGACAGATTTTTGAGAACCTTTTTATGGTAATTTTTATTTTACTCTCAGACATTTTGCAGGAAATCTGCTGAAAGGAAGCTGTCTAATAATATGGCGTGGAGAACAGATGTTTTATGGATGAATTTACTTCCTAAACTATACTATACTAACTTCACTTCTATTGTATTATTATTTACCTTTTTTTAATCCTTTTTATTCTTTTTTTCGTTATAAAACGCTAACTTATGTTTTTATTTTTTATTCTAAAACTTTACAGAATCGACAATTTTGAGTAAATTAGATAATTTTTTTTACTTCAGTACTTTTCCTTTCATTCCTTTTTTTTCTTATAAAAACTAAAAAAAAATTGTTTTTTTTTTTACCTTTAAAAAAAATGCAAGTGCAAGTGCAAGTTGAACAAATTATGGATTTTATATCTCAAAAACATTATTCAATCAGTACCCCCCCCCCCTGGTGGTAGTACTGTCAGCTAACCAACAAAAATAAATTTTAAGGTTTCGGGAAATAAAATATGGAAATAAATTTTCCACCTGATGTGTGTACGTATGTCTGTCGTGCCTGTTGAATGCTTGGTTGGTTGATGGCATATTTATTTCAATCCCCAACCAATCTATGCTGAATGTAAAGCAATATGCCGTAGAATATCTCCACCGCTATAATGCAAATATAATATGCTGTGGCATATACTCAAAGGACTGCCTGACTGGCTGACTGACTACAACAATAACAACTTGGTTATGAAATAAATTTCATGAAAAAAGCAAATTTTACAAAAAATTTTATAAGAAAATATATTTTACCTTTGAAAAAACGATTGCCTCTATAAACTGTGTGAATCTAAAGGTAGCGATTTTATTTTCCAATTTTTCTTGTTATTGTTGTGCTATTTTTCCAATTCATTCTCACACCATTAGTCATTGCATTGGCTTATATTTTCCATTCCCTAAAACATACACTACGAGTGTGTGCTCGCTAATTTTGGGATGAATTAATTGTAGCCCAAAAAAAGTCATATGGCCCCAATAATTGGCTCCATGACACTCCAGACCTTTAATACGCACCAAAAAGTCACTTTTTCGGGATACATTATCATCCCAAGTTTTTATTGTTGATGTAACCACTGATTGGGCTATAAAATTGATCTCATTTGCTCTAGCCTAATACCTGTTAGGTAGGTATATATATTATATTCAATATAGTGTTCAATATTGAATGGAAGTACTAAACCAAATGCAAAATACGCTGCAATGTTCTGTAAGATGAGCGTAATTAGTGAGAACGCCGTAGAATCAGTATTTTAAAATTTCTTATCCAAGAGTGGACTGTTAAAGTCGACAGTTTAAAGTCGATTTCGAACGATAAGGCAATTTTATTTACTCTCAGAGTAGTTGCCAGTAGACGCCGAATACATATTTTTTATATTTCGTTTTTAGTTCAGCTTTATTTTTCGTACAAACCTCGTATATTGAGTTTTTAATAGATTTCGAAATATTCTATGCTATTCCGTTTAGTTCATGATCATATTTCAGTATTCTCATGGGTATGAGTTCTTTTAGTTTCTTTCAGTTTTCTCCTTCTTTTTTTCACCCACAGAAATGCAAATTTCGTGTAGCTGCCTTCATTTTCTTTTTTGGTGGTTCTTTTTTAAGCTACAGCAGCAGCATCATTATTTACTTCGCGCCACTAAGTATGTCATTATTATGCCAAAAGATAGAGAGAGAGAAAGAACAGGTGAAAAAAAGGGAATGCATTGAAAGCTGCAGCTGAACACATTGGAGAATTTTTTTGTACGCTGTCATTTGAGTCGTAAACAAATTTCGTGGCATTTTTCTGTGTTAGTGTGTGGGTTGTAAAAACCGTAAAGAGAGTATAAATAAATAAAAATCTACAAAAAACCGCAATAAGTATGTCTACGAGCAGGTTAACACGGTGTTGGGGTGGGTCTAAGGGTAGGTGGTAATAAACATTCTTAGCAAGGTCGCTTAAATATGTATGTATACGGCAACAAACAACAGCAGACTGACGGACAGACGTTGTACAAATAGACGTATATTTTGTGTGTGTATGTGTGTGGATGTGTAAAGCAGAACTAGAAAGGATTTTTGGCATGCAACGGAAATCTTTACAACACGACCACCAGGCATCCTATTCGAAACCAAAAGCAGCCAACACTTGTCTAAAGTACAGTAACGCCTAGAATTAATTGTTCAAAAAATTTCAATTTTTATTATGAAACACCGAAAGCAAAAAAGAGTTTTAAGGCTCTGTTCTTTGGAAAATGTGTAACAAAAGCTGTATACTTAGATGGCTGTTTGCTAAGATGTCTGTGTGAGTTTTTTTTCTCTATTTCTTGCTAGTTCCTCTGTGTAATACTGTATACTGTATGTGTGCTTGTGTGGTTGTTGCACAAAGAAAATAGCAGTGCTGGTGACAATAGCGGCAGTAGTGAATAGAGGGCAAATTACATTTACATTGTGTTCTTTTAACACAAATCGTCTCTGTTAGACACATAAACACAATAAAACACATACATATACATTCATACGTTTACTTTCTAAGAGAGTAGAGAAAGATAAGAAATAATATTTTGAATTTGTATATATGTGTGTGTGAGTGTATGCGTGTACGAGTAATAGTTGAAAAGCATTATGTTGTGGTTTTACGATTTGAAATTTTATTTCATTTTTTTTTCGTTCTCTCTGTTCTATTTTCCTCCTTCAGTATATATTTTTTTATATATATTGTATGTTTGTTTAGTTTACATTTTTGTACATGTTGAGTTGCCAATTCAAAAAATTCAGTGGCTTGTAGATGACGTCTTCTCAACCATCGTTATCAACATCATCAAAATGACTACTGCTATAATAGTTGTTGGTTGTTGCTTGATTGTAACAGCATTTGAATATTTCAAATTGAATTTTCCAGTTTTGCAAACAATGATGATGCGATTATGGTTCCTCTTGCTTTTTCTTTTTGGTTTATTTTTTTATTATTTTATAAAAAGAAAATATATTTCCTTCATATATTTCATTTCGAGCATTTCATGTCAAATTGAATTGATGAAAATTGTCGTAAATAACAATAATTTAGTGTCTGTAAACACAAACGCTTACACACAGCCATACACAGAGATGGAGAGGAGTCTCATTTTTCTAAAACTTAGTTTATGATTCTCTAAAGTATTGGAAAAAAAAAATGTAAGTAAGAGCAGGAAATAAGTGAGTAAAATTGTTTTGTTATTATTTAAGTTTGTAAAAATGCTAAACAATATTCCCCAAAGGGTTCTTCATATGTATGTACATAGGTACGTTAGAGTATGCAAGTAAGAGGAAAACTGTTATAAATAAATGCTCCGTGCTGCTCTATTAAAACACTCTGCTATCAAAAACTAAAAAATACATCATAAATCTTGATCAATCTTGTTGTGAATGGAAATAAATCTTACAAAAGAATAAAAAAACAAAAACGCAACAACAAAAACAAATAAATTTTTGCATATGTTAAAAGGGTGTTTCAATGACGGTATTAAAAAGAATAGTGTACATATGTACATACAAACGTATTTATTCATTTAATAACACGAAAATTAAAAGAAGACGCCCCAAAGTCTACCGAAACTAATATGATCTCAGTTAATACATTTGCACTCATATCATATCAGTAAACACTTAGAGGGCGTATAATAGTACCCTGTCTAGGCGTATAAAGTGAAATGTCAGTTAAGAACTCATGTTCTGTAGACATTTGCCATTAATCAAACGCCTAAAAAGGTTGTTAAATAAACAAGTGCGAACAGTGAACAAAGCATGCACACTTGCTTTACGTGCATGCCTTTGTTAGGAAAAGAGTGAGTAAAACAAAACAAACAAATTATCTCTTACCAAAATTAAGAGCGTAATTATTGTTTATGTCTCCTAAATTCTCTAAAACAGTTTCATGTTATTAGGTAGAGTAAAGCACTGGACTATGGAAGATAGAAAGAGCACAGAGGGCGACAGAGAAATCACACACTTGCTTAATTTATAATGTGTGCATAGTCTTAAAAGGGATTTGGCTACCAGCACAATTTTACATGTACATATTTGTTTGTGTTTAACTGTTTATAATCAGGCCAATCTAGTAGTAGTAGTAGTAGCCATGTAAAATTATTTTGTTACAAATAAATTCACTCACTTGACGCTACAAAATTACTAAACACAAATCAGTAGACGCTCTCTCTCTTTCCTACTCTCTCTATAGGTATGTTTGTACATATCGGTGTTGTATTTGTATTGCATTGTAAAACTAAACTTGTTTTGTTTCTACAAAAAGTCCTTTATTTCATTGTTTTACGTTTTGCTAAATGTTAATATCCCTTCCGTATGCCCTCAATTGGGTTCCTATTGTCCAATTAGAGTTTTTGCCATTTCTTCTTCTTTTGTATTCTTATTATTATTATTGTTGTTGTTGTTTTTGCCATATTGTCATCTTAATAAACGATTTATTTGAAGATTATTTCAAGTACGTGTCCTGGATTTTATTTCCATTTTATTATTCAAACGTCTTGCTGTTCAATCTTCTCTATACTCTAATTAGGTCTCCAAATCATAAACAGCTTAAGGCCTCATAAAGACACTCAAAAGGTGTGGACGAGTAGAGTACATACATATGTGTGTGATCATGAATATAAAGCTGTTTCAAGGATGGATATACTGGCTATTTGTAACTGTATTAAAAGTTAATACACATACATACATATGCACACGTTATTGCATAAAAAGACTACATAAGGGTTTCTCAATAAAAAATGTATTAGAGAGAAAGAGAAAGAGTTCAGAAGAAGAGGAGACCCAAATTGTTCTGGAATGAGTAAGGAAAAGTCCGTAGCGTTATACAATAAAATTATCTATTACGCTATAGCGTGTGCTCGATGATACGATACGCAAAGTGATTTACTTAGTATTTCGTTTTTTTTACAATACTAAATACAGTTTTTTTATTAACTGATCCTGTCATTATTGAATGGAATTTTCGTACCAATTCAATTCTAATTTAATTCCTTAGAGACGTATTGGTAAATACCTTTTGCCTTTGTACTCGTAGCCTTAATTTCGTATTTTTTATTTTGTTGTTTTATTTTTTTTTAGTTTTTTCCCCCTATAAAAATAAAAGGTATATTTTTTTTTAATCACATGTCCACTTCAATCAAAACGTGCCACTATAAAAAGAACTATTGTATGTGTAAACGCCGTCTGTCCGTCATTGTCTACTGCGGATGGGGATAATGGTGCTTGAATTCAATCCCTGGAGACTAGTAAAAGTAAATGATACTAAATGATGGGTTGTTAGATTAAAAGCCATTGACTAAACAATTAAAGCATAGAGGCGGGCAAGCAGCAGACCAGACTAAAGTTTTCAAAAGAAGAACAAGCAAAATTTAATACATAGACAAGAATTCGCAAAGGTATGACAAGCAATAAGGGGAATAACTAAATAAAATAACCCTTAAGAAAATAAGTATGAATTGAAAAGCTTAATCCCATTTAACCTCTAAAAGTGAGTTGGAAGACCTACAATAATTTATTGTTATTAAATTATTAACTTATGAATGTACATATGTTAATAACAATATGTG
Organism: Sarcophaga subvicina; assembly: GCA_936449025.2. Classification (NCBI taxonomy): domain Eukaryota; kingdom Metazoa; phylum Arthropoda; class Insecta; order Diptera; family Sarcophagidae; genus Sarcophaga; species Sarcophaga subvicina. The sequence goes on along the minus strand of OW388080.2, from coordinate 821,082 downwards.
TAGATGGCTTATAAGTACATATCCTTAAAATTTATTACAATCTTAAAAGACTCTTTTTTTATTTGTTTACATGGGGTCAATGCAATTTATTTAAATTTGTGATATCTTTTTAAAAGATTTTTTTAAGAGCGGTCAACGCTATTGTTGCAGATTTTTATTTGTTTATTCTGTCGTTTATTTGGGTTCCTTTTAGTTCAGTTAATTCAATTTATTTCACAAGTTTTTCTTTATTATCAATAAAAAAATTTTATTTACAAAACTTTATATCTTGTTGTTGCTGCTGTTGTTGTTGTCTTTATTACTTTTAACAACTTTTATGAACTTTTCAATTATAATTGACACAATTTTCTTCATTTGCATAAATTAATTATTTAAAGGCCTTTCAAATTAAGTTTTCAATTTTAAACAAAACATTTGTTTTGTCTTGTTTTGTTTTGTTTCTGCAAGTGATTATGGTTTTTATAGTTGGCAATGCTTGCAAATTATATTAAGAATAAAACAACAATAACAACAACAACAATAACATTTTGCCACAAATTGCCTGTCACTAAACTGTCTGTTTTCATTAAAAAAAAACGAAAAGAAAAATTGTCACTCACACATTTCTACACAATAATTAAGTAACGGTTCGAATAAAGCAATCTTTCCTAATGTGTTCTCTTTTTGTTTTTATTCAATAAAAGCCGTTATAATACTCGCAGCAACACACAATTGCCTCGCATAAACAAGCAGTGAACAAAACAAATCATGTTTACTAATCAAAACAAAACAATTTTGCTACTCTCTCTCTCTCTCTCTCCCCCACCATGTCATTCCTTTTATTCAAATGTGTACGAAAATAAACCGAAAACCATTTATGTTTTAGCGAATTCAACCGTAAACACGGCGATAAACGTGGGTAAAGTAAAGCAAGCAATCAATTAATTTTATTCACATTTTTCATCACATTGATTTTGATAGTGGTTATATGGTTTGGTTTTGTTGCCATTGTAAAGTAAGGAAATAAATTGTAAACGATAACCTCAAAAAAAAAACGAGGCAGAATGGAAACCGGATCATGTTTTTATTGTGGTCACTGTTACTATTACATTTACTTTACTGTTGTTATAAAATTTCCAAAATACGTTCTAAATATGCTTTCAAATGAATTTTTTATTTGTTCCTTACGCAATAGGATATCACGTTCTGTAGATCATTTAAACAAAAGTATGTACTCTAGTGCAGATAATACTCAAATTCATTCAAAACAATGATCCCTACTTCCATTCCTGTCTACTTCTCCAACGATTTATGGCTTATCGCACAGAGTTCTAAGGAGCTCTCGTAACCTCCTTAAAGTTTGACTACGGATTAACACTCAAAAAACCTTAAGTATTAATGCGAACAATAGAGTATAGAATAGAATAGAATAGAATAGAATAGAATAGAATAGAATAGAATAGAATAGAATAGAATAGAATAGAATAGAATAGAATAGAATAGAATAGAATAGAATAGAATAGAATAGAATAGAATAGAATAGAATAGAATAGAATAGAATAGAATAGAATAGAATAGAATAGAATAGAATAGAATAGAATAGAATAGAATAGAATAGAATAGAATAGAATAGAATAGAATAGAATAGAATAGAATAGAATAGAATAGAATAGAATAGAATAGAATAGAATAGAATAGAATAGAATAGAATAGAATAGAATAGATTTCTAATGTGCTACCAAATATAAGGATTGCTTTACTGATAATCTGCGGATGGTGGGCATCCATAAGTTTATCTCGAGTTGTAAGGTTGTAATAGAATAGAATAGAATAGAATAGACTTCTAATGCGCTTCCAAACATAAGGATTGCTTTACTGATAATATGCGGATGGTGGGCATCCATAAGTTAATCACGAGTTGTAACGCCATATGATGATAATGATGACGATTAAAAATTAAAGAATTTAAGTTTTCTTGACTATAATCCTTTTAATATAAAAATTTAATTTACGTATTATTTAGGTTTTTTATTATTGTTGTAAAAAATGTACAATATAAAGTTAATACATAATTTCAGACAAATACTTGTACACAAGTATGGATATTTTTTTTGTATCTACCTTTAAGGGGTTAGTAGACTTCCAAATTTTCAAAAAATCGATATCTTTCTATAGCCAGTAACATATTTTATAAGAAACCATCATGAGTTTTCTGGTCGCCTGATTTTGAGATGACCCTCCGCAGGTTGTCACAATTAATAAAAAAATTTTGTTATAAACAATCAAATGTCCTTTTTAACATTTAAAAAGATTCATTTGTTTAAATAAGTTTATCTTTAAAAAAAACCGAAAATCCTTAGGAAGTATACTAACCCTTTAATGGAAAAATTGTGTGAAAATTGAAACGCAAAACTTCACATCACGTAGAAAACGTAAAATATTTTATTTTTATTTTTGTTCCAAATTTTTTTTTTTTTTTTTTTGTGCGAATATGTCTGTTCCATATTAAATAAGTGTATCAGATCAGTACAGTTCGTTATTTTTATTGTATGACAATCGGTTTTCCATTTTTGTTTTACAGGCATGGTACAACTGACACAGACAAGAGCATTTCAATAGAATTTCATACGAAACTAACATTTCCAGGTGGAGGAATGGTATGGTAAGAGCCTAGATTTCTTTCTTTCTTTTTCAATCTCTACTGAAATGAAATTTTTTATTTTTTTTTTATGTAAAAAAAGATGCAAAAAAATTCTCTGTTCAAATGCAAATGAAAATTAAAATAATATGAGAATATAGATTTTCTTTAACAATTTTCCTGTCAGAATCATGTTCGAAATACATAGTAACACAGATTATTATTACGTGTAATAGATTTCGATAAAAATCTTTATGAATTCACATAGAAATATTCAAACTATTTGTGTGTGAATCCATACCGAGTCAATACAAAGTCAAAACTCGTAGTATTGTATATACACACAGTGGTGGTCATATAATTAGCACAAGAAGGAGTGCCTCCACAAAATATTAAAAATAATAAAACCCAAATGATGATTTTGTCCACCTTTAAATGGTGGTGTACTAATTACGTGACCAATAAATTTTTCGCTTTTATGTTTTAAAGTGTCATTTATTGTTAAATTTCTTTATTAGAGTTCGCTTAAGTATACTCCGTTAAATAAATTTTGAAAAAATATTTGATTTTTATTTGTTACCATCGAGGAGACAGCCATTTTTACCTTGTCGCTGGAAAAAGGTCGTATAGATATGGGTGTGCTTCTTATAAGACCATAACTGTATGTATAGAATTCCATACAAGCGTATGTACATAAATAAAATACTTTGTCTGGCTGTGTGTGTATATTTAAAAATTATTCAAATGGAAATAGATAGAAAGAAGAGAATAATTTGAACATTTTCTTATCATCCCAGGCCAGGATTTAGTAGCAGAAGTAATAAGCCAAGATAAATAGTTCCCTCCCCCCATTTTTGTTGTTTGAAATTCTATTCTGTTGTTGTTGTTGTTGTTGCTGTTTTTCTTGTTGTTTTTTTATTTTTTCCTTTCAAAAGGGTATATAAACTTATGTTAAGAAACCCATCTGGAATAATATGATGATGAAGGCAAGTTGAAAAAAAAAAATCCAAAGAAAAGTTGGGAGAAACATGAAAAATCTTATTGAATAAACGGAAATTAAATTTTTTTTGTCCTTTTTCCATTTTTTTTTTTTGCTTTAAGGTGTAGTAAAAATGCAAATAAAATAATGGCATGTACAAGAACAGGATCGTTTTTTTTTCTCCCTTTTCCTTAGTACTTGTTGCCTTTGTTAGAGGAAACCTTTTTTGTTTTTTTCTCAGGTTTTTTTTTGTGTGTCAGGAGACGTTTTGTTTATGCCCATTTAAATAAATAGGCCGGGTTTCTTTCCCTGTGCTGTAAAGGCTCTGCTTTCAAACAAATCTTTATCGATTATTTACTAATTTTTACACAAATTTAATCCCAATAAATAAATTTGTATGCAAATAGTACAAGAAAAATGTTTTCCCAATCATTTGTACTCGAAAGCCATTTGTCACGTTTGTTTTTTTCTTTTTTGTCTAATTTCTTGGAATTTTATTTACAAAGGGAATTAATCATGTGGCCTTTAGCCAAATGCTCGACTTCCTTTTATTTTTTACAGGAAATTAGAACAAGAATGCAAACAACAAAAAAACGAAATTTTTAGTTCATAGGATGTATTAACCTTTAATAATTCACACAACGAGCAAAGCTGTTAAATAATGGCTTAAAGACAAATAAATACCAGGAAGTTTTCAAACTTATTAAATAATCATTAGTTAATATTGATTTTGTTTTAATTTAATTTTGTTTAAAAGTTAAAAAATGAATACAGTTCAGTCAAATTACTTTTTTTTTATAAATCGTAAAGCAAATTTAAGCCACGGCTTTAATAAAGTATGCAGTTACCAAAGCAGTTTTATGCTGAACATTGGTAATATTGAAGCGTACTGGTCTACTTATGCCATAAATAAAATTCAGTCCAGTGATCAAACTCTCCCTATAGAGAATCAAAATGTCTCCAAAATAAATCCAACTATTGTAGTATTCTTTTTTATTGGAAAGTTAAATCAAGAGCCGAACTTCAGACATGAGGTGAGCTCTTCCTCGGCGTCATGTTTACAGCTGCAGTAGAAATTATTTAGGAGAATGACAAGTATATCGATATGCCTTCCTTTCCTTCCTTACCTACATACATACATAATTGGTCATTACAACCCTTCAGTCAGGATTACGACCTAGTTTCTCACACCACTTATGTTGTGTGTGTTAATTTTATACATGAGTGGCGGGACCTACAGTTTAAAGTCGACTCCGAACGACAGATTTTTGGGAAACTTTTCATGGTAATTTTATTTATTCTTAGAGTTTTTGCCAGAAATCGCTGAGAGGAAGTCGCCGAAGAAATAATTTTTGTATTTTATTTTGATGTCTGGCCTGGGGTGAACCCTGGCTGTACGTCTAATAAGCCAACATACTACCTACTAAACTACGGCGACAAATATACATGTATATTCAGACTTGTTAAAAAAGGGGAAAAAAAAACATCCTTTTGTGTTTATTTTTAAAATTTATTTGTATTATTTATATTATAAATGATAGAATAAATTATTTAAATATATATACATATATATATATATATATATATATATATATATATAATATTATAATAATAGTGTAAGCATTATTCTTTTTTTATTTATTTTATTCACACTAATTACTTTCTTTACTTTTTACCCTACCAGCAACGCACAATGGTTTTTTTCTCCTGTGGCTCGCGCTGAAAATCAATTCAGTTTCAAATGTGCACAAATTACCAGGCGAACAGAAATTTCAGAAGGCCACTGTAAAAAATTAAAACTAAATACGAAATATTGCGATCACCCTGTTATATACGTAAGTCACAATAAGAATAGAAACGATCAAAGAAAAACAATTGGCCTAACAAGAACAACAGCAAATGTAAGAGAAAACTAACCACACTTTTCACCGCATAGACAAAAAGCATACCGACGCGCGTGTTGAACGCATAAAAAGCAAAGGAAGAAAATCTTTAGGCAGCTTATCCAGAATATTGTAACGAAAAGACATCATTAACAAGTGTTTACAAAAGCAAAAGATTGTTTTAAGTGAAAATATTGTGTTGAAAAGTAAAAAGACAGAAACGTTTGATTTGGTCAGTATGTTTAGAAAACTTGCAAAACGAAAAGACAGTTTTCGGCACATTAGAATGGAAGTAGGCGATGCAACAGTTATGACGGAGCCAGCGGAGGATGAAACTATACTTGCTGGTCGTGGCGTAGACGATAAAGTGCTCGACATCGATTGAAAATTAAATTCGATAAAGAAGAGCCTCTCGAAGACACCTTTATCAGCCTTTAGCCAGCTGAGAAACCTATATCTCCAAAGGATGACTTACAAGAAACCCTTTGAATATGGTTGGAGCCGTGAACTGGTATGGCGCGATAATTTGTAATTGAGTAAAGACAAGGCTGATGTCTATTTTATATCGCTGGCCGAAAAAAAGTTAACCCGTGAGCCGTTGGGCGTGGGTCCAGAGCTAGAGACAGTGAGTAGTGCAACGACTTCGTGGAGAGCTTTGGTTACAGTGCGACACTAGCTGCAGCAACTAATCCTCCCAATATATGCAAACGTGTTTCAAAACCCAAAGGTCCAAAAGTTGTTAATCCTCCACCACAAGGGTGTACCCCAAGCAGGGCTTATAAGTCAATAATGCCGCTTTACTTAGCAGTACGGGTGGAGCTGCTTGGTACACCACCAAGCACGATAATAATCTACACGCCAACACTACTCATTCCGCCAAGAATTCGAAAATGAAAAAGTAAGTTTAAAATGTTGCATTTATGTACTTGTATATTTCTTTGGTTGTATTAAAATGTAGGTTAATTAGTAGTCTATTTAGATTTTTAAGTTTTAAAATCGTAGCTCGCTCTCTTTAAATTTGTTTGTCCAGCACAAATTGTTGTCATATTTGTTTGCCACATACATATTATTTTTTCGTTCGTAGATCTTCTGGGGCTAAAGCTGGTGGCGCTGCAGCTATTCAAAAAATTCCGATCAATCATGATACAAAAGATCCTTCTATAACCTGTTTAAAAGCCCAGGGCCAAGTACCTCAGTTACAGTGCTCCAAATGTTTGTCTTCACCACCATGAATCAATCAGACTCAATCAGTACAGATCAGAATATCGCACAGTAAGCAATAGTCGAGGGAAGCAGAATACAATTTTTAAATTAATTTTAAGGCTTGTGTACCAAAACCGCTACAAAAGTCTGCATCAGTTTCTAACATGTCATCAACATCATCATCAATCTTAACAAAAGGCAACAACAGGAGGCCTGAAAATAAATTGCCTCAAACCATTGCGTTGGTGAAAGGAAAGAAATATGTAATGGTTTCTAAACCTCTACGAGTGAGTTTTGTAAAGTATTAAGCCTACAGTCACACAAATAATTTTTTTAAGAGAGCGAGCTTAACTATTTGCCTATAATATGATTCCATCTGTCCTAGTTCTAATTTTGAATTTTATTGTATTTTTCCAGACACGTCATGTCAATGATATTGAGAATGATTTGAAACAGATTAACGAGAGTACACGCAAAAATCGAAAACAGTCAAATAATTCATATCCGGCACACTATTCAAAAAATTCCCAAACGGTGGAGCATTCGAATCAGTTATTTGCCACAAATTTGAAAGTGTAAGTATGTATCCAAAATCAACGGAATAGTATTAAAACGGTTTTGAATTAATTTGTTTTGTTAAAAAGGAACGTCCTGCTGAACGTGCTACTGCTGTTTGTAAATTATGGAATCTGGCTACTAAGGACAGGACAGGATACATCAGGACAGGACACATCACTTTGACATACGGTGCGTATGAAAGTATGAAAAATTGCAGCCTACAGTTGGTCTGGTTTTGCAGGCGCAAGGCGCTTTGCGTCGTGGATTTACGTAAAATGGTATAATATACATGTGTAAAAGTAAAATTGTTTGCCTTATAATGTCAATGTAAATTTTGAAAAAATATCCTTTTGTGTTTATTTTTATTTTGTTCGTTTATTTTATTTATATTATATATGAATGATAAAATAAATGCATTAAATAAAATACAAAAAAAGATGCTGCCTACTTTTCTGCTGAATTTCCTGTGCATGTCAAACTTTACTGGGTCTTGTATTTTAGATTCAGATGTGATGTCTGAAGTAATTCTCATTTAGTTGATCACAATTTTTGAATAAGTAAAAAGAATTTTGTTGGGGATGGTGGGTGGGTTTTATATGAGGATACGCCATTAAGCCGACTGTATTTGAGAATCATTAGGCTACGATTCTCATACAGCCCGATAATTCTACCAAACATCTCAATCCTTTACAATTCTAGATAATCTTCTCCAGAAGTGATATCTAAAGTAATTCTCATTTAGTTAATAAAAATTCTTTAATAAGTAAAAATAAATTGAATGGGGATGGTGGGTGGGTTTTATATGAGGATACGCCATTAAGCCGACTGTATTTGAGAATCATTAGGCTACGATTCTCATACAGCCCGATAATTCTACCAAACATCTCAATCCTTTACAATTCTAGATAATCTTCTCCAGAAGTGATATCTAAAGTAATTCTCATTTAGTTAATAAAAATTCTTTAATAAGTAAAAATAAATTGAATGGGGATGGTGGGTGGGTATTTATATGAGTTTACGCCACTAAATCGACTGTATTTGAGAATCAATAATTGAATTTTCCTTGTATTTGGGAATCATTAATTGAATCTTCTCTAGTCCCAGAAATTATTTTCAAAATAATTTTTCAAATTCTATTCATCAATTTGACTATGTGGAGGATAGAGATCAGGCTGTATGAGAATAGTATCCCAATGATTCTCAAATACAGTCGATTAGTGGGATAAACTCATATGAAACCCACCCACCATCCCCAACAAATTTCTTTTTACTTATTCAAAAATTTCAATCAACTAAATGAGAATTACTTTAGGTATCACTCGCAAATTTTTTTCAAATTCTATTCATCATCAATTAGACTATATTGCCACTGCACTATTGTCCAAATGAGCTCTCTAGTGGAACGAATGAAACCCAATTAGTGGCATATTGGCATATCTCCAATGGTTTATCACATATCACAGAAACCCACATAAATATGAAACTATTTTTATGCAAGCATCACCATGCGACAAACTACATAAATAAGAGAAAGCACAATAAAACTTTGGTATTTTAGTTTAGAACAAATAAAAAACTAATAAATAACATTCATTGGTAGCTGGTTAACCATCATCCTGGCTAGTTTAGCTGTGAGCTGGCTAGTATAGCTGGTTACCCGGATAGCTGGCTAGCTGTGCAGCTGGTTAACCAGGAAGCTAGCTAGTATAAATGGTTATCTGGGTACCTGGCAGCTGGTTAACCACAAAGCTGGCTAGCTGACTAGTGTATCTGATTAACTGGGTAGCTGGCTAGCTGGGAAGCAGGGTAGATGGCTAGGTGGGTAGCTGGTTAGTATACAGTACTTATATTTACACAGAAATCACTGCAACCACTAGACAACAGCATTTTACGTAATCCACTGAAGGCTTTAGAATTTTTCATACGCACTGTATGCCAAAATGATGTGTCCTTAGGAGCCAGATTTCATAACTTCCAAACAGCAGCAGTACGAAGACGTTCCTTTTTAACAAAACAAATAAATTCAACACCTTTTTAATATTATTTTCGTTAATTTTGGATACTTACATGCATTTTTAAACACTAGAATACACAACAACGAATCGTAGATGCGTAGCTGGTTAGTATAGCTGAGTAGCTGGGTAGCTGTAAATCCACGACGCAAAGTGCCTGCAGATTTTGGAATTTTTCATACGCAACCTATGCCAAAGCGGTGTGTCCTTAGCAGCCATATTCCATAATTTACAAACAGCAGTAGCACGAGGACATTCCTATTTTAACAAAACAAGTAAATTCAACATCTTTTTAATACTATTTTTGTTGATTTTGGATACTTACATGCATTTATGTGCCGGATATGAACCATCCAATGAATTATTTGAATTTTTCCGATTTTTGCGTATACTTTCGTTAATCTGTTTCAAATCATTCTCAATATCATTGACGTGACGTGTCTGGAAAAATACAATAAAATTCAAAATTAGAACCAAGCTAGATGGAAATAGTATGCAATTATATTATAGGCAAATAGTTAATCTGGCCCCTTTAAAAATTAATTTGTATGGCTGTAGGCATTGCATTTTGCTCAATATTTTACAAAACTCACCCGTTGGACAGTGCGTGCTACAGGTTTAGCCACCATAACGTATTTCTTTCCTGTCATCATTGCAATGGTTTGAGGGAATTTATTTTTTGACCTCCTGGGCTTGTGTAATGCGGTTTGTTAAGGTTAATGATGATATTGATGACATGTTAGAAACTGATGCAGACTTTTGTAGCGATTTAGGTACACAAGCCTTAACATTAAATTCAAGAGAAAAGTTTTTAATTTAAAAATTGTATTCTTTTCGAAATTTTCTTCTAAATATCTGGCATTATACTGCTTCCCTCGACTATTGCTTACTGTGCGACATTCTGAGCTGTACTGATTGAGTCCCACGCATTCATGGTGGTGAAGACATAAACATTTGTAGTAACTGAGGTACTTGGCCCTGGGCTTTTAAACAGGTTATAGTGCCAGGATATTTTGTATCATGATTCATCGGAATCTTTTGAAAAGCTGCATCATCATCAGATATAGCCCCACAAGATTTACGAAAGAAAAAATATGTGTCAAACAAAAATGATAACAATTTGTGTTGGACAAACAAATTTAAACTGAGCGGGGTACGATTTTAAAACTTAAAAATCCAAATGGATTACTAATTAACATAGATTTCAATACAACTAAAGGAATACACAAGTAATTGCAACGTTTTAAACTTACCTTTTCATTTTCGAATTCTTGGCGGAATGAGTAGTGTTGGCGTGTAGATTATTATCGTGCTTGGTGGTGTACCAAGCAGCTCCACCCGTCCTGCTAAGTAAAGCGGCATTATTGACTTTTAAAGCCCTTGCTTGGGGTACACCCTTGTGGCGGAGGATTAACACCTTTTGGACTTTTGGGTTTTGAAACACGTTTGCATATATTGGGAGGATTAGTTGCTGCAGCTAGTGTCGCACTGTAACCGAAGCTCTCGACGAAGTCGTTGCACTACTCACTGTCTCTAGCTCTGGACCCACCCCCAACGGCTCACGGGTTAACTTTTTTTCGGCCAGCGATATAAAATAAACATCAGCCTTGTCATTACTCAATTACAAATTATCGCGCCAGTCACGGCTCCAACCATATTCAAAGGGTTTCTTGTAAGTCATCCTTTGGAGATATAGGTTTCTCAGCTGGCTAAAGGCTGACAAAGGTGTCTCCGAGATGCTCTTCTTTATCGAATTTAATTTTCGATCGATGTCGAGCACTTTATCGTCTACGCCACGACCAGCAAGTATAGTTTCATCCTCAGCTGGCTCCGTCATAACTGCCTACTTCCATTCTTACGTGCCGAAAAATTTCTTTTCGTTTTGCAAATTTTCTAAACATACGGACCAAATCAAACGTTTCTGTCTTTTTACTTTTTCAACACAATATTTTCACTTAAAACAATCTTTTGCTTTTGTAAACACTTATTAATGATGTCTTTTCGTTACAATATTCTGGATAAGCTGCCTAAAGATTTTCTTCCTTTGCTTTTTATGCGTTCAACACGCGCGTCGGTATGCCTTTTGTCTATGCGGTAAAAAGTGTGGTTAGTTTTCTCTTACATTTGCTGTTGTTCTTGTTAGGCCAATTGTTTTTCTTTGATCGTTTCTATTCTTATTGTGATTTACGTATATAACAGGGTGATCGCAATATTTCATATTTAGTTTTAATTTTTTACAGTGACCTTCTGAAATTTCTGTTCGCCTGGTAATTTGTGCACGTTTGAAACTGAATTAATTTCATAGCGAGCCACAGCAGAAAAAAAACTGTGCGTTGGTTGTAGGTAGTAAGAAATTTAACATTTTTCCTTATTTCGTAAAAAAATGAAATTATATCGTATTTTTTAAAATTTTCTTGAATTTAATGCTAATGCATACTATTGTTATAATATATATTTAATTAATTTATTCTATCATTTATACATTTACTTGTATTTCGGTTCGCCTGGTATTTTACTAAAAGTGTGAAACCAAAAATTTCAATGAAAAACCAACGCTCACAGAAAAAGCCCAATAAAACTAGAATTTCTTCGGCGACTTCCTCTCAGCAGATTTCTGGCAAAAACTCTGAGAGTAAATAAAATTGCCATGAAAAGTTTCTCAAAAATCTGTCGTTCGGAGGCGACTTTAAACTGTAGGTCCCGCCACTCATGTATAAAATTAACACACACAACATAAGTGGTGTGAGAAACTAGGTCGTAATCCTGACTGAAGAGTTGTAATGACCAAATATGTATGTATGTATGTATACATGTATATTCTCAAATAAACTTAAGCTGTTTCGCATAAATTATCGGCCGTTTAAAAATAGAAATAGGAGGAAAATCGAAGTACATTGGCGCAAAGCGTGTTCCTGCCAAAACAAGTGATTTCCCAATCTCTAATGACAGCATATCCAATACAAAATTATCGTAGACTCTTTGATAAAGATGTGTCGTGATTCACCAATGACGATTTAGATCTAAAGCTTTAATAAAACCTTATGTTTTTCGGAAAATATGTATAATGCCTTTGATATCAGTTGATGTCAATAATTCGTGTTTACAATAAATATATTGCTTCGGATATGGCGCAACGGGCTAGCTGGCTAGTATAGCTGGGTAGATGTCTAGTTAGGAAATTGTCTAGCTGGATAGCTGGCTAGCCGGCTCTTTCGAATCGTGGTAGTGGTATAGCTGGAATAATTTGGAGATTCGAGGAATTGAGTTTTTAAAAAATCAATCCACCAATTAGAAGATCAATGACCATTTGTGAATATATAAGAAATAGTATACCTACACGACTACATATATGGAAATGGTAGTCCAGAGAGAGTCCTCTTCCCTTGTTACTGGGATGCTGGCTACATTCGTAGCTGACTAGCTATTTTATTAAATAATAAATTTTCTGTTCATTGCAAAATTTTTCAAATTTAATTCGTTTGCAGAGAATATGAATCTGCTTAAAGAAAGATAATTTCAACCTGTTACTGTCAGTGTTTCTATATCAAATAAGAGAGAGTAGATGATAACTGAATAAAAAATTTTAAATTTTAGACAACGGAGTAGTAGTAGGAGTAGTAATAAAATTTAAGAAAAATACAAGAAATAAGCACAATAAGCACGACACGACAAGGTGTTTGGGCATTAGTTATGCTTGTTTGTATACCATTTTTCTTTAGTCGCAATACAAGTTGACAAAGATTCAATATGAACATCCGTATCCGTTTAAAATGTCCCGTTATTTCTATTTGCAAATGTTTTTCTTTCCCTTTTATTCATGTTTTACCGACCCTCTTAATAGTGGCTACAGTTAGTTAGAGCATCAGCCGAGCATGTCGTCGTCTTACTAGGCCTTTTATTTTACAATTTATGCGTGTTTGTACAAAAGTAGTATATGATGACTATATACATATGTGTGTATATGTGTGTCAGCGGTTATAAAAGTTATCCAGGCACCAGCATTCAAAGCAAACAACACAACACAACACAAGCCATCACTACACGTTACGATAAAGAAAAATAACTGAATAATGAAAACGAAAACAACAGCAACAGCAATAAGGACAACAACAATAATACTGTTACTGAAAAATAAGAAAAAATCTACAACAGGCCTACAACATATGATGCTTCAATAAACACCCCGCTCTTTTATACCATCGTCGGCGTCATCGTCATCACCGTAATCATTATCAACGACAGCAACAGCAGCACAACGCAACAAAACTGAGGGAAACAAAACAAAACAAACAAAAAAGAAAAGAAAGAAAGTTTGCCTTTATAGGCCTTGTTTTTTAGAGTATTTAAACTGTAATTCTGAAATACTCAAAAACTTACGAACGCACTCGCATGCACACATACATACATACAGAGAAAAACAAATTTTGTACGAGTACTTATCACCAACCCAGGCTCGGCGACCTAGTTTGTGTTTAAAATACAATATTTTCCCCACAATTCCTCTTTACACAACTCAACACATTTTAGACAAACAAACTCACACACACGCACACCTATGTACATATATGCGCAAATTTTTCCTATCAAGTGAGCCTGACCGTAGTAATACAATATTTAATAATGGCGGCCAACAGAAGCGGAATACGAAAAACAAAAGGACTGACATTTAGTGAGCCTAACCAACGATTGAACGGCGGACGCCTGGTGTAACTTTGTTGAATGAGCTAATAAATGTGAAGCATGTTTGTTCCTACAGACAGCATCCTTCAGGAGGAGGATTCACATAACGTTTGTTACCTGTTGGAAATTTCATTCCTAGCGATTCTTTACATTTTTTTTGGAGACCTAGTAAACAGACTCTCTTTGTTACTCTCGCTCTCCAACACTGCAGCTCTCTCGCTCTCTATTTCACTCTCATTCTCTTTCGTTTTCCTCTATATTTTCTCTTTATTTTAAACGCATGCCTTGGAATTGTTGTTTAACAGTTTTAGAAGCAACAGTGTGATGCTTATTTGCTTCGCCACTTGAACAGACTATCAACAATGCAAACTACTTCTGTTCATACCATCATAATCATCACAGACATGGCCATCCATCTATAATAAATACACAACATTAGTGTTGTTGTGCCTCAACGGGCAATGAGTGAATGTTGTTTAGCAACTTAAAAGTATTGCCCATAAATAATTAATTTTTCAAGATTTTTCATAATTTTTTTGTTTCTGTTTTTGTTTTTTCCCTTTCTTTTATAATGCAATGTCTTATATAATTTCGTTTCAGACTATATTTGTACATCAATAAGATGGTGGCACAGGCAAACTAACGGTAAATCACGACCATCGTACGAACCATCAGCAAACAGTTAAGGATTAAACAATAAATACACTGTGTGTATGTCAAGGTACAAGGACACCGACATTAACAATTTATAAGTACGTATGTATTGTTTTTTTCGTTTTTTTTCTTTTTTTTTAATAACAGCATACAATGTCGGATAAAGCTACGAGAGCATATCGAACGCAGTGGGTGAGAACAGTCAGTATTGGATGGAAGGATTATAAAATACTTTAAAAAAGAACAATTTCATATGATAAGTGTACTACAGTAGTTAAGTATCTTAAATCTTAATAAAAATCTGAAAAAAGTTTCATTGTTATTTAAATATAACAATTTGTTTGACGTTTGACTTTAAACTTGTATTGAGTTGACGATTTCGGCACTTTCAAAGGATATCTAGGAATGAAATTCTAAATTGTGCGGATACCTGCTTTCGACCCTTTCGACAAGCTTTCACTGTACTTCAAGGTGAAAAAACAATCGGATTCGTGTTAATCATTGCACAGCTTTTGTTCGCGTCTGACAGGGACCCTCAATTATTAAATTTAAAATCTAGAAACGTTGTATTAATTCGTTTATTTCAATGAGACTTAAAGACGAAATAGATCCCATTAAGGATTTCTTAATTTTAAAAACTGAGAAGAATTAAAATGAATATTTAAAATGAAGGTTTAAATATGGAAATTATTAAGAAACTAATTAACAAAAACACGTTGGTGTTTTTGAAATTTCCAATTAAACTTACTGCCGAATTCCTTTCAGGCATTTGTACTTGCTTAGTTAAACTGTCCAAGTTGTGGGTATTCTTTACCGAACTATAGTAATTTGCCCAAATGCCGAAAGTCAATAGATCCTGTTGAGGTTCCAGTAAACTTATGTTTACTCTGGTGTTTGTGGAACTAAATTATATTATATTTATATACTTTACATATGTACAATACAAAAAACAAAAATCTATTTAACTTACCTGTCCGATTCTGACCAATTATAACTGTCCACTGTTAGAGGCATCATAACAGAATTAACCGTACTTGGCATAATTAAACGTTTTTCGGATTTCATAAATTCTGCTGAAATATTGATGACTTTAAAGTAATATTTATTGCCTACCAAAACGGTTTCGGGAAAAATGTGACCACAGGTGTACAGTTCAGAGCCCGTGCAGGCTATGATGGCGCAAACACTTTGATTGCTACTGTCAATGCGTTGGAAGGTGGTTTTATCACCCTGATAGGCGGCCAAACGATAACGATATGCGCTGTGTGTTAAAGAATCTTGAATTTTAACTCTTTCAACATGGAAATTGCAACAGAAGCTATGATGACATAAAACCTCATTGACCACCGTAAAGGATTCTGCCAGTAAAGTGGTATTAAAAATATCCACATTATAATCACGCAACAAGCTTAGTTTAGTGAAGCGAGAACTTTCTAAAGAGGGTGTAAATAAAGGTTTTGTAATGGGTGGCATTTGATAACTACTTTGATATTGGCGTTTGGGTACTTGAGCAGTTAGCAATTTAGTGGTGGGTTCCTCGTGAATAACAGCAATAAGGCGGCCTAAGCGGCCAGCATAAATACCCGAACCAGTATTTTGTTCAGCAGGCACACTACTATCGGCAGCCAATAGGTTTACATTATTGGCAAATGCCCAACCTTCCTGAAGTTGCACCGCTAATGAAAACAATTTATAAATAAATCACTTACAAATTTATCTTTCTCACAAACTTGAAATTGAGTTGAACTTACCGGTTAAAAATGGCAATTCCGAGAACCAATACGTGGGATAAACGACATCGGTTACATTCAGCTGTCTTAATAGCACCATAGCGGGTTCATAGAACAACATATCAAAGCAAATGAAATGGCCGAAAGTAACACCAAAATCTGTAGTAAAGGTGGCCAATTCGGGTTTTTCCAAAACGTTTTCCGTATACCATTCATAACGATACAAATGCGTTTTACGATAGCGTGATATAACGCGACCCTGACGATCAAACACCACATTGGTGTTGTATGTTTTTAAACCATCCGAGCCACAGTGTTGATCCTTAGTAGTGCACTGATACTTTTCCACTAGATTTACAACCACATAGATTTTACGTGAACGAACGGCACAGGAGAGTTCCGTTAAAAAGAAATCGAAATTTGGTATTTCACAAGGCGCCACATTCTCTCGTGGATCGGGTACATAAGTCATCATATCTAGATTGTTTAAAACAAATTCTGGGAATACCAAAATATCCAAGTTCTTCGTATCTTCCGATTCAATAATATTTTTCATGCGTGCCAAATTATCCTTAACCAAGGCTTTGCCTTTACCCTCCTTGGCTGGTATAAACTCAACAATGCCAGCATTATATGTGGTGTCACTGGGCAAGGATAACTGTAAAAATGTATAAAAAAGAAAGGAAAGTTATTTATTGCATGGATTTGTAGGTGTCTACGTACCTGTTGGGATAATTGCAGCCAACATCCTAATAAGAGTACAATTTTCAACATTTTAGCCATTGCGTACGCTTTGTCAGCCTTTGAAAGACTGATTTTGGATTGTAATCGTATGCCTTTAATCATTTCTTTAATTTTTTAATTTTAACGTTTATCATAGATATAAGATCATATAAGATCCCTCCTCCGTTGCCAATTGACAACCACGGAATAATAAATTTTTTATCATTTTTTCTGCTGACTTTTACAAGTGTTTTATAAAACTGGTCTATCTTGTTTGTGTTTACAGTAAAAAATGAACGAAAATCAAGCTAAGGTGGGGGGAGGGATAATCGATAAGCTGAAAGGAAAAGATAAGAACGCACAAAATCACAGTTCTTAACAAATAACACAATTTCTTAAATTGCACACAATTTATGCGAATAAACCTCTTTATAGCCTCCTAGTCAATAAACTCCAGTTTTTCGTATATGGTTTTGCAAACAAAGGAGATTTCACAAAATCAGTTCTTATCGTACGATATCATATAATTTTTAAATACGAATTAAAAATCTACCACAGTGTATACATAGTATTTTAAATATAAACTTTCGCTTTTTTTAATAAATTAAATTTTAATAGCCTTTATATAACACCCTCACCATTATAAATAATATCTTTTAAATTGTTTTAATCTTATATTTATTTGCAGTTCATCTATGTATGTATGTATGTATGTATGTATGTATGGATGAGAGTTTATAAGGCCAAAATTTCAAATGCCAACAATCAACAATTTTTATTTAAAATGTAATAGAGAAACCTTCAAGGGGCGAATGCCAAATTATACCTTACGTGCTTCTTTTCACTTTTCTTTATTTCTTTTTATTTCTAACCGGAAAGCAAGCAACAGTTTTGTATTATTTCCGCTTTAATGATTGCTTGCCATCCTGCCATTTTATCTATACATAGTGTATCTGCACATACCACACATAAAGTGGTGGCAAGCGAGAGTGTTAAAACACATTTATAGCTTTCGTGATGGTGGTGGTGGCGATGGTGGTGATGGGGTCAAACATCTACTGTATACTGGTACAAGTGAGTATTTGTTGCTTATGTTTGAAAAGTATTTTTCTAACATGTTATAGTCACGTAAAAGTAATTTTCACACATCTTTCCCATACAGATAAATGCTGTGGCTGGCTGTCTGGATGAATGGCTAGTTCGTTAGTTGTTTGGCCATTCTATACACATTTCATGAAAATATATTATGATCACAAATATACTCTAAATTACTTGCTATTAATGTTTTATAAAGACGCAACACATAAATGTCATTAAAACAAAACAAATAAAACTGATCAAAAGTGTAAAAAAAATTAAAAAACTTAAAAGTTATTTAAAAGCTAAAGAAACGTAAGCACATTCAATCACTTTTTTATTATTAAAAACGGAAATTAATTTTTAAAAATTATTAACAAAAGAACACATTCCTCGAAAAACATTTCTTTAACGGAAATTGTTACTTTAAAGAAATAGCCTCAATAAAAGCCTTTATGCAGTATACAGTTTCACTGCAAAAAAAAAAAAAAGATAAACATCCGAACACACAGAAAAAAAGAGGAAAAATTATTTGATTAAATTTGTACGTTTTTGATTGAGCTGATGTTTGTAGTTAATTTACAGTAAAATAAAACGGAAATACGTTTAGCATTAAACGGATGTACAGCCAATACAAATTATTGCTAATAATCCTAGATAACTCAATAGAAATGATGATGATGATGGTTTATATTCAAACACAAACACTATAAAAAAAAGAAGTTTACAACTGCAAACGCCATCAAAAATAATTGTACACCAAATATAATTGTTTTAACTATTTTGTATTATAGTTTGTTTCACTTGCTAAAATAATTTTTATTTTTTTAGTTTTTAAACTAAGCTTAGCTTTTTTTGTTAAACTTTTTTTCAAATATTTAAAAACTTTTTATAGTTTTACATTTACGCCCGTATACCGTTACTAATTAATTATTCAATTGTTTCATTCTCTTCTGCATCATTCGCTTCCTTGGGCGTCAAGTTTTCTTCCACTACTTCGGCAGCATTTGAAGCAGATGATTCATCTATCAAACTGGCTGCAGTTAATGCAGCTGCTGCTTCTCTAGCTTTTTCATATTTATTAACCTCTTTAAGTTAAAAAAAAAAATAACCGTTTTATAATACAAATTCAAACTACTTTAAATCATGTTATCATTAAATAAAAAAAAAGAAACTTACCTAATTTACTAAGATCAGCTCCCAATAGACGTAAAATATGTAAAGTTTCATTGCTATCAACATAAGCGCGCAGACTTGAAGTACCTCTCCAGCCAACTATATACAAAGTGAAACGCTCATCCACATATTTAATAATACAACTGCCTACACCTATTTAAACAATTGAAATGAAGTTTTGTTTTTAGTTGTTTGTATAGTAAATGTATAAGGAAACTTACTTAATTCTTTACACCTTTGTTGTGTGGCTTCCTTTAGTTCTGTCGTAGAGGGAGGCTTGGTTGGATCTGTACAATTAAGTTGAAGTATTAAATCTTCCTTTTCAACTTGGATACGTCGACTAGCGCCTACAAATGCATTTGTTGTCTGTAAACCTTCCTGGGCCAAACGGAAGGGATGTTGTGTGTGACGATTTTCACAACGTACGAAAGATTTTACCCCAGTATTTATAATTTTAATATTGACTTCATTAAGTAATACCAGATTTCTAATTAAATCCGAGCAATAGTAAATATTTTTCTTTTTCTCTGTTATACAGCGTGTAAGTAAACAACGTTTGTTTAATGATTCATCCAAGTCATAGAATTTTTTAATTTCCTCCCAATCGGCATCATTTTCCTCAAAGAACACGTAAGGATCTTCTTTATAGCCATGTAAACGTCTACGCTTGCGTTGTGGACCCCAAGGCACTGATTTCTCCTCAATAGGTTTGCCATTCTCATCCAACTTAACCTCAGGTTTGGGTTTCTCTAACAAATCTTTGACATCGTTTTTCTCAAAAGGCAATTGCGCCTTTTTGTGCAATACAGCTACAAAGAAAGCACCAGAATCCTGTAAATGTGGCAATATACGTATACTTTTTATGCAAGTATGTTAGTGAAAATGTCTCAATTCGAAAAAGAACAAAAGAATTACCATTTTTCTAAGCCCAGTTTTTCAATTTCATTTTTCGGCATAGGAAACATATTGGGCCTTATAATGGTGTGATACTTTTCGGGTACTTCATCAAAGCTGCTGTAGATTTCATCCACTTCTTTAGAGGCCAATTTCCATTCTGTCATGCCAGGTTTATACTTAAGGCCAGGCACCAAATGTGAGGCATCCACAATTTCTAAAGCACCTTTAGAATCGGCGATAATACGCTGCAATACAGCCTCATTTTCTATGGGGTTCAATGAACAAGTTGAATATACTAAACGGCCGCCTACTTCCAGCATCTCAGCGCCGCGTCTCGTAATGCGATATTGTATGCTGAAAGATAAAAACCGCAGTTAATAGACTTGCAATTTTATAGATTTTATACGGTTTATACCCATGCAAATTGTAAGCTTGAGCCAAATTCCATTTTAGCCATATGTCGGGATTCTTACGTAAAGTGCCATCACCAGAACATGGTACGTCACATAAAATCTTGTCAAATTTCAAAATGGATTTCGAACCATCTTCCTCAGTTTTCTAAAAAAAAGTAAACAGTGGTTTAATACTAACACGCACTGATGCCGACATTTTTAAACTTACCAGCAAATTTGGAAAGAAAGAGCTGTCATGATTGGTTACCACAAAACAAGGTGAATTGAGACGTTTAGCCTGATGAACTAACATGTAACAGCGATTATTATCCACATCATTAGCCAACACAAAGCCAGGTGGTATTTTATATTTTTCAGGTTCTGCATGCAACGCCTCTATCAACTGAGCAGTTTTAGAACCGGGAGCGGCACACATATCCAAAACTTTGTCTGTAGGCTTAACATCCAAAACAATTGGTGGTATCATGGACACAGCCTCTTGGCGACTAATAGCCCCGGCGTTTGTTTCATTAATAAGAAAATTGTGTAGACGATACAAAGCTTCCGAACGTCTAATATCCTTGCGCGTCAAATCCAACTGGTAAGCCATGCCGTTTGGATACCAGGGTAAACAAATCGGACGTTCAACTTCGTCAATGGATTTACCCCTTAATTCTGCCACACCTCTTACGTATTCAGTAAACAGTTCGGTTCGTATAATATCCAGCAAAGCTTTAGCTTCACCTTTGAAGCCGGTCACTCTGAAAGTAGCCGGTAAATTGTCACGTATCGCAACCAAAAATCTTCCCCATTCCTCCTCATCAGCACAAATGTTTTGCATATTGTAGTACTTAATGAAGGCAGCATTGTCACGCACTATATCAGGGTAAGGTTCTGCTCTACGTTCCGGCTTTCCATCTGCAGCCTGTGGTGACATGGAAAATTAAATTAAAAGTGTAAACACGTATTCATTTTCTTATATTAATTAACTTACATTCTGGCGCTTTTGACGTTTTTTGGCAGCAAAGGGATTTGATTTATTCTTACGACCCATCTTTTTGTTACAAAAAACAATTATATTTCTTTTTTTTCAATTTAAAAAATAAAATTTGCTACACAAGTTTCTTTCAATGATGAATGGAAAATGACAACAAATGAATGTTGAATGTCAACACGTGTTGAAAGTAAAGGTGCCAGACTAAAAATATTAAATTCCCTAAAAAACGACCATAAACAAAAAATCTTGATGTTTTGAAGTTATATAAATTAATTGATATAAAAATATTAAAAAATTAACGCTTTTGATTACTTTTATTGTTTTCTGTCACGTTTGCTAAAAAGTTATATAAACTTTTGCAAGTGGAATAGAACACCTAACGTAGGAATGAAGTGAAGAAAGTTATGCAATTTCTCTCAGTGCAGAAATTCTCTAAATAATAATAGCGTTGCCAACTATCATGACTGAATTTAAAACAGTAAACAAAATACATTGATTTGCATTCCAAGCGCGAACATATAGTTTAATTCAACGGTGGTTTAATTTGCGTAATTGTTTAAACAAGTTACGAACAAAATGTCGAACTTTGTTAAACCGCCAACGCCTACAAAGAGTCGATCAAATTTTAAAACTTTAACGCCTATAAAATCGAAATCAATGTCCTGCATAAATATTAGTAGTGTTAGCAGCAGCAACTCCAACCTCTGTTCACCAAACAGAACTTTGGATGGCAGTTTGTACCTGTATTTGGAAACTCTTAAACGTAATTTGGACAATGAGATAGTTCTGAAACAAAAAGTGGAAGACGCTTACAAAGCTTTCGAGGAGAAGCGCTATAAACATGCAAATTTAGTGGCCAAATATGCGGCTTTAGTGAAAATGGCTTCCACTAGAGAGGTTTTACTACGGAACAATCTTGTGGTACTTCCCATAGGCAGCGCGGAAACTGATGCCAAAAGTATCAAAAAGAAACTAAGCAGTGGTAATGCCACAGATTATATTAGCGCTCTAGAATTGAACCAATTCAAGGAGATGTTACAACAAATGGGAAAGTACGATAATTTGTCTGCTAGACGTTCGGAATTAGTGGATTTTCAGAAAACCACACAAGACATACGATATCTTATAGAAGCTATTGAAATATCTCTGGATAAATGTACTACACAAGGATTAGATCATTTTATAAACAGTCTGGACATGGAAAATTATCCTGAACTAGCAAGGAAGTACGATCTTGATGAGAATTAAAAAATTAAACAAACATCTTTGTGTACTGCTACAGCAACTGACTGAAAAGCATAATCAATCCTCTGTTGATTACCGCCAGTCTGTTGCTTTTTATTAATTTATTATAAACATTTTTAAATTATATAATCTTTTCTGTGGGGGAAGTATCGAGAGGATCTTTCTACACATTCAATTCTAATAATGAAAAAATAAAGAGAAAAACAAACGAAAAATATGAATTAGACTACACGACTAAAAATATGTATGGACAAAGGAGGTGTAGAGAGAAAAAATCATTTACCACTTAGAGCGTTTCGACCAGTCTTTTGGTGTCCAGTGTAAAGCCTTGGAATCTATTCGAATTTTTCGCTTGTCCATGGCTTTTTTATGTTGATCAATTGTATCGCGGTTAATGCAAACAATATATTGGCCCTTATAGTAATTGATAAGATTCAAATTTTGTAAAGTAGAAATAACATCTTCCTTTTTTATGGAGGTTACTTCGCATATATCACTGTAAATACATAATATAGACGTTTATTAAAAAAAGGGGATCAAGTTACAAAACATTCACAATACTTACTTGATCGTTATAGTAGGTTTCTCTCCATCACTGGTCGGCTTTTGGCTTATAAATATTTCTAAAATTGTTTGAGCCCAGTAAGACCGATAAGACAGAAGACCTAAATCGGATAAAGGTTTTTCGGGTGAACCTGTCTTGCCCTCAAATTTTGACAATTCATAACTAAATTCTATTAAGAGTTTGCCATAACCTTTGCGCTGATACGGTGGCATTGTCAAAATACAAGCCACATTATAGTCCTCTGTGCTCTCTTTCTCTTTTGAAAAATAGCCGACTATGTGAAAACCTCTGTTGTCATACTCGGTCATTACATAAAACAAAAAGGGGTCTGTATCGTAATATAAAGTTTTGTGATCCAAAAAGAGTTTTGCTAGTAAACACAAATTCTGGGCATACACTTTGTTTTTGCGGCCATCAATTTCAAAAAAAGATATTGTACTTTTGCGGTATATTTCATTGCCAGGCGGATGTCTGAGATTGCATTTGACCAAATGTCTTTCTAAACATTTCCTGCTCTTACGGTATTTCAGACAAAATTCACAGATATATATGCAGGGCATTTGGCATAGTTCCTATAAAAAAAAGCATTCTGCAATGAAAACTGAACACATTTTCATTCAATCGTTTCTATACTAACCTGAGGGTAAGGGGAAAAATACCAGGGTTTTATACGGTGTTTACCCAATTCAATCATTTCAATATTTTTCATACGCGTTACTACATCATCTTGATGTATAGTAACCATACTACCTGATTGTCTTGGTGTACCGTTCTTACCAT
Organism: Sarcophaga subvicina; assembly: GCA_936449025.2. Classification (NCBI taxonomy): domain Eukaryota; kingdom Metazoa; phylum Arthropoda; class Insecta; order Diptera; family Sarcophagidae; genus Sarcophaga; species Sarcophaga subvicina. Next base: position 796,914 of record OW388080.2, on the reverse strand, counting down.
CTTGAGAGCCTTCTTCATTTGTGGCAACTGGTATTGTAGCTGGTGAAGCTTCTGTTATCGGCGCTGTTGAAGCTGCTACTGGTGGTGCGGACAGTGGCAGGTTAGTAGAATTAATCTGTAAAGGATTACCATTATTTTTAGGAATTACTTCCTCTTTTAATGGCACTGCAACAGAATTTACTTTTCTTTTTCTGTTTATCTTTTTCTGTAAAGCTGCAGCCAGAACTGCATTTCCATTGACCATTTCACCACCAGCAGGTTGTGGCGACGTGGGCCTCGAAACACTACCAGCTACAGACAAATGCTTCTTAGGCGTGGTAACACCAGTACTGGCTCCAGTTTGTGTACCATCTCGCCTGGGAAATTGTACTTTACGTGTATCCAAATCTTCTTCGGTAACCCATTCGTCCAATCGTTTGTTAACTGAAAATCATTCATTTAGCAATCTGTACCAATGTTAGTAGCATAATTATCCAGCTTACAATCTACATAATGTACATAAAATTGTCGTTTGCCATCGTGATCCTTTATGCTGACAATTTCAGCCAAGGGCCAGTCGTCGGTTTTGTGCATACGCACTGAAAGTCTACAACCTTCTGTGAGGGAGGCCTAAAAATGAAATTGTTGAAATAGGAAATTCCACTTGAAGGTTTATTAACATACTGTGGATTCACATATAGAGGAAACGTCCTCATCCATGTCAGTTTTTTGTTTCATAATTAAATACTGATCTATCTATGTATTTTTAATATATAAATGAATGAATGAATGTTTAGAAAAAAATTCTTATTTTTGCACCAGAAAGAAGAAGAACAATAAACAAACTGCGTAAATGTCATAATAAGTTTCACATATGAATGCTGCGAAGTATAAAATACACTCGGAAAAATAAAAAAGGTTAGCTTTATAATAGGTTTAGGTTAGAAGACGTGTGTTTGCCATTGAAACAAGTATATTCACTTGGAGAAAAAATATTTATACATATAAATATTTTATGTATTCAACCTTTTGTTATTTAATATTATATATAAGAATTATAATAATCAAAATTAATAATAATTATAAAAATATATTTTTGTACAAGTACATATAACAATTAATGTTTAGTGTTGTCAAATACTTTGCTGTTACTTATAACTTATATATAGAAACTGTTGGTTTTATTATTTTTTTGCTGCGTTAATCACAGCCAATAAGAAGAAGCGAAAAACATTTTGACATTTTCTTTTTACAATTTGCACCGAATTTGCTTAACTCGTGGCGTATAGAAATTTTTCATTTTATTGTGTAAAAAAATAATTAAATTTAAAGGTATTGTTAATAGTTACCAGAAATTTGTTTATGTCATTGTGTTCGATAATATCATATGTTTTTTGTTGCAGATGCCAGGCGTTGATACAATTAAATCTTCATGGGCCGATGAGGTCGAGCTTGACTACGGCGGTCTGCCACCACCTACCGAAGTAATTGAAAATGGTTTCAAATACGTCACGGAGTATAAATACAATAAAGATGACAAAAAAGTCAAAGTGGTTCGTACATACAAAATATCCAAGCAAGTGGTACCAAAAACTGTGGCCAAACGGCGCACTTGGACGAAATTTGGTGAATCCAAAAACGATAAACCAGGACCAAATTCCCAAACAACTATGGTTGCAGAAGAAATATTCATGCAAATCCTCAACACAAAGGAAGAGGAGAAGGCCAACGATCCTCTACTGGATTTGAGCAAAAATATCGCCAAATGCCGCATTTGTAATGGCGAGCATTGGTCAGTTAATTGTCCATACAAGGGTACTGCAATGGATACAAATCTTATGGAAAAGAAAGCCACTGCTGCTGCCACTGCAGTTTCAGAAGCACCCAAGCCTGGCAAATATGTACCACCATTCCTTAAAGACAGCCAAAAGGGCGGTATGGGTATGCGCGGTCGCGATGATACCGCCGCCATTCGTATTTCCAACTTGTCAGAGTCTATGACCGAACAAGATCTTGAGGAACTCATCAAACGTATCGGACAACACACTAAAATGTATTTGGCCCGCGATAAAAATACTGGACTCTGCAAAGGTTTTGCTTACGTACATTTCCGCCAACGAAAAGATGCTGCTGCTGCTATCGAAATCCTCAATGGCCATGGTTACGATCACTTGATCCTCAGCGCTGAATGGTCGAAACCCCAGAATAACTAATACGTAGTAAGGGATGCGAATTTTACTTCCAATAAACAGAATTCAAATTAAATAATATTTTTTACATACAACTTATCCACAAGTTCTATTATATCTATGTACGTATGTATGTATGTTAAATTAACAAAATTCGATAGAATATACTATACAACAATCGGAAATTATTCACAAAGAAATATAAATAAAGTAGATAAACAAAAGGGCTACGTATGAAATAGTGCTTATAGTAGCCAAATATCAATTTATATTTGTTTTTGGTATTTATTTGAAGTAAGGCATTATAAAGAGGACCTCCCTCAGTTGTGTGATGAAACTTAGGTCAATAAATGGGGTTAAATAAGAACGTCAACGCTGTGTGATGGGGATGTAATGTTTCAAACAGTTTTCATCCCAAAAATTAGCCTAGTGTATTGAAACAACCCAATATGTGTATTAATAGTTAATAATTCTCTCGATTTTTTGCTTAGTAGAAACTTGTAGGTTTGCTCCCTACCATTAAATACAAAATTCCTAAAAGGAGGGAACAGTTTTGCTTTTAACTGCTATTGATAGGAAAAGGAATTAGTGTTGAAAAATTCAGTACTTTTGTATTTTTTTCAGTACTTTTTCATTTCAAAAATACCGCAGTACTCCCACCAAGCACCTTTCAGTACTTTTTTATCAAATTCGTTTTTGTTCGTTCAAAAAATAAATACATATATATTTTAATACATAATTCGCACATTCTTTTTCCGTTTCCGGGTTTATTAAGTAAAAATTAAGCCCCGTTTGTTTACTGCACAAGTTACAGTAGCCTTATTAGACTATAGACACTCTTTTAATTAATTTTTCTTTTGAAGTGTGAAATTCACCAGTTGTGGTGAGCTTTTTTTTTACAAAATGTGGTGAATTTTATCCGGTATGGTGAATAAAACAGAAATTCACCAAAAAGCCGTTATTCGAAATTGATACTGTATTATCATATTTCCTTGTACTGTACATTGTGATTTGGACGGTGCGTGTCTAGAATAAGTAGTTTTCACATCTGTTAGTGGAGGCATATACCGATATGTTTGGTTACTGCAAATTCTAATAAGTTAAAATTAGAAAACTGCATACAAAAATAATTAAATTTTAATTATTTTGTAAATGAATTTTTGAATAATTTCCTTCTTCATTCCCAAAATGCAAATTGGAAATTCTTTGTCGAAATATTTATAAATTTTTGTGCTTTTTTGTTCGATCTATAAAGCTTGTAAAATTTGAATCGGATCTAAATTTAACATCAGGAAAAATTATTAAAGAATTCATAAATTTGTATAAAAGTACCATTTGATGCAAAAAGGTACTCTGTCAGTTATAGTTTAGTACTATTTTAAAATTTTAATTTTGCAACACTAAAGGAATACATAAAATTCCCTAAACACGAAAAATTTAGGAAAGAGAATTTTAGTAAAACACAGGGAAAATATCAAAGACACACACAACCACACAAATGTAATCACAATGTGATCGCACGCACAAAATAAAAGCAACAACATTTAAAATGCATGTATAAGATGCAGTAACGAAATAAAAGGGATATTTTTTGTTCTAAAGTGGGAAATTGGGAAATAGGGAAATAAAAAGACGGCTTTTTTAGATTCTTTTATAAAAGCGCAACAGGTCGGATGTTATTTCCGTGTCGAGAATAAACATTAAAAATTTATTGTAAAATTCGCTTGTTTTTATTAAAGTTTCGTGTTAAAAAGTAATTTAAGTTAATAAAGCATAGTGTGAAAAATTCGGTACTTTTGTACATTTTTCGGTACTTATTCATTTAAAAAAATACCGTAGTACCCCCGCGACGCTTTCAAAACTTTTTTATTACTACATATTTTATGTCTTGCGGTTTTCAATTAATAATGCATTAGCAACACGTTCAACACAATGATAAAGTAGAATTAGGCTTCCGTTGGTCGCTCAAATGTGAAATTGACACAAGGTGCGATAAACAATCAAGATCCATCATATATTCTGAAAACACTACATTCTATACAGTGTTATGAATTTTATTTATTAAAACAACAAAACAATACGCAATATTACTGAGAGTCTTTCTCTCAATTCGCTATTGTAAATCCAAGCGAAAAACAGCACATATTCTGTCTCATATTGATAAAATTAAATCAAGGAAATTTATATGTTCCCTATATTTACTATTTGCTTGGCATACCACTCGACTTAAGCTAGTAAAGGAAAGCAATGTTGACTTACCCCATTTACACCACACACGAAACTCCCTCTTACACTGTGTTTACTGTAAGGCAAGGCATTCTACTTTATCGAAAGTTTAAATAAAAAAACCCTCAATTGCTCATGTATTCTTGCTTGGGTCATTTTCATACAAATTTCCAATTGACCAAAATCACTTGCCGTACAAAAACAATTTCTTATGCACACAGCACTTTTAACACACACACACAATTTTTTTTTTTGAGACACCATTTTTTCTTTTCTTTTTCTCGGGAGCACCCCTCATAAGCTTAATGAACTTTTTTTCTTTTTTGATTTTCATGGCTTTCTTTTATTTTTTTTCATATAAAACTTATGATTTTTTATGCTTTATTAACTTAAATTATTTCTAACACTAAACATTGATAGAAACAACCGAATTCAATAATAAATTTTTAATTTTCTTTTTAACGTGTGGAAGTAACACCCGACCTGTTGCGCTTTTATCAAAGAAACTAAAAATGTCGCCTTTTTATTTACCAATTTCCCACTTTAGTACAAAAAATATCCGTTTAATGTCGTTACTGTCGTTTTCAATTGTAGGTGACCCTTGGGTGTGCTCTCTTGCTGTTGATATCGGCGAATGCTGTTACAACAACAAAAAATCCCTTTAAGAACAAAAAAGAAACATTCCCAAATCTTAATACTTACATATACAATAGCAACAACACAGTCACTATTTACTTAAATACATATCAAAATAAAAAAAATTCCCAAAAAAATGCAACACATGAAAAAAAACCCACAAAATATTCGCATACACACTACGTACGCATGAGCAACAGCATTCGCCGATATCGACATCAAGTTATCACAACCAAAAGGGTGGAGAGTAAACAAGGGTCACCTACAATAGCAACAACACAGTCACTATTTACTTAAAAAAAACAAAAAATATCCCAAAGAGAAATGCAGTAGAAAAAAACCACAAAACATACGCATACACACTATGTACATACGCATGAGCAACAGCATTCGCCGATATCAACAGCAATAGAGCACACCCAAAAGGGAAGAGAGTAAACAAGGGTCACCTTGGAATCATTGCAATAGAAACAACAACATTCAACGTATGAAAACATTAGTATGTACATATGTATGTAGTAACGAAATTAAAGGGATATTTTTTGTACTAAAGTGGGAAATTGGTAAATAAAAAGGCGACATTTTTAGTTTCTTTGATAAAAGTGCAACAGGTCGGGTGTTACTTCCATACGTTAAAAAGAAAATTAAAAATTTATTATTGGATTCGGTTCTTTTTATCAATGTTTAGTGTTAGAAATAATTTAAGTTAATAAAGCATAAAAAATCATAAGTTTTATATGAAAAAAATAAAAGAGAGCCATGAAAATCAAAAAAGAAAAAAGGTTCATTAAGCTTATGAGGGGTGCTCCCGAGAAAAAGAAAAGAAAAAATGGTGTCTCAAAAAAGTGTGTATGTGTGTGTGTGTTAAAAGTGTTGTGTGTATAAAAAATTGTTTTTGTACGGCAAGTGATTTTGGTCAATTGGAAATTTGTATGAAAATGACTTAAGCAAGAATACATGAGTAATTGAGTGTTTTTTTCATATAAATTTTCGATAAAGTAGAATGGCTTACCGTACTAAAAACACAGATAAAAGGAGTTCCGTGTGTAGTGCAAAATGGGTGAGTAAAAAATAATGTTTGTTTATTTATTTATTTGTTAGTACATATTATTTAATTTTATTTATTTATAATTTTGTTGTTGTAATTGGAAATTGAGAGAAAGGCACATAGCCAATGCAAATTCATAGAATGAATTCACCTTGCACATAGCCGTGTTTCGATTTGATTTGTTGTTGCTTTAATAAATAAAATTCGTAACAGTGTTGAAAAATTCAGTACTTTTGTACTTTTTTCGGTACTTATTCATTTAAAAAAATACCGTAGTACCCCCGCGACGCTTTCAGTACTTTCTTATTATTACATATTTTATGTCTTGCGGTTTTTAATTATTAATGCATTAGCAACACGTTCAACGCAATGATAAAGTAGAATTAGGCTTCCGCTGGTCGCTCAAATGTGAAATTGACACAAGTTGCGATAAACAATCAAGATCCATCAAATATTCTGAAAACACTACATTCTATACAGTGTTATGAATTTTATTTATTAAAACAACAAAACAATACGCAACATTACTGACAGTCTTTCTCTCAATTCGCTATTGTAAATCCAAGCGCAAAAATAACACATATTCTGTCTCATATTGCTAAAATTAAATCAAGGAAATTTATATGTTCCCAATATTTACTATTTGCTTGGCATACCACTCGACTTAAGCTAGTAAAGGCAAGCAATGTTGACTTACCCCATTTACACCACACACGAAACTTCCTCTTACACTGTGTTTACTGTAAGGCAAGCCATTCTACTTTATCGAAAATTTATATGAAAAAAAAACACTCAATTGCTCATGTATTCTTGCTTGAGTCATTTTCATACAAATTTCCAATTGACCAAAATCACTTGTCGTACAAAAACAATTTCTTATGCACACAACACACACACACAATTTTTTTTGAGACACCATTTTTTCTTTTCTTTCTCTCGGGAGCACCCCTCATAAGCTTAATGAACTCTTTTTCTTTTTTGATTTTCATGGCTTTCTTTTATTTTTTTTCATATAAAACTTATGATTTTTTATGCTTTAGTAACTTAAATTATTTCTAACACTAAACTTTGATAACAACAACAAAAAAATCCCTTTAAGAACAAAAAAGAAATATTCCCAAATCTTAATACATACATATACAATAGCAACAACACAGTCACTATTTACTTAAATACATATCAAAATAAACAAAAAATTCCCAAAAAAATGCAACGCATGAAAAAAACCCACAAAATATTCGCATACACACTACGTACGCATGAGCAACAACATTCGCCGATATCTTCAGCAAGAGATCACACCCAAAAGGGAAGAGAGTAAACAAGGGTCACCTACAATTGAAAACATTGAAATAAAAACAACAACATTCAACGTATGAAAACATTAGTATATACATATGTATGTAGTAACGAAATTAAAGGGATATTTTTGTACTAAAGTGGGAAATTGGTAAATAAAAAGGCGACATTTTTAGTTTCTTTGATAAAAGCGCAACAGGTCGGGTGTTTCTTCCATACGTTAAAAAGAAAATTAAAAATTTATTATTGAATTCGGTTGTTTTTATCAAGGTTTAGTGTTAAAAAGTAATTTAGGGTAATAAAGCATAAAAAATCATAAGTTTTATATGAAAAAAATAAAAGAGAGCCATGAAAATCAAAAAAGAAAAAAAGTTTATTAAGCTTATGAGGGGTGCTCCCGAGAAAAAGAAAAGAAAAAATGGTGTCTCAAAAAAGTATATATATATGTGTGTGTGTTAAAAGTGTTGTGAAATAAATGTGCGCAAGAAATTGTTTTTGTAAGGCAAGTGATTTTGGTTGATTAAGAATTTGTATGAAAATGATTCAAAAAATCGAGAGAGAGAGAGAGAGAGAGCATTTTCATATGAATTTTCGATCCAGTAGAATGGCTTGCCTTACAGAAAACTCAGTGGTGTAAAAGGGAGTTCCGTGTGTAGTGTAAATAAGGTGAGTAAAACATTGTTGTTTTTTACCAGCTTAAGTGAGGTATAGGGCACAAATAAATTTCTTTGATTTTGTTTTAGAGAATAGAAGAGCAAATGTTTGTTGTTTTTGTTCTTACTTGAATTTACAATAGCGAAGTGAGAGAAAGACAGACACACAGCAATGTTGCGGATTGTGTCGTTGTTGTTGTATTAATAAATAAAATTCGTAATACGTTATACATTGTAGTGTGGTGTCGTTACAAAACGAGCGATAGAAAATTATGGAGGGAACAAATTTCGTTTGTTTACAGTTAAAGAGAGTAGAAGAGAGAATATTTATGGGAATTTTTCTACACTAATTATGTATATAAAAAAAGAAATAAAAAAAGTAGAAAATAATAAGACATAGCTATGCCTAGATATATTTATTCAACATTACAGCATTACAACAACTTATTTTGCTTTTTTTGGATCGTTGCTAACATAATGACCTCTAGGGTGGCGTACGACTGCCGCGTGAGACTCTTAATAAGATGGCATTGTAGCAAAATTTTCATGGTTACTGTGAAACAATGACTTTTCCAGAACCTACAGGGCGGATGAATGGACCAAATATGGAATAATCACCGAACTTTAGTGTTAAATTCCAGACATTGGGCACGCCATTGTGTACCTATAAGATTAGAAAACATAATGCAGTAACAGATTATGTTGAAACTGCATAGGTGGCTTTGGATAATGGCAATTTATTACAATAAATCTGTTCAAAACTTGTTGAAGATTACATTATCTTGGCTTTAATTATGTTGATATAAAATTAAATTTATATGAAAAGCACTCAATTACTCACGAATATTTTTTTGAGTCACTTTCATACAAATTCTTAATCAGCCAAAAGCCGTACAAAAACAATTTGTTGTGCACCTTATTTCACAACTCTTAACACACATACTTTTCTAAAGCACCATTTTTTTCTTTTTCTTGTGGGAGCACTCCTTCATAAGCTTAAAGAACTTTTTTCTTTTTAGATTTTCATCGCTTTCTTTTACTTCTTTCATATAAAACTTATGATTCCTTATAATTTAGGAACTTAAATTACTTTTCAACACTAAACTTTAATAAAAACAACCGAAATTAACAATAAATTTTTAATTTTCTTTTCTTGACACGAAACTAACATCCGACCTATTGCCTTTTTGTGAAAGAAACTAAAAAAGGCGTCTTTTTGTTTACCAATTTTTCACTTTAGAACAAAAAATATCCCTTTTTAGGAAATTTCGTTACTGTTTACTTATGTACATATGTATGTATGTCCGAATGGGAGAGGGTTTTGTATGATTTCATATGTTGTATGGGTTATTTATTTTAAAGTTTTCAGTTGTTAGTGACCTTCGTTTACTCTCTTCCCTTTTGTGCGTGTGATCACATAATGTTTACATTGTGTGATTGCTTACGTCTCTCAATTAATGTATTTACCCCTGTGTTTTTGCTAAAATTCTTCTTTATGTTCAGGAAATTTTATGCTTTCCTTTTCCGTTTTCGCTATCAATAATAACGAAAAAAAAAATGTTCAACTTGAAAATATCCCAAAGGGAAAGAAGAATAAGAATAAAAACCCCAAAAATATATGCAAACATACTACGTGCGCATGAACAACAGCATTTGGCAATATCGCAATCACGTGATCACACGCACAAAAGGGAAGAGAGTAAATAAAGGTCACCTACAATAAAAAACTCTAAAATAAAAACAACAACATGCAACATATAAATCATACAAAACCCTCTCCCATTCGGACATGCATTAACGAAATTATAGGGAAATTTTGTGTTCTAAAATAGGAAATTACGAAATAAAAAGACGGCTTTTTTAGTTTCTTTCGTAAAAGTGCAAGAGGTCGGACGTTCTTTCCGTGCGTTTAAGAGAAAATTAAAATTTTATTGTTAAATTCGGTTGTTTTTATTAAAGTTTTGTGTTAAAAAGTAATTTAAGTTTATAAAATATAAGAAATCATAAGATTTTTATGAAAAAAATGATAGAAAGCGATGAAAATCTAAAAAGAAAAAAGTTCTTTAAGCTTATGAGGGGTGATCCCAAGAAAAAAGAAAAGAAAAAATGGTGTCTTAAAAAGTGTGTGTGTGTGTGTGTGTGCTTGTTAAGAGAGTTGTGAAAAAAGGCTGCATAAGAACTTGTTTTTGTACAGCAAGCGATTTTGGTTGAGTGGATATTTATATGAAAATGACTCAAATAAAAAATTGTGTGTGATTGAGTGCTTTTTCATATGAATTTTCGATCAACTAGAATGAGTTGTCTTATCGAAAACTCCGTACTATAAAAGGGATTCTGTGGGTAGTGTAAATAGGGTGAGTAAAACATTGTGTTTCTTTATTAGAATAGAATTTCTATTTCCTAAGATGAAATTTAATGAATCATTAATTAAATTTCTTTATTCTGCTAATGGCTTTATAATTAATTTATAAGGCACAAAACTATTATCAATTGAGTCATTATTAATTATTATTATTATCTCTCGGCCATGCAACAGACGTATGTTAATTAAAGTCAAGACATCACCAGGTTTTGTTTTAAAAGCATAGGCATCGTTGCGTACGAGTTGTACAAATTTTGAATAGGCTTCTTAGAAGGGAATTACTTACTAGTTCTTTGCCCTCAATTCTAATAGATATATAGGTTTTTTGAATTTTGTAAATGAATAAAATCGATGTGTTATGAGTTCTTACAAAATGCGGTGAATTTATCCGGTGTGGTGAATAAAATCGAAACACCAAAGTGTCGTTATTCGAAATGGTACTGTATTATCCATGTACTGTATATCGTGATTTGGACGGTGCATATCTAGAATAAGTAATTTTCACATCTGTTAGTGGAGGCATTCACCGATATGTTTGGTTACCATTATACATTGCATAAACAATGTTGCCATTGTGTCATTCTACACATCTGTGGCATTAAATAATAACAGCTTAAGTTGACATAAGTTGTTTTTCATTTTATTGCATACTAGCAGATTGTACCCGGCGTTGCGCGGGTTATGTACATTCACTGTACATTCATTGTACATTGGCCATGGGACATCGTATTGTATAAATTTTTCTTTAAATTAAAAAAAATTATTATTCGGTCATTTTTGCATTAAAAATAATAATAAATAAAAAACCGGTTTATCAAAACCAGTTTCGAAACCGGTTTCTTAAAAAATGCAATTTCCAAATTATTCGGAAACCGGTTTGTAGCCTATAACCTGCACCGACAAAAGCTCGATCTATATCCCAAATTTCAAGAAAATCGCTCTAGGCGTTCAGGCGTGATTGGCTAACAAACAAATAAAAAACAGACTTACAGAACGATTTATAATATATATTAGGATTCTTATTCTCTTCTTCAAGATCTATCACTCAGCTAAATTTCATGTATAAGATGTCATTATTAATAAAACTATACGCATTTATATTTTAACTTAAGCCGTTGTAGTAATTAAATCTTTTAGACAAAACCCTTAATATCTCGAAACACGAAATTTCGACTTAGCTGTTATTATTTAATGCCACAGATATTTAAAGTCCAAAAAAATTAAAATCACAAAACTGCAGAAAAAATACGTAATTAAATTTCAATTATTTTGTAAAAGAATTTTTGAATAATTTTTTCTTTTATGTTTTATCCTCAAAACGCTTGAAAATTGGAAATTCTTTGTCGAAATATTTATAATTTTTTGTGCTTTGTTCGAAAGGCATATCGGATCTAAATTTAGCATCAGGAAAAATTATTAAAGAATTCATTCTTTTCTTCCTCCTTTTCAGAAGTTGGTTAAAGATTTTTAGTTTCATGGCAACATTTCAATTTCAGAACATTTCAGTACTTTTTTATTATTACAGAGTTTATAGTTTGCGCTTTTCAAATATAAATGGGGTTAGGCTAAAGGTCTTTAGCCCCGGTTAGTCAGGGGCTATCATATGTATGTATGTTCGCTTTTAGATTACGAAAAGCAATGAGAGAACGGTTGCCGAAATGCTGAATGAATTGCGCCGACATTTGACTAAACCTTTTTAACGTTTCGAATCAACTGTTAACTTTCAACTATAAGAAACATGTAGTTAGTTTTTCTATTCCATTCCGTACAGTGGCATTAAGTATAAATAAATATATTTTTATAAAAGTACTATTTGACGCAAAAAGGTAATCTTTCAGTTATAGTTCAGTACAACATATTTCAAAATTTCAATTTTGCAACACTGTTTCATATTAAAAACTTCTTGCATAAATTATGGGGCATAAGAAATACAAAACAATTAAATGAAATGAGTTAATTATTGTTCCCTTGCCATATTGTACCTCCGTTGTAATCACTATGTGGTATGATTATGCTCTTTATTAAATGCGCTTTGTTAACTTGACACACACGCTGGCTAAAATGAGCACGAAACGAAGAGTATTTCGTTCAGTGCGTTTTTGCATTTCGTTCGAGAAGGTTGTGTTTTCTGCCTCGGAGGTGCTAGTTTGTTGCTTTGAATTTTTTTTCTGCTTCATCATTAATTTCATTCATATTCAATAAATTAACAATGAAATTTAATAAAATGTTCTTATATTCGTAGTGCTTTAATTAAAGTTGAAGATATTCTATAAAAGAACGAAAGTAAATTTGTGTAAAGTGTGAATGACCATTTGATTAAATTGATATTAAAAAATATAGAAATTAATCATGAATTTTCAACAAAAAGAAAATGAAGGAAATTTTTTCTGACTTATTATATGCAGAGTGCGTTTGCGAGTGTGTGTGTGTGCATTTGTGTATGAAAGCGAATGCGTGTATGCGTTTTCAAAGTGCATATAAAATTTATGCATACCTGATGCGCGATAGTGGTGCATCATAAATATTTTTCCTTTTGTTTAATGTATAAAGAACACTTTCAATAAAACATTCCAGTATTAGCGTTTGTTTATGAGGAAAAGTATCTAACAGTGCTGAATATACATACAACCCAACGAGTGAATTAGTAAATGAAAAAAGAATGAATGCATGTCACAAAATTATAAAAAAAATATATGTATGTATGTAGTGCATGAAGTAAAAATAATAACAACAGCAACAACAAAAAGTATAAATTTAAATAGAAGCAATAAAAAATTATCAATGAAAAGAAAAAAATTTATAAAAAAAACAACGAAACAAATTCATTTATAAAGCGGACAAAAGGCAAAACAACAACTCTTAATACCACTGAGCCAAATGGGCCAGCCATTACATACATACAGTAAACATACAGCCCAACAACAAACAGCAAGTAATTCAACTTTTCTAAATACAAATTTGTACTTGCAAACACACACACACACATGTATATACACACAAACGTTTTCTTCTCGTCTAGTTAATAATAATAATAAAACATAACAACCAACAATAAATGATGAGCACAATTGTAGCAATAGAATGATAGAACAAAAAAAAAACATAAAATGTAGGAGCGTAATGAGTAGGAAAAATTAAAATAATGAAACAAATCAAGCAGCTGATTAAGTTTTTTTTTCTTTTTTATATATCTATTATAAATGCTTACATATTAGCAAACAAACAAACCAACAAACATTATAATAATACTCACATGCACATTATAATAAGATGACAACAACAACAACAAAACCAAGAACAATCATAATTGCTTGTGTAAATATTACTGTAACAATACAACAACAGTACCAATAACAACTTGAAGAAAAAAAAAAACACCGAAAACACAAAATATTCAAATAGGAACAATACTAGATGTGATAGTGAGAGAGAATGAGAGAGAGAGATAGAGAGAGAGGGGAACAGTGAAAAAATTACACAGTGGGTAAGATGAGGATTGATTTGCCAATTACCTTTTATAAAAGGGAATTCTTTTTTTTTTGTTTTGTCTAAGTATGTAAAAATGCTGATAGTAATTAACATACAAATTGTGTTTAGAAATGTGTGAGCGTATGTCTGTGTGAAACCAAAATAATATCCTTTTCCTTTAGGCAGTGGTATAGAATGGAATGAAACGTAAAATCATATCAGACCATTAATCAATATAATGATGTTTTGAATATTGTTGTTGCTCTGCTTAATTTGCTTGCTTGAAGCAGACTTCTTGCACTGCGTACGAAAAATTGTATCGTTGATAACATTCATAGGAGAACAAAAGTTAATACTGTGTTAATTAATTAATTGGTTTTTCTTTTTGTTTTGTGTGTTTTCGATACATAAATAAATAAAATTGACAAACAATTAATATTGATCGTTTGCTAAGAATGAAATATAATTGAAGGCTTAGATTTCTTTATAAAAATTATTCAATTATTTCCATAGAAAATATTACTTTGCTGTATAAATAGAAGTTTATTAATAGACGCTTATTAATGGAAAAACTAGACAATTTAAAGGAAATATGAAAAAACAAAAATTAAATATAACACCAATTAATGACAATGATAAAGTAAAGGGAAACATTTTATAATGTTTCGTAATTTGTTTTTAATTCTGCAATGCATTTTTCTAAAAATTTTCCTTAACATAATATTTGGTTTTCAATTACTTGAGTTCTGAGCATTTTCAACATTTAATTTGACCTAATTTATAAGTCATTAATTTGTTTTTGTTATTGTTTGTTTTTAATTCCTCACAATATTTTTGATTCAAAACATATTTTTCTGCTTTGTTTTCTATTGTGTTCTTGATTTCTTTTATTGTGCTTTATTAAATTGTTTTCAATTAATTTAAAAAAGGATTTATTTTATGGTTTATTGTTGCTATTGATGGTTTTATTTATTTACACACAATCAATTAAATATTTAACCTTTAAGCTGGCATAGAGGGGAAAACTTCAGGCAGAGTTTTTAATATATTCTTGTAACGTTTAAAATTCTGAACTTAATTAATTGTTGGTTATAATTTTGAAAATGCAATGAAATTTATTTCACTTATTACTTGATATTTGTTCTGCATAGGCCCTGATATCAAAATTGAGCTTTTATTTTAACATTAAAGTGAAGGTTCTTCTTTTTGCTTCGCCTGCACTTTTATTCATTGCTGACTTCTGAGAAGTTTCCTGGTATTAGCATTTAAAAGTCAAGGATACTTATAAATTTTTGGAGTTTTTTCAGAGCAGATCAAAAGTAATTTACTGTTATATTTCAAGTATTTTAAAACAATGAATTTAAAAGCGATCAACTGCTTATTTTGGCAAATCTTTATACCATCGAATGTGAAACACAAATGGAGCTGGATAGGGACACATTAGAAGTACAAACAGTACAACAACTAATTTCCTTAGACAAATTCGTTGAATGAAGGAACAACTCAATTCTTACACAATATTTAAATCTAATATGTTGATTAATTTATGAACCATAGTTGAAGTTGTGCCCTAGAGAATCAAGAAAAATTATAAATTGCTAACATATTGTTACCATAATAGGGAAAAGGATCAAATAAATTTCTCTTTTCAAATCATTTTATAAGTGATCCTATATATCAGACTGTTGGAATATTCTCACTTAGACTTTTATTCCTTTTTTGTGTGTAATTTGGTTACAAAATTGCAGTATTGTTGTTCGGAAAATAAATTATTACTTTGGCAACACTGATAACCATATGACGTTTCAATTTTCATATGGCGCTTGCTTCCATTTCTCCCACTTTTTTAGCCTTGAATTTTTGTTGTTTTTTTTTCTTTTGATATTGTTATTTTGTTAAGCTCTTTTGATCATTTTAATCGCTAATGTTTATTGTTGTCTAGAGAAAAACGATCTGAAGGCTGAAAAAAAAGATTGTTTTTTTTATAAAATTATTGGAATTCTTCAATAAAAAAAAACAATGCAAAATTTTATATTTTAAACAACAAATACTGACAGTTTTATTTGTTTATTTGTATTTTATTTGACGTTTCGTCAATTCTTGCTCTCTCTAATTCTTTATCTCTCTCTCACTCTCTTCTGTGAGTAATAATATCAATAAGATTAACAGTGTAGGGTAAATGTATTTGGAGTGTATGTATGTGTGTGATTGAATGTGTGATTGTGTTTTTTTCTCTTTCTAATGGTTTCTCTCATGAACGTGAAGTAAACAACTTAAAAAACAAAAAACAAAGAAAAAAGAAAAACAGAAATCAAATCAAAACTGAAAACCAATTTGAATATGAAAGAACGTGCATCCACACATGTGTGAAGGAAAGTTATAGAAATAAACAAAGACCAGAAATAAACAAACAAACAAACAAAATATTTAAATAAACATATAATAAATAAAAAAATTAAATTGTTTAACTTAAAGTTTGTTAATTTATTTAATCTATTTTAAATTGATTATACAATATTAAATTACAAAAAAAAATCATGTATTTATAGTGTTTTTTTGTTCCATAGTTTTTATAAAATAAATACAAACACAACATAATACGTTACAAAAAGAAAAAAATTAAAGAATATAAAAAAAATAATAAAAAAAATTCCATTTCAAGTTTAAGCACTTCAGTTGCTGTTATTTTGTCACAATATCCTGACAATAAAAAGTGACGGAAATTAAATTAAATCCAGCCTGTGTCTGGCAAACGGTTTATTGCAGGTTAGTTTTCATTATGTTTTCCATTTCCATTATAATTGCTATTATTGTAATACATACCTTTTTTTTGAAGTTTCTTGACTCTTACTTGACTTAACTTATTTTAAGGGGTTAGTATAGTTTATAATTTAAAATATTAAACGCGATATTCTAGAAATCATATTTTTCTACCTGGCGACTTCGATTTAAGAAAAGCTACTTGATTTCGCTGAAATTTTCAGACAATGTTGCTAAGACAAGCAGTATTATCTCATACTAGAATATTTGTGAACTGTCAATAATTCATAATTTGTTTTAAAAAATTATTGTAGAAAAAATTGTTGAAAAGGGGAAAAAATTCTTTAAAAAACAGGTGTTAAAAACCCTTAGGAAGTATACTAACCCCTTAAACTTCTGGCTTTATCATTTATTCTTTTTTTTATTTTAAAATATGTTTTTTTCCTTTAAACAATACATATGTACATATGTATGTATATGTATATGAAAAATGTGTTAATTCTTGCTTTGTTTTTGTTTTTAACATTTTTATTGACATTAAATTGTTTTTACACCTGTCCCTGCTGTTTGTTCTGCTACTCTAATCTTATCAAGTTTTAAAGTAGTAAAGTCGAGTAGAGTAGAGTAGAATTCATTGCTGAATTTGTTCTTTACACTTGAGAGAAAATAATAACAACAAATAAATGAAAAAAAAAAACAAACAAATAAATAAATGAAATAAATTAAAATTAAGTGTATAGTACAACACACATTTTTGGTGTGATAAGCACACATTCAAAAATTATTAAAACAACAATTACTTCTCTCGTTTTGTTTTGTTTTTATTTTATATGACTTTTTTGCACTCGCTTATAAAAAATTTTACGTTTCACATCATAATTATTTATACAGATACAGGCATGCATACATATATATATATATACATATGGCAACCATCCACTATACACCTACAGCTAGATAGACGACATTTGCCCACCCAAAAGAAGTAAAAGAAACAAACTGAAAAAAAGGCCAAATAAATTAATTAAAATTATGGTTGGCTATTAAACATGATGTCAAAAAGTTTATGCGACTTAAATATGTATGTACGTACGTACGAGTACTTTAAATTCAAATCATACGAAATTTTCATTCACATACCCGACTTAATACTTTATTGTCTGATTGCTTTCAAGTAAACGTAATACAAATAGACTGATGGGATGTGGAGTGTTAAAAAATGCCACGCGTTTTAAGAAAAGTGAAGCGTTCGCTTTATACTGCTATTAAATTTTAGCACTAGGTTGTCAGTTTAATACAAAAAAAAGCAAAACAACAACCAAATAATTCAAAATCAATCAATATAATTACATACTTAAAGCAAGAGATCAATATGTGGGTAGTTTTTGTCTTTAAACTACAAGCTGCTCTAAAATAAATTTAAAACGATTTGGCCTTATATAGTTAAATAAGTTTTAGGTTCGTTCCTATTCTAAACGCTTTCTTTAAATCTTTAAATCTATAGTGCCCGGTCGGAATTTATCCTCAGGCTACTACTGTATATTCGAATGCATAACACAAATGTCTTCTCACGGCAATAAGCCAACAAAATTTTGAATTGTTGTCCTTCTATCTTTCCTTTTTCCTTTCGAATATACCCTTTTCTTTTCAGTCCTAAGGAAATTTCTATCTTCTTTATCAGTGGCATGTAATGCCGCCCTCTTTACAAGCTCATTGTTGTGAATTCCCTCATAATCAAGAATTGTGCAGAGGATGAGACTTTTTCCCTATTCTCCAATCTCAAATGAGGGTAGAGTTGATGATGGCGGCTGATAATATTGTCTATGTCCAGTTGTTTGTACTTCTTGTCCACGTAGATTTAGGCTTGGAACATCACTTTGTGATCAAGCAGCCCCACTCAGATTTCCTCAAATTCTATGTCGGATAGGTGTTAAGTCATCAACAATGTACTGGTTTATCAATCTTTTTGTTCTTAATTAAGAAATATTGGTGTTGGTACATTTTCAATAGGGCATTACGATAGATTGGTGAAAACGATGGTATTTGCTTTACTAATCTTGCCGTTTGTATGTAGTTTTAACTAACTAGGGTTATTTGCTTTCAATACAAGCTCAGATCTTTTGTTTTTTTATGATTTTTTTATTTAAATATTATAGAAAGCATACATGTACGTGCATAGAACAAGTAATTAACAATTATAATTGCATATTAAATAATTTCAAAATATTTTGCAAAAATTTAACAAGTTTAACCTAAACAATGATGATGATGTTTCCAAATATTATATAATTTTTATTTACAATTGTTGATGGAATCAGTTGTTCAAGTGACTCCACTTTTAATGAAATTAAAATAACACTTGAACAGGTATTAACAAACCGATATAGTCATGTATATGTACATATAATACTGTATAGTATTAATTAAAAAAGAGAAAAACAAAAACATTTGATTTTAATACGCACCAAAAGTAAAATGTTTTACAAGTTTTTTTAAAGGGCAATCAGTCAGACAGTGTTTTACTTGTTTTAAGTTTCAAGTAATTTTGTACGTCTGTCTGCCTCTGTAAAATATAGTTTTTTTTAATCACATGTTTACACTTGTTATACTACTACTCTCACCATATAAATAATGACAATAATAATATACATACATATATGTATGTACGTACTAATAAAAAATTAAAACAAAAACAAAATATAATAGCGTACAAAAAAAAAACACTCAGTTGTAGAGCACAAAGAGTACAAAAAAAAAAACAAAACAAACGGCGATGAGTATCATCGTTTGATAATACAATTAAATAATAATAATAAACACTCTCATAGACATCATAATCATATTGTTTAGGTATATATTGACACACATACTTATATGAATGTATGAACGTATGTATGTATGTTTGTATATTTTGAATTAAATTTAAAAAGAGACAAAAAATACAAAAAAAATGCCAACAATTTTTAAATAATAATACAGGAGAGCCTTCTTATTCTTATTTCGAAAACCGTTTCGTTCCAGTTTCTGTTTGTTTATGTTTATTGTGGTGATGATGATGATGATAATAATGATGATTATTTCTGCTTGTCATTTTTTTCTCACTAGGTTTTTTTTTTAATAATGTTTTGTTGTTGTTGAAGCCTTAAGAGTATGTAGATTTGCCAAAGTCTAGTGATCAAAACAAGTGTCACGACTATTGTAGACGATATTTTTTCTTTTTTTTGGTATTTATTAATTTATTTATTATGGCTGCTGTGTGTGCTCTCTTGTTGTTTTCTCTGTCTCTCTATTTGTTTTGTTTTGTTTTTGTATTATCATGCCGTATGCCGTTTAATTATGTGTATAGAGAGTCAGTCATTTATTTGCCTGAATAAACATCTCTTTTTTTTCATTATGTGTGCCAAAAATGAATAGCGTTTTTGTATACTACAAGCGTATAAACCCATCATACACCCATTTACACAGTGAGAAATTAGCATTGGCATGACAAAATAAATTAATTATCATTTAATTTCATTCATTTGAGCTTCATTTAAACGGGCTTATGAGAAAATTAAATAGAAAAATAAACATAAAATCGTATAAATTAGTGAATTTTGAAAAATTGGAAAAACAAAAATCAATAAGACATTGTTGTAGTATTTTAGTACGAATTATATTTAAAGCACGTGCATTTCCAAAATGTGTAGGTGTTGGTAAACGTTATGTTTTTTCATTAAAATTGCTATTCTGTTTATTATTTAGAAAAGATTTTAATTTGTTTGCTGGGTGTACAAAGAACGTGATTGTTTTCCATTAAATACGTAAATAAACGTCTTGTGAATATTTTCATGTACAAACATACACATACTTGTGTATGTACGTATGTGTGTAAGTATGTATGTATTTATATACATACATATATTTTTTTAACTATTAATAATTATTGTTTAACGTCATATGAATCATGGGACATTAAAACGAAAAATTTAATAAAAAAATAATTACAGACATAAAAAAAATTATTTCTTATACAAACTAAACAAAAAATTATTAATTAATTTATATTGGTTTATGTCTTTGCTATGTATATAAACAATATTATAATTTTTTGTGTTAATAATTAAAATATTATATGTTTTGTTTTGTTTCTTTTCAAACGAAATTTATCATTCATTAATAAATCTTTTTGTCTTTGTATAAAGGGCCCATAAAAACTAACATTTAAACATAAACAAAAAGAAAAAAAAACATATTTTATTATCATTTAAACAAAATACGAGCAAATATAGTATATGTATGTAAGCATATATATAAACATGTACATATATACATACATTTGTATGATATGTATGTACATACATACATACGTTTGTTTTTATACGTCTTTATAAGAGATTTTGTATTTGTATATACATATATATGTATGTATGTACTCTTCGTACTGATAAACTTTTAATTTGTTTGTATAACAACACTCGTATGTACGTTAATAATTTTTTATATGATGAGAGTTTATTAAATAAAAAAAAAAACTGAAAATATGTTTTTCAGTCATCAAGTGGTATTTTGTACTATCAAGGGTAAAAGATGTTTAAATATTTTTTATTGTTTCTCTCAATAGTAACAGTGTTTTTGGGGGAGTAGGAGGTGCTCTAAAGTTTAGAAGGTTCGTTTAACTTAACTTTCATATCTTTATACTACACTACATACATACATATGTATATATTTAGTAATGTACATATGTACTTATGTATGTATGTATGTTCATAAGAATGTTATTAATGTTTTAATGATTGCAAACACATTTCATTTAGTTAAACAGTTTGTTTAAAACAAAGATTTTCTTTTTGAACTTTTATGATACTCTCTACCTAACTTATCTGCTTACGAGATTAGGTAGTCATAATTAAAAAATTTTATTTTTCATTAAGTTGAGAATTTAATGTTTGATTCAGCTATCTTTGTCTGGAAATACTTTATTTCATGGACTAGGTATTGATATCTTTCGACTGTTACTTTTGGACGAGAGCACCTCATATTTTTAGTCTTACGTCTGAATTAGCCTTTTTAACAAGACACCATAATCGCTATGTATTGCAATCGCTACTGTTTCAAGAATAAATTTGTCGCTTTTTTATTTCTGTTATTGCAACGCATGCATAGAAGATATTACCTGAGTGTTGGTCTCATAAAAAAGTTAGGATATATGTAATATAACTTAACCACTGTTATACTGTGTAATTTAACTGACATGAAATAATTTTTAAAATTTTTATTTAAAATTAATTTTAACCTTAATATTTAATACATACTTATTATACTACGTTAATGATGATGACAACGTTAATGTCGCATAAGTAAAACGCAGAGTAGTCTTCTCTAATCTAACTTAATATCTACTTCAACTGCTGCTTTTTAAATGGCATTTATCTAATCTAATAACATTAAAGTCTCTTAACTCAACTACACATTGAAAATATAATTGAATTTGATGTTGTAAATATTGCCATAAAACCCAGAGAAAATTGAAATTTAATTTCAATTGACAGTCAGACGACGTTAAGCAGAGAACAAAACAACAAAACAACAAAACAACAGAACAACAAAATATGATACAACAGCAACAACATACAATATATGTATTATTAAATATTATTGTTGTTGATTTATGTATAATGCATCATCTATGGGTACCGTAAGCTTTTTTCTAACCCCACCAGTATCCCCACAACTCATGTATCTTATTTGGTGCCGATGTAGTGTGGTGGTGCTGTTGACTTTAATATTTACATTATTGTTGTATTGTATGAATTGATCTCATGTTACACATACACACTTACATACATATGTTTATATGTATGGAAAAGAAGAAAAAAAAAAACATCCGGTCGTTAATTTAAATTATGCCTCCTCTTTTATTATTATAACTGTTACTGTGTACTTGTATTTGTGTTTGTATATTTAATGCAAGAGTCCATCCAGTCCAGTTCAGTTGAGTTCGACCATACAAATTAATACTCCAGCATAATTCAATGGAGATTATTGGAATTACGCATGAACGTATGGATGTATGTATAATGAATGAAAGAAAAATTATAACAACACAAATATGTATGTAATAATGATGTTTACAGTTAATGTGGGTGGTTACAGGTTGACAAAAAATAATGAAAACAATAGTACATGGGATTATTTTACTGCAACATTTAAGACAAAATTTGTAATGTTTTCCCTCAAAAATGTAACCATTATAACACAATACAATACACTCATGCATACCTAACTTAACAATGTTAACAATTAAAATATATGATACGATGCGATACGATAAAAAACTACAGATAAATGTAATTATCTTTGCAAATATTTTAATTTCAATGAAAAAGTTTTTTAAGTACACAATTAAAATTTATTTTTCAATGTTGTTAAACACAGACACATGCTGCCAATGATATTAATCAATGAATTTAATACATGTCTACATATAGTACATTCCTGGGTGTACATATGTACGTTTATACAATCATTATTTTATAAACAATATTTAAATGTATATGCGTATGTACATATGTACATATTTTATCTAATTACATACATACATATACGATAATAAATTGGCTTCATCTACACGTTTTAACAGCTATAACAATAACAATAATAAACCACTAACTGCTGCCTCAGGCTACAGTAGCATCAACATACATGTCTACAAACATTTTGTATGTTTATAAATGTTAATTATTAGATAATTATTATGGTGTTGTTGTTGTTGTTGTTGCTGTTGCACTTTTTGTTACGTTTTTATACAAAGACATTCGTTATAACCCTGTATTAATAAATTGTATGCTGAAAACAAAAGAGAGAAAATAAAGTTTAAAAGAAATGTAAAGTCATACACATGAAAACATTAATTTTTGTAACAAACAAATTGCCTACATATCCACATACAAATGTACATACATACATAATATGTATGTAAATACAGTGCTTACAATGTAAATATGGAATATGAAAAAAGGAAAATATTTCAAATATTTTGTTTTAATTTGTTTTAATTAACATTAAAAAACCTTAACGTTTAAAATTGCCTGCGGTTTTTAGCATACCTTTAGGGAAACGCTGTGGTTTTATAAAACAATTGTAGATTCTCTATCACAATAACATGTTTCTATTGTTGTTCGTACTGTTGACACTGTTAAACATGTTTTTCTTTTCTCAATTTCATTTTCTTTACGTTCTGATTTGTTTTCGTTTACTAAGCTCATATTGCTGTCAATTACATGTTAGATTACTCTCTTATGTGGAAGTGAGAGAGTGAGTGAATTATAAGTTTGTTATTACAATACAAACAACACAAAACAAAAAAAAATTAAACTTGATTTTGTATATGCAATAAGCAGCAATGCAGTTTTGTTTTGTTCTGTTTTGTTTTTATTATTTTCTTTCTTTCTTTTATTTATTTTCTGCTTACTTTGACCACTGCCTTACATTAAAGATTAATGACCAGCTTTATACTCAGTTGTCTATGACAATAATAACAACAACTACGAAAAGACACAACATTGCTCTATACCCAGCAAACATTTTGAAAGCTGTTTTAAGCAAGAATGAAAAATTAAAAGAATTTAAAAATAAAATTTATTTCATTAAAGACACTAAATTAACATTTAAATAATTGTTTTTTTTATACGACATTATATTTTTATTTGTTTGTTGGGTTACAACTTGAAGGAATGACAGCAATAATGTTGATATGGACAATGACGTTGGCTACAATTCACAAAGTAGCCAGCAAGCAAGCAAACCAACCAACGAACCATTACCACCAACAATTTTACATTGACTAACGAAGTAACGAAGCAAGCCAGCAAGCAATTTAATTTTTTGTTTACTCTCTTACACACACACATACATATACAAACATGCATATGTGTATAGGTATGTGAAATTCTCTCTTTGTACAAATACTTTTTAATGGTACTGTCTCACTCTCTCTCTCTCTCTCTCTCTTTTAGTCTTTTGTTTACATGTTTATTTTTTCTTTTTTATGATTATTACTGGTGCTGCTGCTGGTGTTGTCGTGTTGTTGAAGATTTTTCGTCTTGTTTTTATTGTTATTGTAGTTGTTGTTGTTTTTAATCATCTTTACTTCTTGTTTTGGTTTGGTTTTGCTCGTATTTATTGTGCACATAGACTCGTTGTTGTATAACATTCATAGTTGTTATTATTGCTTTACATGTTACTTATAGGCTGGTCAACGAACGATCTTGACCTCAGTCTTGAAGCACTGACTGACTAAAGGGTTATAATACAAAATACCAACACAAACATCAACAGCAACACCAACACTTCCATAAGTAGCCTGTCCACTAAACAGCTTTGAATGGACCAGTTTTTTTTCTTGCTTCTGTGCAATAATATTGTTGAGATTTTTTTTATTACAAGTTTGGTTTTCTGCAAATAATGTTCAGCAGTTCAATTTAAGAAAAAATGCAAAAACAAAAGCAAAAACTAAAATGAAATAAAGTTGCTTAGGAATCTCGTTTTAATTTGTTTCCTATAGATCAAGATGGATCGTTGCACTTGTTATTCGATACAACAAACACTTACACACACACACACACACACGCCTAAACTTGGCTGTATGTGTATGGAAATAATATTAGTTTAAGTCAACATGTTTCCTTGGAAGATAATATTCGCTTATGTATGCTCTTCTCCCTCTTTTAAGGTCATTTGTAAACTGGTTACCGTGTGATAATTTTGTTTAGAAATTTTCTTATTTATTTTGCGAAGAAATCAAAGGCTTTTGAGGTCTTTTTTATCCTAGGATTTGTATTTTTGAAATGTTTCACAAAATATTTTTCACAAGCATTTTTGTAATAAAATCAAGAAAATGTCACAATCAATGTTGTAGTTGTCGCCAAGATATCACACTAAGTCTCTCTGTTGCATCCAAAATGGGACGCGGTGATTTAGAAAACACTTTATTTCGTACAAAATGGCAAAGTCCAAACATTATAATAAAAAAAAGTTTAATCGAAATTATATATTTTTTCGATAAAAGGATTCCCTTTTGACGAAAAACAAAACAAGTGTTCACCTCTATTTCTCTCCGTGTACATCAATATCAGTTCGTGGTTTACTTACAAAAAATTCCTGTAATCACGTTTAAAAAGAGATGATCAGAACAAATGAGAATATACGAATACACATACATACATACATACATACTTACATATGTATGTATATTTATGTGCATATATGTATGTATGTATGTATGTAGGTATATATCACTCGTACATACTACATACATGGTAGTATGGTATGGTGGAAATTGTTTGGCAATTGTTTATAATGGCATGAGCTGCGTGAGAGTAAAATAAGTAGAGAATATAACTTGACAGGGCATCTGATAAACACAACAGAAATTCTTACATTGCTAAGAAGAATTTTTAATGGTGGAAAAACCAACAACAACAAGAAATAAACAGAAACATGCAATCGAAGTGCATAAACAACACACTCGCATGCAAACATACATACATATATGGTTGTATAAACATGTAATAAAAGGAAAAAATTGCAATTATTTTGTTGTTGCTGTAATATTGTTGTTGCTGTGTAAGATGGTATCAACTAAAGAAACGAGTTAAGCACGAGTTATTTCTTTTTTTCTTTCTTTTTTCTTCTCTTTGCTAAAGTTATTGTTTGATGGTTGTTGTTGCTATTGTTTGTTGCTTGTCTTCATCATCATCATCAGCCACCAATTTAGCGTGCTGCACAAGTAACTACAACTGAAACAATAACAATAAACGATAAAAAAATAAAATGCAAGTAAAAAATGCATTGTTTTTAAACAAAAAGAGCGATAAAGAGAGAGAGAGAGAGAGAGAGACAGAGAGAACATGCTGTTCAAATTTAGAGAGAAAGCGTAAAAAGGCAAAGAGGAGTTCATTTGGACTTTGTACTCTGGAAGTAAAAGAATGTACAATACACACACACTTTATTAAATATTTTATAAATTAATTTTTATTCTGGCAGTTATTTTGTAAGGCTGAAGTTAAATTTTAGAAATAAAATAATCACTCTGTTTTTAAGTGGCATTAAAATAAAAATAAATATGAACCTGCTTAAAAGTAGTTTAAATCTTTAAAATCAAATAAAGTAGAAATACATTTTTATTAAATTTGTTATAATGAAACAGATAAATTGTTTTTTTTTTCAACTTAAATTGCTTAATCACCCCTTTTACTTGGCATTTGATTTTCAGTGTGCCTAAGAATTTCTTTGAAATTTTTTTCAAACGCTTTGCAAAAATTTCAACTATTTTTGAAATATGTACATATGTATTGTTGGTCTCGTTGGTTTTTGCTTTTGTAAATAACAACACAGTAAAGTTTCTTTTCTCTTTTGCTTTTATGGTCTCCTGGGAAAAATACCCTTTAACACCCACATACATACATGCAGGCATACAGTGTCATTTTTATTGGTCTGGCAAGTGTTGGATCACATAAGATTAAATAGAGAATACGACAGGAAGAAATCTCAATTTCTCTGTTTCAGCCTAAGACAATAAATACCTTTGTTTGAACAAACAAAATTCCAGTTACACACACACATATACATGGCCAAATAACTGTTACACGCATACAATGCTACATACATACATATGAACATGCATTTGAGGCTTGAACACTTGAATAGAAAGCTTAAATTACACTATCACTCTTACACGTTCTGCATCATTGTGTCCTCTTTAAGTACACGCGCGCATACACACACATAAATAATTTCAAACATTTAATAATATGTTTCGTTTCGTTACTACCTGACGTATCAGTTCTTTCGGTTCATTATTTTGATTCTACAAATATTTGCATAGACAGCTTTGGTATGCTAAATATGTATGTATGTATGTAAATAGAAACATACTCCAACACAGTGTTTTTACAATTTACCGTGAGAGAGAGAAAGAGAGAGACAAATAAAAGACAAAGAAAGTAAAAAAGTTAAAAGGAAATAAAGAATCTCAGACAGTTTTTTAATATTTATCTTCATATCTCTGCAGAGCTCTGTTAAGAAACACCACCAAAATTTGTAATTTGAAGAAACCAATCAATCCATACACATGCATACATATATTTCCTATGAAAATACTATATTCACATTTCATGACGGGTTTACACTCCCATATTTTGCTTTACTATTCTCTTTCTCTGTTTGTGACACACAAACACACACATGCATATGAGTACAAACATTATAAATTCCTAACAGTGTGTAACGATATTTAGATAGCGCGCGTATTATTCTCTTGTTATAACAACGTCATCTGTCGTTGGATGATGTTTGATGACAATGATGTCTTCTATTGTGATTTGTGTATCATCAAGTGTACGTTTTACTTTCCTTTTGTCAATTATTCAATTTGGAGAATTTTTTAACAATTCAAAAATATTTTCTGCTTTTTCTCTTCATTTTTCTTTTTGCGCTTAATTTTCTTCATGTAAAGCTATGACAGTTAGTCAAAACTTTTGACAGCTAGACAGCGGATGGAGGGGACGTGTAGAGGCACTCGTGGAGTATTTATGTAGACAATTTATTTTCAAACGTATTCCTCGTTAACATTTAATATTGTGTGTGATATTTCTGTTATATTGTACATGTACACACGTATGTACTATGTATGTATGTGAGCTGGTGTATTGTGATAGAAGAAATTACCACAAACGGCTGTGCACAATAAGATAGGGGCGGGGTTTAGATATTTTTCATAAATATTTCCAGATTAACATCATTGTTTACAGATGAGTGTTCAGATTTAAAGTACTACAGTCTCGAGGATCTAATGGGCTTCAAATACAGTTTTGACTGGCTAGGGGGATGTATTTATAGGCAGTTTTTTTTCTTCCTCTCTTGTTCTTTTTCGCATTTCCTCTCTTTCTATAATTGGAGGTTAACAATGGATCAAAGGGTCTCAGTGAAAAGGCGTGGATTCGGTAACGAAGTGAAGCGCCACCCTTTCTAACATAGCCGAACCTTCTCGTGAAATAAAATTTTAAACATACTATGCTCTAAAACTGATTTTTAAAGTTTAAACCAGTTTAGTTTCCATCCATTTGGCCACACTCTGTAAACATGTACATATGTATGTTTGCATATCTTTACAAGCTGTTGTACAATTTGTATGAAGTTTTATGTTGAAGAGTTTTTTTATCATTCGTTTTCCAGTCTAATGTTCCTCTCTATCTATTTAATCTGATTTAATTTGCGATTTAAGCTTTAACTGTCTGCTGTTCTGATTTGTTTTTGTCTCATAAAGTAGATTAAATTAAAGTTAATTATTTTTTTTTAAGAATAAAAATTTAAAAATTTTTCAAACAAGCACGTTTAATGTTTAATGTAAAAACAAAACCGCAAAAAAACATTTAGAAAAACACTTAAAACCCTTCCCCGTTCATTTCGTTTGCCTTTGCTTGGCCGATAAGTTATTTGGTATTCATCATCAATCATTTTGTTGTGTACTTCCAGTTTTATGGCCCCCTCATTAAAAGTGACACTTCAAAAAAATCGCTACAATCGCTGCTATTAAACGCTTATTTCATAAAATAAATAAATAAATTCGTGATTATTTTTAATACTTTTTACACAAACAAAACAACAAAACAACAAACAACAACAGTCAATAAATCTAATAAATGAAGAATTATAAACAATTTGCTAAACATACAGACAGACAGACAGACAGAAAGACAGACAGACGTTTGTTAACACATCACTGTGATTGTGATTTAATGGCCCCATGTAACCAAATAGCTGTCGTCAAACTCATACATTTCTATAGTGTTTGAAGAAACAAAGCAAAAAAAGAAAAGAAAAAAATGAAATTTTTAAAATTAAAAAAAAAATAGAAGAAAAAAGGTGTTGAATTTAAATGCCATTATCAGTTGAACTTGATGTAGAAACACCTGACTGGTATGATCAACTTTCTCAATGATTGTTTGAAAGCAGCTTAAAAATTATTCTTAAGGGATTAGTATACTTCCTAATTTTCAAAAAATCAATTTTTTTTACGGTTCTAGTTACTTTTGGCGCCATAGAATATCCCTCTCCCTACCCACCTATTCTCAAATATGCTCAAATATGTACGTCAGATATAAATTGTTTTTCTTTCCATTCATTCATACACGCATTAATAAATTTGTTATTGAAAATGTTGTTGTGTGTGAATTTTATTGGCTTAAATCAACCTGTTGATTCTAATTGTTATTAAGAAAATTAATTGTTTGTTTTCTTTGTTGCTTTTTTATTTTATTTGTCATTTTGTTTAGGATATCCCTATTTGACCTCCTTCGCTTTTTGATCATTTTTTCAAAACGGACCAATTGTTGCTGAATGTTTCCCCCTTTTTTATTTTAATTTTTTATTCTTTTAATTGAAGAATTCCTAACATGTCTTTCGCTTTTTTCGATTATCTTTTTTTACTCATTGTCATCACATTTTTAGTTAAAAAGACACTAAAGAATGTTTTTCAACAAATTTTCGTCAAACTAATGATTGCAGGACAAATGAAGAAAGAAAATACATTTTTTAGGCTCTCTAAATATAAATTCGTTTTTTCCTTTCTTACTTTTCTTTACTATTTGCTTTATATTTTATTAAATTTAATAGCTTAATTTATAATTGAGTGGTGCCAAAAATTTTCCAAATTTCGCAACCAATTTTGCAAAAAAAAAAATTCTTTAATATCTTAAGGGGTCCCGATTTTTAAAAATCTCGTTTAGAACACTGTAGAATAATACAGTAGGCAAAATTACTAAGAAACCATGAGGAACACATTCGAACAAGGCGCTTTAACTTAATTGTAGAGAGGAATTTTCTTGCGTTTGGGAGTCCTTCCTACCCAGGATTCAGGCTATTATGTCCCTTTCAAAATAATCGATGCCTTAACTGGAGCCACTTGCAAATAGTATTTGCTGTTAGAATAAATAAAAATATTCCTTCTATGATGCTTAAACGAATACGAGCTTAACTATTTAAATTCCTACAACCAAGGCTGTCTCTATGATTATCTCTTTTTCTGTTGGCTTCGCTGGTTAAAGTGCCTATAAAATTTGTTTCTTCTTTTTCTTGTTTTTTTTTTCAAATTGTTTATTGCCTGGTTTTTATGGTCAAATATACACATATGTATGTACATATGTACGTACGTACATTGGGGTAAAAATTGGCTCGTATTTTTACCTTGAAAGCAAATCCTTGTTTTAATCTTTAACAGCAGCTGCTGCTGCTGCTGCTGATGGCAACAAAACTACGATTGTTGTTATTGTTCTGGATTTTTATTTCCTTTTTTTTTTTTGTTTTCACTTTGATATTCCCGTCCAGCCAAGCCAATCCAAGCCATTCATTTATGGTTTCACAAAACGTAAATTTCGAAATAAAAAGTCACTCATAAAAATCCAGCATAACAACAACAACAACAATCATGCAATCATATGCTACAACGTATCTCAATACAATATTGATTATTGGGCAATTGGCAATTGTGTATGCGTGCATATAAAAGTGTACATGTGTGTGTGTATGTATGTATATGTGTCTGTATCAGTAAAGTTATGCATTTTGAAGTTTTTGTTTGGAGGTGGAAAAACAAAACAAAAAGAGCAACAATATTGAATTGTGTCTGCTGCTGCAACAAATAACCGATATAGTGCTGTCAATAGCAATGAAATAGAAAATGAAGAACAAACATATACATACACACACACACCTACACGCAATGGACAATCGTCCTACAACAGAAATGCAAAAAGTTTTTCGATTTTTCTCCCCTTTCATACTTTGCTTAGGCGTAAAGTTACGTACACAGAAATGGTATATAAGCACAATAGATGCAACACGGCAAGCACCGGAATCTCTTAAATTTAGAATACATGACTGTATATGGAAATTATTATTTTAAAGGCAACGCGACAACAAGCGTCAATGCTGTTGCTGCGTATTTAAGCTAATTTCTATTTTTGCTAGCAGCAGTGAGAGAATTTGTGATGGCATTTATTTATTGTCAAAACAATAAAATGTATGGAATAAAGTTTTTTAAAACATGGCGAATGAAATTTAACCCGCAAATACATTTAAGTGACACCACTTTAAATTTGTTTTGCTTATGCTGCTGCTTTTATTATAATTAATAGCTGTGTTGCTTCTATTGTGTATAGCAACAATGTGAAGGTGGTTTAACAGTGACTACTACTAAATTAAAAAAAAAACGTTTTTTGAATAAGAAATCTATGGGAAAATAACTTTAGAAAAATAATTATTTATGAAATCTTAAAATTTTACTGTTGGAAATAAAATATGTTTTTACTTTGTTATTTCGTTTGGTTTCCCTTTTGTTACTGACTGTATTTTATCATATCATACCTGTCGTCTCACTCGGTGTGTGTCCTGTCATTTCTGTTTAAACTTTTTGCCGTTAAAAAACATTTGTTGAACATTTTTCTTTTTCTGCCTGCTTTAGCTCGTTTATTTTGTTTTTGCAACTGTATTTGAGCCACTTCGAGCCAAGGTTGGTTGGTTGGTTGGCACAAACGTTTCCTTGTTGGCCTGTTTTTTATTTTTTTCCTTTTTTTATTTCACTCGAGCTCTTAATCGCACAATACTATGGCTAGAAACATATTCATGGGCAAAATTCAGAGAGAGAAAGAGAGAGTTTGGGTAGAAGGAAGATGTATCTATTTGCCTGCCATTTAAACATTTTGAAAATGTGCCATACAATGTTGCAACAAGTTGTTGGGAGCTTTTTCTTTTTTATTTTTTTCTCGTTTCTTTCTCGTTTTTTTTTTTCATTTAAAAAAGCAGGTTAAAAATGAAGGAAAAAATACTTGGTAATCGTTTTTTCTTCACCATTTTACTGCATTGGAGATGCAGAATGCATTCGTTATAAAAGTAGGAGCTAAAAAGGATATGAGACATAATTTTTCATCTCGTTTTTGAGTATTGCTTCTGTGATTTAAAATGAAAATTAATTTCTTTTAATTAGCAAAAGCATATGAATGTTCCGCCAATAACACTTGACACTTTTTTGCCATGATCAAGTGGTCTTCACAATACTCCTCCTACTGACGGTTCACAACATGATTTCTTGAAAATTTTCCACAAATGTTTGCTTAAAAAAGCTTTATCATGTACAAGGCGATAGTAAAGGAGATTTTTCTTTAAGAAAAATAATTAAAAAGGAAAATACAGCGGAAAAAAAGGAAAATTTGTTCATTTAAAGTGACAAATAAAAGAAACATTCCTTAAATAAAATATCAATAAAAAGAAAACGCCGGAAATTCGTTCAACTGAAGTATGAAAATTTATTTCAAATATCAAGACAACATAACGCATACAGGCGCCATGTTCAATCCAACAACAACAACGAAGTGATAATACAACAACGGAGATTAAATTTGAAAATTTAAAGAGAATGCCTAAAAACGGGGAGAAGTTAAAATGTTAAAAAACTCAATAAATTTATAAAACTTAAAAAAAACCAATTAAAGCGTAACAGCAAGCAAAGCGCCTTAAAAGCAATAGGTTTTCTGTCTTGTAAGAGTTACTAAAAGCAGCTCAGTTGGAGTCAGTTAAGATACAGGGAATGGCCAATGAGAACCTGTCTGGCAGCGACACTGAAGGCTGTATTGGATTTAATGCCGTAGTATATGTTAGTGAAGACCAGAGCTATGGATACCATTTATCGGGACCAGAAGATTCTGATTTTGGCAAATGCATCGCAACGTGTTTGATTAATGAGGGTGAATAGAGCAGTTTGGAAATGAATTCGTATACACACAAGAGAGGGTTGACGTCAATTATTGGGATAGGAGTGGCGTGTTTGGTATCAAAGTGATTCCCAGCCTATAGAGAAACTCGAGGGTACACTCAAAGTGGTACTCTACGCAATCGAAAGATGTGCTTAATTCAAAAGGACAGGAACCACAGAGGACTGAATATGAACTGGAATGCATCTCAGAAGAATAATGGTTACTTAGTAAATGCTACTCAGGCAGTTGTCCTTGCTGACAACGAGCTGTATCCTGAAGTTTGTCAGGACAATTGGATTCCCTATATAGATTGAAGGCAATACAGTAACGCAAGACCCTGTTTCCACCTTACGACAGATTTGTAAAAAAGCTACTCTATACAACAGGATTAAATTTTTTTGGTTATTTTTGAGATAAAAAAACATTGAATATATTCCAAATATTGCTATGGGTTCAGAGTCACCATAATAGCACTTTTTTTTTATAATGCGCATCATATAATTGTTTGTGGGGTTTTTCTTCTTTGTCTTACGCCTCTACAGGATTAAATGACCAAAAAAATGAATTGAAACTATTATTTCCGAGCGATTGCATTTATTTTCTTTAATCATTCTACGGAAAATCACTGGCTGACTGTCATTCTCGGCATTTAAATGATGACTTGTGTTGGTACTTTTTTTTGTTTTTGCTGAAAGGAATGGCGAAATTTAAGGTTATCTTTTATTTTATTTGTTTGTTTTTTTTTTGAAAATTTTCCTCTACAATTTAATTTAATGGCAACCACATGCCTTAAATTTGGCACGGGGAGAAGAGTTCATCCACAGAGTACCCTGAGAGCATTGCTAGAATAATTTAAATATTATGCAAAAATGTTTCTTTCAATTGCTTTTGTTATAATATTTGCTTTTTTTTTGTAGTTGTAGTTGTTTGAGTTTAAGTTAAAATCACTTAGGCTGTCCATAAGAGCACAAGTGAGTTAAGAACGACAACAAACGAACAATAGATGCACACACAGACACGCACACACACACAATCGGACAAACGAGTCTTTGTTCTGATTTAATTGTGTGGAAATTTCACTTCTCAAGCTACAATATTCTTTAACCCTATGCTTTTTATATACTCTTACTCTTACAATTTACTCTCTCTCTCTCACTCTCTCTCTGTCTCTGTCCTTTTGCTTTGGTTTGCTCATTGACATTCATATAATAGAATACTTTGTAATGCTTTCTTATACACACACACACACACACACTTACGTACACTGTACACATGAAAGAACTTGTAAATAGATTTACTTGTTCATAACTGTAAAATTTTTGCATATCATCATTGCTATTGTTGTTGTTGTTAAAACAATAAGAAAAATCCTTTAGTGTTCTTTCTTCTATTATTTCTACTCTTTTTCTCTAAAATAATATAAATGTTAGCTTTTGTTTTTATGTGTGTGTGTGTGTGTGTATTTGTTTAAAAGTTCATTCCAGATAAGTTACTGCTATTTTTAATGTTTTTCTCCTTCTATTACTTTCTCCACAAATCTCTCCATTCCTTTTTTTCCTTTTTTTTTTGTTTTGCTATTCATCAATTGTTTACCATAAATCTGTTTGTCTACTCTGGCCATTCTGTCAATTGTATGTAATGCAAATGTCAATAAGGCACTAAAAAGGAGAGCGTGAGAGTAAAAAAATGACTGTATGTTTACAAATTGCCGACGTTCCTCTTGTGCCTTTTGCTGTATTATATCATTGCATTACTTCACTGGTTTGGTTGAGCTGTTGTTTTATATTGAATGATAAATGAATGACAATGTTAATAAATATCATAATGACACTGTCGATAATGATGCGGGTTTAAAGGTTTGATGGCCATTGATTTATAACACGAATATACAACAAAAATTAAAAATTTGAGGTTGTTTTTCTTTCATTTTGCACAGTAAATAGGAAATAAATTGTTTAAATGCTTGACGTACAGAGGGTATTTATTTAAATACAAGCTAATATGGATTATAATCCATAGAAAGTAAGCTAAAGTCTTTGCTAGATCCTAATTTTTGTTTTACATACATAATTGGTCATTACAACCCTTCAGTCAGGATTACGACCTAGTTTCTCACACCACTTATGTTGTGTGTGTTAATTTTATACATGAGCGGTGGGACCTACAGTTTAAAGTCGACTCCGAACGACAGACTTTTGAGAAACTTTTCATGGCAATTTTATTTACTCTCAGAGTTTTTGCTAGAAATCTGCTGAGAGAAAGCCGCCAGAGAAATACTTTTTGTATTTTGTTTTGATGTCTGGCCTGGGGCTCGAACCCTGGCTTTACGTCTAATAAGCCAACACACTACCTACTAGACTACGACAACTTCATTTTTGTTTTACTTTCTATTAAATTTCTTCCTTTAGGGACTTTATTATGTAATCAGTTACCATTTCACAGGCAGGTCTCCGCTGTCTATTAAAATCTTTTGAATACCGCTTCAATGCCAACAATGCTCCAACCAACAAGGTTTGACGAAATTTGGTTTATTTGCAGGCTTGTCTGTATACAGCTGTGGTAAGCTCAAATGCAGACTAGTCAGGATTACAACCTGGCTTCTCACATCATCTATATTGTGGGTGCCAATTTTATCCATGAGTGGCGTCATCTACAGTTTCATGCCGAACCAGAAAGAAAGATTTGATTTGATCTTTCTATAGACTCAAATTTTTTTGAAATAAATGTTACTTTTTAGCTTTTTCGACAAACTGTTCGAAGCATTTCATTAAACAAAATAATATATTTTGTAATCAAAACATAACTTTACACGTGTCTACTACGGCAGATGCTGATGCAGATCGCTATGAAGGGTAGTAAGTTTAAAAGGATGCCCAAATTTTTTCCTTACTTTAAGAAAATGTATTCCAGTTTCAAAACTTGAGTTGATTTAATTATCTCTTATTGTACAATATTTAAATTTAAAATTGGTTTTTTAATTATAACTCTAAAAGTATGCTAATGACTGACTAAATTTTTATATTAATAACACAATATTTCTTCGTTGCTAAAGGTTTAATAGGTTAATTTATCATTTGTGTTTCTGTATTTTTGGTCCCTTTTCTTGTGTATCATTTGGAAATTATTTCCTTCAATTTCTAAGAAATTGTATCACATTTTTGTTGTTGAATGTTTTTGGGGTTCTGGTAGCCTTTTTTGTTTTTCTGTTTGCTTCTAAAAGTAAGTGCTGGGGTGGGTGAAATTTATGCTTAAAAACGACGACGAATGTTTTCAAGAAAATAATAATAACAGCACAGTGGCATCTTTTATTAAATGCTCTCCTTAACGTTGTTGTTTTTCTTGTTGTTTTTGCTACATTATTAGCTGGGAAAAGTGATAAGCTAGTGGATTTGCCGATTCCTGTTTCTGATGCTGTTTCTGTTGTCTTTGTTAAGGTAATAAAAATTTTATTTAAAAAATTGTTGGCGTGTGCAGCATAACAATAAGACGTACGAACTTTCAAGTCATGCAAACATTTCAATGCTGAGTTCCTTTTTTTTTTTTGTTTTGCTTTGTACTTGTTTTCTACGGTTTTACATTTCATGTTGTTTGCTGTTCCTTTATTTTTTTTTGCCTTAAATCCCTCGAGGCAAACTCAAGTTTATCGTATTGTCACCTCTACAGCGCAAACTGTTGTAATATGCCTTCAAAGTTTTGACAAAATGAAAAGAGAAACGCCATATAAAAATTTTATTTAAAAATGCGCGATATTTTTTCGTTTTTTATAAAGTAACAAACAAAAACAACAACGATATTTAAAAAAAATCAGGAAAAACAGGAAAATATGTACACATTATCATTATAAGTACTTATATGCAAATAAATATTTCTGTTAAAAGCCCTAAAATATGCTCCTTTGTTCGTTATTATTGTATACTCTCAGTAGCATCCATTATCAAACACATACATACATAAACACATACATGTGAGAGAGAACAATATTAACACACAAAAAAAAGATGGAAAAACATATACGCCATTAGACAATGATTTTTAACGTTATTGTCGTTTACCAAAATTCATATTTTTTGTTGTTGTTGTTCACTTATTATTTATTTACTTTTTTCTTCTGCTGTAGTATTGTTGTTAAAAATAAGTTAAAAAGCAAGCCTAACGAAAAGGAAAGAGAGAGTGAGAGAGAGAGAGAGGTTTTAAGAGAATAAAGTGAGTGTATTGAATATAAATACATTTAATGTGAGTATTTAAATGTGTGTGCGAAAAAGGCACAAACAAAGTAATAACAATTATTTTTATTGTGATTGTTGTTATTGGAGTTTGTAAAACTCTTGGCTTTGTGTGTTAAATAAACACAAAACTGTAACGACAGAAAGTGTTAAAAAGCGTTTATATTAATAAAATGAACAAAAAGACAGCAAACATATTATAATAAACCCTTAATAAAAAGTAAAAAAGAACACAAAAATAAGTTATTATTTTCATACCACCAAAAAAGTAAAGAATGTTTAAACAGTATTGGCAGGATTTGAAAAAAGAAAAACCGTTTTGTGTTTGATTCTTAACTTCACCGCGAGTTGCAACATACATAAGCGTAAAGAGAAAAATAAAAACAAAAAGAAAAAGCCATAGACAGAGACTGAGTGCGTGAGTGAGTAAGAAGGAACGTGTATAAGAATGAGATTATGTTCTCAATTTATGATTATTATTCCTTTTTCTTTCCTTTTTTTGAGCACAAAAAAGCTTTAAATCATTTTTATGAAAAGAGGAGCTAAATTAAAAGCAAAAAGCTTTTGTTGTTACGGCTCAACAAAAGCATTAACTTTAACAATGATTGTTATTTTATTTAGAAATTAATAATAATGTGACAATTGTTAAAGAATTCTTTTTTTTTATTGCAAAGGAATGTAAAAAAATGTAACATATTAAGTTGTAAAATTATACAAAGTGCATAAGATATAAAGTAGATTTTTTTTAAGATTTTAATAAAGATATATTCTTTATATGAAGGGCCATAAAAATAATAATTAGTTAAAGAATATTCTGATTAATTTGTTAAGGGATTCGTATTTTATATTACAGAGCTTAACTCTCGTCTGACTATCTTTTGCAATGGCAGTGATAGATAGGCTTATTTCATTATTTGTGTTAATAAAGTGATCTGTACTTTTGGCTAGAAAAGTGGTAAACAATCATGCCTTATGGTTTTCAATGCTATGAATAAAAAACAAGCAAAAACTTCTTATTTTTAATATGTTTTTATTCTTAATTTCATAGTTTTTTTTCTACTGGTATTTACATTTTATTGACTCTTATTAAAAATCAAATCAAATCCATCACTGCGTATGATGAATATTTTTTCTTTTGATATGTATTCTTCTATTAAACTTAACACTCATACGCCTGGGTTTTACTTTGTTCAACATTGAAACTTGCTTTTGTTTGGTTTTCATTTCATTTCATTACGTTTCTCTCTATTTCTCTTACGAGAATACTCTTTGTTTCGTTTCACAGTAGTACTCATAAATTGAGCGATGCTCTCTTATTTTTCGCTCTCTCTCTCTCTCATGCTTTTCGCGTGTGTGTTGTGTGTTCTACCCATGCATCAAGGCATTTGTGTTTGTTGTGTGTTCTCAATTGTGAGTATGTAAAAGAGCTTTTTATTTCGTTTACCATTAACATGTTGTTGTTAATTTCCTTGTTACTACTACTACTACTACTACTAGCACTCATGTTATCGTTGTTGTTGTTTCATAGCAAGGGGGAAAAGCTAAAAAAATCTTATGGCAGCACACAAATCTTTAAAGCTTAACTAAACCAACAGTTGAAATTTATCTCTGGTCTAACGCGGACAAAGACTCTCTCTCAGTTAAAAACGTGAAAATAATTTATTTACATTCTAATACATATACACAATACAAGACTGTGTGTGTTTACTTATAATAACTTATTAAAGAGCATATACGCTAACATATGCATGTTTATATGTACATGTTTGTATGTTTGTATGTGTATATAATAAAAATCATAATTAAAAATCCATAATTTAAATGAATTCTAGTGAATCTAAATAGAAGAAAAAGAAAATATTAACAAACAAACAAAAAGCTCTAAAAAGGTTCGCAAAAAATAAGTGCAATAAACTCACAGTAATGGTTAAAATAGTTGAACAAACGGAATTGGGTTAAATTAATATTAAAGTTTTGTTTTCACCATCATCATTATACTGTATATGGCCCCTAAACATTAGAAACTAAAACTCAAGACGCGCACAACTAACGGCATAATTGACATACAAAATAAAAAAAGAAAGAAAGAAGGAAAAAAACACAAATAATAATAAAGAATAACAGAGAGTTTCAGCATGTGTTTGAGTATATGTATGTGAGTTTATTTACATAAAAAAGGAATCCCTGTAAATGTAACGGTCCTTTTTTTTAATTACGTGTGTGAGTCAAACATTGTTAGTGTAACTAAAACGCTGTAGTCAGTGTATTAAAGCGTGTTGTTGGTACGTGTTTAAGGTTGTTGTTGTTATTGTTGCTGTACGGTCGATATTCATAGACAAACAGTATTCATTACATATTACCCAGTGTATTTGTGTGTATTTAACACTGTCACCGTAAGTAAGTTCTTTGATTATAAATACTCACACATACAAAAAAATAAATAAATAAAATTAAAATAATGAACGCCTAAGGTTACACAAGGATTTTTTTCTGGTTTATTTATAAAACTTTATTTGAATGTCGTAGTCCTTTTGGAAATCTTTTCTATTTTTCTCTATTTGCATAATTTAAACAAAATTAAAGAAAATTTTAATAAATTTTTAAAAATTATTAATAGTATTGCGATTAACGAATTCCAACACCAAAATATAAAAAGAAAAATTATACAAAACTAAGTTTTTTCGAAGTCGCCGTGGTCTAGTAGGTAGAGTGTGTAGGCTTATTAGACGAAAAGCCAGGGTTCGAGCCCCAGGCCAGACATCAAAATAAAATACAAAAAGTATTTCTTCGGCGACTTCCTCTCAGCAGATTTCTGGCAAAAACTCTGAGAGTAAAAAATCGTCTTTAAACTGTAGGTCCCGCCACTCATGTATAAAATTAACACACAAACATAAGTGGATTGAGAAGCTAGGTCGTAATCCTGACTCAAGGGTTGTAATGACCAATTATGTATGTATGTAAGTTTTTTCGAAAGAAAAAATCATTCACGATAAGATTTCTTTCTGTTTTAGTGTTAAAAAATCCTGAGGTTTTACATTCCTTTGAAAATAAAAAAATTACACAATAATTCCAGTTAAATTCGAAAAGGTTTTAAATTTCTTTCTGAAATTATTTACATTTTATTGCTTTTATTTAATATTTTATGCCACCCTTATTAAGAAATAAATTCTTAAAACAAATATTTTTTGTTTTTTTCTGTTTTATTTCTTTATTTAAGGCTTTGCTGACAAAAATCTGTTACAAGCTGCCTTAAAATGCTTGTAAAATAATAAAATAAATTTTATTATAATTTTATTGCTGTTTGGCTGCTATTAAAATAAATGTACAATTTTATTACTTATGCTTATAAAATAAACGCATTTGAAAGCAGCGCCTTCATAGCCTTTAAGGCATTTAAGGAAAGCATTATTTGCCCAAAGGATATAAAAATTTTTCTCTTAACTTTTTAATTATTGTGTTAATAATTAAAACATAATTTTTAAAGAGAATTAACGCGACAATTCAAATAAAATTGATTGATGATTACTTTGTAAATGATTTTTTTTATGGTCGCCTGATGGATTGTGTTCTCGTCTTTAAAATGAAAAGATTTTAAGCAGGATTTCATATTCCAAATTGGAATTTTTCGAAGCAAATGAAAAAAACATTGTCGTTTGCAATGTTTCATTCAATAACTAAGTGTGAATAAACGGCAGATGCTTATTCTTAAAATGTCATATAAGTTATTGAAAATAAATAAGATGATGATTACATTACGACTTAATATAAGAATTCTAAGCTATGAGTTTGCTATCTAAGCCGGTAATATAAAATGTCAGCACGAGATTATTGATTATTGTTACTTACCACTTTCTTAATCAGACAGAAATTCTGTGTGGTGTTGTTCTAAATTTGAAAACAATTTTTTTTGATATTAGAATATCCTGTAAATATTATGCTCATTGACACCGAATAGAAGCTGACGTTTGTCAGGCCAACAGCGTTGAGAGATGCATTATGGAGAGGCGCTGTAATTTAGTACTTTTCCACTTCAACAGAAGAATACAAAAACAAGATATGCTGCTTGGTACATGGGAAATATTGTTGTTTTGCTTGCTATACAATGTAAGGCACATTTTTTAAGATTTAATTTCCTTTTTACAACGTTTTGCAATGAATGTACTTTGACAGCAATCATTGCCCATAAACTCTTTGATTCTCTTTTATTAGCATATCGTTTTGCTATAAAAGAAACCCTATAAGCTAAGCAATAAAAACCCCTTCCTAAGATCTACTTACAATCATAATCTTCATCTTCGGCATCATCATTACCAACCCAACATATGACAAATGAAATAAAAATGTAATCAACACTTAGGCGTTCTTTCTCTTTTCTCCTCTCAAGGCATAATCACATGTCTAAGGTCTTAAGTACCGTTAACTCCTTAATAAACGCTTTAAACATATACAGCGTCTTATGTTTTTGCATGGCAACAATACATAGGCAAATTTTTTTATATTCTATGCAAAACACAAATACAAACACAAACACATGAAATGGAAAAAAGATAAGCGAAAATTTTAAAAATTTATACG
Source organism: Sarcophaga subvicina (assembly GCA_936449025.2). Taxonomy (NCBI): domain Eukaryota; kingdom Metazoa; phylum Arthropoda; class Insecta; order Diptera; family Sarcophagidae; genus Sarcophaga; species Sarcophaga subvicina. Next base: position 754,706 of record OW388080.2, on the reverse strand, counting down.
TATTTTTTAGCATAATTTTTTACTACTCCCGCTTTTATTTTACGGTCCACCGGGGAATCGCTAGAAAATGAATACTTAAGGGAGTAAAACAAGACACATTCATGCTTGAAGTTCTTTTTCTTATTGCCTCTACTTTAGTATTTAACAAACAAATTTACTATGTATGTACATATGCATGTGTAGTTAGTATTTTATGAGTTAAAGATCATAAAATCACTTGCTCTATCTCTCTCTCTCTCTTTTGCTCTTTTGTTCTCTAGCTAACAACTCTCTTCAAATAGGTGGGGATGAGTGTAAATTTACTTTGTTTTGAAAAACTTTTAGTCACACACGCGTTTGTTAAGCTTTAGTATTGTAAGTGCGTCTGTGTGTGTGTGTGAGTATGTTAACACAACAACATTTAGACGACAATGTAACTTTAGTGGGTCTTCTTTACGGCGATATTCTTTTCTTTCGCTCTCTCTCTCTTTCTCTCTTTAGTGAATTAACGGTATATACTTTTAAAGTTGTTACCTTAACAGGTTTTATGTTTCTTTGGCTTTATTTTTTAGGTGTTCAAATATTTAATGTTTCTTCTTGTTTTTACGGTTTACTGCTGGCTACTGGTGTTGTAGTCGATTGTTGTGACAAAATTTTTTTTTTAAATCCCGTTAAATTGTTTCTTCTTCATTGTTTCAATAAAAGCCAGTAAACAAATGTTTGTAGTATAAAACATAAACAATTGAAAATAATGAACCAAGGGCAAGAAAAGGATTTTAAGAATTTCTAAGTGTCATGCTTATAGGCGTTGGGGGTGACTCAAGCGATGGGGACATCTTTTTGCGAAGCTCTCGATACACTCATGCAGCCACTGCTGCATAGAATTATATAATCCGGTAACAAATTCTGTAGTGTAGAAAGCTAGGTCAGATGATCATGATAGAGTACAGAATTCCCGAACGTAAAATCAATAACAGGGTTTGCAATGGCTGGAAGTCGTTTTGGGATGTTGGTTCTGGTGTTTTTTCTGCTGAGGCCAACTTGAATCATCCCTACAGAGTTCCTGACGGCTTGAATGTCTGTTAGGCGAATATCTCGATCGTTAGAGGTGTTAATGCTTTGGATCGAAGAGCATAGTTGAGCATAATTGAGCATGCTTGAAGTCGCCGTAATCTATTGAGACTCGTGTTGCCTTATTAGACCTGAGGCCATGGTGTAACCCCCTGGAACATAACGTAAAATGACAAAAGAAAAAAGAATTCTGGCCAAAACTCTGATAATAAATTGCCGTTAAAAGTTTCTCAAAAATCTATCACTCGGAGTCGACTTTAAGCTGTAGGTCCACACTGCTTATGACATTATGGTGTCTGATGATAATTTCTTTAATATTGTCGACAATGTTTTGTTTTTTAAAATTAAATTTTAATTTTCTTGCAGACAACGTGGACTTTTATTTTTCTAAAACCACTACTGCTGTGCATTTAGGAGTCTTGCTACTTATCATGTGTTACACTGGGTTTTATATTTTTCTTTCATATACCATCAGACAATTATTTTTGGATTTTATGTGTCTGTTACGATATAAAATGAAAATAATAATTGTACACCAAGCCAAGTATTTATTATTATTTGAACCATGTTTTAGAAGATGTTCTTTGAATCAACATGTGAATTTTGCTGGCTTTCAAAGTTTCGGCCATTTTTATGGCTTTCTCGTATTTTATTGCTTTTCTGCAACTTATTAAATTTTTAAATACGAAAGATTTTATGATATTAAAAGAATATTTTCTTACATTTTCTGGTGGTTAATTTTCTTCTTTTGTGTACAAAACAATATGCCTTAAGGAAACAATTAATTTGTGTAATAAAAAGTTGTTGAAACTAAATAAGAATAAATTATTAACAATTGTTTTAAGATTTTTAAAGATAATTACAATTTCTTTCCTTCTATATTTTCAGATCACCATATAACTGATGATGTATTGCTTCCCTGATTGATTGGTAAGTGATTTACTATTTCTTACTAGAAAATGTTTAAAGTTTTTTATATTTCATTATATTTTATTTTATTTTTTCATTTTCGCTTTTTATAATTTATAAACTCAATTGTTTACACATGAAATTGGCTTTTGCTTTTCGTTCATTTAATTAATTATTTAATTGATTTAGTTTCATTTAATTTTTCAATTTTTATTTTATCGCTTTTTTCCTTTTATTGGCAACACTTGTAAACAAAACCTTGTCTCTGCCCGCATTTTCGCAAATATTATTTTTCATTGTTACAATGAAAAACATTGAACAATATTTACAGCCTTTTTGATTTTCGTTTTTTTTTCTTCATAATCAGTTCACACGCTTAATTACCAGAACATTTGAAATTTGTGTGCTCAACTGCCTTAACATGTGCGCCATAGTTTTTCAAATTGTTTTTCGTTTTAATCTCGTAACAAGTATTCAAACAATTTAAATATATTGTTATCACTGTTTTTTATTTTTTTATTTAACAGTTTTATTTAAATTTTTACAATTTTTTTCTGCCATTTTAAACTAAAAAAGCCTTGTCTCTTTTTTCTGTTTTTTCTGTTTTTTTTTTTGCAATTAAAATGAATTCAATTGTTTTTTTAAACACCTTTTTTGCGTAAATTATTTATGTAACTGTGTCAGCTACTATTAAAAACAAAAATAAAATTTAAAAAAATAACAACTCCTCCGTATAAGGGTTGCTTCCCATTTATGTTTGAGTGTATGTGTGTTTAATAATGCTTCAAGCCTGGCTGTTCTAAACACCATACTTGTTGTTCATGTTGTAGGTGTAGGCGATGATAAAGATGATGGTTTGTTTACAACACCAATAATAATATTCTTGAACAAAAACTTTAATACTCGCTTGTTTTCGGTGTTGTTGGTGTTATTATTATTCATATACATATGTATATACGTATATATTCTATTCAATATGCAAATTTATTTTATGGTTAGTATTTCAAGTTTTTTTGTTAGCAATATTTGTATGTAAAATAAAAATATGTATAGTTGCTTGACAAAAATAAAACTACTGTGGTATATAAAATTAAACTTTAAAAAAATGTTAACTTAAAATATTTTTTCATTATCCCGCTTGGGAATATATGGCTTCCATACAGCATTTCCATTTTATACGCTTGGTGCTGTTGTTTTTGCTCCTTCTCAAGAGTTTTGCATCCGCGTACATAGCTCTGATCAGTCCTATTACCATCTGAGGTGCCCCTTTTCTTCTGAATGCTTTCCACATGACAGTTCGTCTGATGGTATCGAAGGCTTTCTTAAAATATACGTATAATAAGTACAGATGAAGTACTTCATTCAAGAGATCGTTCTATTGTAATGAGTCCATGCAGCTCATGCTTGGCCGGAAGCTTGCCTTTAAATATTATACAGAAAATATTTATTCAGAATAATATCCTTCCATTAGTAAAGATCATCGTAAAAATAAAAGAATCCTTTTTGCTTCTTCCCTCTTAATATATTCATTTTTATATTTACTGTCGCATATAAAAGCCAAAAAATCAGTCAAGTATAGAAGTGGTATCGCATTGTTATGAAAAGCATTTAAATTTGGAAAATTTATAGGAATTTAAATTAAAAAGAATTCTTTTTTCGTTGCCTACAAACACCAACAGTTCTTCTGATGACAGACAACTACAATGGCAGGTGACAAATTGAAAAAAAAAGGAAATGATTTTTATTACGGTACAATGATTTCTTTTATTTTTATTTATCTGTTATTTACTTTAGAAAAAAATAAAAGGGAAAAACCTTAAAAGTATGCTATACATTTGCATTAATATACGTATGATATATACACCTAAATGTATGCTTTTCATAAATATGAATTTCACAGATAAAATTTTATTAAAAGGATTTTTATTGTATTTGACCAACTCTTTATTTAAAACAAAGGATAATAGAAAACGGATTCCTTTGTTGTTGTTTATTTCCATAAATTTCTTGTCAATAAATATAAAATCCATAACTGGAATACCAAAAAAAAAAAAAGAAAAATCCTTTGTTTCCCAAGCCTTAAAATAGTCTACTTTTTAGGAAACAACAATAATATCAGGTCTTTCATTAAGCGCATTCGTTCTTTAATTTTTAAATTAAACAAAGCGTGTATGTAACATATCATTGAAATTTTTATATTCGTTTGAGGGATCTATTGATGCCATTATGTATGAAATATACTTACTTACGTACTTAATTGGCCATTACAATCGTTTTACCAGCATTACGACCGAGCTTCGCACACTATTTATGTTATGTGTGTTAATTTTATATATGAGAGGCGGAACCTATAGTTTAAAGTCGACTCCAAAGACAGATTTGTGAGAAACTTTACATAGCAATTTTATTTACTATCAGAGCTTTTGCCTGAAGACTGTTGAGATCTGTTAATAGAAGCTACACAATATTACTATCTCACAGAAGTCTTACCTTCGAGTAAACATTTTTAAAATTTTATTTTTTTTTAATTCCTCGAGGCTACCTACATACATATGTATGTGTCTGAATACACGTTCTTGTTCTGCAAACAGTTCGTGATTACTCGTTGAATATTTGCATACTTCTGTTGATAATATTTACTGGTTAATTAAAAATCATGTTCAGTAATAATGTGCAGCAGTGACTAAAAATAGCACTGCTATGGTCATAAAATACAGATGGACAGTAACCATATGTGCACACCTACATGTCCTATATCCTTGCTCTTGTGTATTATTTTTATTATTACCGGCTGTTTGACAGTGAATTAAAAGCAAAAACGTTCATGAAATTAACCAAAATGTTTGTTGTTTTCTTTTGTGTACAATACTAACCATTTTTTCTTTTTGCCGTTGTTGTTGTTTTTGCTCTTTATTTGTTATTTTCCTTTCGACAACAATTATAATTAATTGATGTCAATATTTTTATAGCACACATTTAGGGTGTGGATGTGTGTGTGTGTGTGTGTGCGTTTTTATTAAAACCTATACTATAACATACTTACATACATATATACAGTGGTGGTTTTATAATTAGCACAACCATCTATACAAACTCTTTACAGTAACAAGCAAAGATGAAATATTTTTAAAAACATATTTAAGGGCAATTGAATGTTGTATGGAATATACTTAAGCGAAGTAAAGTTTTCACAAACTTTTTGTTGAATGGATGTTCTAATTATAAGAACACCACTGTATGTATGTGAAGTACCTATGTATGTACATGTACACTTGGAAAGCTTTTATTAAAAGTAAATTCCTAAAATTTATAATGAACTCTTAGTCTTTACGTCTTGATTCATCTTGTGTGTGTGTGTGCGCTTTTCTTGCTCGTCCAGCCAGCCAGTCAGTCAGTTAAAGTCAATAATCATTGTGAATTGCATACAATTAATTAATGGCTTAAGAACAGTTTATATTTTATGGTTACAACAAGTATTTAATGTACAATTAATTTTTTTTTGAGCGTTATTTGCAGCTGCTGTGATATGTCCAATATAGCCCAGGGATTATTATACGGGAAAAGCATAAGAAGAACACCACGGCATTTACAGGCAATTGAACATATGTTCTGTTGTGGCATTACAACACATTTAATATAAAATGTATGTGTTGAGATGGGGTGAGGTGGGATGAGGAGGTGCTGCCATAGCTTAAGCCCATGTCTAAATAAATCCAATTAATTTTTATCACACACACTCAGCACACTCCCAACCGTGTCCAGGCAGTTATTTAATATGTGGTAGATTGGCTGCGTATATGTAGTATACATACATACATGCATATATATGTACATAGTATATACATACATACATACATACATATATATTATTATTTTTTATAACAGTTTTATTATTGTTTTTAATGTTCTTAACACTTAAGCCCAGCAAGAAGTTGTTTAAGCAGTCAAAAGTTCAAACAGCAACAAGTGGGTTAAATTATTAGGCTTCAATGGAAAATTACAAAAAAAAGTAACAAAAAGAAAACGTAAATACATAAAAAAATTTATGTGAAAATGAAAAAATATTGGATTTCTAGGAAATCGTATTTATTTTCTTAATATCCCGTTTAGTAATTGAATACTTATGACTTTAAATATTTTTAAAGGAAGGCTTTCAACAACAAAAAAAAAATTACAGTTAAGTAGGTAGGTAGGTTGAAGGAGAGGAGACCAACCAAGGAAATCTGTATCTTGTACAAACCTTCTTAACTTCTTCCAGTCCATTTTTTGGGGTCTCGAGCTTACGAAAGCTGGGCATTCATCATTCCCCACGCCAATACGATTCAAGTGTACATGTAAAGCGAAGCGTCCCGTGAGTAAGCTTATTAGCGTGCCAGTACACAACTTATAATTATTGTGTTCTACTGTGTTATTATTCCACAATAGACGGTGTGACGTTTCAGTCCACTTGGTCCCAGCTATTTTTAATGCACTGAAAGGTATTTGGTTATCCAAGCTTATGGTTTGTAATACTCTTACTCTATTGGCTAGAATATTCGTTTCCTTATTTCCTATCACTCCATGATAACTAGGAACGCATATAATGATGCCTACAGGTTCATGCCTGGAGTAATTATTTATCGCCTTTTTATAAGAAGGCTTCCTGTATGTTATTGCTCTAATTGTCATTTGACTGTCCGTAAAGATATTTAAATCCATATACGTTAAGCTTGCCAAATGATTACCTACCCCCATCATGCGTAGTTCCGCTTGAAAAACCATATTATGACCCGGGTGTCTAGTCTCCACGGGCTACTGTGGCATGGACCGTTTAATCAAGAAAGTCGATTGAGTCGTGCTCTTGTGAAACTAACATATCGTACAGGCTTAGATATGTTTAGATTTGTAATAACCTTGTCTTGTTACAAGCATTAAAATCAATATTCATTAATTAATTATTAAACTGCTATGTATTCATGTTCGATTGGAGCTCTCGTTCCATATTTTTTTCTTATTTAAATAGCATGTTTGCATGTGTATTTGTATTAGCAAATGTTATGTCTTTGTTGTTGAATTCATATGCCCCCGTAAACCTCGAAAAAGGATAATAATAAATTGTACTTATTTATATATGTACAGTGTACAGTATGTGGGTAAAGACCTCTTTGTCTTACAGTTTACCTTACGTATTCAAACATTTTTCCTTTTGTTTAATGTGAACCTCTTTAACTTGACTTAAGTAAATGATTATTGTCTGTGTTGTTGTAATTGTTAACGTGTGGTTGTATTAATGTTCTAAATATGTCTTTTACTAATTGCCAACATTATTAACAAAAAGAAATTGTGATGATGTCGCTCGTTTCGTTTTGTCTTCGATTAAAATTACCTTCGTTGAAACTGTTTGTTTGCTTCTACGCAAAACATGCTATAATTATAAATAATTCCTGTGTTTATTTGCATAAATATTATTAAAACGTCAGCATAATTATTTGCGAATTTTGTTTTATTTTTTTTTTGCTTATTAAGAAATCTAAAAATAAAAAATACAAACAAGTAATGTGTGCCTTTTGTTAAGGGCTTGTTGTGAGATTCTTTTTTACTTTCAAAAATGATATTTCCAGGCTTTTAAGGTTATTATGCCAATTGTTTGAGTTACTCAATATGAAATTTAATTAAGATATTTTAGGTCTTGATACATATTTTTTGTTCTTTAAATTGCTTTAACAGAACAAAATAAAACTCGTCGAATATCAACTCAACTCAACACAAATCAATCAATCAATCAAATTTAATTTATTCGAATATTTGTTTATTAAACATCAATATTAATGTTATTGAGTACTTTTTAAATGGAAAAACAAATTCACTACATATTACATATACATATTTGCACAATGGGACATTAATTTATGAAATATGCTGCAAAACCAAAATTGACAAATAATTTGTATTGTATAATTAAGTACAAAGTAGGTAAGGTCGATTGAGAAGAGGAATCTTGGATAAGTTTATTATCCATTCCATAATATAGGTTTATTTGTAAGCAGAACGTTTAAAAATGCACCTTTATGTGGAGGTACATATATTGAAGACAGCATTGTTGTAAAAACGGTTTAAAAACGTGATCTAGCAAGTCCTCATCTACGCAATGGATGTTGAATGGGTAATGCAGAGTAATGATTTAAAACAGGCGGTGAATATTGCCTCTAAATGACGGCCGTACAAATACTCTGACGCTGATCCACAGAGCGGAAAAAGCTTTGGTCACTGGTATGTGAAGATTAATCAAATCAAATCCCATTTTTTGTTTTCAAATAGTTTTGAGATATAAATTAATAAATTGTTGTGCTAACTAATTATTACGACATTGTTCTACCTAAAGTAAACGTTTTTATGATCAGTTTTGGTAAACTCATGCCATAGTGCAGAATATCTACATATATGGATAGAAAGAGTAATTAATTTCTATGTATTTTCATTAGATCTTCAATTTTTATGTTTATTGTCCTTGAATACAATCCAACAACAACAGATACATACATACATAAGTATTGTTTATATTCGCTTTTGTATGTGTTAACATATTGAAACTTATTTCTTTTCTTTTACCACACACATTACTTTTGTTTTTTTTTCTTTTGTAACCAATACAGTCGTATCAAAATGTAATAAATATTTAAACATATAGGCACTCATGTATATAAATAAACAGTTATACTCATGCTCATGCATGCTCAATTAATGAATGTAAAAAAGCACGTATGTATGTATGGATATTCGTTGCCATACAGTAGAAGTTAACCAAACAGTTTTAATCAACAATTTCATACGAAATGTCTGAACAGCCACCACATTGTTATGATGATTGTATGTCACATAAAATGAAAAACTGAAAGAAATGAAAGATAACAGAAAGAAAGAAAGAAAAAAATTGAAATTATAATCAAATGTTCATCATTTTTTTACTTTTATATAACATTGTCTGTTTAACGGTTTTATTTTTAAAATCAGCCGCGTATATACATATGTGTGTAAGAACATTAAAATGTTACCAACTGGTTTTAATTTTTTTTCTTACTCTTTCAATTTATTTTTCATGCATGTGGCTTTTAACGTTTAATACAATTGAAAAGTTTTTAATTGTCTATTAAAAAAATAAAAAGGCGTGACTTTTATTTTTATTTTTACACTTAAACTCTTCACTTCTTCCCCTCTCACCCTCATAAGGTCACCAATCACTTTAGGAAAAAAAGAACAAAATATGAAATTACTTACACTGCCGTCATATACAACCATGCGTATCCTTTTTTTTAATATACTACGACAACAACAGCCAAGGGGGAAATGTTAATTTATAGTTTTTTTTGTGGTTGTAGTTTTTCAAACGATGACAGCTTTTAAACAATATTTATTTTAAAGTCAAAGTTTAAATAACAAAAAAAGGAAAAAAGCAAAATAAAAAGACAAGAGGATAAAGTCTGCAAATGAGTGGAAAGAGGACTTCATTAAAAATTCCCTTTAAATGTTGTAGAAAATATGAAATAAAACTTAATGTCTCATAAATGTATGGGAAATAAAACAAAAAAGAACACACACTTTTTAACCATAAACATGGGACGAAATTTACCATTTCCACAAACAAAAACTATGAATAAATTAATAAAAAAATATTTTTTTTCATATGCATTAATAATATAATTTATAAATAAACAATATTTTAATAAAATGTTTATATGTTTATTTAAGTCGATTATTAATAACAAACAACATAAAATTGTATTTTTAATTAAATATTTCATCATAGAAAAATGCCCGGCCCCTCTTAGGCCATTGTGACAACACAATCAATTTTATCCGTGTATCAAACATTTCCTAGGGGAAACTATCCCGAGTCCCATATAAATCTTGCTATTGCAGCAATCTTTGTATTAGAGAGCTTGGTTAAAGATGTTAGAAAATGAGAGGACGAAAACGTCCGTCTCTTTATGCAAAATGCAGGGCACGGACTCATGAGGCGAAATACAGTCTTTCAAGCAAAACAAGTCTTTCGGCAACCATAGAAAAAGGACGGTGTTCCGTAATAGTCGCTATCATGCGATGGATGGCCTCTCCATACGTGTCCAGCAGATAGCAGCAATATTGCTGCCAACGAGATTGAGACTCCTCGTAAAACACGTTGACAATATCCAAATTAACTAAGGCAACCTGAATAATACGCCCGTGTGCATTTGTAGGATGTGAACAATTTACTTTCTATAGAAATTTAAACAAATTCATGCTTCGAAATCATTTCTAAATATTTTCAAAATATATGGCTAATCATGACCACAAAAAAGAGAGAAAAAAAGCAAGAATGTGAAGAAAGGAAACAAAATTTTTTACGAAATCCTTCTCTGTTTCAAACAGTCAAAGGTATTCCTGTACTTTGGCAAATGGCTTAGAAACCATTAAATGCATTAAAGTTGTTAACATGTGCAAAAAAAAAGAAGAAAGAAAGAAAGAAAAATTTAACCCAATATATAGAAATGACTACATACAGCCAACATACGAGGGTAGTTGTAAAAACCAGTAGTGAGATGAAAATAAGAAATTTTTGTAAGACTTGGATTTTCTCACTGTATACTCGCATTTTTGTTTTTTTCTGTAGACCTTAGATATCCTACTGTGTGTTAACTTTACCACATGATTCTGTGGTCCATTTGCCAATGAGAAACCCATCAAAGTCGTTGTTAACTGCCAATACGACAGTACTGAGTGAGTGTGTGAGTGAATGAGTGTTGTTGGTAAATAATGTCATAAAAATAGAAATTTAAAAAGAAAAATGAAAAGGAATGGAATTTGAAAGGAAAATCTAAATTGATTTTAAATAAATATTGTTTTTCTTTTTGCAAGTAAATGCAATCAAATATTTAGAAAGTAATTGCAAGTAAATATAACTTTAATTTTAAATATGTACTATTCTTACTGGGGGCTTTAATTATCATTGAAAAAATCTTTTTCTTTTACACGCTTGTTTGTATTTTTTTAAGTATTTATTGGGGTGTAGCAATTAATTTAATTAAATCCCTTTTATTATAAAATATTTGCATAGCTTTTTAAACCTTAAAATATTAAACCAGAAAAAAGGATATTTTTTTTAAATAATATGAAAGGACGACAACAAATATATTTTAGTCTTTTAAACCAGAAAAAAGGATAATTTTTTTTAAATAATATGAAAGGACGAAAACAAATATATTTTAGTCTTCTAATAAGTAAAGGCTCATTTCTATTTTTCGCTTCCAATTTTTACGCTAACGAGTTACTTATAAAGGATTTACTTCCTTAATTTTAGTCCTTAAATCATTAAGTTCATTCATGACTTGATTTAATGCTTATAGAAGCAACACTTTCTCCAGCAATTTTTTTTCCTACACAGTTTCATTTCAATCATTATAACTTATGATGATTGCAAGTCAAGATATTTCCATAATTTCTATTTGTGGATTATACACCCTCAGTCTCTTTCATATCCCTCTCAATCTGTGTAATAACCGCTAAATTTTTTTTCTTTGCTGCATACTTTATGCGTGTGTATTTTATTATTTTTTGTAGCATACTTTTGGGGGTTGTTACCGTTGCTAGGCATTCAGAATTTTATATTAATTAATCTTGAATTCCTGTAGGTTGTTTGGTTCAGTTATTTTTTTTTTGTACTTTATTTATTTTTGGAGAAAGTCTAACGTTATGAATTACTCCTACACTTTTTTAAAAGGTTACAAAAGCCCTAGAAATTGTTTGGGAATACATTTTTACATATAACCTGTTGATTTTTTCGTTCATCCACATTTTTATGCTTTAAATTAATTTTAAAAGCGAAAACGAATTACTTGTATATGTCATGATTAATGCAAAATTATTTTTAAGTAGCCATAAAAAAATTAAGCTTAACTGGCCACTTGGAAATTGTTATGGTCAACATTTTAGGGATTAAAGAAAGGGTATGAAGCACAAAAACAGATTGAATTAAACTTTAAAAATTATAACAATAAGAAATTATAGAAATGTAAGCGTTTTAATTTGAATTTGAATACCCTTCCACACTAACCATTCCCTTCGATCTCATTGCCATTTGTGTTTTATAGAATAAATCCTATTTTTAATTTAAAAGGGATTTAATTAAACTCATCTCTTAATTAAACTTCTCTCGTATAATTTGATTGCATTTATTTTAGAATGTTTTTTTTTTGCATGAAAAACTGCAAATGCAAGAGAGTTTTAAATAAATATTCACATTATGATTGCAATAAAAGCATAATTTCCTTAATACGCCATATAAAAGTGTATTAAAGCTAAAGGGATTTAAATATAGTAATTAAACTATTAATTAATATTTATTAAATGCTACTGCATATTAAATTATGCACACAATATAAGGTTAAAAATACTATTTTAATTAATTAAATATTGTTGAAAACTGTAAAGCAATTTATGCAAAGCAATTTAATATCTTTTCATAGAATGTTAACCACTTATTTAAAGTACAACCCTAAAGACATTAATTAAAATATTGTATTTATTACCATGTATTCTAAAATTATATTAAATTTAAACAACTACAACTACAGGCTACAGCCTACTACTATGCTTATGCCAAGCAAATGATTGACAATTCAAAAAATTATGCATGCATTGGCAAATAGTTTACTTTTTCGTAAATTTCTTAATGAATTGAAAATTAATTTATGTAAAGTTGTTTAAGAACTATCACTTGACTAACTCTACCAGAACAGCTGGCAAACTAACACATTATTCATTAAGTTAGGCGCAGCTCACTTGGGTCCCATAAGGTCCCTTTGTAATACCAATATTACCTATTTCTCAACCATCTCTAAAGTCTCAAACAACCTCTGGCTAAACACGTTTGTCACTAAATTCTGGATGTTCAAGAACTTTTCTTCTTAGGTTGCCAAGTGCCTGCCAGTCACAGAGAATATGTTCTGTGATTTCCTCTTCTTTTTCGTCATTGCTTCTGCAGAACACGTTATGAGGTATTTCCAATCTATTGCCTGGGGTCATGTTATAACTGCTATGAAGTTTTTAGATGGAATCCTGATAGTTTTAATGAAAATTTCATTGTACATATATCCATATCGGTCCAGATTTGTCTGAAGTCTGTCTCTACAAGTGATATCTTCGATGTCCCGAAGTTGAGGAACCCAAATTAGGTTTTCTCTCGAATGTTCTGTTATCTGGCCCGGAGACATCCGGCATTTTTGAACAACCTTAGATGTGGTGTACACATTCTCTAGGGATCCAATGACCACCATGTCGTTTCCAAATATGGGTATATAACCATACGATATACAGCATTCGCACGGCGGCAATTTTAATAGCAATTTTTTTAGCCTGAAAAGTATTTCAATAATCTGGTAGTGCAACTGAAAGTTTGAATGACGTTTCCCAGGAGGTTCTAACCATTATCGTTTAAATAACTGGTTTTCACATCCCGGCTTATGTAATGTTCTGTAAAGAAGTGTTTCCCTCTCAAAAGTATAGCCTAAGAAGGTTGGATTGTGTTAACGATTTGTGATTTAAATAAAATAAAGTGATGAATATTTCTTTAGTTTTTATTTAAAAAAAACCATTTTGTTTTCATTTGTATGTGTTTTATTCTATTTTCATTAGAATACATAAAAATTATGCATAAATTTTATGTATAACGAGAGAGTGTCTCCGATTTTGTGTAAAAAGTGTATTAAATTTTGAATAAACCTGGGTTGTATACTCTATTTATTTCGCAACTTTTTTCTGTTCGTGTGTTTTGTTTTTTTTTATAAAATGAATAAAAAAAAAACAAGAACACTATGAATATGTTTGTTATCTTCTCTACCTGTGCCTTCTTGTTGTAGTTCTTGTTCTTAAGCAACTTATTTTATGGCATTTCATTGTTCAAAATGGCATCTTATGGTGATGCTTCTGCTCCTGCTCCTGTTGCTATTGCTCCTACACATAGCTATTGTTCTTAAGATTTCTTTATGGTAATTTGTTGTTTGTTTTGTTTTGTTTTATACTTGAGGATTTCTCATTTTACATTTTGTATGAATTTTTAATAACAAAAAAGAAGAAAAAACAACAAAAAACACAAATAAACTGATCAAAAAAACAAAAGGTAAAGAATAGCAAATAGGGCGGTAGGGAGACAGAGTGAAACAGACAGTATAACAAACAAACAACAACAAATAAAAGTCAAAATCATACAACAGGCAGGATTCTTTTCTTCACTGCTGTTTTGTTTTTTTTCTGTTCACCAGCCTTACTCAAGCTGTTTAGAAATTAACTTAATGGTTATGGGTAAAGGATATACCTGAAGTAGAGGAAAACATTAAGACAATAAACTATATAGACATTTGCCTTTTCTGTCTCCCACTCTCTCTCTTTCTCTCTCTACCTCTTTCGTTGCCTCTCTTACCTTGTGAATGTTAGAATTTTTTACTCAACATTTGAATATGAATATAAAAATATTTTTCTCGTAATATTTTTTTTTTTTTTGGAAATCAGACTCTTTTAAGGACATTGTAAAATGTAGTTTGAATATCTGAATATTACTAATGCAAATGCGAAATAGAATTCAAATTGATATGGTCTATGATGATGTGGTGAACAAAGGCCATACTATACATACACACTTTATAGGGGACATAAACCCACATGTACATATGTAATGTTTCTTAAACCACTTTTTTCATTTTCAATATTCATCATCATGAACCAAACAGTTCATGAAAACTAAACATTTTCCATTTTCCATTTCTAAGGCTGTGTATGCCTGCCTATCTATATATGTATGTATATATTTATGACTATTTTAAATTATAATCACTTTTCCCAATTGGTTTTTACGTTTTATCTTCTTTTTTTTCTTCTTTTTATTTCATTTATTTTGATATTTTTGAAGTTTGTGTTTATGGGTAGTAAATGGCAAATGGTAGATGGTAAAATGGTAAAATGGTGAATAGTTTATTATCTGCAATAACTTTTCATTTTTAGTTTTTCATTTCGCTACACTTTAATTGAAGTGGGTATAGAAAATATACCAAGTTCCAGTATATAAAACATAAAACATACAACAACAACAACAACAACAAGAATTTAGGTCATCCAGTGTGTTTTTCTCATTATTGTTTTAAACACAATCAGGGGAATTTAAAAATTTTACAAATAAAAAGGAAAAAAGTTTAAATATCCCTGGGAATTATTTGTGTGGTAAAAAAAAATTAAACAAAATCAGCACAATTATTGAATCATTTCTGATGAACAGCAAATTATTCCTTAGTGTCTATTTAGTTGAATTTATAGCAAAGTTTTCTAGCAAAAAAAATGCTGTAACCAGACCATACATAATTGGTCATTACCACCCTTCAGCCAGGATTACGACCCAATTTCTCACACCATTTATGTTGTGTGTGTTCATTTTATGCATGAGTGGTGTTTAAACAGTTTAAAGTCTTCTCCGAACGACAGATTTTTGAGAAACTTTTCATAAAAATTTTATTTACTATCAGAGATTTTGCCACAAATCTGCTGAGAGAAAGTCGCCGAAGAAATATTTTTTCATATTTCCATTTGGATGTCTGAACTGGGGTTGGAATCGAGGCCTTATGTCTATAAGCCAACACACTACCTACTAGACTACGGCGAAGCAGAGCAAAAAAGGATGGTAAATTACCAATAGTCGGCATCACTCCAATTAGTCAGTAGCTGTCCACAGTAATTCAATCATCGATTCGAGATTACAAAAGGCCTTCCAGAGCCATCTACTAATGTTGTTACCATGAATACTCCTGTGTTTAAACAAACGAATAATTATGCAGGAATATCGGGGGGTGACTTTAGCAAGTGTAGTGCTACATATCGTTTACGTAGGGGGTTCATGTACCCTGGCCTAGATATGATATCAATCGCTTTTGTTTGGTCATAGGGAATGAAATAAATGAATGTAGACCTATTAATAATTCCAAGTGGATAGAGGACACGTTATCGTATGCCAACTTTGATGTGTATTTGTTAAATAATGATAATTTTGTAGGATATTCGGCACTTTATATTTGAGTAATAGTCTTCTTAAAGTTAAACTATTTCCTCTGATACTGGTTTTCATTCAAGGTGGCCATGATTTTCTATGTTTAAACTGTTTACATGGCCAATGCAGGATTTGTTCAGCCTAATTCTGGCGTGTTTTTTACAAAACCTCTGTGATAATATATTTTCCAGTCTTGTTTTCTATGAGTTGCATTCGTTTATAATATGCTTCTCATATCTTTATCTTTTTAGAAGTGTCTCACCTCTTTATCTTAATAAATTTTCCGTTTTCAAAAATTAAAACGGGATAGAAATTGAAATTTCTACCTTCTTATTTCCTTTTCTTTTTTATTTAACTTAAAGAATAAGAATCAATTTTTGAAAGTACCACTTAAAGTTAAAGATATTTATCGATGGGAAACAATCGAAAAGTAATTTTCTAATTTCGTTTAAGTTAATAAGCTTTATTTCATTCTCTTCTCACTCTCTCTCCCTCTCTTAATCGAATGCATGCATACATACTCTTTCGACAATAAAGACTATTGTTATTGACGACAACAACAACAAACCAAATAACAATAAAAACATCATACAAACAAACAAAAGAAAAAGAAAAAGGTCGACATCCTTTTTGGTTCACATAAATTTTTTTCTTTAATTTTTTCATTTCTTATACAACTAAACATACACAGTACACACACACACACACACGTGTGTATACACTCACTCCCTCTCTTTGTCTCTCTCCTGCGATATATAGATTTGCAGTTTATTGCAAACAAATAACAATCCTTTTGTTAAAGCAATAAAATGTGACAGTGTTGGTGTTTATCATGTATTTTGGGAGAGGGCGCTATATAAAAGTGTATATAGATGTGTGTGTGTATGTGTGAGAGTAAATCGATTCTTTTGTGCAAGTGGAATAAACTTTTTAAGGCCAGTTTGTGTGATTTTTATTTTATGTTTTTTTCCCCATTTTTCATTTTTTTTTTGTTACACTTTTTATTTTTATCTTTTAAAAATAATCAATAATTTTATATCATGGGTTTAAAGGGTTTTAAAAACCATTTTTTATTTCTCAACATTTCGCCAACCAACCACCCAACCATACACCTTTAAGAGCAAGCAGGAGCGTGTGTGTACGACCATAGTGTAAAAATAATGAAAATTTCTGCAAACACTCATGCATTTTATGTAAATAAAGTCGGAGAAAATCGAAAGTTTAATTAAAAATTGTTTGAGAAAAAGAAGAAAAACAAATGATGAAGAAATAACAGAAAAATTGCCATCAATTTGAATGAACCACGACCCACTAACCGCGACCCACGAAAACGTAATGTAAACTTGAACGTGTTAAAATATTTATTTATGAAGAAAAAAAAAAAGAAAACAATTTCCATAGATTTTCCTTTTTAACCCAGGCAATCAAATACGCAGAAATCAGCGTATGGCATTAAATTAATTGCGAGTATACAGGCAAGAAGAGATTGTTGTCTCTATGATCCTTATTATTGGCATCAGTAAATATGTACATTTCGAAAAAAGATAAGGAAAACGATTTTAATTAATTTTTAATTGCAAACAATATGAAAAGAACTTCAATAAATACAACGTCAGTGTATTGGATACAGCTTTTAAGCATAAATGTAAATGTAAAGTACTTAAAATTAAAATCCATTAATTTTGGATGTTTTTTCGTTCTTATCATGATTGTAAACACTTAAGAAAACCTATGGGTGGGTAGTAAGATTTCAGGCATGATTATTAATCCATTTTTAAACTGAAATTTTTCTTTTTGTATTTGTTTTGCTAAATCATTAAAGCAAATCATTTTCTGGGTTCATTTCATTTCATTTATTAGCCTTTTTAATGTCCTTTTATAACTACTCCATTTTACCTTCGTTTCCTTGTTTCACACACAAAAAAAAATAAATTTTAATTTAATTAATTTTGCCCGTGTTGTCCCAACCACATCTTACATTTATAATAGCCCCAAAGTACACAGAGTGTTGCGGCTTCATTTGATCCCAGAAATACAGCAGCAGCTAAAAGCGTTGAAAGATTTCTATACACAACACATGTGATTTTATAATCGTTGTCATGTCATCTCTAGAGGCCAACATACGGTTTGGAGGACACACTTATACACTTGCACTAACACACGCACAACACAAATGTATCCATCCTTAGATTTTCCTGTAATTTTTGTGCAATATCATCATTTGTTAAAAGGGGAAATGGAAATAGTAACAGAAACACAAACACAAACGGAGGAGTATAGTATAAGTGAGCACTGTAATATATTACATGTCCATTATGGAACACAAAAAAAATAACTGTTACAGTTTGTGTGTTTTGCAGATGACACCAAAGATATTTTACAAAAATTCTTCATTTCCCTTTACCTCTCTCTCTCTCTATCTCTCTCTGCTCCTCTCTCTCTTTCGCTGTTATGCTATGTAGTATGGGAATATACATGCTTACATATGGAGTAATGCTGTTTGTAGATGCTATTTTAAAACAAATATAAATGTTCAGTATGCAGTGACATTTCATTAGAGATTTAATAGACAGCAAAAACTGATTGTGACAAACGCATACTCTTACATTTAGATTCAAGTAAAAGGATAATATAACTGTTATTTCCCCATACACACACACACACACATACACAAACATACGTACACCCACTCTCATAAGTATGTAAACATATAAATATAACCATTAACTATGCCATTACAATATAGAAAAGAGGAACACAACAGAGCAAGAGAGAGAGAGAGAGCGAGAGATATGCAAGCACAAGAAGTGAAAATTGTAGTTTATTTCATATTGTGCACTCTAATCCATAGCTAACGGAAATAGTATATAAAGTTAACTAATTAGTAAAAACATTTAACATTTTTAACTGATAATAAAATTTCATTTAATTTTAGAAAAAAAAAATTTTTCGTACTTTCTTTGCAAGAATTAACACATTTCATTATGCTTCATATTATAGAATTAATTATGATAACTACTATCAAATTTTGCTGTATTATGGTTGTTAATTTATCTGCTGATCATATATCCCTTTTTTGAAAATCGCAAATTTATAGTTTACAATTCGTGTTTCAATGCCCTTTATTAACCCACAAAATTTCTCTAAAATATCTTAATTAATTTTCAAGCTGGTCACATATCCTTTTTTCATACTGTAACTCGTACTATTTGCATGTGTAGGTCTATTTAATTAAATGTGTCTATACAGCTGTAGGTAAATAATTCTTCCTTGTTAAAAGTAATGTTAGAGTGCTATGGACAAGTCTTTTTTTGTATAATTTTACTTGTTTAAAGGCCTCAATTCTTCCGGACTGTATTTCAATCCTTTTTGTGGTTGTTTGTGGGTATTCTTGCCTGTCTTTTGAAATATGTTGTTTGAATTATCTGTAAATGAATGCATCTAAAATTAAATGTTATAAATATGCATTTAATAAGCAAATATGCATTTATTTGCAGGAAGAAATATAATGTTCTGTCGTGTATAAGGGAAGTGATAAGTTGTTTTTCTGGAAATATGCTGGCTTGTGACTTTAAGGATATGCTATGTATATACGAGGGACTTGGCCTAAGGGAAATACATAATTCATAGGCATGTTAATTTTGTACAGTACAAACACAATAGAAACGTAAAGCGTATGACATTAATATTTATGATTAGTTTTTGTAGCAGGTATGTACATAATTCTACAATTCATAATTCTGCTTTAAATGATTCATTTGTATGGTTTGCTTTGGCTGTAATTGAAATGACCCTTAAGTCTTAATAATTATGTCTATTACATTATTTGTTATTTGTAATGTCCTTTAAGGATTTTGTTCACAACATTAAACGATAGTAAAGATGTCACTACAGCAAGAGGAACTAAAAAATAAATTTAAAAATTTGTCTTGATTTAGCAAATAGAGAATGTAATAAATTCTAATGAATGTAACATAATGACCTTTGACCTTCACAGACAAAATGCAAACCTACTAAACAATACAAAAATAACACATATGTAGATCCCATAAGTATACATTCATTTAAACACAGAGAAAATTGTGTTTAAAAAGGAACAAGTAAAATCATATAAGCCTACAATTTAAAATTACAAAAGGTATCCTGGTACATTCCTGTTACTTTTTGTTTTCTTTTTGGATTAGACTATGTGTGTGTGTGTGTGCTTATTTTGATCTGTGTCAAATGTGATTTATCATTGGCAATAAACGTTATGGACGTTGCTTCCTCTGGGTATCATTATTTACAAATATCACAGTGATGAATGATGCTTTTTCGTTTCTTGTTCCTTATCAGAGATACCTTTTTTTCAATATCTTTTTTCTTTTTCTGTGTAAAAGCCCACCCTAAACTGTTAGACAAACACCGAACAAGCCAAAAACGTATCAAATGCCCTTGAGAGATACACCTGAAATACATATCTAATGTTAGCACTTCGTTACTGTGACTTTTTTTTATCTCAATACGTCACTATATGATGTATTACATGAATGTTATGAAAGGGAAAAAAATGTAGAAAGAAAAAAGAAAGAAAAAAATAACATTCACGACATCCTGCTATCAATCATAACAGGTTCAGCACTAAACTTATAGCAAGTTAAGCTTATTAAAAGTTTTCTTATCGTTTTTGCTTACTTTTCTACTCTTTACATCAAATGATTAAAACTTAAATTCATACTCACTTAAAAAAGAAAAGTTCTTTTAGCGGGATTTCTTGGAAATGACATAAAAATGTTCAAAAATTATTTTTTAATTGATAATGATGGTGACGAGAAGAAGCTTGTGTTAAACTGCCAACACTTCAAATATCCAAACTGTATTATTAATAGTTAGGAATAATAAGAAAGAGTGACAATGTTATTATTTAATAATACATTATGATAATAGAATGACAAAACTTTCTATAAAACTGGAAAATAGAAAAAGAAAACGATAAGGGGCAGAAAACATACAGACCCAATTTATTTTTATTACATGCATACATACATATGTAATTGATCATTACAACCCTTCAGTCAGGATTATGACACAGCTTCTCACACCACTTATGTTGTATGTGTTAATTACATATACATATACATGAGTGGTGGTCTTTCGACTCCGAAAGACAGACTAAACTTTTCATAGCAATTCTTTCAATTTTACTTTCAGAGTCTTTGTCAAAAATCTGCTGAGAGGTAGTCGTCCTGGGTTTTGCACCCTCCACTATAAAAGTAGTGCTATTACAATTTGAGCTTTTCCGCTTTTAGTAAGACGACAAAATTTGATATCAATATGTGGGATATTTTAAAAGTAGTACACAAAATAATTAATTTCACGACATGAATGTTCTTTTGAAAAATGTAAACCGTTTTTTTTTTAAAGTATTTACATTACAATTTGTGGTTGAACAAGCTGAGTACGTCGCCACGATTTCATATGAATATAACATATATTTTAGAAGTTCACCGTATATCCTTTTTCTGAAATATTAAGAATTCATATAATTTTTAACTTTTCTGATTGAGAAATTTGTTTTATTTGATAATTTTTTTTATATTTGATTTCAAACACAATATCTTCTTAGTTTTTATGGTTACTTATTTAATTAAAGAGCCAAAATTTATTCTGAATTTAATCTTTAATATCGTATTTATTTATTTAACATATTCTATTTGAGAAGTTCAATGCCCATAAAGCTCTTTGGTTTTCTTTTTATTGAGTTTCGTATTGAATTTGAAGAAAATTTTCCATTTACATTTAAATTACACCTTGTGTTTTTATGTTTCGCTTTGTTGTTGTTGTTTAATTGTGTACTCTATTGATTATTGCGTGTGTAGTTGGTTTTTTTTCTTTCAATTTAACCAAAAATATAAAAAGTGTTTATTATTTTTATTTACTTTCTTGGAAAAAGGAGGTCAAGAAACGTTGAAGAAAAATTGAAAAAAGTTCACAAAAATATATAAATTTTTTAACAGTAAATAGAAAATACTGTTTCATGATACATACACCCAAAAGCCTCTACAATGAAATATTTAATAGAGAACAGTGAGAAAAGAAACAGAAAAAAGAGAAAAATATCCTGTCATGACTTTTAACTAAACTGAACCGCAATTGTTTGCTAAAGTATTTAACAACTTGGTATACTACCAGCGGTGTTATTGATATACGTTTTTGCTTAGATTTCTAAACACTTTCTTTTAACAGAAAAATTCTTGTACATTTGTCCATTTACCTGTTTAAAACCTTAAGATATCATCACGACTTTGGTTATATAGTTTGTGGAATGAAAAATAGCATTATACAAACACTATATCCTTTTTTTTCTTAAACGAATTATCATATTTTAAAGTCAATTTAAAATCATATAAAATGTATAATTTAAGTGTAAAGTATTTTAATTAAATAATTTTTATAAGTGATTTATTTCTCATTTAAAAATAGTGACAGATTCGTAGAATCTATTTAGTATCTATTGTGACTGAAATTTCATACAGGATACATATTTATTTGCTATTTTTATTTATAGATTTCAAATCAAATCAAAATGCATTAAATTTCCATATTCTATTTACAAAGTAGCCATTTTTATTCCATTCATCTATTTGCTACACACCCTGTATGCTATATGTATGTGAATTTACCTCGTCCTCCACTCTCACTCTCTATTTTTTCGCTGGTTTTTTAATAAAACTTTTATTTATGCACTATTGTGTGCTTTTCTACCTGCCATAACAATATGTTCACTTTATATGCAAGCTAAAACGACAGCAACAACAACAAAAACAACAACGGCAGAAAAACGACTATAACAACTACAACAACAACAGTAGAAAAGTTTGCAACAACTATAGCAATTGAGGGTAAACAATCAATATTTTTTAAACCTCAAAATACTGAGTGACTGACTTTGTGGCGAAAAGTTTTCTATGTATGTATATGAGTACAGGTACGTACATACATACATATTGTTCACTTCTCTGTGTGTATCACGTTCAGGAAAATGAAAATAAACAAAAGCACTAATACCGGCAGAGAGCAAACTGAAGAAAGTGGAATTTTTTCTATCTCTTGGTTTCGTGAGTTTGCCCTCAAACCCTTCTTATTTGTGGTGGTTACTGTCTTCTACAAAATATGCTACACATACATACACGAGCATATCCCCAATAAACACATGCTCAAGCGACGCAAACCCAACCAACCAAAAAATAATAAATAACGAAAACAGCAACAATCCTTTTTTTTGCGAATGTGTAGGTGAGTCTTAAGTTGAGTTGATATGAGCCAACTGTACGTATGTGTGTGTATGTGTATGTGTTTGTGTATAAGAGTGAACCCTGTGGGTAAAAATATAACGTTTTCGTTTTCGTTGTCGTATTTATTTCTCTGCCTTTCTCAATGTATTTGTAGTTTTGGCACAAAACAATTTGTTTACACTCACTCTCCCTCTCTCTCTCTCTCTCTATTTCACATACCTACACTAAATTTTCTCCCACACACAGTGTTTTAAAAACAATGCAAATTTTTCTGAAATATGGTATGAGGTTTGAAACCAATGTGAAAACCATTATTACACCAAAACTAATGTATGTTTATACGTGTGTCGTTCTATGTGCAGCATTTATATGCTAGTGATGGTGACAAATAAACCAAACAAAAACCATAACAAAAAAAGTAAATGATTCTCCCGCTGTGATTAAAACGAAAATTACAAAAACGATAAAACGCCCCTCCCCTCCAAAAAACAAACTATTTTCGTATAAATTTACGAATAATTTGTGTACGTCGTATGAAAGAAAGTAAAAAACAAGGGAACGATCGGCGTGAGAATAGAAATGGAATTTAATTTTTTATTTCTAACAAAATATTTGAAATATCCTGCATAAAAAAAAAACATGATAAATTTTTCAACTTAACCTAAAATTCCATAGAAAAAAGTTTATTTTGATCCAGAGTTTTTATTATATTACGAAGAAAAACTGATTATACACTACAAAGTAATTGTTATCAACATTTTTTATTATTTTTGATTTTTTTTTAATTGTTAAAGATTTTTTTGAGAAATATTTCAAACTTTTGAAAACTTATGTTCAGAAATTCTTCCTTCCAATATTATTCTTAATCTTTTTAAGAAAATTGTAAGACATATTTTTATATTTCATTCGAATATTTAAAAACAACGTATTTTTTCACAAGTTTAAAGTTATCGAAATATTAGTAAACAGTTTTCGAGAATGGTATCGTACTACTTCCTCACTTATTCTTATTTGAATTTATTCTTAAAATTTGTAAAAAAAAGATTCATATAAATAATTGAAATTAATGCAATATAATTTATTTTGTTATCGATTTTTTTATCCTCGTATTTCTAATTTTTATTTAAAATTTGTTAATTTTGTAATATTTTTTGATGTATTTTTTATACATATTTTTAAAATGAAAACATTTATGATTTGTTGGTTGCTTTTTTTACTCGCTTTCCACGAATATTGCGGACAATAAAAAATCTAATTGTAACCACATACACAATTAACAGAATGTGAAAAAGAAGTAAAAACCATTTTAGTTACTTTAACATTTATACAAAGAGAGATACACGCATACATATGCATTCATACAGACGTTGTATTCATATTCTCTTTTTGTTATTGTTCTCTTCTCAAACGCCTTGTTTGGAATATTTCGACTATTAAGCAGACAAAGTGTACATATATTTGTACAATATGAACAAAAAAAAGACGCACCAAAAAAGAGACACAAACATGCATGCAGTGTTATTAAACTAAAACGTGGTATAGTAAGCATGTGTTTGTTGTTTAACTATAAGATCTCTCTCTCTCATACACACACATAAAAATACAAAATACTATATAATATGTAGCATACATACATACACATATATTGTCTTTAGTATAAGACAGTATTAGAATGTTTAAAATTTTGACACAATTTTTGAACGTGTGTTAAAACGTAAAAAAAGAAGAGAAAAAAATTTTAACGAAAAACCTATAAAACATGCAGTAGTTAAGGAAATTTATGCAGTCTTGAATAGACTTAAACACACATACAAACACACTCTGTCATTTATGACACAAAACACAGAGTATTTGTGAGTGATAAAGAGTGTTATTTACGTCACTGTATATAAAGTGCATTAAAAAAAGTACATATGCGGTCTTTATTTCAGTTTGTTTATACGCCTTAGAACTACTGCTGTTTTTTTTTAATTATAGGAATATTTTTATTTATCACTGTACAAGTTAAGTAAATGTCACTTACCGATAACGGAAGGAAATCAAAACAAAAAACGTGTCTTAGAATATTCATCAAACCTTTGTGTGTGTGTGTGTGTTAATATAATATTATCCTTAAAAGTATGTTATTTTTTCGATTAAAATTTTCATTCGTTTATATCATACTTATTAACTTATCACTGTTTTTCTATGCATTACACAAAAATTATAAATAAAATGATATCAAAGGAATCAAATTTCCTAGAAAAGAATATCCTCCCTTACAGAGTTCTGATAAATCGTTTATAAAATGAAATATTTTTATAATTTGTTCTGAAAATATCCAAATGAAGAAATAACATCTATGTTTAGCAGCATTTTATCTTATTTAATTTGTTTATTTTTTACATAAATTAACAAATAATAATAGTTGATTAACAAACCAGCCCATTCACTCACCAACCAATTAATCATCATGATAATTACAAATTATTGTTATTATTTTTAATGAAAAATTTAAAAATATACAGTTTTGTAGGCTTTAGGGGCAATAGTGTTCAAGGTGTTACCGTTTATTGACAATTACCGGAAAATTCTAAGAAATTCATAAAGCTATCAAAATTTTATTGTTCGGCATAACGGACGGTTTGAGCCCAACCTTTGGACAATTTTATCAAAGGTTCACAAGTTGCCCACAACGTTACTGTTGTTACTACTTCGGTACTATTATTATTACTACAATAGCAATACTCATACTACTTCACTACAATTACTACTACACTATTACTACTACAATCACTACTCTGCTACTACTACACTACAGCTACTGCTGCTTTGCTACTACAATACTATTACTGCTATTAATAGTGTGATAGTGATAGTAGTAACACTACTTTGCTACTAAAACACTATTACTATTATACTATTACTACTACAACACTATAATTGCTACACTGTTACCACTACTATTATCACTACTACACTAATAATAAACTAGTACACTATAATTGCTACACTGTTACTACTACACTAATAATAATAAACTAGTACACTATAATTGCTACGCTTTTACTACTACTACTATCACTACTACACTAATACTACTAAACTAGTGCTGCTATTTTTAATACTTCAGTAGCAATGCAATTATTAATACTGCTATTATTAATACTGCAATTATTCATACTGCAATTATTGATACTAATACACTATTACTAATATCTCTTACTAGTTTACTGCTTCTACAGTATAATTGCTACGCTGTTACTATCACTACTATACTAATACTACTAAACTAGTGCTGCTATTTTTAACACTTCAGTAGCACTGCAATTATTAATACTAGAGTAGCAATACTATTACTAGTTCAGCATTAGTACTTTTACATCTTTTAAAATCTTTTAACATAGATCAACACTTTACAACATTTATTTACGCATTAAACTTATGCAATTTAAGTTTCAATTCCTTCGAATTAATCTTACACGTCTTTGGATGGATGATTGAGTGAGTGAGATGGGAGTAATTTAAAAAAATATTTATAAAATAAATTTTCATTGAAGATTATCTTACAATATTGAAGATTGAGAGAAAAAAAGAGAAAGATAATGTTGTATTAGCAATGAAAGAAATAAAAATATAAAGTTGGTAATTGCTTTTAACCTGATTTTATTTCTTTTACGCTTCGTTCTATGTTAGCCATGTCTCTTTTAAATCGGTTTAAGTGTCGTTTGTCGCAAAATTTCTTTTGAAGTTTCTCAAGGTAGAGACAGATATTGAAAGAGACGACCAGTATCGTTGTAACGACATAGCAACAGACTTAAATAGATGGATGGAGGTGCTGCTAAATTTATTCTATTAGTGTAACAACAAAAACTAATTAACAATTTCAGTTTAGGTGGTATGTATGTATTTAAAATGACTGTAAATTTTCGTTTCTTTTTCGAAGAATTTCAAACAGATTGACGGACAGACAGACATACAGATACTGTCACATTTAAAGGTTACATTGTGGTTTTTCTTAGCAAACCAACAAAAAAAAAACTCTGCGCTCATCTTAATGTTCATCTTTTCATTTGTTCATTCATTCATTAATTTAACAAAAACCAATTTAATGTCAAGACCTCATACCCACATCCTCAACCTAATTCGCATCTCCTTCCAACCAATACATTTTCATTTCGAATACATATTTATTTTTGGAATAGAGCTAAACGTGGGAGCAGGGATGGAATGAGATGGAATGGTATGAGGTTTTGATTTGTGTTAAACTGTAAAAATTGTAAATTGTAAAGCTTTATTATAAAGTTACTTAATTAGATTGAGAAGCCATGGTGATGGCGATGATTATTTCTGTTTCTCTTCTACTCCATACATTGTCTTCTTCTTATTCTTCTGCCATCTTTGTTGTCAGTTTAAATAAGAATCACACAAGAAATTATTTTGTTACAGTGATAATTTTATATCATACGAAGCAAAAACAAAAAAAAATAAAAAACAAAGAAAAGAGAAAAAGAAACATTAACGTTGTTACTGACTATATGAGGAGGTGTTCAATTGTGCTGTGAATGTCAAATGCTCTTTGTTTAATGCTCATCATGCCATGTGATGTGCTCTAGGGAATGTCACATTTACACAGAGGGTCTCATGTAATTCCTTCTTTTTTTTTTGTGGCTTAACTTTTAATCAAAATTTATAAGAGTCTTACACACATTTTCACTTTTTAAAATAATTAAAAATAAATTAAATTTTTTTGATATTTTCTCTTCCAATTAGAGTGTTAATTATGCCACATGCCTTGTGTAGGCAGAGATGTTTAGAATGGAAATTTTTGGAAAACTTTATTGAATATTCTTGAAAGAATAAATTATGTTATCGAACATTTTTTTAGGAAAATTCTTTTTTACTGATTTCCTATGAATTTGTGGTTAATTTGTGAGATTGGAGAGAGTTTTTCTTTTAAAACATTGTGACTTGTCAGAACAATTCTATAGAAACTATTTTTCCAAAGTTATTAAGGGGTTAGTATATTTCATAATTTTCAAAAAACGATTGTCACGATTTTAGTTACTTTAAAGTCATAAAATTAAAGTAGAATTCTGCTTTTCTTTCAAACGATACCAAAATTATGCAGTAATAAATAAATCAATAAATTTATATTTAAAAATATGAAGTATACGAACCCGTTAAAAATGTGTTATCGAAAGTTAACTTTTATCGACATTTATCCTGTTATGGTTGCTAATTTTGCATTTAAAATGCCAGACAATAGATTTTAAAAGAGATTTAGAAGATATAGACATTTTTATTAAGAGATTTTATTTTTATCGCAATTTTTTCTGTTTTGTTTGGCGGCGTAAAACGAAAAAGATTCTTTAAAAAAAATGTTTTTAAGCAGATTTTGTAGTTTTTGAAATTTTCACTGAAAAGATGGATATTTTAACGATATTTTTATTGTATGATTGATTATATACATATGTATATATAAGTTCCTTTTGTAAAAGCAATTAATTATCTAAAATACTTTGTTGAAAATATGTATAAAAGCCGTGGTTATTCCACAGACATGTTTTTAATAGGATAAAGAAGTTATCGATATTTTACTGTAAAACAATTTACATGTTATCGAAGTTTTTTTTCTTATTTTTTCTTAAATTCTTGTTTTAGTTATGAAATTAATTTTTTAATATTTTTTTTAAATTAAATTTTTATATTTTTTTAAAATCCATTCATTCTTCTTATTTTTTATGAAATTTTAACATAAAATAACTTACGAATGGTTTGCCAAACCGAAAAAACCAACTGACTGTAGTTGCATACACACATACATTTGTATTGTATACACATATGTACATACATATTTGTACATGTACGAATGCAAAAATGCTCTCTCCCACACTCTTGCATATTGTATGTTGCCAGCCATTAACAATAAAAGCATTTATGTATTATACTGACTCATCCATTCTCTCATATATACACAGACACATATGCATTGTTGTCATATTTCAACAGCAAGAACAACAACAACTACATTAATAATAATAACAAAAACTACAATACCATCATAGTATTGTACGATGGCAAAAAAGAAAAAAGACGGGATTGTGGTAAAAACAATTTTATAAGCTAGAAATGGTTTTATACACTCAAAGAATAATGTCTGATATACCAAATGCCAATGGCAAAAAAAAAAAAATAAAAGCAATGAAAATTGATGGTTTCTTTTTTCTCCAAAAGGTTTCCACAGTGATCCGTATGATTCATAATAAAAAAAAAACAAAATATGAAATGAAATTTTTAACTCTGAATAACGTTGCTGCAACCAACATTAAAAACTGCCAATACATTTTTACATAAAACAGGACTGTTGCTATATAGTGAGTGGCATTGCATACATAGGTGGTTAAGCTTTGTTATTTTATAATAATTTTTTATTTTCAGTTCAGTTTTTTTTTTATTTGTTTTTCGATTTCAATTCGTAAATGTATTGATTTCAATATTGACAACTGGCAAATGACAATTGATATGTGAGTACAGCTGCTGGCTCTTAAGCTATCGTATGTAACAAGAAGTTACTGTGTAGGTGGTTGATTAAAGAAATTGGCTGTAAAAAAATGCACGTACGTGTATCTATATAATTTACATATAGGGGGGCTTGAATTTATAGCCAATATAATTGCTAATAGTTTTTGATAGTATTAAGTTCAGTTTTCAGGAATTCTTTAAAAATTATTGAATATATGTATGTAGATGAAATAAAAGTAAATTAAATTTATTTTTCTATATTCTTTATAAATTTCTCAGGAAATAATATTTCACTTATTTACTTTAAAAAAGATTTCTTCTCTTTGTTCACACCCATCAGCAATTATTAGGCAAAAGGTAAAATAATTATTATTTAACAAAAAGTCCATAAATACTTATCTTTGTTTTGATTTGATTTTCTCTTATTTATGGTTATAACTGCCATGATTTTTGCCAAAGAAAATATTTATTTAAAAAAAAAAGAGAAAAAAAATAATCTAAAATTCACGTTGTGTCGTTTTGACGCTGTGGCTAGCAATGTGCGTTTAACTTATAAATCAATTATCACTGATTTTTATACCTACACTTACATACAGTCCTATCATATGGATATACATATATAGGATGCACATATTAAATGTAAACATTGTGTCACTTACTAATAACGGTTCTCATTCCCGTTCTCTTTTTTCTTGTTTTGTTCTTGTTAGTCAGTTATTTGTTATTGTTTGGGTTTTTAAAACAGGGTCATACGTTGTGGCTATAGTGACGTGAAATTTAAATAAAAGTTTTACTTTTTTTTTCCTTTTTTTTTATTTTCAATTAAAATATTCAATCAGCGCTTATTACGTATGAAATTAAATAAATAAAAATGATTTTTTTTTTACTTTTTTTGCTACCAGAGCTATTGCTATTGCTTTTGTTGTTATTATTTGTTCATAATAAAATGTTATTTATTTAGTCATGTGTGTCAAAATTTTAAATGGTTTTCAATTATTTTGTTTTTTTTTCTGTTTTCAATTTTGTTGAGCCATTTTCCGTATCATGAAATAATTTTTAACGGAAATGTGGAAAATATACCATAAATATATAATAAATGAAATATTTCTTTCTCCTTTTAAATTAAATTATTTGTTTTTGTATTGTTTTTTGTTTTTATAGTTATTAATGTCATATTTGTATCACTCAACAAATGGTGTTATTTTATTTTTTTTTTTTTTTGAAAAAAATGAAAAAGTATGAAGAATTTAATTGAATTTAAATTTTGGTTTTTTCGTTTTAGGCTTATTAACGGCAGTCGTCGTTCACATTGTATTTTCTATAAAAACAATAACAAAATACCACCAATAAATGGCCCATAAAATAAGGGAAATTTGATTAAAAGGCCGTTAAAAGAAATATTTTTGAAAAGCGCAAAAATATTTTCAAAAAATTAAAATACAAAATAAGAAAAACGCTGTTGTTTTTACACGCCCTACGTTGTTTATATAAATGTACAAGGACAGCAGCTGCCGTAGCAGCCCTCAACCACCACCACCAACAGCAACTGCCATAGACGGAACAATAACAACAACGACGACAACGGCTATAACGTCAATAGACGTTGCGGATACAACTAATTCTCTGCCTCTAGAAACTCCTTCAACTTACTCTGTTAACGTTGCCACAACACTACATGTCCGCTCTAATACTTTAGAGAACGAAGTTGAGGACGAGGACGGCTTTAGTTGTCCCTCTGAATCGAGCAGTGATTCTGACTACGAGGTACGTTCTTCTCGACCCTCTACGACTAGTACCACATCAACATCTTCTTCCTCAGCTGCGGCGGCGCCTGCAGTTGGAGCGCCGTGTTTAAGACGGCAAAAACGTACCACCGCCAACGCGAACGCCGCCGCTCATCGCTGTCATATTAATTCCGATGTGCGACTATTACGCAAAATCGGTTACATTGCTTCACGTGTACGCTTTCTGGCCAAAATCTATGGTGACTTTAAGCTCGTAAATCCCTACAGTCCAGCTAAGCAAAAACGCCTCTTGCAGGAGATCTTACTTAAGCACTCAATTGTCGATCCCGAACGTGAGTTGGCAAAAACAGCAGAGAATCTTAATACGACAGTACGCAGTCTTACACCGAACAGTTCTGTAGCCAGCAGTTATTGTTGTCTGCCGCAAAACGAAAGCTCCTTCGAAGACGACTCCGTGACGGGCACAGTGAGGCGAAAATCATCCACTTCGGTAACAGCTTCGGCTTCGAATTTTCTGCTCGAAGATTTGTTGATACAGTTGTATGAAGATCGCCGTAATAAAGTAACTATAATACGCCGCAGACGGAGCAGGCGTAGCAGTGCCGGAGCAGCCAAATTACCACGTAATCATCTCATCATAATGAGCAGTAAGACCGCCAGCAGCAGTGTTGAACGTCTTTTACAATTGGAGAACGAAGACGAAGGCGGCGGTGGTGGTGGTGGTATCGGTGGTTTTGGTGTTACTGGCAGTGAGAGCTCTGATAGACTTACCAAAGGTACTCATATTTTTAATGCCAACATAACAGCGTCAACAACTTCTAGTCAGCAGCGCAGTAGTACTGCTTTCCTGCAGCCAGCCATACCAGGAGATGAAAATCTTCTTAAACGCCGTCGGGCAAGTGACTGCACTCCCTCCCATCCTGGCCAAACCTTAAGTAATCAATTACAAATAACGTTGAAGAACAACAATTGCACAAAATTTCCCTTGCACCGTGGCAGTTGTGGAGCCGCCGGTGAGCATTTATTAGCAGCCAATTCTATAGCCAATCGACAGACTTTAATTTTAAGCAAATCCTGTGGCAATGTTGATACTGGTTTGGGTCACACCAATACTACCCTCTATGGCAGTGCAGATCTGCGTAATTTAACTGTAACCGCTACCACCGTTACCGGCAGTTCTATTACAACGACTACTGGCAGTGCAAATGTTGCGGGTGGTGGTAGTACAGGTGGTGGCATCGGTGGCAATGGTTTGGGTTCAGCTCAGATCAATGGCAACAACGAGTACAGTATTGTTCAATTAAATAACACCATAATACAGTGTCATTTCAACGATGAAGACTTTAGAGCGCTGGTCAAGGATCTAAAGCGTAAAGTCGAATATACCGAACGCATGAATTGGTTATGTAAGTAGAGATGCAAATTACTTATTTTTTTAATTTTATTTATAGTTGGAACCTACTTTTTTCATATTTTTTCCTTTTCTCTTGTTGTGATATTTTGTAGATAAAAATATTATCCTGTTATGAAAACAAAACAAATTCACATTATGAAAATTTTCTTTGTAAAATTTTCTTTGAATTTTTGGAAATTGGAAATGAAAGTCAAAAAGAGAAAAAATCTTTCCTAATGTGAACAAAGATTAACTGTAATTATGTAGGTTAGATGTAAAGGTTGTTTTTTTATTTAAACATACAAACATACTGTTTTGCGTTTTTCGCCTTCTATTCGTATCGTTTGTGGGTAAAGAAGATTAATTCTATGGCTCTAAAGTAATTAAAACCGTAAAATAATTCGATTTCTTGAAAATTTGGAAGTACATATACTAACTCCTTAAATATCCTTTACATGTACTATAATGTATACATAAGTACGCTTGTTGGTTTACTTTCTGCTCTTGCGGTTATTTTTTTATTTTTCAACTTTTTATAATTTTCATATCCGAAGCATATCCTGCATATCCCTATCATAGCCTTATGTGCGATTGATTGTAACTCTACTTTTGAAACTGTAAAATAGACAAACTTTTTTACTGTGCGAATTTCTTTGTTGCTTACTGTATACCATCCATAACTCATTCCTCTTTAGTTGTTTTTAGTTTTGTAAGGTGTTGAATTACTCTTGTAAATAAAAAGCTCTTATTATTAATGCCCTAATGAGCTTAAATCTTTACTTCTCAATCTAATAGACCTTAACACACACATTCAAATAATGATTTGTTTGTATGGACACACACACACAAGTATGTACACATACATATAATTCAGGTGTGTACGCGTTTGTGTAAAGCTGTTTAAAAGGTTTCTTTTAATAAATTATAAGGGCTTAAAAGATTTATTTTTTAAGGAAAAAATATATGGAAGTGTTTAATATTTATGTATAACGGTTAAGCTATTTAATTTATATTTGATGTTTGCATTTGATTTCCTGCTCATTAAAATCATAGATTTTTTGTTTCTTTTTTTTTCTTTCTTTTATTTTGTTTGTTTGTTTATTTAAATCGTATTATTTGGAAACGTAACACAGTTTAGCGGGTAAAGGCTGCTCTTGGTAAGATGAACCATTTCACACGTTCGTCTATTTGCGTGGAAAACACAAACAAAATTGAACGAATGTGTGAAATCGTTCGTCTTACAAAACCAGGGGATAAGAGAGGTAATATATAATTCTTGGTAAACATGTGTTACATCCTTTGACACTCTTGCTCTCTATGCTACTAAATTGTTGTTCCTCTGGCTTCGAAACAAGACAATGTGTGGCAACGCATAGGACAATAGTAAGGGCAATTCTTACTTGTTCTCTCATTTATTTTATCAAGTGTTTCACTTGACTATTTGTGTGGGTATGTGTGTTTGTGAGTGTGTGAATATGTGAGCGTGGAGAGAGAATGTAAGAAGAACAGATCTCAGTAAAATTTATTTTTAAATGTCCATTATAATGTATTTGTTGCTTAAAGTTACTTAAATTTGCTTGTGTGTGTCTATTTGTGTGTATGTGTTTAAGAGTACATGTATGTTGAACAAGGAATTTAGAATTGAAATAACTTACAGCTGTGACCATATACATAAGTACTGGTAATATTTAATATGCATTTCTTGTACCGCAAACGAGCCATTTATTTATTAGTAAATGAATATTAAAATTAAACAGAAATAAAAAATTTCAAAAATATAGAGAAAACAAAAGAAATATAAAGAAATGGTTTTTGTTTTTGATACAAAAATTATAATTGTTCAGTTACACAGGAAATTTAATAATTTAAATAAAATAAAAGACTTTTTAGATATTTAGAATATGCGCTTTAAACAATTTAAAACAGATTGTCGTTAAGGACCATTATTTTTAAATTAATGGCGTTTTTAGCAATTCTCCTGCCACATGTCAAATGCCACATGCGTAAAGTCGAAAATATTCTCATTACATGATTATAACGAATTTTGTTTTTCAATCTTTATGTACCTTTTTCTGTAGCTTTTCTTATTTATTCTTAGTATTTATTTTATCATCATACCATGTACTTATCGTATAGAATTATTTTTTCCTATAAATAAATTCTTGTCTTTTTCCAAGAGTTTGTGTTTGTGAATATAACACAAGTAGGAAAAGAAGTTTTATTGTCATAGTAACAACTTTATTATGTAAAAGTGTGTTCCTTTGTGTAGAGCATTGTGTAGAGCAGGATATTCCTAGATTTTTATATTTCAATTTTATATCATTATTTACGTGTAAATGCGTACCACATGTCTTTGACTGAAAACATTTTACAGGCACTATCAAGCAACGTATGGTTTTGAATTTGTAATGAGCAGGAGTTTGCCTTATAGTAGGCATTAAATGTAAAGCCAAAGTAAAAATATTTACATACAGTGCATGACAAAACAATGGAAACTTGTTCAAAAATTTATTTATGTGTTACAATCGGACGAAAATTTAAAAATCTTTTTAAGAAATCGGCAAAATATTAATGTCTTTTATTAATATGCACTGTTATTAACATTTCTGTATTTTAAAAAATATATAAAATGACTATAATTAAAAAAAAATAATTCTATTCACATATTTGATGTTGACAAAACAATGGAAACTTTGGAAACTTTTTTAATTTTTGAATTATGTTATTCATTTTTATACATAATTTTAATATACAGAAACGTTAATAACAGTGCATATTAATAAGCTCCACAAATGTTTTGCCGATTTTTAAAAAACATGTTAAATTTTCGTCCGATTAAATACATTTTTGAAAAAGTTTCCATTGTTTTGTCAAGTACTATATATACGTTTTACAAATACAAGCATTTTCCCTTTCGCTGTAATGTAAAGATTTTAAATAATTTACAATATTTCATGGTGGGTTGTTGCTGCGAAATCAGCTGTTATTGACAATATTAATATGCAAGAGACACATACAATTTTTGTCACCTTAAAGGTGAAGGTTATGTTACCTTAAGTGTGCTCTTTGCAGCATTTTACATGTAGTGTTAAATTTTGAGTTTGTCTTTAGATTAATGCTGTTTGCTGTATCTAGTAAATGAACTGTCACTTAAGTTTGACATGTTTACATATTAACGTTTTCTATTTTTCTTTTAACATATTTTTTTTTTAATTTCAAAATATTTTTTTCTCTTAAATTTCACTTTCTCTTTAAGTTATTTTTATATCTGCTGTTATTTTTAATAAAAATATCTTTTAGCGTTCACTTTAATTGTCATTTGCATTGATTTATTGAAAGGTTTCCATTGTTATATAAAAAATTCATAGAATTTATAAGATTTCTTGGTTAAAAGCAAAAGGAAAAAAATGAAAAACTTTTACTGGCT
This sequence comes from Sarcophaga subvicina, assembly GCA_936449025.2. Classification (NCBI taxonomy): domain Eukaryota; kingdom Metazoa; phylum Arthropoda; class Insecta; order Diptera; family Sarcophagidae; genus Sarcophaga; species Sarcophaga subvicina. The sequence continues at coordinate 718,363 of OW388080.2, read as the reverse complement.
AAAAAACTATTCTAAAAAAGATAGGAAAGATGGAAAAAAACTAAAAGGACAAGTAAAAAAGAAGAAAAAGTCTGTAAAAAATTATAAAAAGGCACACAAATTTAAGATTTTAAATGACAATGTTAAAAAACAATTAAAATCCTTTAAATAATTACTGTTAAAGCGTAATTGTAGTCAAATCTTCGTTTTTAGATTGCTGATTGCTTTTTGTATTCTAAATTCGAACGTGCATACGTTCCGTTACGTTACTTGAACTTTTGGCTAATTCTACCATAACTGGTAGTCTTTTTAGAAAAAGCAAAGTGATAATATACGTATGTATGTATTGTATTTCCCTTTCATTTTCTATTTTTTGTGATCTGTTTACATTAAGAATGAAAACATGAGTATGCATGTATAGTGCTGTTGTTGTTATTGTTGTTTTCATTATATTACCGTAATACTATAATACTGTGTGTGTGTGTGTGCATAAGTTTTTGTTTGTTGTATTCCTTTTAGCAAAATCTACACTAATTTAATGAAAATAACTGTTCTTTTTTCATTTGTTTTCTTTAAATTTCTCTTTGTTTCAGGTAAGTTAACGCACAAGGAAATCAATAGTAAGTTTTCTTAAAACAACAACAAAAACAATAACAAAACAAAAAAAAAAACAAAAACGAAATACAAACATAAGAAATAAATCTTGAACAAGAGGAACATATGTTCACTCCTCTCTCTATAGCCAGTTCTGTTCTCTTTTCTTTTTTCTCCAAAATTAAAGATTGTTTGTTTTGATTGCCATTTTTTTTACTCTCTTCCTTTTTGTTTAAAACAATCTTTGAGTTGTTGGTGTTGTTGTGTTAAATGAGCATTTTTTTTTGTTTTGCTGTACAGTTATTTACATTTAGAGAATACTCGTAATAAACATGCCAAAGTAAGAAAAAGAAAACAAACAAACAAAAGAAACAACGTTCCATATGATGTTTTCCTTTTATTAGCTAATAAATGAATGTATGTGTACGTGTATGTAAACACTTAGCTCTATACGGTGATATTACTACCACGTACATATGTTTTCTAATACAAACAGTTTCAAATTTAATGTTTATTGTTTAGAACATTATCCATTACTCTGCGATTTTTTTTTTAAATTTTTTTGCATTATTTTTCTCTTGTCTTTCTCGCTGAGCTACATCTGTACCAATAAATGGTAGTTAATTAAAGTATTTATAGCAGCAGTGTGTTTGAGTGTTTGAAGAAAAATTATTTATTTTTAGTCCTTGGCAGAAAGTATCAAATGTGACATGTGAAAAGAGACTATTTAGTGCTATAAACACAATTGACGCAACACAGCAAGCAAAGCAATCTCTCAGAAACCCGTGTATTCACGGGTGTATATGCACAATATTATTTTAAAGGCAACGCGTCGATGCTGCGTATTTAGGCCAATTTCTATTTTTGCGACTTTTTGGAATTGCTGAGGACTTTTCATATGAGCTTTTTACTCTAATGTTGTTGTTTTAGCTCTTGCTCTTGATTTTGTTGTTTACTTAAATGCCATTGAGAGTAACTGTAGTCGTATACCTTTAAGTGCATGACAGCTTTTAAAGACGGAGTGGTTTAATTAAAATTTAAATAAACAAATCGTCGATTTAGAATATACATTGAGTATGAATAGCAAGGAAAAAAGAGTGGCGAAGAAAGGGAAAAAAGCGAGCTCACAAGTGTTTTTAGTGGAGGTTTAATAAAGTAATTAATTTGCAAAGCAATTCTAAAGGTCAGCCTTTTAATTAATTACACACACATAAATATTAAAGTATTTCAAGTCAAGAGGTTTCATATGAAATTTATATTCTCATTAAATATTGTTTAAGAAAGTAAAAGAAGAAAAAAAAATAGAGGAGAAGAGAAGGCAGGATTTAGATAATCCAACTTAAATTTGTCAATTAAAAAAGATGAATGTAGTGAAGTCATAGTAGTCTGGTAGATAATGTTTTGGCTTAAGAGGCGCGAGTACGTGGTTCAAACACCAGCTCAGTTATCGTGAATAAAATGAAAAATTTTAAAATATTTCTTAGGCGACTTCCTACCGTCAGTCTTCTGACAAAAAGAGCTACTTCGAGATGTTCTTGAGCCATTATTTATGTCAGCGTGATCTGCTATATTCCATATTTCTTTGTGTTCCTTTAAGGGAAAGCATTTCTTTAATCTTCTTCTTATTTACTAGCCTTGTTTGTTTGTTTGACTTATTGGTCGTATCCATTTTTGAGGCTGTCATATGATATTGAGTGCAAAGTGAACTTAGCATTCTAACATCAGCAATTATGAATTTCTTATCACTAGACCTTAAGCTAGAATTAGCCAAACGTACACGCAACGTAACGGAACGTTTATAACATACGAAAATAATACAAATGCTTACCGAAATTATATTACAGTTGAGTAATCGTACTCATTGTCTTTCACATGATATAAGCAAACGTACGTTCCGTTACGTTGCGTAAACGTTCGGATAATTCTAGCTTTGTAATTTGTTTATTTTTATTAAAATTCTCTCGCTGCTTTCAAAAAAAAAAACACATCAACTTTTAGCATATAAGCTCTCCTTGCATATGCATAAGAATTTACGAATGCTAGTAGCTGTGTGAGAGTGTGTATGTTTTTTTTTTGTCATGTTTTATTGTTATGAATTTTATTTCAAACCGTCGATTATATTTCGCTTTTGATAGTAAATGTTTGTGTGCAAGAGAGAGAGAGAGAGAGAGAGCGAGCGAGATTTCTTATACGACTATAGGGAAGGGTATTATGTACATTGAGCACATGTAGGTCTGTGTTAACAAGCAATACTTTTAGTTTTTTTTTTTGTTTTCTTTTTCTATTATTGTGTTGAGAACGTTTAAGGATGTCAAGTATTTTTCTTTTCTATTATTTTTCTTGTTGTTGTTATTTGTGCTTTCTTTTATTGTTATGAAAACGAAACCGAAATCTTTAAACATTCTTTAGAGTCTTGTTGTTTAAGTCTGTCTGTGTATGCCTCATACTAAAATGTTTTTTCAACGTTTTTCTTAAAGTTTTTCATTTTTTTTTTTTGTAAAAAAGGCAATGTACGTGCGATAACAACGTTTATGTTGAATGGAATTTAAAAAAAATTTTCTTTTTGTTGTCTGTTTAACATCAAAACAAAGGTTCATTACTTATCCATTTTTTAAATTTAGTTTTTTTTCTCAATTAAGTAATAAACATTTATGCTTTATTGATGAAAAAAGAAAAGTTTTAATTTAATAATATTTATGAAAATAAAAAATTTAATATAATAATTAAATGCTTTTTGATTATGAAAATGGTATTTAACAGACACTGATTTCAAATATTTTTTTGTTATTATTTTTTGCTTTTGTTTTCACTTTATTATATGCAAAACTTGATATGGATATCCTGGGGTTATAAACAATGTTCATGGCGTTAAACTCAAAAGTCAGTAACAGTTGTTTTTCATATTCATTTTTATTTTATTTTTTTTATGTTTTTGACTACTGCTTTCTTTGTTGTGATAAATTTTCATAAAATGCTCAAAAGCGGAAAAGGAAGAAAAGAAAATAAAAAGGAATTAAAATTTACAAACTTTAGAAATATTGATTAATTGTAATGGCCAATGTGTTTAATTTAATGTCTTTATTTGCTGTCTATTAATGTTCAAAGTTTTGGGCATTATTATTGTAAGGTTGATTGTGTTTTTTCTATTAAGTGGCAAAAGGGCAAGTGGCCTACATTTCCTGTTTAAGCATTAACTTTTGATTAAGGAACCACATTAAACATTAAAGACTATAGATATCTCTTAAGTTATTTATTAGTGGTTTAATTAATATTGATTAAATACAATTTATTTTTATAAGATTCGTACTTACTTTCATAAGTAAAAACATTGTGCTCTCTACATGTAGGATTTTACTGTGATCTTTAATTAACAAAAATTTTATACAATTTTAGTTTAAATAGTGGAGAACGAATGATTGTATGTCTTAATCTTATTACTCTCATTACAAACAAAAAGAAATAAATAAATAACAAACAAAAGAGAAACAATTAAACTACTTGAGAAGACATAAATTAAGCAACATGCCAACTCCTTCCATACTCACACCAGAAGAAAAAAGAAAAAAAACAAAAAGGGGAGAAAAATTTATAATGAGAGTGGGTTACCATGTAATCTATGTTTCTTTGTTTTGTTTGTTGTTGTTATCTCTTTTATAATAGTTTTTTATTTTATTATTGTTACAGTTATTGTTATTTATTTTCTGTCTAACAACAACAACAATAATACTATACCTTCATAATTAATTACAATCCATTAATTAATTAATTTACGCTCTTTATGGAGCCAATAAAGTAAACAGAGAGCAGGAGTGAGAGAGAGAAAAGAGAGAGAGTAGGTTTAATTTATGTTCATTATTATCAATGTGAATATTTACAGTTTCTGTTATCTTGCTCATCATTATCTCACTCTCTCTCTCCCTCTTTCATACTCTTTAGTTTGCTTTGCTGCAGGTTGTTTACATAAATACATATGTCGGCTACACACATAAATTTGTGTTTTTAGTACGACAGCCATAACAGTTACGGTATTTTTCTTAATCTCTCTCTATTATTTCTCTTATTATATGTATTTGTTATGTTTTGTTTTTAATCTTTTGTTAAAGCTTTATTTTAAGGGGGGTTAGTATACTTTTTAAGGGTCTTTTTTTAAATTTTTTTTAAAGACAAATTTAAATTTATTTAAAGAAAATATCTTTTCATATGATAAAGAGGACATTTGATTGTTCATAAAAAATTGTTTCTTTTAAATATGGTGAAGTCCAATGCCGAGACCGAAAATTAAAATTAACCTAAGGACGGATCGTCGCTTTTTGTCGCTTTGCTTTTAAAATAATAATTTCCATAAACAGCCATGTATTCTACATTTGACAGATTGCTGTGCCACAAATATTGCATTTATTGTGTTTATAGCCTTGCTTTCTGTATGGAATGAGCATAACACCCGAAGCAATAACAGAGATTAGGCTCTAGACATTCTCTTGTTTATATTCAACTTCAAGCCTACAACAGAATACCACCTACTTAAGGGCTTTCCACAGGTAATTAATAATACTGTAGAGGTATACGAAACCAAATGAAGATTAAATACACTTTACAATAATGGAAAAACCTCAAATTATGTCTATGTAAAGATCCTTTTGCATTAATTTGTGCACAAATAAACAACATAACAACGAAATCTTGTATTAATGTGGTGGTCAGTATTTAAGGACAATAATTGTGTTATGCATGTGTTTAGGTGTTTAACAGTTATTGTTGTCTTTACAGGATGACTAGTAAAATGTGTTATAATAACAAGAAAAGTAATTAATTGTGTACTAATAACTAAAGCAACATGTCAATGTAAACAACTAAAGACTTTAATTAAAGAATTATTAAAAATAATTTCTTATAGAAACATATTTTTGTTGATTTTTTTTGTTTAGTGTTTGTGCTGTTGAGATAAAAGCAAAATTTTGTTGAAACTTTATAGATTTCTGTCTATGTAAACAAATTTTGTGATTTTCTTCGAGGCTACCAATATTATAATAACGAACTTTAGCTGCACAAAGTCAAGGAACTTTAGCTACACAAAAATTCGTTTCAGCAAAGATTCTGTTTCAGGCCAAAAAAGATTAAAAAGTGTTTGCTCATGGCCTTAAAGTTCAACAAGTTTAATAGGAAAGTCAATAAGGTATTGGAAATATTTACGGATTATTTATTAAGGGCCAAATTTTCAGGCTAAATTTATTTTTATGCTTATAAAGTAGCCAATAGAAAGATGAACTCTAGTTCTTAGGAAATCCAAATCATACGCATATGTTGGTTCATATAAAGTTTTTGTAAACTTTACTTTTGTAAGTTTTTAATTATCTCTTTAACTTTAATTGAAAATGCAGTTTAATCAGGTATTTTTTGGTCATTATTGTGTACGAGCTTGTCTTCGGCACCATGCAGCTTCATAACTCCATCATTGTAGAAATTTTGTAGTTTGTCAACACAAGACTTAATCACGTTATTTTAAAATGTGCTTCGTCTTCAATCACGTAGCAAATTTCTTAATGATTTGATTTCAATTTTGAATGTTTTAGTGATAGTTGTTTATCCATAATTTCTTTATTTCAGTTTGACAGTTGAACATAATAAATTTTTAATGTTTCGCTATCTCCTGAAACCTTGAGTGGAGATCTTGTTTCATTGATTGCAATATCTCTTCTCCATTTTTGGCTCTGCCTCTTTGGTATTGCTTATATCTTTAGAAATTTTGCTAATTTTCAAATCGAATCAAGTTACGAAAACGTTTTATATGATCCAATGTTTACTATGTAGTACATATCTTTACTTCTGCTTTAGAAAAAATGCTTTAAAAGAATTCAGTTTACCGTGTGCATACTGAATATTTAATTCTAGACGAAAAAATAAAATAAAAATATGAATTTTTGCTCACGTATCAATTTTTACGCAGCAAAGAATGCATATGATTAAAAATAATATCAGCACTGAATATATAAACTGTTCGGTGTTATAAATCTATCACAATTTCATGAATTTCAAAAGGTTTTAATGTTGAAATTTAAAGCTCTCAATCAAAAAGGGGCTGTAAACAACGTAGAGTTAATTAAATTGAATACCCTGCAAGCGTATACGTAATATTTAATATCGAATTAATATTAAGTATACGCTTGTCACGTTGCCTTTTTTTATTTGACATACACATTCTCTCTCTCTCTCTCTCTCTCTTTTCTACTGACAATCCCTAGAGTACGCTTTAAATTTCTTTGTAATTGTAATACGTTTGTTTCCTATACAATACATACACATTCCCCTTCCCCTTTCGTTTCACTTTACATTGAAATTTATGTTGATTTATTTGAATATTTAAGCCACTCTTTAAAGTTAATACCCTGTGCGGTGTGCTGTAAAACCAATAATAATGACCAATAACTGGCTGTCAAATGCGGATTATCAACGTCGTTTTGGTTAACTTAATTATGTTTCATGTTTCCAAACTGACACGACAACCTATCAACCATTTCTTGTTCTTTTATTCACTGAGTACTGGTGTTGTGATTTGTTTTATGACTTAAAAACAGTCTACTATATTGTGAATTTCCAAATTGTATTCCTGTCTTGTTTTAATTTGATTTGATTTTTTTGTTTTTGTTTTCTTTTTTGAAAATGTTTTCAATCAGTAATACAAGACGAGATAAGCTTGCTGAAAACGTCTTGTCTTGTATTTTATTTTATGGTCTGGTGTTTATGTGTTAACAACAATTACTGTGATAAGTCTTAATGATAATTTTCTAGGCTTTGTTTATGCTACACAGTTATTTTACGCCCCATTTATTTAAAACTTAAACTACAGAGCAATTGTGTGTGTGTGTGTGTGTGTAGGCAGTCAGGCATTTTGTAAACTGAAAACCACAAAACAAATAGAAATTTAATTGAAATTTATTTAAAACCTTAACGGGTATTTGCTAATAATAATTAAAATAATCCCAGTTACGATAGCTACTCTATAAACAAAGATAATTGAATACTGACACAGGAAATTTAAAGGATATTTAAATTTTGTTTTTTTTTTCATAGATTTATGGAAGTTTCTTTAATTATATTAAAACTAGTATGACTTAGAATTTCAATTTATTTTTTTTTTAACAATATTAGGCCTAAAGTCGTTTTTCTATTTCCTTTTAAGGATATTCTTTAGTAAAATTTAATTGCTCACTCGTGTTCACACCAAGAATTTTTCAAAATTTTGTTAAGAGTTTTCTAACACTTTTTAGATATTGTTGTTGTTTTTTCACTACCCTTTTCGATAGTATATAGCTTCCACAAAGCATTATAGGGCTAGCTACTGTTATTTGTGCGTCTTTCTATGTAGGATTGTGCTGTCTTGGAGTTTTCTTGTTATCTTCTTTCCATTTTCAAAGCTTGACTTGTGGTAAGTTTCCAGAGATCCATGTTAATGATGTTATTATTCAAGAATATCTTGGATATGCTTCTGATGATTGGTTTTTCCTTAACGGTTTCATATGCTGATGTAGGATAAAGAAAGTTCAATAATATTATAAACATAACTACACACTGAACTACATTTCTTCAAATTCTGAAAATTATGAATTTCCTATTTATATGACATATTGATTGATAAAAACCGCGCAATTATGTTTTAGACTACACCCCCCCCTTCCTGCTGTTTAGCAGCCAGTTTTTGTCCCTTTTTTTCTTTTGCAATTTTCATAATACAGAAACCTATTAAATAAGAGTATAGAAGAAGGGATTGAATATTTTGTATCTGTGGTGTGATGTGTAGTTAAGAGATATAAACGAAATCAACCAACAATTTCCTTGGCGATTAAAGTCTAAACGTGCACGTAACTTTTATGCTTCACTGGTCCAATGCTTTATCTTCGTCTTAAGCACCCCAATTGCTGAACTGAACCGAACCGCATAGATGTGTTGCTGCGGCTGCTGCTGTTCACCACAAGGAAAAATGTTTTTAAATTGATTGTGCTGTACGTGGCAGTTTCCAAAGAAGATGAACCCCAGTGGCAGGTGGTGGATGGGTGGTTTGTTTAACATTAAAAACTCTGTGATAAATGTGGTTAAGAAAAATGAAATTGTTTGTTTGAACTGAACCGTTTTACACTTGTTTCATTCTTTTATTTCTCTAACACTTTTGTACCCCAAAGGTGTTTTATAATCCGCATACACTTATTATTTTACTTGGCAATTTTTCTAGTATATTTACAGCCTGTCTTAATACAGTTTTTTTCTCATTTTATTATCGTTTTTTTTTCTTCTTAATAATAATACATCTCAATAAGATAACATATGGAAGGGAGGCTGGTTTGATTCTCTTCTCTTTGTTTTCTTTCATGCAAATTTAATGAGCTATACTGTAGGGATGTTACACCACTTCTCCCCCTGTCTTGCTCTTTGCTTTGCTTTGCCTGTTTCTGCAGTGCTCTTTGCTAACAATAAGTAATTAAAATGTAATAAAGTTTTGCTTTTGTTCTTCTTATTTATGCATTCATTTCACTTGTTATTGTTGTTGTTGTTGTTATTTCATTCATTCTATATGGTTTAATCAGGTTTAAGGTAATGACTTGCATCATTAACATTTGTGTGAAACAGCTGCAAGCTCGTCTCATTTTCTGTGTCCACTATCTTACTTACTCTTCTCTTCTCCCAATTGTCTCTACTATAATATTTTAACTACGAAAAATGAAGAGAAATTATTGTAACCAAACATAAGGGTATTAAATAAAACTCTCAATTTCCCTCGACTCTCTCTCTCTCTCTCTCTGTCACTGTTTCTATCTGTGTCTATGTCCATGCATAAACTTATGGTAGTGTTAGTATTATAGTGCGTTTAATTCAAAAACAATTCCTCGAGACAAAAGAGCAATAACAAATGAACATATAGCACATCCAAAAGAGAGTAAATACAGGGAGGGTTATGCATATTCATAGAAAAACAAAGTAGCTGAGGATGGAGTTAGTAATTACTAAAGCATAGTTAGAGTACAAAGGGAAAAAAGAGTAATGTATTTGTGGCTAATTAAAATAAACTAAAAATATAGTCACCAAATACAAAATCGTAGTAATTACTTAAACTAGAATTATCTAAACGTTTATGCAACGTAACGGAACGTATGTTCATTTATAACATTACGGTTGGGTAATCGTTCGCATTGCCTTGCACATGCCAGAAATGAACGTATATTCCGTAAACGTTCGACTAATTTTAGCTTAAGGAGTACAGTATGTACTTAAAAAATAAATTCAATTTTTCGCCTTTCCTGTATTCTAGCATTTATGCTGCTTAAAAACTATGTAGTACGTAGTGTAGGGAAAACTTAATGAAGCCATTGCCATTGACTTAATTAGTAAAAAGGTTTTTGTTTTCCTTTTATTTTTTTGCTCCAACTCTTAGCCCATGTTAAGTGATAGTTTAGTTTGGTTAAAACATGTATTTGAATGGAAATTCAATCAGTCTGCGTTGGTTACGTTTAGTGGTAATTTACCTTTTTCTTGCTTAAGTTACACGAACAGTATTTTGTTACCATTACAGCAGCTGCCAATGTGCCATAAGCCTGGCTAAACAAATGTACACGCTTTCCCAACGGTTCGGTTGAGCAGTGTTGCATTCAAATTTAATTTCCGCTATCAATTGACTTTTGTGTATTTCCTGTTGTTTATTATTCTTTTTTTTTCTTCTCTGCTCTTCAGTTATTTTTTTTATTTAATTTTCAACGTGATGCTGTTATGGCATCACATAACCTATAAAATAAGTTTAATGAACAACAAAAAACACCAAGAAACAAGAAACAAAAATTAAATTTCCTTATCTAAAAAAGAAAAACAATAATATTTTACATAAAAGAATAATAAAACAAACAAAGTTTTTGATTATTTTTGTTTGTTTGTAATTTTAGGTCTTTCTAAGCGTCCCATGGGTCCACCGCATCGTAAAAGTAGTTTACCAAAGCATCAGGAGGTTAAGAAACGTTTTTTGGAAATATGCGACACAACATTCTCGGAAGAGGTACTCAATGCTTTACGCTTGCCGGCCTTCGATTCATACGAATGGGGTGATGCCGATATTATACATTTGATGCAAACTATGTTTGTCGAATTAGGCTTTATTGAGAAATTTAATCTACCCATCGATACACTGCGTGAATGGCTGTACGAGGTATACAAACACTACAATGAGGTGCCGTTTCATAATTTTCGTCATTGTTTTTGTGTGGCGCAAATGGTAAGTAAGACAATAAGAAACGCATTTAAATAAAAACGAAATTACTTTTAATCAATGAACAGAAAAACTGAAATAAATACTCATCGTATAGGAGTATAAGATTTATTCAAAGTATACGAAATGGTGTACAAAATCATGCTGTAATGCTCTAGCAAAGCTAAAGAAATAATAAGTACACATACATATGTGCACCACAAACATAAAGCTTTTATGCTGATTAATTTCCTTCTAACGTTAACGTTAATATTCAATGAAGAGAGTTAATGAATGTTACTCTCTGTTGATGATATAAATTCTTCTGTGTATGTATGTGTACATATGTGTGGGATAACCACAGAATCTCTGCAATGCTTGTAATTTAATAACATTTGATTTCTCATTTCATTTCATTTCACTTCATTCTCTATTTATCACTCTTATACAAATACATTAAAACGTTCATTGTATAAGCATTTGATTTGTTGTTCACATGTGTTTGGCTTCCAGTCTATTTATTCAAATTGTACGTTACAAAGAGACAAATTGTTATATTCTTTTTTTTTTTAATAAAATTACTTTGTAGTAAACAAAGTATATATTTTTCTTTTACTTTAAAAAACTTAAATGAAAAGCTGTTTTTGCTGTTAAATCTTTTAATTTGTGTAAATACATGTACATGTACATGTAAATTTAGCACAAGTATTTTATGTTCTATATTTTCTTAAAATGCAGATAAAAATAAGGCAGTTTTAAAACTCATCAGCATCATTTTGTTTTCGTGTCATTATCTTTTTTTCTCAGTCATAATAGAAATAGCTCATAATCATGTTTTTAACGTAACAAAACAAGAGACTATGCCTACCCCCCAAAAGACTTAAGCATCCTTTTTAGCTACACATTCGACCCAGTTATGAGACAAACTGGCTTAATAATGAGCATACAACAACTGAGTGTGTATATGTATTTAATCACTCATACACAAAACCAAATGAATCTGTTAACGAAGGCAACAGTTTTTGTTGAAGAATTTTAAGTTGCATCTCTGAAAGAGACAAAATAATAAAAACATGCACTGAAAGAAATTTTTGATTTTTATATGGTGGTCACAACACTCAAATTACTTATTATTTCTGGCATGTCAATACTAGAGCCAAAGTTGAAAATAATTATTCGCATGTTACTTATCAGTTTACCATTTTTCAGAGTTTTCTAGCAAGTGCTTAATCGAAAAATCACTAAATGATAAGCGGCATACGTTTTGCCAGCAGCCATATACACGTTACGCAATTCGATTATATTAAAATAATCTATCGATTATTCATCCTCCACACATTCTTAACCAACTAAAAATTGTTACAATATATTGTAACACAACAGCAGCTACTAACATTAGTATGGAGGCAGTTAAAAAGGCCAGGGTTTAATAAATAAAATTACATTTACAGGTCCCCCAAAAATTTGCAAGCATCTGTTGCCTGTTGCCTGTTATACATAAGCTATTAGCTAAGAGAGGAAATATACAAACAATGTATAAAATAGCTAAAATGTGGCAACATTTTCCTATAACTACTATAGGCTATCAGCAACAATTTTTTGGGTTTTTTCCTCTCGTTTACTAAAATGTTTTTCAAAAATTTTGGCCATTTTTTGTTTGCTTATGTGATTGTCTTCTATTTACTGTGTTTTTTTTTTGGTAAGGCAAATGTTTTAAACCGCAATTCGTGGCCAAAACCAGCGTTTGCATGTCGCTTAAGGACAGACCAATAGACAGAGACATGCATTATCACTGCCGCTGGGATAAAAACAGATTTTGTACACACATTTACATTTATCCTCGTTCATTAAGGCCACGTTCGCATGAGTTAATGCTAATTTTCCATAAGTATACAAATAGGCTTAGCAAAAATATAAAAAAAGACGAAAACAAAAACAATTTTAACTAAAAAAATTTTCCAAAAAGTGTGAGAAATTGAACTTAGCCAGTTACAGTTAATACATTTACCAACACATAGGCATTTACTTGATGTTTATAGGCAGACTACAATATTACACAGACAAACATTTTTATATGCACTAATATCTCTTGAGAAATTGCATATGATTGAGCTTTTTGTAAATTTTAAAATTCAAATTCAAATAAGTTATAAACTTAGAATCACATGCCATATATGTACATATGCATACATACATACTGTAGAACACATATAATATAACCTAAACAAGACTTAATCAAGTCTAAGTATGTCACAATAAGTTCTTAAATCTTATGGCAGTATAAGCCAAACGTTCAAGTAACATAACATACCGAAATTATATGACAGTTCGACAATCGCTCTCATTGTTTTTCATATTCTAACAGCGAACGTACGTTCCGTGATCATTTGCCTAATTGTAGCTTAAAACTAAACGTATTTAATTTAAAACATTTCGCTGCTAAAAACTCAAATTTATTGTGATGGAAAATTTAGAAAAAATAAATATTTCCTCATGGCTAAATAAGAAACTTTAAATTGTTAAACATAAGCTCCTGAGACTTTTAGTAGATGAAAACCAAATAAAACTTTTTAAATAAATTTTTATTTTTATTATAAAAACTGACTGAAAGTGATAGAGAGAGAGAGCGAAAGAGAAAATAAACTTATGTTTGTAATTTCCTGCCCGTTCAATTCAATCATTTCTTTTTCACACATACACACACGACAGGCACATACTCATACAATCAAGTGCAAACAATAAGAGTAGTTTTTAAGAAAATTTTCTCTCAACATTGTCTTTCACCATTGAAGCAGCTAGAAAGAAAGAGCGAGATAGAGAGAGGGAGAGTGATAGCATCAAAACTGAAAACAAAGAGCAAAAAATCTCAAGCAAATCAAAGTAAGAAATAAAGTTATTCCATAAATTGTTGACAGTTAAGAACTTGCATCAGTAAAAAAAAAAAACTACAACAATATGTGGTATCAAACACTAAAAAAAATTAAAAGTAATATTGCACACACATAGAAGAGAACAGCTGAATAAAACTGGTCCTTTTTAAGAGTAAAACACACTCTCTCTCTCCTATATACTATGAAGCTTTAGTTTCAGTTTGATTTCTAAATTGCACACCAAATTCCATTTCATTTCGTTTTCATGCTTTTGTTACACCCTGCTTTTCTTCTTCTTCTTATCTTTTATAGCAATTTTTTCCAAATTGTTTTGATAACTCTCAATAATAACGTTAAAAGTTTTTTTTTTTTTTTTAAATTATCACGTTGATACCCAGTAAGCAATTTCTTTTGAAAAGCTTAATATCAGGTTCTATTTCAGACATTACTTGATTAAATTTTTTTCCCTCTGTTTGTATAGATTATTTCAGGTTAGTTCTTTGATTCGTATTATATTCTAGGGAACTCCTTTTCTTCTCAATGCTTTCTATATTTCAGTTCGTCTGATGGTATCGAAGGCTTTCTTGAAATCTGTGATCAGTAAGTACATTGTAGTACGCCAGAGAAGAGATCGTTCTATTGTAATGCTTAGAGTATTGGTTTCACGCAGCTTCTGTTTGGCCGGAAACCTGCCTCTTTGTATCATTGATTTTTTGTCTATCTTGTTATGCTATTGATTGATTGAAGCTTTCAAAAAAACCATACAGCCATACTGCGCTGCAATATAGGGATCCTCCCTCCAGAAAATGCTCAAACAAAATAATCTAAACAGCATTGGCAACAACAACAAACTTGTTTGTCAAAAGGATTTTCGACTGGCAATAATTTGTAATATTTTTTTTTGTGTTCTATAAAAAACCAACACACAATAGAGTCAGCCATATATTGTTATTGTTGATATACTAGCAACAATTCAGAGGACAAAAATTCGTAAAAAAAAATAAAAAAAAAGAACTGAACAAAACTACAACAACCACAGCTGTTGGTATTTTACAAATAAGTGATGTATTTTGCATTTTTGTTCTGGTTTTTTGTGTGAGCATGTAAAGCAAATAAATTTTAAATCTTATTTCGTTTCTAAACAATGAAACATAAAGAACAGCAAACGAGCATATATGTTGAATAGAGAGGGGTGGGTAATAACGTCGTTTAATCAATTATGCTTAAATTTCATTTTATTTATAGTGTTTTCGTAACAAGTTTACATTTTTTTTTAATTTTATTTATAATTCTTCTTCTTCTTGTTGCTTTTACAGATGTATGCCATTACACGTCAGGCCAATTTATTACAACGTTTGGGTGACTTGGAGTGTCTAATTTTATTGGTATCCTGTATTTGTCATGATCTCGATCATCCTGGCTATAACAACATTTATCAAATAAATGCCCGTACAGAGCTGGCACTACGGTAGGTATAACACACACACACACACATGCACACTTCATACATACACATTTATTCCAAAATCAAAACAAATCAAACGAAAAGGATAGGTAGAAAAGGATTGTCTGTGTAGCATACACTACATACAAGCCATAATCGTCAATATAAGAGGCGTTGCTGGTCTGTTACTTAAATTTCCACACACAAGTGTATGGAAAATCATTTTAATTACCAACAATCCTACATACACATGTATACTCTCGTACAACTTCAATTGCTTACCTAGAGAGCTGTGTTTAGTATGCAATATTTTGTCATGTTTGGCTATGATTTTCTACAACATCTAGCAGGAGCACATCAGGCAAATGTATACGACAGTTATACACAGTTATACACAGGCATACGCATACGTACTCAATGTCTTTATGCATTGGCTTAAGGCAATACAAATTGAAATGTTTTGTCATTCAGATGTACTATGTACACCCATGTATACAAATGTATGCAAGCTTATGAATACAGCATACAATACAATTGTTATTCTTCTTCTAGTTGTAGAAGAATATGGACGTTATTAATAGATTTCCATAAAATTTTTTTCAAACATAATTTATGGTTGTTATCGATTGCCAATGAGAATGTTGATTTTTAACGTTTTTTTTTTTTTGTTTAAATCACAAAATAATAAAAAAAAAATTCGTATAAAATAACCTCTGACTGACCCATGGCCCAAGTGAACATAGATTTTTGTTTAAATTTTTCTTTAATCTACGATCTTTAACATTTAGTAGTTTAAACCAATTAAAAACTCGAGCTCTCAGCTCTTTTGAGGCTGCAATGAACAGTCAGACAAGCTTGCGAGAAGTTTAGCCTCCACTTCGCTGATGGGGGGCCAAAAACTTTCTGCGGAATGGAAACAGATATTTGGAAAGATATGAGAGATACAGATTTCCCTCGAACCATATGGGCAAACAATCTTTATGGTATAAGTGTTTACGGAAATAGTCGTAATCTGATAAAAGCCGACTTAGAAGTAACATGTGGACGTCCTTTGACTTCTACTATGTAACTATTATATTACGAAGAGGGCATACGATTTAGAAGTAAAGAAAACAAGAGATTAAGAGTTATGAATTTACAGAAAGACCCAATATTTAACACAATTTAATTTTTTGTATATTTTTCTATTGCAGCTATAACGACATATCGCCTTTAGAAAATCATCATTGCTCGATAGCATTTCGTTTACTGGAACATCCCGACTGTAATATTTTTAGAAACTTCAGTAGAGAAGCATTCAAGTAAGTCAATTCTTTTTTTCATTTATACTTGCATATTTATTTTATAATTAAATTAAAAAGACGCATACATACATAAAAAAAAGAAAATTAAACAAAAGCCATACAACTCTTTGATAAAATGTAATAGAGTAGCCATATCAAAAGGCTGCACTAGATGTTTTTAGAGTCCTTAAGGGAATATTTACTACATTTAAGTAATTTGTATATACCTGAGCACCCCAAAATTCTATTTCATGCTGTTTTTTTTTATAGAAAACTTTGTTTTTTCCACACATACACACACTCAATAAAATGCAGTTGTATGCAAGTGTCTGCATTATAATGAAAATCATAAATATTTTAAACACTCAGTAACTACACTCTTGTAAATTCAATCAACTACAAAACAAAAACAACAATAACAACAAAATGGTGTATTTTTTTACCGAAATTTCATAATTTAATTCAAATAGTTTGCAAATTTTCAAGGAAGACAGTACAACCATTCACATACGTATGCATATGCATACACATATTGGTAAAGACACAACATGACATTAGCCTTTCGCCTTTTAGGCCTTTCGAAGATTGAAATTCTAATTTGATTTATAAATTTTACTGTTTTCAAAGTGATTTTCCTCTTAAAACACCATGGATCCTGGCATTCAGCTTAGGTAGTTCCATTAATACTGTTGCACGACAGTAGCCCTTTTGCTCCCAAGGATCTTTTCTGTCCTATTTTAGAAGTGAAAGATGTACTACAGTCACGAAAGATGTATTACTTAGCAGCCTTCTCGTAGCCCGTAGTCTAGTAGGTAGTGTTATGACTTTTAAGGCGCAAAGGGTCTGGCTCAACCCAGACATCTCGAACAAAACGAAATATGAACAAATATTTCTTTAGCGACTTCTTCTCAATAGACCTCTAGCAAAAACTCTGTTATTAAATAAAATTGCCATGAAAAATTTCTCATTCATGGATACAATTAACACACTCAACAACAGTAGTGTGAGAAGATGGGTCGTAATTCTGACCAAGGGGTTGTAATGACCAATTAAATAAGTAACACTCTAGCTAGCCTTTGAAAGGCTGTGCAGAACCAATTGCCTGCGATGTTAATGAGATGTTTAAACTTTACAACATCAACAAAAAATTCGTCATGTAATAAGGCCCTTTGAAGAGATTTTTATCCCCTTAGGATACTGGAAAATTTATGTTTCGTCACACATACACATACATATGCATAATATGTAATGTTTTGTTTGTTTATAAGCGTTTTTATCAATGTGTTTGGTGTATGTGTGTACATATTCAAATAAATTGTAGCATATTTTATTGGGGCTAATGCAAATTGTCAAAAAAAAATATTATTTTTATAAACGAATAAATTTTGCAATTTAAGAGTCAATTTTAAGTAGTTTTTTTTTATTATTGTTGTTGTAAAATATATAAATTTAATTTACTTGGCTATAGAAGAAGATAATTCACTGCTATTCTATTTTCTATTAGAGCATTTAAAATGATTTTAGTTGTTTTGCGCATAAATTAAAGTAAATTGAATAATACTGGTTTTTAAAACTAATAATAATGAAAAAAAATAATGAAATTTTCGACAATTTAATAATGTGTTTCGAGGCCAACACATGAGCAACTGGCAGTGTTCAGTAGATTTTATTCATAAACTTTCAACTTTGAGTTGTTGTGTGCTGCTGTTCTTGGTATTAAACCATAGCTGGATAGCAGGAAACACGATAATAATTAAAATTATATTGAATTTGAAAGCAAAAACAACAAAACAAACAAAAAAAATTGAAACATTTTATAGATGACAATTTCTTAATGATGCTCTCGGGCTAACATTTTTACTCAAACTCATATTTTCACTTGAAATATTAGAAAATGCTGTTTAGAAATTGTATTTCCTTTTGTGTTTCTATACGAAGCCAGCCATCATACGTTTTATGAGAATTTAAAACAAGTAAATTTAATATTTTAATATTTATGAGCACGGTGCGTATGTACATGCATGCGTACAGAACTGAATTCATTTTTATACATATGTACGAGTCTTTTTAACACATACAAATATTCAAAGCTTATATTTAAAATTTTAATTTGTTTTTAAAAGAAAAGTTGGAATGAATTTTTTTTTTATGAAAAGCCATATAATCTCTGTTTAACTTTTATTTTACCAAAAAACGTGCTTAAATATCATAAATTTCATTAATAAATACTTTTTTTTAAAAGTATGCTACTTAACATTCAAGTTTAAATTTTTATAATAAATTATTAGGGGCTTATAAAGAGAGATATACTCGTATTATGTTTATTTTAAGGCTTTTTTTTTTAAGTTTCCAAAATTCAATAAAGCTTTTAAAGCATTTACACGAAAGCTAAAAATGCTTGCAGATTGAAGCATTGAAGGTTTAATGTAAATTCTGTTCTACATATCGGGCCAGATCTGCCTGGTGTCTCTACATGTGGATTCATTCTCCCATGTTATCTTTGTAATTTACATTAATTTAATGGAGCTTTGTGAGTCCATTTGTTTGCTTCTCTTCAGAGTAGCAACAATCTCATGTATAAATTCAATTGAACTTTCTTGTATACCCCCAGTTCAGGCCTATGCTCTCTTCCAACAGTAAAGAGTAGTAGCCGCCTTAGTGGTTCTGGACTGCTTATTCAAATTCTAGTTAAGTTTCTTGTCCAATTTGATCCCAAGATATTGAGCATTTTTTTGATATTAAGAGTAGGAAATTTATGAACTTTGAATCTTTTTGTAATTTGTACCAGCACTGTTTTGATTGAGTTTACACCCAGTCCACATTCATTGCACCATTTCGATAGTTATGACAGCGCTTATTCATGAATTTCCGAAACTAAAATCGTGATTATGGTTCGAGATTTTTCCATTTTCTATTTCGTACGCAAAATGTGTATTTTGTTTAAAAGGACATGAATTTCTAAGTATATGTAAAGCCATAAAATTTGCTTAAAATTGTTGCAAGTTTCATTAGATTCTGATAAACAATAATAATATCCCCTAGAAGTGTGCTTATTTTTATACATTTTGTTACTTTGTTTTCAATTGAGAAATCCTTTCTATATATATATATGCACACATATATACGTACGTACATATCTAGAGCATAATTGAAATACATATGTATGTATGTACATGCAAAATATAGAGTGTAATGTAATAGTTAAACCATCATCATTATCATCATCATCACTATCTGTTTTTATTATCATTTCGAAAGTAGAAAGACAAACGAACATAAAGACAGATAGACATACAGACAGACGGACGGACGAATGGACGGACCGACTGAATTGCAGATATTCATGCAAATTTATAATTTTACGAGTGTATTTGTAAAAGTAATTTAATCTTTTTAATTGAAAGTGTTTTTCTTCTTTTTTTTTATTTAATTTATAAGTGAATAAGTGAGTGAGTGAGTGTGTGAGTGAGTAAGAGTGTATATGTATGCGTGCGTGTTTTAAGATTAACTTGGCATAAGTAACAGAGAGAACGCGAGTGGGAGAATCGAGAATGACAGAGAAAATATAAATGTTTTTTCACTCTGTAGTCTTTGGTCTGATTACAATGTGTCGTGTGGCTTGCACATCATCATATTCTGTTGCTTGAGTTGACTTGCGAACGGGTTTTGTTTTGTGGTGTTCTGTTCTCCGTCTTCTTTTCTTTTGAAACTTTATTTTCCAAAGTGCAAATCCTTAAGGAACTGCTCGCTATATGCCATTGCATGACGACAACGAACGATGTTGTCGACGATGATGCCTTAAACAGCATCGAGTAACGTTTGTTTATGCTATGGAAACCCAATCGAAAGTTGCCGTTGAAACAACACCAGCACTAGACTAGATTATTTACCACCACCACCATACCCCCCACCTCCCACTTACTTTTATTTTTAAGACTAAATGAAAACATTTTGAAATATTTCAATTCATTTTATGACAGTTTATATCACTTTTGTTACTACCATTTTCGAATCCTCAAATGACTTTATTTAGCTGCGTATAGGGGCTTAAAAAATATTTCGTTTTAAATTTAAATGTTTATTGTAAGAAAAGTATGAAAAAAAAAATGACAAATTTTCACCATATTCTACATTTCTCTTCGGGATGCATTGTTGTACCGGGTTTACATTTGTAAACATCAGCAAACTCCATAAAATTACCCAAAACATTATTGACTCTATCCTTGTGACTGCCATGTAAACTAAGTGAGATTTTATCACCCTTTGCACTGCTGTTACCGCACCAGACCTGGGCAAAGCTTGTGAAGAATAATTTCAAATCTTCCTGATCAAATTCCTCATCCATTTCGTTTTCTAAAAACGTTTCCAATGACAATCGCAGACCCTCAGAATCGGCTATATTCTCATTAATAGTCACATGACCATTGTTGTAGCGCTCGTTGAGATAACAACTGGATTTTACGCCGAATTTTATAATGGATTTGACGCCCCAGGCATTAGCAACATTACCTGACTTGTCGTAATTAAGGCCATCATAGTCAAAGCCATGTATTAGCTCATGGGCTATAATGTAAGCCAGGCCACCATAAATTCTAGCTGGTTTTAGACAGGGATCATACAAGGGCTCTTGTAATATGCCTATGGGTATTTCTATGGCATTCTTCTTAAGGCGATAAAAAGCATTGACATCCAAAGGACCATAAGACTGATCTCTATACAAAGAATACAAAGGCAGTTTCGTATCCAGATTGCTTCCATTTACATCGTTTATCATATGGGGTATGGTTTTCTTGAGCTGTTCAAACGTCTGCAGCTTAGATAAATTTATCACATTCACATCATAATTATCGCCAATTGCAAAGGACATGTCCTCCGGCGAGATGAATTCTAAAGTGGGCAGCAATAATCTCATGGCTTTAAGCTTTTCTTTGGTTAAAATCTTGGTAGCGAAATCTCTTTCGAATACAGTTGTAGTGTTTAAAAGTTTCTCAAATTGTTGTTTAAGACTGTTGAAAATTTTCGTTAAATGTTGTTGCGTCACGTCCAAATACTCTTCGGCATTACCATGTTTCAGTTGCAAAAACAAATAAGACAACTCCGAGGGCATAAAGTCATTGAGTTGCAAGAGACATTCTTCTTTTTGCCTAATAAAGCTGTAATCATCGTGCAAATTAACTTCAAAGTGGGCTAGAAATTGAACCAGGAAATATTTTCCTAGCGTTTCGTTATTGGCTTTTTTTAAGAACTTAGCCAAAGATCGCAGATAGTTGTGATCAGCAACTATAAGCATGGCTTCGTCATAATTATCAGGAAGTTCAAAGTCTTGTAGAAGAGTACGGAAATATTCTGAAAGATCGATTTCAGGTATATCCTTGGACAAGGAAGCCAATGTTTGAGGCTCCTTCAAGACTACCGACTGATCATTTTGTACCAAAGACATTAGAGACTTTTCAAATTCCACTATTTCGTCGGCTATTTTCTTGGCTTGCCTTACACGTACACCCAAATCCAACATGAGTACTTTTATGTAGCTGCGATACATAAACTCAGCCGCCTCATCGATAGTCGTGTCTGATGCGCTTCTCTTCAGCAACTCAAAGGAGGGAGGCATCATATAGAATATCAACTGCTGGGAATTTTGCCAATTCGATTGTATTTTTGTGGTAATAAAAGCCTGTGCACCATATCTACGCATTTCAGCCGCTGTGGATTCCCAATTAAAAGTTTTATTTACTTGGTGTGAAGACAGGTTGAGCTGCGGTAACGGTAAGAAGCTGGTAAATTTTTGCAAAATATCCGTATAAACTCTTATGGACTGTTCGTCTTGAGCCTTTGACTTAAAAGCTCTTCTATCCAGGCAAGATCTATAGAATGTTGTTAAATTAATCAAACTGTTATTCACTTTGACGCCTTTATGCTGTACGTCATCGAAATATTGCAAAAGTGTATATTTATTAGATGCCTTAATGGCCCTTAAAGTATCCGATGGCTGGGCAAAACGCAGTACGGCTGGGGCACGCCAGTCACCACAGGCATATTCCCAAAAGTCATCGCAAGGTTGTTGCTGCAAGTCCATGTAACGTTCTGATTGTGTTTGTGTATTGGCCCATGTTAAAGGGTCACATTGCTGCTGCTGCGCCGTTAAAGGTTTGGCTGTCGGTATACTCGCCACAACGTTTAAAAAAATTGCAAAACCAATGATGGCCGCCGGTATTAAATTCAAACGCGAGCTTAGCATTATCACGTTACGAATTGATTAAAACAACTGATTGGAAACAGACTCAAATAATTTGCAAGAGTTGTCTTCATTTTATACAGAAAAAGAAGAAAAGTTTTGTTTTTCTATTTTATTTGAAACTGATAAGCTTTTGTTTTTAATTAAAACTGAGTGAGAGAGAAATTAAAAACCGAAATGAAACTGAGTTGTAAATCAGCAAGAAATGCTACAAATTCCTCTCCCCCTCTCTGTCTCTCTCTCTCAATCTCTATCTCTCTCTCTCTCTGGTTTAATTTTAAACAGTAAAATTGCTTGAAAATTTATTGATAAGCCTGAAAAATGCTAGTTGTTGTTGTTGGTTATTCAGCAAATTCAAGTTCTCTTTAAAAAAAAAAAATCTATAAAAAACAACAACAACAAAAAAGCGTTCTAACCAACATTAAATATTAAAAATAATGAAAATAGGGTGGCCAACTGAAACCTACATTTTAAAATTGTACAATAATACATACATACATACATACATGTGTAGGTAAATGGTAACCTCTTTTGAGTGTATTTGTTTTGACAACAATATACAGTTTTATGTGTTGGTATGAGTATGTGTAAGTGCGTCTGTGTGTATGCATGCATGTGAATATTTTGAAGCATATTGTTTGCTTAAATTGTTTGTGGTTTTCTATATGGTTTTGAGACTTTTCTACCTCTTTTTTTTTCTCATACTTTGAAGTAAAGGATGCTATTGAGGCATACATATACCAGTTACTCTAGTCAATAAAGTTTTTGTACTCTAGCAAAAGTTTGTTTCGAACTATTCATTGTTGTTGGTTTCTACTACATTTTTGTCCTTGTCTCTGGCTGTTGTAGGAAACCAAACATTGTTACATTTTATGAAAACTGTCAATTAATTTTCGGAATCCTTTATAGACAGATGTTTAATTTTCTCATATACTATCTATGTATGTACCTACATACATATGTATAAATGACAAGGAATAGGAAAAAAATATCAAAACAAATTGGATTCCTACAGCTGCTTTACTCTATTATTTTTGAATATTAATTAACAAAATAATTAACTAATTAATGTGACTTTAACACGAAATATACATAATACATGTAGATCCGTCAATAATTAATAATTTTATTAAACAATTATGATAGAAAAAATGAGCGAAAATAGGCAAGAAAATTCAAAACGCTGCCATTTTATTTTTTTTTATCTTTTCAAAATATCCTAGCTCAGGCTATAGCCAGTAACATATTTTATAAGAATCCATTTCGATTTATGCTGTCAGATACTTCTATCTCCTCAAATAATTGTCGCCAGATTTTGAATTTCTTTTTTAAATTTTCCATGAATTTCCTTTCAAGTTTCGTTTAGTGTTTGAATAAACAAAACTAACCAACAGAAGACTATCTACTATCCCAGTTCAGTAAATAAAGTTATTAGTTTAAAAACTTATTAAAGTTTTCAATTCCATTACTTAAATGACAAAAAAGGATAAAAATTAAATATATTATGCACTTCCTTCCTTCCTTCCATCCATCTTTCATTACTATTTACATATTCATTTCTTAATAAAATTGATGTAAAATTTTATAGAAAAATAGAACAAAAACAAAATCGGGACGTTGTGCATTTTAGAAATCATATACATATGTACACCCTGCAGACGTACATACATAGAATATTGGCAACGTGATATACAATTACAAAAATGATATTCTATTAATACTCTATGCAAGCATATATGTACATACATACGTACATACATACATACATACCAAATGCTTTAACTGAGAACGATTGGCATCAGTAAGTCATTTCCTTTTGTTTATTTGTATAAAAAGAAATGTAAGTACATATGTACAGAGAAATTACTTGAACGTAAAGCAGTGCATGGTAAATAACAACAGCCTTAAAGATGCTAAGATTTTTCATAACTACTATGAATAGTTTCTGTATGCAGAAATGATAGCAAAATATTCTATGTATGTATGTATGTATGCGTGTATGTACGTGTATATGCAGGTAACCATAACTTCAAATGAATGCCGGTACGAAACTAAAAGAAAGAAATCCCAACATAAATCTACTTTCATACTATTTTTCCCTATTATTTAGTGTCTTGGTTTTTTTGTTGTTGTTCTTCTTCTTCTACTTCTGACACAATAATGTGTAATGGAAAAATTGCAAATCGTAAGGAAAAAAAGAAGCCTGATAGTCAAAATCACAGTCAACAACAGTACGTAAAGCGCTTTCCTTTAAACATTTTAGTTTTTTTTTTGCGTTGCCAACTTTTATATCTACTCCTTGCAGAACAATAGAGTAGAACCTGTTTTTCTATACTCGTACACAGCCTATACTATCTAGACAAACAAGCAAGCAACAGTTTGTTTGTGTTCAAAGTGTTGCTGTTTGTGAACGTGTGCCAGTGAATGTGAGATGAATAATGTGATAGGAAAGCAAACAGAGTGTATGAGTGTTAGTAATAAGCTTAGTATGCTTTAATAAGCCAATTTACGTAGTACAAATTCATGCACACGCACACCCACACGCTCACCCATACTCTCCATCTCTTCCTTTTATCTATGCTTGTGTGTATGCATGTGTGTGTTTGTGCTTACTCTTTCTGTGCGTTTATTGTGTTTGTTTGTGTATTGTATTCGAATTTTTTGCGTGTTTAATGGAAATTTTTCTCTCTCCTTAAGCTTCTCTATGCCTTGGCACTTGTTTGTGGGCATAAGAAATAAACAAACAGTTGTTTTAAACTATTTAGAAACAGTAAATAAACAGTTAAATAAACTGGAAACAAACTGTTACAGATGTTTATTCAAAAATCTTTATGGAAAATTTTAAATGTTTAACACTTTTTTTCTGTTTGTTAATCATATGGTTAACAGATGTTGTTGGCTTAATTGAAATATTTAATTATTTTATTAAATATGTTTAACAAATATTGTTTTAATTTAAATTATTTATTTTGGTTTAATTTGTTATTTTAAGAGTTTTGTGATAAATTTTTAATTTCAAAGCTTTTCTTTTTAATATGCTTACTAAACATTGTTTTAATTTTAATATTTATTTTGTTTTATTTACTATTCTGGAATAAAATTATTATTATTTTTTTTTCTCTGTGCAGTCATATTACATAACCAGTCAGTGCTAATTTATACCTCATATAATGTGATTGTGCTTCCAGTTAATATCTGTTCTTAATTTTTGTTTTGCATTTTAAAGATAAAAACAACAAACGAAAATAATGATGTTAAGAACGAGAATTTCTCTTTTCTTTATCTGGTAGTCTAGAAGAAGAGTTTTAAGAGAGATTATCGTTCTACGTTTTACATTCACCATGGCCTATAGCTACAAAGAATTATGTTTAAATGAGTTTATTTTGATTTTGATTTCGATAGTCATCGTTTATAATCCTGTTATCTGTTAACGTCAGAGAAATATTGTCATGATACTGAGGGTTTTACTATTTTTTTCTTTCTCGTTTAGTTTTTAACTTCTTGGAATTTAAAATAACTGTGTGTGGGAAAATATATTTAAAATCTGTCTATTTTACCGTATTTATATTTTTTGTTGTTGTTTATTTTATGTCAAACTGTATATAAAAATAGATCCTGTTTAGAGCTTCAATTTAAACGAAGATTTTTGTTATATTTTATGTAAAATTACTTGCAAGTGAGAATTAAATTGTAGAAGAATATCTATATAAACGAATTCCTTTTTTTTGTGAATCTTTTTACGTACTCCTCTGTGATCCTCTTTTTTTCATTATTCATTTTTTATTCTTTTTTTTGATAAGACTTCAAAAAGTGAGCATAAAATGACGTCTTTTAAATTACTTATTAAATGTTTCTGCTGTTTTATATTGTAAAAAAAGGAAAAATTGGAAAAAAGGACGAATAAAGTGTGTAATATATTTTACTACGGCTTAATTATAATAAGTATTTATAATTTCTTTAATAAACCAAATCCCTTGTTACATGTTTTCAAATACTTGTTTTTTATATTCTCCATTTCCTGCCATGTACAACATGTTTTAGTTGTATTTTAATTGTAGAGATTCTTTTGATTATAAGAAGAAAGAAGAAATAAACAACTACAGCAACAACAAATTAATATAAAACATGCTGTTATTAAGATTAAACGAGCACTTGAACGTTGTTTACCACTTTTTTTTAATTTTTATTCTCCTTAAAAAGAAAACACCCAACACATCAAAAGGAAACCAGCAATTAAGAAAAAAAAAACTGCACAAGTAGAAACCCAAATACGAGGCTAAATCGAAAAATAACTGCAACTTAGGTGCTGCTCAAGAATATTTCCGACATACTTAGCAATTGTGCCACTTAGTTTAACAGTATAAGAAACGAGTGTAGTAGTAGAAAGTGTTAATTTTTTTTTTGTAAATGTTTTGCAATTTAAAATTTAATTGCCTGTTTAATTACAATCTAACGAGAGAGTTTCAAAAATAAATTTTTAACAAAATTTATGAAAAGAAATCCTATTAAAAATAAATTCTATTACGACAGCAAAAAAACAAAAAAAAAACAAAAAAATACCTACACATGCCTTTACTTCAAGGAGCAGAAACTCTTTTCATATACTCACATATACTCTCATACACATTTGCGTATAGATGGTGAGTAAGAGTTGCAATTTGAACTAAGCTGCAGCTTTGCATAACTAATAAGTAACACCTAAGAGTAGCTGTACAGTTCAGCTTTCAGCTTCAATGTGTAACAACTGACTTTAGTTACGAACCATATGACCTACTACTGGCTTTAGATGATTTTTAATAAAAATTAGCAAAAACAAACACATGTGAGTACTGCAGTTGCAACCTTTAGGTAAAAGTAACCAAAAAATCTTAAATGAATTTATGAAAACGTTAATAATAAGGAGAACACTTTAACACTCTTTAAAATACCATTTGTATTATTGTGTATGTGTGTGTGTTTTTTTTTTCTTATTTAAAACCAAACACTTAAAAGTAGTGTTATAAAACAGTAATATCAGCAAGAGCATAAGGATTAGAAAATAATGGCGTATTAAACGCACGTGTGTGTAAGTTTATGTTGATTAACTCACTGCTTAGTGGTTGCACTTGCACTTGCTTGCTCTCTATCTCTCTTTCGCTGTTGCTCTGCCATGAATTTGCTTATTACATGAATTACTTCTGTTTTACTCACACATATGTATGTGTTCAATAACGCATAATAAATTAAACGGCAAAACAAAACCTGCATGGCTACAACTACAACAATAATGCTCTCTCTCTCTCTCTCTCTCTCTCTCTCTGCCATTTATTACACCTTGTTTTCCCTAACATTGCAATTTATTTCGCGTGAAATTTTCGTTTTTGTTTTGTTTCATACTGTGAGTTTTAAAACCGTAACCTGATGGGAAAGATTACAAATGCGTTTTATTATTTTTCTTTTTGTATATGCACAGTTTAAATAAATGAATTTCCTTTCCTTCTCTAGCAGCACTCGAATATAGAACCCAAAAAGAATCCCAAACCGAATAAACCAGGGAAAAATTTATTCAATTACACAAGGATATTGTAAATATTTTATGATTTATTCCTTCTCTATCTCCCTTTTCTATTTTTTGTAGGCTATACTTCCCTTAACTAACTCAGTCATGTTTTATATTCATGTACTCCCTTCAGTCATTCATTCAGGCATTAAAACACAAGAAGAAGGCATTTTCCTCTTTTTCATACTTAAACCTGTTGTTTAACTGACGTTTAAGTCTAAAAAAATGACTCATATCCGCTAGAAATTAAGAAAATTACAGTTGAAAATATACATTTTCCGTCTTGAAAGTTTTCTTAGCAGCAGTTGACCTAAATTTTTCTAAAACGCTTCCATTTTATTGATTTTAATTTGCAGCCAAATACGTGAAGGCATTATACGTTGCATTTTGGCCACTGATATGGCTCGTCATAATGAGATTTTAACCCAGTTTAAGGAAATCACGCCTGTGTTCGACTATTCTAATCGCGCTCATATTAATTTAGTAAGTATTTGTTCTATTTCTTCTACTTCTTCTATTATTTTCCAGTTGAATTATTAAATTTTATTCTGCATTGCTTAGCTCTGCATGATTCTCATTAAAGTAGCGGATATTTCGAATGAAGCCCGCCCAATGGATGTGGCTGAACCGTGGCTAGATCGTTTGCTGCAGGAGTTCTTTGCCCAAAGTGCTGCAGAGAAATCAGAAGGCTTGCCAGTTACGCCATTTATGGATCCTGATAAGGTGAGCAAACCCGGCTCACAAGTACGTTTCATTGGTCTGGTCCTATTGCCACTATTTGAAGCTTTGGGCGACTTAGTGCCCGAACTGATCGATTTTATTATAGTTCCTGTACGCATAGCTCTCGACTATTATAGGTGAGTTACTTAAACTTTTAAAGAAATTAAACACTCTCTCAGTTTCTTTTCTTAATGCTTTAGACGTTTAAATGATGCTCAAAACAAGTCACGGAAATCGGTGGCAGATAACAATTCTGCCATAACTTCGGAAAACAATAGTGGCGGTTCAGATGCTAATGCGCCTTCTACAAGTGGCTCAACTTCTGGTGGAGTAGGCGGCGGCGGTGGCTCCAACACCGGTACTGCGGGCACCGGCAACTCCGGCGGCAGCATTTCACCCCAAATGCCTCGTTCTCAATCTGGCATTAGTGTGAAGTCCCGCCGGAGTATACCCTCACAAAAGTCTGCCTCACGCACTTCAGTAGATGAGCCCGGCGGTATGCCGGCCGAATTGCATGATCTACCGGAAGGTAGTGAAAGTGGCGATTCCGAGACTGCTACAGAAGTGGATGTAAGTAATGTAGGCATTTATTTTTCTAAGAGCAAAAGTTTGCAATGATTTATTTTACATTTTAAACAGGTGGCAGAGAAAACCTCCAAATTTAAAGTGGATACTGAAGGTACCAGTAACCGCTCGAAATCGTCTCATTCAACATCTCGCAAATCATCTCGAGAGAAGCGCCCTTCCATGATAGGTGAAATGTGTAGTAGCGGTAGTGGGCAAAGGATACGCAATTCCTATGGCAACATACATGGCTATCATTCGAATCGCAGCCATTTTGGTTCGAATCGGGCCGTTAGTTTAGACCAGTACAGCACAAATAATCGCCGTTTGTCGGATGGTTTGCAGCAGGTTATTTCCGACAGTAATGTTTTCTACAATCGTCACAATCGTGGCAGCCTAGAGGTCTCAACGGTCAATTGTCGCGTAGTGGAGGACATGAATATGAATGCTACTGGCATAGTTACTGTGTCCCAAGGCTCGACCTTAGCGACAGGTCGCGTGGGGATTGGTGCCACGCAGCTAAACACTTCCCAAATTGTGCCAAACAGTGAAGGAGCCACCACCAGTGCTATAACTTCACTGCAGACAAACGCCGCAACTAGTCAAGCGGTTGCCCACCAACAACACTCTTCAACAACTACAACAACCAACACCACTGCCCCACACACTCAACAAAATATCATGTGCATTACCACCTTCTCCAACGGCAACATATCCCCCACACAGCTACAACAACCACGCCAGCATTGCTGTGCCGCCGCTGCTGCTGCTGCAGCAGTTGCTGCAGCCGCTAGTAGCAACACTGGACAAAATGGAGTGGGTTCTAGTGCTGTTGATAATCCCGCCGCCTCTAATGCAGCCGCCGCTAAGAGTTCGTGGAAAGCTCGTCTAAAGCAATTCTCCGACTATTTTAGCTTTTCGTTTGACAAGAACTCTAAACGGTTCAGCAGCACCCGTAGCAGTCCCTGTTCAATGCGCAACAATAATGCTGGTCATGGCAACATAGGTGACACTAGTACAACCTATATAGATCCTATAACAGGTAAGCCAACATCCATGTGTTGTACCATCTCAAATAATCTTCAATCGCCGGGTTTGCGCCAAAAACATATTTCCCACCAACAAGAACTTATAGCCGCCGGACGCCATCGAGCCTACAGTTTAGATGTGCCCTGCAATCGTAGTAACCCTCGTTATAGTAGTAGCAGCGGTGGAGGTGGCGACAGTAGCCGAAAATCATCACGTCACGATGGCACCGGTACCGGAGACGAAAATAACAGCAACAATACTTTGCACAGCAGCAGTGGTGGTGGCAGCGATATGCCCACCTGTATGCCGCCACCCATACGTATTGGCAGCGTAGATGCCAGTGATACGATTTTAATTGGTTCGGGTAGTGGTCTAACGGGCGCTCTAACACCTGCAACTTTAGGGGAGGCAGAGCCCAGTTTAAGCATCGATTTGGGCATGCCAAGTAATTCATCTTCGGCTGAACCGTCGAAAATTTGACAACGCGGGAGCTCAGAGACGACCACAAACTCCTCGAATGGAGCCTTTGCAGCATTGCTGCAGCAACAAGAGCAGCAAAACCGTCAATCATCATTGACGGCGGCGGCCACAACGGGCGTACAAACGTCCAGCTGCAATGTCTCCACATCAATATCGATGACTATGTGGTCGGCTTTGGGCCAAAGGTTGAGTGCTTTGGTGTGCCACTGTTGTGAGCGGAAATTGCCAGAGCCGGAAAATGTGTAAAACGATGATGATGATGATGATGATGATAATAATGATGGTGATGATGATCCAAAATTAACTTCAATATGACAATGAAGCCAATGGGCACATAAAACAAAAATCACCTTTTTTGAACATTACATTTCATTATTATTATGAAAACACACAGAAGATAATCAGTCGTCAGCTCAGTAGTCGCACAAAAAATAAAAGCAGATCCTTCTACTCTCATACATATACTTAATTGATACAAGAAAACATTGAACAAAAAAAGAAATCATTCATTTAAATGATTGGAATTGTTACAAACAGCAGAATACAAAGTGCATTACTGTACTATGCACTGAAGGAAAAGTGTTTCCAAATCTTGAGTGAATGATTTGAATGAGAGAGAGAGAGAGAGAGAGAGAGAGAGAAAAGGAAACAAACACAATCCCATACAAGTTACAAACCAATACAATCCTATAATATACATGCATATGTGTATATATATACATGTACAATAGAAATATTATAATAATTATTAAAACTAAAAAAGAAATTAAATCCTCTAATAATATAGTCATTGTGGTATTAAAAAAAAAAAGAAAAAGAAGTAACGAAATTTAATTTAAAAAAAAGATAATATATATAGAAATTAAAAAAATTGTGCAAATTATAGATACTATTCGAAGTGACAGTGCGAGCTCGATTATAGCAAATTAAAAAAATCTAAACAACTACAAAAATCGAGCATTGTTTTTCATGTTTCAATATAGGCGTAGTACGCGAGTTTCTTGAAAGGTAATGAAAATATTCTTTGAAGTGATGTGATGTTGCACTGATTTCGACTTGTTTTTAAAATAAGTTGCCCTTATAAAGACTGTAATGTAAAAAAAATTTGCTTTTTGCGAAAATCGGGGTGTTGCAATAACCGGAGGTTGTGATAATCGATCGCGCACTGTAAATTTCATTTAGTAACTTTTTAACATCACATGTATGTGTTAATCCAAATTTAGTTTAAGATTTTTAGCTTTTTTCCCTGTAGTTTGCAAATTTTTCTAAACATTTTTTAATTGTAGCCTGTAGTTTGTCTGTCTCATTTGATTTTTATTAGTTATTAGTTTTTAGTTTTTATTTTTTACTTTAGTTTGTGCAATGTGTGTAGTTTTAGTTTATAGTAATGAGTGAATGTGTAATTATTTTGTCTGTCTTATTAATTATTATTTTAATTATTTTTAATGTCAATTATTAATTAATTAAATTAGTTTTATTTTATTTTATATAGGAAACAACAACAACAACAAAACAAAACCAATAAATTTTTAATGCATTTTTGCGTATAAGTTTTACACGTGTATTGAATATTTTCAAACTGATATCCAAATAACAAAAGCGATATTAGAAATAAACTTCAAACAAATCTTACAAACAATGTGAATAATTTTCCATTTAAATTACGAAGATTTTCTTTTTCTCTGCAATTTTTAATACGTTGTATGTACTTGCAAAGTAAATCTATACAAATTAAGTAAGTAAACTCCACCACACAATTTTAATAAGCATTTTGCATTTAGTAACAAACTTTATATGCCAAATAATTCTATCACAATCACAACAACAGTATTCTTTTAAGCGTTTCAGTAATGTGTTTCGATGTGAAGTTGAAGGATGTGAATTAAAAACAAATATTTCTGTTTCATTTCATTCAAAAACACATACAATACTACATATGTCAAATAGTTTTTTTTTCTAATTATTTCTTTCTAATTAGTTCTTTTGATTCTTTTGATGCAGTATTGAAATTAGTAACGCATAGTAATTTTCTTTTAAAAAAAGAAAACTGAAAGAAAGTAAATCATTGATGCACATTTTATACGGCAATAATAACAACAACTGGCTTTTCCGGTGACAACTTTAATAAGAAAAACTAAAACTAAAAATAAAATCTAATAATAATAATTAATAAAAAACAACAAATTGCTATAACATAATAATTAATTAAAATTACTTGACATTATAAAGAATATTTTAATTAAAACTAAACAAACCAAGCTGGTACTTGGTTAAAACATCTAATGACTTCAATACCACCCTTTTATAAAAATATATTGTATTTATTTGATCTTATTACTACTATTATTATAACGATTTTAAAAGATTTTTTTTTCTTGCAGAAAGTTTAAAGGAATTAAAATTTTAAAACAAGCAAACAAACAAATAAACAAGAGAAGAAAAAAACGTATGTATTTAACAATAATATTAACTATACATATATTAAAAAGAAAAAATTAAATTGAATAACTTGAAAATGAATGTCTTTTTTAGCTGTAATAGTAGTTAGAATGAAATACATACATATGTATGTACTTTAACTGTGAATAAATTACACGTTTAGACAATTCGTATAAAAAATGAGAACATTAATTTATAAAATAAATAAGCTAAACAGAAAACAATAAGCATAGTAAACTTAATGGTAAAAGAAACAAATTTTTAAGTCCACAATATTTTTCTGAAACTATTTTTTTGATTTTATTAAATGAATTTTTTTTTTCAACCTAAAACTGAAAAGACTTAAGCTTGAATTTATTCATATTAAATACATAATAATAAAGAATGAACAAAAAAAAAATATAAAACTTTTTGGTAAAGGAATCATAACTATATAATGTATAATCATTTCAAATCATTGATGTAATTTTAATTAAAAAAAAAAAAATAAAACAAATAAGTGAATTGTATTCTATTTAACAGAACCAAATGAAAAATTTGATTTATAATTTCCTATAATTTTTGCAATTTCAAAACAAAGTTAAAAAACTTTCTTTATGTATTATGGTAATAATAGCATGAAGAATAAACACACAAGGAAATGCGAAAAACTTGTTTTCAATATTTCTTGTTATTTTTTATTAATATTTTAATAATACATACGTATGTATTTATAAAAACAAGAATGCAATTCATTTATTGATAACCAACATGTCAGTCAATTACATAACTAAAACCCCTTTTACTTCCCTTTACAAGAGAACCTAAAAAAATTATACAAAATAGTGAATTAAAAAAAAAATACTTAAAAATACATACATACAATACATACATATATTAAAATGTAAGTAAATTTGAAAAAAAAAACGGAAAATAATACAAAAAATAAAATCCAATACTGAGAATTGATATTATTATATTATTATTAAAATGGTAATAATTCAATACTTTTTCCGAGAGAATACATAATTATAAATTAAATGAATATGAATAATGATGATACTTTCTAAATAAAGCACTTTTACATTCACCGACCATTTACTATTAAAACATACACATTTCAAATAAATTAAACTAATAAATAATAAATTGAAATGAACAAAACAAAAACAACAATAAATATTATGTATAATTAAAATAAGTATTATATTACAAGTATGCAAATCAAATTTGATTTGATTTGATTTGATTTACGAAGATTTACAACTACAAATACGAGTACGTTTATACTACATACATATATACTATCATATATGTATTTACTACCTTAACTTAACTACCTTTGTGAAAAAAAACCAAAAGCTAAACTAAAACCAAAACGAAAACAAAACAAAAGAAATGAAATTAACATATTAATTATAAAAACTCTCACTACCAAGCTGTTTTTACCTAACTTCCTCCCCCCTATCTTTCCATTAAACTTAAACAAATTTTTTAAAAACAATCACCACCAAACCCACTATCACCATGAATCATTTTATTTACAATTCATATTATAAAGTTAGTTAGTTAAACTAATACTAATACAAATACATGTGTATGTTTGTTATTACAATACTAAATGATATTATAAGATATGAATATAACAACAACAAATAAATATATCTATTATACATATACATACATACATACATACATATATTTAATCATATAGTAGATTACTATTACAATAAATAACTGTAAAGGAAAAAATACAAAATAATATAAATTAAATTTAAAAACAAATCCTAAAATATGGACCAAAAGTATGTTGAAATATGTGGTGGCTAAGGACAAAATACATACACACACACTTTTTAAAACACAATCATAAAAAAAATAATACACACACGTACATAGATTATTCGAACAGTTTACAAAGCAGAATAGTAAATTGTTTACAACAAAACTAACAACAAAGCCTTAAAATTATTAAGAGTCCAGTTTAGTAAGAAGTGAATTGAAAGTAATCTTTAATTGATATTAAGCCCTACTTTTTATTTTCATTAGCAAAGAGTAAACGATTGCTACCAACACTACTACAGTTCTAAAATAAAGGAACACAATAAAAGCGACAGCTTCTTGTTTACTTCCTAAGGATCGTTTTTCTGTTCTTTTTTAAAGATAAATTTTTTAAACAAACGAATCTATATGTTACTGGCTATAGCCAGCACTAGGGTATTTTGTACTACAGACTTGTTGTACTATTTTGAGATTTTCTTCTTCTCCATGGCCCTAAGGAAGTATACTTTAATTTCAAAAAATTACTAAAGCTAGAAGTTTCTGTCGCTTCTACAGTGTATTAAAAAAAAACTCACAAAAAAAATCCAATAATATCACATTTTCTCTGTCTTCCTACATCCATATTACATTGAATTGATTGTTATTTCAAAGGATTAAATTAATTTGTATTTAAAAAACCAGTTTACAGATACAGATAAGCAGAGCACACTCAATTTTCTTGTATAAAAAGTATTTAAAAATGTCTGAATAAATAAATAAATGTAAGTTATTAAAGAATACATACATATTTATGGCAAAACAAAAGGTTTCGGTTATTTTAGTTGAAATGTATGTTTTTTTTTACAACAGCAACAATAAACCTTTTACGAATCTAATCTATTCTAAAACCTAAAGATTTATTTTATAATATTTACCCTCCAAAAACTATAAAATATACTATATAAACAAAAACAACAAAAAAAATTTAAAGAATAGGTATAAAAACTACCAAAAGCCTTTAATTTATTTACACAAGACTAAAAAAGAATATTAATAATTATAAAGAAAAATTAAATTAAATAAAAGAAAAAACAATTTTAAACTATACAAGTAAAAAATTAATAACAACTAAAACAAACTAAAAATATGAATACAAAAACCATTAAAAAAAATTTAATAAAAAGAGAAAAAAGGAAAAGAAAGAGCAAAAATATTGTAAAATAATAACAAAAAATTTTTCTTAAATAAAATTATAATACAAAAAAAAATACATATTACAATACAAATATAAATACAACAAATTTAAGTGTCTAGTATTACAAAAATAAAACAAAAAACCATATTAAAAAAAATATTTAATTTAAAAAAATAAAAATAAAAAAAAGCCAACATTATACTCCTACACACACGAAGTTATAAGACAAAGAAACAAAAAGGATACAAATGAAAAGTATAAGGAGATAAGGAGCATAGAAAATGTGTTGAGGCATAGTAGAATTAGCCTAATGTTAATGGAACGCAACGGAACGTATGTTCGTTTTTCGAATGTGTTGGCAATAAGAGCAATTACCGAACTATAATTTAATTTCTCGGTAAGCATTTGCATTGCTTTTCATATGCTGAAAACGCGCGTACGTTTTCTGTTACGTTACGAGAACGTTTGATAAATTTACAGTAAAATGTGAAACAGAATACAACCGAATGGTTTTAAGAGAAAATATAACTTAAAGAAAATCATATGAAATGTGCTTAAAGAAACAAAAACGAAACAAATTTATTAGCAGAGAGTGCGTTATTAGTAAAAAGAGAACCTTCGTAACATTTTTCCTAAAGATAATCTATAATGAACTAAATAAATAAGCGAAAAACAAAAACAAATACTATAATTTCTTCTTAATGAAAACGCATTTAATTTCATCTTAAATAAATTTAATAATTAAATTGAATTAAAATTAATGTGTGAAAAATAATAATTATTTTAAATAATAAATAATTCAAAAAAAAATACTGCATGTAATACAATAATTAACTCT
Organism: Sarcophaga subvicina; assembly: GCA_936449025.2. Lineage (NCBI taxonomy): Eukaryota > Metazoa > Arthropoda > Insecta > Diptera > Sarcophagidae > Sarcophaga > Sarcophaga subvicina. The sequence goes on along the minus strand of OW388080.2, from coordinate 681,192 downwards.
TATTATTATTAATTAATGAATGGATTGATTGTTGGTTTAATTTATTTAATTGTGGCATTAAAAAATTAGAAAAAGAAAATGAAAAGTTAAACCCTTATTCTTATTAAAACAAAAAAAAAACAGTGACAAATAAACCAAAAAACAACATCAAAGAAATGAAAAAAAAATTAATCTACAATACATATATTTAAAGAAAAAAAATGAAAAGAAATAGATCACAAAACGACAACAATAACAAATAATATATAAAAAAAGAAAAATCAATCACTTTAATAAAAATCATTATGAAAAATCTAAAAACAACTCATCATACTCATTTGTTTTATTCTACTTAAAATATTATTCCACAATATTTATTTGTTTAAAAGAGATCAACTACACAAGTCAGTCGTCAATCAATTAAAAGAGATTCCTTTTAATTCTCCATATTCATTGAATTGAATTGAATTTTTTTCTCTGCGGATATTACATCACTGGCATTACATTTTGAAAATTTCATTTTAAAAATTCCAATTAAAACCTTCACCGACAAATTCAAGTACTCTATGACCTTTAAAGAGAATGCAAATTTCTGAGGAATTGCTTATCATTCCTCAGCTCTGTTAATAACAGTTAAATAGCGTTTCTTATACTATAGCATGTATCTCTCTTTCTCTTCGCCATCATAGTCTGTTTAACATGTATGCCCACTTACTTTTTATTAATTCTCTCTTATTTGGTTGTTGTTTTTTATTAAAGACTCCTAAACGTCATAGCCATACATCAAAATTAAATGATCAAATCTATGTACATATATATGCTGGGATTTTTTGGTAGACTTATAACATTTTATATATGTATGTATACAGTGATATGCTGGTAATATTTATTTTTGTTTGCGTCTTAAAAAATTTAACATATGATTAATTTTTCACCGATGCAATCACAAATATGTCAGATTGATCAGTTAATTTGATGTGTCACCATGCAGCGAGAACACAAAGACGGACTTTTTTTGGTTGGCGGTTGTTTTTAAAAATCTGAAAATAAATGGGCTTAAAATTATCTCTGCTAACAAACTGAAAACAACAACAAGATGATAAGCGTTAAAAGAAAAAATTCCGCGCTAATTTAATTCTATCTCCAATCGACCCTGACCTTGGTTAGTGGACAGAGAAATGTTCAGTAGATGTAAAGTGTAAGTGTGAAAAAAATACGACGTATGACCCGAAAAGAATTCACGTAAAGTTGGAAACAGAATGAATCTGTTCGTCTAGTAGAGTCGGCCATCTTGTACAATAACAGTAAGACTAAATCGAAAAAGAAAAATGGAAATTAATTTTTTAAAACATTTTCTTTATAAAACATAAATGATTTCAATTTCAAAGAAAATAGAAAAGAACTTCTTTCAAATATTTACATATACCCCGTTTAAGGTTATGCTTTGTGCCTTACTAAGTATACCAACTCATTTTGTGTAGTTCACTCATTGGCTTTAAACATTAATTGAGATCTACACATATTATCTTATCTCTGGTGCCGTAGATTTATTTGCCTTAAGTATGAAGAGAAGTATGAATCTGAGCTTCAGTTTGAGTATAACATTTGCCGCATTAACAGCGTAACTAACCGTGCGATTGTTTAAATTTACCTACGCATACGTGAAAGTGTTTTTTTTATTTGTTCTCTCGTTTGTCTCAATGAATTATTAACAAAAACGAAAAAATGTTATTGAAGTCTTCCAAGTTAACAGCCTTGTTGTTGTTTTTCATATTAACTGTGATTCAATACGAAATTTCAGGTAAATTTTCGTAATATTTGAATATTTAGTTCAGCTACAAACAAAAATCTTTGCTAAATTAAAAAAAAAATGAAAAGAAAAATAATTGAAAAATAAAAAAATATATAAAGTTGAACTGACCTTAATTCTTATCTCTAATTATTGTATTTTATTCCACGAATTCTTTGATTAAAATTAATTTTTTTTAGCTGCTTATAAAACTGAAATTGATATAACTCCTGCACCGGCTGAAGAGCCCACTACCAAGAAGCCTGGTTTCTTCAAAAGATGGTTTGGTGGTGGCGGTTCCTCACAAAGCTCTACTGTAGATCCATTGTTGCTGGAAGTAACTACAGCCAAACCTTTAGCACCGATACCAGCGCAAAATCCTCCAGCAGCTGCTGATAGCAAACCAAAACCACCACCTTTGGCCATACCAAAAGCTCCATTGGTACCCCTAGGACCTAGACCTGATACTCCTTCCTCATCACCCTTTGGTTCAGGACCACCACAATTTCCTCAGCCAAACCCTCCAACAAGCTCTACTACGCCTACCAATAATTTTGGTGTTAAACCCGCCTCGCCATCATCAACTTCTACTACGCCAACCAATACTTTTGGTGGCAAACCATCAGGACCTGCTCAATCCCCTCAACCTTCTGCCACAAGTGGTAGAGGTGTGGTTCCTACTCCCTCGACAACTTCCAATTTGAATCCTACACAGCAACAAAATTCTTTTAATGTGCAAAATAATTTACCAGGCAGGCAAGGTAATGCGCAGCCAAATTTGACTCCAGGCTTTGGACCCTACTACCAACCACAAAAACCTCAACCTTCTGGTTTAGACCTAAGCTATGGCGGTGGTTTTGGTTCAGGCGGTGGACGGCCACAACAGCCTGGTAGACCTGGTTTTGGTTTGGCGCCTATGACTTCTTCCACCACCACTACTACTACAACAACAACAACTACCACTACTGCTCGACCACAACAACTGGATTTCGATTTAAGAGGTGGTTTTGATTCGCGAAAGCCCGCTAATTCCCCAACTGGCAAGGAAGAATTCCCTGGTCTACCCGCTCCCAGAAGACCTTCAGTTAAGGAAGACTACCCCGCATTGCCGGTTCCCAAGTCTCCTACACCCGCTCCATCATCACCAAACAGTCCTTCATCGCCTTCTGCCTGGAACAAACCTTTGCCTACACCCGTTACTACAGGCTCCACCAGTACAACTACTCAGCGTTCTTTGCCAGCTTCCCGACCAGCAGCTGGTAGCCCTGGTGGCTCTAACGGTGGTGGCGTATCTTTTGTGCCTCATAGCGACACTTCGACAACTGTAAGACCTGGTTTTGAAAAGCAAGGCAACAATTTGGCTACTGACGATGAAATACGTACCCTAACAGAAACTCTTTATTCCAAAGAGGTAAACAGTCAATTGAATTTGATTACCGTTAATCCCCAGGGCAAGACCAGATCTATTGATAGTACCGATGAGGCGCCTCAACCGTAAGTTATTATTCGCTTGTCTTCATTAAAGCACAAACAGATGTCAAAAATTTTCCTTTTTATCTCCAGGTTGTTGGATGTTGATGCCAAAGTATTGGATACATCCACTGTAGCCAAAATGCATGTATTGTTCAATAATTATGAAGAAGATACGCTGGTAAATGAACACGTTACACCCATTGAACGCAAAGAAGAAAATGAATTCGTAGATGCTGTCATGGCCACAAATGTCATGAGACAGGCCATGTTGTTCCTACAGAATAAGGGTAAGTATGGATTTGGAGATGCAACAGAAAGTCAAACCGAGTGCGAATCCTGTAAATAATATTGTTCTTTCAATAGGTATTGTTACTGCCGATCCCAAGACACACCGCGACTTAGTGAAAGAATTATGGTTTACCCAGTATTCGAGAGGCAATGGTAAAATTGGCAGTTCCGGTTTTGAGCACGTATTTGTTAATGAAGTTAAGAACGGCACTATTATTGGCCTACACAATTGGTTATATTTTGCGGATGAGGAAAAAGCTGGTCGTTTGGATTACAAAGGCTATTTGAACCAATTGGATTTAGGAACGGTATACACGGCTTTTTTTAATTAATCTCATATTTTCACTCTATTCATAAATACTATCTTAAACTTTCTAGAAAGCCAAAGTTCTTAAGGTGCGCTTTACACACAATGGCCTTAACAAGCCGGTAAATACTTTGTTCATAGGCACTTCTCCTGAATTGGAATTGGCTTTGTACACCGTTTGCTTCAAGTTGAGACCTGATCGCACTTGTCCCGTGTCTTTGGGTAACAGCAAGTTTGGTGTGGTCACTTATTCATGGCGCTATCGTGGTAAAAGTTTAATTGGCAGTGCCTATCCAGAGATTTAGAGGTGCTTTTTTAAACATAAATTTTTTATATTTTTTTAGTAGCACGTCTTATTTTAAATGAGATTTACAAAAAAAGCTTAAAATATAAATATAATATAAAATTTATTAATCCTTTTGTATATGACAAAAGGAAGACGGGTTATCTAGGTAGGGTGTTGCCACCACTAATTTTTGTGTTCGCTTATTTCTTGTTTCTCTTCTCAATTAGCAGCATAAATTTTACCAGTTTTTCAGAAATTTAAGTAGAATTTCCTGACATATGACAACACTACGTTCGTTAAGTGTACATACTTTTATTCAGTGTGTTTGACTCCAATAATCAAGGTTAATTACCTTAATCCCGACATAAACCACATATTTATTAATACAGTAATAAATGGTAATACCTACATGTCGGTAATGCAATTTTGTCGTTAATTGTGGTGGAAATTATTTAATTCACCACTTATAGCACAGTGATCTATGGCAATACAGTACTTATTGCACTTTGGATAATTTCAATTTTATTAGGCACATCTGACAAATTCAGCACATTTTTTAAAAATTCATCCCTAAACAGTAATTCATTTTGAGGTATAACGTGATGTAGTAAAACGATTGAACAAAAACTAACATCTCTGTGTTCAATTCGCGGCAAAAGTATTGCCATCATTGACTATAAATGAACTGAGTCTCCACAGCTGATTGTGACATTAACTAACTAATACTACTGAAGGAATGGTAGATATTTAGTGTATGATTGATGTATTTATTGTATGTGTGTGTTGTTTTGAAGTAACACATACAGTGTACGTGATAGAGACGAAATAAATATTAGAGTTGCATTAACTAAAGTGGCCATTTTACCAAGCAGTACAAGAATTACCGTCGCCGCAGATACACACGAAATTAGTTAATAGAAAATAAATGGCGTGAAAAAATGCCGCGTTCGTTAAAAAGAATAAGAAAATTGATACAATAAAACTAAAACCCGACTACTTTCAATAAATTAAATAACATTTAAAACGTCGTGAAATTGTTTATAATTTGTAAAGTAAAGTAAATGTATTACTAAATTAATAATTCACACAACAAATCAAATAAAAATTTGCAGAATAAAAAAGTGAGTGTGGGTGTACGAACGCCATATTAAAACGAAGCAACAAAATTGTAAAACGAATCTCTTGTTTGTATAGGTGTATTCTCTAAGTAATAAATAGTTTTTTGTTTTTGTTTTGTGCATAAAAAATGTTTATAGATAATATGTTTGCGTGCGTGTGTATAGTTTGTTCTGTATTTTTGTTGCTGTTGCTTACAAAGTAAATTAATGATGTTTAGTAGTAGTAGTAGTAGTAGTAGAGAGTGATTGAGTGAGTGTCGGGCGCTATTGTAATGTTTTCATTCACAGACAAGAAATGCAAAGAAGAAGAAAAACAATAATAACAACAAGCAAATATGGCAGAGGAAGACATTCAACAAAGCAGAAGAAAGGAGTAGTAAAAAAGGAACGGAAAAATAAGAAAATTTTTAAATTAATGTCGGTACAAATCAAAGAATATTAAATTTTCTATAGTTGCTGTTGTTTTGTTGTTTTGCTCTTCTTATTACTTAAAAAAGCTTTAAACTTGAAAAGCAAACACAAATTAATTAAACAATAGGTTTGTTTCACAAGCGGATGAGGAATTACAAAAAAAAGACATAAAACAACAAAAGGGACAGGATTTTAAAGGAAGACATTTTTAAGATTTTCTTTGTTAAATAATTATTGAATAAAAGTGTTGCTACTCACATACATACATATAAAGAAGCACAGAAGTGCACAAACAAAAGTTGTGATCAATTTTTAAAGGAAAAAAGAAAAAAATTTATAATTTATTTGTTTACTTTGTTGTTGTTGTAAACTGATAATTTTGCTTGAGGCTTCATGCCAGTGATCAGCATAATTTTTGCCCAAAGTAGAGTTTCATATTTCGTTTAATTTTTTTCTTTTAAGGTGTAAAAATATAAAATGATTTGTCATATTTTTTTCTGTTTTTTTTTTTGAGAAAAATTATATTTATATTCGTAAACGTTGCTATCGTATTACAAATATTTTTTTAATATTTTTTTATTTTTAACTAGAATTGCAGTTTGCATTGAGTAATCGTGTTGCTTTTTTCGTAATGCCTCATTATAAAGTATTTTATTTATACGTAGCTTTTTTATTGTTTATTTCTAAATATGTATGTATGTACGTAGTAAGTAATAAATGTTTGTTGTTGACATTCTTCCTTATAAGGGTAAAAATAAATCATGATAGAAGAAACTCGTTTAATATTGGAATTTTTTTTTACAAAAAAAAAATTTATTAATTTTTTCTATTGGTTGTTTATTAGATTAAAAATTACTTATTGGTAGAGAGAAAAAGTGCAATTCTAATTAGAATGGCATAATGCGTGCACTATTTTATTCAATTCATTAATTCACAAGAGAAATGAAACAAAATATAATTTACAAATTTATATTTACATAAACATAAAAAAAAATTATGTAACAAAATTAAGCCATTCAATGTCACACTTCTTTTTTCCACAACCTCTCTCGGAAGCTTATGACAGTATAGATCTCAACTGGTAAAATTTTGATTTGAAGAAAAATAGATTAGGATTCCGGAGTGGTGGGTTCAAAATTTCGTTTTAAACTCTATAGAGAATCTTTATAGAGAAATCTACAACCTAATAATATAATGTCGTACCTGGTTCGATTTCGTTCCGTTTAAATTTTTCTCTGTTAATTTATGTGGTACCGAAAAACATCGACATTTATGTAGTATCCAGTTTACTTCATTTCGATGATTACTGTTTGATAATGAATGCCCAGCAATGTCTGGACCACTTATATGCCGGACTTTATCAATTTTTTTGCAACGATTTCATCGACTTTAGTGGTTTATTAGGTTTTTGATTTAGTTCCACTCTTGTCAGATAGGAAACAAACTAACTAATTGGCTGTTATTTTTCTAGTTACAGAAATTTTCTGTTATTTCAGCAGCCTACGGCTCATTTTTACCTTTTGCTTAATAGAAAAGCAAAATAGTATCATAATCTTCTGAAATTTTGCTCATTTTTAAATGGAGCTAACATTTCACGGAATTCAGTAATTATTTATTAATAAAGTGAAGTTTCAAATGTCACCGTTTAAACAAGCTATAGCTTTCCCCGAGATATTGCACTTTAGTACCATCTAACCACAGTTTGCAACCGAACACTCGGTAATTACTTTTTCTCTCTTTTACTTTAAGTGTAATATTAATTTAATATCAATTGTTTTTCTTATTTTTCTATTTCCGTTTTACGTTAAAAAAAAAGTAAAAATAAATTAATTAAATTCCAATTCTATCAGATTAAACAAAAATAAGTTTACGTACATACATATGTAGATATTTCTATTAATTATTCTTTATATAATTTATTCTTTTTTTTATACAATTAATTAAATTAATTTTCTATTTCTCTATTTTACAGTTAAACGCACAACTTGGCAGTCCTAAAATACTACAAATTCGCCTAAAAACAACGCGCACTTATACATAGCATAGCATTTGTTTTTGTTTTTTCTGTTCTTTATATCCTTCTACAGGATATAATATATTCACCATTTAACCGAAAGTGATTGTCAAAACTATGGTGAAATGACGCATACACACCACTCTGTAATGGTTTTCTCGCCCGCTCGCTCTAATATCTATCGTTTTACTCCACCATCACCAACATCCATCCATCACTGCAATGAATAATAAAAGTTTTGAGTGAAATTTTAAAGCAAAACGCACGTATACGCGAAAGAAGAAACATCGTGCAACGGTCGAACGCGCGTGTATCAAAGCAGCAAAAAAAGGAAATAAATTTAACAACTACAAATAAAAATAAGAGAGAATTAAGTTGCAAAAGAAAACGGGAAAGAAAGAAATGTGAATTTAATCATAAAAGAAGAAAAAAAAAAGGAAAATAGTATGATAAAAAAAATCGATAAAATGCAATTAAAGAAATAATTTTACAATTTGTAAAATGAAAGAAAAAAAGCAAAAAGATGATAAGAAATAACGAAAAAATCAAATTATCGATACAAATAGTGCGTGTAAAAGTCGAATTTTGTTTAGTTTAGAACTTCACTTCTTTTTCTTCACATAATCTGCGTGCGTGTGTGCGAGTGTTTAAACGGGAGAGTGTGTATGTATGTCGGTGGGTTTTATAGCCGTTCGGTCGGTCGTTTGCTTGCTACGAGCTTTATAATAATGTATGTTGGTTATTGTTGTATAAGTACATATTTTTGGGTGTGAAAACGAAAGTGAAAATCTAGCACAACTACGAGGAGCAACGAGGACAACGACGACGAGAGAGTAGTTAGGTAGTTAGTCAGGCAGGCTGGCAAGCAGTCAGGCAAGCACTAAAACTACAATATCAATCTAGCATATGCATTTATGTACATACGTGCATATGTATGTATGTATGTATGCAGCATAAGGCATTGTAGTCACAATTCCCTGATCTGAACTCTTTAACGTTCGTTCTGCACATCAAATTTTCATACACATCGCCATCGTCAACGCTATCAAGAACGACAACAACAACATCATCATCATCATATTTGCAACAGCAACAACCATTGCCATCACCAAAACCATCTCATCATCATTTCATCTCCATATCATCATCTATTCATCTCATTCAGCCATCCATCTCTCGTCTCATGGGTGGATTAAATGTTACATAAAAAAATAACGTGTAAATAAAGTATTATAATACCTGCTACCAAAAATAACAATAAGAATAACCAACCAACAATAGCAGCCAGCATAAGAAATTACAAATAACATCATGTAAGAGAAATTAAAACAACAACAACAACTATAGCAACACTGACAATAATAATGATAATGATGTTGAAAAAGTGCATATTTAACGAAAACAAAAGTGAAAATTAAACAAACAACCTCATCATAATTAGAGGAGAGTGGAAGAGCAATTTTTCCCTTAACTTTTTTATGTTTTTTTTGTTTTTTGTTTTTTTTTTTTGTCAGTCAATATTTAATAGACGTTTAAAGAGAGTGGTGTTGTGTACAATTAGTATTAGCAACAACACCAACAACGCCACGAATAACACAATAACAATTTTAATCGAAAAAAGGGCGAAAAATAAAACACATGAAGAATTAAAGAATAAAGAATAGAAAGCAAAAAAAAAAGAAATGAAAACATGAATAATAAAGAAAAAAAATCAATTCTTAAAGGACATGACTACTGGCTGACTGCTGGCTTGGCAGCCTGGCTGTACGTGTGCATGTGTGAGAGTGTGCGTGTATGTGACGTCAAAAATCGTAATCGTTGTTGTTATACACATACTGGATAAAATATTATTGTTTGTTTTCATTTTTGTTTCGTTGCTGCAGCGACTTCTACTATCACGGCTGCTGCAGTTGCTGCTGGTGTTACTGCTCGCAAAGCTTTCATTGTTGTTGGTATTAACGACAACAACAAAAAGAATATTTGTCGTTGTTGACTACCACCACCTTCATTATTTTCACCAACATCACCTACAACGCTGCTGCTATACTGCTGCTGCTGCGGCTGCTGCTGCTACTACTTATTGTGCTCGCTCATACATAATCCCAGCTTCTATTTACAGTTACAATAACTAACGAAAAGAGTTTAGAAAAGAAACAAACACAAACGAAACGAAGGAATACGAAATATTTTATATTTTTTATTTACTAACACAGTACAATATAAAAAAGGAAAATAATAACAAAAAAAAAAGTGAAAAGGAAAATCAAAAGAAAAACCAGTGAGAGCTAAAAATGTGTAAATGTGTTGTTTTTTTAAGAGAATTTTGAGTGAGTTTGCAATAGAAATACAAATACTAAAGCGAAGACAACCACCACTACAAATACAAGTACTTTATACACAACAGCAAGCAAAAGCAACCAACCAACCAACCAACCCCTTAAAACAGGAATCAAACTTAACCTCTTTGTTCACCTTGTTCCAAGCCAAATAGCAAGAAAAATACAAATAATAAAATAAAAATAAAAATAAAACAACAATAATAACAACAAGATAACAGAAATAGAAAAAGAAAATACCATAACCAAATACCATCATAATGGAACAACCCAGCATACTTGTTAGAATTTTGCACTCAATACCGCATGTGAATTATACATTTCAACGGGTTAATGACACCTTCAATCCGGACAGCGATGTTTACATAGAGGTGAGTGTCGTTTTCATTATTTTGTTACTTTAATTTTTTGTGTTGTTGTTTTGCCTTTCTTGCCATAGTTTTAAGCCATAAATTAGAACATTTTCAGACACAACACTCTTGTGATGATTGTATGTATCATAAAAATAGTTTTCCAAGTTGTCTTGTTACCTTAAAGTTTAAAGTTGATGCTGATGATAAAGCAAAAAACTTTTCAAAGAATTTTTTTTGTTTATCTTGTTTTTTGTGAACTGAATAGTTTATTGGTCTTTGTCTGCTTTTCTTCTGAACAATTTATGTAGCAATTGTGGAGACAATCTTTTTTTTAGGTTTTCATGACTGTTGTGAGATAAAATTCTTAATTTTTTTGTCTTATAGTTTTGCACAAAGGAAAATAAAGTTTTTACACTGTATGAGCAAACGTTCAAGTGTTTTTATTCACATGCTCAGATAATATTTCAACAAACTGAAAAGAATAGTTTTTATAGCGCAAGCAATCTCAATTTATTTGTCAAAAATACACCATTTTTCTAATGCTTAAAAAAGAATTTAAATTGAATCAAATATAATCAAATAAGAGTCACAATTATTTTATAATCTGTCGCAATATAATTGCAATATAAGTTAAAAATGCGACGAATCTAGTGTCACTTTAGTAGATGAAATATGTTTGGCTGCATGCTAAATTATTGCCGGTCGTTAAAGCGGCTATTGCGTTAGCGAAACATGTCCTGATGAGAGAGAGTGTTTTGCTATTACACTATCCAGCCAAATTGTAAAAATTTTTTATATTTATTAGATCAGGTTTGCGAACACGAATTTTACCCTATTACACGAGATGTTTGGTTTGCCATCAGGTAGAGTTTGAAAGCGAAGTTCGCTAGTATAATAGCCGCTTAGGAAGCAACGAAAACAGATATTTTTTACTCTGTCTACCCTTTTCTCAAAGAGAGCAAATCATAAAATATCATAATGCAGCCTCTTGAGTATTTCTACAGGATAAATTAAATCATGAAATGATTTTAAGGATTTAAAATATATAAATTAACCTTGAATTCATTTTATTTATTCAGTGTTTTTTCTTAAAAAAAACAAAAGTATAACGGTTCCTGTAGAGTTGTATGATTTATGCTGCACTATTTGAAAACAAATAAAAACTCTCTTCTTTCATTGTTCATCTTGTAATTTTCTAATCATGATAATAGCCTCTGTTGTTTTATTCCTGACAAATTAATTTGCATTTATTTTCATCACCTCAACCTATATATCTTTTGCTCTCCATCGTTCTATTGCAGAGGGTACATTATCTTATAATAATTATTATTCTCTTAAAGAAAATACATGCTTTTTCCTTCGTAATTTTTAGTGACATGTTTCGTTATTGTCACCGGCTTTAACACAATTATGTGTAGGAATGTGTGTGTGTGTGTGTGTGTATGTTTTAAGTCCTTGAATTGTATTATAAATCCCACATTAAAATGTGTTACAAAAAAGTAGGATAAAGAGAGAGAGAGACAGAGAAAGAAATGTAAACAGCAACAATTATATGCTTAACAAATGCCTGCTTCTGTTTTTCTGGGTTAAAAACATCTTTTCAATATTTTATTCTATTCTTCATTTGTTTTTTTTTTATTTGGAAAAAATTTAGTTCAATTACAGTTATTGAATATTAAATGCATATGTATTTATACACACTTTTTTTATTTATTCATCACTTTATAAAATGTGTACCGTCATGTTAAATTTGTGCAATTGAATTGATTTAAAGTTACCCGCCTCTTTAACTGTGCCTGACCCGTCGTTTTGCATTTGATTTGCATTTTTAAAAATTCGTTTACTATTTTTGTTGCTATTGTGTATTGGCAATGTGTACTCAATTAACGGCACCACGCCTTTACTTACTAACACTTCTTATGAAAATAATTTAAGAACTAGTGCTCTTGCTGCTACTACTGATGCCCATTTGTATTCTTTGATTATGACGTAAAAGTCATAAATGTAGCCGAAGCTGAAGTTTCTCAACGAACTTGTTTTTAATTCATGTGATGTGAACTGAACTGAATTTAACTGTAGCACACAGCAACAACAACAACAATAATAATAGTAACGAGAACAGAAAAAAAGTAAGAGCAAAAGCATAAAATTTTGTTTAACGAAAACGTCAGAGACATCCTTGCCATTGATTGTCCTACTTTTTGCACTAAATTGCACGTCATTGGTTTGAAAAAAAAAGAAAACAACAACAATAGCATCCAATACAATAATATTTAAAAAAACTATTTCCACTTTCCTATTATTTGCCGTTTTTAATCGTGTTGTTGTTATTGTTGTTCTTGTTTTTCCCTACCATTGTGTAGTGGTAATCCAGTAAAAGCACATGAATGAACACGATGTTTGTTGTTATTACTGTTACATATTTTATTTCATACATACTACATACATACACTCTCGCTCTCTCTCTGTGTTAAAATAGCCTCTCTCTCGCTTTTCTTTCTTTTTGAAACTGTAACATCAACAAATGATTTGTACGAGTACTCTACATAGAAAACGTCATCGAAATATTTTTTTTTTTCTATTTGCTATTGCGCTAGTAGTAGTAATAGTTTGTACGAGCATAAATGAGTGAAAGCAAAAGGAGTAGCAGAGTAAAAAAGAACAACAAAATTAAAATAGTTTTTGGGTATTTTCTCGTTTCTGTTTTTTTGTTTGTTCATTTTTCTTCTTTAGGCCAACTACAAATTGATGAGTATAGTGCGAGAACAACAAAAAAATTTTAACTTTTCTCATAATGTTGCTTATTATACAAGAGTAATTGTTGTTAATACATACAATACTCTTATGTATGTATACAAGCATGCATGTATGTGTGTATATAACTCTCTCCTTTTTGATCACATACACATGTATATAATTATCTGACAGTGTAAGGTCAATTTCTTCCGTTTGACCAACTTGTTTGAAGGAAAATAATTTTTTTTGTGTTTAGTTGCAATCATGAACATTGCAGTTTAGGACCAGCCTCTCATTTTAAAATGTTAAGGCTTTTTTTTTTAGCAGAAATGTGGTTAAGTTAATGTTGTTGCTTTTTTGCCAACCTTAGTTTAATAGAATTGATTTTTGAAACAGAAAAAAAATAATAAAAATTTAAAAATAATCATGGCCATATATTCCAAGGCTCTATATATTTTTATAAATATACTTTAATAGACGATTACTTATGGCAATCAAAATCAGTCGTGTTCGACTCAACGACAATTCCAGACCATAATGCCCAGCAAACAATTACTTTCTCTGGCTACAATAATTTTTCCATAATTACTCCTGCTTGATTTGATTTTGTTTGAAAAATCAACATTGATTCAGACTTTTCTCAGCATATCTGAGAACTTGAACTTTATAGAAATGGTGGTGCAAATCGAAATGCAATATACACCATAAGGAGCCGTAAGATACGATCAATGCTGAGGACTCAATGAAATTGAAAAATTCGAATTGTCAAGCACACTTTCCCCAACAAAAGCGTTATTTACGGCAGTACATACGTATATTTGATGACCATAGTCATTAAGTTGACGTTAGAAAAGTGGAAACTTGTTTGAATTACTAATTATGTAGTGTAGTTTCATTAAACAAATAACTCTTCAGATGAGAGACATTTAACAGCCGGAAGCCTTGACAAATTGACGGTTTTGAAATCTCTAAATTGATAAACCCCTCTTTACATTTATAATTTCACTTCACAATACTGATTTTTAAAATTAAAGTTTTTTAAACAGTTTCTTATTTTCTCTTTTTTGTTTTAAGCTTTACTTTTGCTTATGGTGCCAAGCTACCGCATACTTATTAAATCTGTGTAGCATATTTTGCTGACTCTTTGGTATTTAGTTCATGGTGTTTTCATAAATCTTATGCTTATAATTATCATATTAATAAAACAATAAATGCAATTGCTTACTCTTCTACATTTTTGCTCTTTCTTTTTTGTTTTTGCTTAAGTAACCAGCTTCTTTGTTAATTACCATCCATAATGTCATACTCGTTGCTGTGGAGTATTGATGATTATGATGACGCTGAGATTCTTTCACAACTCTCAGTAAAAGTTGAAGTAGTCAGGCTTCTTGCCTTGCCTTACCTTGCTTTGCCATGCTAGTTTTGTAGTTATTTTGCGGCTTTTTTTTTTGTGTGCACCATCTATACTCTGGAGACGAGCCAAACCACCCAAAATCCCTCTCAGCGCATTTTAACATCTCAATTATTACGACGTTTTTTTTTCTTCTTCGTTTCTTGCCTATACTACATAAGTATATAAAACTCTAGATAAATACAGTATGAGATTTACGTTCATGTTCTTACACAGAAACGTTCATATACGTACGTACATCGTATATATGTAGATGGTGACCCAGTTGCATGACCTGAATATTTATATATGTACGTACATACATACATACAAATAAATATGCGAAAATCTTTTCAATATGCCATCGTTTCTTTATAGTTTTTCTTCTTTTTTCTTCTGTTTTTTTTTCTTGTTGCCTATACTGTGCCATTATGTCAATTTACATAATTTGAACTAAGGGATTTACAAAATACCAACCAACGAATATGTTTTATTTTTTAAATGTAGTACATTTACATTAATTTATATAGACTTACATAAGTACATACATACACATATATACATGTACATATATATGTGCATACGTTCATGACATCTGGAAATGCCTGTTTTTCAATACAATAATCGGATTATAATACATATACTACATATGTATTAATTCATATTGTCATTATTAGCTGTTTATATTTTTTATGTACATATGTATGTATGAAATGAAACCAAATTTAAAACAAATAATAAAATAAATAAATATACGATATACGATATTTTTTTAAAAGGGTTTTAACAATATTTACTAGCATATCTTGATAGATCGATTTTTAAATGAAATTTTTAGGTTAATATATGCATATTAACACTTGTGAACATACAATTAAGTCACATACATATGCGCTTTTACTTTTGAGCATTAAAATAAAATAGTTTTAATGAAGATTATAAAAAAAACAAAAACATTTTCATATTAGTTTAATATTCCAAGAGGCAAGAGAATTTTGAGCTCGCCACTCGAGAAAATCCTAAACTATTTCTATTCTAACCAAGACTTTGATTTTAATGCTACGTTTGTCATTTTGTTGTAATGTCCACGTAAACGGCATATCATTAGTGTAATCTTTATTGGGATTATTCTATAGGATGTCTTTATTAATTTTCCAAGTGATTTTCCCTTCTTGATATACTAACCCCGGGAACGATGTAAAACTTCACAATCAAGTTAATCGTTATTTTTACACTCAGAAAGGAATATTTCACCATTAACTTAATTGTGTGGCCACAAGTGTACATATTTACAAACATAATTCAATTCTTAAATTGAATAAAATAAATCAATAAATAAATAGATTTACTTTCAAATGTTATTGCATTGGGAAACGATCTCCTAGCAAAGTTCAAAGTGACTGCATGGAATGTGGTATGTACATACATACTTATGCAGGAGAAGAAGTATTTGGTTTTCAAGTAGGCGGTTGCTATTGTGACTAAAATATCGTTAATTTATTGGTTCATTTAGAAAATTAACTTTCACTTTGTTCTCTATTTTTTTTTTAATTTTCCTGAATTGTTTTATTTTGTTTTTTTTTTTTCTTTTCTTTTGAATTTCTATTAAACATTTTCCATATCGAAAACGAGAAAACGCCCACTTGTATTTCATAGCGGTTACAAAACCGGTCATTGAAACAAATTTTTTTCTCTATGAGCCATTATGCGATTATGTTTGGAATTTTTTGTTGTTTTTTTTTTTTTGGCTGGAGTTCATTTAGAAAATTATGAAAATATGGTTAGATAATGCCATTCCATTCCAATAAACCAATCAACCATTCAAACATCCAATCTCCAATCCAATCCAATCCAATCCATACATGCATTTATGAATTTCAAGTGGTGCTGGGTGTTTGTGCTGTTTCTGTTTGATTTTTCATAAATACCGCCACCGCCCCATTTAGAATGGTGATACGAAACTCATGGATTCGTTTATAACTTGCATTGTTCGAAGAAGTTGAGCAAAAAAACATATTTTTCTTTAAAAGCCTTCACAATTACGAGTACAAATTGTACAAGATGAACGTGTGGTAGTGTAGGAATAAATAATAAATGTATGATTGAAGAATGACTGACTGATATATGCTGGTTTAGATAAAGATTTTTGTTTTAGTTTGTTTTTCTCACTATTTGTCATGCCATTTACATTAAATATTGTTTATATTTGTGTACATACGTATGTATGTATTTATTTAAAGCCTGTGTATTGAATTCATTTCATTTTTTCTTTCTTTCCCCCATATTTTCTGATTATTTTCTTTGTTTGCATTGTTTTTCTTCCATTCGTATTCAGAAAAAAATAAATAAAAAATATGTTGTTCTTATTTCAAGCTTTTGTTTTTAAGAAATTTTCAAATTATTCTTGTTCGTATCTGTTTTTCGTTTTTGTTCTCTTTAAAAATTATTCCATTTTTAAACCATAATTTTCATTAAAGAATATTCTTCATATGCATTATGATGGTGATACCATTTATTTTTAAATTTTCCCCACAATTAATTGTTTTCCTCTTCTCGGTGTAATCTTTCAAACGAAAAACATATGAATTCTTATGTAATTATGAATGTCTGTACATTTAAACTGCTGATAATTTCCTTTTTTTTTGTTCATGTATTTTATCACTTATGGGTTCATTTAGTTGATTCTGTCTGTCTTCAGTTGTCACCACATTTAACGCATTACATGCCGATAATATTGAAAAGTTTATTTGAAAGTCGTATGATTTGTTTTCTAATGGTTATTGTTTAGTTTCAGTTTAAGAATATTGTAGTCATTAAGAGCAAAAATCTAAAGGAATGTAGTCTTTTAAAGGAAACCATTCCACAAAAATTGTAATCCTATGATTCCGAGTGAGTGGAAGTGATTTGTCGACTTAATGAACTTCGATTCTATAATGATTATTGTATCAGATGAGATAATGATTAGTCTAATGCATCTGAGTTCGATGACGAGGCTACCATTTGAGCAATCAGACTGGTACCATCCCTTAATAACACCATCTCTTACAACTCGCCAAAGCTTGATGGATGTCGAAATATTTGTTCTTAGGCCACCACGTGAAACGAAGTGATTTGAATTAAAGTATAATAGATGGGAATCATTCTGAGTTCACAAAACAAATTTTCCATTCTACACGACATATCGATGTGAGCACATTTACTTACTTTTTTCCGCATTCTTTAGTACTTTGTTTTATTTAACTGGGCATTAGCAGTGAAACTTAGCATTCTTTTCTGCTTATTTTTAAAATATCTCCTCCAGTTCTTTTAAACAAAACAAAGATATTTTAAACGGCAATATTTAATTTCTCTTATTTGTGCTTTCTAAGAGGAATTAATTTTCATTTCCTCTCACTTCATTTCACCATTGAGAGCAAATTATTTTAAGCACCTGCGCCGGCGCATCACAGCAAGATAGCAGCTGCAATTATTCACAGCTGCGAGAGGGAGAGTGTCTATGCAAGAGTCATAAAGCGTAAAATTAAGGGCAATTAAAACTCAAAAGGGAATGTTGTAAACATTTTAAATTCCTTTTAAAGAGGACTCTTTTGACAGTTTGCTTTTTAAATGCTATGAGTCATAGATTATAAATAATAAATATTTTGTATGAATGAGACAAATAAAACGATGTTTAAATAAACTCGTTTCATTTCGGAAATTGTTGAAATTCTTTTGGAATATATCATTTATGACTTTCGCTGCTCTTTAGATTTAAGCTAAAACACCACTTTTCATATTCACTGAACACTGAATTTGCTTATTGGCCAACAAATTACTCTGACACTAGATTTATGCAAATGTGGAAGCCCCAAAAGTGTCTAAACAATACACATTCATTCATCATATGTTTCATACAGTTCCATACATTTTGAATATTTAATGCAAGAGTGTAGTGTTTCATTACAAATTGTCCAACTAATCGGCTTTAATTTTATTTGCCATACAAAGAAAAAAAAGAATACAAAAACGGTGTGTGGGTGTAAGGGTGTGAAATTTAAAACCTTTCATTTGTTTCCCGGTGAAGCCAGAGATCAAACTAAATAAGGACTTAAATATTAAAGAGCTCACGCATATATCGCAATTATTTTCACAAACACTGTTAAAATATGTTTTTGCAACTGAATTTGCAAACAAATTTGTGCTCAAAAATTGAAAACTTTCTCTAATTATAATCCGCTTTCAGTTTAAATTAAATTTAGTCAAGTGTGTGAAATTGTTTGACAATACTCATCATACTGATTGTATTTAATTTTCCATTTTAGTATGGAAATTCTGTTAAACATATTTGTTTATCTCTCGAAACTATTTACTTATAAACCTAAAATATCCTGCAGAGAGAGAGAGAGAGAGTAGTTTCAGTTAAATTATGTTAATTATTAAAAATCTTTAAATAAATTTGTACATTAGAAGACGCTTTGATAATCCAATGAACTCGAATAATGCAAACAATACATCATCAATACATCTGCATTACGAGTAATCCATCCATTCAACCGTACAGCAGCCACAAATGCCAGTAAGCAAATGTGTCAATGGAGCTAGTGAAAGAACTTTCTGATGTGATGTGATATGGGATTTAACAATGCCCTACAGGCAATTATGTACATACAATATGTTCAATATTGCAATATAATTTCAAAAAAGAGGAGAAAAACAAAACTCAGAAGTCCTAGTTTAGCTTAAATTAAGTATTTACTACTACCACCTAAAATTTTAAAGCATACATGTTTACTGTTTGTTTTGGCTTGAATATTTTAATTATGGAAAGTGTCATATGCTTCACAATAGTAAGGTCTTCAGACAGCTGTTGAATAAAACTTGATTTCCATACTAATCTTTATTACCTGGGCCTAGTACTTCATTTAGCCTGCTCTAAATGGCCGCCTGATAGTTTTCATTCGCATGACCCTTCGGCTTCGTTACTCAAGATTACTATTTCCCGCTAAATAGCAACTGTAGCAGGTGCAACTGCCCTGAAAAAACTCTATCAGCAAATGTTTTTCATTTCTACATACAGTGGGTGTTGTTTCTAGGCATTTAGCTGCTTCCTTGCCTAATTGATCTATCTTAAGCGGCATGTTTGTCTAAGTATGTGATTTATAACCGCCTGTTACCTGCTGCATTATATTATCGATGCCTACATTGCACGGAAGCGCTGAGAGTGGGCATATCTGTCTGGTAACTGATGCTTTCCAAGTCCTCCTGTGCTATTCGACAGCTTGAGTTTTTGTACAAAGGTTGGGAAGGTTCAATTTTCTTTGTTTATAGTTTCATATGCCTTTTCAAGAGATCCGAATTAATACATATTTTCTATATGTGTGGTAGTCTATGCGAATAATTCTTCTTGAATTCCATCAAACACTTAACATAACTTTGTTTATCTACAATCCAAACTTAGAAGTTTTTAGTTCATATTCTCGAATTAATATTTTTCATCATTTGTAATGTATTTGTGTTTGTATGTATATATAAGCAGAGCATTTTACTAATTCCTCAATTTTTTTTAATTATTCGAATAGCTTCAAAATTTATTTCCTATTGATGTCTATCATATTACAAACTGACAAATAGTTGCTGGAAATCTAATTTAATTTAATTTGATTTAATAAATATTGCATTGTATTGTATTGTATTGTATGTGTGTGTGTAGTAAAACTCATAGAGAGAGAAAAATTCATTAAAATAAATGAAATAAATTGAATTAAATTTTTGTGATTTTCATAAAAATAGACTCAAATAGACAGCGAACGTCAAGCAGTTGTATCATCACTGCTGCTACTACTAATAGCCTGCCTCCCAGTATGTCTGACTGCCTGACTGCTTGCCTGTTGGTGAAAGTCATAAAATTCATAGACTGCATGCAAAGTTGTTCATTTAAATTGATTAATAATGTTTTGAGAGGAAAAATATAAAAAAAAATGAAAAATATACAATTTATGATGGCAGTCAGTCAGAGGTACATATGTAAATTGGTATTATTACTAAATTTAGCTGTAATAATCAAGCATTTAGAATAAGGGGGGAACAACGAAAAATTCAATTCAAGAAAAGTCTTTTCTTAGCATCGATTTGAAGGTGGAACGCACACAAAAGATTGTCTCAAAAGAAAACATAAGAACTTTCTTTTCTTTAAAATGCAATACAATTTTCTTTGACAGAAATAGAAATTCTATTTGAACTTGAACTTTTTTAACATAAAATATAGACACAGCATTCTGTTTGTCAAAGTTGAATGGTTTATCGTGATTAAGTAAATGATTGTGTTTTATTGGTTTCAGTTAATAAAAGATTTCTTTTTTTTTTCAGTTTAAAAATAATATTATATTCTATGACTGAGCACAGATATATTATATAATAAAAAAAATAAATATAATTTGAAAATAAGTTGTTGAAGAAATTCAAACAATTTCAAAGTCATCTTTTAACCACTTGATTTTAAGTTAGAAACATTCAAAAATGTCTTCAAGCTGTAATTTTTTAAACAGTTCAACGTTTGAAAACCATATTAACAACTGTTTTTTATTTGGTTTCATCAAATATATTCTTATCTTTCAATGCTAGCTTATCAATTAACCCTCGTGTTTTCTGAATTCTCTTATTATCAGTAAATGTAAACGGATATTTTTTTATTGCTTTGAATTTGGTTTTGGGTTTTGTAAAATGTCAATATCAGCTGTTCAATGACATTTTATAATGACAAGCATGTCACTGATACAAGACAATAAAGAAAAACCCCAAAAATTTACTACAAACATCTTGGTTTTGTAATCACAATACAAAATGTGCCTGTGCCACCAAACCAACATAGACACGGTAAAATAGTAGAGAAATTTTATGGTAAATACTCTAATAAAATATTTGAAGTAAAAAACACACAAAAAAAATAAAAACCCATGTCAAAACCCATATATATTTATATGTACATATGTATATATGTACGTACATCGGTGTTATTATGCATATGTGTTGCATGAAAATCTTTGTTTTCAAGTTATAACAATTTCCTTTCGTTGCACTTTTGTAACTTTACCAATTTGTGATGTACAGTATTGGTCATATAATTAGTACACTCATCTATACGACTTTTTTCAAGTTACAAAGAAAGATGAAATATCTTTTCAAAATTTACTTAACGGCAATTAAATATTTCCCAGGCCCGACATCAAAACGAAAATATTAAAAAATATTTCTTCGGCGATTTCCTCTCAGTAGATTTGTGGCAAAACTCAGAGTAAATTTAATTGCCATTGAAAGTTTCTAAAAAATCTGGCGTTCGGAATCGACTTTAAACTGTAGGTCCCACCACGCATTTATAATGGCAATGCTGACCAGTTATGTATCTATGGGGTATACTTAAGCAATGCATAGAGTAAAGGGAACTTCAATAAAAGAATTTTACAATACAAAACACTTTGATTATAAAAACAAAAAATTCCTTGGTCACATAACTAACAAAATCATTATTTGTGGAGGCAATTCGTTATTATTAATTAATCATTTATAAACTTTCAGGAAACTCTCGAACCATTTTCCACAGGTCTTGAAGATTTTTTTAAGAATAAAATATTCAAAACAAACATTTAGGTGGATGGGTGTGCTAATTACAAGACCACTACTGTAGGTCTGTCTGAGTGTCTGTTCGTTTGTCTACTTACAACTTCAATTAGGCGTGTAAAATAATTGAATTTCTATTTAATTACACTCTATAGAAAACACAGCATGATGTATAAATATTTATTTATTCATTTATATGCAAATATAAAACGCAAGAAAATTAATAACAGACTTGATAAATGATTGTACGACGTATGTATGTATGTACATATATAAAGTAATAATTTTTCTACATTTAATCATTTCATTCAGCATTTAAAATAAACCTGAATCATCTATTGGTTGGTGTTAAAAGTTATATTACTTAAGGATACATACATACATATGTATGTACATGCATTCAGTTAAATATACTGTAGATAGATAGGTAGTGGTGGCTGTCCATTGAAAAAAGTTAGATGGACACATTTAGGACCACATAGGGTGCATTGTGATACCACAGTTTTCTGTCCCGATACCATTCAGACCTTCTGATGAAGCAACTCAGACTGTCAATGTCAGTGAGTGGCAGTTCCTCCTGATCATCTATGTACATAGCAAGCACCAAGGTGACTGTTTCTTCTTTGCCAAAGTGACTCCGTCGTTTACCCAGTAGGTGAAGGACAGTCTCCTCTACTTCCTCATCTCTGTAGCTTCTGCCACCAGTGCATGACCAAGACCAATGCACTTCGTATGTAATTTTTCAACTCCCCGTAATGACTCTGACAACCATACTGAGTGTATCTCTCTGTAGTTTAGTTAGACTTGTCGTGCGCCTCTCATTCAGCCTTGGCCAGTCGTACCGATGTGTCATTTAGTCACTGTTCTCTACAGCTTCAACTTCTTTCAGGATCCTTGCTTGATCAGTATTTGATTCATGTCACTGTCCAGTCGACCAGAGATCCCTATTAATCATAGTCGCCACGTCCTTACAATAACGATCAAGAGGAAAGAGACATACAATTATCTTCAGCACCGAAGTAGCTATAGCGCGCAGGACACCACTGATAATTATACAGTAAAGTCTTTTCAATCGCCTTATCAAGTTCAAATTTTTTGTTCTACTGCGGCATTCCCACCAAGCTAGGCATCCGTAGGTCAAGATAGTAGGTCTGACTACTGCTGCATAGACCCAGTGAGTCATCCTAGGTTCTAGTCCCCATTTTTCCCCAACACTTGAATTATAAAATAAAATAAAAATACATAAATTCACAAACAATATTTTACCAAACATTTCTGTCGGAATAATTTAAATGTTTAATAAATATTTATACGTTTTTGTTGTTGTTGTATTCCTTTATTTCATTTTTATATTCTTTATATTCATTCGTACATTTATTTATTTGTTTGTTTGTTTTTTCGTTCGTTTATTTTTTTTTGTTTTGTTTGTTTTCTTCATCCATATGTGGCTTAAAAACCTGTGCACAGGTAGAGAAGACTAATGAATGAATCGACATTCTTAAATTGGCATAACCGTATATGAATAAACAACAAAAAATTCGTTCTTTTTTTTTAATATTAAAAATAAAAGCAACAACCAAAACAGAAAAATATTATATAAACTGACTACCATATACGCTATGTACGGGGGTAGTATACGAATGGAAATGTTTTCCAATTTTATTGCATGCACTCTCCTCAATAACCAATTCTGATTCAAATTTTGGTTGTTGGTTGTTGGTTTTTTATGTTTTATGCCAAGTATTATTTTAACAACGTGATTTGCATGTGCAAAAATGAAATGAAAGATACTGCTTTTGATTTTTTATTCCTTAGTACCGCTGCATAAGTACGCCCGCTACGGTGTATGCAGGTTTTCGTAATATTTCAATTGAAGCAAAACATCAAAAAGGAAAGTTAAGTTTATTTTCAATTTGCTCTACGCAAAGATTTTATAGATCGACATGCCATCAAGGATTCTTTAGGGTCGGGCTTTACATGTGACCGGAGATATGGGCGACGAAACTAATTGTTTTCTTCAAATCAAGAAAAAAGTGCTCTGTATAAATGGGCTAAATCGGATAAAAAATGGACTTGTGGGAGAAATAGACCTAGTTGGCTGGATAGCTATGGTATCAAGGATTCCAAAACAGGTTTCCTTATGGTCGGGAGTTAATTGGGACCGGAGAAATAGGCAACGAAGCAAAATTTTTGTCCAATTAGCAAAAAATCGGATAAAATGTGGACTTGTGGGGAAAGTGGACCTAGTGGACCAGATCGACACGCCATCAAGGATTCTTTAGGGTCGGGCTTTATATGTGACCGGAGATATAGGCCACGAAACTAATTGTTTTCTTCAAATCAGGAAAAAAAAGTTCTCTGTATAAATGGGACTAAATCGGATAAAAAAATGGACTTGTGGGAGAAATAGACCTAGTCTCGGACCTAGTTGGCTGGATGGCTATGGTATCAAGGATTCCAAAACAGGTTTCCTTATGGCCGGGAGGTAATTGGGACCGGAGAAATAGGCAACGAAGCAAACTTTTTGTCCAATTAGCAAAAAATCGGATAAAATGTGGACTTGTGGGGAAAGTGGACCTAGTGGACTGGATCGACATGCCATCAAGGATTCTTTAGGGTCGAGCTTTCCTTGGGACCGAAGATATAGGCGACGAAGCAAACTTTTTTATATGAAAAAGTGTTCTATATATGTAAATCGAAATTGTAGGGAAATGAACTTAAAAATTTTAATAATTCTCATTGAGTTAATATGGACGTATATGTATATATAGAACCTACAAGATGTCGTATTTTTTGCAAGTTGCATTTTCTTGGTAGATGACTTGCACTTTTTTGGTCCATGACTTGAATTTTTTGGGTCGATGATTTGCATTTTTTGGGTTTTATTAGGGACACCTTAGGCTACAATTTGTATATAGTGGGATAGCTGCAGCAAGTTCCATTTTTCCACAATATCGATCAATCTTCGCAGACTTTGTTAAAGGAAACATATTTTTTATCCAAGTTTTTCAAATTTCAATAGAACTTCGGAAACTTGTGTTTCATAATTTTAAAGTAATCGAATCCATTCTCCGATATCGTATATTTGGGTGAGTTCATGATGTTAAACCAGTTAACATTGTTCTGTTAACTTTAACATTAGCTCTGTTAAAATTTTTAGTTTTCGTTTTAGCTTGTTAAATTCGAATTTATCTTTTTCATACATATGTGTACCATATGGGATTTTTTCAGTAATGCATGCAGATCTTAAGGGACTTATGTCAGACATTAACTAGAGGATTAGTTGTATATTTGATAGGCAATAATATTTTGTGATTTTTTTCCTATTTGAAATTCCCATCAGTATACATACCTATATCTATGTATGTATAGAAAATGGACACATATGTACATACATACTAAAATATTTTGTAATTTGCATCGTTTTCTGTTTTAAGCGTTATCTTTGAAAGTATTTATGTACGTATCGTGAATTTTTTCACTTCAAACTTAGCTAATAAATAAATCAAATATTCAGCTTTTTTTTTTTTGTTGTAAATTTTTGTGAAGTACTGGTTACATTACGCATACATGTACATTTTTGGCTGCATCTCTCTTAAATGTATTTGCAGTTATAGATTGGCACTGGCTATGACTATTGCTGTTGCCGTTGCTATTGAAATTGAATGTTGATGACGATGATGATAAATAAACAACAAATAAAACCAACATCACAGCAAATGCAAAAACAAATAAGAAAACGACAACAAAAAAAGGAACGAAAATGAAAACGTTAAAAGGAAATCCCTTTCAAAACAAAACAAAATGAAAGAAAAAAGTCCATTACTCTCTACGAACTTTGCATACGTTTCGTTACTAACTGCCTTTTGGGGGATTTATCTCACAACAACAACAACAACAACAACTATAAATATTTTGCCACAACAATATGGAAAATGAAATACAAAAAATTGAAAAAATAGAAACTGAAAAAATATGAAGCAATGAATAGAAACAATATGCAACAACAACAATAGCAAAAACTACTAAACGAACTGGACTAGAGGACCAAACCTCTGTTTATGCCATTGTAGCCATTACACTATACACTAGCCACTGATGTTTTTTATTGTTGTAGTAGTAGTAGTAGTTTATGCTGCAAACATTGAAGATGTCTATCTGAGTACCACCAATACCAGCAATACAACACCATCACTCACATAAACACTGAACAGATGTGTCGGCGTTTTTAGGATTTTTTACACACCCTTTTATTTTTCTAAAAGATTTTTTTGTTGTTGTTGCTTTTTCTTGTATTTTTCTTATTGTTGTTTGACTCATTTTACAAAGTGGTTATTTTATTTTTATTTTTTTTCCAGTTACACAGCCATAAGTTTTTATAGTAAGTGTCTGTTCTATTTCAGTCATTCTGTTTTTTTGTTTTGTTTTGTTTAGTGTTTTGACAATCAGTTCTTGTTTTTAAGATAATAAACGAAAGAGAATGCAATTTAATCCTTCTAAACAAATTAAAAGATGATTTAAAGAATTCAGAAAATAAAAGAAAAGAGATTAAATACAATTAGGAAATCAAAGCACGAATCATTTTAAATTAAAAACAAGACACTATTCACATGACTCAGTCATGAAAGAAACTTAAAGGGTTAGTACATTTCCTAATTTATAAAAATAAAATAGTACAACGCGTCCAGGTAGGTGTGCGCAACTTAAACGTGTTTTTCTCGAAATCACGATGTACATAGTACGTAAAACTACTTGACCGATTTTGCTGAAATTTTGGAAAAATGTTCCAAAAGATTTAATAATTCCTAATAATTTCTTATTTTATTAAGCAATTAAGGTAGAAAAAATATTGAAAAACAGGAAAAAAAATCAGAACGCCGCCATTTTGATACTTTTTCAAAATATCTTCGTTCAGGCCATAGCCATAGTCATTTCGATTTTTTCCTTTCAGGCCTCCTAATTTCCAATTTTCTCAAATTGAAAGATTTTGTTTCTTTTAAAGGCGTTTAACGGAAAGGTTAGCACTTCATTAAATTACTTGTAACAGTAACTTCTATAATTACAGGGCGTGCATTTAAACTAAAACATTTAAACTAAAAAAGTACTTTATCAATGTATTCATGACTACAGAAATTTTCTGTTTTTAATGAAAATATTAAAAAAGTGAAATATAGAACTTGGTATTGAAGCATCCATCGTTTTAGGAAAATCGTTTTTTTTTTCTGTTAAAAAAATCTTTTAAATGTCAATATTGTATGAAATTTGTCACACAAAATTTGAATAATTTCTGGTTTGACGACTGGGTTCAACTCTTTGAACATTCCTGTTACTCATGTTTGTATGTAGGTTGCATAAAAATGCATTTGTATGCGTTTTGCATAAACCTGATACTTTTTTTTTTGTTTGTTGTACCTTGGCTAATGTTGTTGTTTTTACTTATACATATACACTCTCACTCAAAAAAAAGACATCCGATCTTAAATTTACAAACATATGTATTAATACTAAATTTTTCTGGGTTATAAAAAGTATAAAAAACAATACAATTTTTTTTTAAAAATATCAGGGATGGAAAATTCAACACTTTAATACTTTTGCAGACACATTTGTTCACTCAAATGCACTTCAAATTATCTGTAATTTGTATATTACAGCAATTTTCTCAATAATAATACAATGTCTGATAATGAAGGGAGTTTTTAACAAGACAATAACCAGAAACACTCATTGGAACGGGAATAGATTTTGGTAACACAGTTTTAAGAAGTTCTGCTCATACTTATAATATTATCAAATAATAAAATACGATGGTGGCCCCTATTTTTATGAAACTGATGCGGCTGTGAGCTTCGTTTTCCACCAGAGAATTTGCTGTGTTACACTTTCAGTTTCAATTTTGAGCTCATAATACGTAAAAAAACATATTTTTTTGTTTTTAAAATGCAATATTCAGATGGTATTGTGATATTTTTTCCATCCCTGAAACATACAAAGCCATGGAAGTTAATTTGCCATTCTCTTTTCTCCCGGTTTGTTGTATTCGGTTTTGTTTTGTTTTGTGTTATTTATTATTAGATTAACTCTGAAATCAAGAAAATGAGAAGAAAAAAGAAAGTATACAAAACCATGAAATCAAAAACAAAACAAACGAAGAAGTTGCTGGGCAAGTCTTGCTTAAAAACTTTTTTTTCTTTTTCAAGTTGATTCTCGTATTTAATGTCGGTTGGGTTTTGTTCAAATTTCGAGCTTAATTTGACTAAAAAACTTTACAAATAAAATATCTACAGCATTAGCTATAACGGTTTAATTATTTTTTTTTTTATTGGTACTGTTGATGGTATTGGTACTCGTACCGGTACTGGTACTGGTACTCTGCTCTAAATACAGTCATTAAAAAAATCATTCAACAAATTACAGTAAAATTTTTAATGGTTCAAATGAATTAAAATAAATAAACTTTTGTATAATTCGTTTTTTATTTGCTTTTTTTATTTTGAATTAAAACTGTTTTAATGACAGTTTTTTGTCATTTGTTTTTTGTTTAACCTTAAGTTTATTTTTTCTTCTTTTTTTGTAAATATGTTTATATTCCATACTCGTTTTTAGTTGAGTTCTAAAGTCATTAAATTGTTTATTTTTTGTGTGTTTTAACAGGAATATTTCGGAAAAATAATTTAATGTTATTTTCTTGTGTTGTAAAGAGATTCAGAAATTCTAAATAACTTACCTGTTAATTATTTTTATATTTGCATATAAGAAATTATTTAAAAAAGTGGTTATTTTAAATACTTATATATCTAGGTAGGTAGGTGACTATTCACTCAATGAGTTTGAATAGACACACTTAGGCCACATAGGGCCCATTGTGAGACCACAGTATCTCCCAATTATCCCCTAGTTCCGGAATCACTCGGAGCTTTTGAAGAAGGGACTAAGACTGTCAATACCAATGCATGACAATTCATGCAGATCTTCCATATGGTAGGCACTCTGATGTCTCTTCCTCCTTAGACATATTGCCTCGCATGCGTATGCATATTGTAATGACCCATAATCACTACAACAATATTGTGTTTGATTCTTTGGAGTTAAGCAGAGTTCCCGTGTCCACCTATTGTTGACGGAGTCCACGATCGCGTTGTAAATTATATGCTTGCAGATTCTCAAAGGGTTGTGCTCCATCTGAAACCAACGATAATTATGCGTACCAGGTTCAGGTTCAAGTTAGTCGCTTTATCGAGAGCAAAAAATATCTAAAGGCATAATAACTTTTTTTTATTTTGGCCTTATGCAACGAACCAATTTGAGTGTAAATATATGCATATGCTTTCAAAGTGACCCAATTGTGTCTTAATTAAGGTTTTGAAGGTATTAAATCATATTATACGTACAATTCTTATGAATTCTCTGTGAGACGTTTTGCTTTTTTCATTACTGTTCACTGTTTCCTTTCAGCAGAGATAATCAAGTTAAAAGATCAAGTTTTTTAACCAAATATACGCTCCATGAGTTGTATAAAATCGGTAGAAAAACATAACTGTGCGGAAAATGAACCTAATGGGCTAGATAGCAATGGCATCAAGGATTTTCGTTTCGGTCGGGCGTTACTTGGGTTCGGAAATGTAGGACATGAAGCGAACTTTTTCTTCAAATTTCCAAAAAAAAAGTGCTCTATATAAATTGGGCAAAATAGAATCAAATGTGGAACCGTGTGGCAAATAGACCTAGCTGACTAGATAGCCATGGTATCAGGGATTCCAAAACAGTTCTCTTTTTGGTCAGGCATTACTTGGGATCGGAGACGCGTTGTACTATATTGCGTTTTTCTTTCCGTAATGTTTGAGGGAAAAGAAGATTTCTACCTTAATTCTATTGATCTAAAGTAACTAAAGTCGTTAAAAAATTGACGAAGTTCGAAGTATATTAACCGCGTAATAGCTTTGGTTTTTAAGACTACTGACTAGACCACACGCTAACTTTAACAAATTTTAAATCGATTATAATGTAACAATACTTCAATCATGTTTGTTTAAATGGTATTGGAATAGAATATTTGAATAAGAAATTATTCTTTTAAGGTTGTATTTAAATTTATAAATTTAAATGTGCTTTCTTACTGACTTTTAGTTTGTGTTACATTTTTTTATTCACTTTTTCTTTTTCTAGCAAAAGTTTACTTTCTTTTAAACCAAACTAAATTGCTTACAATAGCAGTACAGTGAAGAGGGAGGCGTAGAGATAGTGAATGCTTAAAAAGTCTAAAGCAAGCTAAACTCAAGACTCAGCATATTTCATAAAACTGTTATGCACTTTTGCCTGGAATGGAAACGGAAAACTGAACTAAATATTGAGAGATTAATTTTTGTTTTATGATTTCTGGTAACTGGTATTAATAAATCGTTTTTTTTTTTTTGTTGTAAACCGTTAAACAAAGAAATATCGTAAAGCGTAGCTAGTAGTTTTCAATTAGATTTGTGTACGCAAAAGAAACCCTCTTCTTTTCCACTCGACGTTCTATTCAAGTGGCAATTAAACGTGGTTAAGGCTAGTAAAGCTGGGTATTTTTTTCTATCATCATTATAGTCAGGGTATTAAGAGCTGAACGCATAATTGCACTTTAAAACAGAATACCAACAACATGCCCTTAATGAAGAATCAATTTGTTGAATTTGAATGAATAAATTTTTTTATTTTTTTTTTTTTTGGAAATTTGCAAGTGACTGATAAAATAAAATTTAAAAATTTTTACACAATGTTAGCATTTTAAAGTTAACAAATGGTGGGTGCAATAATTCTGGTTTACTTTAAAAGACTAAAAAAAATCTCATTTTATATTTTAAACAAATTTGTTTAATTCCTGGTAAATGGAAAACTTTAACACTTCACTTCATGTATTTAGTAAACCACCGTTTTGGTATTAACATTACATACATATGTATGTACGTACAAACATATATGTGATTCTAATTGAATTTTTATAATTTAAAATCGTGTCATAAATAAATACTGACGCCCGTTCAAATTTATTTTTACTCATTCTACAATGAAATGCCATGAATATAGGCAGCAAAAAAAACAATACATAAAATATTATACATATAATTACCTTATTTAACATTCATATACGAACAAATATGTATTATACATACAGACATAAATACATATATACATACATAAGTACATACACATATATTGTATTGTTTAATTTTGTATTATTCAGTGTCATTGCAAATTTTTTTAAACATTATTTTTACTCTTCGCATTAATAATTCACGAGTATTATTTTAGTATTGTTAGATTGACAAACTATTCCACAAACATTGCTGACTATGACGAATGAATGAATGAATACAGTGGCTATTAAGCTGCAAATAATTTAAACACAGATTATTTTAAAAACATACAGTGTTTGACATACATACATATAAATACACCATGTAATTGTAGCTCCCCACTATCTCCTCCAGAGACACTAGACATTCTGGTACAGTCTTAGATGTGGTGTACACATTCTCTAGGGATCTAATATACAAAATTTGATATCAATTTAATATCCATAAAAATCTATGCTTATGCTTATTTTGATTCCTGTAGATAATCATTTTAAATATTCTCTATAATTTAAAAATATGTATTTTATGATTTTAACAATAACTTTTCATTTAAGTACTCGAGAACAATGCTAATACATACAAAAAAAAACAAATCGTATTTCTAATGCTGAATCAAAACTTAGTTTTTAAGTTGAATTAAGTTTTTTTTTTTTTTAATTCCATTCTGCTTTACCTAGAGTAAAAATGACTTCAATGTCATATTTTTTCACAAATGCATATGTTGTTGTTGTTTTAATTTTAGTTTTGGAATATACTTCAAAGAAATACAAAAAAAAAGATTTTAGAAAAATGCATTCCAGTAAACAATTTAAAAAAATGTACACAATATAATACAAAAAATAAAAAAAAAAGAAACTTTCAATATAACAATTGCAGCCTTGTCAATAGTTGTCAATAGTGTAGACATATTGAAAAGCTATTGTAAACATTTTTGACATGTGAGATAAATTGCTGGAAAAATTTTAGGCTTTTCGGTGAAAGGAAAACATGAATTTATATGTATGTATGTATGTCTTTGTATGCGGTGGTGTGTGTGTGTGTGTGTGTGGGGCATCATCAATATTTAATATCTATGTATGTACGTATGTACATATTTCAATTAAAACTGTAATTACATCGTAACATACAACACAATTAAATTTTTTAAATTTAAAAAAGGAAAATTGATTTCCAATTAAAATATGTATGTATTTGACCCCCTATCTTGGATTGCTCAATGGTACGATTTGTTTTTCAGTCGTTATTTTTTTATTCATTCATCGTTAGTTGAAACAAAAGAATTAAACACAGGAATATTTCGATTTTCGTTTTCTGTTTTTATAGTATCTCAGGTTAAAAGTGGCACATTTTTCTGTTTTCTGGTCTGTTGCAAGTTGCAAGTTGAAACAGTTACAACAACATTTTGGTTGCTTTAATTTACAAGAATCATGATTTATACTCGTATGGGTGCAAAGACTTCAAAAGCAAAAAAAAAAAAACAAGGAAAGAAAAAGAGAGAAACATATTGTAACGTAAATCCCCTATTGAGAGCCTGAAAATAAATTGCAATTGTTTTCAGTTCCCTTTAACATAAAAAACGAAAAACAGTGCAAGCTTGATTATTGCAACATCTCGATTTTTTTCAACGGTCAATTTTTTACATTACATCCTTTATAAGTGCAACTTGTTTTAAGAACGATTCACAATAAAATGCAAAGGTGGATTTGTCAAAATTCTTACTTGTCAATGATGCCCCAAAACATAGTACATATCGACGCATCCGTTCTATAACATTCTAAGTCGAAAAAGTGTGTTTTGAGTTATGAGTTCTCAAAGTTTTCACGCGAAATACGTCTATATGTCTATTCTAAATAGATTTTTAACTATAACTTTGGAACGGATCGGCGCATCTAAACCAAATTTTGACAGTATTTAAGTTAGAGAACGTAGAATTTAAAAATGCAAGAACATTAAAAACGTTCTATGTACACTTAGAATGTTATAGAATGGAGGCGTCGATATGTTAACTCTCTTACAGTCTATGTGTGTTCTTTACACAGACGCGGAGTTTAAAATAAAAAGATATTTTCATTATTTTGTAAGAAAGTTGAGTACTACGCCTATGTTGAAACATGAAAAACAAAGTTTGATTATTACAACTTTTCTGTAATTGTAGTGGGCTAGATACATTTTTTCCAATTGTGATAATCGAGTTTGCACTGTATGTGAGAGCAGAGTAGAGAATAAAGTAAAATAAAGCAAAAAAAACATTGAACAGAACAGAACAAGTGTTCGATAGAGTTTCGGATTATGAAAAATATACATTAATAAAGCTGCCATATTGATTTTTTTTTTATTCCTTTTCTCATTCAAATTTATGGCATATTTATAGTGTCGTATTGCAACAGACATTTTATTCCAATATTATTTGCTTTAAACTTTAGGGAAATTCAAGCTAAATTGATACAATTCGTTAAGTATGTAATTGGATTATTACAGTATCTAATTGCTTCATGCTGTATGTAACTGAAACGATTTTGTAAGTTGTTATAAGTGATTTGGATACTGATTACAAATTGCATTAGTTGCACGGTTCAATGTGTGTAAAGTTAGCTACGTAAATAATATTCTGTTTTTTTTTTTGCAGTGAATGTTATGTTAACAGACACTGTTAAGTTAACATAATTGAACGATTTGGAATAAATATGAACGAAAATTAATTAAAATTCACAATAATAGTAATAAATTTTAGAAAAAATGTTGGGAAGACTAAACTAAACCTTTGAATTTTGCAAAACAAAAAAAAAAAATATGAAAATAAGAATTTTCTTATTGGAGATAATAAAGTTCAAAATTCAATTGTTTTTGCTAAATATGCCCTTCATAAAAGGTGCAGTTTTCTGACCTATTGGGCTGGATAATTATTGGATCAAGGATACCAAAACGGTTTTCCTTACGGTCGGATAATACTTGGAATCGGAGATATAGCCGACGAAGCTAGCTTTTTTATACGATTCGATTATAGATGTTCATAATAATACAAATATTAACAAATAAAACGATAATATGCACATACATATACAATATATTTATTCATTAAAATTCATTAACTTAGTTTTTAAAAACGTTCATTTGCGTACAAAATTATTTTAATACTTACTTATTTTATGACAATTGTTGTATTTTTAAATGTATATTCTCATTTAATTATTTCTTAAATAATTTCAGTTTTATAGAAATTTATTTGTAATTTGGGTGTAATGTCTTCTTAAATGTTTATGTATGTTGTTTTAAGGTGCAATATTAATATTATTTCAAGTTTTTTATTATTATTTAATGAAATTTAAATTGAAAATATATACACATACATACATATGTATATGAACATCAGCAGAAGAAGAATAGTCATTATATGTACGTATGTATGTATGTACGTACCACCCATATACATACATATGTACATTACATATGTATATTTTTTATTATTATTGTTTTTTATTATTATAGAATTTCTTTTTAAATTGTTATTAAATCATTTAAAATTACGCAAAAATAATAATCATATCACAATTATTATGATATTCAGGCGGTATTTAATATTTGGGGGCGAATTTATTTATTGTTGGAAAGCTACCAATGTAGACAGCTCCAAATGTTGCCAGCTGCCAATGCAGCCAGATACCACCTACCAATGCAACCAGCTACCAATGTAGCCAGCTACCAATGCTGCTAGCTACCAATGTAGCCAGCTACCAATGCTGCTAGCCACCAATGCAGCCAGCTACCAATGTAGACAACCACCAATATAGTTAGCTACCAATGTTGCCAGCTACCAATGTAGCCAGCCACCAATGTAGGCAGCTACCAATCCAGCCACCTACCAATGAAGCCAGCTACCAATGTAGCCAGCTACCAATGCAGCCAGCTATCAATGTACCTAGCTATCAATGTAGCTAGCTACCAATGTAGCCAGCCACCAATGTAGCCAGCTTCCTAGCTGATTGCTTATAACTCGGAAACTATAAGAGATAACGACATTGAGTTTTGGCTTACGATAGAAAAGAACATCAGCTATTTAGCAAAATTGTGAAAAAATGGTGAAAACCGATTGTCATTAGCTCTTATAGTTTCCGAGATATTCGTAAAAATGTAAAATAGTTATACGTGCGTGTGTGTATGTCAAAAATGTTAAACAATTTTGCTTATTACTCGGAAACTATAAGCTCGGAAAATAAATATATAATATTCGAATCACCCTGTTATCTGCGGTGTTTGCACATTTAGGTCTACTTTTAGGATTAACAATATAACCCACATAGACGATAATTTTAATAATCGGGTGTATTCGGTATGTAAGTAATTTAGCGTCACTAACAATAACAACGTGAACAACGCCATTTTGTTTTCGTCAGTATACAGCGTTATTCTCGGTATGTGCAATTCTACAAGTAAATAATTTTACAAGAGGAGCTATTAAATATTTAATACTTCTCATTAATATATTGTGCGTGCTATAAAGTAAAAATTTGTAACGTATGTAATCAATTTTATTTCTTAAACATTGTAAATCTGGCAAGTAAGTAAATCAACAATAAGAAAAGAAACTAACAAAGGAAAGCAATTGATCTAACAAGAGCAAGAACTGTAAAAGAACACTAACCTCATTTTTTTTTTTTGCCAAATTGAAAATCACTGTGAACGCACAAAAATCAAAGGGAGGTAATCTTTCGGCAGTCTATGCAGAGTATTGTGCACTTTTGTTAAAAAGAAGGAAATGCGAAGCCCTTTAATTCGGTCAGTTTGTTTCGAAAATTTCGCCCAAACGAAAACACAGTTTTCAGCACATGAGCATGGAAGGAGACGATGGAGTAGTTATGGTAGAGCCAACTGAGGAAAAAACTGTACTTGATGATCGTAGTGTAGGCGATGAAGATGGGATAAAAGGTACTGAGGTACTTGAACAGACAACACCAAGTGCCTCTACGTCTGCTAAAGAGAAGCGATCCAAAATTAAACTCGATAAAGAAGAGCCTCCCGGCGTTTCAGATGAGTGTTGACGACGACACCTTTCAAACTGGAGGTGTCGGGCTCCGAAGACGACAAGGTGATGGTTTTAGCAAAGCGGGCATGGGACGTAAATTGTTATCGACTCCTTTAGAAGAAGATTCAGCGGCAAAAGAATGTCTGAGTGAAATCGAGGAGGTGGCAATAAATTGAATCAGTTATGAGGTGCTCCGTTCTGGCTCTGAAGAGTAAAATTGTAAATTTGTTATACGATTATGCATGTGCGTGTGCGCAGCGCACATGTGAATCGGTGAAAACCGATTGTCATTAGCTCTTATAGTTTCCGAGATATTCGCAAAAATGTAAAATTGTTATACGATTATACATGTGCGTGTGTGTGTGTGTCGAAAAATATTTTGAAATTTTTCGTTCAAAAATTTTTTTCAGTACCAGGCCAACAGAATTCAGCAGCAAGTGTTTTTTGTTAAACAATTTTACTATTTTGCTTATAACTCGGAAGCTATAAGAGATAACGACATTGAGTTTTGGCTATACGATAGAAAAGAACATCAGCTATTTAGCAAAATTTATTTCCGCCCACATATGCCACGCCCACTAAGAAATATATTGATTTTTTATATATAATGCCTTATGTTTCAGGTTGTATTTAATATTTGGGGGCGAATTTATTTACTGTTGGAAAGCTGATGTTTTTCCAGTCGCATGGTGAAAACCGATTGTCATTAGCTCTTATAGTTTCCGAGATATTCGCAAAAATGTAAAATAGTTATACGTGCGTGTGTGTATGTCGCAAAATGTTAAACAATTTTACAATTTTGCTTATAACTCGGAAGCTATAAGAGATAACGACATTGAGTTTTGGCTATACGATAGAAAAGAACATCAGCTATTTAGCAAAATTTATTTCCGCCCACATATGCCACGCCCACTAAGAAATATATTGATTTTTTATATATAATGCCTTATGTTTCAGGTTGTATTTAATATTTGGGGGCGAATTTATTTACTGTTGGAAAGCTGATGTTTTTCCAGTCGCATGGTGAAAACCGATTGTCATTAGCTCTTATAGTTTCCGAGATATTCGCAAAAATGTAAAATAGTTATACGTGCGTGTGTGTATGTCGCAAAATGTTAAACAATTTTACAATTTTGCTTATAACTCGGAAGCTATAAGAGATAACGACATTGAGTTTTGGCTATACGATAGAAAAAAGCATCAGCTATTTAGCAAAATTTATTTCCGCCCACATATACCACGGCCACTAAGAAATATATTGATTTTTTATATATAATGCCTTATGTTTCAGGTTGTATTTAATATTTGGGGGCGAATTTATTTATTGTTGGAAAGCTGATCTTTTTTCCAGTGGCATGGTGAAAACCGATTGTCGTTAGCTCTTATAGTTTCCGAGATATTCGCAAAAATGTAAAATTGTTATACGATTATACATGTGCGTGTGTGTGTGTGTGTCGAAAAATATTTTGAAATTTTTCGTTCAAAAATTTTTTCAGTACCAGGCCAACAGAATTCAGCAGCAAGTGTTTTTTGTTAAACAATTTTACTATTTTGCTTATAACTCGGAAGCTATAAGAGATAACGACACTGAGTTTTGGCTATACGATAGAAAAAAACATCAGCTATTTAGCAAAAGTTATTTCCGCCCACATATACCACGCCCACTAAGAAATATATTGATTTTTTATATATAATGCCTTATATTTCAGGCTGTATTTAATATTTGGGGGCGAATTTATTTATTGTTGGAAAGCTGATCTTTTTTCCAGTCGCATGGTGAAAACCGATTGTCATTAGCTCTTATAGTTTCCGAGATATTCGCAAAAATGTAAAATAGTTATACGTGCGTGTGTGTATGTCGCAAAATGTTAAACAATTTTACTATTTTGCTTATAACTCGGAAGCTATAAGAGATAACGACATTGAGTTTTGGCTATACGATAGAAAAAAACATCAGCTATTTAGCAAAAGTTATTTCCGCCCACATATACCACGCCCACTAAGAAATATATTGATTTTTTATATATAATGCCTTATGTTTCAGGTTGTATTTAATATTTGGGGGTGAATTTATTTATTGTTGGAAAGCTGATGTTTTTTCCAGTCGCATGGTGAAAACCGATTGTCATTAGCTCTTATAGTTTCCGAGATATTCGCAAAAATGTAAAATAGTTATACGTGCGTGTGTGTATGTCGCAAAATGTTAAACAATTTTACTATTTTGCTTATAACTCGGAAGCTATAAGAGATAACGACATTGAGTTTTGGCTATACGATAGAAAAGAACATCAGCTATTTAGCAAAATTTATTTCCGCCCACATATACCACGCCCACTAAGAAATATATTGATTTTTTATATATAATGCCTTATGTTTCAGGTTGTATTTAATATTTGGGGGCGAATTTATTTATTGTTGGAAAGCTGATGTTTTTTCCAGTCGCATGGTGAAAACCGATTGTCATTAGCTCTTATAGTTTCCGAGATATTCGCAAAAATGTAAAATAGTTATACGTGCGTGTGTGTATGTCGCAAAATGTTAAACAATTTTACAATTTTGCTTATAACTCGGAAGCTATAAGAGATAACGACATTGAGTTTTGGCTATACGATAGAAAAAAGCATCAGCTATTTAGCAAAATTTATTTCCGCCCACATATACCACGGCCACTAAGAAATATATTGATTTTTTATATATAATGCCTTATGTTTCAGGTTGTATTTAATATTTGGGGGCGAATTTATTTATTGTTGGAAAGCTGATCTTTTTTCCAGTCGCATGGTGAAAACCGATTGTCATTAGCTCTTATAGTTTCCGAGATATTCGCAAAAATGTAAAATTGTTATACGATTATACATGTGCGTGTGTGTGTGTGTCGAAAAATATTTTGAAATTTTTCGTTCAAAAATTTTTTTCAGTACCAGGCCAACAGAATTCAGCAGCAAGTGTTTTTTGTTAAACAATTTTACTATTTTGCTTATAACTCGGAAGCTATAAGAGATAACGACATTGAGTTTTGGCTATACGATAGAAAAGAACATCAGCTATTTAGCAAAATTTATTTCCGCCCACATATGCCACGCCCACTAAGAAATATATTGATTTTTTATATATAATGCCTTATGTTTCAGGTTGTATTTAATATTTGGGGGCGAATTTATTTACTGTTGGAAAGCTGATGTTTTTCCAGTCGCATGGTGAAAACCGATTGTCATTAGCTCTTATAGTTTCCGAGATATTCGCAAAAATGTAAAATAGTTATACGTGCGTGTGTGTATGTCGCAAAATGTTAAACAATTTTACAATTTTGCTTATAACTCGGAAGCTATAAGAGATAACGACATTGAGTTTTGGCTATACGATAGAAAAAAGCATCAGCTATTTAGCAAAATTTATTTCCGCCCACATATACCACGGCCACTAAGAAATATATTGATTTTTTATATATAATGCCTTATATTTCAGGCTGTATTTAATATTTGGGGGCGAATTTATTTATTGTTGGAAAGCTGATCTTTTTTCCAGTCGCATGGTGAAAACCGATTGTCATTAGCTCTTATAGTTTCCGAGATATTCGCAAAAATGTAAAATTGTTATACGATTATACATGTGCGTGTGTGTGTGTGTGTCGAGAAATATTTTGAAATTTTTCATTCAAAAATTTTTTTCAGTACCAGGCCAACAGAATTCAGCAGCAAGTATTTTTTGTTAAACAATTTTACTATTTTGCTTATAACTCGGAAGCTATAAGAGATAACGAGATTGAGTTTTGGCTATACGATAGAAAAGAACATCAGCTATTTAGCAAAATTTATTTCCGCCCACATATACCACGCCCACTAAGAAATATATTGATTTTTTATATATAATGCCTTATGTTTCAGGTTGTATTTAATATTTGGGGGCGAATTTATTTATTGTTGGAAAGCTGATGTTTTTTCCAGTCGCATGGTGAAAACCGATTGTCATTAGCTCTTATAGTTTCCGAGATATTCGCAAAAATGTAAAATTGTTATACGATTATACATGTGCGTGTGTGTGTGTGTGTCGAGAAATATTTTGAAATTTTTCATTCAAAAATTTTTTTCAGTACCAGGCCAACAGAATTCAGCAGCAAGTATTTTTTGTTAAACAATTTTACTATTTTGCTTATAACTCGGAAGCTATAAGAGATAACGACATTGAGTTTTGGCTATACGATAGAAAAGAACATCAGCTATTTAGCAAAATTTATTTCCACCCACATATACCACGCCCACTAAGAAATATATTGATTTTTTATATATAATGCCTTATATTTCAGGCTGTATTTAATATTTGGGGGCGAATTTATTTACTGTTGGAAAGCTGATCTTTTTTCCAGTCGCATGGTGAAAACCGATTGTCATTAGCTCTTATAGTTTCCGAGATATTCGCAAAAATGTAAAATTGTTATACTCAATGATATTGAGAATGATTTGAAACAGATTAGCGAGAGTTCACTCAAAAATCGGAAGCAGTCAATAATTCATATCCGGCACACTATTCAAAAAATTCCCAAATGGTGGAGCATTCGAATCAGTTATTTGCCACAAATTTGAAAGTGTAAGTATGTATCCAAAATCAACGGAATAGTATTGAAACGGTTTTGAATTTATTTGTTTTTATTAAAAAGGAACATCCTGCTGAACGTGCTGTTGCTGTTTGTAAATTATGGAATCTGGCTACTAAGGACAGGACACATCACTTTGACATACGGTGCGTATGAAAGTATGAAAAATTGCGGTCTTCAGTTGGTCTGGTTTTGCAGGCGCTTTGCGTCGTGGATTTACGTAAAATGCTATAATATACATGTATAAAAGTAAAATTGTTTGCCTTATAATGTCAATGTAAATTTTGAAAAAAATATCCTTTTGTGTTTATTTTTATTTTGTTCGTTTATTTTATTTATATCATATAGAAATGAATTAAATATGTAATATTATAACAATAGTAATAGTAAGCATTAGCTAGTATTTAATTAAATATAAAAAAGTCTTACAATGTTGCCTACTTTTCTGCTGAATTTCCTGTGCATGTCAAACTACACTGGGTCTTGGGTTTTAGATTCAGATGTGATGTGTGAAGTAATTCTCATTTAGTTGATCTCAATTTTTGAATAAGTAAAAAGAAATTTGTTGGGGATGGCTGTTGGGTTTTATATGAGGATACGCCACTAAGCCGACTGTATTTGAGAATAA
This sequence comes from Sarcophaga subvicina, assembly GCA_936449025.2. NCBI lineage: Eukaryota > Metazoa > Arthropoda > Insecta > Diptera > Sarcophagidae > Sarcophaga > Sarcophaga subvicina. The sequence goes on along the minus strand of OW388080.2, from coordinate 639,767 downwards.
TCAGGCTACGATTCTCGTACAGATTAATACTTCTACCAAAACATCTCAATCCTTGACAATTTTAGATAATCTCCTCCAGAGGTGATATCTATAGTAATTCTCATTCAGTTAATAAAAATTCTTGAATAAGTAAAAAGAAATTAGTTGGGGATGGTGGGTGGGTTTTATATGAGGATACCCCCTAAACCGACTGTATTTGAGAATCTAATCTTCTCTAGTCCCAAAAATTGTTTTCAAAATAATTTTTCAAATTCTATTCATCAATTTGACGGAGATCAGGCTGTATGAGAATAGTAGCCTAATGATTCTCAAATACAGTCGATTTAGTGGGGTATCCTCATATAAAACCCACCCACCATCCCCAACAAATTTCTTTTTACTTATCCAAAAATTTCAATTAACTAAATGAGAATTACTTTAGATATCACTCAGAAATTATTTTCAACATTTTTCAAATTCTATTCATCAATTTCACCATGTGGAGGATGGAGATCAGGCTGTATGAGAATAACAAAAGTAGCCTAATGATTCTCAAGTACAGCCGATTTAGTGGCGTAAACTCATATCTCATATAAAATCCACCCACCATCCCCTTTCAAATTTCTATTTTACTTATTCAAAAATTTCAATTAACTAAATGAGAATTACTTTAGGTATCACTCGCAAATTTTTTTCAAAAGAATTTTTCAAATTCTATTCATCATCAATTAGACTATATTGCCACTGCACTATTGTCCAAATGAGCTCTCTAGTGGAACGAATGAAACCCAATTAGTGGCATATTGGCATATCTCCAATCGTTTATCACAGAAACCCACATACACATGAAACTATTTTTATGCAAGCATCAGCATGCGACAAACTACATAAACATAAATAAGAGAAAGCACAATAAAAATTTACAATTTTCAAAATTATTAATATTAATTAATAAATATATTGCCAATTAGGAATAGCTACATTACTTGGTAGTAATAGTACATTCATTGGTAGCTGGTTAACCAGGATCCCGGATAGTTTAGCTGTGAGCTGGCTAGTATAGCTGGTTACCCGGATAGCTGTGTAGCTGGTTAACCAGGAATCTGGCTAGTATAGCTGGGAGCTGGCTATCTGACAAGTACAGCTGGTTATCTGGGTAGCTGGTTAACCACGAAGCTGACTAGTGTATCTGATTATCTGGGTAGCTGGCTATGTGGGTAGCTGGTTAGTATACAGTACTTATATTTCCACAGAAATCTCTGCAACCACTAGACAACAGCATTTTACGTAAATCTACGATGCAAAGCGCCCGCAAAACCAGAGCAACTGAAGGCGTTAGAATTTTTCATACGCACTGTATGCCAAAATGATGTGTCCTCAACAGCCAGATTTCATAATTTCCAAACAGCAGCAGTACGAAGACGTTCCTTTTTTAACAAAACAAATAAATTCAACACCTTTTTAATACTATTTTCGTTGATTTTGGATACTTACATGCATTTTTAAACACTTGAGAATACACAACAACGAATCGTTGGGTAGATGCGTAGCTGGTTAGTATAGCTGAGTAGCTGTAAATCCACGACGCAAACTGCCTGCAGATTTTGGCATTTTTCATACGCAACGTATGCCATAGCAGCCATAATTCCATAATTTACAAACAGCAGTAGCACGAGGACATTCCTATTTTAACAAAACAAATAAATTCAACACCATTTTAATCATATTTCGTTGATTTTGGATACTTACATGCATTTTTAAATACTTTAAAATTTGTGGCAAATAACTTATTTGAATGCTCCACCGTTTGGGAATTTTTAGAATTGTGTGCCGGATATGAGCCATGCAATGTTATAATCGTTAATCTGTTTCAAATCATTCTCAATAACATTGACGTGACGTGTCTGGAAAAATACAATAAAATTCAAAATTAGAACTAGGACAGATGGAATCATATTATAGGCAAATAGTTAAGCTCGCTCTCTTAAAAAAATTATTTGTGTGACTGTAGGCATTGCAGTTTGCTTAATACTTTACAAAACTCACTCGTAGAGTTTTAGCAACCATTACATATTTCTTTCCTTTCACCAACGCAATGGTTTGAGGCAATTTATTTTCTGGCCTCCTGTTGTCGCCTACATGTAGTAATGTGGATTTTGTTAAGATTGATGATGATGTTGATAACATGTTAGAAACTGATGCAGACTTTTGTAGCGATTTTGGTACACAAGCCTTAAAATTAATTTAAAAATTGTATTCTTTTCGAAATTTTCTTCTAAACAAATCGCATATGTATTGCTTCCCTCGACTATTGCTTACTGTGCGATATTCTGATCTGTACTGATTGAGTCTGATTGATTCATGGTGGTGAAGACAAACATTTGGAGCACTGTGACTGAGGTACTTGGCCCTGGGCTTTTAAACAGGTTATAGTGCAAGGATCTTTTGTATCATGATTGATAGGAATTTTTTGAATAGCTGCAGCGCCATCAGCTTTAGCCCCAGAAGATCTACGAACGAAAAAAATAATATGTATGTGGCAAACAAATGACAACAATTTGTGCTGGACAAACAAATTTAAAGAGAGCGAGCTACGATTTTAAAACTTAAAAATCTAAATAGACTACTAATTAACCTACATTTTAATACAACGAAAGAAATATACAAGTACAACATTTTAAACTTACTTTTTCATTTTCGAATTCTTGGCGGAATGAGTAGTGTTGGCATGTAGATTATTATCGTGCTTGGTGGTGTACACAGCAGCAAGCAGCTCCACCCGTACCGCTAAGTAAAGCGGCATTATTGACTTTTAAAGCCCTTGCTTGGGGTACACCCTTGTGGCGGAGGATTAACACCTTTTGGACCTTTGGGTTTTGAAACACGTTTGCATATATTGGGAGGATTAGTTGCTGCAGCTAGTGTCGCACTGTAACCGAAGCTCTCTACGAAGTCGTTGCACTTCTCACTGTCTCTAGCTCTGGACCCACCCCCAACGGCTCACTGGTTAACTTTTTTCGGCCAGCGATATAAAATAGACATCAGCCTTGTCTTTACTCAATTACAAATTATCGCGCCATACCAGTTTACGGCTCTAACCATATTCAAAGGGTTTCTTGTAAGTCATCCTTTGGAGATATAGGTTTCTCAGCTGGCTAAAGGTGTCTCCGAGAGGCTCTTCTTTATCGAATTTAATTTTCAATCGATGTCGAGCACTTTATCGTCTACGCCACGACCAGCAAGTATAGTTTCATCCTCAGCTGGCTCCGCCATAACTGTTGCATCGACTAATTCCATTCTTACGTGCCGAAAAATTTCTTTTCGTTTTGCAAATTTTCTAAACATACGGACCAAATCAAAGGTCTCTGTCTTTTTAATTTTTCAACACAATATTTTCACTTAAAACAATCTTTTGCTTTTGTAAATACTTGTTAATAATGTCTTTCCGTTACAATATTCTGGATAAGCTGCCTAAAGATTTTCTTTCTTTGCTTTTTATGCGTTCAACACGCGCGTCGGTATGCTTTTTGTGTATGCGGTAAAAAGTGTGGTTAGTTTTCTCTTACATTTGCTGTTGTTCTTGTTAGGCCAATTGTTTTTATTTGATCGTTTCTATTCTTATTGTGATTTACGTATATAACAGGGTGATCGCAATATTTCATATTTAGTTTTAATTTTTTACAGTGGCCTGAAATTTCTGTTCGCCTGGTAATTTGTGCACGTTTGAAACTGAATTAATTTCATAGCGAGCCACAGCAGAAAAAAACTTTGTACGTTGGTTTTTTTTAACAAAACAAATAAATTCAACACCGTTTTAATCCTATTTCGTTGATTTTGGATACTTGCATGCATTTTTAAATACTTTAAAATTTGTGGCAAATAACTTATTCGAATGCGTCTTGCGTCCTGTTGTCGCCTACATGTAATTTGGATTTTGTTAAGAATGATGATGATGTTGATGACATGTTAGAAACTGATGCAGACTTTTGTAGCGATTTTGGTACACAAGCCTTAAAATTAATTTAAAAATTGTATTCTTTTCGAAATTTTCTTCTAAACACCTCGCATATGTACTGCTTCCCTTGACTGTTACTTACTGTGCGATATTCTGACCTGTACTGATTGATTCATGGTGGTGAAGACATAAACATTTGGAGCTCTGTAACTGAGGTACTGGACCCTGAGCTTTTAAACGGGTTATAGTGCAAGGATTTTTTGTATCATGATTGATAGGAATTTTTTGAATAGCTGCAGCGCCATCAGCTTTAGCCCCAGAAGATCTACGAACGAAAAAATAATATGTATGTGGCAAACAAATATGACAACAATTTGTGCTGGACAAACAAATTTAAAGAGAGCGAGCTACGATTTTAAAACTTAAAAATCTAAATGGACTACTAATTAACCTACATTTCAATACAACAAATAAAAATGTACAAGTAATTGCAACGTTTTAAACTTACTTTTTCATTTTCGAATTCTTGGCGGTGTACTAGGCACCTGATGATGATGACCGCTGCAAATTCTACCAGCTGCACCCGTACTGCTAAGTAAAGCAGTATTATTGACTTTTAAAGCCTTGCTTGGAGTCCACCCTTGGGGCGGATGACTAGCACCTTTAGGACCTTTGGGTTTTGAAACACGTTTGCCAATATTGGGAGGATTAGGTGCAGCAGCTAATGTCTAGACGAAGGCTTTGCACTTCTCACTGTTTCTAGCTCCGGACCCAAAAGAGGCGTCATAGGTTTAAATCTTTCGGTGATTTTGAAGTGGATCTTGCGGCTTGTAAAGCAGGAGATGTAATTTTTGTTGTCGAAGAGAAGACTAAAATAAGTGAGAATTTTTGAGAAAGTTATTTCAAACAATATTTCTTTTTGAAATATTACCTTTTTAGATATTTTTGTTGAACTAAGAGGACTTTCGGAGAATTCCTTCGGCTTTTAGAGGGCTCTCCTACATCTTCAATAGCTTCGTCTTCTACAGCCAAATGTTGATCTGTAGATTCGGTAACCAAATCAATTCTGCCCCGCAGCTCAACTCATCAAATCCTAATTAGCACTCTTCAGAGCCAGAACGAAGCACCTCATAACTGATTCAATGTATTGCCACCTCCTCGATTTCTCTCAGACAGTCTTTTGCCGCTGAATCTTCTTCTAAAGGAGTCGATAACAATTTACGTCCCATGCCCGCTTTGCTAAAACCATCACCTTTTCGTCTTCGGAGTTTGAAAGCTGTCGTCGTCAACACTCATCTGAAACGCCGGGAGGCTCTTCTTTATCGAGTTTAATTTTGGATCGCTTCTCTTTAGCAGACGTAGAGACACTTGGTGTTGTCTGTTCAAGTACCTCAGTACCTTTTATCCCATCTTCATCGCCTACACTACGATCAAGTACAGTTTTTTCCTCAGTTGGCTCTACCATAACTACTCCATCGTCTCCTTCCATGCTCATGTGCTGAAAACTATGTTTTCGTTTGGGCGAAATTTTCGAAACAAACTGACCGAATTAAAGGGCTTCGCATTTCCTTCTTTTTAACAAAAGTGCACAATACTCTGCATAGACTGCCGAAAGATTACCTCCCTTTGATTTTTGTGCGTTCAGTGATTTTCAATTTGGCAAAAAAAAAAAGTGAGGTTAGTGTTCTTTTACAGTTCTTGTTCTTGTTAGATCAATTGCTTTCATTTGTTAGTTTCTTTTCTTATTGTTGATTTATTTATTCGACAGATTTACAATGTTTAAGAAATAAAATTTATTAAATACGTTACGAATTTTTACTTTATAGCACGCACAATATATTAATGAGAAGTATTAAATATTTAATAGCTCCTGTTGTGAAATTATTTGCTTGTAGAATTGCACGTACCGGGAATAACGCTGTATACTGACGAAAACAAAATGGCGTTGTTCACGTTGTTATTGTTAGTGACGCTAAATTACTTACATACCGAATACACCCGATTATTAAAATTATCGTCTATGTGGGTTATATTGTTAATCCTAAAAGTAGACCTAAATGTGCAAACACCGCAGATAACAGGGTGATTCGAATATTATATATTTATTTTCAATTTATTAGCGGCCTCCTGAAATTTCTGTTCGCCTGGTATTTCTGTTCTCAGATTTTGAAATTGAATTGCAAGCCACAGGAGAAAATGCGTTGTGCGTTGTTGGGTAGGTGTAAGAAAGTAGTGTAATTTGACGTCTTTAATGCTAATGCTTACTATTGTTATAATATTATATATTTAATTAATTTAATTTATCATTTATAATATAAATACAACAAATAAAGTTTAAAAATAAACACAAAAAGATATTTTTTTGAAATTGACATTATAAGGCTAACAAATGTACACATTCTAGCCTAAATATATGTATGTACATGTATATTCTCAAATATACTTGAGCTGTTTTGCATAAATTATCGATCGTTTTAAAACAGAAATAGGAGAAAAATCGGTATATATTCGCCCAAAGCGTGTTCCAATTAAATCAAGTGATTTCCAAAGCTCTAATGGCAGCATATCCAGTACAAAATTATCGTCGACTCTTTGATAAAGATGTGCTGAGGAGGTTCACTAATGACGATTTAGATCTAAAGCTCAAAAAAAACCTTCTGCTTGTCGTTAAATATAACGCCGGTTGATGTCAATAATTCATGTTTACAATAAATCTATTATTTCGGGTATGGTATATCGGATGTATTGTTTACTGAAATTCTATATCTTCCTCGATCTGGATAAGATCCCATCTCGTAGCTAGACATAAATTCAAAAGCTGCCTGTTGTAGATCGCGTTTCTTCGCCAAAGACTGGTTGTATTGTGTTTTGACAGTGATTATATGTTTTTCTTTTGTGTTTAGCCAGCATACTTATTGTACACAGTAATAATGGTGATGATAATAGTCATGTCATAGGTGGATAGTGACACTCAATTTAGTTATCAATCAATCTAATTTAGGGTTTTTCATCAGATAAAATTTCTCCATCAATTTTAGTGCTTTGTGACGTAGTTTGTTTTTATTGGTGCTTATGAAAAAGTGGACTCCATGAGTGTTTTTCTCAATTCAGAAGAGTTCTTTTGCGAAAACAATGAATATTGAATACTTGTTTAACATGGTATTTCTGTAAAAAAAAAAAATAAAAATAAGAAGCATTTATTGAAATATGTATTGTAAGAAATAAAAATTTGAGTAATAAAAATATGTATGTATATTAGTATATAATATGTAAAATGTAAAATATACGATTATACATGTGCGTGTGTGTGTATGTTATAAGCAAAATTGTAAAATAATAAAATTTTAAAAATATTAAATACCGCCTGAAATATAAGGCATTATATATAAAAAATCAATATATTTCTTAGTGGGCGTGGCATATGTGGGCGGAAATAAATTTTGCTAAATAGCTGATGTTCTTTTCTATCGTACAGCCAAAACTCAATGTTGTTATCTCTTATAGTTTCCGAGTTATAAGCAAAATTGTAAAATTGTTTAACATTTTTCGACATACACACACGCACGTATAACTATTTTACATTTTTGCGAATATCTCGGAAACTATAAGAGCTAATGACAATCGGTTTTCACCATGCTACTGGAAAAAAGATCAGCTTTCTAACAATAAATAAATTCGCCCCCAAATATTAAATACAGCCTGAAATATAAGACATTATATATAAAAAATCAATATATTTCTTAGTGGGCGTGGCATATGTGGGCGGAAATAAATTTTGCTAAATAGCTGATGTTCTTTTCTATCGTATAGCCAAAACTCAATGTCGTTATCTCTTATAGCTTCCGAGTTATAAGCAAAATAGTAAAATTGTTTAACAAAAAACACTTGCTGCTGAATTCTGTTGGCCTGGTACTGAAAAAAATTTTTGAACGAAAAATTTTAAAATATTTTCGACATACACACACACACACGCACATGTATAATCGTATAACAATTTTACATTTTTGCGAATATCTCGGAAACTATAAGAGCTAATGACAATCGGTTTTCACCATGCGACTGGAAAAAACATCAGCTTTCCAACAATAAATAAATTCGCCCCCAAATATTAAATACAGCCTGAAATATAAGGCATTAGATATAAAAAATCAATATATTTTTTAGTGGGCGTAGCATAATAAATTTTGCTAAATAGCTATCGTATAGCCAAAACTCAATGTCCTTACTCAATAAGGTAACCTGGCATGTTCCGACTACAAACTATAGTAATCCAACCAAATTCAAACCTAGCAAAACACCAAAATTATTTTATCACGCTTTTTGAATTCATGAAAATTAGGAGGCACTGTTCCACTTTAAACAATCATGATCCTTGATCCACCCAAAGGATCAACAAAGACAATTATAGGAAGTTGAGGTAGCGTTAAAACCGACTAATTGCCTGTTAGCTGGATAAACTCGATTAATGGAAATGAAACAAAGCAAAGAAATAATAGGAAGATGAAGGAGGGAGATATTTTGTGACAATCCTATGTTCTTTAAATATGTATGTATGTATATACATATGTATACAATATTTTACATGTTCCAACGTAAACCACTGCATAAATAAGGCCTAGAAATTTTTTGCAATTAATATAAATATTTAATTTGAACGAAAATATTTTCATAATCCTATAGTTAGTCATCTTAAACTGCATAAACTTTCACAAAAAATTCATATACTAAATACACACTCATATATAACTAATTTTAGCAATTGAACTACGTAGTACTACTATACGCACATATGTACATACAATTATACATAAGTATACTGTCTAATTGATAAAAGTTTTTTGACTTTTTGTCTCTCAAATATAATAAATGATATTACCATATTATATGTATGTATGTATGTACACACATAAAAACCTGGTCATTCTTTTCAAATTTAAAGAAAAAAAACGATATTTATTCAACTATCAACTCGTTAATTATAAATATTGGCCCGAAAGTTCAAACGAAAAGAAAACAAACAAAAGAAAAAATGAAATTGTTAAAGTCAATTACGAATAAAACATGTGTAAAACGAAAAACAAAATACAACATGAATACCATGAAAATATTCTTTTTTTATAATAGAGACTGGAAATCATAAAAATTAAACCAGAAAAACAAAATAAACTGTGAATACATATAGTTGAACAAAAATATTCATAAAATTGTTGTTAAATTCTCTTCTAGGATACAGTTTTTTTTCTTTTTAACAAAAGAAAATATAAAGCAGAATAATTATTTTTATCGCAAACATACATACATATGTATGTACATATATATAGAAGAAGTGTAATACAATGCAAATACAGGGCAAGGAGGAACGAATGTCTACCTGAATTCCAAGCACGTCAACCAACCAACCAACCAACTAATCAGCCAGCCAGTCAGCTTATGTTTATTTCATTTTATTTCCGTTCTAAACGAAACTAAACTTTTCTGACTGTCTATCAGCCAGTCAGTCAGTTCGTCAGCCAGCCAACCTGGGTGATTCACTGTTTTTTTTATTCACTCTTCTGCCTTTAGTTCAAAATGTCAATACGGTAGTTTATGCATTTCCTCTTTTATGTTGTCGGTTAAATTAAAATTAAAATTGAAAAACATGTTCAAATAGTTTATTTAGTTGTTATTCTCTACCGTTTTCCTTTCTTATAATTTCCATACAAGACAGACTACGTTGGCGAACAGTTTAAATAACCACCAGACACCCACTCTATACAATTCAATTCTACTCCAATGCAATGAAATTCAATGCGATTCATTGCAATTCACTTCACTTTCACACCACACCACACATCACATCACATCACATCATACACACAAAGTGTAGAGTATAATGGAGTCGGTTTTGTTCTTTTGTTATGTTGTCTGTATGAAAAGAGAAAAACGCAAACAATTGAACTTTTATTCGTGTTAGGTAAATACAACTACAAGTACGTCTCACACTATGTATAGCAGCCGTTTCAATTTGTCTAAGGGGACAACACAACAGATTCTGGCTGTCAAGCCAAGACAGAGACCGGCTGAGCTGAGAGCTGGCATATACCTAGTCAAACAAAGATTAAAATACTTCAGACGAAAAAGAAAATATGAATCGAAAACTAACACAACAAAACAAAACAACATTATTGGCTAGATGAAAAAGGAATTTCGTGTAGACTTGTTATGCGGTCACCATTAGGAATAATATCTTACTTTTAACAGCACGTCTGTGTCTCGCACAAACTTCGTTAACTTCTTCTAGTCTATTCCTCTGAGATGAGTTATGTCTGGTATAATGTCATTCCCAAAATATTGGGATCTCAGTTTTACGAAAGCATGCCCTGCATTCATCATTTTCCACCACACCAATATGGTTCAGCTGTAAATTTAAGGCATGAGAACGCTCTTTAGTTCAGGTATCGTTTTGTTGCCTTACCGCATGCCCTGTATTCATCACATATAAGGCGTGAGTACGCTCATTAGTTCAGGTATTGTTTCCAGGTTTTTTCTTTTCTTCTCTTTTTCAGACCTAATAACCTTTCATGAAACCTTCATTGAAAGTGGCTTATTACTTACAATACAATTACAAATTATATCTAAGTATTACGAGAGTATTAACAAAGGCCATATGTTCGATGAAGGTTAACAGACCAAAGAGTCTCTCTTAGGAATGTTAGCCGCTCAAAGAAGCTTTATGTTAGGATGCCAAGTGAATTAAAGCAAAGAAATCTGTTTGAATGGACGACCTTCAGTAGAGTGCTGCTGGTTAACGTAGGTAAACAAAAAACAAGCTTAAAAACCACTGAGCCCTTGCAAACGATTTCAAAGTCTGGTCTGAAGGCAAACAAGGTTAGGTTGAGTATTATTATAGTATCATTGCAAGGAGTTGTTACAAAATTTTTTTAGGTTAAAAAAACTCACTGGTTCTACTTGTATTATAACATATATATCAAAAACATAGCTGGGACTGAACAGAAACCTCACATAAACTTCTCTCTAAACCCTTAAAAGTTTTTCATATATTCGCTCATAACCTGTTATAAAGGGGCTGCACTGACTATTTTAGTGCTAAGGTTAAGGGATAGTTTGCAGCGTGGATCATCGTCCAGCACCGCTTTGTTAAAAGCGATCAGCTCACTTCGTCATCATTCTTGTTAAAAAAAATTGTTAAAATCTTTTCAGAATATTTATTTCGTATAAACCTCCTCAATATATTAAATGATCTCTCTACAAAAGGTATTTGGATGAAAAATTTTAAAACTGCCTCGAAAATTGCTTTAAAAATTTATTGTCTTTGAAAAAAGTGTAAAAATTACAATGTAAGAGTCCTTCTTTAAATTATATTCCTATTGCTGTTAAAGATCTTGGCTTAAGTATGTCCCGAGATGTATGTATGTATGTATGTATACATATATAATTTTCAAATGTTTAAACAATTATATAAAATTGTACATCCATTCGTACATCTAGTATTTGTATGGTTATTGTCAAAAGATGTTTTTGTTATTATGTATTGTCATCCTCTATAATGCTACTCTGATTACTCTTGTCAGTGTTTTGCTAGTGTACAGTATAGTTAGTCTTATTGTTGTTGTAGTTCTTGATGTTTTCATTAAATTGAAATTAATAATAAGATGTTAAATTCGTAAATTACATTTAAACCCTTCTTCCACCATTCATTTATTCGTTCATTCGTTCGTTCGTTTCGTTAAATTGTTCATTCACTTCAACAAACGAACAGAACCGGCAAACAAATCCTGTTGTTGTTGTCATTTATGAGGGTAGTCAAATGAAATCAAACGAAATAGAATTTCCGGTTGGAAATATTGTCAAAAACAACATCGCTAGAGAATGAAGAAAATACCAAATGTGCTGGTGATAACTTTTTCTTCTTCTTCTTCTCCTACTTCTTCGTCGTTCTGCATCTTCCAGAGAGTCGTCATCATCAGTCTGTGTGTGTTAACAAGGGTAATTTTCTCAAATTAAATCAAATTTAATGAAATGCAAATGTGTGGGTTGTGTCACTCGCTATTGTTGTCGTCAAGCGGAATGCATTGCATTATGGGAATGACTCATCTAGGCTACTACTACACATACATACATAGATTGAAATGCATTATAGAGTATGGATTTGTTTTAGGCTGGGATTTATTCCTTTTAGTATATATGTACATATGTATGTACATAGCTATGAGAAGCATAGAATAACCGGATTGATTATTTTATTTTTCTTTTTTCGCTTTAACTGGGAACATATTCATATTTTTATTTCTGTCTTTTAACACAGCATTTAATTATAAAACACTTGTCTCACTCTATATGTCTGGCAAGGGTTTTTTTAATATTTTTTTAACATTCTCATTTATTTTCTTTTTTCCTTTGTTTTTTAATTACAGAGTCTGGGTATTTTGGCTTCAATTCCCGCCGGTTTATTAATATTATCGCTCTTTGGACTACTATTGTATCTGCTCACACGATGTTGTGACCGTAAGCAACGAAAGCCCAGCGCCCAAAGATGCCAAAGTTGTTCGCTGGTGATTATTACACTGATGACATGTGCTGCCATTGGTTTGGGTAAGTAACACCACCAACTACCAACCAACAACAAAAAAAGGGTATTTTTTCGCCCCTATAATAAAAGAATACATTTTTAATTGAGAATGAGAAGAGAAGAAATTTGTTTAAAAGAATTTCCACATGCATTTAGTGAAGGAAGTAAAAAGTCTTGTGAGAACAGCAACAAGAATAAACCGGATGCTGGATTAACGAGGAAGTAGAGATTTTTCTTTTGCCTTAAACCTTTAACAATCGGTACATTATTTTGCCTTTCCGTATGCATTTAAATAGAATTGTACGGTTTATGTTTAAACACACAAGTAAACTTCTGTAAGAGAAATCAAATAAATCTGTAAGCAGAAAATCAAGTCGTTTCTTCAAGTTGCATTCAATCGATCCATAACGTGAAATTTTATTTCAAGTCTGCTTTGTATATAGACAGACGCCTATATCTCTCTGCCATCGGTTATTTAAAATCGCTGTAGGCCGAGCCTTTATTGTCATTTGTTAGTCGCCAATAAATAAATTTTGTAGAAGAACATGGGATGCGTTGGCAAGTGAGTGTTTTAAAGTTGTATCTGCTATGCAAATATTATGGACTACGTATATTATCCTGTCACTGTAACTTGCCACAATCAGTTGATGGGGCTGGTACACAGTTCCCGTCTTTTCGTCCTCCACAATTTTCAATACATTTTGTCAACCCGTTACAATGTTTCATTTTTGTTTTATTTTTTTTTTCATATTTTTTCATAACAAAAGAAAAGAATTCATTTTTTAGTGTCTTCCCTTCTGGTTATTATTTCATATTTATTGTGTTTATTTTTTTGGATAAGTTTCATTGTAAAATACAATTATTTTAAGGATTATGGGCTTAAGTGACATACAAAAAAGGATGCCAACCAACAGTAAATGATTCGATGGAGGCACAAAGATGCAGGCGAACGGTATGCAAACTGATAGTTAGGGGTATATGCAGATTTGTAGCCTGGCTTGGCAGTCTTGGTGGGTTGGTGGGTGGTTTGTTTCGTCTCGTTCCATTTCATTATACTTTTTGTTTGTTTATGCACTGGTAAATGCTTTCATTTGGATTGACTTGACTATGCGGGAAAATAATTCAATTTCCGACCCTATTTCTTCTCCCTTTTTTCTTTTGCCCCAGTCTGTCAGTCTTCCACCAGTTGTGCCAATGTGTTCATTCCTTTATACAATAACTGCTCAAAGGAAAGAAAGAAATGAATACTTTGTTGCAAGTCGGTTTAGTAATTGCTGTAATACAATCTTGTAAAATAGTTGATTGTGAAGAATTTAAGCGCATAATTTGCCTTTTTTTCAAACCAATGGCTTACAATATAACCAGACAGCAGCAGCAGCAAATAATTTAGTAACAATAAAAGAAAATAAATTGTTACACTGTAGTTTTCAACTCTCTTTAATAAATGAATTCTATGATGATAATTGTATAGTATAGTATATGCTTCTCTTCAATTCTAAGTAATCTTTAATGTGGTAGACTAAAGAAATTCTATAGATTTATTTCATTTTATTGATTGCTTTAATAGCATAGACGAGATCATTGACTCTGCTGCTTAACAAATTCAATTCAATGCAATTAATGAAAAGGGTCAAGTGTTTGGTTTTCTTCTTATTCATTGGTGGTGTCATAAGGGCATTTGTTTGCATTTCCTCTGCTAAGTAAAAACTTTATAATGCTTTATGCATTCATTTTTTTATCAATATTCAATATTTGTTTAATTTATAATGTTTTTTTAATTTGTTTTTTTTTTATTTTACTGCAGGTCTCTATGGCAACGATGATTTCCATAATGGTTTGCTGCAAGCATTCAGTTCCGGCAAACAAGTGGAAGGTCTGGTATTAAGCTTAAAACGACAGGTATGCTGAGAACAGTATCAATAACCGCAAAATATCAATAATTTTATATTATATATGTTGTAATGAAAATGCTTAGAATATTGTAAGACCTGTTTGAAAGCTGTTTTAATTTCCTTAAGCTACTTAATAAAATTGACCTCCTGTCAAAACACTACTTTCATTATTTTTAACAAAAAGGGTATACAGAAAACTCACAGAAAGCCTCATATATTCGATTTCAAAGCTTAAAATAATGCTTTAGCTTCTATAACTAGAGTTTTAAAAGAAACCAGAAGTAATCCAATAGCAAAAGTGACAACAATTTATCATAACATACATGCATACATACATACATACATACATACATAAACACATATTTTCATATGTACTAGCCATGGAGTCAAAGGAGACAGACTACAGCTTCCTACTTTTTCCTTTTTACAAAAAAAAAAGAATAAAAAGATAAAAGAATATCTTTTTTCTGTAAGAGGGAAAATAAATACGTGTATATGGTAAAAAAAAAACAATTTTTGCAATGAAAAGAATTTAATTTTATTTACTTAAGAAAATTTTGCTGTAACAAACTGGATCTAAAAGTATACAACATGAATGAATATTTACATGTACATCGATACAAATACATATATACAAATATATAAATGTATAAGTATGTGCAAAGCTGAGTAGTATTGAAAAAATGTTTCTTTATACACACCTCGTTTATATTTGAATACAAATGCATGCATGCATGTGTGTAATGTACAGTAAGTGAGAGTATGTTGTGTGCTTCAATGCCTTCCTTTAACAGCAAAAGAAATCCACAAGAAAAAAAATGTTTATATAAACCAAGTAAAATCTCTCCAATTTTTCTTACATTCACACGCTGACATATGCACAAATACACTCGCATATAGAGCATTCAGTAGTGATTTTAAAAGGATCCAGATAAAACTTCAAATATCTAGCCTTTTTGAATCGGCAACAGTTTTATATATTTCTTATAGAAAACAACCTCTAAAATAGTTATCAAAATATATATGTATTCCTCAATATGTTCCTATTAATGTACTAAAATTTTAAATCGACTAAATGTGTTAAAAATTCAATTTCTGTATTATAAAAAGCTATAATCTGTATTCGAAACAAGTTTTCAAAATTATTATTTTACAATATCACGGCTTATTGAATACCCCCTATACATACATACATACATTTATACATATGTATGTATATGATGTACGTGTACATGTATTAAACCGGCATATTAATGCCGACTGTATATAAAATTCTATGGAGTCCTTGTAATGCAGGCGACATATTCATTGAGGCCATTACGCTTTACTCACACATTCTCCTACAAAAAACTTCTTTTGCTCTTAGCCCAGTGCGTCTCACTTCTACCTCTACTCCCCACTGCAGTACTAAGCAAACTTTAGCTGAAGAGAGTGTATTTGAAAATAAACAAAAAAAAAACAAAAAAAAAAGAAGAGAAAATCTATAGAATGAAAAAAAAGGAAAGAAAAAAGAAACGCAGGAAATTTGTGCCAACGACCAGTAGTAACACGAAAAATGCAATAAATGTAAATATTAAAATATAATCATAATAATAAAAGAATAAAAGGGAAGAAACAAAACAAAATAAAGAAGATGGAGAAGAAATAACTAGGAAGTTTAATTTTAACGAAAATGCATTACAAACTTCTTAAACGAAGTGGTAGAAGGTAAATAAATAACAAAAAAAAAGGAAGTGAAGAGCCTTAGAAACAAACAAACCCAAAAGAATAAAAAAGCAACGCAAGTACCATAGAAAGAAAAGATTTTTCTTAAATTCAAATCAGTTTTAAAAAAGTTAAACGAACAACAAAATGTAAAGTTAAGTAGAGACAATAAAAAAGTGTGTGTTTTAGAAAAAAAAAAAAAAAAAAATACAAAAATTAAAATTATTTCTCTCTCTCTCTCTCCCTGTTGTCTGTTTGGCATATTTGTTAAAATATAAAATACATATTCAATTTAGTAAATCTGCTTAAAACTTATTCTGGAGTAAATTTAACTTTTTGTTTTATTATTTAAATGCACACACACACACAAACACTTTAAAGGCAAAAGAGAGCATATATGTATAGTACATACTACCTGTGTAAAAATTCTCTCTATTTCAAAAAATACACTACACTCCACTACACTACATACATGCATAGGCAAAAGCCATATTTATATGTGTATGTACACACATACACTTCTATACAAAAAAATTATACAAAAAACATTTTAAAGATTTTAGAATTTGTGTGTGTGTATGTGTTTAAAAATTCTCTGGATTTATTCATATTTGGCATTTATGCATATTTCACAACATAACCAAGCATACATACACAAAAACACACATGGATACATATTTATACGCAGCATACATACTAGCATGCTTGTGCATTTCATAGTTATAAAGAGTTTAGTGTTGTTTTTTGTTCGCTCTTAGCAAAGCTCTTTTAGGCTGGCATAATATGTCACACTTTTCTCTGTGTATGTTTGTACATACATACATACATGCGCTTAAGAATATATAGTTATGAAAATGATTGCGATTATATTTATGCTGTTCAACAACATTACGACGCACATTTTTAATAAAACATAAAGAAATACAAAGAAAACAAAAAAAAAAAACTATTTAAATTTACTTGCCAAAAACTTTGTTTGGAATTTATAATTATGTATGTATGTAGAGGAGAAATACAAAGTACATAGTAGTAGTCATAGTATGAATATTTAATTGTGTTAAATTTGCTTAAGGAAAGCTGACAACTATGTATGTATGTATATGTATTATAAAAAATAATAAAGAAAATACCCTAAAGTCGCTTTAATATACTACATATTCTTATATTATTTAAGTGACACACTATGTACATATGTATGTATGTATGTACATACAAATATAGAGATTATTAGTTATTGATATTTTATTTGAACAAGCTATGAAGTTCTAAGCAACACTATTTATGTTTATTAAATATTTTAATATTTTAAAGTAGCTTTTCAATTTGTTAATATTTTTTGGAATTATTTTTATAGTACAAAGTGCGAAAACGGAAAAGAGAGAGATTAAAATCCACTAGAAAAAAAAACACGAATACATCCTCAACCCCATTAGAAACCTTAAGAGAGTCTGACCACTGAATACCTCGGCTGGACAGATACAGAAAGAGTGACTTATTATCTCCAACTCCTTCTAATACCGTACAATAGTTCAATTCAGATCTTTCCCAGATCACCTGGACAGAAATCTATCCCTCAAATACCACTATTAACTTTCTCTATCCCATCTCCCAATGAATCCATAGAGGTAGCAATTTGGAGGACTAGAACCAATCACCACCTCACCTACAGAGTAGTATACCAGTTACGAGCTAAATAGTTTTTTCCGTAATACCTCATACCTCTCAATTATGAAAAGTTCTGAGCAATTTATGGGATTTGCTTGCCTAAAAACTCATTATTTTGGAGTTTTAGAATTTTATTTACAATGTTTTGTAATTCAATCTCTTAAGGTCCAATTTTTTTAACACCATTTGAATTTATGGCACAATGTTTACAATGATTCTCTTACTTTCCTTTTATTATTGCAAAGAATTATCTGGAAAGTAAAGCTAAATTTTTCAAGTTCCTTTGCTTTGACAGCAGTTAAGAAAGCATTGAAAATTTATTAAACGTCTTTACAATACGTATTATAAATATTCCAAAAACAGCAGCAATGCAATGAGTATAAACAGACAAACAAAAGTAATGTTGTTTGTAATAAAACATGGAGTAAATGAAAGGAAAAATAAAAGAAACCTTTAGCACACATCCATCCGTTTCTTTCCTGTAGTTATACGCGCAGAAGGTATTGTATTTTATAAGAATTTCCCTTTTCATATCGTTTTAAAGAAGGCAAAAGAGAGTACTTTTTCAGTTATTCCCTTACATACGTTGTACTTGTTTTACTACAACTATTACTATTGTATTACCCAAAAATGGTTATATGTATGTATGTACATAAACGTATACGTACGATGCTTAAGTATGTAATGATGTTTTATTTGTAAGTGTTCCTTTGGAGTGTTTCTGCTCTGTGTACATACATAAATGAATATTTTTTGTCTGTTTTAGTAAATTGGCTTCATCGTATGAATTCAAAAGAGCACTTTGCCTGCTTGGCTTGGTTGGTTTGGCTGGTTGATGGCTCGAATTGGTTCCTTTAGCTTTTTCAGCTCTTATGGGACTCTTAGGGAGTCATGTTTGTTTTCTTTAATTTCGTTTTATACAATATACGATGAAAATCTTAACAAATTTTACTTTTTACTGACACAAAAACAAAAAATATGAGATTTTTTTCATTTATTTTAAAAATGAGTACAACGTACTGTCAATACAAAATAGTTTAGAAAGTTCATACAATGTTTACACTCATTAAAAGGCAACAATAACTTTGAATTCTTAAGAAAAGTCTTTTGTTTTAGTGTAAGTAGGTCTTCCTTAACATTCAAAAGAATTCGCAAACAAAAAAGGGAAATGAAAAGGAATTCTAAAATATCCACACAAGTATATTAAACAAATGCGAATACATATACAACAGACACATGACCAGAAATAATAGTCTTGCAAAATATTACAGAACTATTATGGCTCAAAAATATTCTAAAAATTCGTGTTAAACCTTCACAAATTTTGGAAATTTCGAGATTTTTACACGTCCATTATTATAATATAATAAGAATTAGAATTCAATACAATTCATTTCTTAAAAAAGATCTTTAAATATTTTAGGAATTGGGGGGTATCGAGAAACTTCGATTACAAATTAAACTGTTTTTAATACTTATTATGTCGCTTTAACTATATTAATCGCCGTGTTAAGTGATCACGCAATAAATTTCGTTCAAGGAGCATTAATGCATTAAATACAATTGACTTGTCTTGTTTTCCCGCAAAAGGACACTAAGGGGGTTTGTTCTGAAAAGGCCTACTACCAAAAGTTGGTCTCTTAGGGGTCCTGGTAATTAATTATCACCAGATTATATTAGCTTCCGGAAACGTGTGATTATCTGTTTAATGTAATACTTCTTAAGCAATATTTTGTACTCCTGTTTAACTATTGGACTTAGTTTACCAACTTGTACTCTTTTACCTAGTTTTCCTAAGAATTTAATCATTTTTCCTGTTTTTATTTCGAAGCCTTAACTTATTTGTTTAACAGATTTCAGTTAGTAACATAGCAGAGCTCTGTGAATTGAATTGGTTTGCGGCCAGGATAGTAGATTTTAAAATCTATTTTCTCACATACATATAAAGAATTGGTATCCTTTAATATTTATTTTTTCCATAAGGCTCCAGTCTCACTAGTTTTTCTTTAAATTTTTTGTTTCTTTTGATTTCTCTGTTTGCATTTATGAGTTTACATATGTTAAAGCTTTTGTCCTGTGAGTGCAGTTGGTAAAAGGACTTTTTAATTTTTATTATTCTTGTTTGTTTGTTTGTTTTAAATCTACTAAAGTACATCCGTTAAAGTTATAAAGGACTAGCAAGCAAAATAAAGAAGGTGGACATTTTGAAAAAAAAAAAATAAAAGTTTTGTTTGAACATGTCGTATCTATTGTACAAATAAATTAAACAAATGAAAACAAAAACCAAAAAAAACCAATTGCCAACAAATATAAAAATTGAAATGTCTCAAACCATATCAAAGTTGAAACAGAAATTCAATTTAGAAAACGAGTTGAAAACGAGTAAAACTCAATTACAAGTAGTGGTCAATAGTAAAGGAAACGGTCAAGTTTTTCTTTATTGGTCATAGAAGTAATTAGCCAGCAACGTAGTTGGCTTATTAAAGTTTTTTTTTATACTTTTGATTCACTTTGGTTATTAGTTTCTTGACTCTTCCCACGAAGACAATCAGAGATAGAAACGTTAATAAATGCATTCATTGTACGTGTACATTACAAAAGTAATGTCACAGTGTTATCTTTTCTCAAAAACTTTTTCTTTACTTGCTTATTTCCTACTACTGCTGCTACTCTCCTGTTATATTTGCTCAACTTTTTTTTTTGTTTTTGTTAAAGCGTTAAAACTAACGCTGTTTGCCAACTATTCTCATTTAGAACTTTTTATAACTCTTTCCTTGAGAGGATCTAATTGTAACCGTTAGTTAAATTTCATGTGCTGCATATTGTAGTCGTTCCCTATTAAATTTTTGGTTTCGTATCCTTTTTTTCTTATTCTTTTTTGTTTTCAATTTAGCTTCCTTTCAATTTGTATTGTATGGACAAAGCACTAGAGGCAACCCTCTTGATGTATTTACCCTACTCAATTAATTACAGGGTGAAATTAAAAATTCTGTTTTTTATGATTTTTATGACTATCTAGTATAAATTCATAAGTCGGCTCTATAATCCGACAATGGAATACCACTCATGTATGGGCCGGTGCCTATTTTGAGGTTTATCAACCGCGAACAGGATAATATGGTATCTAATTCTATCGATTCATTAGAGCATAGTCGCAATGGGAATTGTGTTTCACTGTTCTATCACTACTACAATGGACTTTGCTCGAGCGAAATAATTCTCCAGAATCATGTATTCATATGTAACACTCGTCTTTCTCGCAGAGCACATCCGTTTATGGTCGATTAGCCAGTGGATCGCACACTGCATTAAAGACAGAAGTCGTTCTTTAGCTGGACTATCTTTATGTGCAACTCCCTTCTTGCAGAGGTTTTTTGCCTGATATAAAGAGATTTAAAAATAGTGTCCACAAACACTAGTTGCAACACAAGGCACTGAGTGGTGGTGTCAAAAAAAAATATTGGTCTTACTTGTGGCTGATTCAGCTTCTATTCGAGAATACTCGTACGTTTCAGAAGAGTGCAGGATATTTTGGAAGAGAAAATGCAACATCAGAATACTATAAAGCGTTTGAAGCAATTTCTAAAAACTTTAAATTCTCTCATTGAAATTTTTTTTCGTTCATGTCATTTAATTTAAAAGTATTCTTTGTAACGTTAACATGTTTAAACATAACCCTTTAGTACTCCTGCTACATTTGATTGCAGTTTTGCACAATATAGTTTTTGGCAATTGATAAGTTTTTTCTCTTTTTTTGTTTTCTAACCGATGGCAGTAACATTCCCCTGGTATTGAATTGTTTGCAACTGAACAAAAAAATAAACGGAGAAAAAACCGAAATGAATGAAGCGCACAAAACTGAAAAAAAAAAACCGAAAAAAAACTTTTGAAAATATTCTCACAAAAACAACATTTTTAAAGTCAATGTCCTTGTTGCTGGAATAAAAGTTGGTGTCATACTTTACTTTTCCCTATTTTTATTTTCTTTTTTTTTTTTTGTGGTGGAAAACCCAACTAAACGATAAACTCTATTAATAAAACGTGGGTTATTTAAAGGTATGACTTCAAGGAAATATTTAAAATAAATTTTGTA
The DNA here is from genome assembly GCA_936449025.2 of Sarcophaga subvicina. Classification (NCBI taxonomy): domain Eukaryota; kingdom Metazoa; phylum Arthropoda; class Insecta; order Diptera; family Sarcophagidae; genus Sarcophaga; species Sarcophaga subvicina. Next base: position 617,910 of record OW388080.2, on the reverse strand, counting down.
ATAATTTTTAGACAGATTTCGACACACTAATTTCGAATTAAATACATAATTAAATTAAACATTTTATACATATGTATGTGCATATATTAAAATACATACATACATAGTTGATTAGAAAGAATGAATTCTTTTTAATACATGTAGCAGACCACCGTATCAGTTGTAGTCCAAAATTCTAATTTTATAATTGTTACGTACATACATGAGTACATTGGCATATTGACTGGCGCTGTTCGCTTGACTGTATGCATTTGGAATGGCGTGTATGACACAAGTTTTATTGCTCTTGCTGATACTGTTGCTGCTGTTGCTATTGCTATTGCTACCAGGCAGAATTTAACAGATAAGTTCTAATTAGAACATCAATTGAGATAAAACAGAAACCCCCAGAGTTGGTTGCTCATTCTTTTCAGTTTGGTTTATGATACTTTATTCCTATAATTTTAGTAAAAGTGCATTTTAATACAATTAATGATGAAATGAATGTGTTAAGCATCATTTTCCATATCCTGCAAAATTTCACATTTAAACATTTGAAAATTGTTGTTGTAGTTTATTCTCCTGCATTTTCTCTTCACACAGAAGCTATATAAGTACATATGTGAGTATGTATACATATGTATGTAGTTCTTTTTTGAAAATGTTCATTAAAGTTTATTGCTTCACCTTAATAGCTTTTCGACTTTATTTTCTCTTCGACTAACTTTTTCGCTGCTGCCGTTTTCTCTACCGCCCGCTAGTGATTTTCTTTTTCAAATCATCCGTTAACTTTGGTCTATAATTATTACAACGGAAAATTTAATATGACAGGCATCGGTAGGTTCTCTATTTTCCCCAGTAATTTTTTTTTATTATACAAACAGTGACAGAGAAAAGTTCTAGTTTTGGAAACGGCATAGAAACAGATTTTATTTCTAAAGCTAGTGTTTCAATTTTAGCCAAGGCGAAAATGCCTCTTGTATAATAAATGAAAAATTTTGTTTTAGTAGTTTCATACATAGGTTAGGTGCAGTTATGTGGACGACTCTCCTTGGAAGGCGAGGTCCCATTTAGGCCAGCATTTTGACGCTGAATGATAACACAATTAATATCCAACCCGTGGATTAAACATTCCCTAGCGGAAGTCAATCTGTATCTAAAATAAACCTTGCTATTGTAGTAAGCTTTGTATTAGAGAGTTTAGTGAATGATATCAGAAAATGAGAGGACAAAAACAATGACACATGAAGTGAAGAATAGACTCATAGTCCCTGCAGAAGCCATTTGAAGCAAAGCTTAATCTTTCGACATGGCTTCCAAACGCTATTGTGCAATAAATGGCCATAGTATTAGAATGAAAGTGAGGCTATCATCTCTTTATCGTTACGCGTCCAACCGAGTCTAGCAATATTGCATATACTTTCCTGCTGCCAGCGAAATTGAGTTTCCCAGAAAAACAGCGAATAATACACAGTTTAACTGAATGTGTATGCTCTGTAACATGTCAGAAATTGTTAGCTTCGTACTGATCTTGGCCAGTTCATCAACAATGCAATTTCAGAATGATCAGAAATTTCTCTAAGAAATTCTCAGCATTCATGGACGAGGACGTACGTCATAAATATGTTCGTTCGGGAATTAATCACATGCTAGCTATCCACGTAAATAAGAACCCTTAATAAATACGTATAATGCAGCACATGATGCATTTTTCATACATAATACCGTAACTTTTATTGGTCACTGTACTTTTTTTCATTACACTTATTTGTAGCTAGCACATGTAGTATACAATATGTGAGAAAGGAGGTAGGATAACGACAAATAAGTAAAACAGAATTTGGAAGGAGAAGTAAAACTATGAACATGAACTTAATAACCAGCTTAAATGCATCGTTATTAAAACTTTTTACCAACAACTTACAAACACTCGCATCGTATCGCAGATGATGTCTGAAGTCTTTTGAACAAGAATACAAAAGTTCTGAAGCTGACAGTTCTATAGGTAAAGTTAACATAGACTGAGCAATAATAATGAAAAGCATACACTGTGAGTGTTGAAGCAGGGGCGTAGTGTAGAGGGAATGTAGGAAATCTTGTTAACAGCAGCAGGCAGCAACAGCAATATTAACGAAATTTCAAGATAATTTTAATGATTTAGTAAATTTAATTATGTCTTAATCCCACCTGTCTACCTATTTTTAAACACGTTAATGGTGCAAGCTCAACAAACAGGCGGAGACTGAATTTTGAAGCATATCATTTATTTATTAAATATATGTATCTATTATTATATATTTTAATTATTTTTTTTTTCACAATTTTTCTACTTACAGACTGAAGCGATTAAACATGATCTCGAAGCAAAAATGAGCCAACATAGACTGGAGACTGAAATCGAAAAGGTACAATATAATCAAACAGCTGTAATGGTTTTAATTGAGACGTGCGGTCTGGTTAGAGAGAATACTACACGTGCTGTTACCAGCCTTGATAATATGGTGCTATACTTTATGAAAACCAAAGGCAGTGAAAATGATACGTCCCTCATGGGTCTTTTATATGTAAGTTCAGACAAATTATGCTCATTACAAAAGCCAGAAGGCAGCAGACAAAAATAAGTAAATAAAATAATTTAATTTCGTTATCATTTCATTTACAGTTGGGTGAACTTTATGAATCGATACGATGGCCGGCTACTTTAGGTTTTTTAACACTTCTACTGCTACTGTGTACAGTGCTGGTAATAGGCGTGGCACGACGTTCTCGCTGTGCCTTGATATTCTTTAGTGTAGCTGGTTTATTCTGCATAATTATATGCTGGCTATTGGCGGGCGTCTATCTGGCCTCGTCTGTGGCTGCAGGAGACTTTTGTATGAGACCACATGAGTACATGTGCCGCCAGGTAGGCATGGTAAGTTGCTTGCTTAAGGATTTTAAAGTCTAACAAAATATATCGTACAACTGTCAACAAATTGTCGTTGTTGTTAAAAACTTAGTTTTAATTCGTACTCTTCTATTTCTGTTTCTATTTCTTGGCAGAGTAAGATAAAATGGTTAAACAAAAGGAAAAAAAAATTAAGAATACCACATACACATGCAGCCATTTTTTATTTTTGGCTAAAAGCCAATAAATTAAACCACCATATTGTAAACGGAACAAATGTCGTTTAAAAGTTTTTTTTTCTTCAAGTTTTTATTTGATTTTCTATAGAAACAAAGTTTTTGTTCTCTTTTTCTTTTTGTCTTCCTCTGTTTTGGCCACTCTTTGGCCATATTTGTACGCGTGTTGTCCATTTCTCAGACCAAAACGGGCCACTTGATGTGGCTGCTGATAATATTCATTGTCAAATTGCATTTTCTTGTTAAACCATTAGATTTCAGCGAAATGGCACACAAAATAATAAAAAAAATTTAATTTTTTTCAATCTTCTTCTCCCCCTTCCCAACCTCCTTTAACGCCTGATGGCTGACTATAAAAAGCAGAGAATTTCTGCTCTTTTTTTTTCAAATAAACGGTTTTGACGCCCAAGTTTTGTAGTGTTCGAAAGACCACACTAAGGACGAGGCAATGGAGTGACTTAATTATGGCGTTTGTTGCAATAAAAACCACAAGAACTTTTTATTGAATTTAAATTTTATTTTATATTTAAAAGAATATAAGTTTTCTCACAGTTTTCTTTTTTTTTTTCATTTCTCACAATAGCGAAGTCCTTATGTTTACTTCCTTAACTGTGGCACCTTACGCAATCGCTTCATTTTACGCCTGAATGAATCACGTGATCTGGTGGAACGTGCTCGTGATTCAGTTCATTTAATACGGAGGTAAATATTATATTGTTGGCATTTTCTTTAACACGCTGTGTATATTCTCACAATGCTGTGTTTCTAAATAAATAAAATCTTTTGAACATTTTTTATTGTTTTCTTCTTTCCTTTTTTTTTTCTTTTTTTACATTTGTTTTCTGTAGAATGAGTCAAGAAACGTATCCACGTATTGATGTGCACAAAATAGTAGAAACCATGGACAATGATTTAGAGGAAACTAAACGTAATCTCAGCGTATTAGCTGCCACTTTAGATAGACGAGCCATAGATCGACATTATTCGGATGCCTTAAGGGGTCTGTGCGGTGGCGGCCTTTTAGGTTTAAGTCTCATGATGGTAGCAGGACTTTTAACTTCTTTGCTTTTTACAATACTCGTTTACGCCGATTCTCATGCCTGGATATATTTAAGTAAAAGAAGGTAAATATTTTCATTTTGAATTTTATTTCTCTTTTGCTTTTCTGTTTGCATTTCTTTTCCTGAACTTTATTTAATTTTATTCATTTTTTTTTACTGTGAACTTGTAGACTTTCTGTGGATGCCGATAAATCGGAAACAGCACCTTTATTCCCCTCTAATGCACCAAGTGCAAATATATCACCCACAGCACCAGTCCATCATACGGGCACTATAAATCGTACTCTATTACATCATCAACAGGCTCATGGCATGTCTGTGGGCCATAGTGGCACCTTGGGTGGCACACGCAGTAATGGTGCCGCCAATGGATTGAGAACAGGGTTGGCATCATACAACAATCATCATAAAACTAACACACTACATAGTGGTGGTGGTGCGTCTGGTAGCGGCAAACTATCACCCTCACCTCCACCAGGTTATGATGTTGTGGTGCATGGCACAAGGCATGGCTTTTATTAATTTTTTTTATTTTACTTTTATTTCTATACAATTTTATTTAATATATTTTCTTTTAATGATACAAACATAATTTGTTTTTTTGTTTTCGACACGCATATTTTCTGGGAATTTTTACTTCCATTTGTACAGCCTTTCTTCTTACCACACAATGCGTGTATGTGTTCAGAAATATTTTTTATTATCGATTATATTGAAACAATCAGTTCAATATTTATTTTTTGTTTTTCTTTAATTCAGTGCTAAATAGTTAGTTCAATTGACAAATTCGAAAACTTTAATTATTAGTTGATTTTGTTTTGATATTTTGAATTTATTTTTAAACGATTTAATACTTTTAATCACGTTTATAATGAATATTTGAATTATTACTTATTTTTTTCCAACTTAAGTGTAGCCATGATAGATTTTAATTTGAATTTTTTTTTAATTTTTATTATATATAAATCGTTACGAAAAGTGCCTTTACCGACACACACTCTCCCACACACACACACACTCACAAATTATTGTTATATAAATATTTAAATGTTGTGCTTTAATTTTTCACTCATAATGAACTAATTGTTAAGTTAATATTTTCAACGTTTCACTTTTGTTCTTTATTTTTTAAACGCTCAATTAATTTTCATATTTGTTTGAAAATATTTACATTTAAAGCTGATAAATGTATATTTATTTAACATAAATACTAGCACACAATACATACATATACAATGTATATACATACATATGTATACATCTCTGTATATGTACATGTACTCCCAGGTCATTAGTGTACATGAAAATGTCACTTTAATATTTTGCACTTTCATTCTCGCAGTACATATATAGATACAATACATAGACAGACTCAAAATACAAAACACATATATGTAGAATAAATCTTGCTCTAAATGTTAATACATATGTACAAATGTATTCACATATATACATATGTACAGCGGATATTTCAATAGAAAGGATTTAAAAGAAATATTGCCAATATAGATTTACATTGATATTATAAAAAGAATATATATATATAGAAGTATATTTTTTTAAACATACACACTCTCATACATACACATACACATAAATACAATGTAAGTTAATAATTATATAGATAGTATTCTCCGTTTTTTTATATACAATATTAAATTATTAAAACGAATTTGAAACCAATTTTATTTTACTATAGAAAGCATATGTGTATGTACGTTTTTGTTGTGGCTCTAAAACATAGTTTACTTTCAAGCTTACCTTTCTTTTGTTGTTGTTTATTTTTCCAATTTTATTAAGATATTCTTTTTAGCGCAAAGTTTTTATTGATGCTATGTTACCAGGTCATAATATTTCCCTTTACATACTTTTTATATCCATTAAACTAGTTTGTAGATTTTGTTAGCAACTCCTAGAAAAGAAGAAAGTTTACGTTTGATTATTGGTTGATTGTATTGCAATGTTCCTGGTATTAAAGCTACAAAGAATTTATTGCGTAAAGGTGAAAAGAAACAGGTCACTCTCTGTGAACAGTGAAGCATAAGACAAAAGCACAAAATTAAAGTACACTTTACTATTACCCATGGAAATCCATATGATTTTTCCCTTCAACTACATTTACTATCACTTTCAATATGGTACAATAATCCTTACCTATAATTCCTATAATTAACAATAAAATAAAAAAAAAAAAAAAACATTCTCACAAAAACTTTATAAAACGTTATTCTCTACTTCATTTCACATTAGGAACAGATTTATTCCATTGTTTTAAATATTTATGTAGGTAATGTTCCCAATATCTGGCCTAGTTTTAAAATAAAATAATCAAAGACGGGAGTGTTTCTTCGTTGCATAAATTTCATTTTCAATTCAATAGAATTTTGTGCTAAAGCACACATATAATTTTTACATACTTAGAACATACATACATACATACATGGAACAACGCACTGCAATAAAATTATCATTATTTGTAAATAGATTCATCGATATATTGAATGTCCGTTCATATGCACTCTAAAATATGTATATTTATTGTATTTATGATGGAATATAGAATTTAAGATTTTAATTTTTAAAATCTTTTCTTCCTTAGATCGTCGGGTCATCATACATTGGGCCGGCTGCCGTCACATCAGCAACCCAGTTATATGGCTGGTCCAAATAATGGCAAATATGCCACACTAAGCAAACAATGTAAGACTTTGGAAGCCAACGATTTTTACTGAGATTCGCTTGCCTGCAGCTCAAATGCAGGCAATAGCAGTATAAGACTTAATAGCATTACCGCCTTCAATGGTATTGGAAGAAATTCAATTAAGAGTGTATTTGCCTCAGCCACACTACCACGTTCCGCTGGTTCTTCTCTACGTTCTGTACTGTCCGCCCAAACATCAAATACGGTTTGCAGATCGACTGGCAATGGACTCGATCTGGACGACGATAAGGATCCCCGTGATGTAACCAATAATAGCTTTAATCGTTTCGATCCTAAATACATAAGTATAGGTCCTAAGGCGGTGCGAGGCAATAATAATCTAAGTGTGCTAGCTGCTGCTACAGCCAATAAATGTGCGACTTTAGGTAGACCACATGGTGTTCGATATGGAGGTTCTTTAAAAGGTAGTAGTCCATCACCCAATTTGCGGAGTGCTAAGACACCCTCTATATCCACAGTGTCTAAAGACTATTGCCCTCAACCGGATTGCATACCGCAATCGTATGTGTCGAGCACAACTGAAATGCTAGTGCCTCAGCAAGCTCAGCCACCGCCACCACCTTTGCCACCGCCAAAGCCTAAAAATACTTTTACTGAAATTCCAGGTACCACAGGAGTTGGTAGTTCTTATGCTAAGGAACAACAACTACAAATGCAATTACAAATTCAACAGCAGCAACAACAACAGCAGCAGCATCAACAACAACAGCATCAACAACAACAGCAACAATATCAATTACAAGAAATACAGCCCGTAACTGCAACGCCAACCATACAGAGACCATTGCCAGTTCAACATCATCCACCAACAACGCATATTCTGCCTCCGTCTGCTGTTTATAGTATTGAAAGTACCAGTTATACCCAGCAACAGCAACAACAGCATCAACAACAATTACAGCAACAAAAACAAACAGAACCTCCTCCTCCACTACCATTACCACTACCACCACCACAAACCATAACCTCAGTTGTATCGCGACCTCTACCTCCACAGCCAGCATCTACGCCAGCACCACCTTCACAATTACCCCGCTCATTGAATCCAAATTCAATCGTCAATCAACCCTTGCCGGAAATTCCCACACATCAAAGTCAAACGCAACCAACACCTCCCGTACAACAATCCAAAATATCGCCACAACCCTTGTGTGCAGCAAACCTTAATCAGTATCGATCTCTTCAAAGACCGCAACAACAGAAATTGCAATTACCAGCACAAACCCAGACAACGACACAGCAGCAACTGGGTCAAACTCAACCACAAATCCAACTGCAACCACCTAGTCTACCACCTAAAAATCGTCACAAAACTCGAGAGCACAACTCGAATATCCAACCAATGCAGACTCTACCTCCAAAATCAAGTAGTTTGCGCCACCAACAGATGGTTGCAAATAATTATGAACAGGAAAGAGAACGTGAAAGAGAAAGACAAAGGGAAAGAGATCGTGAACGGGAACGTGAACGTGAAAAACATGAAAGACCACGTCGATCTGAAACGCTGGACAATGCTCGCTCCAATGCCGCATATATGGATCAACATTCGGCTTCAATTAAGAAGCAACATTCTTATGAAACCTCACAGTCATCAAATTATCATCAACGCCATCCTGTAGCCACAACGCCAAATAACAATTATCATTCAACCATCATAACCAAACAACAACATCAGCAACAGTTACTTGTCGAAGCCCACCAACAGCAGATGTACTATCGCTCGTTGAAACGTGGTGGTTCCCAGGCCAACAACGACATGTATTCTATGACCGAATTGTAGGAATGCGCCTGCTGTGGCGGTGGTGTTGATGTCGTGAGACGCACAAAGTGTTCCACAACATCAAATGCCCCTGCCGCAGCAATGGCAAATAGTGCTTGCGTTGGACCCATACCTCTGCCGCCAAAGAAACATCAACGATCATCTTCCAGCGGTCGAGAACCTCGGGAATCTGCTGTATCAGCCTCATACAATGCCAACAAATGTGATGATCACGAATATGATGAATACTGTCCGGGAGCTTACGAACTACAAACTACTCACCATCAGGCTAGGCAATCCCACATCTCTTCATCATCATCGAAGCATCAGCAGAGATCTGCCACATTCGATGTGGCTGATGCAAGAGACTACGAACTTAAGCGCTTGGGAAATCGTCGATCTCAATCCCAAAACGCTTCAAATCTCAAACAGACTCGCAACGGCGGTCTGGTTATGACCAACGACCACCATCGTGGAGAGCGCACACACGACCGCGAACGAAGTCGCAGTGATCATCGCATAGCTAGTTACGCCTGTGACGACACCTCGCTGGGCATGAGCCATGCATTTAGTGGGAATGTGGCCAATGGTGGCATTTCGCATAATCATAGTCATCATCAACAGCAGATTCAACAACAGCAACATCGCCAACAACAACGTCGAGAAAAAACATTTAAAGTATGATTTTTAGAGACGTCATAAAAATTTAGCCCCACTACCGAGGGGTCACCCACACCCAAACGGGTGCAAACCATCTATGTGGCAACGTGGTAATTTAACAGCTGGCAATTGAATGACATTCATTCATGCATGTAGTGCATCCTCACAATGTACAAATACAAATGCAAAACCCGGAACACATGCAGCATGGTGGCGGTGACTGGAAAATGGTAACCAAAGTGGTGGCGGCAAAAGGAACGGATTTATAATAATAATAATAATTTTTAAGGAGACCAGCTGTGGATTTGTTGCTTTTATTATTTGAATATTGGCGCACTGTTAGTTGTAGTAGTTTAACGTTATTTAATTACAAAAAAAAAAAAAGAAAAACTAAAATTAATTAATTAATTGCTCTAAAGCTGTGAAACAAAATATTTGTATTTTTAGGGTATTTTTTTTTATCAAAAACAAATTTTTTTTATTGTATTGTTCCATTGATTGGTAGATTGATTGATTGATTGATTTATTGAAAGCTTCTATGTTTTATAGAATTGTTATTGTGTGACAAAAACAAAAAATTAGTTGTAGTGAAAACAGTGGAGTTTTAATTGTGACTCTCATTCACACACTTTCTTCACTTCAGATTATTTACGTGCATTCCTCTTTTTAATTTTCTATTTTTCATTACAACACAACCACAAACAGATCAGTCAATATACGTACAAAAAAAAGAAAAGGGATTTCTACAAAATTTTCCGAATAACAAAAAAAAACAAATACTTTCCCGTTAAACGCGTTTTAATGATTTCATCATCGATTACATCACCTTGGATATGACTGTAGGCTATTAAGTTTAATATTGCCATTCGCGGCTAATCTCAAAACAAAAGCAAGAAATTATATATGTATTGTTAATCTTATGTATTTAATAGGTTTAGTTATCATTATTCTTTATACGTTACATTCTTAGTTTTCATTTTCAAAAAACAAGAAATTGGCAAAAAAAAACCAAAAAAATTGCATTAAAATTGAAATATTTGCGAATTTTAAAACAAAGAAAAGGAAATTCAAAGCGTTTAAATTAACATGTAATTATTATTATGAATACCGTTGCGAAATGTCAAAATGAAATAAATTTTTGTGACGTCTATAAACCAACAACCAAGAACAAAACGAAAAATTAGTTAATAAAACATATACAAAAACAAAAACAATTATGAACAAATACAACACGAATACTTTAACAAATACATACATACATACATATGTATGAACATATGCCTATGTATTGTTAAAAAACAAAAAACAAAACAAAATAAAATATAAATTACATACAACATACTACTGCTAACTAAAGTAACAATTTATTTAACAATTGCTTAACTAATTACATAATAATCTACATACATACGATACACATAGACATACAGACATACTGAAACCTTTCATTAAAACAACTCTAGTGTCATAGCAATAATTCAGGTCTTTATCGAAAATGCATTTATTTTAAAATACATAAACTAATAATCTCATTTCTTTAATAGATTTTTGTAAATAATTTTACGATTTTCATATAAATTTCCTTTTAACAATCTACATGCAACATGCATTGAAAAGTTTAAAGCACAAACGTATTTAACAAACGATAAATTCTAATACTATCTCTATCTCTCACTCATCTTGAAACATCCCTCTTGTACTCTCCTTTGCTCCTAAAAATTATACATATACATACATACATGGATATATATTTACCATATAAATTATAACAAAAAAAAGGAAAAAACAAATAATAATAAGAAAATACATACTACATACAGAAATCTACATATATAAGTGGATAATTATTCTACATCTCTTTCTCTCAAAATTTTATTTTACACCCAAAATCAAAAGTCACAATTCTGTAGTTTTTTAGATATTAATCCACTGTGTTAACATTTTATAAATACAATATATAGGATAAAAAAAAATTTAAAACACAACTCTATACAATTTACGTATAGTGTATAAACTATGAAGGTGTAAAATGTTAAAAAAAAATGAAATAACAATTAATTAAAAACACAATAGAATGTAATATGTAATATTTGTTAGAAATATTTTCTGCTGTGCAGATGCAAATAATTATGTAAAAGTAGACAAGCCCCAAAATTACCAAAAAAAGCAAAAAAAAAAATAATAATAATAATAAAAAAACGCAACATTAATAGAGACATCAATTAAATTCATTATTAACAAGTACATAGTGAGGGGCAGTCTAATTAACAAGAGGTAACCAAACAATTTTCACTCCAAATTTCATGATGTTGATAATAAATACAATAGTATGTAAAAGGAAAAACTAAAATTTATTTTAAATACATACATACAGGCTTATATTTATATTTTTAGTCATGTTCTATTTCTTGTTAAAAAGACTTCTTTTCATTAATTGTTCAACAGCATAAAAAGTAAATCAAAACTTTAACACAATTTTTACAATTTAATTTAAACAAGCAACGAAGATAGAAAATTTTTCGTATAACAAAGCATAAAATACTTGAATAGCATTCGTTTGTGTATTTGAATAATAAACATTCCATCGTATAGAAAGAAATTCGAATTATAAATACATTTAAAAATGATTTAATACCAGAAAAAAATTTCAAAAATTTCTATTTTATTAGAATTTGTGTTAAACAAATCTCGACGTGTATTCATTATTTATGACAAGACTAAGGCATTTTCCTATTTTCTGCTAAACATAAAGTTCTTTTATTATTTTTTATAATTTGTAATGTATTATAGTTTAAAAGAAGAAATTCAATTTACTTGTACATAATTCTAATTAATTGTTTTTAATTTAAGAAATTTAGTCACAACAAATGGAACAGCATGTAGACAATGATTATTTGACCTGATGTCAAAAGGGTTTTCATACATCCAACATCTAAATCCATATACATATACATACAATCTAGCCTTAAGTCGAATTTAAGCCAGAGATAATTTAAAAGAAATTAAAGTACTTTTAAGACAACCCTCCTCAAAATGAAATGAAATAAAATTTAATAACAAAAAAAAGAAAACCAAATAAAAATATTAATAAATTAAATAATTTATGATATTAAAAACAAAACGAGAAAAAAAATACATTACACTAGTTTTAAAATTAAATTTAAAATATAAAATAAAAATAAAAAACAAAAATAGTATTCAAAGATTAACATTTTAGATCAAAATAATTATAAACGGTTATAAATTAAAGAAAGACATTTTAGTAAAAAAAAAAAAAACAAAAAACATAAAAAAAACAAAAATTACATAGTATATAAAAAATTCTGTAGCTGATTATTGAATATAGCCATTAAAAAGATGTTTATAAAACTCCCATTCTTGTTAGTGATTCAATTTAATTATTAAAAAAGTAAAAATAAAGAAAAAAATTAATTAAAGAAAAACTAAGACACTAAGAAAACTTTTTAAACAGTAACATGAATTATTACTTTATAACTTTTTCAAAATAATAATTTCAAATAATATACCAACTGAAAGGAAAGCAAAAACGATATTAATTACATACAACTTACATTTATACATACATAGTTAATAGTTAAATGAAAATATATTTAAAAGCAAAAGAAAATCGAAATAAAATTTTTAACAAATAAACAACCAAAAATAAAACAATTTCTCTAGTTAAACTATTAAAATTCTCCGAATAATTCATGTATTCCGAAATGAAAAAAAGAAAACAAAATACAGTAATACGGAAAACAAGAAACATTTCAATTTTATGTTTTTATATCTCTACCTATTTGTAAATTTGTTATTGAGAATCAAATCTATTAATCTAAACTAAACTCTACAAACCTTAATCCCTTATACCTTTAAACCATAACTATAAAAAAATAGTTTCATATGCACAATTTAAGGGCATAACAACAAATGAATTACAAGAAAAAATCAAAAAAAAAACAAAGAAAAATAATGAATCTGTAGTTAAATATTTAAAATATATTCATTTACATAAGTTCTTTCACTACGGCTACGACATACCAACGATTATTAAATGATTGTTTGTGTATGCCTGGAGTATAAATTGTTTGATTATTAGTGAAATAAAATGATTAAATGAAATAAATTGCATTTCAATGTAAACGATGGCATTAAGCTGTATTTAGTTATTAAGTTATTAAAAAGCAACTTCGAAATTATTTTCATTTACAAACAAACAAACAAACAAATAAAGAAACAACAAACCAACCAACATACACACGTAAATACTAAATATTTACACAGTACATACATGCATACATACATACATAAATCTATGTATAACGATAATGAAATTTAAAATTAATTATAAAATAAATATGTTAATAATAATTATAATTATAAAAATTTAACGACAAACTGGAAGACGAAAGCAAACCCAAAATAAACAGAAAACAGAAATCTAATAAAAAAAATTTCTATAAATACGACTTTTTATTTTAATAGTAATAATTTTCCTGAGTCTATTTCAGAAACCTATGTTAAACCACTGTTCAAAGAGATCGCCTTGGTTTTAAGAATTAAAATACGGGGATACATATTTATCCAAGTTCATTTTTAATAAAAAGTATACTTTTATTATACGTACTCGTTTATTCTCGCCAGTTTTCTACAATATCCTTAGAACTATTCGAACCTCCTCCGCTGTTTGCCTTTTCATTTGCACCTCCCACATCAAGATGTTTTCTTTGTATATCCTCGTAAGTTTTAAAGAAATAATTATGATTACACTGTGAAACTTTAGTCAGCCAATCGAACCACATTTCTTCGGTCAATTCCTGCGTTCCGCCAAACATGGGATTACGTGGCGTCATAAACACTAAACTACGAAATTGTTGAACAATGTTGTCTAAGGAGTCATGATATGTCGTTGCCTGAGTACTTTTTACCTCTGGCATAAGGAAACTGTTAACGGTATTCTCAATTTCTGCATGACGATTTCTTTTGCGGCTTTGCATTTGTAAAAGCTGCTGTTGCATTAAATGGTTCTCACTTATTTGTCCTTTATAAATGCGAAGTTGTGAATCCTTGAAAAATGATTTATACATTTGTTCTAGACACGCTTTCGATGCTGGTGTAAAGTCTAAACGTTTGGCTCTATTTTTAACGAACAGAACATTTGGAAAATACTGATATTTCATGAAGGCACACTGCGAAGGCTTCATGATCTCAGCGAAACGTAAAAGATTTAAAAAGCTCAAATTGAAATAATCATCTTGAACCACAAGGAGTAAATGACAAACGGACATTAAACCAATAATGCTGCCCAAATCATCCAACTCGTTATTGGTCATATCTTTTTTATAAGCATTCGCCAATACAGGCGAAGTATCTAAGAGAATCATTCGATCTGTGGTGATAAACATATGGGTGGACTCTGTTCGAGAACGTGCCGAGCATTTATTCGCCTTTAGTTTTGTTGGGAATATGGAGTCTTCTTCGATAAACACTTTGTTAAAGTAATCATAATCAATTTCCTCGTTTGCAAGTAAATTCAGAACAGTGGATTTACCCACACCTTGCGTTCCCACTACACCTATAACCAAAAAATCTGTATTCGCTTTCATTAAAAGCTTTTTGGCGCCTCCATTTATTTGGCCGGTGGACGATATAACTGTTGCTGGCCGTGTCATTTGGTAAACCGGTTCAATTATGTTACTTGGCGCACTCAAATCATTATTATTATTTCCCGTTGTATCTTTAGTAGTATTAGGGCTAGAGGCTGGGCTTTGCGCAGCCTTTTGAAAAATTATAGTTTTTTGTGGTACCTGTATTTCATTGTTTCCATAAGAAGATGGGGCAGCCTCTGAACTGCTTGTCTTCGTATCCCATTTAGTTTTTAATAAAATTTTAGGTTGTACTTCAAGTTCCTTGAATTGTGCACTCAACCCCATGGAACGTAGTTTTTCATCCTGAAGTAACACGATAAAGTTGCAAAAAAATTGTTTGATAGTAGCTTCATAAAAAATTTACCTTTGGTTTCCTATATCGTCTCCTCCTCTCGGACATGGTTCACAAATGTTAATTTCACAAAATACAGTTAAATTATTGAATGCTTTTTCAACTCGCTCACTTTCACAAATTAATTTTCACGCACTGATTTCAAGAAAATTTTATATTCTTTGCTAAAACACAAACTAAAAAATGGCAGGCAGCCTGTGTACTAAAAGTCAGCTGTGTTTGACATTTGGTTGTTGTAAACAAAACAAATAATCGCACATTTTTTGTTTTTGTCACCGTGTCCATATTTTACTGCCGATTTTTTGTTTGCAAGTTAAGTATTTATTAAAGTAAGAGAAAAATGCCTTTAATTGTTATATCGGGTTATCCAGCTAGCGGGAAAACTAAAAGGGCTTTAGAATTGCAAAAGTTCTTTGAAGAGAAAGGAAAACGGGTCCATCACATTTCTGAGAACAAAGCCATACCAAAGGCAGGCTTCCATAAGAATGTTTACTTTGCCGATTCCCAAAAAGAGAAGATCGTAAGAAGTGATCTAAAATCTGAAGCACTAAGACTACTGGATAAGGAGAGTGTGGTTATATTGGATGCTGGCAACTATATAAAAGGTGAACTTTGTGTAACGAAGTACAAAGATTTATTTTCTATACACAATAATTTCTTGGGCAGGTTATCGTTATGAATTATTCTGTGCCACTAAAGCAGCCAGAAGTAACCAATGCACGTTATTCTGTGGCATACAAAAAGAGAGAGCTTGGGAATTTAATCAGCAAAGAACTGGCGAAGAGACTTTAGACTTGGCTAAAGTAGAGGATGTTTCGAAATTAGACAACTCAAACATTGCCTATAGTAGAGAAATCTTTGATGGTTTATGCATGCGTTTTGAAGAGCCCCATGGGAACTGTAGATGGGATAGTCCGTTATTTGTTGCATTTCCCGACGACGAGTTGGAGTTTGCTGCTATGTATAGTTCACTGTTCGAATCTAAGCCTTTACCCCCTAATCAATCTACACAAAATGTAAGCAAATACGTTTATAAACTACAACAAAATTCATTCTTATATTGTTTTGCCCATCCATTTAAAGCCTCCATTGAGTTCCACAAACTACTTGTTTGAGTTGGATCGTTTAACCCAGGAAATTATAGGCAATGTTTTGGCAGCCCGCAAGATAGGCGTTATAGGTCCCGTTCCTATTAAAAATAGTGAAATTAAAGTTGAAGTACCAGCCAACTGTAATGCTATTCAATTAAATAGACTGAGAAGGCAGTTTTTAAATTATAGTAAATTACACCATGCCACCTCTAGTACCTTGGATAAAGTGCCTCAACTTTTTGTGCAGTTTCTTAATTCTAATACTTCCGGTGGCTCTTAAAGCTTGCTGTCACTGTGAATAAACGCAATATAAATTTATTAATTTCTAATATAAAGTTTTTTTTATTAATAATTTTTGTTACTTATTCTAGTGCTGGAGCTAAAAAAAATTCATTTGTCTTATTAACATCATGATTTCCAATTCTTGGTATGGAAGCTGTTAATTTTGTTAAGGTTTAAATACAGAAAGAAATGAAAAAGAAAACTAAAATAAAATCAAAAAAATTCACAAATACATAAGATATGTATAAATAATAATAATTCATAAACTTAATGGGCTGAGGCCATAAACTGTCGGCGGGTTACTTTAGGGGAAATGGGCCTTTAAATCCGCCAGCTGAATAACTATAACCATTTTCATTGTCAACGTTATCATCCTCGTCATCGTCGGTAACAGCGTTGTCGCTGTTAGTATTTTCCAAAGGCTTTCGGCATATCCAAAATAGACTTTCGTACTCACTTTTTAACATAGATTGAGGATTTTGAGCATATTTTGTGCGCACACCAGTCTTAGAGCTTAAAACCTCAAAGCCAACACTGTTTATTACCAGCATTATATCTTCGAAGGTCGGCTCAATGCTCTCTTCATTCTGTATATCACTAAAATGGTAAAGCAAAGGACCTAAATTAATCCAAATGCCTCCAGGAACTAATATATGATAAATAGTTTCAATAAAGTCCACCACATTGTTGGCACAATCTATAAAAAAGCAAGTGGCCACACAGTCATAGGTGTGAGGACGTTTATAAACCTGAAAACAAGACAACACATAACATTGAGTTTTTTCATCAAACAATGTGTACTTTACCTCCAAAAAATCACCAGCTACTACAGATAGCGCACCTGTTGGTTTATTTTTCAATGGGCAAACATCAGGGAAACGTACTGCAGCTGCTTGATCGGCACGTCGCAAGTTATTGTCATGCTGATGAACCCAAGGATGTAAAGTATACATATTTTCTCCTGAGCAATTGTTCAGAACAAAGTTAGAAGCTATTAACATAAAATAGGAAAATTCATTGGCCTCGCACTCATAACCACGACAGGCCAATTCATATGACAATCTACCCAAACCACAGCCAGGTACTAAAATTTTGACTTGATTAACATTACTAAAGTAAATAAGACATATAAAAACTTTAAAACTTTGCTTTATACTTTGTACACATTTACTCACTATTCTTTAGGATCAAAATATTGTTCGACGGCATCGATTATAGGCTTGTATGACTGCTCACGCTCTTCGGCTCCCTCGGCACTCCAGTCTCTGGCAATCGCTTTCAAAGTAGATTGGGCCTTTAAAATGTGAAAATGTTCAACGTTCTCTTCAGACTGTTTTATGCACAAAGCCAATGTAGGGAAATCATCATCGAAAGATTTATTTCCCCACACACGGAGGAAAGAAACAAAAATGTTTCAACAATAAATTTCAATAGAACTACAAACGTAAACGCACACACAACAAATAACTTAGAACTGCACTTGTTCAACAAAGACTAGAATCTTTCCCGACAGATTCAAGAAGTTTAATTCATGTATAAAGTAAATAGCATATGATACTTACGTTTTCCATATCTATGTGGCGTATTTTAGCCGCATGTTCATCCAATTTTCTATTATTAGCCATTGCATTATCGGACAACGGATGTTCGCTTAGCATTTCACTTATAACTTCTTGGTTCTTATCAATACAGTCCCTTAAAGTTTTTAAATGCTGGCGATATTTTGCCAGCATTTTCTGATGTCTTTTGGGCAACTGATTTAAATTCCATTCCGTTTTATTTACCCTTGAAAGCGAAAATTTTCTACAATCGACAATAAAAGAAGTCATATTGTCAATAAACCTCAGTATTGGTTATCTTGTTTCGTTTATACAAATGCGGTTGGGGTTGCGCTTACCTATATAACCTTAGCGCTGATACAATCTTCTCTAAATGTTGTTTTTCTCTTTCCTCTTCTTCAGGTGTTAACATTGGCGGTTCCGTTGCAATGTTACTCAACGAAAACAAAGATGTGGAAGAGTGTCTGCGATTCATCCTGTGAGTTGAAGTACTACCAGATGCTGTCGACGACAAAGTTGGTATATCGGTCATGCCTGAACACGTTGCTTTGTTGTTAAAAAAAATTTCAATGTCAACGTATTTCTTCTTTTCTCTTATTTATGTTGTTTTTCTTTTATTTATCATACGAAAAATTCTTTAACAAGCTGGATGTTATTAAAGTGCAGTTATGTTTGTTTCTTTTAACATATGCTACAAAACAGCACGACTTATTTATATTTGTTGCTAGGGCATTTCTAAAAACGGAAATTAAATCAGCTATGCGGATTTATAGAAATTAAATCTCAGTGGATCAAAACATACTTGTAGAAAATTTAAAAATAACAAAAAAGAAAATAAACGAAACAATAATTCCTTACAACAATGCTGTAAAATGAAATGAAAGAGAACAGTGACAATAAGAAAGTATTCTCTTTGATTTTCTCATTTTCTAAAGGGCAATGTTTAGTAGGTATAAAAATTGGATTTGTGCAAAGTAATGCAACCCTGTTTGAGAAATTTAATTCCAACTGTAGCAGGTGAAATAAACTGCGCCATTTTTAAACTGATTTCAAGGGTTGAAATTGAAGCTGCTTTTTTGTTTAAGAGTTTATTTAATACAAGAATATTTAATAATAGTAAAGAAACTAATATCTAGATATATTAATTAACATTTTTATAATGGCCGCCTTGGATACTTTAAATAATTCTTGTGAACTGAATATAACACCTTCACGCAAGCGTAAGAGGCAATTTGATAAAAACCAACAACAGCAGGAGGAAGTTGATTCTTTGAAAACAACAGCTGTCAAAAGTTCCTGTTTTACAAACGCAGCCTTTAGTTCTACTCCTAAAAAAATTATAGGCAAAAGACGGCTGCCATTGGTCAAAATTAAGGAAAATAATGAAATATTTCCAAAAAGTGGGTTAGAAGTGAAATCTATAGCCGAAATAGCTTTACAGGATGGTACACAAATACCGCAAAATCCATATGAAGTGGTGCGCAAGCCACCCAAGAAGAAGAAACGTCACTCAGAGGAAACGGCCTGTTTTGAAAATCCAGCTTTAAATTTGGAATTGCCAGAAAAACAATTTAATCCCTATGAGGTATTAGTATATGTGGACTAATAATACCCTGTTCTAGAATTATTTACAACTGAAAAATCAATTTCAATATTTATAATTTTCAAAGGTGGTACGCGAAACTTGTTCCAATAAGACGAATTCAAATTGCTTTTCTAACCCGGCATTGAATTTAAAAACTGACGACGCTTCCTCTATTCGTAATCCATTTGAGGTACATCGTTATAAAAATGAAGTAAGTCCGGCCTCTCTTAATCAGTTTTCAGTGGCTTCGGATAGTGTCAAGCAAACGAATGTAACGACTCCTAAACCATGCAACATAAAGATTGGATTACCATTTGTACCTACAGTGGGTTGTCGAATTGATTTTAAGGATATTTCCATGTCTCAGCTTACGCCAAGTAAATTATTCGCTGAAAAACTGGTATTTTCGCCAGTACTCAAGGCCAAAGTATCGTTAGGTTCTATAGGTGAGGAAACAACTGTGGATATAGGAAAGGAATTAGATCGCTATCAATTGGAATTAGAAAATAGCATTAATGAGGCGAAATTGAGGAAGAATGGCATTAATGATATTAAAGAAATTCCAATTTCTACAGAGTCTCATCAAATTCATATGGTCGACACAGAAAAATCTACAAAATTCACACTGAAACTAACAGGTATACCTGAAGCTGGAGAGGATAGGGTTTCGATTGAAGGAACTTGTAAGTATACTGAGCATCATGTGGAAATTCTAGTACAAGATGATTTGAATCCCATAAAAACTGAACCAAAATTGGCTGCCACTAATCCTTTCCTATCCGAAACAAACAACGAATCTCAAAAGACAGAAACTGCCGAAATAATAGAGATTGAGTCTGAAAACCTAGACGATTTATACGGCTGTGCGGACGTTGTTGACGATTCATTTGACTTTCAAGCACCAGCACCGTTTGTAAGAGCCTATGCCAAGTCTGCGGAAGAACCGAAATTGCGGGTTAGTAAAGAATCATTGGAAGCTGATAAATCCAACGAACATAATAAAAAAGCAGCGAATGTTAAAAGCATCATACGTAAATCTATACGGAAACTTATGCATCCCAATCAACAGAATGATACAGAACATGATTCTCCAAGCAAGACGGAACATGAAAAACACCACGGATTCATTAATGCTATACGTCAGAGCTTAAGACGGAAAGCATCAAAAAATATTTCGAAAGAGCCTATCACTAATGAAGAGAATGAAATCTCCATAATCGACAGTACAGAGAGAACCATTAAACTTAGATCTGACCAGATACAAACTGAATATGTGAAAATTGAAGATTTGACCAATGAAAGGAAACATATTGTATGCAGTAGTCTACGGAAGTCAACTCGTGAGGTACGTAATCAATTTATGAAATCGGTTTTCAATAAAAAACACGAGGAATACGATTTTAATAAGTTTTAAGGCTTTAAAATACTTACGATTTTAAAAACTTTCTTTTTACAAAAAAAAAAAAGAAAACATTTTTACATACTAAAATGTCTTATTTATGCACCCAAAGATTTATTAAGTTTAAAATTGCAATTATTGCACTCATTTTATTCTAAAATTCACAAATACAGTGAGTTTTAATCCGAGTATTTATTAAAAATAAAATGTACTTTGCACTTTTTCCCTTATATTTTCAAGTCTAATGTTTTATTTATAAACGGTTTGTAATAATGGTTTCCGACGGCACTCCAAGGGTTTATAGGCATGTTGATAAACACTCGCTAAACGCCAATGTTCGGGATAACCCCCTTCGCCGGCTCCTCCTCCATAACTACGAAACGGCGGCACTAGTGTGTCGATGTCATAGTTTCTTTTTGAATAGGGATTACGTGGTCGTGGAACTACTAAGACTTTTTGCGAATGATGGCTACCCATACTACAGCCACTATCCGAACTTATGAAATTACCGGCAGCGTTATACCTGGGAATCCCAACTCGAAATGCTGCCTTGCACGTCATTCGCTTGGGTGGACATGTACTAGGACAGCAATTAATTTCTGGAGCTATTTTATGGCATAATCTAGATCGAGCCCTTCTTAGGAATCCCGATGTTTTACATCCTGTATCCCCTGTTGCCGATCCGGGATATTCAGCACAGTCTGGTCCCAGGTATTTCTCACGCAAAGCTTTATAATCATGATCACCCAACATATCAGGTGTTGACTTATACTGTTTCGACATACGTCTATCCGTTAATCTATGGCAGGCGCTATTATCCCTAGAAACGCTGCGAACACGGGGATATGTTGGACGCAGATCCATGTCTGCAGCAAAATCATCTGTAGTTAATTTTCTTCCCGAAAAGTCAGTCTTTCGTCTTAATATATCCTTGTCAAAGAAGCCTGTTTCTCCTAAAGTATTAGTAAAAACACCGGCAGAACGGCCTATGTCCGTTGTTGCATCTTCACGAGGTGATTTAACATATGTGAAGACTGCAGGTCCCGCAGAGTCATTAGAACCGTCTATATGTCTGGGTATAGGTGGTTCCTGAATTGGTTTATAATCCCAACATATAGCCAAATCCATGGCACCCATTTTTTTATTGGCCGGTGTAGCCGAGTAAGATCGAGTGTCGTTGCCATTATATGCTCTAGGCACTACACCACTTGTTTTAGGGCGATAAATTTTCATTTTTGTACAGTGCGTAGGACCAGCATTGTGTGTTTTGACACCAACACCAGTAGCTATGGGTTCAATATCTAAAGCCAAACCGGGATTGGCGCCAGTTATTTGCAATTTTCGAAACGCTAAATCTGCTACACAATCCGGCAAAGGTTGGTGATCTAAATTATTTGAATGCATACGCTTGGCCAATTCGAAATTTGCATAAGCCGGCACTATCGGTGAGGGACAGCGCTCATTTGGCTTTTCTGTAATTCGCTGAGATCCAAACATATTTGGATTGTCCTGTTGCTTAGTGCTTAAAAAATTGTCATTGTCGCTATATTTTTCCGTTAAATCGAATTCACCAATTCTGGGCGAAAGATTTGAAGTTACTAGAGTTGATGTATGTGGTAATAGGGGAGTCAGCTTTATGGGCGGTGGTTCGCAAGGCTCATCTAACTTACATTCATGATCACCTAAATAGTTTTTATTCAATTCTAAATCAGATTCAATATTATGATCCCTTTTGAATTTTTCCTCTAAAAGGAACTCTCTGGATGGATGTTGATTTTTAAATGAAGTCAAATCACCTGGTACATACTCCAAATCTAAATGCTTTATTTAAGAAATTGAAATTATAAATTTTATCAATATTAATACTTCATTTCTGATTTAAAAATTTCTCGACAGGGCTTGCATGTGCAAATTAATTTTGGTTGCTTGAAAATTGCATACATAATCAAAATTAATTATTTATAATGGTGTAAGTTGGTGAAACGGCACTTACCTCACGTTTTTCACACGGATGCAAACGTTTATTGCGCTGGGGATCAAATTTTAAAATTCGCTCAGTGACTTCACATTTTGTAGGGCATATTTCCTCATTAAAATTATTATCGTTATCACAAGTATTTGGGCTCTTAGGGAAATTTGACCATTTCTCTTTCTTCAGTAAACATCGATTGTAATTGTTAGCAAAGTTACGTGTTAACTTATCGGGCAACTGATACGTTGTGCGAACATTACCCCAAGGATTTTGGTCCTTTCTGAAAAGAATCTTTTTATTTAATTTTATTTTATTCTCTAATATTAATTTAAAACTTACTTCTTATTACAATCCACAAGATGTCCTCTATCGTTGGCAATAATTTTTGTGGAACCTTTACGTTGTCTTGGCCTAGGCGGATACCATTTGGGCAGTTCCCAATTGTTTAAACCTTTGGATTTATAAGCTGATTCAAACTATTTAAATAGAAGGGAAGTGAAGGGAGATAGAGGCATTACAACTTGTTTGGCTTTTTAATACCATAATTTATATCACAATAATCCTTATGTACCAACAAATTGTTTAAAAGCAAACAAAAAATGAATACGTACATATAAGGGGAGTGTTTGTGTATAAATGCTATAAACATCCCTATTGTTGATGATGATAAAAAAATATCCTTGCTCGCGTCCTTACCTTTCCATCTATAAAACAATTACATGGTGTATTTTTTAAGGACATGTGTAAAAAACTATTTGACTTAATACCATTTAAACTTTGTTTACTTTTTCAAATTATACAGTATGTTTGTATTGATACAATTGCACATTTTATTCTATTTATCAATGCTGATTGTTGTTGTTGTTGTTGTTTTTTATAATAATAATAATCCTTAATATCATTTATCACTGAAGCAATCAAAATGATTTTCAAATTTTTTATTCTTACAATCTTTAAAGAAGGATTAATATGGCATCTGTCGATTGTGTATAATATTCATATTTTAAAATAACATTTCCCTGACGATCCTTTCTTCCTCTTGTCTTAATAGAAATCAAATGTAATTCAAATTTGGCTTCCAAAGTTATGCCAAACATTTTTTACAGTCTTATGAAAACAGTAGTTTAATACTACTTTAAGATTTAAATACTAATCGTTAGTTTATTTGTGCAATTAAAGATTAGTAAAAAAAAAAGAAAAAACTGAAAAGAAAATCGATTTTAATTTCAACAATTTTTCCCACTACATATTTACATATTCTCTTAATTTTATATGTAAATGCATTGAAATTTGATACACAATCATTTGTTGATGAAAATGCAGTGTGTTATATAATTTCTTTCTATTTTTCCCATTAACACTTGGTGACTTGGTGACAAATTTGATTGAATACAAAAGGCATAAAACCACAATGACACGCGTCCAAACACGAGTCACAAATAAACCTCCCTCAAATAACACAACCCATATGCATAAACATACAAATTCACACATTTTTAGATTAAGAAATAATTAAATTTACACGGCAATTACATCAAGCCTTATATCTTTTTAGCTCAATTATCGCAAGATTCATTTAAATGTGAAGGCTTTCGACATAAGTGTCTATTTCAAATTGATTTTAAACTCAATTAGCAAATTTTTAAAGAATACATTCTTCCTCTCTCTCTCTCTCTCTCTCTATCTAACTAAATCAGCACTTGTTTTCTTTTTTTTTTTTTTGATTGAACTGAACTTAAATTGTTATCTATTTGGCTGGCTACCCAATATGGTTCTTTTGTCAATGATTGTTATGCGAAATCCCAGGGGTAACATTTATCAACATTCAAAGAGAGGATTATTTACTAACACATGTACCAGTTAAAGAAATTGTTGCTGTTGCTATTGCTATTGTTGCAGTTGTTTGCCTTCCTTTAGCTTGCCATAAACAGGATTAAAATTTCTTACACACACGCACACACACATACACTCCTTTTTTTACGGAGGTTAGGAGGGTGACCGACCACCCCTTGTGTCACACGTGTATTTGTAGAGAATCTTCGTAAGGAGAAAAAAAATTGTCAAACACTTGTAACAATCGAATAATCCTGGTTTTATAACACTTGCCAAAACAGAAAATTTAGGCGTTCGTTTTTATCACAAAAAAAAAAGAAGAAGTCATTTAACGCTTCTTCGAACACTGAACAATTGCAATTACTATGGACTACTGTTTCAACAATTGCAGTGGTATCATCCTTAAAAACAGATGTCAAAATTCAATTGTTTCGATATTACATTAATGTCTTGGCCATTAATTGCCAATTGCCAGGATATATACTTGTATACTAGGCTTATAATTGTTATCCTCTCACCAGTGTTCTTCGTACTAAAATACCAAAGAAATGTTTCGTTAGCATATCCTGCAAATATTTGACCCATATTTGACAGTCATATTTAAATATATTTTGACAACTACTTTCAGTACCAGTATAATATTCAATTCAACGGATAATTGTATACATATGTATATAAAAATACAAACATACAGATGTATGTGTGAGCACATATAGTCAGCAGAAAATCGAATGATTAAAAATGGAATTTTTGGAATTTATAGAAAAATATGTAAAATTTTTGTTCATTTCATCTGCTCTTTCCCATAGGTTTTCACCAAGAATATTTTCAGAATCTTCCATATGGCCTGTTCACGATTGAGGGGTGTTGCGAAACTTCGAGCTTTTATAAAAAGACATAATGGATATTGGCGAAGAACAGATGGAGCTTTGTTTTCCGGGGAGAGCATTTTTATAATATTCTCAATGTTTGTTAAGCTTTTCTCATACGATTTTCATTGTCCTTTCAGAAGCCAGTGAAGGATTTTATATTGCAAAATATGTAAAAGGTTGTACAACTTGCAAGTTTCTCCTTGTTTATCATTAACTTTGGTTTTCCTAACGTTGATGGAGTGACCGACCTCATGTGCAGTAGAGTAAACTGGTTAAAGGTTAGTTGACATGACTATATAATTATGGGCAAGGCATAACTAAGACGCGATGCGATGCTTCGTTTGGCGTTATTTGTCTATACCATTATAGTGTCAAGCATAATTTTAAATAACAAAAAACACATCCTCCTCTAACTAATAGGAATAGAATAATTGCTATAAAAATGTTATATACATCTATATGTACAAAATCCTTTAGTTCTTTCGAGTATCGTAGCATCTACGTGTTATTCGGTTTCTGTTGTTTTCTTTAGTTTATTTCTGTATTGTTAATCAAATGTTTTCCCAGCTGCAACAGATCCTAGAATGAGAAATTTGCTACTGGTCTTTGGATACAAACGACGTCCTTTATAGGCATTTAATGAGTTTTTCTATTAGTTGCAGGCTAAAAGGCCTCGGCAATGAATTTTAACCTCACTGTGATGTCCCTTATTCATATTTCTTCCCGGAAGTTATGAGGGTTTTTAAATAGATTACTTAGAAAGAAGCTGAATAGGCTTTCATTTTTCATCTGTATTCAAACTTGGGATACTTGCATTGACTTTTACATCGCAACAACATTATGGCGGTTTACATTTAATACAACGATATCCATGTAAATATGTATTCGTAACTAAAAATATTTTTGATATCCTGTACAGAATTTTAATAGTTTTTGTTTTTTTTTTCTTTTTTTTTTAATTTTCTGGTGGATATACGTGGGGCTGGGTATGCGGGCTTTACGTTGCCAGGCAAATTTGTTTATTTGTTTCGTTATTTATTATTAAGAGTGTTGTCTATTGAAGGCTAAACCAAAAAAAAAATTAATAGAAAGCTTTACCTTGTAACAGCTAAAATACTTTTAAAGGGTTTTATCCACTTATTTAAGAATTTAATGAGAAATCTGTAAAATCACTTCTACAATTCTATTGTTTTTATGATAGAATCTCTCTCCTCCTGCTCTGTATAGTTTCCGAATATACGGAATAAAAAAAAAGTTCTATTTTTTTATTTTTTCTTACAGAGTTGAAATCAAAAACCTAATACTCTGTGTAAAACAAACAGTTTAAGAAACAAACTGACTCAATAGTTGGATTTTATCCAGTCTTTCACGTTTGCGGCAAAAAGCTTAAGATCTGAAAACTATTTTGGAATAATTATAGGAAATATTTTAATTCAATAATTTGCTCAGTAAGTAACCCAGCCAAGATTAGCGAGTATAAAAATCGTTGTTTGAATATAGGAAAAACATACCTTGATTTTTAACACATTAACAACATTTCTTTGTTAAGTGAATAAATAATTCATTGTTTTAATGAAATGATTTTCAAACAATTATTAGGTTTTTGCGCGTTTCTTGTGATATGCTTTTTAATCGAATATTAAAGAATTATTCAATTATTCCAAAAAGACATACAGTTGTATATTCACTAAATATTTATTCACATATTTGCTTATATGCATAATAAGCAAATTATTTGTATATACAAATACGCCTTGTACATAAAGGTAATATTTACATATGTAGTAAAAATTTATTAAAAAAACAGTTCTTCACTGTATTATTATGTTTTTAAATGTTTAAATACGTTTTAAGCAAATATACCTGATTTGCACTAAAATGATATGCCATTATTTAAATTAAAAACGAAAAAAACCAAAAACAGTACAATGCACCCGAATTTTTCTAAACTTTTTTCAAAACGTGTCTGTCTATTTGAAATTTATAGAAATATTTTTATTTTTTATATGTATGAATATGAGTTGTTGTCTTCTACACACTTAAAAAAAATGCCTGTATGTACAAGAGGAAAAATGTCTATATTAACTGAAATCTGCATTTAATTTTTGAAGGAATTTTAGTTAAATGTTGCCCAAGGTTACCAATTGGATACCAAAATAAATGTTTATTGGAATTCTGAAAACAAAATACTTACAAACAAATTCAAATTACCTTGGTTATACATACATACATATGTATGCTTACAAGCTTTTTAAAACATTAAAAAATAAATTAAAAAAAAAACATGACTTTAAAATCCTGTTACTTGATTATAATACTTTTGCTTTTGCGAATTCAAAAGTCCTTTGCTTAAAAACCCTGTATTTGTGGGAGTAACCCAGGTATTTGGGGGACTGCTATTGCGCATGTCTACAACAGCATCCATTAATTTCTTTTTGGGGGGACACATATGCTAAATAGATTCATCACAATGTTTTTATTATAAAAATCTCTAAAAGCCAACTGAGACCTTTAAGTTAAGTAGAATAAAAAATGGTTATTCGTAAGTATGTTGTTGTCTTGCATTTTTATTGTTACAGATTTTAATTTAAATACATAAATAAATATGTATATTCATATCACATAAATGAGTTGAAAATCATATTGAAAATAATTTTTAAATTATAAACCTTAAACTTAATTCACGTATTTATTAATACATGGTATGTAGTAGATGTTTCTTAATTGTTAAATTACAAGTAATTGTTTATAAATAAGTAACTTCAACTTCAAAACATATATTATTTTAATTATTTGGTTTTTTATTTTAACACTGTCCCATTAATTAAAAAAAACAAATAGTCGTCATATTTTATTAACTTAAAGGGCTTATCTTAAGGATTACTAACCCCTTCCATAGCGGATTTTATGACTTTTTGAAGATAAATTTATTTAAACAAATGAATCTTTTTATATGTTAATAAAAGGACTTTTTCTCGTATCGTTTAAAGGAAGAGAAGATTTCTACCTTAATTCTATGGCTCTTAAGTAACTTAAACCGTGATAAAAAATCGATTGTTTTAAAATTAGAAAGTATATTAACCCCTTAAAAGAAAATTGAATACTTTGTTGTATTTTATTCTTATTCTGTCTCTCATATCTAGTTTTTCAGTTCTTTTTTTTGGAATTGAAATCAACAGGGTTTTTTAGTATATATTCCGGAATACATATACGTGTATGTATGCTCTACATTGGTACACACTTATGATTTTTATATTTATTTTAAAATTCTCAAGTTGGTTTTAGAAATGAATGTATAAATAAGCAATAAACAAAATCGTACAGAACTTATTTCTTTCACTGTAATTTCTAATAATAATTATTGCTGCCATTTACGTACATATGTATATCCGTACATAATTATTTTAATTATTAAAACCAATATTGTGTAGGGTGATCGCTCGGATTTTATTGCTTCCGTGATTCTATGGTGTTTCTAAAACATGATTTAAGTAGGCTATATAACATATAGCCAATTTTAAAATTTCAATTTTAGACAGTTTTTTATCTGGTGGCAATGTTGGCAATAATTTACGCAATTCTGCAAAGGATACGTTGAATGCCTCAACACGTATACGTTCTCTCGTGGCATGAGCTGTTCTATATTTTAATGTTGCACGTCTACGTCTGCGACGTTCTTCGCGCGATAAGCCTACAAGTTCAGATGGATCTAAGTGGGCTATGGGTGTAGTACGACGTCTGGGAGCTGGTGTAGGTGGCGGTGCCGGTCTGCTACTATTGCTATTAACCGATTCAGGACTAATAGGCGTTTCACACTCCATTCTTGCCTGATATCTCTTATCGAAATCGAATGCCGCATAATCTTCGTTCTCCACATTGTTCAAGTCCTGTAGATAGTAGCGACCAACAGCAATATTATGCGATGGTGCCATATGCGTCATATCATACACCATGTTTTGTTGTTGCTTTCTGCAAAAGCAAAGAGGGTTAAAGTTTAAATATTTGTTAAAAATTTGTTTGTTTTTATTGTTTTTATTTTATTATCGTAGTTTTATTAAGAAATTCCCCTAAACACCCACATCTACTTAATTTGTGGTTTTAATCCAAACAAGATTTTAATGCCCTTGTGGGAGTATTTGTTGTCTCTAGAAAAATAATAACACGTACGTTGTTATCCTTTCTTTAACATATGCCAACGGCATAACGCACTAACCTCTCAAAATGTGTTTGCTATTATTATTAACGCACTTGAAAGGGTTTATTTACGATACAATTCGATTATTATTTATTATTTGTTGTGTAAATATTATTCCAACCCCTACAATTTATCCAGTTCGATGATTGGGCTCTCTTGAACACCTTTAAGGAAAAGGAAACGAAATCACGTTTTTGAATTTGCAATAAAAATTTAATATTCATTTAATTGCAACACAAGATTTTGTTACTTTTGCAAAAAAAAAAAAAGCGAAAGGAACCAACATTAAGAGTAAAATTATTACACATTAAACGTTATTAATTAAAATTTAAAAAAATAATAAACCCATGTCCAATGGCGTGGTAAATTTAATTGGGAAGTAGTCGTTGTAAATGAACAAGTTTGTTTTCAAGCATTCTAACGAACAGAATACTATGTATTTGGAATTTTGAAAAAAAAATTATTTTTAATTAATTTGTGCACATGTTTATGTTTATTTAACGAATTAATTGTTATTTTAATAAATAAAGTTTCACTGTTTTTACCTTTTATTAACAATTTGTCCCCCACAAACGGAATAAACCGATAGATATACTATGTGTATTTAGTGAAAAACGTAGATGGAATATTCTCGCGATAGTGGTTCTAATAAGAAACTGTTATCAGAATTTTAAACAGCATCCTTTTATATACGGCTGCCGTCTAATAGGAACAAATAGTAATAAGTACATATGTATGTATATGCTCTTGTAAACATCATAAAAAGCAACAGCCAATTGAAGCAAAGATAAAAAGTCCGTTAGTTAATAAAAATGGCGTCTTAACTCCTCCCAATTATGCGATAAACACAATAGACGCAACACAACAATCACAATAGTTTTGCAATTGCAGCCTCTGGTAGGCTACATGCGCATTAATTATAATAAAGGCTGCAGCGGAAAAGCATTATAAAACAGAAAATAAATCGTACATTTATTCAGTTTCAATGCTGTCAATAAAATGTATTTTGGCATTATATTTCTTAAATCGCGTTTTTAAAACCTTTACTTCATGTACGTTAAAAGCAAATGCTCTCACTACTAGCATTAATTCTAACATTGCTAGCATTATATGATAGATCAAATAGTTAATAACAAAAATATTAAATTTTTTGTTTTATAACAATATTTGTTAATATTTATTATTTTATTTCATTGTAACAAAATCAAATTACTTATAGTACTAGTTTTCATACAACTATTATTTAGTACCTCCGAAGCAACTCTGTTTGCTTATACGTAATGTTTACTAAACATATCTCGATACCGCTCAGCTGTTGGTTTTATTAAGAAATTTGCATTTCATAACCTTTTTTTCTTTTATTAAAGGCGAAGGAAATAAAGTTTTTAATTCTCTTTTTTTATTTAATGAGACATTTTTAAATAATGTCGTTTAAAGCCTTATTATTAACCAGTGATGGATTGTGTTTCCAGGCTTTGCGGCACTATGGCAAGCATAATAAAAAATATCTTTACAAAGACGGCAAACGATATGGGAACATTTTATACTACCCCAGGTGAGTAGAAACACATTTAACTTTCCAAATTATTTTCTTTTTTATATTACGACACTGTCTTAATATCTTTAGAAATCCTGATCATGAAGATCCTCCCGTAGAGCCTGCCAAACTATTCCGGGTACAACGTATTAAACCTGTCAAGGGGAATCCTTATTGGGAGAAACGTTTACTGAAAGAATTGGGTTTGGATGGCAAAGAAAGTGATTTCACAATTGTTAAAAATATACCAGAAAATAATGCCCGATTGTGGAAAATAAAGCATCTACTTAAGGTTACTCCTGTAACATTTCCTCATGGTGAGCCAACTGAGAATGACATCAAACATACCGTACTTAAAAGTAACGGCGAATGTATAGTAACCAAAGAAATTGGTTCAATTGAGGAAAGAGTACAAGCATTGGAATTATTTGAAAATAATCCCAAGCGTCTAGATACTGATTTGCTGAGAAGAGATTCTCGTCTCAAATGGCAAAATCCCTGGTAAATGAATAAATAAATTAATTAAAATTTTAGTTTATTTTGTTTTAATTATTCTGCTTAGTGATTATGCATAAAAACTAAAGAGTTATGGCGAGTATTGCTTACAGTATGAAGCTGCATAATTTCTGTTGGTAAGTAAAAACAATTTAACTTTATTTTGTTTTAATTATGTGCTTAACGACTATTTACAAAAATATAAACTATTAAACTAACATGATTGTTTAACAGCATATACGCGTTTTTAGCCAGTTGGTGCCATAACTTCTACTGCTACCTTCTTATCAAGCTTCTTGCAACCAGAAGTGGCAAATATGCCATAACTACGATCGTACGTAATAGATTCTTTGATAATTTTCCTAAAGGGATAAGTTTTTGTATACAAAAAGGTTTCCATACTTTAAAGTATAAATATTTTAAAACTTACTCAATAATGTGACTCTTTGGAGATCTATCCCATCGCCTAAATTCTTGTTCTACGCATTTGTACACATGTGATTTCTCCAGGGGCAGAAATGGTATAAAATGATCAATTACGTGGGCCTCTATTAGACTGGTTTTTTTGAGGCCGCCCTCCAAGTTATAGGCTGCCTTCTCTAAAATCTGTTCAAAATGACTAATTTTAGTATCCTCACGTAAAGTTCCACCTTTGATAAGTTCACCCAACTTATCTGATACTTGAACGCCGGCAGTGTTAGAAAGGAATATAAATATAGCCTGGGTTGCGTCCTGACGATCTATTAATGAATTGTAATCCACTAGCGAAGTCAGTGATTCGAATACCCCAGGTGGCATCTTGTCCACTTCATCGAAAATGAACAATGAACGCGGACAATTTCTTAGGCCTTCTCGTACATCCCGATTTATGCGTTCTGTATACCTCCACGCATCGGCCGCTACTGGAAAATCTGATCTACCCATATACTTGTGTACAAATTTACTTTCCAAACCCTTTTCATATAGTTTCCTTGCAATTTGATCAGCCACAAAATTTTTACCCGTGCCAGGTGTACCATGAAAACTTATAACCAAAGGTTTCCGTGAATTGCGCTTGTTACTAAAGTGCGCCTCCAAAGCAGGTATTAATTGTTGTTGAACTATATGTTGACCGAATAAGGTTCTAGAAAGCTCCTCTCGCAATCCTTGAATATCTGCAGGTATTCCCCGTTCATTGCAACATTCTGCCACCCGGCAATAGGTTTGATCTTTAAGGAAACCAAATTTAAACGCCCCCAGTCCTACGCCGGCGGCCACACTTAGAGAAACTGGATCAAAAAAGGCACACACATAATGATATGATGAGAAAATGATCGATAAAAATACGAAATTTAAATTAAAATTCATTGATGATATACTATATGCAAAAATTAATAATAATGTGAAGAACACAACAAACACGTCTGTTTTTAAAGGTGAAGATATTTTTGTAATTCAAAATATCTAGAGTTGCCAATGCACTGAAAATTCAATTGTATTTTATATGGAACATATTTGTGTTTCTTTTTTATTTATTTAAAAAGTAAAACTTTTATTGACGATTATAAAACGAAAAAAAAAAGAAAATTAAACTAGTTAAAATACAAGATCTCTGAAAAATTACAGTAAATTAATAAACAAAAAATAACAAAGTGACTCGAGTACTCTAAAGATTAGAACATCTCTGACTTTGATAAACATATGTTTACCGTATATACGGTAGAAAATAAACAAACAGAAGAGTACTTTTGACAGTACCGAATGAATAACCAAACGCCAAAGGAATAGATTATAGAGGAATAAACAGCGGAAAGCATAGTCTTTCCAAAAACTATTAGAATTCTTACTAGAAAAAATGCTTTACTTGTATTGTTTTATTTGTATTGTACTAACTACTATTTTAAAAACATTTAATAATAAAAACACATGTTTAGTGCTACTATTATGTATGGTGGTTATTCTGAACTTTCTGCAATGGCTTGTAGTAATAACGGT
Source organism: Sarcophaga subvicina (assembly GCA_936449025.2). NCBI lineage: Eukaryota > Metazoa > Arthropoda > Insecta > Diptera > Sarcophagidae > Sarcophaga > Sarcophaga subvicina. The sequence goes on along the minus strand of OW388080.2, from coordinate 583,812 downwards.
TTTAATTGAGTTTGGATGAGTGAATGATCGGGACCGTGTGTTACTTCAAGAATTTTACGTGCTTCTTGGAAATTCTCAACAGCCTCCTTAAGCCATGACTGATGTAATTGAATCTTTGCTAACTTGAGATGTAGTAAACCTAACAAGGGATTCCAATAGCCATAATAACGACTAAAAGTATAAAAAAGCACATAATTAAATTAAAAATTAACGTTTATCCAATTCTATAAACACGGAATTATGTCATACCGAAATCCGTTTAATAACTGCTTTCCATATTGTAAAGCTTCTGGCCATTTACCAACATCAATAGCAGCTTCAAATGCAGCATCTAACGTTTTAATAAACCATACATTCAAAGGATGTAAGAATTCCTCTTGCTTCTTAAGTAAAAGTTTGCAAACATCCAAGTCTGCAACATTAATTTAAATAAAAAATACATCAAATTCCTATAGTTTTAAATAGTATTTGAAATCACTTACATGCTACATCTTTCATGCTCTCTAGCTGTTGCATAGTTAAACTCATAACTTCTTTGAAGCCATTACGGTGTTTTGGAACTATGCCGGAGCCACAGTCCAAACAATTAGTTAAATTAACATTTACGGGTGCCTTACATTTTCTATTGACACAAAGGCTTGATTCCATTTCCATGGCCTCTTGGTCATCTATACATTTGCTGCAAGTACACCAGAAATAGTAATTGTCCTTTAAATCTCTACGCCTATACTCTGGCGTATTTAGCAAATCAATATAACTGATATATATCTAAAATAAGAAATATATTCAAATATAAAACCAAACACAAAACCATAAAAAACTAACTAACTTTTGACCAATCCAAATAGTCCATGTCTTCGATAGCGTGTATGTGTAATGTGGTACCCTCAAATGTAGCCACTGCATTCGGTTTGCAACTGTGATCGGTAACTGAAACCGCCAAGAATATAGCGGTGGCAATTGAATTCATTTCGGCATCAAGTATGTTGAAACCATTTGTGACAAGCTGAAAAATAAAATGAAACTAATTATAACAAAACATTGTAAATATTTAGTAAGGAATTAAGAAAAACAACAACAATAAATGTAACAAGTAATTAGCGCCGCATCGCTATGCAAAGTATCAATAAGGGGCTTGGCCTTTTATCACTTTGTTTATACTGCTGATAAAAAAAAAACAAAAATGAAAGTGAAATACTAATGCCTTTTAACAATTAAAATTGGACACAAGCCAATTTTCTATAAAAACATCAATTCAAACAATGCGTAATGTTTTGGTGGTAGCGTACATATTTAAATCGATGCGGATAAAAATAAATTTCAATATTTTTGGCTCCTAAACAAGATCGGTTATGACACATTTCAATTAATCTTTCTCTCAATGAAGTGATCTTTTAAAAAGAGAGTCTATAAAATCTTCTCTTCTTCGTTTGTTTAGTTGTTTGGGTTACATTTAATGGCATTTTTAGGTATTCTTATTACATTTATAATTTTTAATGAAATTTTACTTAAATAGCCTGGCGACCACAAAAGTTTTTATTTTTAATTAAGAGCGGGACTGTAATTCTGCTGTTTTTCTCTTTAAAAATAATGGAAAATATAAAATTTCTTTATTCACGTCCGGCTAGTTTATAAAGTTTAATTTTTAATTTTTATTTCGTATAATTACCCGACCATAGATGCTCAATAATTCCATTTGATTGGGCACAATCACACTGTCTTGCATCATCTCACATAGGATAGCATACAAAGATTCCAAGTGCTCCATACGTTTGGCATCATTTTTAATTTCTTGATAATCTTTAAAAATGAAAATAATTTATTTTCTTCAGATCTCAAAAAAGACAGAAGACTTTTTTTCTACTTACGTGACATTAAGTCTCGAAATTTTCTAAAACATGTTTCGGTGTAATAACCCTTCTCCAGGTCTCCGCCATTTTGCAGTTTAATAATTAATTTACAAAGCATGCGGGCTGCATCTGGTACAGTGCGAGGATAAATGCGTTTAAGGAATGGACATTCAATTTTATGTAAAGGCCAAGACTCCATTTGACAAGCACGATTGCAATAGTAAACATAGTGGCAGTTCGAACATTTCATTACTTTGCAGCTACATATATTCCAAGCAAGTTTTTGTTATTGGATTCAGGGGAAAAATAGATTCTATTAAAAAAAACCCACCTGGTTAAGCAGTTGTCACAACGTTCTTTACGATATTTGGATTTCAATACAAAAGCAAAAGGTTTTTCGGTTAAAATGCGATCGCCCCGCTTAATAGTTTTCTTAGTTTGAGGCTTCATTTTTACATTTACATCCTGACGATAGGCGTTATGCTTATTAAGGTTTAGAGACTCAAATGAATGTATTAACGATTTGGAAAATATTCTGTTGGACGGCATTTGTTTTCGATTATTTAATATTGTTCACAATGCACTTGTTTTCCTGGCAACAAATCAAATTGAACTGTTTCTCTATCATATTTACCTGTGAAGTGATGCGCACGTACCTCATAAACCACTTGGCGCTGTCATTCTCTGTGTTCCTCTCATGCTAGTGGGCAAAAATTTATAAATAACAGATGCATATGCTGATTTTCTTTTTCAATTAAAGATATCTATAACTAGAAACAAACGTTGTATTTATATTTTTATTTATAGCAAAACGTAAACAAAAGAAAAGCGGCACACACAATGCAAGGGCAAAACAATTGCATGCAGTGTATTGACATTTGGCGAACAGCTGTCAGAATTAAAAAAAATTAAACTGTCAAAAATTGTCATATGGTTGCCAATTCTGATTAAAATAAGAAATCAAGTGAATAAATTTGATATAAGAGCGAATTAACAAAAAATCTTTGTGAATTACAATTGCAAGTAAATACTAAATAAATATTAATTTAATGTTGCATAAAGTACGGCAAACAATAGAACTTCAAATGCTAACCAAAAGCTGTATGCTATACAACACTTGCACGTTAAAGGAGATTGGAAACCGAAAAGCTTTATTAAAAATTTGTTTCTTTTGTTACTTGTTTTAGCATCCTTATTGACAACTCTACAAAAGGTCCATTTCTTCTTCTTCTTACAGTTTATAAAAGGAGAGCAAGAGAGTGAAAACTGACAAGCCGACTAACTACACTGTTAACATGTTTTGCATTTCGTTTTCCTTTTAGTTAGTCGTATTCTTTCATTCAACTTTGCTGGACCAATAAATGTGCGGGAACTGAGAAAAGTATTTGTGCCAAAGAGAATCATCATTAATTGCAATCTTCACATATTCCACTGCTATTTGCAAAAAATTTATAAAAATGCCAACAATTTGTATAAATTTGCTTCTATTTATACAACAAACACAATAACAAAACCAAAAGGCGAACGTAACGAAAATAATTATAACTGTTTCTTTGTAAATGAATGCAATCAAATGAAAGAATATTTTTGATATCGGTATTTCGGTAATGAATTTCTCTTGAGGAATTTATAAACGTACGTGAGTGTGTGCGGACGCGTGAGTGTTTCTATGCGTAAAGTGAAGGAAATGTGAGTGAATGAGTGGCTTTTGTGTGACACCACCCCAAAGGAAAAACCAGATACAAACAAAATTGATTTCAATTATGAGACAATATAATGAATTTAAATAAACCTACTAAAACTAATAAAATAATGAAATAAAAACAAATTTTCATAAAGAATACAATTGCCTAGTGTTTCAAATTCAATTAACAAAACGAAATGCTAACATAATTTGTAAAATTTTTGAAATAAATGAGAGAAAAATTTCTTGATCTAAAGCTCTGCAGCATGAAATCGCTGTTACGGGAGCATTAAAACAATAAAGTCCCGAAGAAAAAAATCGAATCGTTAAAGAATGATTTTTCCTTTAAGTTTATGACATGAATAGACAAAAATACTGTTGAAGCAAGTGTTTTTCTGTAAGAGAGTTTGTAAAAAAATTCCATTTAATTTTACCCGTAAAAAGGCAACGGTATGATACAACAACTCGTCGTCTCTTTAAGTATGTGAGAATTTTGAAGTAAAAGAGAAAGAAAAAAAAATAATGACTGGAAAAAAACTAACAACAACAGCAACACAATAAATCAACAATACAAGTGAAAAAAAGTAAGAAGCATAAGAAAAAAAGTGAAGTAAGCTAAAATAAAGCAAGAAAATTTAAATAAATTACACGAAAAAGAATAGAAATAAAAATAGAAAAGAATCAAAGAAAAATAAAAATAAAACAAGAGAAGTTAATTGTACTCTGTCTGTCACGGTTTTACGGGCTGTTTGTTATCATCGTATATCGTTTACCGTTAAAAATGGTATTGTTGCTATTCTTAACACTGTGTTCAAAACTGACAATTGACTAAAAATATAAAAAGACAAAATCATACGGTCTGTACTTTTTCTATCTATAAAAATAAACCACCAAACAATTACAACTGTAGCCTTGTCTCAGACTGTTGCCACTTATTACTAGTTACGTAGCCAGCCACAGGCTTACTACGAAAGGGCAGTAATCAAATTTTAGTCTTCTTAATAAATTTCCACTTTTCCAACATGTGTTAAACATTTTCCATTAAACATTTTTAATGTTTTGACTTTCATGATTTAATTGTAAATGATAAGTTTAATGAACATACTTTATTTGTTTCTATTTATTTATAACAATAAATAATTGCAATACAATTGCAAACTATTTTCAAGCTGACTAACTAAGACCGCAATCTTTACGCTAGACTACCAGGGTGCACAATTACTTGTCTTAATTTTACTTAATAGTAAGGAAAGATGTAATCCCAGCTAGAGTCCTAGCTTTAATTCATTTATACCCCTAATTTCAGTATTTACCTTATTTCCTAATTTAAATTTTGAATTTATTTATTTAAAACTGGTGAAACAATTGTTCCACAGTTGAATTAAGCATAAACATCACCACTCAAACAGAAATATCAAATTATTGAGTTCGGAGACAGTCCTTAGAATTGCAGGGAAAACTTATAAAAAATAATATACGATATACGAAATACAATAACAAAAACAAAAACACCAGCAACAACTAAATAAATAAAAAAAAAAAATAGTGAGAATAAAAAAGAACGAGTAAAGAAAATAAAAAAACAAAAAAGAAAGTTATGTATGTACGTGCATAAAAATTGTGTTCGTTTATAATTCCATCTTGAGCGTTTTTAATTCGTATTACTCTCATCGTATACAATATACATGCTGTTGTCATTGTTGTTTTTGCTGCTACAGCCGTTGTTTTGGTTTTCATAGATTTTGCGATTTGTGTCACAGCCACACTGTTGTTGTAGGTAAGTAGTAAAGCATTCATTCACACTTGTTAAATTCACAATATACGTATACACAGATATATATATATATATATACATATTTATACATACATATATACCTTTTATTTAATTGAGGTTTCGTTTCTCTTAATTATTCTCTATTTTCGAGTTTCTCAAGTTTGGCTTTTTAAATAAAGAAGAAGACGAGAGTTTTTATTTCTCTATTTAGAAAAGTCTTGTTGTTTCGCTGTTTTGCTGTTTGTTCATTCAATGGTCAATGTAGTGGTGGTGATGGTAGTGGTATTGGTATTGGTGTTGATGTAATGGTGTTGGGCTAATTCCATCATTTATCATTGTGTGTGGTGGAAGAGTGCATTTAATGACTTGCTTGGTTTTTCATAATAAATTATCCCAAAAATAAAGTTTTATTTGAGCTCTGCCAAAAAATAGGAGTAAGCGCAGTTAATTATTAAGGAAAGCAACTCCTCGTAAACCTGAGGAAAGGGATGAAAAATATATAATTTCTTATAAATTTCATAAATTAAAAATTATATCCTTAGTTTTCACATTGAAAATGTCTTTTAGGCGGTAATTTTCGTTGATCATGTTCTTGGAAAATATGAATTTATTTCTATTAAGTGCAAATTATGTTCAAAGTTTTGTGTTTATTGTCGTAATTTTTAACAATTAATGCAGAAAGTATTTTCTTTTCTCCTAAAAATCTTATACAAAGAATTATTTTGGCACACGGGACGTTTAATTAATAAATTGTATGAAATAATATTAAGTATACGCTTACCGTTACACAACAAAAAGTATACACTCATTATACATACATAGTAGTATGTATTAGAGGCGGCCTGCATTAATGCAAATAAAACGCAAGATTGTGCATTCGCTTTAAAATTAATAATTGTTGTGATAGCATCTTTTTACGTGTGTTAAAATGTGGCCATATTCTTGAATACTGTATACCAAGAGCAGTATTCATTATTCTCTGCATTCATTCATGTGTATATGGAATCATAAACAAACCAAATCAAAACAACAGTGAATGATTGACATCTCATTGTGTATCATTCAAAGTGTTTGAAGTTATTTATTTTTGTTTTATATTAAAGAGAAAAACAAAACATACATAAAATACATTCTCTATCTTCAATAGAGAAATGCGTAAAAAACAAATTAAATTTACACTTGATGTCGAAGTTGAAGCCAATCACCTTTGCAATCTTCTCATTCTACTTATTTGAAATGTTAAAAGTGAATACTCGTGTTTGTTTTGAAAATGAAAGCATGTGCTTTTTAATGAATACATGATTAACTCACTTTTTGATTCTATTGCTACGCTGTATAGTCCTAAGAGCATTCATGTTTAAGATAATAAAACATTGTTGAATAAGTTTTCCTCTGTATGATTCAATTCATTTACATAGAGTGTGTGTTGTGTAGCACATCTTCACCGTAATAAGTTGTAAGTGAATGAATTGAATGCAATAATGCATTCCTATAGTCAGTATTTTAAAGTAGTGATGAAATTAAAATGAAAAAAGGAAACAAATCATTTAAAATAAATTTTCTTTTCATACTCCTTTCAGTCATTGTTTCATAGTTAAACAATTGCTATACACATATACGAATATCCTGATTGATTACAAATGTGAATACAAGTAAAGTAAACAAAATCACGGGTTGCTGTGGCATATTCTTAATTCAATTATGATATGGTAGGTTTCACTGTATTAACGAATTTCATAATATTCTATATAAAAATTAAATTGTCATACGTACATATATGTATATATATGTACATCTGTAGTATAGTGTAGTCACCATAGTAAAATATTGTACGTCTATTTTTAACAAAAGATTTCCATTTAATTTATACTTATTACAAGATTTTGTGGTTTCTATTTACTACGGAAATATATTCTTGAACAAAATAAAATCCCTTAAAATATTTTGATTTTATGGATTTTATTTATTTATAGAATGTCTATATGCAACAACAAATTGTTAACGAAAAATACAATGAGTTTATTAACTAGGATTACTTACATACATTTTTCCATTCTTTAAGAATTTCCAAATACTGTGTATCTTTGTAATAGTTTAAGACATTTCCTCGTATAGATTTTTTTACGCATATATACGTATTTATTTCCACTAATAATGGTAGTAATTTCCGACAAATACGTCATTAGCTCAATCGCAAGCTAAATCTTAAAACTCAAACTAAAATCGTAATGTAATGAATTCAGAAAGGTTCTGTAATATCAATGGATGTTCTGTATGACACGTATTCTTTCAGAGAGCGAACTGTTTAGGTATTACGGCCGTTGTGATCTGACTGTTTCTATCAATAACACATCATTTTGAGGTTCTGATGAATTCATAAAGGTTACTAATGCTTATAACCTCCTGATCGGCTAAGTTCCTATACAAAAATCTTTCCTTTTTTGTTAATACTGAATGCGAGTCCAAATCTACCAAATTAACATAAAAACACCATTCATATGAACTAATTTCAAGGCTGATATGTCTTAACTGAATTAACTGAATTATCAGAGATTAAGCGTACACACATTGTCCTGATGAACTTGTACCCAGGCCCAGTGTAATCGATTAAGGACTCACCATCTCATTTCCAAGTATTTTCTAATCAGCATGAACATATTTTTAATATTTAAAACACATAAGTAGCACATATAAATGTAAACTTTTCATTTGGTTTTAATATTTAGTTTTTTAAAATTTTTCGAGGAAGTTAATCTTTATTAAAGTAAAAAAAAAAATTAGAAAAATCACAAACTGGCCAAAGGATACAAATTTAATCAATTTTATAATAACAACTGTACGTTTACATGCGTAAAAATATTTTTTATTGTCGTATAAGCAACCAACATTTCCTAAAGAAATTTTCTACATCACATGTGCAACTGTGAACTTCTCAAAAGCTTAACAAGTTTGCTTGTTATAATCCTTGTAACGAACGAAAAGAATGCAGCAATCGACATTTATTAGAAAACCGATGTAGACTTTTTGTGGTATGTTCGCAAAAGAAATGTTGAACATGTATGTATGTGTAGTTGTAGGTGTCGTTGTAGGTGGTGTGTTAATTGGATTGAAAACTATAAAATCTCACAAGTTTCTTAAGCAACTAAATATAGAACTTTATGACTTTTTATATTTTTTAAACAACGTAGTATGTACATACATACGTACGGAGTATATGTGAATTCACGATTTAAAAAATTCAATTCCTAACACATATTTCCTGCTTTCAATTGCCTATTTGCCACAAAACGTTGTAAATTAAACTTTTGACATTTGATGTTCCACTTTACTTTCATATGTAATAGAGGCTATAAATATGGACATGTATGTATGTGTTCATATGCATGTGAATTAAGGTACCGTGTTATAAAATCATTACATGTTCACATATACACTCTCATTTATACACAGATAACCGCATTACTTTTATATGCTATATATGCTGTTCTCTCTCTTCTCTCTCTCTCTCTCTCTCTCTCTCTCTGCTAACCTCACTTTTCCTCTGTTTTATCTCTTTTAAGTCACACAAACAACATGAATTAGACGTTATCCATTACACATAATCTCACATATACATTAAACACTTGCACATACTTACACGCTGTGTGTTCTCTATTTATAAGTGAATTGATGAGAATGTATGTGAATCTACATTTAGCCTACTTAAATAGTAGACTCTCTCTCTCTCTCTTCTTGGCTTTTTGTCTCCTCACTTTTTACTACATACATATGTGTGTTATTTTACGTTTTATGTATAAATGACTGTGTGACGGTGTGTATGTGTTAGAAATCAGTTTTATGTTCAATGTAAAAATGATGGCGCTCAAAGGATTTGAAATATTGTCTGTGTATCTCTTTCATGCTTTTAACATGTGATTTTTATACATACATATGTATGTATGTATGTATGTAAGTGAAAATATACCTAAATACATACATACATGTGTACGTACGTATGTAGGTAGGCAGATTAGATGAGCATGTAGTATGTACATATTTACGCTAAAAAAAATCGAAACTTTCTTCTATAAAATTTACAAAATAAAATTAAATGCAAATTAGAAAAAACCAAAATAAAAACGTAAAATTTTGAAAATATAGTCAGTCATACAAACAAAATTTATGACATGAAACCTGTTTAGTCACAATGACTCGAAACCGTAGCTGTCAACACAAATATATTTCGTATAAAGGTCGATAACTGTGGCACATGCCAAGTAATTACAAATACGAGCTGTTATTACAAATATTTTAAAAAATGTTCTTCAGGTTAATGTATCTATGTAATCTATGAGTTAACCACAGCTGTATTTGAAGGTGACATTAGTAGTGAAAGCTTTCATGTATATTTCTTTTTTTCATTTTATTAGAGTGTGTTTAAAAATTTAGAAAAAAAACACTATCGAACTATGCCAAGAGGTGCTGAACTCTGATTAACAAACATGTTACAATAACTTTTGGCAATAATAACAAAAACAAGAACTATGAACCTTTTATTCTGCATTTCAAAAAATTGGAAAATAAAACTTTTAAATTTGAATTTTAAACAGTTTTTATAGCTACAAACAACAACAATAAAACCACAGAAAAATTATCCTTTTTTCCTGAAATGATCCTCAAACACAAAAAAAAAACAGAGCAAATCGTAGGAAACCCATCTAAAAATCGTCAAAATAAAGGACTACCGGGCGAAAAAAAAGGATGAATTGGAAAAAACCCAAGACTAAGTTACAAAAACCACATTCACACATACATACATACATATACATATATAGTATATGCCTACATATCTCAAAGTAAGAATTAATGCGAGAAAGAGTGAGTGAGAGAGAGAGAGAGGGGGAGACAGTTGTGTATATATGTATGTATATCTTATCGTTTGGTTATACATTTACTGCTCTTTTAGCATTTTAAACCGTATCAAAAATGATTATGTGTTGGAGAGAGAGTTTGAACGTGTGTCTGTAGTGTGAGTGAGTGTTTAAGAACCGTTATATGTACACATGTCTGTCCGTATGTGTTATTTTCAACTCCTAATTTTAACCACAAATGTGTACGTGGAAGAATCAAAATGTTTATGGTACTTTAAGTAAATCTTATGGGACATCATTTACTAGTTGTTGGTTTTAATGGCATGAAAAGAGTTCAGACTTTTGGGGTTTTGAGCTTTTTTTTTTGTATTTCTTGTTGTTTTTAAGGCTTAAGCCTTACGGTAAAGATGTTGAGTGTGGTAAAAGTAATAAATTTTTATTTTCCTTCCTATATTAAGCTGGAAAAAGAACAATTTTTTTCAAAGAACATTTTTTTTCGTTTTCTTTTCAAACAGTAAAGTCTGTCAATTATTGTATACTAAGTATACACACGTACACACACTAACACAACCTGCCCACGTATGAGTAGTGGTAATAGCCATTCATATTTGGCCTGACTGGCTGGCTGGTCTGGTTGGCTACCTTTTCAATGTTACTGTGTTGTCAATAGAGAGCTAATTTAATAGCAGCTCATTATGAAGATATCAGAGAATAGAAAACCACAGCTGGATTGGTAGGTAGCATGGAATAAAGTAAAACTCATAGTCACCGGTAATATATGTATGTATTGTATTCAAAATGAGCTCGTTAAGATGTAAATTTATGCGTGTGCCTGACGTTGAAAGTTTTGTCAATAAAATTAAAATTTATTAATTTTTCAACAATATCGTAAATCTTAATGCTGGAAATATAAAACTTCTCTACTTGTCTAACGCTTAAATGCTAATCAAGTTGGTTTTTGTGTAAACTCACAAAAGGGCCAGATTAGTTTTTTTTATTACCTTTGGAAATATTTTTTGTTGCTCTTTTAATTTAATCTCAAACGAATACATATTTTTTGATACTTTAGCCATAATAATAATCGCATTTAGAAAATATATAAAATTTTATGGAAAAGTTCTTAACTTTAAAAATAAAAAATAAAAATAAAAAATAAAAATAATATTTAATCTGTTAACATGAACAAATTTAAATTGGTTTAGTTAGAATAAGGCATCTCATTTGAAAGGGATTACAGTATAATAACGGATATTGCCTCAAACGGAAAATTACAAATCTTAGAAATCTTAAATCTTATAAATTGACTTCATTATAGAGAGTGTTAGTCGTTACAGATAAATTGATTTGAGAAAAGATTATTACTTCTCACTTCCAATATCTTTTAAATTGTTTACTCTTCAACTGTGTAGACTCTTCTATTAAATTTCAATGACAATGACTCATTACCGGATTAAAAATTTCCAAAATACTCATAATCCAACCCATTTATATAAAAATATTCTTAAAATTTATAATGGAACATTTTGTTTTTATTAGAGATGCTTGTGTTATTTTTCATCTTTTTCCTTTTTTTTTTTTTTTGTTGCCTGTACTCACGTCAAGGTCAGTGCCATAATTATTCTTGGCAATGTCAAGTGTAAGACCCACTACTCTCAGCGTTTGCTTTACTCTACCCACCCGTAACACTTATTGTCATTCTCTCTCTGGCCATTATCATTTAACCATGTCACATTTTTGTCAAACAGCTGCATATTAAATTAAAATGATTTAATTAAACACGTTGCTGCACAATATAAAGAGCAAAACTGAAAAAAAAACAGAAAAACAAAATATACTGGAAACATATTGAATTCTTAGAATTATTTAATTGAGTTTGAAACAGAAAGATGTAAGTTAAATTAAAATTAAATTAAAAGAATGAATATAAAAACAAAACATATCTTTAAAGTATTTCCAAGAAAGCTTTTTTTTTTTTGTGAAAATCACAAATAAAAAATTCAGTCTTTAACATTATTTATGTTGGGATTTTCAAAGAAAATCTTTTAAACAATTTAATTAACCAGATGGTTACATACTTGTACTGTAAATATTAAAAACTAGAATACTTCTATGAAACCCAAAGGTCATGAGAAAGTTTGCAATGCTGTGGCTTTGTTTAATTAACATAAATTTTCCCATGGCAATAAGAAAGTATTTACTGTTGAAGTATTTGCAAGGCAAAGTACTCAACAATTTTTTTTTCTGTTTTTTTAATAGAAATCAGAGAATTCTTATTTTAAAAATACGTAGAAATCAAAATTAACTACTCATGTTTGTGGTGGCGTACCATAAGCTGTAATTGCTTTATTTGCAATTGGCTAATATTTTACCATTAAGAAAGTTTCACAAACAACAACAAAACAATTTGTGGTCAGAAGATTTCGCTGAAATTTTGGGACAATGTCCCTAAGACGAGTAGTTTTAGCGTGATAGTTAATAGTTTTATTAAACAATTAGGGTAGAAAAATGAGTTAAAATAGAAAAAAGATGCAAAACGCCGCCATTTTGTTATTTTTTGCCCTTTCAAAGGATCCTAGCTCAGACCATAGCCGGTACCATATAAGAATACATTTTGATTTTTGCTTTCAGGCACTCCTAACTCCTCAAATCATGATCAATATGTTTTGAGTTCAGTCTCTTCAGGCTGACGTACCACCGCTGGAACTGAATTTTGATTTTTAGTTGATTTTTTTTTTAAACAATAAAATGTTCTCTTTAACATATAAAAAGATTCATTTGTTTAAATAAATTTGTCTTTAAAAAAAACAACATCGAATCAAAACCTTTTCGTTTTGTAAAATTTCATACACTGTGTGTGTCATTATAGCAATAATAAGGCGTTATAAATTCCACTTAATGTGGATGTGTTATCTCTAATTGATTAAACCATACACATTTAATCATTAAACAGGACTTGTTTTAATTAATATCTATTGTTTTGGTCTCGGTCTTGCTGCTAAATAAAGTCATAATTTGGCTACACACATAATTTATAAATACAATGAAGGTTATAAAAAGCAACAGCCCCTAAATCATATACAATCATATACACAACGTACATACCTATATTTCACTAGTATATGTATTTCACTAGAGCACACTTACATACATCTGTATGTACATTTCAAATATTTCAATTGAAATTTCTTTTTTAATTGTCACTGTATACACCACATAGGAGTATAAGTGTATGAGTGTTTGTGTATGTGTATGCTTTGTTAAATGGGAAAATGTGTCTATGGTGGTATTAGTGAAATGGTAATGTGCATTACTGTAATTGTTTTTCGCTCCATTGAGACCTACACTGCTACTACTACTGTTGCTGTTGCAAAATATTAGTCCCAGACCAGTCAAACAGCTGCCTGCCATCACTCGATATAAAATTTATTTTCTATTGATTTTCGTATTCACTTTCTCTTTTGTCCTATAATTTAAGCGTGTTATAAATGTGTACTTCCAATGACAGCAGCTTTACTTTACACAGCATAAATGGAAAATATTCATTACAATGTTATACAATTAGTTAAATTCTTGTTATCATCATCATTATCATCATTGTCATCGTCATCGTCATCTTCATTATCATTATCATTGATTTAATTATCATTGTCGTAACTGACGTACATAGCTCATTAGTATTTATTTATCTACGAGCATCCATAATCACGATTATGATGATAATATTAGAAATAGTGATGGCGCTACTACGGACATAGCAATGTTTAGTCGGTGTAGCCATAAATCGTTTTTAATTTTTCATAATTTTTTTTTATTCCATTATGTACCTGATTTTACATAAAATATGTATTAATTTAACACTGATAAATAATGTTGGCGGTGTCGTACAATGTGTTTAGAATAAATTATTGTTATCTCTTGGCCAATTGTAACTTGAGATTTCATTTGTGGTAACAGTAACGGGAACAGTAGAATTTTAAATTTTGTATTGAGCCGTAATCTTGATTAGCACTTGTTTCTGCCACCCGACCCAACCTCTCTGGTTGTCCTCTCCTCTCATTAGTTGAATTGTTTTCAATTAAATTTTTTGCTTTACAATACTTTTTAATAATTATTTTAAACTGAAGTCAACACAAGCAACAATAACAACAACAAACATGTTTTATTAACACAAAAGGCACAGACAAAAAAAATTTAAAAAAAATACGTATGTACACATGCACTACAAAAAAATACAAAACAAAAACACAAACAATATCAAGTGCTTATATAGTAAACAATAACTACAAGTTAAGAAGTAAAAGAAGAAAAGTAAAAGAGCAGCATTTTGAAACATTAGAAATATGAGACAATATGAATATCAATGTTATTGAAGGAAGAGAGTTTAAGAGCTAATTTAAGGAGAGCACACAGTTCTCTAATAAACTAAGGCCAGAGATGTTAATAGTGAAATGATATAAAAATTTGGAATATTTTCAAAGTTCATAGTCATTATTTGTAAATTGCAGAATAGAAAAATAACCCGCATGAAAATTTGACAATTGTACGGCTAACTTTGTTACCAATCATTAGAACGGTCATGTATGAAGAAATAAAATGCATATATAGGCGGAAAAAAATAGTACGTAGTTTCCTGCATATCATTATTTTTTAAGGAATTTTTTTTTAAATTTTTTGCGACCTTCTCTGTCTAGTTCCCCAAAACAAAAATTCTGTTTAACCCTTATCAATTTTTTTTAAGAAAATTTTGAACTTAACAGGCAAAACTCTCTCCAAAAACTCCTTTTGAAAGTCTACAGAAATGTTTACTACTTGTTTACTATCATTTTAAAAATACGAACAGAATTTTATAATATTCTCGCTTTACTTTTGCGTGCGTAGAGTATTATAGTCTAAAATTCATTTGGATCGAATTAAATTCAAGTTTAGCGATCGCTAAACATTTCATTACTCTATTCAGTATCTAATTTCTCACTTTAAAATGGTATAACGTGCTCTAAATTTAATTCTAAAAAACAACTCCCATCTGTGGTACATTTTGTGGTCACCAATAACTGCATATAAATGTGAGTAAATAATAATAATTGACTGGCAACAATAACAAAGTACAACATAAAAAATTTACATTATACAGTTGCTGAAATTGGTTACATTGTTGTTATTGTTATTCTTATGATTCATTCACTCGCTCTCTATTTTCAAATTGGAATGCCTATTCAATAAGTAAACAGTGTTACCTATTTGCTAAACTTACATACAAAAGTAATTAAAATATTTATTGGGGGTGAGAGAGAGAGAGTACTTAATACTCTTTTTTCTTGATATTAAGATGCTCTACTATTTTCGTACGTTTTTAATGTTGGTATATGTACGTCAGTATTATTCGTATGTAAACTGTTAATGTAGTTTTCAATTAAAAAGTCCCCTTTTGTACTATATGAGTACCTACAAGACAAATCCGAAGATGGCAATACTGAAGTTTGCTTTGATGGTTTGCTTGTTAGTTGACAATTTACTTAGAGAGTGTAACTGATGTCCATCGTTAGAGTGGCGTCTAAAATAATTTACTTTCGTGAAATAATTAAAATTCTTTTAAATCTTGATTAAATAATTGAAATAAAATGAGTGGAAATTGTTTTCAATGTTTTTTTAATAATAAAAGTCTTAAATGCATGTCGTGAAATAATTAAATTTCTTTTAAATATTTATTAAGTAATTTAAATAAAATAAATTTAGGATGTAAAGTGTTTCTGCAGAATTACATATGTATGTCCTTATATCAAAAAAGTTTTTTTCCATATTTATTTAATAAAATAAAAATCATAAATGCATAAGGGTAGTATAAGTGTTAGTGCGTGTGCTTGTGCATTATGAAAGTGTTATAAAATGTATGCTTCAATGAATCATCATGTTGGATTTCATCAAAGCAAACGAAGAAGCTGAGAAAAACGAATAATTCATAAGAAATGAGGTAAATTAACAACAAAACTTTGACGCCGTTATGGCTGTGACGTTTTTAATAACGGCTTATATTTTTTTATAAGGCACTTAAACTATTTGAATTTGTTATAACAACAACAATCAGATTTTTTTACCCCCGTTTTCTCTAGACATGTTTATTCATGCTTTTGTTAGGTTCTCAATTTTTAAAAAACTTTTGCTTTTAATTTCTCTCAATCATAAACTCTCGCACTCTCACTCTCATTCTCCCTCTCGCTTTCTATTACTCTCTCTCTGACTCTCATTATTGCCGTTAGCATATGTACTCTCGGTTTATTGATTTCTGCTTTGTATTACACATCTTCATTATTAATAATTAACGTAATCATGTTGTAAGATCGTAATAATCATGTTTAGCTGTTGCAGTGGATTTTTTTTATGTTTTTGATGTCTGTTTCTAATAAATATTGTTGGCGGTGTCGTACAATGTGTTTAGAATAAATTACTATTATTTCTTGGCCAATTGTAAGTTGAGATTTTATTTGTGGTAACAGTAACGGGGGCAGTAGAATTTTAAATTTTTTATTGAGCCGTAACCTTGATTAGCACTTGTTTCTGCCACCCGACCCAGTTTGCTCCACTGCTTCTCTCTGGTTGTCCTCTCGTTAGTTGAATTGTTTTCAATTAAACTTTTTGGTTTACAATACTTTTTGGTAATTATTTTATATTGAGAAATTCAATTTTTGGTAAAATTGTTCATTGTTCTTGTTCTTTATGGTACATTGTCACTGTGCTCATACTCTGTTTCTCTATTTTTCGATTGAAAAAGGAAAAGAAACTGTAATGAAATGAAGAAAAAAAGAAAATAGAAAAATAAATAAATAATACCAACTAAATCAACATCATTATTATTGACATCAATTTGTATGTAATTTAAATGGAATTGGAAAGTGTGTACACATTGGAAATTTTACACTTTTGTTTAGTTGAGTTATCTTTTGAATTGAATCCATTGAATCGATAGCCTTTTAACCGCACAGTGTTAATATTTCACATTATATACTTCTCGTTTGTGTATAGTATAATTTCATATTCGAGCTGCTGAGATAAATTTATTTGAACAAATGAATCTTTTTATATGTTAACAGAGGACATATGATTATGGTACTCCTAAAAATTGAAGAATATTTAATCTTTTTCTGTTACACTTACTCATGTGAAATTGTTTATTATCATATGCTTTTTATTTCCGAATTATTAAACTTGTGCACAAAGGAAATAAGTTGTGGTGGAAAATAAGTACAAACAAAAGCAATAATCTACATTAAATGTTGTTGTTGTTGTTGTTGTTGTTGTGTGTGTGTGTTTTTTTTTGTTATTCTTTGAAAGGAAGAATAAAAAAGCATCCATATTTGTAAAAACAATTTCCTGTTTTGTCTTTTATGGATTTCACAAGTAAAATGGCTGGTGGCAGCACAATGGACCAGCCAAGAGACAGATAGAGATGAGAATATGTACGACTAGGTGGTTGGATGGGTAGATGAATGGTTAGGTGGCTGTTGGTTGCTTAGTTGTTTGGTTCGTTGCTCATTCAGTGGGTTCTTATGGATCATTAACATTGTAATAATGCATTATAATAGAGACGACAATAGTAATAGCAACAACAGCAACAACAACAGCAACAATAACAACAACAATAATGGCAATAATACTGAATGAATGTTAGAAATTAGTATGAATAAATCACCAAACTAAACGAAAAGAAATAATGACTGAATGTCTGACTGAATGGAAAGCAATAAGAGCAGAAATGCTTTTACTAACACAAATTTATTTTTATGTTTTATGACTTTTGCTGTGTGTGTGTGTGTGTGTGTGTATTGAAATGTTTTCACCATTATTTCTTTATACTTTTCTGGGCATTTTCTTTTTCTCTGCCATTTTAATTTCTTTTTATCATTTCAATTTCCAAATGAACAATTTTCGTTTTTTTCCCTTCTCTTTCATTCCTTTATGAAACTGTAAAACAACAATGTCTTAATTTCACCAGCCACAGCTAGAAATTCAATAAACTTAAATGTTTGATTCCCTAAATATGATGTGATTCCCTAAAATACTCGTATATCAATACACACTGACTGTTTGAAGGATTCTTGAATTAATTAATGCTGAATGGCATAAGTGTTATATAATCAGTAACCATATACTTACTTTCTTACTTACTTACTTAATTGGTCATTACAATCCTTTAGCAGGGATTATATACTAGTTTCTCACGCTGTTTATGGTGTGTGTGAACGATAGGTTTTTGAGGATCTTTTCATGGCGATTTTAATTATTCTTAGAGTTTTTTTCTATAAGACGACTGAGAACAAGTCACCGAAAGAAGGATTTTCTCATATTTCGTTTTGTTCGAGATGTTTGAGCCAGGAGTTTAACCACGGGCTCTCGTTTAATAAGCCAAAAAACACTACCTACTACACTACGGCAATTTCCATATACGAGTATGTATGTATTCTTTTTAATTAACAAAACACCTTTGTTTTTGCATGTTTATCTATAAAATAAATACAAGTTGGTTGGTTCGTTCAATTTTCTTGTTTTCCATAACTTTTCTTATTATTTTTGTTGAAATAACAACAACAACAACAATAAATTCAATCAATAACAAGAAAATTGCTTTTCTCAATTGATATCATCGTTACAAAAAGAGAAAATGTCTGGTTATATGTCTTTGCACCTTCCTAGTGGACTAATAATAGGAAAACAATCTGCCGTACCGAAACCAAATACTGTCCAACATCTTGGCCAATCAATACAAGCCAATTCAAACTCTAGCAAAAGACTTTAGTAAACAAATTTTAATGCCAACCAAAGTTCCTTTTTGTTTATTTTTATTATTGTAAGCAAGGCATATGCCTTTGTTTTATTGGTATTGCAACCAACTACAATGGCAATCATAGCTTGTTGTTGTCAAGATTTTGTTTTTCTTCATATAATTTTCTAATTTAAGTTTCTGTTTGTTTGTTTTTTCTTTTATTATCAAAGGCAGTTTATTTAATCTAGGATATCTTCAAATTCTATGGCATAAAAAACATAGAGATTGACAGGCCTTTGTATTGACAGAATTTGTTGATCAGACAACCAAAAACGATAACATGACCACCACTATGTATGTATGTATATGCAAAATAAGGAAACACTGCATGAAAAAGAAAGACTTCCGAACCATAACAATGTGATGATCATAGACAAAGCAAAGTAAAGAGAATTCAATGAAATTTATCTCCAGGTTTTTAATTAAGAAGATTCAAATCTCAAATATTTTAATAAACCAACCAGGAAGTATGCTCAAACAGGTTTTTTAAACCGTAAAAAAGTTTTCTTTTTCTTAGTAAATTAAGCATACAATATGCGTGCATACAAGCATACAATGTACGTACAACTTTAGCTTTAAATTGTCAAGAAATTATATTTCACGACTTGTTCGCTATTATAAGAACTGCTTGGCATTGACAAGCTATTGATTTATTATGCCTGCACAGACATCATAAGAGAACTAAAGCCAAGGTTCCTCCTTATTTCGTAATCATTGTGAATAGATTTCATCCGTTCATCCAGTTTAGTTGTATTGTTGTAATATCTGTTAAAGGGATTATATTTTTACTACATTTCATTCATTTATCAAAAGTATAAAAATCATTATAAGCTTTTGGTGATATCAACATCGACATTTATTGCCACACTTTTTTCTTTATAATTTTAAATATTTTTCATGCAATTATTTACATATTCTGTTTGGAATTTGTTTTCATTTCTTTTTTTCACTTTTTAATAAAAACTTTCCTTTACAAAAACTCACACATTTCTTTGGCGTATTTTTGTTGTTGTTGTCGTTGTTGTTGTTCATGTAAATTTAAGTCACAAAGGATTATAGAATTTTGAAATGAAATTCTGAATAAGTTTCGGTTGCTTTCTTTACACTTTTCGTTCGTTTTGCCATTTGCTCTGCAGTGTTGCATTGTTGAAACATTGAAATGCAATTTATAACACTGCAACCAATTAAAAACAGACAGAAGAGATAGAAAGAGAGAAAACAAGAAAGAAAGAGAACAAGGAAAAGATGTAACAAATTTTTACAAAATTCTTATCCTTACAAATATGACTTTAGGCTGGTTTCAATGAAATATTTATGATATGCTGGCATATTCTCTTAAAAAAGAAAAACCGGGAAGTATGTAGCAAAGAATTTATTTATTTTTTTTTTAAATAAATTTTATTAAATTTATCACTTGTGCGTGCAACACATTAAATATATTTCCTATCCTTTCATCTATTAATTAACATTTCTTAATTAATTTTAAAATGTTTTATCTGTTTCAATCAAATAACTATTAAACCATTCTAATAAACACGAGTGAGTTTTGTTCTGCTTACTTAGGAGAGCAGGTGCTTTAAATGGCATTCAGCAGCCAAATATAGAATCATTATCGTAATAATAATAATCATAATAATTGTGACTTGTTAGAATTTAATGTTCTGTCTTGAGTTTTGACATTTATGAGATTTTTATTGTCAGTATCTTTATAATGTTTATGTATGTATTCTTATTGTTGTTGCATGATTACAAAACTCAAATATAAAAATAAAGATATTGAAACACTGTGGCAAATAGTAATATAATCATTCAGATTTAATATCGTGTTGTTTTTCATAAAGAACAACTTGTGTATACATACATAAAATAATCAAGCAAAATACAAACCTAAGACTACCGTGTATTTATTATTTTTATCAGCACTGTTATAGTCATTGTATGAAGGTATAAATAAATAGTACACACTTCAAATTACAGAAGAACAAACACACACACACACACATCCCAACACATACCACTTTTATTTGTTTTGCTTTTCATATATAGTGTGTATAGACATTTGTACAAGTGTTTGGGTGTAGGTAGGTGTGTGTATTCTTTTTTTTTTTATTTCTCTACTGCTAAATGACAACTTTGTTGTACTTGTTGTCTAAAGAAAAGGATATAAAAGGAGACAACAAAAGAAGTTATTTTTGTTTAGCTAAACACAATATTGTTGTTATTATTTTACTGCAGTTATATTGTTGTTGCCGTTGCCGTTGTAGCTGCTGCTTTCTGCTGCTGTAGTTGCTACTCTTGTTGTTTATACAGCACTAGTTGGTCGAGTTATTATACCGTTATTTATGTAGTATGAAGAGTATAAAGGAGGCAGATTGTAATTGTGTGGGAGCGAGTTGGCTTGAGAATAAGAGTATGTGTGTGAATGAGTATTATTGTTATCTGGGTGTCATCATACTCATTATTGTTATGTTTTGACGTCTTCTAAGTATTTATTTAGTTTGTGTGTGTGTATGTATTTGTGTAGGTGAGCTAGTGTAAGAGCAAGTGTTTGTATAAATAAAGTGTTTTGTTATTGTTGTTTTGTCTCTTTTTACTTTTTCTTTTTTGCTGTGTGAGTCAACTGCACATTTTCATTTCAAAGTATAAATTATTATAAACTCCTCGTCTTTGTTGTTTGGTTGTGTGCAATAACTAACCAAGTAACCCAGTTTCTTTTGTATGTCGCTATTGTTATTGTTGTTGTTATGATTATGTGGCTTCTTTTTCAGTTCATTCAGTTCAGTTCAGTTCTTTTCTTTGTATTTATAAATTTAAAACCAAAACTCTCTTAGAGTACCATATAACGGCAACAATAAATGTTTTATTGTTGTTGTTTCTATTGATGTTGTTGCTATACTATTTCCTGTATATATTCAGTCTTTTTTAATGTTTTGTTTTTGTATTGCTAGTTTGTTGGTATTACAAAAGCGAGGAGGGAAAAACTTAATGAAAACTTATCGTGCGAAATAATAATAATGATTATAGTAACAGCACTAAAGACTTTTGTTTTGTTTTTTAAAGAAAAATATGAGAGGGGAACGACTGATGAAAAGATCACAAACAAAAATTGAATGAGAAAATTTAATAGAGTTTAAGAAAACAAAAATAATACAACAACGTTTCTCAAGTAAAGCAATACTTTTTCGTTTGTTTACCTCAATAGCTTATTAAAGTTAATGCGCCGTAATGCTTTTATCCTTTAACTAAGATAGTCAGCCAAGTCCTAAATGGATTTCTATTCAATTAAGCGGCAAATTATTATCAAGTACATGTCAAGTACAATAGAATATGAATGCCGAAGTTTGTATAAATGTAACGAAATGAAAGTAATCCTTTAAATTAATAAAAACAGTAGAACGGCATATAATGGCAAATAAAAATAGAATACAAAGAATAAAAATACAACTACAAAGAAGAAAATTAAAATGATTGATTTACTTAAATAATTAAATATCCTTTTGAAGCATATCTTTGGCTGGATTTAATCTAAGTGTCTTTGCCAGCCCACGACCACAGCTGTCCTAGTCACCTGATGTTTAACAGGAAACAAAAAAAAACTAATTCTTGGTAATTACTGTAAACAGAAGTGCTTCTTTTCTATTTCTACGTCTCCGTTCTCTTAAATTCTATGCTGTTTTATTTTATAAAAATACGATACTTTGGTAGGGAAATCCAACGAGTAATCTACTTGATTCATAATTAAATTATTAATTGTAAACAGAAGCAGTAAATTTTAATTAACAGCGATTTATCTGTCTGTTGGATTCATTTCATTTGTGTGTAAAACTTTTCGAAAAGTATTTGCTCTTGAATTGGAATTTTAAGCTTTTAAGTTGTATTATGATGCTTCTTGCTTTGTTTCGTCAAATACTATGATATTGTATGTGTAATATTTAAGTTGCTATAGAAATGTACTACAATGAAATTATTTATGTATGTATACGAGTATTATCGATTGGTGCCTTTAGTTATAAGACATCATCAATGGCAATTTGTTGCCAAGATTATCTTTTTTTCATCTGCTTACTGTTATACTATAGTCTTTTTGTATTTGAATTTTAAGACAACAATCATTAAAAATAACTAAAAGGCAGATTTTTGCTCATTTTCAATTTCAATTTCAGTCTCATTTTCATTTTGTTTGATTTTATTGTAAAACATCAGCAGTTATCTAATGATTAAATGTTATTAAACTTCTTCTTTTTTGTTTGTTTAAGTTTTGTTAATTGTTCTTTAATTAGAGTATTTACTGTAATGATATTTGTTTAAAAGATGGATTTTGTTGTATCTATTCTACGAATTACAAGAAAATTATATTCAATTGTTTGAGCATTTCATGTTTCGGAATTAACAACCTAGTAACCTCTTATACCATTTCTTCTCCTGTACAGTTGCCAAAAATCTTGTATTGAAACGTTAATATCCTACCAATAGCAAGAAAAAATACCAACAGCATCGATATCAGCCGAGAGCAGCAAAAGTTTTTGCCGCTCATTTTAGCGTTAATAATTGCCAAAACTTAAGAAAACTCTTTTTAACAATTTCTTAAACTCCCTTTGGGCATTTTGCATCTTTCCCTTTTAATATTTCTTTATTTTCTATGATATATACTGAGATGGTGTTCTGCTCTTCCAAGTAAAAGTGTTTATTAAACAATACAACAACTATACAAATGGAATATTTTTATTTTTTTTTAAATTTTACTTTTATTAGAGACGTATTCATTTACTCTCTTACCATTCTTAAAATTTAGAAAGAGATTTAAACGATATGAAAAGTTTCTGGTTTTCTACACTCCACTAAATTTGTTGCCAAGATCGAAAGATTTTATTTCTTTTCCGTTGATTGTTAAACAAATTAACCAAAAGAAAATACACTACAAATCCAAACTTCTCAGCTGTGACGGCTGGTGTTCATACAGCTCATTATTGATCGGATACGGACGTCAACTTGTACTGTCCCGAAAGATCTTTTCTCTCGAAATTCTCAAGGCTGATGGTTAATAGTGTCCATGGTTCTGGACGACGAAGATAAGCAGCTTCTAGAGTATAAGTTTCAAGTCTCTGATACTCAATTGCCTATTGGGACTTTAAAGTACCTGGTGGCAAGGGTGATAACACGTTTGATCTCCAGCCTGAAATCTCTTTTGCTGGTAACGAGGGATCAATAAATTATAATAAATTAAAAGCCGATAAATATGCTTTAGATGTTATCACTGACTTTATTGTTTACTGCTTAGGTACAGATTAGGAAACTGAATATCAGTTGACAACACAGTCTCCTTATTTCAAATTTTCAAACGAAAATAAGCACTCACATTTAATGGCTTTCTTTAAATTTTTCATTGCGTAGCCAAGTCAAAAAAAAAAAAATAAAATAATTTTTTAAATTGTGAACAAATTTTTTTATTTTTAACACAAGTGTCACGTTTTCGAAGAGTATAATTTTAATGGCCACTGTAACGTATACGTAACGTGTACTTAACGCAGAACTAATTAAATATTAATCATACGTCTACGGTTGATGGGCTTGTATCACACCGCGAAAGAGAGTGAGAGAGAGAACAATTAAAGAATTGTTTGCAGCTTTACAGTGTCCGTGGGTGTGTGTGTATATGTGTATGAATGTGTGCATAACTGAGTATAAGAAAAAGAGTGTAATTGTTTAATTAAAAAAAAATTTTTTTATTTTTACATTTTAAGACAATATGTTGCTCTCTTTTACTACGGCGAGCATATTCCAGCCGTAGAACATCTTTAATGTCATTTCTCTTGTTTTTTTTCTCTCGTTTTTCTTAAGTATCAGCTATTTTTCTTAAACATTTTTTCTGTTTTTTTATACTGGCAAGATAAATAATTAAAATTTAATTTGCAAGATATTTACGCCTCATTCCATACTTTACTTTCAAGTGGAAATAGAAAAAAAGTTTCGCTGTTAAAAGGAGTGCTCTGCAGTAAAAGGAAAAATAGGAAACAAGTGGTAATTAGTCAAAACCAAATAGAAAAACAAAAAGAAAATTCAATGCATACAGGAAATAAAAAGGGATAACAAGGAATAAACATAAGAAAAAACAAAAAAAAAACAAATACAAAAACAACGCAAGAGTTATTTAGTAATTGCAAAAAGAGTTGAATTAAGGAAAAAGCGGCCGGGTGGAGAGAAAATATTTTTAAAACGCAAATAAAATCTTAAAATAAGCCAGCAACTAACTACCAAGCTTTGTAATGCTTAAAACAAAAAAGCAACGTAATAAATATGCAAAAGAAGCAGTAAAAAAGAGAGAAAGAGAGAAGAAAAATGAAGTGTTAAATAAAAAAACTTTATAACGAATTAAAATACAAAAAAAAATATTATTTTTAGGGTTTAATTGTTTGTAATTAAATAAACCAAATTGGGTTAAAACGAAACTTAAAAGGCCATGTAAGCAAAAGAGTTGCGCTTAACTGGAAAATCAGAAATTATAGACTCGCAAATGTTTTTAAAATTAATTTCATAAAAATGAGAACTTAATTGATAAATAATTTGATGATGATCATGGTCAGGCTGTTCTTCAGCGAAATATTGATTTGTTTGTAACTTGGTGCAGAATTAATTTAATTGATCTTAACTTGAAAAAATGTAAACGCATGGTTTTCTCTCGCGGGGGAGTTTTTCCCTTACCCGCTACAGTCCGGACTGTAGTGTGTACGTGTCCCTACGTAATGGGGACGAGCCCTCCGCGGTCGGGTGAGGGTGGGTTAGTGTGAGGCCGGGGACGTTCGGAAAAAAATAAATTCATAAATAAATAATGAAAAATTGTGTAAAGATCGTACATTTAATGTTATTAAATTTGAAATTATTTTAATACACCAGTGGTATCACCTAATCGTAAGGAGAGTCTAAAGTCTCTTTGAACACTACCTTCAAATGACATTGCCTTTCGCATTTTCCAAGGTCAAGGAGATTCTGTTTAACAAACTGGCCAGCAACAAGTAGTAAGATTTCCTCGATTAATAAAACTGTAACAAAAATAAATGCTACTCTCGTGTATGAGGCTCATGTAAGGGTCAATGACTCGAAGTCTACAGGAAACCGCGAAACAGCAAAGTGTCTTACGGTGTTTTACTGTATAATTGATACTGTGTTCTAGTGGCTAGTCTAAATCATAGGGCTTCCACTTTCGTAGTCCATTTCTGCAAAAATGTTGTCTCTTTTTTTTTACAAAAATATACAAATTAAAGATCCGCAGGTACTTCAATGTACTGCACCAAAAGATTCCATTCCCTAAGTATTGTCCACTTGCATTGTCGTTGTATGAAGCGCTATGGCCGCAGCAATTACAAATCCAAGACACTGGTATTACTTTTCATCACAGTGTACTACTGTATGTACATACATATGTATGTGTTGAGGACATTCTCTCCAGTGTTGGTCGTATAGGAAATTGAAAAAAAAAATGTTTTCTTTATTATCCCTTAATTCGCGTTTACATATAAATATAGTCTAATTAAATCTTTTATTCAAGCCGAAATTACCATCAATTTTCGTTGATCATTTATGCTGCAATTATAATGATTGTATAATTAAATTAAAAATTTATGGTTATTACTACGCCAGTATTAAAACTGACTGACCTTCTGCGTTCTAAATAAAATCTCCATAAAAACCCTACAAATAAGCCCTGCAACTATGATTATTGTTGTGTTATGCAACAACAACAACAACAACAACAACAAAATATAATAATTTATGATTTTTATCATTGACAAAATAATGTTTTTTTTCTGAGTTAAGTTATGAAAGAAAAAAAAGAAAAGAATGAAATATTTTTAATATTTATTTTGCATATGGGTTTTGCATGTCTATGTTGTGGCTGATGACGACAACCATGATGCCATGATGATGATGTTGATGATGATGATGATATTTTTGATTGGTTTTTTTTATTTTTTTTATTTTTGTGCAATTTTATTATTGTTTTTTTTTTTAATCCTATAAATCTGTAAAACATATTATGTTAAATAATGATGCTTCATGATTATAATGAAATTAAATGATAATCTTTAACCATAAAGATTGTTATTGTTGTTTATTGTCATATTACATATGCACACGAATCGTAAATAGTACGTATGTGTGTGAGTGTGTGTTTTTTTTTTGTTTTCAAAAAACAGAAAAATTATGCAGCTTACGTAGCATGTTCAAAAAATATTGAAATTAGCTTAATATGTGGAGCTTTTTTTTAGAAAGTTAACCTACGTAGTTATGCATCAATATTGCGTACGAACGTAATTGTTTTCAAATTTATTTGGTTTTGTAGATGACATAACCATACAATACAAATAAATAGCACAACCGTACACAACAACTTATCAAAATAATGCAGAAATTGTTTAGTGCTGTTTTCAATTCAGGCAAAATTTTATTAGAGTACAACAATATTTCATTGTAAATTCATATGCAATAGTTTTGATGTCAAATTTTTAATTGTTGTTATTTTAAATTCATTTTGCTTAATCACATCATCAATCCCTCACTTATATGTGAGTTAACACGTAAACAAACA
The DNA here is from genome assembly GCA_936449025.2 of Sarcophaga subvicina. Classification (NCBI taxonomy): domain Eukaryota; kingdom Metazoa; phylum Arthropoda; class Insecta; order Diptera; family Sarcophagidae; genus Sarcophaga; species Sarcophaga subvicina. The sequence goes on along the minus strand of OW388080.2, from coordinate 556,255 downwards.
AAAAAAAAAGTCTTCGATACCATCAGACGAATTGCCATTTGAAAAGCATTGCGAAGAAAAGTAGTACCAAAGAAGATAATACAAATCATCTGTACGAGGATGCGGAACTCTCAGTTCTTCATAACGGCAATCATTTCACACAAATGCTGGTGCAAAACTAGGATGCTGCCTTTTGCCTCGGCTATTCACCATCGTGCTGGATATTACCAAGAGCGAAGTCTGTTCAGTCCATCATGCAAAAACTGCAGGTATTCATCAACGAGTGCCTCAAAATCATATGCAAGATCATCTGGTCTAATAACATCAATAACGAATGACCCATAATAACACAAATAAAACGTAGGAAATGGAGATGGATCGGTCATACTTTCAGAAAGAATCCTGATAGTATAAGAATGGCACTTGATTGGAATCCTTAAGGCTCAAGTGCATTTTTACATAGGAAGACGTAATAAACAACAGGAAGTCGCATGCTCATTAGAGGAGTCATGAAAATTTAATAAAACTTTTAAAAGTTGTACACATATGGTGGAAAATCCCATACACACATAGCATAGCCATTTATACACACATTCGAAAGGCATTAGTTTGCTATAAAACTTCATTGGTACATATTTTTTCACTCATTTCATGTTATAATATAACACATACGCACACACACGCACACATACTCACTTGTCCTGTTTTTTTTTTCTAAAGATAAACTTGTTTTCTTTTCTTTACTGTTGTTGTTGTTGTTGTTGTTAAAACGTTTTGTTAGTACGATACGATAGTTTTGTCCATTATTGCTGTTGTTGTTGCTGTTGTTGTTTTGTTAATAAATACATATAAAAATAAAATTTAAACCACATTTTCAATATTATTTTTCGTTCTAAATATTTCCTTTACTTCAGTTTATTGGATATTTAATGTTCAAAGCAATTGTATACAGTTTACGAAACTCTTTTTCTATCGCTCTTCCTCGGTTACTTACCGTTTTCCTGGCCTCCTTTGCTTCTCTCTCTCTTTCTCTCTCTCACGTGTTTCCTAAGTGTACGTGTAATTGTATGGAGTATAACTTAAATAAGTGTATGGTACCGCTGAGTGTGAGAAGAAAGCATGTTTTTTTTTATCATTTTACACTGCTCCTCTTACTCTCTCTCTCTCTCTCTCTCTCTAATATCAAGTCAACATTTCAAAAAAAAAAAGAGAAAGAGAAAGAGAAGGAGAAGGAGAAGGAGAAGGAGAGAGAAAAATCGAAAATAAAAAAGTGAAAAATATCCAAAAAAAATTTCGTAAAAAAGTTCAAGAATATAGCCATTTGAGCATAAGCATTTTGAGTAAAAAAAAAAAATAAAAAAAAAGTGATTGAATTTTGTATGCACGACGTGTTTTTGGCCTTTATAATTCCACATAATATTTAAGCCATATCCAGTTATTGTACTACAGTACTACTACTACCACATGCCATCCCTGGCATTCTTGATAAGGCATACGCATCATTTGTTCATATGTACGTTTATACATATGTATGTATTCTCTCTTATCCTTTTTATATTTGTATGGACAAGTGCATCATGTGCTGTGAACTGTTTTGTTAAAACCTGGTAAACATTTGAATATTTTTTTTGCATTTTCTAAAGAGAGAAAGGCTCACAAATATTATTCCTAGAATTTAAAATATTTTCAAATTTTCAAATCAAATTTGTTTTAAATTTAATAAAAGACTTTAATTTTATAAAAATTTCCTGGATACGCAAAAACGGCGCAGAGTTTTATTGAATTTCATCATCAATTTCAATCAAGTTTCATAAAAGAATTTAATTTTTTTAATATTTTTTTTTTTTTTTTGGTGAAAATTTATGTAACAACGTTTTTCATCACATTAGGTTGACATTTGATGAGCGTGCCATTCATTGTCAGTTTGATTTATTTCCCAACCTGTCATTTGTTTGAATTTTTTTTCGAATGTTATTGCTTAGGAATGATCAAATGAACGAATCCAATATAAAAGAAAAGTATTGCAAATTTTTGTTGGTTTCAGAATGTCGTATCATCAGTTAAACGCATGTTCTTTAACTGTCAAAATATGTTATTTGTGAAGTTTTATAAAATTTGAATGATTTTATTGAATTCTAAACACAATTTGGCTCTTTGGCAATGATAAAGGTAAAGACCTTTAGGTTGAGAAGCATCTTCTGTTGTTTGAATTAGAATTTTCTGTAATTGTCAAGCTGTTATCAGGTTATTTACTGGTGTGTCCTACGAGCAAATCGACCAAGTTCTTCGACGTGTAGAGGAAATGAAAGTGATCAGGTACGGAATACCGGATTTCTTTGGAAATGAGAGAACGGATAATCTGACTAGTGTGTTTCCGATGGATATGGAATCATTCGCTTTTTACTTGAACACTTAATGAATTCTGACTGCCGACAAGGCAGAAACCAGCAGTTTCTGTTATAAAAGATCACAGAACATCTTCTACTCTCACCAATGTACAGAGGTCATTATAGACTCTGTACTTCTAAAATGATGACAATCATTCATTTACTCTGTTTATCTTCAAGTCTAGGACCATTAGAAATTCTCCCCACTAAAAGCTATTGAATACGAATGTCTTGGGTTAATTCGATCTCATGTGGTGTGCTGTAGTCTTCTTCTTTGTCTGCCATTTTGACATTCCAGACAGTTACATTATATTTCCGGTTTAGTTATGTCGAATTTGTGCAATCCATGTGCATTTAATTCTTAAGGTTTTTATATTGGAGTTTTGTTTGCTCTTTCCATAGTGTTTGTTTAGACATGATTTTCCACCAAAGTATTCTCAATATTAGTTGCAAGTATCGATCTGTACGCACCGGAATGTCTGTTCTATGTCGTTGATAGTTGGGTTACATTGCTTACAATCATAGGCAGACGTGAATTTCCCACGGGAATTGAATATGATAAATTTGTGACTAATTGGCGATGTTAAAATGCTTTTACAATTAGTAGACTGGAAATGCTTAAAATATTAAACGTTTGTAAATATCGAGACGAGTTGTTATAAGCATAAATAGGCCATATTAATTCTAACTGCATTGAATCTGGACCTGCAGTTTACCTATGAATGTTTTGTAGCAAGATAGTCAGTCAACCAGCTAGTGTTAGTTGATTAAAATAGAAAACTGTCAAACCAGCATATAAAGTTTATTGTACTACAATAGAATGTGCTGCTGTAAGTTAAGGGACATAAAAATTTAATTTATATATGCAATAAAAAGATGCTGATCATTGTTATTTAGTCAATATATCTCTTATGCTATTTGCATTTATGAAACAATATTTGCTTTTTTTTCTTCTTTTTCTTGTTTTTTTTTTTTTTGTTTAATAATAAAATATTTTCAATCATCATTTGTATACAATGGATATGCTCTCAATAAACTGGATTATATACTCTTTTATTTAGAAGTAATTTTTATTTACATTTATTTGTTTACTGGGCATCATACACTTTACCCGACATCTGTAAACTACTTTCCCACCCAATGGGCCACCCAGCCAGCCAGCCAGTAAGCCAGCCAGCCAGCCAGTAAGCCATGCTTTACTCACTTTAACCCCAAATCATTATATTAAATATTGACCAGCATAATTTAAAAATAAAAGAAAAAAACTTTTGCTTATGGTTTTGGATAACCATTACTTCTTGTTCTTGTTCTTCCCTTATTTTCCATACATTTTTAAACTTAAAATTCATTTTTTTGCCTTCTTTGCCTGGTTTTATGTGTTGGTTGGTTGGTCTGTTTGTTGGTTTGGATTCGTTTCAATATAAAATATGAATACTCATGTCCCATTTTCAACATGTTGGGTTAAACTTTTAATCTATGAGAGAGCGTAAGAGGAGGAGCGGTAAAGTAGTTTAGTAAGAATGAAACGAACGAGAACATAAAAATGTTTCTGATTTAGATACATATCTTGAGGTCAAGTTTTGGTATGAAAAAACACACACGTGCGTAGAGTTCAAATGGAAATTTTAGTTTTTCTTTTACGTTTCACTTCTCTTGCTTGCAATTACCTTTAACAACTATTTATCAACTGTGAAGCTTTAGTATTATTAAATTTTTAACACTTTTGAGGTAAACAAAGAACACAAAAAAAATAGTCCGCCTTATGTGCCCTCTCTCTAATGCGGGAAAATAAACATGTTTTCCTTCACTTTTGCTTTCTTTATCTGATTTTATCTTGAGGGTTCTTTTTCACAACACATACGATGTTAAAAATCAGCTCAAGATATAAAATAAGCAAAAGAAAGTTAAAAAGTTTTCTTATTTTCTTTCGTTCGTTTCTTTTTTCTTTTCTTTTAAGAAATTTTTTTAGTCAATATTAAACAGATGTAGATAGAATTTTACAGATACTGCTCCTCTTTCATTCATGTACTTCATGGATATCAGATACAGATACAGCTACCGATACAGCTACGATACATTCTTTTCATATGGATTTCTTGTCTTGTTAAATAAAAACTAAAGTGTGATTAAGTGTTTAAAAAAGGAGATGGTGGCAGAGGCAAGAGATTTCTCATTTCATACTGATTCTTCAGTTGATAATTATTTTTGCTTTTGTTTCTGTTTCTGTTTCTGTTTAACAGAGCCTGCCTGCCTGATGAAGGTCTGATTAAATTTTTATAAAATAAAGCCTAAAATGCCAGCCTTACTGTTTCTAAACATTGAACAAAAAACTTAAAGCATGTGCTGCAGCAAATTTTTAATAAAAATTTGTTGCCAAAACTAGAAAAACTTTTGAATAATTTTCCCTATGCTTAAATTAAACAACTGAGGCCAATTTAAAAATTACTAGTATCTGCTTAAGGGGTTAGTATCTTTCCTAATTTTCAAAATATCGATTTTTTCACGGTTTTAGTTACCTAGTAGCCGTCAAATTTCAACATAATTGAAAAAATATGTTTTTATAAAAGGAATAAAGACGAATAAAACCCCTAAGAAACCCCTTAACCCCTTAAATTCAACAACTGAGACCAATTTAAAAATTACTTGCTTATCTGCTTAAATTTTGTTTTATAGATTTTAATATCTCGTGGTTATCAAACAGGCGAGCTGTTTCTCAAAACTCCTGAGGTATTGTGTTTTAAGTTTCATAAAAACAAAAAAAGAAAAAGATTTGTTTTCGAGAAAATCTCAATTTTCGCTAAAAATTTGTTGCATGTTCTTGTAGTTTAATAAAGAAAAAATCTTAATTAAAAAGAATCGTGTAAAAAAGTTGTTTATTTCGTATAACTCTGGGCTTATTTTTTTTAATTTATATATGCCACAACAGTGGCCAACAAAAGTATGTGGATACATCTCATCATCGCATGAAATAATAAAATAAAAATTGTTATCAAACTATAACTATGTATGTCAGAAATTGTGATATAATTAGCCAAACATTCACGTTCGGTAATCGCTCTCAATGCTTTTCATATTCTAAAAGCGAATATGCGTTCCGTGAACGTTTGGCTAATTCTATCATAAATTGTTGTTAAAGTAAAAAAGAAAAAATGAAGTGTGCACAGTTTGAGGTTTTATATTTTTTAACTCACTGTTCTTATTTTTCCTATAGAATCTGTTGTATTGTTGTATTGTATTTTTCCCTGTCGTTTACTTTTTAAATTTTTTTATAGAAAAACGTTGAATGGTTAAAAGAAGAAGGAAGAATAAGTAAAATAACAATTTCAGCATTCAACTGCCACGTATCACGTTCAGAAAACAATGTGTGTGATATGTGGCTACAAAAGTATTTCCGTTTTATTTTTTTGCTCACAGGAGCAGCAGAAAAATCTTGATAATTTCAGTTGTTAGAGAACCGACATGTTGTTTAAACTGTTTTTGCAGTAGAAAATGAATTTTTTTCTCATTTTATTTTCTCGAAGTAAATTATTTCCCCTGTGTATCAGCTGTTCTTAAATTATTGCAAATAATTAAAAATTACAAATCATTAATCGTTATAGAACAATAAAATCAATTCCAAATGAAGAATTTTGAAATATTACAAACATATTTACGAATATTAATTTGAATTAGTGTAGGTAGACGACTTAGTATTTATTCCCTGTTACTAAGAAGTAACACACATAAAAGAAAAAGAAAAATGATTGAGAACCTGCTGTTTTAAATATTTTGTACGCAGTGATTTTGCTCAGGGTATTCATTTGTGCTGTTCTGCTCCACCTACACATTCTTAGTGTTACTTTTTCCCCCCAAGATATTTATGCTCTCTGCTACTGTGTTGGTTATTTTAAGTTTTAAACATTACTTTCAATTTTATATGTATGTGTGTGTGTGTAGATCCTATTTTATAAATTTAAATTCCATGAAAATCGGTAACGCTTATGTGAGTTTTTATAAAGAAATTGGAAATATTCAATGTCCTTGTGAATTGAATTCTATTCCTGTGAATCCTATTAAAAACTCGTTATTATAATTATTTCCTAGTAATTAAAGAATTTTCAACGATTTTACAATTAAAATTTGATACTTTTTTGCAACAACTGATCTATTTAGCCTTACAACTGTTTTAATTTATGAACTTAAAACAATTGCAATAGATTGACAAACAATGACCTTAAAAGCACCTTGATCTATGTATGTATTTCTGTATTTACAATTAAAAGGCACAAATCTTAATGTACTAGCTTCTAAGCCAAAAAAAAAAGAAAGCTTAACTTGAGTATCTGCAAATACAAATAGAAATTAATTTTGTTTTTAATTAACAAAACCCTTTTCAGACCCTTATACATATAGTCCATATAGTCCAGATTTCATTACCAAAATCCATGCTAATGGCTTTAATCATACCTATTTTTCCAATTATCCATATGGCGCAAACCCATATATTATTTAAAACTCCCATTTCGAGTTGCATTACCCTTTTTTTGTTGTTGTGTAAGAGTTTACTTACAGTGAGTGGTGGTGGAAAAATAAAAGTAAGAGAGTGAGAGAGAGTAATTGAGAAGAATATTTAGTACGAAGGCATAAAATTAAGTACAACATAAACATGTTGATGTTGGTATGTATGAATGTCATTGTGTAAAACCATTTGGCAATTTTACTTGAAATTGTTTTGCCCACTTGTGTCATTCCCATCAATTTGGCTTCGGCAATTTGCCCAACAGGTAATCGTTATAGAGTTGTAAGTAAATAAAGGTTAAATGTATGGAAGCATGAAACAGGGAGGGCATGACAATATTTTATGGCAACAGTTTGTTTCTGTTTCCGTTGCCTCTGTCGCTGCTGCTTTAGATGCTCTCCAGTGACATGTGACGTTTTATTGACAACCCGTAAACAGTGGAAAATAAAACAGTTAAACAACAACAATAAAAACACACAAAAAAATAATGCAAAACCAAAATAAGACATCAACTCTTTGAGTTTCTATGCCTGAGTGTGTTGGTGAGTTTATTTAAACACACCACTCAGCATAGAGAAAGTGTGAAACTAAGTTTTAGAGCATGTGTGTACACACGTAGTATATGTATATATGTACGTTCTATAATACCTTCTGTTTCGACTGTGAATGAATTGTAGAGAACTCATATAGAGCCTGCTTATTCACATACAAGCAGTTGATATATGTACATATGTATTTATGTGTATTTGTTCAATAGGTTTGAATGACACGAGCTTAAAGCTCTCATATTAAACCACAAAAACTCATATACTCACACACACACACACTCACTTGTAAGCACACGTACACTTAAATACAACCACTTGTATATTGTTTTATGGGTTTTTACCACAGAGTGCCGTAATTCTATGGCAAAATCCGGTGTATTTAATGACATTGTGTGTGTATGTGTGTGTGTAAGTGTTCGGTAAGATAATAATATTTTCAATTTGCTTAATACCACACATACATATGTATGTAGTTGTTCTCTTCCTCCTTATGTTACCTTTTTCTATTATTGTGTTAATCTCTCTCTGAATGTATGTATGTATGTATGTAAATAAGAAGTATTTTCTTACTGTTGTTACATTACTGTTGCTATAAATATTTATATTATCCCAGCAATTCTTTATCAATTTGTTCTTTTTTATGTTTATTTACAGCAAACGTTTTTGGCAAAAAGGGATACATACGAGTATTTGGCCTTAGCAGCCTGCAATAATTCACGTCATTTCTTGTCTTAATCATACAGTCAGTCAGCCTAATCCAGCACGCATTACGCATTTTTTTTTGCCTTATCATGATGACGTTAATGTTTTGTGGCCGAACGTAAATGTGTTTGGAGCGTAACGTTTTTTTGTGTTGCTTGAAATATTACAAAACCTGCGCGTAACCTTTTGACAAAATTCAGCTGAGAAACGGTGATTATGAATAAAAAACCTCCTTTGCCCATAACGGCATTTATTGGCGGTCCCCAAACAAATCCTGGAACCATAACGGCAAATAATGCCAGCACAACGTCTAACACATCGATGTGTTTCTCAACGCCGGCGAAAAGTGAAAAACAGCGCGAACATCATCAGGCCAATACAGGTCTTTGTGGCTGCCACAAGGCACCCAAATCACATTGCATATCGGCCACAGGTAAGAAAAAAACATGAACTCTCACATACTCCACAACGGAAACTTTATATTTATTTAACCCTTTTTTTATTCTGTTTTTATTTAACCTTTTTTCTTCTTGTTCTTGTTCTTTTTTTTTCATTATTTGTTGTGCTGTTAAGGAGTTTTAATATTAGTTCTCTTATATACCGCCATGGGTTCCCTAATATTTGTTACGCTTGAAGGCGAATTTGATGACACCAGTTCTCTAGAGACGGCCGTAGCGGCTTCCAAACCATATCCCCGTAACGAGTTGGCCAATGCGGAAATCAGATCTAGGTAAGTGTTTGTGTGTAAAACAACAATAAAATAAACTTAAAAAAATATACCAAAAAATATACAAAAAAAACCGAAGAAATAAAATTTAAAATTCTAAATAACAAAACGAAAAAAAGAGGAAAAAGAAACGGAAGTTTTTCCTCTTGCCCCGAAATGTTTTTAGTTGTATTAGTAGGCCCCCCCATATTATTTACCTTCATAAAAAGAACAAAAAAGCAAATGGAAAATAAATTTAACAAGACTCTCTTTTTCCCCAGATTATGGTATACATGTACAAACATACATACATGCATACGATATTTACAAGAGTTTTATTTCTCTGTTAAGCACTTAGCATTACAGATTTAATAGGTTTTCCTTTGGTTTTTATAGAAAAGGAAAGGAAAATGAGAAAAATTAATAAACAACAAATGTACAATAGTTTACAAATATAGGAAAAGAAAACCGTTTTACAATCGTTTTATTATTTAATTTATTGTTGTAATATGAAATTAATATTCATCACAACAGTAATGTATGTATGTACATATGTATGTAATAGTATGTAAATCATATTGAATAAATGAATGGACTGAATGAATGAATGAATGACATAAAAAGTGTGTTATTTTGGGTTCATTAAATAAACATAATTAATAAAATTAAATAAACACAATTATTAACTAATATTATTATAAATTGTTGTGGCCTGGCCTGTTTAAACTAATAAATAATTATCAATTTCTTTTTTTTCGGTTTTTTTTTAATTTTCTCTCTTTTTGTTTAAATAATTTTTAAATTATGATTGTGTCAACTAAATTAATTGCAATTTTAACGCTACACAAAGCATGCATTCGACTTTCGTGAAATAACAATCAATGACTTAAGGGGTTAGTCTACTTGGTCGGTCGAATTTTTTATGAAGATAAATTTACTTAAACAAGTGAATCCTTTTATATGTTAGAGAGGACATTTCATTGTTTATAAAGTTTTTTTTTTAATTGTGGTGAAATCCGGTGGTGGGACGGCAGTCTGAATAGGGAGTTGGGGGTGTCTGAAAGTAAAAATCGAAATAGATTCTTATAAAACAACAAAACAAATTGGTGGTGTTTTTAATTTTTTATTTCGTGCTTTCGTCTATGCTTTCTACCTTATCAAAAATATCCTAATTCGGTTTAAAACTAATTGTCTAAAAATATGCAAATTGCTGTAATTACAGAAATTTTTTTGTTTAATTATTTGTTTATAATTTGTTATAATTTTTTTCATATAAATTTCAAGTTGAAACATTTTTTCTCAAACTGAAAATATTTTAATTAATTTTGTTTAAAATAAAGATTCAAACAAATATTTAAATATTTTACGCTAGTCTATTTGTGTTCACAAATACCTACTAAATTAATTTTACAACAAAAAATAGAAAAAAAACCACCAATAAGGTAAATAATTTGAGGATGGATGGAGTGAGAGTGAGAGGGAGAGGGAGGTGATATATTTGCTTATTTTGTTTTGTTTGTTCTAGCTCTGCTGACACGTATGCAAATTTTATTTTCAATTAGTTTTAATTAAAATATAATTATTTTTAATTAAACGTATGCATTTAATTTAAAACACAACACAACATCATACAACAACAACTACATCACACGACAAAACACGTAGACAAAGTTTAATTTTGTTTTTTAACAATTTTTGGTTTTATAATTTTGTTTTTGAGTTTTTTTTTTTTTTGTAACAAATACCGTTTTAAGTGAGTTTCTGTTGTTACAGCTGCGGAAATGCACACAGAGTTGGCAGTGCGTTCACAAAAAAAAGCGAGAAGAAGAAGAAGGTGTCAAAGAACTAAATTAAAAGTAACAGGACTTCTACTACCATTACATTCCTCAACTACTACTACATGCTATAAGGCATTTAAAGACAAATATTTACTGTGGCAAATAACTGCGTAAATATTTTTCTTTCTTTTAAGGGAAATAAAGTTGTAAATTAGATTGTGAATTAAAACAGGCTTACAGGATAACATAGAATAGCAAGCAAAAAGAAAAAAAGATTAAGTTGAAGTAATAAAACTTTCTAAAACACACACACACACAATAAATAAAATGCATTTGAAAAACTATTTACAGTGAAGAGAAAAAAAATTAAAACTTTAAATTTTAAAGCAAAGCCTCTGCAGAAAAGTTTACAAAAAATCCATTCATTGACAAAGTAAGACGGGTTAATGAACCCACTTTTAGAAACACCAGTCAGATCTGGTCCGATACGGTTATATATAGAACTGAATTTGCATTGAACCTTATAAGATTGCATCTAAGGACGACGACTTTATTTTTTTAAAATGTGGCCTTTTCTACTTAATTTCATCACTTGAATGTCTTATCAGTCTGGTGTATAGTATGTTGGCTTACTAGACGAAAGCTTCAACTTTAAACCCAAGCACTGCAATCTTTAAAAAGAACATGTCTTTCGACGATTAGCTCAACAGCGAGCCGCCTTTTAACGAGAGATTTTGAGATCTTGTCTGATCTGTATATCAAACTGTTTTTGTCTTCTTTGGAGATAATTCTCCCAATACAGTTTAATATTGATTGTACGACTTAAAGTAAAAGAAGTTCCAATAGCTTTACCACAATAATATATTAAAAGTAATTCAATTTTATTAATTTTTTTTTGTATTAAAATTTATTAACTTAGGAGGAATAAGTCGCTTTCTTCTAACTGCTATAATTTTATTCATTTTTTAAAACATAATGAAAAACAAACCAAAAAACAAAAAAACAAAAATAATATAAAAATTAAGAGAAGCAGTAACTCACACAGAGTGAGAGAGAACGAGAAATGAAGGCAGCAACATTAAGAATGACAGTTGTAAACAAAAAAAATTTATATGTATAAGTACTCCTGTTTATACATACAGTCATACTGTCGTATATTCACTTGTAGTTGTGTTTAATTTAATAAATAAAACCCCCCTAATAACTTGAGCATTGAGTTAGTGTTTGTAGAGAGAGAGAGTCAGAGTATGAATAGAGCCAGATGATGTTAAAGCAAGTTGGATGGATATGATGATGACTGAGAATGATGAGAGAGTGATGGTATTGTGGACATTGTTGCTGTTTATCATGTTGAAATTGTCTATGTGTGTGTGTGTGTGAGTACGTGCATGTGTATGTGAAATGTAACTGGCCTTTTGTATAACAAAAGACAAATGCGCTGCATAATAAAATACAATAAAACAAATGAAAATGAATATTATTATTATTGTATTTTGAGTGTTTGCAAAAAAAAAACCCAGCAAACATTTCGTATGCAAAAGTTTTCATCCAAAGTTATTCTATTTTTTTTTCTATAAATTTAATTTGCCATTTTCTCTGTCAATTAACTTTGAAAGGGACTGTTAATGATTATTATTGTTTACAGTTTGTTGGGTTGAGTTTATTATTTTTTGTTTTTTGGGTGCAACTTTAGAATTTCATTACATTTCATGTTGTCATAATGTTGTTTCTGCTAAACAATATTTCGGTATTACTCTTGTTAGTTTCGTCCTTATTTTACAATTCCTTTAGTACATGAAAGGGAGATAGAATGAAAAAAAAAAATGAATTTTAGTATGAAAAAGTAAGTGATGTGCATGATTAAAATGTCCCCAACATGCCATGAGCACAATATAAACAAAATACTGTAGAAAAAAACTAAAAATAGACTGAAGTAGTTAAATACATATGTATATAGAAACAAAGACAAATGAAAACTTGGTTTATTTATTTATATACTGAGTAGTCATTTAGTCCCTTATTTAGTTATGTCCTGTTTTTTTTCATTGATCGTATTTTCTCATCTTCACAAAACTTGAAATTCTTATTTTACTTTACAACTGTACTTAAGTCCCCTCACACTTTTAAAAGAAAAAAATATTCCTAAAATTGTTAATGTTGTTAATTTCTTTAAGTTAAAGTGACAATGCTTTTTGAACGTCTGTCCGTTTTAGAAATTCTGTTGCATTATTGAAAGTAGAAAATGGTTGTGGTTATTTTAATTGCAAGTGACTTAGGTTAGGCAATTGCGCCGGTCTTGTTGTTACCTCTGATGTTCCCAAGTACAGAGACCCAAATGAGGATAATCATCGAATGTGTCGCTCTCTCCTTCTTAAAAAGAAGTAATTTTTCTAATCATTCCCCCAAATTTTTGATTAAAAATACAACGTTTTTGTCAGCCAACCTAATGTTTATAAAATGTTTATATTACTTTGCATGCCATAAACAATTAAAAGTGATTGTATCTTGTCTTTTAATCTGCATTCAGATTAGAAATTACAACAAATTACATTTAAAGGACATCAGTTTGTCGGCCACAGGACCATTTCCAGTTTCGCAAAACCAATTTCCTGTTTTATTTTTAATTTAATTCCATGAAAAATGTTACAGAAGACTGAATTGTCCTTTTTTATTATTTCATTATGCATGTATGTATGTTGTTCGTTTCCTGTTTTGTTTGAAAGCATTGCAACTCTACTAAGCTACTAACATGGTTATAAAGCTAACCAGGATAACTCTTTCTGTTTTTGTCGGTGTATAGTTTCATTAAAAGGTTTATTTACCGAGCGTTATACGGTATGACAACATCCTCTATGATTATAAGTGAGCTCTGAGAATATTCTCTAATGTTGCAGTTGCATGTTTGGTTATGTAATTCTAAATCCCATTGTTTTTGTTGTATAATTACTAAAAGAAATTCTATTGAATAACATGAAATACGAAAATTTGCACTTGGATTTTAAAAATAATGAAGCAGGACAAGCCAGAAGCAAGTAAAATAATAAAATAAGACGACAAGATTTCTACTTCATTCAGTTGAAATGTTTGTCTAATTATAGAGTGACAGAGAGAGAGAGAGAGAGAAATTTTAAATGCATTCTGTATTTACAACTGTTTAATGGCCTGTTGTTGTTGTTTTTATCATGGGTGTAACCCAAAAGCTATTACTACTCTACCCAAGTAAAAACAAGGCAAATTATTACTTGTTTTTGGTAGAACCTAAGAAAAATAGAAGAAGAAATCAGCAAAAGAGCTCTTGGTATAAAAATTTTGTAAAACAAATAAGAAAACAAACACACACACATCCACGCATACTACATATATAGAAGAGATCCAGTTACCAGTTCAGAACCGTGGTTAAGTACTGGCCTGTTGTACAGCCTAGTTCGTCTAGTTTGTGTTTTTAGCCACAGGGATAAGAACTGGCTGTCTTTTTTTTTCTATTTACTTGTGTGTCATATTTAAGCTGGAGTTAATTGTGGTAGTACTGCTTGCTGGTGGTAAAGTAGTTTGTCCCCGTTTTTGTGTTTGGCGATATTTTGAGGTGCCAAAGTTGGTTTTGTTTTCATTGCAGACTTGGCGAAAACAATTTTAAATTAAAAGTTAAATAATATTTTATATCTGTGATATAATTATAGGCTAATCACAGTTTGTTTGATTTTTCCAATAATTTTAACTTAAAAAATGTCTTTTTTAACAGCTTATTACTGAGCTCTTCTGTGTATATTATACCGTAAGGTATCAAATATGTATACAATGCGATTATTTTAGTTATTTATGCATATGCTTAAATGCTTATCATTACAACCCTTAAGTCAGGATTACGACCTAGTTTTTCACATCACTTATGTTGCGTGTGTTAATTTAATCCACATGCTAAGGGACCAACAGTTTAAAGTTGAATTCGAATTAATTTCACTCCCAGAATTTATAACAAAAATCTGGTCAAAGGAAGTCGACGCAGAAATATTTAATTATATTCTTTCTGTTGGAAATGTCTGACCTGGGGCTTGAACCGTTGTCTCACGTCTAATAAGTCAACTCACTAGTTACTAGACTTCTACTAGACCGTTTGGCTGCTTCATTTGATATAAATATAAAGGTTTGTTGCCTGTGTACTGTGAATATTGGCTAAAATGCCTATGTCATCATCTAATGCTATTTTTCCACCCCCTAGCATCGGTAACAAAAATCTGACAACCATCGTTTAAGGAAGCCATAACAGATGATGAATACTTTCCTAGAAAAATCATTACTGATATTTGATTTCAAAGAAAGAAAGATTATATTCAATCGTGTCCGTGAATACGTGCTTGCTTTATATTAATTTTGTGAAAACATCCGATATTTGAAATTAGCACTGCGCAAACTGTGAATATCCCAATTGCAGCTGCTTTCCAAAATGTGGTAAAAATGCTCAACAACAAATCAAAAAAAAAACAAAAAAAAGAAGATGAAAACTCGCACACATTTCAATGGATCTTTGCTACAACAATATAAATTGTAGCCCAAATCTTTATCTGTGTGTATAAATTTTGAGCAACTCAATTTCAGAGAAATTGTATAAAAATATACATATCTATGGCTGGCTGGCTGGCTAGCTGGTTCATCTGTAAGTTCGTATCTATGTATGGATAGAATAAAATTTTGCATAGACTTGAATGTGTTCATATAGGCTTGTATGTATATATGTGTGTGTGCGTGTCTATGGATTTGTATTATATATCGTTTATAAAATATAGAGATGTGTATGTATTCGTGTGTGTAAATGTTTATATTATTGAATAATGTACCACAAACTGGTACATGCTTGTTTCATGCAGACAGACATACATACATGCATATATACATTTTGCATTTTGCAAAGGTTTGTTATGCGAGTATTTATTTTAAATTTATATACACATGCATGCATTCGTGCAACCACTACCACAGATAGACAGTCGTCGTCGTCGTAATAACAAACGGACCAACAACAGACAAACACACAGACTTATGGAGTTACATTTCTATACAGTTTTTTCATTCCGTTTTTTCTTCTGCTCTTCCTTTTCTTTTTTTTTGGCTCATGTTGTATTCAGTTCAATATGAACATTTCGTTGTTCGTTGTTTGTTGTTAGTAGTGCTCTCTGTTCAGATCCTCTTTTCTTTTTTTGTTGCTTTTATTTATAAATTTAAATTTTTTTTCTGTGGAGTTTCTTTTTGTTCCAAAAATATTGTCTGTTATACTGGTGTTCTATGGCTTTAGTTCTTCTATATATAAGGCTGTGTGTGTATCAGTGGATGTACATAAGTGTGTGTATTTTATTTTTGGTACTTCCTTTTGTGTTGACAAATGCAGTTTTTGTTACAAACACACACACACACACGCACGCACGGTTACATTCAAACAGTTGTACATTTTTATAAGGCGTTTGTACTTGTATGATGAGAGAAGAGTTTTTTTTCCATACAGTTATTGTTGTTGTTTTGGCAGTTAGTGAAAGCCAGAGAGACAGGGTATGTGTACGAGTATGTAGTTACTAAATGTCATTTTCATTTAAATTCATTGCAGTGTGTTTTGTGCTTTCAATACAATTCGTGCAATTTTAATGGTTTTAGGTTTTCTTCGTCTTGTTTTTTTTCGTTTGTGTGGATATTTTCCCAAATCTTTTTTCAAAATTAAATAAGAAAAAACCAAAAAAAAAATAATCACAACATATTGTATGCATCTTAAGGAAAAAGGGAGAAGGAGAGAGAGAGAAAAAACTTGTATTATATTGTATTTATTTTATTTATTCCTTATTTAAATTACAACAAATGCATAAAGTCAATAGGAGTATAGTATTTTCTAAAGGTTTTATTGTTGTATTTGCATAAAATAAACAATTTCGAAAAGAGCAATTTAAAGGCTACGACTGAAGAAATTTCAAAGAAAAAAAATGAAAAAATGAAATAACCGATTTTATTTATTTATAATGGAATAAAATATCTAGGATGTGTAGTTTTTCTCAATTTATATGCATTATGGGAAAATGAATTACAATTTTCAGTTTTTAATCTTGATTAAGAAAATGGAATTCTTATTTCGCTAGCCAACTGTTAAATCTTTAGGTATAGGATGTTAAATTATGAAATAGTTTGCATATGTGCATATAGAGCCAGTAAGCTATGAAAAGTATTATTTTTTTTTTTAAATTTTAAAATCATATTTAAGACTGTTAACAAATCTTTCAAAATTTTATTCATATTCTGCATTACATTGATGCATTATGTATAGTGTTAATGCAATTGTTAACACAAGTGCTTAATTCTTTTATAGACATCAGAACACAATTACTTTACATTTCGTTAAACGTTTTACGTGTTCAATTTTGTTAGAAAATTTTTTCTCTAATTCTTCACTTTTTTTTCCTATAAAAAATGTTGCTTTAGTTTTTGTTGTAATCTTTCAAGAAAGCTCTGTTGTTGTGTTGTTAAAGCAAAAGATTTATTTTAGTTTTTCCATACATTTTATTTTCCATACATATTCTTGTCTTGTCTTGTCTTTTCTTATTCTATCTCTTTATGTGTCCTTATTGATATTTGTTTTAACATTTTGCCACAGCAATAGTCTGTCTGTCTGATTATTTGTTTAATAAAAACTAAAGAAAACATCAATAATAGTACAAATAACTATAGAAATAGCAACAACAACAACGACAACAACAACAACAAGAACAAAATAAAATAAAATAAAATATGCAATAAATTTGCATTACTAAACAATATAAACATTGAACATATACATTCAAACAAACAAACAAACAAACGAACGAACGACAACATTTAAATTCATTCGGCATTGTCATGCATTTGCATGCAATCCGGGCAGAGAGATAGAGCGAGAGATAGAGAGAGGCCACCCTCATCAACTTATTTTCATTTGTTTTGCACATTGAGTAGTACTTGTGTGTGTGTGTGTTGTAGTAAATTTTCTATACAAAATAACTGCAAATATTTAAAATATGTTTATTGAATTACTGTTACTGTTACACCAATACGTATGTATGTATGCATGTACTGCTGCATGTACTGTTGCTGTACGTGGTTTATTCATTATTGAGTGCATTTTTAAATTGTGGTTTAATTCGGTTGGAAAAATTAGATTTCCTCCTCACAATAGTTTATCAATTTGCAAGTGTATCGTGACTTATCGTTGATTTGTTGTATTGATAATAAATTTCATTAATACAACGAACGAAGTGTTAAAGTTGTTTGCGTCATTCATTTTGCATACAGTTACGTCATATGAAAAGTACTCATGGGTTTGGTTAAATTTTTAAACATAAACTTGTTACAACCACAATGAAGTTCAATACTCTTTTGGATTGCGGCATTCGAGTTCGATTAGGATTGATATTTTTCCTAGAATGCTGCAGATCATGATGGATAATGACTTTACAAAGACACTAAAACCTAAATTAGCCGCAAAAACATTGACGTAAGTTCGCTGGCGTTTGATCACAATTTTTTGTTCCTTCATTATCGTATTTAAAACTTTTCCATGAAGTCACCATAGTCTAGTGGGTAGTGTGTTGGATTATTAGACGTGAGGCCATGGTTCAAATTCAGACAAATTCCTCTCAGCAGTTTTCTGATATAAACTCTGGGAGTAAATCGAATCCTTTCAATTTAAATAAAACAAAGTGTGTGTGTGTGTGAACAATTGTTTCTTTCTGTATGTATGACTTTTTATTTAAAATGTTAAATTCAGTCTCTTGTTTGTTGTTGTTTATTGCTATAATAATGTTTAAGTCCGGCTGAAAAACATGTTGTTTTGATTGTTTATTATATTAGGAGAATGCCCTTGCCTTTTACATTTTAGTTAAAATTGCAAAAATATTTTATTTTTCTTCTCTCTTTGCTTTTTAACGTACATTTTTGAATATGCACTCTCCCTTTCTCCTCTCTTTTTTCTCCTTCCTCTCTATGATTCGATTATTTGTGTAAATTTTTGTTGATTCAATGCTGCGTTTTAGTTAAAGTTAGTAAATGTTCTTCAAGTTTTTTTCTCTTTAGTTAAAATAGGTGTATGAGGGGATTATAATGTTTAAATATTTATTTTAAATAACTTTTAATTTATTATGCAAATTCTATCTATCTATCTACATATCTATCTTGATAAAGTTCAATTTTTAACCATCAACTCGCACGGTATTATGTAAGAAGAGGGAGAAAAGAAAATGAGAAAATATAACTTATAAAGTCATCCGAATTTTTGTTTTATTATTGAATTTTTTTTTACAAAATTCAAAATAAATTTATTTTTGTTAAATATTAGAAAGGAAAAAAAAACACGAAATATTTGTTTTAGAATTTTTATTATTTTGTAAAAGGGTGTATGTACAGTGGTGGCCTTATAATTAGCACATGCATCTGTACGAATTTTTTCCAGTAGCGAATAAAAATAAAATATTATTTTAAAATTTATTTAAGAGCAGTAAACTTCAATAAAGAGAATCATTAACAAATAATTTAGTCATTCCTTGGTCACGTAGAGGTGAACAAAATTATAATTTTGTTTAGTATTTTATGGATACAATCCTTGTCTTTAATAACCAATTATAAATTTACAAGAATAATTTCAAGAAGTCTCTGACGTCTTGCGTGTTGCATGTCATTCAATGCCATTTTCCACAGGTCTTGAAGATTTTTTAGTTTTTATGTTCAACTTGTTAGTGTCTCACGATCGTTCCAGGGATTGGATTTGAATCAGAACTTTATGCTGATCATTATATAATACCAACTTTAAAATCCATTGGATAGGTGTGCTAATTATAAGACCAGCACTGTATGCATGTAGCTTTTGGTGGTAAGAAGGGGTCTTATGAATTTACAAAATGTTTGTATTCGTATACGAATTTTTATTTACAATACATACGTACATATATTCGATTGCATAGAAAATTTCAATTTAAATTTGTTTATAAATTTATTTGTTTCGTATCTTACGTTTATTTTTATATCGATTGTGCAAATAGAAAAAGCCACATTCCTATTCTATTTGTATTTGTATCTCTCTCTCTATATATATGTATATATACACTTGTGGACACACAATTAAGTCACCTATGCAAAATTTTTCATTTTTATAAAAATTAAAAAATTTAAGAAAAGTGGAAACAAAAACAACTTATATTTATTAATTTCATATGCTTAATAATTAATTAACAACAAAAACTTATATAGTTTTTCATTGTAAACAATGTTTTTGTACTTAGTTCATATCAGACTTAAAATTTAAGTGGACACATAATTAAGTCATTTGAAACAAAATATTGAAAATTCAATTTAATTGCTTTATTTTTCACCCAAACTATTTTGAACCTTTAATATTTTGTGGGGAAACCTTTTTGGCGTATTATTTCTGTACATCTTTGTGGCATTGGGTTGATTAAGTTGCGTCACTGCTCAGGACTAATGTTATCCCATTCTGCCTGGAAAAGCTGCCAAAGTGCTTTTTGATGCTAGGTTTTTTGGCTGCACCTGCTCGTTTTACGATCCCCCAAAGATTTTCAATAGGGTTCAGATCGGGACTGTGAGTTGGCCAATCAAGAACGCTTATTTTTTCCTCAGCAAACCAAGGTTTACCTACCCAAGATGTTTGCTTCGGGTCGTTATCATGCTGAAATATCCGCGCTAGTGGTAATCCGTCGTCATAATCTTTAGTCAAATTATTCCGTAGGATGTTCTTATACATTTCCCTAGTCATTTTCCCATCGATTCTTACCAGTGGACCAACGCCGGATGAGGTAAAACAACCCCAAACCATTACTGACGAACCTCCATGCTTTACGGTTTGTTTGGTGTACTTTGGGTATAATTGTGTATTGACAGGACGTCTTACATAGGGTCTGCCATCATTTCCAAAGATATTAAAATTGGGCTCATCACTCCATACGACTAATTTCCAAAATTTTGTCGTCTTTATGGAGGTGGGTTTTGGCAAACAGCAAGCGTTGCTGACTATTTTTTTGGACACATTAGGTTTTGTTCTCGCAAAACGTCCATGGAGATTATTTTCAGTCAAGCGTTTTCTTACGGTCCTTGCCGATATTTTAACAGCGTGTTCCAACTCAATGCACTATATAATCTGAGTAGATATGAGGAATGGGTCAGCTTTACTCATCCTGGCTAAAAAAAATAAGCGTTCTTGATTGGCCAACTCACAGTCCCGATCTGAACCCTATTGAAAATCTTTGGGGGATCGTAAAACGAGCAGGTGCAGCCAAAAAACCTAGCATCAAAAAGCACTTTGGCAGCTTTTCCAGGCAGAATGGGATAACATTAGTCCTGAGCAGTGACGCAACTTAATCAACCCAATGCCACAAAGATGTACAGAAATAATACGCCAAAAAGGTTTCCCCACAAAATATTAAAGGTTCAAAATAGTTTGGGTGAAAAATAAAGCAATTAAATTGAATTTTCAATATTTTGTTTCAAATGACTTAATTATGTGTCCACTTAAATTTTAAGTCTGATATGAACTAAGTACAAAAACATTGTTTACAATGAAAAACTATATAAGTTTTTGTTGTTAATTAATTATTAAGCATATGAAATTAATAAATATAAGTTGTTTTTGTTTCCACTTTTCTTAAATTTTTTAATTTTTATAAAAATGAAAATTTTTGCATAGGTGACTTAATTGTGTGTCCACAAGTGTATATAATATGTATATGCATTTGTATCTTTGTAACTGTTTTTTATTGTACTATATGTACAGATAATTTCTTTATTCTACTTTTTATTTTTCAATTTTGTATTTCACGTGGTATTTGTTTTCTTTTTTTTTGTATTTTTAGAACGGTAGATCGTTTGTGGTCGATTACTGAAGATTTGAATATTTTATACAAAGAGAATTGGACACGTTTGGCTGCTCAGGAAGTGCAACATTTTCAGGTTAGTTTTTCACTTTCGAATTCGCATTCGCATTCGTATTCACATACTCATGCATTCTATACCTGCATCATTCAATCACATTGGTATTGTACGTGATATTGATGATTTTTATTTCCGTTTGCCATGCTTTTAAAATTGAATTTATATTCTGTTTTTGTTATACTAGCGATACAGAGTTTTATTTTCATCACAACTACTATTTTTATTTGTGTTTGTATTCTTTTTTTTTCTCTCTTTTAGGATACTTTATTACGTTCAGTGCGTCAATCAAAAATTCATCAGCCAGGAGTTCAAATGAATCCGCCCACACATAAATGGACTTATGCCTCAGCATTTTTATATTCACTGACTCTAATAACTACAATAGGTAAGTTTACTCACCCCATTCAATTTTCATCATTATTATTCCATTTCGATTAAATATTTTTCCTCGCCTAAATCATGTATGAAATTGAATTCTCAGACAGACAAGGATTTTTTTTCTAATACATGTCTGACCACAATTCAATTCAGGTGCAATAGAAAGACAAACTTTAAGTAGAATTTTGAATGATTAATTCATTGAGAGAGAGAGAGAGGGGAAATTGAGCGGGATTGGAGGAGAGGGTCGAAAATGTCAAATTATTTAATGATGGCTATCAATAAATCTTTTGTCTGCCATTAAAACTTTTCTCTTCAAATATAAACGTGGTTTGTTTGCAAAAAATATTATTTTCTTGTTCTCTTGCATGTTTTTTTCCCTCTTATTTTTAAAATCATATGTGGCATTTTTATTGCCTCCATCTTTCTCTCTTTCAAAAATATTTATTGATTGATTTTTTTGTTTTTGAAAATATTTTCGCATTATTTTTTAAGAAAACGTGACGGCTTAAGACACATTATTTTCTTTAGGGAAAACAAAAAATCAAACGCCAATAATTGCCACTCGCAAATACATGGGCATGATATTAATGGGTGTATACATTGTTTCCTAAAATTTCTATAATACAGCTTGGCTGCTTCCAGTGTATTTACTTTACTAATGTCCCTAACTGTCTTCTCTATATGTCCGTAAGAGATTACTTTTTCCAATATTCACCGACGTGTCCTATTCAACGTTTATTTATACAGATTTTAGTCTCTAAGAGAATGTATGTCGCATGTAGTAATACAGAACGCCTCATCGCTAATATTTAATACACGTAGATACAAGAAGGGGAGTGACCCACTTCTGTTCTTCAGTCGCACGGCCATCCATCGCATACTGGCGATTCTTACTGGTTGCTGTCCTTTTGGTAGACTTGCCGAAAGATTTTAAAAGATGACTGCTGCAGGAGCTGTGTGTCTGACGTTCTGTATCAGTGTCCTGTCCTTGTCATAAAGTGGTGGAGGTTTTTGACCTCTTATTTCCCGACATCTCTGACCCAGCTCTATAAAATAAAGGACTCGAGATGCTTTTCTCTAGGAAATGGTTGACCTGACCCTCAAGATTATCCTTATATTAGTCAGTATGTCACTGATCTAGTTCTTACGTAGGCGTTGTCAGCTATTATAAGTGCAAAAACATAGCGTTTATGGCTGATTGAGTGAGGAATTAAAAAAAATTAGTAGGCTTTACCTTTTCTTCTTAAGATCTTGATATTTCTTTGAAGTTAATCTTAAGAATTGTTTGGCAATAATTATGCTCCACACAATTCCTTAGCAATGGCTCTGCATTTTCCTTTCTTATCTACTATAAAAAGAGAACACATGACTTGAGTACAACAATTTATTAGAATTAGCTTTTGAATCCCCCCCAAAACAAAAAAAAAAAACAATCTTTTGCTTTTTGCATAATTTTTCTTACATGATCTGTTTGTAGTGCATGCAACACAAACGAAGCATTTGAAGTACGTAAATTAATGACTTTTCAAGTCATTTTTGCTTTTGGCAAAATGATGCCAAACGAGTGCATCTGAAAAAGAAGAAGAAACATTTTTCAAAAATCAATAACTTTTTATTGCTCTTGAGATGAATTTTTTTTTGTTTGTTTTTAACACCTTCTGCTTAATCGACTGTTGAAAATGTTTTCAATGTTTAACAGCAAATGCCACAATTATGTACCAACATTTTACGCTATTGCAACATGATGAGACTTGTGCAACTTGTGCAACCAACCATTCGTAGAAGGAAAAAAAGCACACTTAATCTATATTCAATAAATTATCATTTCCATGTATTTTGGATAGACGACAGTAGTAGTAGTGGGTGCTGCTGGGTGGTTGGCTGGGTTGCTGTACAAACACTCTATTGTGGTTGCTTGCCTGTCTTGCCTGGAACTCACGATAATGTGGTGATAAATTATGTGAGTGTATGAATATAGTATTTCTCTTCTTTTTTTTGGGGGGAGGGAAATTCGCAATTACTAATGCATGAGTTTTGAATGAGAAATGGAATATAAAATGCTTTACAGTTACTGTTACTGTCATTAACAAAGATTAGAAATCAAATACTAATAATAACAAATCGTTCTGCATTTATTAGAGGTCATTTGCAATTTGCAAAAGTTATTTTTTTTTCCAAAAAACTAATCACTAGATGTCAGTCATAAAATAAAAGCGAATAGAATGGAAATTTTATTCACTTTAATTGTTATAAATGACAGTTTTAGTTATTAATTGAAACTTGCCGGCATTAAATTCTTAAAAAAAAAAAATTCAACCAATCAACCAAACCAACCAACCATAATGGATAATAATATTATTTTCCAGTCTTGTCTATTTAAACATTTGAATTAATAATAGCCAGTTAGCCAGCGTACAATAGTGGGCCTTATTCAAAAACGCCACTCAGAGTTTTATTTTTATTTGGTGTGACATTTAAATTGTAATGGATTTGAAAGCTTCTGTCTCTACGTATATATTTACTTATAAGGCACCCACTCTGTCAATTACATGTTATTCATCTCTATTCCCCTCAAACTTTCCATCAATAAAAGCAGAAGATGGATTACCGAGAATGATTGTGATTGTTGACTGTGTCTGTTCTAATATTAAGAGTGTGGAAATTAGTTTTATTCCGATAACGATACGATATTTATTTGCTTAAACTGTTCAAATTCAATCAATTGAATCAAAACAATTTATATTGAAAATAAATTAGAAAATGGAATACACAGGGAATTTTTTTTGTACTCCTTGATATACCAAAATAAATATCTCAGGTCAGACTTAATTTTCGAAATGATAAAAGTAACTGAGACTGGCTGTATCGTAATGTATTGACAAGCACGACAAAAAAAATGTGTAATCAAATCCATACTGCGTCAAAATAAAGGAAATTGTAAACAAAAAAAAAAAAATATCAGCAAACAAAACATGTGGGTAGTTTTATAAGGTGAAACATTTTCAGTTCCATAAAAATAGTGATATATCGTTTTATGACAATCAACTCTAATGTTTGGATTATTAAAGATTATTAATGGATGGTATTCCTAGCCCAAAATAAATCTACTACTGCCGCAATCTATTTATTAGACATCTCGTTCAAAGTGGTCAAAAAATGACACCTTAAAAACGTCTATCCCTTTATGGCTAGAGCAGAGCACTGAGACATGAGGTGAAAAACAGTTTCTTTCTCCTCCTCAGACGTACAGCTCCTGCAGAAGTCATGTCATGTCTACCAAAAGGACAGTGGCCCATTAGAATCGCTATTGTGCGATGGATGGCGAAGTAAGTCGGTCATCTTCCTGTCCATACGAGTACAGCAGAGTCTAGCAATATTGCACGTACCCTCCTGCTGTCAACGAGATTAAGCCTCCGTGTAAAACGAGTGGACAATATCCAAATGAACTGAGCCAATCGTAATACCTAGCAAGCTTATCTGCAATGCGATTACAAGCGATGTTCCTACGTCCCGAAACCCATATAAGGATTACCTTTGAATGATCCGAAATTTCTTTGAGAAATCCTCGACATTCATGGACAAGGACGGACGTTGAAACTTCGTTCGTTTCACTCAATAAGCATTGCGCATACCAAACGTGGGTGGGTGGTTTTCCTTACCTACGAGGTTAAGTATAGATTTTCATAACTTTAACTGAGTTTTTCTTTGAGTTTTTGAGTGTATAAAGCATTTTTATTTTATGTTACACTCCAATAGATTGGTTTCATTGTGTCTGTAGTCTTTCTGTCGGTCTGCCTGTGCAACTGTATATGGAAATAATAAAATAAAGTTTGTCTTCTAAAGTCTTTAAATGAAATGATAAATGTTTCATACACTTTAACTTGACATAAAAAAAATCCAGTATAATAATCCACAGAGAATGAAGGAATACGTACGTATGTACGTATATTTGGTACGCACATACCTAAATAAAATATAATAAAAAAAAGGAAATGTTTGTGAATGTTTGTCTGTGACATGTTAAAGATAATTTTTTTTTGTTTTTGTTTTTTTCTTTCGATTTCAATTTATATTAAACCATAAGAGGGTTTTTAACATTGACACAAAATCCTATTGTTTTTGTCAGAAATGAACAATAAAATGAAACAAATAAAATGAAAATAAAAATAATAGTCAATGCCTTAACAGTAACAACAACAACAACAACAACAACAACAACATTAACAACAACAGGACATACAATAATGTAATAACGATTTAACGATTTCATTTAATTTAATTAGTTTAGATTTAATGCTTTTTGGTGGGTCTATCATTTTTTTGTTATTCTTTGTTTTTTTTTTGTTTTTTTTTTCCTTTTATTACTTTTTTTTTGGTCTATTAAAATTAATTACTTTATTTTAATGATTTTCTTTTGTACTCTCGCTCTCGCTCTCGTTTTCATTTTTAATTCTATTTTGTCAATTAAAAACTATAGTCAATACCACACATACATACAAGTACAAGTACAACAGCAGCAAAAAAGCAACCAAGAAAAAAATAGAAACGAAACAAAAGTAACATTTTGTAAATTAATTGTTTTATTAATAAATTGTTTATTATTGTGGCATATAAATGCTTATTGTAATGAATTATAAGAGGAAATAATTAATATCACTCATACGCATAATATTTACGAAACGGAATTAATATGTCAAACAAATTCACAAATACATTCACATCACAGAGTCACTGTGCTAAACTTAAAGCGGAAATGGTGACAAGCTAAGAGAAAGATGTCTTGTAAATAAATCCCGTTTTATTTCATACTTTAATAGTTTGAGAGTATATGAGACATGAAGTGTAAAAGAGCCTACCGTAACACACTATTAATTTAGAATAAAGAGAAAGAGAGAGAGAGAGAGAGAAAGCTAAGATACTGTCGTATTTGAAGGTGTGTACATATGTACATATGTGGTGATGTTGTATAACAAAAGCTTTGAACAGTGAACAGTTTAAATTAAGGGGTTAGTGTACTTCCTATGGGCCTTTTTCGACTTTGTTTTGGTTTTAAAGATACATTTATATAAACATATGCATCTTTTTATGTACCATATATGTATGTTAAAGAGGACATTTGATTATTTGTGAAAAAATGGGTTTTTCAATTATGGTGAAAGTCTGTCCATGATTTGAGCACAAATAGAAATGGAAACTCCCAGTCTCATTTCAGCGCAATCGGTCAAGTATTTTTTTCTGAATCGTGAAGAAGTGATTTCGAGAAAAAAGTGTTTTAAGTTGCACACAACTGGACGCATTGTACAATTTTGCGTTGCTGTCCTCCTTCGATTTATTGATAACTAGGTGGTATACTAACCCCTTAAAACGTATGAAGAAACGTATTCGTATTCCAAAATATATTTCTTGTACCTTATCTATTATGGCTTACCCAGCTTGCCATTGGGGCGGTAGGAAGGTAATGAATAATATTTATGGTTGGTATGTCTAGAGAAATAATTTCATTATAAAAACGCGTTGCCGACAATGTCAGGAAAGAAGCCTTAAATGTTGTTTTAGACAATATTTATTGTTATCTATTACTAAGGGAATCTCAAAAAAGGAAAAGGAAAAAAAATTTTTTTTATATGATTTTAACCCAGATAAAAAAGGAAAACAATTCCAAAAAACATTTTCGCCTAAATGAATTGAAAATACAATGTGAAGCAATAATTTACGCTTAAAAGGGAGTCCCTCCTTCTTTCCATTGCCTTTGATAATAATGCCATGACATAATAAATTTTAAAAAGCATGTAAATAGGTTTGTTTGTAAGAGACGATATAGTATAAATAAATTTAGCAGACTGACACTCACACATACATACATACATACATACATACTCGTATGTACATACATATATTTATTGATATTTAAAACAATATTTATGACAATTGAAAAGCCATATAAAATGGTGAAGGTTAAGAGTTTATCAACAGCCATTATATTATGTTACAAAAAAACAACAACCAAAGGGAGACAGAAGAAGATCCAGTAAACATTTGAATTGTATTTCGTAAATCATTGTCACTTACATATATTATGGTTTTTTAACGATTTTCTTTGGTTTTTATGGCAAGACAGACAGCTTTATTTTCATTTCATTTTCTTGCAATAGAACGTAGTGAGTGAACTGTTTATCAAAACGGATTTTCCCGTCATTAATACCTACGTAAACTTTTCGCGTTGCATACTCCTCTACTCACGTGAGCATTTGTAAGTAGTCGTAGACGTCGTTTGTACTCCTTCATTTAAGTACATACATACATACATTTCGAGTCAAAAGTAAACAAATTTTTATACGAATATATTCATTTTGTTCTTGTTGCTGTTGTAGCCATTGTTGTTGTTGTTCGTTGCTTAAATACATACAACAAACAAATATTTATTTAAATGAAAATGTCTAGAGATTTTCCACAGCATTTTGTCGAGTTTTTTGCATTGCATGTATGAAAGTTAAGGTGGTGAAACGAAATGACAGAAAAACAATACATTTTTACATACTCATACTCTTACAGACAGGCGAACAGACAGACGGTACGTAAAAGCAAGTGTTGATAATGACAAACAAACAACCATTATGTGTGTGTATGTGTGTGTATGTGTGTGTGTGTGTCACAAAATAACACATTAGAATGAATATTGTCAGTCAGTCATTTGTAAATGTTATTTCCCAACATGTTCCTGCCACATTTTCTAAACACTGATTTTACATGTACACGTACTCTGTCTCTCTTTCTATTTCTCTCATCACTCTCGCAACACTTACAACCGGATGTCAAGTATGTTGTGTTGTGTTGTGTGCGTGATTTTGATAAAAATTTTTTGTTTTTCTGTCGTTGTCGTGTTGATTGTGTTTGTTTTTTCATAAATTTCATTCATGTCTTGTGATTATTAACAAATGTTGCCTGCCTGCCTATGGCAGCAGCAGTAACAGTAAAGACATCGTTGTCGTCGTCATTATTATTTTTATTATTAAAATTGTCATTGTCATTATAAAGATCATTATTTTCATTATCATTTATTATTATTTCTATTACTTTTTATTATTAATAATCCAATCCAAACCAATTCAATCCAATCCAATCCACAATTCTTATAACATTCGTAGCAAAGAAGTCATACGTTGGCATTTCAGTTTCATTAATGCACTGGCATTGCTTGGGTAAAATAGTTGTAAATTTAAATTTACATGTAACTTTAATGTAAATATCATAATATGTACATACATTAACGTATTTTATAGAGAAATTACAGCACATGATAGTTGATTAGCAACAATTTAAATTAAAAAACAAAAACTTAAAATTTGGCCATGTAGATTTACTTTTTGGTGGTGGCTGAATGTCGTGCTGCTTTCCATCACCCAAAGCCTATAAGTCTGTAAGACTTCCTATACCATACTTCTTGGGACTAGGCGATCAACGGATCAAATAAAGAGATCATGACAAAATAAAAGAGATTTTAAAATCTCCAGTCTAGAATTTGCCGCAGTTTAGTAGGTAATGTGTTGGCTTATTGGACGAGTGGCCACAGTTCAAACCTTAAACGAAAAGCTTCTCAAAATTCTATCGTTCGGAGTCGACTTTAAACTGTAGGTTGCAGTTGATAGGATAAACTAGGTCGTAATCCTGATTATAGGATTGTAATAACTAATTAAGTAAGATTTTAATAATATTGTTGCCATATTTATAATACAGTTTTTAATTTCTTTAATTGGCAATTGCTTGGGTCTAATATTTCGACCAACTCTGCTGGTGGTATACACTTGTTCATAGGCGTGTATATTAGAGAATCTCGAAGAGCAAAAACCATCATTATAGAAATGTATGTGTGAGATTTACAAATTAACACAACAAACTTGGGTAAATTTATTTACATTACATATATATATATGTATGTACATACACAAATATAATACGAGTATATATATGTATACAGTATATGTGTGTATAAACGTATAAAGTCATGATTCGAAATTAGTATGCGTGGGTTGTGTCTTAAGCCAATTACAAAAAAAAAAAACAAATGAAAATAATACAAATTAGTTAATTTTAATAGAACCTAATAAAAAATGAAAGAAAATAAAATAAAATTGCTTTCAGATTTAACTATCAAATCTATTTACATTTCTAGTTAATGTAAATGTTTCAACTACAATGTACAATTAAAATGGAGCATCTAAGTCCTTAACAAACATACCCGGAATGTGTATTTGTTAGTGTTTTGCAAAGTATCATTATGTTTATTGATAAATTTATATTGAGGCAACGTTGTTAAGTTTGCAACGTTGTTAAGCTTAATAAGACTAGCGTCGGATGGTAGAGGAGAAGGTATTTTTTTTGTTTGTTAATGTTGGTGTTAAAATTGCTGTTCAATGTGAATGGCCACACCTTCAGTTTTTGGACATTTAACTCATAGCTATGGACTGAAGGCATACAAATGGTATTTTTGATCTTAACCATACACCATACACCATACATATGTATGAAAATATGTATGTACGGTATGTATGTGTGTAATGAGCTAATATGCAAGTATTAGTTTATATTGAAAATATTGGTAACAATGTTTGCTGCTTGGCTTGGCTTCGTTTGGTTTGGTTTGGTTTGGTTTGGTTTGGTTTACCCTGGCACAAAGTGCTTATTAAACATTGTTAATGTGTTTATAGGTTATGCTTGCTTTTAAATGCTTTTCGAAAACCCCAAAAGGATATGGCCAATTTCCATGTACAATTTATCAATAACTTTACACATGTGTTTGAATGTATGTACATACATACATATGTATGTATGCATGTATGTCTGTGAAATTGTACTTCTCATATTGTTTAATTTTTAAATAACCATTTATACGATGACGATGATGGTGATGATAATATGCAAATTATATCGATACACCAAATACTCTTCCTTTCATACACTATTACAATACAATACAATATAAATACAATTAAATTGTATATTTTACTAACGAAAAATAAGATCCTTAAGAATGTGTTGGTTGTTTACAAATAAAGTTAAATTTGTATTCACAAAAAAAAGTTATGAAAAGTTAAGTTTGTTTTAAAGTTTTTCTTTTCAAAAAAAAAATATTTCAAAAAATCCACTCAAGTTGTCGTAGTATGAAGAAAACTGAAAGAAACAAAAGAACGTGTCATACCAGATAAATGTATAGAGATATGCAGACACAGTTAAAGATTATTTTTGATTTTCTAGGAAAAGACAAAATGTAACATTAAACAGAGAAATTTTGAAAGAAAATATAACATTGGAAAAATATGTATATTAAAAATATCTGTAAATAAATTCAAACAACAAGATAAGTTTGCATTAAAATTATTTTTAAATATTTAGAGAAGTATTAGCTTTAAAAAATATACATACGTACGTACTAGTCATTTTGTTACTAACTAACTGACTTGACTAATTGAATATCAATTTTGAATTGAATACTTTCCTAAAGGAAATCTGTATCTCTTATGAAACTTCCTTAACTTCTTTCAGTCCATTCCTCTGAGAAGAATTATATCTGTTATAGTATTATCCCGAAAATATTGGGATCTCGCGTTTATGAAACCTTGAAAATTTCCTTACACCTCATTAAAGGTGAAATTTCATGGCTTAAAAGCGGAACTAGACATCGAAACATAAGAAATATTCTAATAGCATTCTAATAACAGGTATTGGGTACTTACTTAATTGGCCATTACAATTCTTTAGTCAAGACTACGACATAATTTCTCACACGACCCATGTTGTGTATGTTCATTTCATGCGTGGCCTACAGATTTTTTGAGAAACTTTTCTTGGCAATTTTTTTTACATTCAGAGTATTTGCCAGAACACTAGAGAGGAAGTCGTCAAAGAAATATGTTTTCATATTTAAATTGCAGGCACACTCGCCTAATAAGCCAACACATTGCCTACTAGAATACGATGACTTCTATTTTATTAATCCGTGTGATTTTTTGCTTTTCTTTAAATTGTTTAAACATTTTTACAATTTATTTATTTATTTATACAGGCTTTAAAATACAACAAATTCTTGGTATTTATAAATAAAATGTACTCAAATAATAATTGTTTTTAAAATAGTATCAAAAATAAATACGTTCCACAGGCCAGTTAACATGACGACGAGACAATATCTATAATACTCGTATATACAGTGACAAAATAATTGGCCATTTGCCTTAAAGCCTTTAAATAAAAAAATTAAACTTAAAAAAAAAAAACACACAAAATCAGCAGCAAAAAAGTCAACAATAAAAGTTTATTCAAATAACAAATAACACACCATTAAATAAATAAATTAATATTTTAATCGATATGCATACCGTATAAATCCAATTGAATAAATTAAAATAAAAAATAAAATAAAAACAGGAAAAAATATTGCTGAAACTAAAATAAACTTTAAAATCCATAAAAATTATAAAAAAACAATAATGGAAACAAACAAACATACAACAAAATACAGAAGAATATCACACGGAAATTGATTTATTAAAAGACAAATACAAAATATTTTAATTGTGCAACATACACAGGTATCCAAGGTAGCCGAGGTAGTATGTAGTAGTAGTAGTTGGCAATAGCAAAAATGCAATTTAAATAACTGCCATTGTATCATAACTAAAGGAATGAAATATTTATTAATAATAATAAAAACGTACGTAAATAATTCAAAACTGATCATAAATTTACTGATAAAATGTTTTGAATTTTATTTTATTTTTTGATTCCGCTTTAGCAGTCACAAATTTAGTCTCTGCATAATTCATTTGAATTCAATTAAAATTCTCCGTTTAATACAAATTTTTATTGCATGGCAAATCACATGAATTCAAATGCATAGCTGCCAGATTTGACGATTTATCGTCATTTTGACGATTTTGGGCTCCAAAAATATCATTTTGACGATGTGACGATTTATGCCCTTAGTCATTTACTTTGCAATTGTTGCTAATCAAATTTTCCATCAACACATTCACAGGTTTTTGAATTCTTCTTTGTTCACCCTGTAATATCCCTAGAATCTAGAATATAGCCTAGAATTGCATAGAATCGAAAAATCATGTACTAGCTAATTCCAAATTTATGGGGTATACTTTCTTTTTAATTGTATTTGAAATATATTACTCATACGCATCATATTACATGTACTGGAATATTTACCCTGAAAAGTATGCAATAAAAAAATTCGATATTGTCATGTATGAAACTAATGGAATTAAATATAACTTATACGTCACATATGTTCTACGCATTATGAATTTTACATACATATTAAATATGAGCATAATGTGAGTAAATATAATAGGTTGGCGATCAAAAAGTTTAAATTTAAAATTCTAATAAAACAAAAATAGTTTGAAATTTTCATAAATTTATTGTTTTGCTGTGAACTACAACTGCTCCGGTTGCAAATGAATTTTTATTTCATTTATATTGGCCTCACAAAAAAAGGCGAGCGTTATGTAGGAATAAATGATTTTCGGGGCCCCTTATGCAACGATGCTCCAATGATTCAATGAAGGTGGATACACTACCGTTATTAACGAGATACTATGGCCTTTTCTCGAGAAACCCAACCCATACCTGAGAGTTGTATTCCATTCTCTGTCAGTTATAAACGGTGTAAATAGTAAGATCATATGATCAGAATTTAAAAAGGACTGAAAAATGTATCAGCATTTTTTCATGATCAGAACATCAAAAGCTTCTGACTCCCTAATGCCTACACCGCCCATAGATATAGATGATGTAATATTATTGCTGCGCGTATGTGTCAATAAACAACGATGAGATAGATTGTTTAAACCTTATATAAACTCATATATGTACATATATATATTGACTTTATATGTTTTACTACAATAGAAATAATTTTAGTTTTTAAAAACTTTTAATTTATTTCTTTATTTTTCCTGACGATTTTTTGACGATTTTAATAAACGTCTTTGACGATATTGACGACTTTTCATTTATCTGGCAGCTATGCCCTTATGGTATATGGCCATACATATGTATGTATTCCATATGAATGTATTTGGCATGCACAAATACAACATGAGAAGACAACATGTTTAAAGTTTTAATTATTAAAAACACAAAAACAAAAACAAAAACAATAATTATTTTTTAATGAAAAAATAATCTTATTTACTTAAACAAACAGAGACAGAGAGAGAGAGAGAGACAGAGACAAAGAGAGAATAAGAAACGCATATGTTTTAAACAATTGTTAATATTTAAATTGCAGGCACACACACACACACACACACATACTATAATTCATTAAATTTAAAACACAAAAATAACCAAAAATATTTAAAAATTCATTGTAAAAATGTTTGAATTAAATTTGTATATTAATTAAAAATAATAAATTAAGTAACCAGTGCCGTATATGATTAAACATTATGTGTGGTGTTAACACCAAATTAAAACAGTTTAAACTTATGCTTTAAAATGCATTTCATTATTTGATAAATAATTTAAAAATTATTTTAACACGTGCTCATGTACAAAATAAAATTAAATTTAAAATTAAATTTTTACATACGTATTCCTTAAGTAACCCAGCAAACATTTTTGTGCCTTATCTTAATATCAATAAGTGTGAAAGATATCCTCTCTGATCAGTACAGATGCAGATACAGATACAGAAGCCTAGCGAACTCTAATCCTCTGGTCTGATTTATTTCGATCGCCCTTTGTCCCAACATGATTGAGCCATAGACCGAACATAGGATACCATTCATACACCAAGTGTAGAGGTGGTCTCCTCATCCTGATCTTTACTGATCTTTTTTTTGTTTCTTTTCAAATGCAACGAAACATTCTGATTTAGGAAACCGATTCCTTTCGCATTAAAACTTTACACATTGTACGATTTGAATAACTATAAAACGTTTAATCGGTACAATCCCTGAGAGATCAGCCTAATTTTTTTGCAACTTTTAGTTTCTTTTGGTATAAATCTTGTGTTTTTTTATTGTGTTCCTTTCTCTCTCTCCAGTACAAGGGCAAAACTGGCCGACAAAATAAATGAGTTCAACTTTTACTTTTTACTCATATAACGGGTGTTTTAGTTTCGTTATCCTTTGTTTGTGGTGTTGCAACTAAAGTTTCCAATTTAACAGTACTTTTATTTGTTTCTTTTCCTGTTTTTTTATTTTGTTTCTTTTTTTTTTTAGATGTTTAATGTTTGTAGCAGCATGTGTTTCGGATTTATTATTTAAAAAGTTGACAAGTTTTTTTTTGTTTAGTTTTCTGTTCTCATATTTTGTGTCATTTTTTTCGTATTTGTTTCTCATCTTCTTCTTTGCCAATCGTGATGATTTTTCTACACTAACGACCCACAAATAAATTCAGAAAAAAAAAATAGAAATTCGAAAAAGGAGAAAACAAAAAACTAAAAAACAAAGGCTTGGTTTCGAATTTTGTCTCACATAAACAATAGCAAAACATACATGTGTACACGTGTATGTATTCATTGCCCATAATACATGCTCGTGTAAAAATTATACACACTGACAACATCTGTTGTTTATTTAAACTTTCTCTGTTTTATATACAATACATATGGTATTGTCTACTGTTACTGTTACTATTTTTCTTTTTTTATGCTTTCGTTTTTGTTTTTATTTAAAAACAAAAGTGGAGAGTATATATGGTGGTAGGGTTAGAGAAAGGGAAGAGAATATTATATGGACAGTATTCATTGATTTCTCATATAAATTTTGACTAAATGACCGCTGTCATCATAAATATGCACGGCATGTGTAAGAGTCAATGACAAATGTATACACTATGTACATGTGTGTGTAACTCTATATAAGTTTACAATTTCTGTGGGTATATTATACATATATAGTTTACTGTTCAAGGAGTTGCAATATGTGTACGCAATTGTGTATAGTGTGTGTACTACTACTAAAAAAAGGAGGGGGGAGGTGGTATAAATAGTGCCATAAATTTTTCAGTCATAATCGTCTCCCTTTAACTTCCTAAGACTCTCACTTTGCGAAACTAAACTACATATATGAGTTAAGGGAGTGAACAGAGCGAGAAAAAACAAAACAAAACAAAAATATAAAAGTAAGGAAAAGGCATATAAATTATCATATTTTGTTGGGGTAAACTACATTTTAAAAATAAAACATATTTTCCCTCAAAGTTTTAGTAGGACACAGTGGAATTGAGTTCTAAAATTAACATACTTTAGGCGATTATCTCTTAAGCTCAAGATGAATTGGGGGGCTTAAAAAAAAAACAATAAAATTTGATTGTTTGCAAACGAAACATTAAATATACAAACATACAATGTGCAATGCATGATAACAGTTCAAGTGTTGGCATAATAAAATTTAAAAATATTTTCCATCAATAACAAAGTATTGCATTTAAATTAAGTCACAATAATTCAGGACCTGTAGCTATTGTTTCTCTTAAAAAAAAAACGTTTTTCTGAAAACAAAATTTCCAATTCTATTCTATTGGATCCTAGATGGCTTATATACAAAATTTAATAAAAATTCTTACATGATTTAATCATGGCTTACTCAGATTCTCATAACTCAGTTTAATTTTAAAAGTGAAAAAGTTTTGAAATTCGTGCTCTAATAGAGAGTCGCATTGATTTGCTAATACGTGAAGTGAAAAGATGTAGGGTTCTTGGTTTCAAAACCCAAGTTAAATTAAGTGAACATAAAACTCTTAATTTTATTACATGCATTATAATGCTTGCACTTTGCCATTCTGTACGAAAGTAAAATCTCATTTAAATGGCCGCTTCTGAATTGGTTGTGACCGTCGAACGAAGGAATTAACAAAGGCTAGAATTGGCCATGACACATGTAATGGATGTACCCTAAAAAATTTACGGCTTTCCAGCAGGGAAGTTTTGATGCCATAATGAATCTAACTGATAAATAACTAAACATTATAGATTTTTATTTATTATTATTGGTTTTATTATTTATTACAAATTATATTCTAATTATGTATTATAAGCACACCATGTTAGTTGACTAGCACTTGCTACCTAGCACTCATATGGATAATAGTGACAAGTATTTGTTTGATTCAAATTTCTTTTTAATAAAGAAAGTTTTTCATTTAAAAATGTATCTCAAAAAATCCATAAGTACTTATGTTGTCCTCCTTTTCAGCCATTAATGTTTGATATGAAATTATCATTTCCATTTTTTATAATTTTGTAGAAAATTTGCGAAATCTTTAAATTAATTTAAGAGAACTCTACCCACAAAGTATACGTATAATTTCGACAATAGCAATCTCGTTCATCAAATAAAATATACTCTGTGTTTGCATACATACATATTTTCTTTATAAATTTATTACTCGTTACAAAATATTTATAAATATTCATGAAATACATAAATTTTGGCCAAAATGTAACAGCAACAGCAACAGCAAGAGCAACATTTGCAACAACAAAATAATGTATCAAAAGCGAGACGACAAATACAAAACAAAACCCAAAAAAAATATGTATTGAATGTCATTTATCTTTGTAACTGACTGTGTCGTTGACTACATGATGGGTCATGTATGTGCATTGAAACATTAAACAATTGCTTTTGCTTTCGTTCGTTCGCCTGATTGCCGTTCGTTCGTTCGTTCGTTTGAGCCTAAATCTGTGTCCCTCTCTTTGTTCTTTATTGATGATATAAAATGACAAAAAAAAAAGCAATTTGAGGCTGTGTTTGTTAACGCATTTATTACTCTGTAAATCAATATGCATGAGCTTCTATGAAAGAGCAGGAGAACGTATGTGAACATCAATTTTGTAGCCCTCTTATAAGGCCTTCAAATTTTAATGTCTGTGTATAAATATGGGTGTGTGTGTGTGTGTATGCCAACGATAACATATTTCATCATATTTGACAATTGTCTTTGATTATATGTATACAATACACAATATACTTTTATGTGTTTAATATTTGCAAGTTATTGTCAATATGTATGTATGTAATAATAACAGTATATGGACAGCAGTGGCCAATTAATAAGTTATAATGTGATCCTTTAAGGATCATAGGATTTGTTATTAGCACATATTTTACTCATAGGCCAAGTATCCCCTTCTGCGAGTGTGTACTTTGTGGTACCAACCAGTGATGTCGTTAGTTAGGAGTGTCTGAAAGTAAAAAATCTAAATAGATTCTAATAAAATAGGCTACTTGCCTATATTTTGAAAAGGTCAAAAAATAACAAAATGGTTGCATTTGGAATTTTTTCTTGTTTTCGCCTATTTTTTCTAACCTAATTGTGTAAAAAAATTAATAATTATTGGCGTATTTTTTTTACTCCCAGAATTTTTGTCAGGAATCTGCTGGGAGGCAGTCACATACGAACTATTCTTCATATTTCGTTTTGTTCAAGATGATTGTTATGTGAGTTGAACTACGGACTCACATCAACTAAGTAGACATACTTCCCACTAGACTACAGTGACTCCTAATAAAAACAAAATGAATACCCCATAAGCGATACCATATAATAGTAAAAAATCTTCATACAACACATATGTATATGACAAATAAAAATTCGTAGGTTTGCTAATTCTTTATTATGTACTGTAATACTGTCCTCAATTTTGTTTTATATGTGTACGTATGCATGTGTGATTGTATTATACTTCATATGAGTACAAGAAAAGTATGTGTTATGATTGCATGGACACATAAATAAAAATGTAACTGTATTCTGTTCGTTCGTGTGTGTATGGGTTTTACATGTACGTCGTGTAGTAATTGAGAGAGCCTTTATGCAGAGTATGTAAGTGGAAGAGTGTTTCTTCTATTATTACGACCAATATCAATTTTTAATAATGTTATAAAAAAATCTCAATATTATGTTGGAGTGGTGGTGGGGATAAAAAATATCATATTCATATTCGTATTCATATTATTTTTTTTCTTTTATTTGATTATATTTCTTCTTATTGCTATTGTTGATGAATTTTTTCATTTATTTATTAACAATAACGAAGGAATATACTTTATACACAGGCCCTAAAATGTGTACATACGATTAACAAATATCAAAACAATTTTAAATTATTGATTTTCCTTAAAGATTTTTATAAGTGTTTGCATGATTAGTTTTTAAAAATTAATCTTATTCTAAATTAATTTAGAATATTGCCATCTTTCCACGATTTAATGGCTTTGAATTTGTTAATTGTATGTATACTTTTGTGGACTTATGCACATATACAGATAAGATATATTATAAGTATTATTTTTAGTACCTTTTTGTTGTTGTTGTATCTATGAATGCATAATACATTATTTGCCATTTGATTTGTGGCTTTCTTTTTATATTTTAATGAGTTTTTTTGTTGTTTTTTTTATTATAATATTGACTACATCGTCGTCTGTTGTTGCCATTGGGCTGTTACTGTTGTTGTTGTTGCTGCTGTTATTATTTGTTATCCTGTATTAAACTGTTAATTTCCTCATTTAAAATTCATTGTTTTTCGTGTTTTTGTTGTTGTTGTTGATGCTGCTGCTCTTTTTTCGACCGTTTTAATTTTATTTTAATGTGGCAAATGCTGGCTGGCTGGCCACATAAACATTAAAAGTGTGTGCGTGTATGCATTTTATTTTTATGTGTGTGAGAGATAGAGAGAGAGGGAGAGAGTTTTGAGTTGTAAAAGTAATTATTTTTTATTTAGCCACATTTTTTTATTTGTTCTTTTCATTTTTGGTTTAATTTTTATGTTTTTTTTTTTAATTAATTTTGTTTATATTCATACTTTACATACATACATAAACATTTTCTTTCTCTTTCTTTCTTAAATACAATATAATGCTCAAATATTTTTATGGCAAATATTTATTTATTTTGATATTGTAGTTGTTGTTGTTGTTGTTGCAGTATGTATTAATATGAAATGATTTTGTTGTTTATTGGGTCATTACGTTCAGTTTAATGGTGATAATTTTTTTTTACAATTTAGATTTATTTTTTTAATAGAACAGAGAGAGAGAAGCTTTATTTTTAATGCGGCCACATTAATTAGTTAAAGCCCATTAAGTTATAGCTTAAATGGTTTAATTAAATTTCATTTTTCATACACACGAATATTGTCAATTATTTTTGAAAAGATCATAACGTTGCCCCAACCCCATATGCATTTTACAATGAATTTAAAATACAAATGAATTTTTTTTTGTAGAAAATATTTCATATATTTCTTGCAAATGTAAATCGATTTTTTTTTTATAAAATTAGCACAGTACGTCTACTTTCTTTCGTCCATCGGTATTAAAGTGTCGTGGAAGCGCTTATGGAATCAATTGATTTCCTTATTTTCTAGTCATCGCCTCTATTTAACAACAAATACTGTGATATTATCGACAACGGAAGTCAGCATGTGAAGTAGCACATCCAATACTCGTACTAGCTGTATCCTTTGCTTCTTTCTATACATGCAGTTCTCTGTATACACTTAAAAGAAGGGATTTCTAGAAAAACGTTTTCAATGAGTTTGCTAGAGATAAAGAATTAAAAAATAGTCGTACCTTAATCAAAGTCTCTTCCGGTTCTTCATACAAATCATTTTCCAGATGTTTTTCCTCTCTGATTTGCATTCTTCTCTAGACGCGTGATCGTTGGTCGCGCTTATTCGTTCTTGCCCGCATGTTTTCATAGGATAAGCAATCATCTTCTCAGTTGTGACGTTTTTTGCCTTCTTTTGGTTTGATAGAAAATAATATTTCTACCTTTATTCCATGGCTCTAAAGCTCTTATTACAATTAAAAATGTAAATTATTCCTTTCAATCATTATTTTCTCTTATTTGATATAATAAAAGGACCACATTTTTTAAATTCGTTTTTAGCAAAAAAGTCTTTAATAGATTTTATAATTAAAAATTGAAAACTAAACAATTTGAACATTGTTTTTGTACAATTTAGATTCGACAAAATGTTTTTTGTTTGTTTTTGTTTCTTTTTTGTTTTTGTAGAAAATTTGCAAATATTTCATTGCAAAACGACCCTTTAAAATTAAATACCTTGAGGTTATAAATTTGTAACCTTTTACTTTTCAAAAACATTATTGTTTTTTTACTGACCATGTACGAGTGTGTGTGTGTGATATCCTGTTGGCGTCCTTCTGGACATCCTCTTATTTATATGCATAGATGGTGTGCATATTATTACTATCGATTTTATTTCCTTCTTTTTTTTTGTAATAATTATTTAAAAGTATGTAACATGTTGTAAATTAAATGTAATCTTACACTTCATTAAATTTTACTCATGATGAGAAACATATCAACAATATTTTGTTATTGCATACATGCGTACATGTGGAAGCGTTTAAGGAACGTGTTTCCTTGTACTTCTGCTCTTTAGTAGGTAGACGATGTAGACGTTAAAAGGTCAAGTTAATTTAATAAAATTCATTCAATGTTGCCAGCAAATGCTGCAAGGAGAGTAAAAAGGTTTTATTTGCATTTAAATCCACAACACGCATACACATAACATTTGTATGTAAGTATGCTTGTGGAGATTTAAAATTACAGTATAAGACAGAGACAGAGACAGAGAGTGAGTGAGACTATTAAAAGCAAAAGTAAAAGGTTAGTTTTATTTTGTTGTTGTTATTGTTGCCTAAATACACACACACACTTTAAAATTACAAAAAAAAAAGAAAGGAAAAATACTTTAACTGTTAATTCTTTACACATGCATGCACATGCACACACAAAAAAAACATGTGGATTCAAGTATTTTGAATGTTTTATGGCAGAATTATAAAGTCTTTGTGGGTATAGTTTTCCGTTTAATGCTGGTGAGAGAAACAAACATACACACACACATCCACCAGCTGTAAGTTAAACATATATTTGTGTATGGTTTTATTAGAGTCTCTTGTACAAATTTTACAATTTCGTACTCAAATTACAAAAGTTTCCACATTAAAACTTTAAAACTCTCTCGCTGGCACTGCCATTGAAGACTAGAACGAAAGAAAAAAAAACTGTCGTAAATTTTTCCCTTTTTTTTTGTTCTGTGGTCTGGCGCTGAATTAAAAGGAAACAAAAAATAAAAGGACAGTAAGGGAGGACATCAACAAATCGAATTAACCGATGTCAGGAGAAAAAAATGGAAGGAGTTGTTAAATCATGGTCACAAAGTTAACTCCACTTTCAGTTTGTAAGGGTATGTATGGGTATGAGTGTGCATGTGTGTGTGTGACAGTATTGAATGTAGACTGCTGTCGGCGGCAAATTCGTTTATTGTCCCTCGTTTTTCCTATCCTTCTGCCAGTCATGCTGCCATCTTCGTTATTCTACATTTTTATTTGATTTATATGGAGAGAGTTTCATTTTATTTTTCAAGTTTGTTTGGTTGGGATTTTTTTTTTTTTTTTTGATATTAGCCAACCATTAAAGGCTATTAGACTGTAAATGCCTCAAGTAGAAAACTTTTAATTCCTCATCATTCACAACATTTTGCTCAACATCGTAGTTGGTAATGCTTGGTGTTCGGGTTTGTGTTATTCTTGGTGGTGTTGATTATATTAATAGCGTTACTGTTGGCGAAAGTAGTCCATACATCTTGCTACATATACTCAAGGGTTTAAGTGTGAGATGATTTTATGACTTTAACCCATTCGTTAAATATTCAAAAGAGCAATTGCAACAGAAGTATAAACAATTTGATTTAGTTAAAGGGTTAAAAGAAATTTCATTTGATTATAAAACTGTATATATGTGTGTGTGTATATGTGTGCATGTGTGAGTTTGTACAAGCGCTTATTCCCTAAAGTAACATTCAGTGCGAATTAAGGCTTCAATTGACCACAAGCTTAAGGCTATATACGGCAGACAATCAGAGCCACCACTACACAATTCAAAATTGTCTGCGCCATCATTGAGCCACCAAATACACAAATTCATACACTCTTACTCAATTAGGGTTTTCAAGTTTTAAACAAATAAACGTTTTAAT
Organism: Sarcophaga subvicina; assembly: GCA_936449025.2. Classification (NCBI taxonomy): domain Eukaryota; kingdom Metazoa; phylum Arthropoda; class Insecta; order Diptera; family Sarcophagidae; genus Sarcophaga; species Sarcophaga subvicina. The sequence goes on along the minus strand of OW388080.2, from coordinate 513,295 downwards.
AATTTGTAAAAATCTATAGAAATCTCTCCGAATAAAAAATCTTTTTAATATTTTTGTTTAGAATGCTTTAAAAAAAAGAAAAATAAAATAAAATCTTAAATTTTTAAATGAGGAAACCATTTCAATGAATTTGAATGTATGCGGGTACAACAAATGAGAGAGTGAAAGTCCGTTTGAATAGGTTGTAGTGTTGATGTGTCTGTGCTCGATGACACTAGACTTTACCACATGCTTGTAATCATAAATTACTGGGCTTAACATTTGAGTCATTGTTGCAGTGCGGGTAATTTGCGTAGAGAGTGCTTGTAAAGCAGTGCATAAACATAAAAGGAGACACACATTTTTCTGACATTGATTTCAATAAGCAAATTTGAAAGGAAATTGCTATCAAATGAGAAAATCACACACATACACACACACGGAATTAAACACACAAACACCTTCCTCTGCCTGATTCAAAATAGAAATTTGGTTTGATTTTCAATCATTTGCGAAAGATTAAAGCTGACGATTTTTATGTTTTCTTTTTTCTTTTTTATTTTCAGGTTATGGTGGCATATCCCCTAGAACACAGTGGGGTCGTATAGCTGCTTTAATTTATGCCTTATTCGGCATACCCATCGTTTTGCTATATTTATCTGCAATGGGAGAGGGTCTATCAGCTGGCATGCGTTGCCTGTTTCGTAAGGCTCGTTCGAAAAGTGCCATTGGCAGTGGTAACAGTAGCAGTGGAGGTGCAGCTAGTGCAGGTAGTGGCAACAATTCAAATAACACAGTATCAACTGGCGGTGGAGGTGGTCCAAACAAAAAACACGCCAGCGACATAAAGACTATTAATAATAGTAGTAATAAACATTATGGTGGCAGTGGCAAGATGTTAACATCCCATCAGTATGGTCCTGGCCCAGGCCCTTTAAGTAAACACCAGTACCAACCCACCGGTTCACCAAGTGTGCCCATATCAATATGTGTTATGGTGCTGATATGTTATATAACTTCTGGAGCTTTATTGTTTCACAAAATGCAAAATTGGAGTGTGTTGGAAGCTTTATATTTTTGTTTTACATCACTGGGCACCATTGGCTTTGGAGAGCTGACACCTACGGGTAATTTGACGCTTTACTTGGCCTCAGCCTATATATTAATAGGCATGGCAGTCGTTGCCATGTGTTTTAGTTTAATTCAAACCGAATTGGTGATGTGGTTAAGGCGCTTTAGTGTTCAGGATCATGTAATGCCACAAGCAGATGATGTTTCTCTGGTATCAGTGGCAGTAACACCAAAATCCTCCTGACAAAGACCTACGGCTGACCTGCTGTCGGCAGGCAGCTTGGCTGGCAATAATGGCATGGGCCAACATCAGACCATGTTCTTTGGTCCAGCCCATACATTCTCCCAGTACAATTCTTTACCTCGAAGAGGCATGAATTCTAACTTTCAACGCAATACCCCCATACGAAGATCAACGGGCATACCCGAACATCATATCGAGTATTTTGTGCCACGCAGTATAAGCGAATTCAATTTATCAGGAGTGGGAGATTTGGCTTTGCCGCCACCCAGAAGATGTTCACCCACCATACAGCATACTGGCATGCAATTGCCACATGGTCTGCAATTGGGCCCACCACAGACACTACTCTGTGGTCCGCCACCTCCGCCTCAGCAGGTACAAATCATAATGAAGCCGCGAGAAAAAATGGTTACATTTGAGGATGAATCGAAAGTTCTGATACCACCGCCACCTACCACCAGCAGTACATCATCATCAACAATTGGAGCCACTTGTCCACATGGTGTGCCGACCACACCGCGTAAGTCTTCCACAGGCATTGGTGTGGGTGGTGGGGCGGATGTTTTCATGTGACGCGAATCTTTAAGATGACCAACGTTGAGTGGCTTATTGGGTGAAACGTCAGGCGAAGACGTCTTCACATTGACCAGTTCTACACAAAGTGCAGATGATCACGGTGCTGTAGCTAGCAGCAGTGAACGTAACTCTCTAGATGGCAGCTTAAGCGATCTGAAAACAAAGTCTGCACCGGGTGAAGTGATAAGAGTGTAAATTGTAAAAAAAAAAAACAAATAGGAAAACCTTCTTAACACATACATATTTGAAACACGCCCACACACATACGCATAAAAGATAATAAAACCAATCCAGAGAAAGGTATCTTAAAATAAACTGAATTTTATCGTTAGTGTTTAAACAACAAAAAAAAATTAAAAATTTTACAAAATAGTCGTCAGTCATATAAGTGTGTAAAAAACAAATTAAAATTAATTTAATATTCAAAATTCAAATAACAATTAAAAAATAATTATAAGGATAGCAGAACAGTTTAGAAATGAAAGCGAAAAAGATGAAACGTAGAAAAGAAACGTTAAATGGATTTCGACAAAATGTTTCAAAAAAATTTTTTTTCGATTATATTTGTTTTCGGTTTTATAGTTTACCTAAATCTAAATGATGTAATGCATGTAAATATTTCAAAAAAAATCAATGTTAATTTCTTCTTAAAAAATGTCGTGGACAATGTTGGTTTTAAACTATTGTTATGTTGTTTATGAGTCATGTTTTTCTCATATTTTTGTCGGTCTGTTACTCAAGAATCTAAGAAAATAAGCTAAAAAAATACGCGAAGAAAAAAACTGTTTAAAGTATAACAAAAGAATTAAAGAAAACGATGCATTTGAGTGCAATTTGAAAAATTGAAAAACTTGGCAGAAAAACCACAAGTTTAACCACAATAACACCACATAACAGTCAACAATGAAAACAACAACAGCAACAATAACAACGGAAAACAGTAACACTTTATTGTCTTAGCGACCTTAATTGGTGGAACAATGAAAGAAACAAAAGCAATTGGTAAGTAAACAAACTTCTCTTATGACAAAAATCATTTCACTAATTGCCAACATTTTATTGTCACACTTCTAAACAATGAGTGTATGACAATTTATCTAAACATACATGCATACATACATATGTATATGTACTACGTACATACTAAAGTACACTTGGTCTCAACTGGCTGCCGCTGCTGCTGCCGCTAGTAGATAAACACTTTATAAGGCAAGCTAACCCAGCACGCAACTTTTTATGAAAGCATTTAAGAAATGCTGTATTCAATAGAGGATTTCTCTTCTTTTAAATCCATGTTTAAAAATCTATATTTTCTATTGAAAATTTTGCTGGGTTAACAACTTTTACCATTTACTATCGTGCCAATTGCTGCACTTAGAAAACAAATCAAAAAAAAAAAAAAAATAATAAAAATGTTGCAACAAGAAATTTTTGCAAAGAAAAGTTTGTTTCTGCGGTAGCATAGTGTATATGTACATATACATATGTATGTATGCGTGTGTATGCGTATAAACTTGCATTACTACTACATACATACATACATGTATGCACTCAAACATATAAATTTTATAACGCCAGACTTTAAAAGAATGTGTGGGACAAAAAATATCACCGCAAGTGAATTGTGGTTTAAAAAGTGTTCCAATTTTATTTTATGTATGTATGCATGTCACTACATATACATACATGTGCATGCGTTTATGAGTAAGTGTATTAGAGAGCATTGCTAGAGACAGAGTAAGAGTATGTTTATGATGTATATGTAGAGGTATTTGATAGCGAGAGATGGAGAGAAACAGAAATGAGAAAATAATAACAAAACAATAACAATGACAATATGGAAGTGAGATGTTTTGCAACAACAATAATAAAAAACAACAAATATACCAAATCATAACAACTTTTGTTTTATGTCACAGTTTGTTACACTTTTTAATGTTCTCTACCTCTTCCTCTCCCTCTCACTCACTCTCTCTCTCTCTGTGTGCTATATGTTGCTTCTTTATAGAGCAACATTATGAAAATAATACACAGTGTTAACTGAATTTAAAAATAATACGCTTTGTTTTGTTGTTGGGTAAATGTTGTCTAAGCCCACACACTCTGGTGGATGTTAATTATAGTGGAGTGAGGATTAAATATAAACATAATTTGGCAAATTTACTTCAAAACAATTCTACAAACATTAAAAACTTACCTAACATTAGCTTTTGAAAATAGTTTTTTCGATTAGAAAAATTTAAAGAGAAGCGTCGAAAACCTATCAACTAAATGCATAGGTACTCAGGCAAATTAAATAGATTTATGTCTAGAGACTTTCATACTTTAAATGGAAAATTTACAAGGGCATATCAAATTATTTATATTTCTTAACATTACAAATTTTAATTGAAGCGAAAAGCCTATTAAATTTTGATTTACCAAATTTTTTTTATAAATTTCAAACTAATTTTGTTTTCCATTACCCCTCTTGGAAGCATATGGCTTCCACAAAGGACTTCAATATTTGCGACTTGGCTTGTAAGATTATCCATAATCCTAGATCTTGGATTATCGAACGTCTCTAGTTAAAAAAAATCCTTTTTGTTCCACGGTACACTGGCATATTACTCTAATTCTCTCGTTTGCAAAAAGGGAATATAGTTTTGAAAACCATGCCGATAATATATAGAGCGCATACGACTGTATTTTGCCTTTGGTTGAATCTCAAAGAAAACCAAAAGTGGAAAAAAAAAGAACGGGAAAAAACAAAATGGAGAAAAGCAATTGAAATAGAGGGTATTCGCTAATGCAGGACACATATAGTGATAAGTGTGTTAAAATGGTTTTTCTACCAAGAATAGCTCTTTAGCAGAAATTTTTCGTTTAGTATGTGATGCGTGCAATGATTTGTCAATAAGACGTAATAAATACATATGTACATGTGTATGTATGTAGATGTAACACATATAGGAACACATACAGAAGCAAAACTTGTATGAAAGGTAAAGTTGTTATTAAAGACTTATTTTGTTTCAACAAAAGAAACCAAGGGAAAGAATTTTTTTATGAAAACAATTTGTGTATTTTTTTCGTTTTTTGATTGCTTACAACAAAGTTTGTAATTATTTTTCTGTCAATTTATTTAACAAGAAGTACCATAGTAGTAAACACAAAACCTTACACTCATATTGTATGTATGTATTGTATGAACGAAAGTTATTGTTTGAAATTTTAAAATTTTTTTAATTAATTTATTGAAATTCATTTGTAAAATATCTCACTCAATCACTTTACACTTATACAAACATACACATACGTACATACATACTTTCATAGATTTATAAACTCTTTTTAAATGTAACATATTGTATATGAAAGTCAAACACAATAAGAAAATTGTTTTCCATTTTTTTTTTCAATATTTTTTTTAATAAATTAGTCAGTCATGTGTATAAAAAAATAATTCCATAAAATAATAATAAAGTGCAATAACATTTAAAATAATAAAAAAATCTACCTTTTGCTACAAAAGAGTAAAAAAAAAAATATGAAAAAAAAAGAAAATTAAACAATGAAAAATTAAAAATGAAAACTTGAAAAGATGAAAGTAAATTTAAAGTTAAATTTTAAAGAGAAATAATAATAATAATTATAATGGAATATGAAAATATACACAAGGAAAAACCATGTCTGTAGCCAAAACTCATTTTAAGGAAAACCAAAAAGAACAAAGTACGTTTAAATAACAAATAATTGTAATTATTATAAAGGAAAAGATATCACAAAATAATATAATTTTATCACCAGATATGCATATAAATATCTTCAACCAAAGAAGTTTAAAAAAAAAAACGAAAAAAATCCGAAAAAGTAGCATTAAAATTACAAAATGTAAGAACAATTCTCCACAAGGAAAAAAGAAACCAAAAAAAAAGAAACTTAATATAAATTAAGAAAAGTAAGCCAAAAAAATAATAAACATATTATAATAATAATAATCTAATCTAATCTAATTGTAATTTTTAATTACTTCAATAAATCTTATAAAATAAGTAGGTATGTTGCCATAGAAAAATAATACAAAAATGAAAATGAAAATGAAATATTGTGTTGTAATAGAAACCAAAAAACAAAATCTTTATAAATGACAATGATAATGAAAACAATTTTAAATGATAACCAACAGACCAAAAAAAAAATTCCAACAATTATTAAAAAACACCAACCACAACCCAAAATACAAAATTCAAATGAAAGTTAAATTGGAAAATATATTTAAGGGGTTAGTATACTTCTTATTTTTGAAAAAAAAGCAATTTTTCTCGGTGCCATAGAATTAAGGTGGAAATCTTATTTTTTCCTCAAACGATACGATAAGAAGAACAACCCTCTTCAGGCGGTTGTGTACCATAATGGAAAAATTATTTTTTATAAACAATCAAATGACCTCTTTAACATATAAAAGAATTCATTTGTTTATATAAATTTTTCTTAAATAATACCCTTGCGAAGTATACTATCTCCTTAAAAAGATTTTTTCTAAATTCTTTGCAAAATGATAAACTAGATTTTATTTTTGAAATTTTAATTTGTTTTTCTAAAAGAAAAATCCACATAAAAATTTTTAAAATCAATTGGCAACACGACTTTTACTACAACACAAGCAAAAAAACAACTGACAAACTTAATTATAAATTAATTAAGGATACTGAAGAAAACAAAACAAAAGAAAAAACAAAATAAAAATTTTAAATTAAAAAAAAAATACGAATTCAAGGATTTTTAATTAACAATAGCGTAAGCCAATGAAATTATCAAAAATATACTAAACGCTACTCCCATACTTCGATATGAACGTTCTAATGAGTCATCTACAGCAAATTCTTTTCGAAAATACGAATACGCCATTAAATTCTTACTGAACAAAGCTTTTGCTCTCTTTAATATACAGATAATGCAGTTTAATGTAGGCCTGTAGTTACTTAATGTTCTATTTTCGCATCTGTTGGCAAAGTTTCCTTTTTCGAAACGTGTAACAAAGCAATAACTTTCAAAGATGAGGTTCAATCTTAAGGTATAATAGGATCCATTGAAAGCGAAAGTGCAAGTGAAGAGTTAAACCTTTAACGTCATAGTGAGATTAAGAACAAAGCAGGAATATGTTTGCTTGTAAAACGGTGAAGAAATACACAAGCGTCAGCAAAGAAACCTTTGCTGAAACATGTTGCATAAGAGGTTCCCTTGCCGTAATTAAGAAGCTTAGATTAGAAGCAGCATTATAAATGTACATATTTAAAAATAAATTGAGAAAACTTTAACATTAACATGCTCATCTTGCTCACAAAGAACAGTTTGTTGACAGCATTGCCATGAACACCTGCGTTGTTTGGGTTGTGCAGATACTGTTTAAGGATTTAAACCTTGCAGATGGGATGGGATGGAATGCATGCAAACAAGGTAAAGTTTCTGAGTGTGGTCAACGTGGCGACCTTCAGGACGATCCTTGTCTTGCTGTATTCAAGTTGACACGCAGCCTCCACGTGGCCCATCCTGGATGGCATACTAGCACCCGCTAGATGTTAACTAATGCGTGCAGCGAAGTCCAATCCCCTGGACTTAAAATTTGGGTTGTGCGTAGGGCTTGGAACCCACCACGTAAAATTATCATCCAATGACAGATCCAACACACAGTTCTGTGTGCATTTTTACACTAATCTAAGGCTAAACTAAGCTATCATCCATAAATTCGCAAAATAGCCATAAACCAACCATTGTTATTAAAGTCTCGTTACGTTCACCTACACCTGCATAAGTACGAAAGTTTTTAGCGATACATACCTATACGCTAGTGGTTAAGAGACTTAAGAACACATTCGTGGTAACCAGGTTGGTTTTTGAGATTTAAAAATATAGACACCTTAACTTCCTTCCATATAATCCATCCAATAAGTCTCTTATAATCCCTGATAACATCAACAACGATCATCATAGATATGCTCTATAAAAAACAAACATTCATCTACTTTTTGCTGGAAAAATTTAATGAAACTCAAATAATTGTAGTAAACAAGGTAAGAGACGTGGATATTAAATTTTATTTTCCTATTTTCAGATTATAATTTATTGTACATTTTTGTTTGCACCAAATATTTAATTGTAATTTTATTTTTTCTCTTTTTTAGATTCCTTTATATTGATTGTGATGCTGTTAAAGAAATTAGGAGTTTTCAGGAGTTATCACCAATTCACATGCCATTGTCATATTTTATTAAGGGTAAGTGCGTGTTTAATTTTCAATATTGTTTTATCGTAATGCTACAATTAGCCACGGAACGTAACGATACGTACGTTTTTTTTTAGCCTTTTCATTGCAAATACTTACCTAAATTACAAACCAGTTCGCTAATCGCTCTCATTATTTTTTATATTCTAAAAAAGAATGTATGTACGTTCCGTGAACGTTTGGCTAATTATACTATAAGCCTTTTATTAAACTATTATACCAACCGTAATTCTCACAGAATTTTATCATTCCGTGATCAAATTTATTTATTTGTCTGTGTTATTTTCTTTTCAATTCATATTGAAAATCCTTCAATTGCACGATACCGACGATTGCGTTTAAAGTCCTGTGCTGTTTATCTTTTCTTGATTCTTCTGGGTTTTTTTTGTTTTTGCTTACTAAGGGAAATTTATTAGCTGTTGTCGTTGTTGTATTATACAGGAAATTTAAAAGAGTAAAAGAGTAGAAATGAGACAGAAAGAACCAGAGTAGAGAAATATTTAGCATAGTTACGGTTTTGTGTACTAATGTTGGTTTAGCTTTGCTTTAGTTCTGTATGCGTGTGTGTGTGTGTGTGTGTGAGTGTAATGAAAGTACGTATTTAAAGGAAATCGATTGCCGTTTTTCTGTTGATATAAACCATAAATACTGAACTCAACTCACTACTGCTCAACTACGATGATGATGATGACGATGACGATGACGATGACTACTATCAGCAGCCAATTATTTTTACAACCTCTGTATACCACTAATACAGCAATCGCTACCATATAGCCACAGTACAACGTAAGTGTGGCATGTTTGGTATACAATATTGATAGTAATACTCATGATAATGATGGCATTGATTATGATGTTACGCTACTGATTGCCAATGAATGATGGAAACGGAAATTGAACACAAATTCAGACAAACACGCAATGTATCTTACAGTTTTTTTTTCTATAGAACTAAAGAAAATACAATAAATAAATTATTTACATTTAAACCCCTAGAAAAAAAATAATAGAAAATCAAAAAAAAAAAGTTGAAAGAATACTACACATATTTATAGAATATAAATTATATATTTTTTTTTGTCTTTTTCAATATCTGGCAAATAGAAGCCATAAATAACCATAAAATGAAAAGTGTTAAATTTAGATGTCATCTCATGGCTTATTTCATTATTTCTTTATATGTATGTGCGTACATATGAATTTCTCTACTTTTTTTTCGTTTTTTTTCTTATTGCTGTTTAATGAAAAAATTTTCTTTAATACAATATGAAAACGGCACAAGAACAAGATAATATATCATCTTGTTAAACGTTAAATGAAAGAGAAAAGTTTTAGTTTTTGGAATCTATTTAACGTCTATCGAAATTCAAAAATTTTTTTTGCTTCATTTGTATGTATGTAGTGGAAGAGTAAGAATGAAAAAGGTCACAATTTTTTTGTTATTATTTTTATAAAAAATCTTGAATATATTTTCCAATTGTTCAAATTGTTGCAGGGGTTTGTGTTCGTTAGAAACAAAAAAATAAAAGTAAAATTGTAACGAAAAACCAAAACCAAATGTCGCATAAACAATTTTCTTGTGTTGAATTTGAAATTATTTTATAATATTAAAAAACGTACAAAATATAAAAATAAAAAAAAACGGAAAACACAACAACAAAATAAATTTATTTATTTTTTACATGCTTGTAAAAATATAAGAAAATATACAAACACAAATACATCTACATTGTATATATACATACATACATACAAACAAACAAACATTGCTGGAATATAAACCGCATAAATATAAAAGTTTGTAATGTCTCTATTTGAGTGTGTTGTATTCGGTAAGAAAAAGAAAAAAAGGATGACCCAGTAATCAAATTGTATTTGAATTTATAAACTGCTCAAAAGATTTCACTTTTCTTAAAAGAGTATATGATTTAATTATCATTTCTTAAGAAACTGTTCTGATTCTCACATTTTTTGTGTTGTATTCCAAAACAAAGAGTGGCCTTTTAAATTTGTTTTTAAGGGACACCCATTTTTCCCCAATTTCGTTAAGTGTATTTGTGTGTTTGTGTATGCATTCCGTATTGCTGGTAATAAAAATGGCATAGAAGACAAATGTAGAGATTCACTATAAATCTTTAGCAGTGTGTTTCACGCCTCTTGTACATAAATATGCTACAAGAGAAAATATCAGCGTGCGGCTGCTGTTGTTATTGTTCTTCATTTGATTGGTGTTTGGAGTTAATGCAACAACACAAGACAAGCACAACACAACACAGTCCAAAAGTAAAATTGAAAATTCCAACAACAACAATAACAATATGGCGACATTTTTATTGCCACAACCAGCAATATAAATACAAGCTTTACAGCCACGACAGCCACTAAACTAAATAGTGCTTGCCACCATTTTAAGTAAAGCTGCCATTGCTTACACGACAAACTACGATTTTATATGGCTTAGACGGTCAAAATTTTTTTCTAAGAAAATTGTTTTTATTCCTTTTGCGATTGTTACTTCTTCAAGGACACTTAAATGCAAAGTCTCACATACATACAATACATGCATACGTACATGCTGTTATATGCCGCTATAAAAAAGAGAGACTAACACATAAATATTGTATATTCACCATTTTTTAAGGTTGATGTACGTGTAAAATGTATTTTACATACACTCTCATAGAACAACAAAAAAATAAGACATGGGAGAGAGAAAACTAAAACTAACGAACGAAAGCAAGTTAAAGTGAAAGTGTTTGTTTTGTCATGATGATATTTTTGTAAGAAAATAAACCAAATATTATTACAAAGTAAACATAAAGAAATACAACACATACACGTTGTTTTTCTTTAGCTCTCTCCCCCTCTCTCTAATCCACAAAAACTCATTCTTATGCGTATTAAATTTGTTAAGCTTAAAAAAAAACAGATTTTATAAAAAAAACTCTGATAATTATTTGAGTATTGTTTTCTATCTACACCACTTCCTCTCCCTCGTTCTGTGACTCACTTACTGTCTTTTATTACTACATACATATACGCTCTTAATATGAAATTAAAAGTTTCAAGGTCAAATCTAAACTAATAAAAAAAAAACCATGTGAATTTCTTAAGTAGTCATACCATCTGCGCGATATTATTATTAAAATTCATTCCAACATACTAAATACATTACAATATTACATTACATTACTGGCTGATATTATTTTTGCTGGTAATGGTGAAGCCAAGATAAATAACTTCACTGACAACATCGAAAGTATAGTTATCGGCCGTGATCTGGTATTCCGTACTCCGCCTTTCCTTGCTTGTCGACATCATATGCTTGGTTTTGTCCTCATTAAGTGCTAGACTTAGACTTAATAGACTCTTGTAGAGCTTAATAGAGCTAAAAGCTGCAGTAACATCTTGCTTGGTTCGCCCTATAATGATGACACTTCTGTGGAAAATAGTAGCATTGCGATCGCCTTGTCTGAAAATTCGGGCAATAACAAGAGTTTCTGAGAGCTCCATTCCTACCTTGAAGGAGTTACAGAAGTTACACAATATCTTATCAGCTTCGCTATAAAACCATGCTCAAGCATTGCGGCAAAAACACGCCGAGGCTATAGAAGGCAAGCTTATAGTCGATTTGTTTTCATGGGCCTTCTTCAGGATTTATCTGTTTTGACGAGTATCTTCAGTCGTTCACACATTACGCTCGTTAGAACCTTGTACGCCCCTGAAGTTGACGTATGTATATTGTGGGGTCTCCCTAATATTGCCTTTGCTTAAGAACCTCTACACAATTTTATTGTTATCAATTTATTTAAGACGTTAAGGTGATTTGACTTTTTCACTTTTTATGTATTTTTTATTGTTTACATTTGCAATTTACAATTCCCAATTCAGTATTAAAAAAATAAAAATAAAAATTCATCATATTTCTAGTCGTAATATCTTAAAATAATAACGCAAATGAAAATCAGATTTTTTACGACCATAAACCAAAATCCTTTAACATAACAAATACATACATACATAAGCATCATAGATGCCATATAAACCTACTTATATACTTACAAGCACAGTGAGAAAAATTGAAAATTAAGAAGAATACCAACCCCTTAAAAAAATTCGATTAGTGTTGAATGTTTATGTTACAGCTTCTGTCGATATATGTACATATGAATTTATGTACGTTTATTTACGTATAAGAATCTGTGTGTATTGACATGTCAATTTATTGACATCCACCAGCTAGCTACACTGATTAATAGTTACACTGTTATTAATTTACTCACCTACTCCCACACATAAGATTTTGATTGATTGACAAACCAATTCATTATGGGCGAACAGAAAACCAACCTACGCCTGGAACAAGCAATCAACTGTATGTTATGAGTGAACTAAAGAGTGAACTCTAAGTAAATAATGTTAGTCGGTTATGTTAGTAGTGTATCCATTTTTTTTGTTGTTTTTTCTTTTTGATTTTATTTTACATTTTGAATTTTCTTTGATTTTTCGCTAGATAAGCGGAAATTTTGCATGTTTTCCTTAGTAAAACGTTGACTAACGATTTTTCAATGATGCTAAGCAAACAAATAAGAAACGCTTGTTCTCAACAGGCAGGCTGGCTGATTTTCCTTTTGTGGTTGGTGTGTGTGTGTGTGTGTGATTGTGTGTTTTATTTTGATAGCCCTACAAGGATTCATAAAATGTCAAGAGTCTACAAATTTTACATCTCCTACTGCTCTGCCATGGTTGGTTTGTTTACAGGGGCTTTAACTTTTCTCAAAAGCATAAAACAACATGACATAGATGGTTTGCAAAAAAAAAAAAAATTGAAACCGAAAAACCATGGGTGGATAAAACAAAAACAAGAAGAAAAAACTCATATGCTAAGATGCTTAACTATACAACCGTTAAAATAAGTTAATAAAATATTTAAATACGTATACGTATACCCCTCCCCCTATACACGCATACATACATACATATATATGTATGCATATTTTCTTATACACACATTCATACTTCCATTCATACATACACAGACAACATGTATGCATATGTTCTAGGATATGACACAAACAAACAAACACAGGCTCAAATCCACTCAAATTTCCATATGTATTTTAGAAGAGGAGACATAATGAAATTATGTCAAGTGTCATGACATTAGTATGTCGTTTTTCTTCTTTTTCTGCGGGGTGTTGTTGCTTTTGATTTTACTTGGCTTGACGGGTATTTTGTAAATACAATATGTGTGAGAAAAATCTGAACAAAAAAATTCTTAAATGGTTGGTTTGTTGGCTAGACCAAGGCTGACAGCCTACTGTTATAATTCTATTTTATATATAGACTTGTACAGTTCAATATTTGACAAAACAGCACGTTTAACAGATTTCGAAAGCTTTGTTTTAAGCCGTACGTGTGGCATAAACGATAACTTCAATTTATAAAGATTTTAACAGCAATTTTTTCCATTAACATTCAGCGATTGTGCTGGCTTGGCCGTGTCGTTCGGATGGAATGTGTGTGATCATTAACCCGCCTTGATTTCTTCTATATGTTAACATACATATGTAATAAAAGATTGAGGTGGACCAAATACACCCTACGGCAACCGGACGAAGACACAAATGAAAGTTGAAGAAAAGACCAGGCAATCCTATAACTTGCATTACCAGATTAAAATTAAAGCGAGTGTTTAGTAAAATCTGAAACTGAATAGGAACATTAGCATCGAAACAATTCACTTGAAATTGAATTCATTATTTGGTCCGTTCTGTACATATTATATTGTCCTAGTATTGTAGTATGTGAGAGAAATGATTTTTAATAAGCTTATGATTTTATTATTTTCATTTTAAATGTTTGCAATACACAAGAAATATGATTATTTTAATTAAAATTCACCACTTTGTGTCTCTATTTCCACTCTCTCTCTCTCTCTCTCACTTATGTAATGTCCCTCGCAGATATATAATGATGAACCCGCAGATGTTCATGATGTTCAACGGTATAATGGTTTGCAAATTGTTTGCGGTATTCATAAAACCTTGTCAATTTCATACTATATTAAGATTTTTAGCATTACCGGGCGAAAAGGTAGGAAAAACTGCTTAAATTGCATTTTTTTTACCTCGACATGGTCATACTTGACCAACGAAAGAAATTATGAAAAGAGAGATAAAAATGCGAACACTTAGCGTACGTACGGTACGGTACATAAGTATATTTGTGTTGAAATTAATTTCCTTGTAATGAAAATTTGTCTGCAGGGAATAAAATTCAACCTCTGATCGTCATGCTGAATTTAAGCAGCTTTTTCTCTTTGAACCACACATAAACTTTTATTACAAAAAATAAAAAAATAAAAACGTAATTTGCCTGTGAAGCTTTTCTTTAATTGTTGGTTATTAGAAATGAAAAATGAAAAATAAAAAGCAGAGTTTGCTCAATAGCTTTTTATTGCCTTAATAGCTATGAACAGTGTGTGTATCTTATTTAATATTTAACATTTAATTAAAATATTTAAGTTTCATTTACCATTATAAAGAATAATAAAATAAAAATCCAATTACTTTATTTTTCTCGCCCTTCTGTTTTTGAATTCCGTACGAAATGTGTCATTTTAATGCGCATTTTTGTTTAACGATTGATAAATTCAATTCAATCCAAATCAATTTAACAGTTTTTGTTTTCGAATTTATATCACCCACTTCCATTTCCTTTTTATACTTCCCCCCCAACACTCAATTTCTTCCTTTTTAATATTATTCCTGCCATCTAAGATAAACAAGCAATTTAAAACTTCCAACCCTGGTGCATAGTTATGGCCTCTGTATTTACAGAAAAAAAAGCTAAAAAGAAACAAAAAAAATTTAAAAGGATAAAAAGAAGACAAGGAGAGAAGGAGAGAAAAGGAAAAGAAAAATACTTGTGAAATAAAAATCCTTTATTGGTGGATTCCTGTTGATGTTACTGCTGCTGTCGCAGTGGGATTTTTACATATTGGATTGGATTGTATTTTCATATCAATTTTATTCTATTCTCTCTCATATTTGTCTTCTTTTTTCTTTTTTTTTTTTTTTTGCTTTGCTATTATGTCGCTTTCTCCCGCTTTCCCTCTGCACATCTATGGTCATGAATAATGCATGAACATTTTTAAAAGCAAAATTTTATGTGCGGCACCTTTTACTACCGCTTTCGAAATTTTATGGCGTTTTCCTATTCTATTCATGTCATCTTTTTCGGTTCTCGTTTTCTGTGTTTTTTTTTTGTGTTTTGTAACGAATATTTAAGCAAAAAGAAGCAATTGCGGCTCTTAAAGAGATTTTCTCTTATAGAATGTCATAATCAAAGTCAGCAAATTTGTTTGTAACGAAATGCATTAGCATTGCCTAATAAGCCCCACACATATTTCGGGAACAACATCAACCGCCAGCTCAAAACAAATCGTTCATGGAAATTTTAATATTATGAGGAGGATAATAAAAAAAAAAACATTGTAAAATAATATTCTGCGATAAATTTCAAAAATATTAACATTTATTTGAAAAAGGCTGGCTGGTATCTGCATTTTTATTTTCCAAAATAATTTAAATGTCTACCTGGAGCAGTAAAGCAAAATCACAGATGAAACAAACATTGGTACGAGCAGTGTTCTGACAAAAATTGTGAGAGTATGAGCAATTGAGTATGAGTAGTTTTTAAGTCTCTTTCCAATTCATTTTCCAAAGGTCGCAACAGAAAGCAAACATAAATGATACATTTTTTAAATGAATCCTCTTAAAATGAGAAGAAAAAAGAATAAAAAAAATTACAAAATCAACAAACGCATACGATGGCATGGCACACATTGTGGTTTAACCGTGCACATTGCGCTAAGGGAAATCTGTTGCTGAGACAGCAAATAAAAGGTTATTCAATCATCATCATCATCATCATCAGCAACGTAATAACAGTCTGTCTAACTTACGCATGAAACAAGAAACAAGTATCACAGTAACTGCCGCTCACAGGTTATTAAAAGTATTTTTATTCCCCTATTTGAACTCCACGATGAGATAAATCATAAGTCTGGACATAGAAAAACAAAGTCATAAAGGAAAAGTACAACTATTTGCTCCAAGCAGGCAAACAACGCATTATATGGATGGCATCAATGAAGAAAACCTTTATCTGGATAAGACATCTCAAGAGAAAGAAAAAACAAAACTGGAAAATATTCCACTTATAATGGTAAAAAAAGAAAATTTTCAAAATGGAAGTGCTTTGTATCAATCGATTGAAAAATAAAGTGACAAATCAATAGAATTGTAAAGACAAAAATAAAAAAGTTGTAAAGAATTGATACTCACTTCTCCATACATATATATTCATAACACAGTTAAATCGAGATTTTACGACAGACGTGTGAACGTGTGAACGGGCTTGGCGCTGATAATTTGATAAAAAAAAAAACGAAAAGAAAATATTAAAGGACGTACAATATATTTTCATCATTGAAAAACAATATTATGATCCAATAGCCGGAGGCAAAGTATGGTTTTTGGTTTTTCTGTATAGAGGCTCAACTTGAAGCTGACTGCCACGACCACTTACCCAGGACTCGACAGAGTAAAATGCAGGGGATCGCTTCATATGGTATCATAACAGAATGGCATGTGTACTTAGGTGAACTTTGATTTCAACGCGTATCCTGGGAGAAGATCTAGAAAGACCTATTACAAGAAAGTACTCTACATCTGGTAAAACCAGAAAGGTCAGACAATATCAAATCGTTTGACAGGAACATTGGTCAAGAAACAATCGGAATGTGCTACACCGAACATGAAAGCATTGCATAGAAAATAATCACTTTTGATCAACTACCTTAAGGGACGTTGTCACATATTTAACAGAGCATACGATTCAAACGATTTCGGCCTATTGGTGTGGAATTCTTAAGACGCCGAAAAGATATCCTAGAGTCATAACCAAAAAACGCAAAAATATTGCGTAAAACGAAACAAGCATCCTGTCGGTGGTGTCCCTATAGCCGAGATTCATTTGTAGCTTTTTTATGGGTTTTATATGTGACTTTCGTAAGAAACATTCGTATACCTTGTTTTTGTAAGACACACGATTTCAGGCGAAAGGATTATTGCATGGAAAAACAAAAAATTTGTGTTTTTGTTTGTGTTTTCCATATAAATCCTTGGACTTAAAGAAAACAGGTCCTTACGCGGAAGTTTTAAAATTCGTACGAGTTGTTTTGTGTTTACTTTCGAAGCAAGATATTGTGCCAGGGAGAGAGAGAGAGAGGGAGATGAAAGATAGTATAAAAAACAAACTAAACTCGGAAGAAAGAAATAAAAGACGTAAAACAAAAACAAAAAAGCACAACTAATGCCATCAAATGCAATCATAAGAGAAAACAATAACATGCTCCTGTACAAACACACATGCTAAAGATGGACACCCACACAGACCCACAAACACATTCTCTCATAAATATTTGTTCTCTTTTTGTTTTTTTTATCCCATAAAACAATAAAAAACAACAAAAAAAACTGGAAAATTTGTTTAGTTCTCTCAGACAGGAAGTGAGCAAAAAGTAATAAAAAAAAAAGAACACAAGACAAGAGAGAATAATGCAAAATTTATTAAAAATGCATTGTTGTTTAAGCTTCTGAAGAAGAAAAAACGTATAAAAACAGAAAAGAAATTTGTAGTGAAAGGAAAAACGAATAAAATTTATGTATGTAGACAGCACAGCAACAGATGCGTAGTTAGAATAGTTTATTCAACGTTATTTAGACATTTTAATTTCAAATTGTATTTTAGAATAAAATCGCATGGCTTTGCTATGCTGGTTTTAATATTAAAGTTGTCAAGTGTTGCATTTTTCGCTTTGTCCACACACCAGAAAAAGCCACTTCAAATAAAATAGAAAAATTGTGATCATTTTAACACATTGCATGTGTTAATTTCTTTTTTTTTAATATTATATACGTATTAAAATTCCATCACACAATGGTTATGAACAAAAAATTTAATTTTTTTCTGAGTGAAATTCGTATACTAACTTGAAACACATTTACTTATACGTAGAGAGTATGTGAATAATTTATTTGTACTTGAAATGTTTAATTAAAATTGAATTCTATTAAATGCATAAAAATTAAAATCATAATTTAGGTTGAATGGTATTTAAAATAACACTTTTACTAATAACGTGCGTATACGAAATGTTAAATTAACAGATATTGTTGTGATAAGCAACAACATCACATGCCTACATTTTTGGGAGAAAATAGGATCTTAGTCCCGCAGTATTCTGCATTGGAAATTTAGCGCTGTCAAAGCACCAATTCTTGTCGATCGTGCTCTTGTCGCGGTAGAAGACTATGGACACCAGGTTGTAGAATAACTGTTATGTACAATAACTCTTACGAGCAATAATTGTTATGTTCAATTAGTCGTACAAAAAGAAAGGATAGTCATTATCTATAAAGTGTTAAGGTACGGAGCCCGATTACATTCCTGCCAAGAGCTAGAAGAGGTCTGATTCTTTCTCTCGCCAAAGAATATCAGAATGTAGTGAGAAATTGTATGCCACGAATAATAAAAAAATATCAGAATAGTTGGTTGGATATTCTGATAATATGTATGTAATATTAAAGAATTATTGTAGCATTTATTTTTTTTAAATAGCATTCAATCGATAATTTAATAATATTTCCGGTCATTTTTTTAATGAAAATTACATTCCTGTATAGAATTTTCAAAGTCATATCCACACATGTACTAATAATAAGCCATATTGGGCTACATATACTATGGCTTTCGTGAAATTGATAATTTGAACTGTGTTGGATGTACTCGTATATTTATGTACATATGTATGTATACTTGAACAATTGTTTGATTAAAATGACATATGGCATGTAAACGAAAAACAAAATTCGAATGTTATTTTAATATGTATGTTTGCCTCTGGTAATATTTTAAATAAACTTGTAAAGAAACAACAACAAATATTTTGAATGAAAATAATATTAAAAAATAAATACCACATGTAAAGAAAAGAAAGAAAATTAAAGAGAAAGGAAAAGTTTATTTTTGCCACTTAGGTAAGTTTTTCAAATTTGAAACTCTTGCTGCAAAGTAACGCAAATAACGTAAATGTTTTTAAAGTCTTTTTTAAGATAAAAAGAAAAACAAAAAGGCACTTAAAAGTATATAAACTTATAGAAGAGGTGGTATGGTATTCGACAGAGAACGGTTTAAATGCCTTATTATGAGCCTTGAATACCGTCACAGAAATGTGCAATGTTGCCAATACATACATAACGTAATTGGTCATTACAACTCCTCAGTCAGGATTACGACCTAGCTTCTCACACCACTTATGTTGTGTGCGTTAATTTTTTACATGAGTGGCGGAACCTACAGTTTAAAGTCGACTCCGAACGACAGATTTTTGAGAAACTTGAAAAGTGAAATTCTTTTCGGAAATATTTACGTGTGAGTGTATGTTTCTTTCAATCACAGAAGTGAGATCATTCGATACCCGATGTAGGGCATCATAAAAAGAGAGCTTGCAAAAGGGATCAACAAACCAACATGGATTATGAACACATCAATGTCAGTAGAAATTAATGTTAAATGTTGACCAAAGCAATCAAGTAATGAGTGTTAAGCAAACAAAACCGATATCTCAATCGGCTGCTTATTTATTCTAATCTAAGCCATTGTACATACATATGTACATAAATTCTAAATTTTGTAAAATTTGTTGAATTTGTAATTGTGTTGGTTTAAAATTAAATTTTAATTAATTTTTTAATTTTATAAAAAAGTATTTTTTTTCTCGCATTTCTCTTTCTTTTCTTTTTTTATAAATTTATTTTAATATAATTTTATTACTTTTATTTTTATGGCAATTTGTTAAATGTTTATTGCCATTTAATTTCTTTATTAATATTAATTTACTACAAAAAAAATATTTAAACCAGAAACCAGTAAGAGGCAGAGAGAGGGAGTTGCCACAAAAGCGAGAGAGTGAGACAGAGATAAAGTAAAATAAAACTGTAAAATATAATACCGTTAAAAATTTCGTCAACTCGTATTGTAAATGATGCTGTTGTTGTTCTTGTCGTTGTATGGTTTGGTATTTTACACATGAAATTGACCACATTGACCATATTCGTGTTTATACGTACACAGTCCATGTTCTTGCTTTCATTTACTTCTACCCAATTTTCTCTCTTTCTCACACTTTCTACCTGTCGACACCCATACATTCATACATACAGACAAATGTACAATGATAGTATATCTGTAGTTTGCATATCAAATGCGTGGTTTTTGAAACAAATTAAGGTCATTTAGCGCTCAATATGCGGTGTACTATACGAGACACAGGCACACACTTACACAACTACAAATATGTATGTATAGTATGGCTTGCAATGTTAATTCTTTTTTTACACACACAAACTAAAAAACAAACAAAACATTTTAATGCACAACAGCTTATACACATACATATAAAGGGAGAGAGAAAAAACAACTGAAAAAGATACAGCAACGAATTTATTTTTACATATACTGACGCATTATCAATATTATTAAAAAACACAAAAAACAAAACATGTATGGTGTCATATATGTGTATGCATGTGTGTTAATATAAGGAAGTATTTGTGTTCTTGACTTGATGTACTCTCGTTAACTCTTCTCTTTATTTCTGTTTTTTACATGCTTGTGTACTACTACAACAAAAGATGAAATGAACAATCGTAAATATGTGTGTAATCCAGTTTTGAGTTGAGCAATTCCCTGTGCTTTTATGTATATTCTCCATTTCTCAGTTACGCTTTTGTTATGATTATTGTACAGCAAACCCATATACATACATATGTACATATATTATTTGTGCCTCACTTACATCTCTCATGTTATTTTATTTTGTATGCTTGTGTGTATACCTGTAGATGTGGGTGTTTATTAGGTATGTGTTATGGGCTTTTTTTATAACAGTTCAGCCACGTATGTGTGTGTGCCTTAAGAAGTGCTTGTTTATGTCCCCATTAATATTTTTTTCTTTTCTTTTTTGCGTGAAATATGACCGTGTAATCCTCTTTTTTTTTGCACCATTGTATCCAAGACATGCTCGCTCTTCTCTGTTAACCGGCTCTTATAACAAATACACTGAAAAATTGTTTATGGACTCAGCTCGTTTCCATTCATTCCTACAATGTTCCCTTTGTTGATGATTTTTTTTTTGTATTATTTTTCTGATTCTTGTTCGCCATTCATTTGTTATAAAACATTGATGATGTATGAAATTGATTTAATAATATGAACACACAATGAAATCATATATTGAGCAACTCAACACAAAATTGTTTTGTATGGATGTATGTATGTATGTATGTATTTTTTCCTCTTTTTCCATACAGTTTTAATGCCATTACAATTTTATTTTCTCTCTCAGTCTCTTTCTCCACTATATTTTCCCTTTATTTGCTAAAATGGCTATATGACTGAATGACTGGCCCAACCAAATGCCAGTAGAGTTGTTGTGAGAGTGCATGTGTGTATGTATGTTTGTATATGTTGTGTGTGTTTGAGTATTACATATGGATTTGTAATCATTATGTTCAATTTGTTGCTGCTGTACTATTAATACACCAAAAAAGACGCAGTCAAACCCAAAAGTTAAAATAAAATGAAATGTTATAATAAAATGAAAATCGAAAAATCTAACAAAAAACAAAAAAAAAAAAAAGAATGAAGAGAGAAGAGAATTTGTTGAAAATCTAACCAACAACAATAACAACATAATGTAGCCGATCGAAACTTAACCAAATTGATATGTGTATTGCTCGGGTGGTACAAAAGTAAAAAAAAAAGTAAAAAAGAAATGTTGAAATATAAAAGCCATTATCGTTTTGGTTTAACCCCAAAAATCAATGCTTAACAAGGGAAAAAATACCCTTTTTAAATACAGGCTAGAGAGATTTATTTTAGTTCCAAAAGTAATTGTCTAATAGTCTCTGCATAAAAGAGTAGGTGTTCGTTCGTTGGTTGGTCACAATACAAAAGAAAAATAAAATTGAAAAATTTAATTAATGAATACACTTTTAGGTAGGTTTAGGCTAAAAAATTTAAACAAAAAATATTTTAATTAAAATGCACAGCACAATGATCGTGCTGTGCATATGAAAGTTTACAGGCTATCAATCAACCTGGTTTTATTTGACTTCTACTTGAGGTGTAAAAAGTTACTGACATTTATGGGGTCAGTATAAATGAGCCTTTTTCTGACTTTTTTTCATGATAAATTTATTTAAACTAATGAAATTTTTATATATTAAAGTAAACATTTAATTGCTTTAAAAATTTCAATTTATTGACTAAGTTCGGTCAATTTTTTTATAATATTTTCTAGCTGTGTTTGAAAACATAATTGTTATAAAAAAGGGAGAACTGTTGACAAAAGCATTTACCATCAAATACCATTTACAAGTGGGATATTAGAGAAAAATATAATCAATTTATAACTTAGTCGACTTTGTTTCCATTGTGTTGTAAAATCCAAAATAGAAAATATGAGTAAAAATGCTTAGATTTCAAAAAACATAAAAATTTCATGCCATTTTCTTGGTTATATTGTTCAAAAAAGAAAAAATCCAAGGGTTTTTACACTTCATATGAGTGTTTTATTTCAGATTTTTATTTATTTTCCTTATGTATTTCTTTTTCCTTGTTTTTTTTCTGTTTGTTTGCCCAAATCAATAAATATGTTGTAGTACCCACCTCTGCAACAGTAAAATTCTCTTTTTTCCTTATCATTTTTATTTCATTCACTTTTTCTCATGTTTTAACATGTTTTTCTTTAAAATTTTCGTTTTTTATTTTGTGCGTTTTTTTATTCAACAAAGAATTCATGTTTTATGGTTTTATCGTTTAAACGACTAAAAATAAGAAAATTTATACTGATACAGGCAGGCATACAGCAGCAAATCACTCTCTTTTATGTTTTTATTTATGCAACGAGTGTAACCACAAAAATGCCGCCAATTTTTTTTGTTTGTTTGCTTTTTTTTCTTGGGCTACAGTGAACAAAATGTGAGGATGAGAAAATTGTATACTCATACACATACACACATACACGCATATACATCTACATGCCAGGCGGGCGAGCAGGCAGGAGCAGAAAAGTTTCAATTGCAAAATCTTTTTACAGTGTTGCCAGCATAAAAATTCTTTCCAACCAAATATCTGTGAGTCTGTGACGTTTTAGCTGTGATATGCTTAACCATATTAAGGACGACTATTTCCTAAAACAATCACCCATACACATGAGTCTTGTGTGTGCGTGTTTGAGTGTGTGTTAGAAACATTGATGAAGTCAGTCTATGCCTGATTGGCTGCGTGGCCAAGTTGTATGGTTTCCGAACTGCAGGAGACCTGATATGAAACTGTTAACGTTGTCGCTCAACCAGTAAATGTATCACGTGCTGTATGGAATTATTAGTCAGAAATGCCAGCCATACACCAGCAAACATTTCACCAGTAATTCTAAACAATTTGAAAAGAAGTAAAAATTCAAACTAGAAATCTAAATTTCGAAAAGCTGGTTTACTGGCTTAATACCGTAATTTTCTAAAGTGTACGTGTAAAGAGTGTTTACATGTGTGTGTCTGTCTTTGTCTGTATATTGTAACAATAGTTCTACATGCGAATTCATATTCCCATCGATTGTTAGTGTAATATTTGAAAAGGCAGTAAAAAAAAATTATAAATACTTTTTGCCTACTGCTACTGCTACTCCTTTTTGTAAGTTAATGCTGTCTTAACAAGACACAGGCACACATGGCAAGAGAAAAAGGAAGAGAAAGAGTGCAGCAAAGTAATTCCTAATGTTGTCTTCTAGAAATCTTTAATATTTTTTGTATTTCTAGCATTTTTAAAACTTAGGTAGTTAGATAGGTTGAAGTAGAGGAAAGCAACCAAGGGTCCCATGCCTGTGGACATACCCCTTAGTCCATCAGGTAGGTTTGTTGTACGTTCACCATTAGGAAGCGACAGAACATCCAGTGTCCCAACTATACTGATAAGATTTGTGACTCTGTTGGATCCATCTCTCCAAATCGTGAGACGATATCTCTATCGGTTAGATGAAGAGTATTACTCCAAGTGCCCTATTTGAAAAGCACCCCTTATCCCTAAACAATATATTCGTTGAAGGCTTTCAGTTATTCTAATGTTCCATATCCTCTACATCTATGCCTACCACACCACAAGGTTTAAATACGCTTCTGTTGAGGCAATGGCTCTTCTACATAAAAACAAGCACCTGTGGTCCTTTGATAACATCTTCCAGATGCTGTCTTCACTTCAATTTCCTATGTAGAATAACATCCAAGTATTTTAAAGCTTAAAGCTTTTTCTTTGTTTTCCTATACAGGAAGTATTTTTTCTCTTTAACAAAATATCACTCTGCTGGTCATTAAGAAATAACCAAGAAAACGTTTTCCTCTAGATAGCAAAACAAAATTAAAATAAAAAAAATCTATAGTCTGGGCACGTGTAAATGACAGACTCTCCAGCTTTCAGCAAACTCATGATATGATAAGAAATCTCAAAAACACAAGCAAAAAAGAAAAAAAAATACATCCGTAAAGGAAAATTATTTTAAGAAAAACCCACAGAAAAGAAAACAAAGAAAGACAGAGGAAAAATACTTTTAAGTTTAATTAAGTCTTTTAATCTTAAGTTCCTTCTGTCATACATGACATGTCAAACAAAAACAATTGTGAGTTTCGGTTTATATTGTAGAGCTACACCCAATCTAAACAGTATGTTAAGTACCATGATAACATATGTAACATAAGCGGGTTGTTCAAAAATCCATTTAAGTGAACATGGATTTTATAAATCATAAATAAATACGGAGAGAAAAAATACTTGTTATCGAACACATATAGTACAACTGATAGAATTTCTCTCTTGAAGAATGGTGTTTACATGAATGTAATTCTCAACTAATTTGGAAATTTTTTAACTCATGGAGCTCTTCTACTGATAGTTTTACTCAGCAAAGTTCACTAACATTGATCAATATTGATCAAAAGCGATCATCACACTGAATTGTCATGGCAAAAATATCAAGAGCTTCTGGCTCCCTAATATTTACAGCAGCTTGTGTATCAATAAACAACATTTTGGGTTTTTCGCGCATTAAAATCGACCCAATTCATCGCATGATGTCGCCGCGTATACTTTTTTAAATCAAAATCCCGTAATCATTTATCTTTAACTCATCAAGAATTCTATGCAATAACAACCTTCAACTTCCTGTTCACTTTTACAAGACAAGGAGGGAAACCAAATCTGGAAAATGTTACACGTTACACGTCAAAAAAGAAAAAATCGTACAAATCGTGTGTAAAATTTTAAATGAGAACAACAAGTGAAATGAAAAAAAAGAAAAAATAGATCCACCTACACACATATTAATACTCTTTCACACACACACACACACAACCAGTAAATCCCTATTAAAAAAGCATTAGAAAAATAAGAACAGTTTTGAGATTTCTTTGTTTCTGCTCTTTTTTTATTTTTTGAAGCTTTTTTAAA
Source organism: Sarcophaga subvicina (assembly GCA_936449025.2). Taxonomy (NCBI): domain Eukaryota; kingdom Metazoa; phylum Arthropoda; class Insecta; order Diptera; family Sarcophagidae; genus Sarcophaga; species Sarcophaga subvicina. The sequence continues at coordinate 487,526 of OW388080.2, read as the reverse complement.
CAAAAGAAGCAAAAATGCTAAACACGTCAAATCTCTTAATGAGTGTGTAAATAACTGACGCACCTACTACAAAAACACATGTCATACATTTGTTAAAAACAGCAACAACAATAATAACAACATTTGAAATCTTAAAAGAAATTAAAAAAAAAAACAAATTTTAACCCAACATTGCAAAACTCATAAATCAATTAAAATGTGTTTGAAGAATAAAAATATGGAATGATTGACAAAATGAATGATTGATTTTTTTTTGCGTATACAATTACACTCCCTCTCTTCTATCTTTCTGCTTCTATCTCCCTCTGTCTGTCGCTTGTTAAATGTTAATATGTATGCTACTGCAAAAAAATGTAGCCAGGAAATGAGCAAGAAAATTAATTTTGCAAAAACATTTCTTGTATCCAGCACTCTTAAAGGAGTTTAATGTCATGACGATGACTTGGCTTTCAATACCACACACATATGTATGTACATACATACACTGAACACGAAGCGAAAGAAACATGGAAAACGAAAATCTCAAATTCAATTGCAGTGTCGTCGTCTCTACACTATATGAGCAGTTAAAAAAACCGAAAGGAAAGAAAAGTAAAGCAAAGCAAAGTTGATGTGTAGACGATAATGATGAAATTGCTCTTCAATTGGAAATAAAAAGTTGAGTTAAAGCAAACCGAAGACAAAATCCAAAATTGCTTAAGGAAAACTTTGAAACAAAATCAAAAAAACAGAAAAGGAAACAACTTTTAAAATAAAAAAATAACCATCACTTGGCAAAAAAAAGGAAAAAAATAGAATTACAAGGAAATAAAGAGAGTGTAAAACACTAGCAAATGGTTGAAGAAGAGCTGAAATTGAATGATTTGCCAATACATAGTGAAGACAGGTTTGATAAAGTGCAATAGAAAAGAAGAAGCACACACACAAAAATAAATTTGGTAATACAAGCAACAAAAAACACGTACATACACGTATGTATGTACTCAAGTTTAATAGAAAAGTCTAAAAAAGAAAATAATTTTTTGGAAAATAGCAACAGCAACTACTACACTCACTATAAAGTATTAACAAACTTAACCTTTATAAGGCAAACAAAACAAGTACGTAAGATCAAGCATTAGGCTTTTAATTCACTTTTATGAGCTCTTACTTAGCAATGATTTATAAGAGAGTTTTTTATGTTGTTGTAATGTTTTTTATTTTCCCCTCAGCGTATTACTTCTTACTTTAAATTAAAACCTTTAATCCATCGTTTATTATACTGTTTGAATTAAGCATTTTGGCTTCCGCTTTTGTTTACAAAAAAAAAATTGTGAAAATTTTAATTTTTTTTTAAGCCAAGAGATTAATTTACCACCCCAAGGCATTTAAATTAAGATAACGAAAATATTTCATTCATTTGTATCAAAATACAATTATAAGACGATATTAAAGATTTCCAATGAAAGCAAAAATAAATCCTTCATCTTGAAAAATAAAAACGTAAAAGTTCCATTTAAAAAATGTAAGAGAAAATCAATTTCAATTAAGTACTACCTATAAAACCATTATTCTCTGTGATTTTCTGCCATTTTTTCGAATAGATTTAGAATAATATAAAATATATAATAATATAAATATATAAATTTTATCGACTGGCTTGCAACTTGCTTTTTGGATATCCAAGATCCATTTCCGTTTCATTCCGATATATTGGTCGCAACACCATCGCAACACCATCTGTTGCCAAAACCTTCTGGTTACTTTACAGTAAGGGTCCAGAGATCCTTTCAGATCTCTTGCATTTCTTAATGAGTGCCTGTAGTCTTTGCTTGATAGTGTTTAATGTTAACCATGTATCACTTCCGTACAACAGAGTTGACTTTACACATGCGTGATGATTCTGAGGTTCTTCATTTTGAATGTAGTCGTCTGCTCACACTTTGATATTTATTTCAAGTCCAACATTTCGCGCTAGTTTCTCCAAGTCTTCAAGCTTTGCTTGCGAGAGTAATCAAATATCATTCACATAATTCAAATCCTTTAGTTGTCATGAGAGACAACATGTTATTCCCATTCTTTCTAAACAGGCATCACTCCTGATGCAGCCTGATGGTGGATAGGGGACATCCGTCCAACTGCTCTCCAGTTATTCGCCTGCTGTGGGGTGTGTTTCTAGAAATTATGGTACAACCATTTTAACCATTCAATACAATTATGAGTATTTAAATGTGTATGTAGAAATCCAGGAATGAAACCAATTTCATTTATTATTAAAGAGAACACCAACAGAGTATTCTCTCAACTAAAAAAAATGAATTTTTTTGAAAACAGGCCACAGAAAATCCATTTATGCATGCGGTTTATTATCAGTTGCTTTTGATGTTTTACAGAAAGAAAAAAAAAAACAACATACGCATACATGGTTAGGCTGTGTTGCTTATTATTCTATAACAACAATCAGGTGTAGTGGAATGACGACAGATATTAGGAAAAAAATTGTTTGTTTTAATCACAACACATTCGCATAAAAGCAACAGAAAAAAAAATACAATACAGAATTACTCTTCAGCTTGGCTGAGTATTTTGTTTTTAAATAAAAATAACACAACTGAACATGGCAACATGTCACACTCGTTTGGATTAAAAAACAAAAAAAAGAAAAACTGAGTGGCCCATTGCATAAACCAGCTGCCAGACATTAAGTCTTATTCCCCTATAAACACATGCAATACAATACCAGAACGTATACAAATCTATTTTTCCGCTTTCACCTCACCCTCATCTCTTCACCCTCGAAAAAGTAAACAGCATGTAATGTAAATATTATATAGGCTCCCTATATATGTATGTACTTCCCTTATCCTTCTGTTGTCTTGTTTCATTCCCTTGACACCAGTCGGTGTTGGTATTGGTATTGGTGTTGACGTTGACGTCATTGTTGTTTTTGTGATTGTATTTAAAGGATGTTGATCTTTAGGCAACTGCACCAAAAATTCAACTACCATCCTGCTGGTTTCCCATTTGCAGTTCCGCTAAAAAATATGCGGAAATCAAATATACGTTGCGTTGGGCTAAAGTTTTAAGCGGTTTACAGTGTCTGTCTGTCTGTCTGTCTGCCAAAAGCTAATGAATACATTTGTATATATAGAGAGAAAGAGAGACAGAGAGAGAGTCGGCATAATTGTGTGAAAATGTAAAATAAAGTTTCGCTGTTTGTCACGACGACAACTGCAACTTGCAACAGTTTCCTATTTCCGTGTCTGTGTGTATGTATTCAAAATACATGCAATAACAAATATACATAGTATACGCGACCATACGTGCGAGTATAACTCAAGTTAACATGCAATAAAGCGAAGGTCCTTTATCTATAAATCACTTGGATACACATTTACAACATCCGTAAGACAGCGAGTCAGCCAGTCAGCAAGTCAGCCACCCAGTCAACCATTGGCTTCTGCTTCTGCTTTGATCTGATCTGTTCTTTCTTGCTTATTGTTATTGCTTTTGTTTTTATTTTCGGCTTTGGATGCCATTCTTCTCGTTGTGAATGAGTGTATGTATGTGTGTGTGTGTGTGCGTTTGGGTGAAAGTGTATAATTTTTGACATTTTTGGCTTTTTACACTTTGACAGTGAGTTTGCATGAATTTTTTTTCTTCATATTTGTTTTTGTTTTCCTTGTACGTATTGAAGGAATGCGGGCGGGCGTTTGAATAAAAGTGTGTGTATGTGTGTGTGTGTGTGTGGCTAATGCATTTATGCAAAAGGCTAAAGTGATTTTCCGGTTGCCTTCATTTACTGTGCTTTACTACGTGTGCATGCTGTGCTGTGCTATGCTGTACTATGCTTGCAAAAGACATTCAAGTTGAGCTGTGTAATGACACTGAAGAAGCTGATGCTGATGCTTATGCTGATGATGAGGGTGTTGATGATGATGATAATGATGAGAATGCATATTTTTCCGTGGCTGCAATCACCATCATCATCATTATCATCGTGGCACTCGTCGTCATCAGTTTCAGTCACAACCAACAGTATTTTCAACATTATTTTACATCAACATTGTCATTGTAAGCAAAAGCAAACAACTACTGATCACATGTATTCATGTGTCTCTGTGTGTATGTGTATGTGCTTTTGTTTGTAATAGTAGCGCGACAGTGATAAATTAACACCCAACATGTGATATGCGAATTTTTGTTCTTTTGAAATTCTTTCGATGCCATGGAAACCACCATCAAACGCACCATCACTGTAAATTGGAGCCTGAAAAATGCACACATTTTTATGTACTCAGTCGTCCGTTACAAAGTATCACATCAAGGTAGTGACACCTAAAGCTTATCTCTCTGCATACTAAACCAATTAAGAAAAAACAAAATTTAAAAAATAAAACTCACACACCCGCACTAATAAAGTAATACACACATACACACACAGAAAACAGTATAAGTTATCACTACTTTTCACACGTAAAACTAGGATGTCTAAGAGGTCATAACTGAAGTCAACTTATCAAAAAGTTTTGTTTTTGCAACAAAAGCTAAAGGAATTCAAGATTTTCGAAGCCAAACACAAATTTTGAAGAAAACGTTTTAAATAATGTATACATGTTGGCGACATGTGGACAGACAGACTAGAAGAATTTGATAAGAGCACTTGATTAGGGGTGTGGCTTCTGCAGGACTTAAACGGCCTGAACCGATGTAAGTGAGAATTGTTTCTATCCTTGAGGTCAACATTGTTTTGGCTCTCTTTGAGAAAATCTCCAAACCAATATTTTTGAAAATTTTCTGTATCAAACCTCTTCATACATATGTATCTCTCTTTACACCTACAATATTAAAATGGAAAACGAAAAGTAAGCAGCATACATGTACCATAATAATATCATTTCATATTCTCTTAGAGAGAGATAAATACTCTGGGGATTTATTGGGTATTTAAGCCTTTTATAATATTACTGGAGTATTTATATGTTAAAAGGAGATTTGTTAAGTTCTTTATTTTCTTTTTTTATTTTTATTTTTAAATCAAAAAAGCAAAAATAAAGAAAATATGAAGAATTTTTGGCATTAATTGAATTGAATTTCTCTGGCAATAAAACAATATTTTTCTTGTATTTTTACTTAGAATCTTAACTTTTGTGCAGGTTTTACAGTAGAATAAAAAAGCAAATAACATATACAAATATACATACATACACACACAATCACACATACGTACACACATGTACAAAAATATTTTTCGGTTTATTTGTACGTAATAGGTTAAATATAATCCAAATGCATGATGGCATTATAAGGAAAAAACAGACACACATGAACACATGAACACTTATACCAAAACGTAGTACTTTTGCACTTACACATACACAGGCATACGCGTTTATATTAAAAAGTATATTTCTTACATTTATTCCTTAATAAAGAAAAAAAATCAAAAGAAGAGAAAAGAGAAGTGAAGTAAAACGTACATACGTATCCAAATTTAGAAGAAAATAAAAGCAAACAAATTTCTCTTAATTTTTTATCATTTCCTTCTCTTTCTCTTTCTTTCTTTCTCTTTCTTTAAGTGAATTAAAACTCAAAGTGCTTTAACAGCTTCAGGACATGTTAAAGTAGCATCATATTTATGTGTGTGTGTATGTGTATTTGTTATATGTACACTTACTTACGCTCACTTAATGGCAATGAAACCTGAGTTAATGTGTCTGTAAGCTAAGCCGAATGGCTGTAGTCCTCTATGAGGTTAACATACATATGTATGTATATAAATATAACTGAGTGGGTGTTTTCCGTTGTAGTTGTACAAGACAATTTTAATTAAAATTCATTTTCGAAATTAAATGACACCAAAAAAGGGGAAAATCCAAATCCTTTTAAAAGCTTTAAAAAAAACCCCTGCAATATTTATACAAAAGAATTAAATACTTTGCTACCTACATATACGCTGCTAGAGTACACGTAAACGTACACGTACACGTGTGTATGTATTAAAAATTATCAATATCAATTATTAATATGCTATGTATTACATACAAAATACATAATCTAGTCTTAGTACATAATAAAGAATTGTGCTACGAAATGTTAATGCAACACCCGAGGAATGGGGAGAATTTTTAAGTAGGATTTGTTTTAAACATAAAATTTTTAACATATACACGTATTTATACATACGTATGTATGTATGTATGTACGAATGTGATGTTTTCAAATCTTTTATTTAAGCTACAGGAGGACATTTAGTAAAGCAAACAACATTATTTCGCTTTTCAGTAACAGTGATTAACAGCAATTAAAAATATCTAGGTTAGGTTAGGTTTGACTGGCAGCCGCCTCACCGGGCACAACTTACTTGGGCTCTGTAAGAACCCATTGTAACACCAAGATCTCTATTTCGCCATGTAATTATACCCCCTTGTTGGTATCTCTTAACTATTCCGAGAGCCTTATGAAGGTATGGAGTTTTCTCAAAACAGACACGTTTTATCACTAAATTTTGGGTGTACAAGAATTCTTCTTCTTAAGTTTCCGGACAAAGGTAGAGAAGATGTACTGTGTACTCCTTTTCTTCTTCTTCGTTGCAGTTTCTGTATAAGTTATTATCAGGGATTTTGAGTTTCCTAGCATGAGCTCCCAGGGCCCAGTGCCTCGTTGTCACTGCTTTGAGGTCCCTCAGATAGAATCCTGTTAGGTTCAATGGAAATTCCGTTCTACAAATTTCCATATAGGCCCTGATCTGGCTGTGAATGGAGTTTTTTGAGAACATTTGTTGGCCTCTCTGCAATTGAATCTTATAAAAAAATATTTCTCCGGCGACTACCGCTCAATAGTTTTCTAGCAGAAACTCTGTGATAGTAAGTCGTTTGTAATCGACTTGAAACAATAGGTGCCGTACCGCATGGATAAAATTAACACACTAAGCATGGGTGTTGTAAGAAACTAGGTTGTAATCCTGACTAAAGGATTATAATAATGAATTAAGTAAGTAACTAACACTAACAGGTGTTTTTTTTACTTTATGTTGAATTATTTTTTGGTATGTATGTTCCATAACATATTCAGCTCCTTTCCTCATTTTTGAAGGAATACATAAATGCTTCGGTGCTCAACAACTACATTTAAAAACTGCAATAAACAGCATAAATATTTCCATATGTCTTCACAAATTTCGCTGTTTTCTGTTTTATTTCGAATAGAAAATAAATGTTCTTTTATTGTTGTTGCTGCTGTTGTTGTATTTTAGTTTTTTATATTTTATATGAACGAAATATGTACATCTACATAAACTTTTTTCGTTTTCATTGTTAGTTTTTCTGAATATTTTTTCAAACAACTCAGTGTGAGTTTTATTGTCTTTGTTTGAACACAAACAGGCTGAAAAAAATTCAACAGAAATTTTTAACATTCTTTCTTATCGAGTTACAAAAAACTAAAAAGGGATTCAAGTACATAAAAAAAAATAATTCAACTCTTTTTTTTTTAACGTTATATGTAGAAATCGAAATCCGAATAAAAAGACAAAACGGGTTACTTTGTTCCTTAGTAATGTTAAAACCAGATGAAAAGAAAAAAATACGAGAAAATCTAAACAAAATAAATTCCTTTTAAGTTCGTTAAGGAAATTTGTGTACCAAAATTTTTAGTTCCTAATAAAGCCGTTCATTGTTGGTTGGCTCTGTTTGATGTTTCTTGGGGTTGTCAGAGATATTCTCTCTTCTTTTTTTCTGTTTATCCTTCTTCTTTCTGCAAGTTTAAATTCAAAGTCAGTAACAATTGTAGTTATTGCTGGTATTGCTGCTGTTGTTGTTGTTGTTTATTCTTTTGTTAGCGATGCTGTTGCAAAATGTTGTTTGCAGTTTGCAGGCAAATATTGTTTGATGCAAATTGTATTAGGGTTTGTTTTCTCTTGTTTTGAAGACAATGTCAGCGTGATACTTGAATACATTTTCTATTGTTGTTGTTTTTAGTTTCACTGAAAAACTATTTAAAAGCTTTTTTTATAAAACAAATACAATTTTTTTTTGTTTTGACTTAACTGTTCACTCTTATTTATTTGTTAGTCATTTGTCAGTTGTGAGAGCGTGTGTATTTTTTTCCTTCTTTTGGAATAAAAAAATCACAGTTTAAAAGTATATGTGTGTGTGTGTCCATTACATGGTCACCAAAAAAGCAATACAAGCATTTGTAATGGCTTAAAAACATTATTGGAGCTTATAATGGATGCTCTGCTCAGTGCAAGAATGAAAGAGTTAGAGGCTTGGAATGTATCAACATAAATTCAATTATTTATTCTATACTTTTCTATAAAGCAATATAATTAGTTTTAGTTTTGCTTAAGTAAATAAACATTGATTTTAATTTAAAGCGAACGTAATAAAATCGTAAAGTAATTCTTTACATGTTACAGAAAAGATAATTTTTGTTGTTGTGTAGTATATTAGTGCATAACTTTTGTTTCGTTCTTAATTAACATTAGACACATACATAAATAGCATCAATATTTCAGCCTATTTAGCAATCTATGTACATATTCGGGGAGGTCAATAGTGTTAAATTACAATTTCAATATGACCCTGAACCTAATAAATCTTAGACGAAAAACAAAGAAGAAATCGCTGAATTTTAAAATACAACCACCCACCCACATACAGTAGTTTATGTCGTGCTCTTACAACAAAACAATGTCATCTAAGCTGAGTACACGTACTTGTGTTATAAGCATGAGTAACAACAACAACAACAATAGCAAGAATGACAACGACATGCATTCCGGTCATCATTATTCATTTGTAAGTGGGAGTAGACACAACATTGAGAAGTTTTTTGTTTTTTTGTTTTTTTTTTTTCTCTCAAATACAAAAAGGGTCTCATAAATTTTACTTTAAGAGATAGAACAGCTATTTTGTCACTTGGACCCACCACCACTGCCACCAGTTATGTAACAGAAAACAGAAAAAAACTAGCAGCAACAGCAACAGCAGCAACGGCAGTTGTCGTACAGAGTCAAGTAAAATCCTTCGTTGTCTAAAAATATAATGCAAATGCTAATACATATTTTCAATTTACTTATGCGAGTGTGTGTGTGTGTGTATGAGAGTGTGAAAAAGAACATGCATGCATTTCACTGATGTTCTAACGTTAACCATACACGTGTTCTGCTCTTCAACTTCCTCTCACTCTTGGTTCCTTTTTTTTTCTATAATCGAATTCATAACAGAAAATATTCTCATGTGTGTAGTATGCATGCATACATATGTCCCGTAACTTCAAATGATTGTAAATGATTCACGAGAGTGTAGCTGCTGTGTGCAAATGTGCTTCTCAGCATTTTTTCTCTTTCTGTTTGCCATTGCTTAAATAGTTTTCCATATGTTATGGTTTGTTTATAAACAATTACATACAAATGCACACAAATATACATATGTATACATATACAGCAGTTACTCTCACTTTCTCTTTAACTCTTTGGTAGAAATAAAAAGAAGAATAAAAATAAAAATAATCATGTGTATTTTATTTGTGTCTTGTTGAGTAAATATGAAAAATTGCTTTATTGCTGTCTCTGCTCATATACATATATGTGCATATAAACACACACACACACACATTATAGATGAATGTATAATACAGTAAAGGTGTCATTGTACAAGTACGTGTATTGTAGATAAGCATATGTGTGGGTTGTAGATGTAAATTTTGTGCTGAGAACATTATTCGTATGCATTTGTATTGTATATGCATGTGTAAAGTTTTGTATCAGATTGTTATAAATATTTACACGTTCTCGCACAATATTTGTCAAACGGATTTCGATTGAGTGTCGTTTTAACTATAAACTGTCTGTCTGCCCAGATACAACTCTTACTTTGATCGCTTGTGTTTATGGATGTGACTTTATACATAAACACGTAGTACATCGTATGTGTCGTATATAAATTGTATCATTTATTTTAGTTTTTTCTCTCTGTACATTCAGTTTTATTTTATATTCCTTACAATATTCCTTAAATGTCAGTGTCTTTTGTTTTATTACGTTGTGAATATACATATATTTTCAGTTTGACTCACATACATACATACATACATATGTACGAGTATTTAGTTGGCTTGGCTTTTAAACATAAGCCAGAGATAGAGACACAAAATAGGAGAAAAAGAAAAATCGAAATAAAATAATGAAATTATTTCTCATAATCATATACAATAAGTTTTGGTTGAACGCATGGCTGACCAAAAATTGTAATTGAGATTTTTCTATTTTGCATTCTTAAGTCTCTTAAGCAATGAAATCTATAAAATGTTAAATATTTTCGAATTTTCCCATTTAATATTTAACATTAAATATACACACAATACAAGTCAATTGGAATTTTAATGTATCCAATAACGACATTAAAAAGAAATTTAATTAAAATTATTTGTGTTAATTAAATTATTGCCAATATTTATAGAGTGTATGCATACTCGTATGTGGTATAGAGATTAATAAAATTGTAATAGAAAGTAATTATCAAAAGAGTATTTATTTAAATAGAATCTAAATTAGTATCGGAAAGCAAGTCAAGAACATGTTTCAAATATTTCTCATAAATTCTATTTCTATCTTTCTAATGCTGTGTGATGATTTATGATTTCAATTTAAATTTTATACAAAAGATTTCAAGGCTTTTTATGGCTGGCGAGAAAAAGAAAAAAAATAATATTTTGAAGTGTTAATATTTTAATGAATTTTCACTTTGTTTTCTTTCTATTTTTATTTTATCTTTTATTTTAATAACAACATGCCTTTAAATCATGAATAACACTAATCTAATGGCAAACAACAGCAAATACTTTTTGAGTTTAAGGCTAAAAAGAAATTCAATTTAAATTAATAAGAAAACAAGGAAAATAACAATCAACCAGACCGCCTACTTACGAAAATAACAATATTTTATATAAACGTACATACATACATACATAAACGAATTTAAGAACTACAACAACGACAACAATATCGAACAGAATAACAACACAAGGTAAACAACACCAACACAAAAGCAAACTGTAAAGTAAGCCAAAATAAACCAGCAGATAACCAATGTTATTTAAAATACAAGACAAGACAAGACAAGACAAGAGGTTTCTTGTCTTCTTGCATTGTAGTGTGTGGAATACTTCTCATGTTGATAGCAACACGCTTAACAGTCAATTCTCATGACAGTATTCCCCCTCTATCTTTCTCTCTGCCTTCTTTTGTTTTCCTCCTTTCCAAATTATCAATAAAAATAAAAGAACAATTCAAAACCGTTGGCTATTTAAAGTTCACAGTATTGTTTTTGCAATAACAAATAGAAGATGGAGTGATTATGAAAAATACTCAGTTTCACTTTAAATAAATCATTTCTTAACAAACCATTGCAAATTTGAATTTATTTCACTGACATTCTTTAACTAATTGAATAGAACTAGTAAAAATAAGAAGAATAAACAATGTAATGTTTAAGAGAAAAAAAATTTCAGTGTGGAATGACCCAACAAACAATTGCTTTGTTTTTGCTTTTTGTGTGTTTCTGTTTATGGAGGAAATATTTTATGAACGTTTCTTAAAGTTATTGTGCTAATCTCTATGTAATTATGCGTCTTTGTGCGACTGTATGTGTGTGTACGTTAAGATGAAAGGAAGAATTTTTAATACAACAACAGTTTTCTTTCTATCAAAACCAAGAAATATTATGGCAGCCACTTACGCATACATACACAAGCAATCGTACATACATACATACATATGTATGCATATCGAAAAAGCATAAGAATTTGTAAATATTGTTGGTTGTAATATAAGGAGCACAATAATAAAACACTTAATATTAGAAAGTGAAAACTAAGAGAAGCCCTTCATATAACATAACATGTTGACTTGTTAGTTTTTACTCTGTGTTCTTCTCTTTTGTTTCACTTTTTGTTGTTGTCTTACGATTATTTTCCTTTTTCTCCAGTATTTTTTTTAGTTTTTATTTATTCTCTTGTGTTTTCTTTGTTTTCTACTTTTTTAATGTTGCCTGAACACTATGTGTGTGTGTTGTATGTATGTATGTGTATGTATGAGTGTGGTAGTATGTATGGATTGGTGTGATGTTGTTTTCGGTTGCCTGTTTTCATTGTGTTGGTTAAGGGATAATAAAAGATATTCTACTCCTGATAAAGATTATGAATATTATAGAATTTATGTGGCACTGCAAATTACACCCCTGACACCATAAAATTATAGCAAATTGCCAGGATGAAATTGAAAAATCATGTAATTTTGTTGTTATAAAAATATAAAAACAACAACAAAAACTAAAAGAGAAGAGAGAATAAAAGTGGAAAAACTAAAACAACAATAAAAACGCTTTTAAAAAATACTAAATAGAATAACAACAAAACAAAACAAAACAAAAACAGATTTAATTCGAAATGAGATAGTAAATGAGATAGCATGGTTTAATTGAAAGTCTTAAATCTTGTTCCCAGGCATTTGTGTGACTGTATGCCTGTGTGGTTGTTAAAGAAAATGTTCATAAATTGAATTTCTCCAGCATGTTTAAGAAACATTTTTTTTCAAAACTTTCTTTTTTACGCTTTCTTTATACGTATATTCTCTTGAATATTTAATTTCTTAAAGCATTTTTTGTCATATTATAACTGCATTACTTTTATACTGACTGTTACATGGAAACTTTTGCATTTATAGCCCAGTTACAGCTAATAGTAATGCTCTCTACTAAGTAACGAGTTCAGTGTAAGGCGAGAAAAAATTAAACCACGAAAAAGCAACACTTTAAATTATGTGACGGCATCTAATGAAAAATTTAATTCATAGTCTCATATAGTTGGTAAAGTTTTATTATGCATTTACCAGAGAGTATAACAAAAGCCACAGAAAAATTCATGGCAAAACGGAATTTCAAATTATTAAAAACAGTAAAAGAGAAATTAATTTTCCAAGTAAAAAAGAAGTTAACTTTACGGAAAACAAAAATTATACTTTAATTAAGTTCACATTCACAAGAAAATTTTTATTTTAAAGTGCACTTTTATACGAACAAAAATTTATTATTAAAAAAAAGTATTACAACAGTTTTTACTTTTATATCGCATTATAACTGTGAAATAAAATTCGGAATTTAAAATTTACTGCATTTTATATACATATACATGGTAATTAATTATTTATCAGCAATTTATTTATTTTTTTTTCATTAACCGGGTAAAATTTTACATCACTATTTACACCACATGCATACACGCAGTAATATTCAATGTAAATTATTGCTTTTGTTTACAAACTCACACTAACACATAACATGCAATATGTATGAAAAACGGGAGCGAAGAATATTATGTGTGTGTGTGTGCTCTTACATTATAAAGCATATGTTACACGACGTTTTTTCGTAGTGTAATGATTTAAATGTGTACAATCCATATGTGTATGCTTGTGTTAGTGAGGGTTTGTAAATTACCACATAATAGTAGTAGCGTAACAATTTTTGTTTGTTGATTGTTAAACAAATATTAGTTGTTTTTGTTATTATAGTGGTGGTAGTTAATATTACCGTAGGAAAACAATATTCCACTCACACTCACAGGTGTAGAAGGGTATGTGTTGCTATGCCTTCATAATTGATCAGTTTAATTGCAGTTATTTACTGTTCTCTTTATTTAGCTTACTTTTGTGCTCTATGAAAGCGTATATTGATTTGTTTTCTATGCATGCCAACACGTATGGGTAATATTGACTGTACATAGTTCAAAATATGTCGAGGTTAACTTTTTAACGTAAACTTAACCCCGTATGAAAATGAAAATGATTTCTTTGTCTCTTCTTTTGTATTTCTTTTTTCTTTAGTAAAGTTTTATAATTATTTTTTGTTTTTTTCTCTTTTTTATGTTTTTGTTATTTTGTTTTCTTTTATTTGTAATACATTTGTTTGCTTGTATGTAAGTGTATATTTAAAAATTGTGTATTGCCTTTGAGTGTAGACTTAAACTTAATGCCAGTTTTACTTACAAAACAGTACAGAATGAATGAAAGACTAACAGCATGAATAAATGAGTGAATGAATGGCGTTTTCATTTTTGTTTTTATTTATGAAAGACAGAAAGCTAGAAAACTGAAACTAAAACATTAACAAACATCAGAAAAATAGTTTTACATTATAATGTTTACCCACAAAAATTATATATACATACATAAATAAATACGAACACACACATACACATACATTTTTAGTTGAATGAAAAGGTCTGAGTTCTTAACATAGACCAGCTAAAGTGCCTTGCCTTTAAAATTTTCTGTTTCTAATATTTTTGGTTTTAATGGTTTAAGATAGAAAGAAAACAAGACTGCTTTTATTTTTATAAAATCTCTCATTCTCTGAACATTTAATGTTTCATTTAAAATAGTAACAGCTTTACTACTGTTTATAGTTGTGTTTATTACTGTTTATATACTGCGTACTTTTTTTATTTATATTTTTTGTTGTAGCACAATGTTAAGCATTTAACCCAAATAGTGGAGTAGAGCAAAAGTAATAATTTTTCAAAGTCAAAACTAAGCAAATTTTTCCACCGACTTTAATGTTACTTTATAGGCCAAAAAAATTATAATAAAATGAAATGAAAATTAAATTTTTTTTGATGGTCATAACAATAAAATAATGTTATACAAAAAATCGTACATGTTGTGCGTTGTACATGTGAGCGTATGATGAATATTTAATGTAATTCCCAATAAAATATTAAGTATACGTCCCAATGACCTTTTAGCGAACAATTTAAATTTAATGGCTGCCTAAAAACAATCACAAGTTAACATTGAATTTTTCGCTCAAGTTTATTTAGCCTAAATTCAGTGTGTTATTCTGTTTTGTCGTTTTGTTTTTTTTTTTTTTTTTTTGCTAAAAGAGAACAAACTCTTATAATTGAAAATTAACGTAAACAATTTAAATTCAGACACGAAATAATACTAAAAATAAAATTAAGCACACTCTTACACACACACTCTCCCTCTCTCTCTCTCGTATTGCTCTTAAAAAATATAAAAAAAATCAACTGCACTAAAGCCATAAACGCAAATACTTTCATGCCTCTTTAAATACAATTGATGAGCAAATGAGAAATGAGTTTGTTAAAAGGTTACAACAGCATACACACTATTATGCGATTTAACTTGAGTATTCACATAAAATGTTGTTTTACTTATAACAACAACAACCACAACAACAATACCAACATTAACAAGAGCTACTACATATCATACGTGTTTAATGTTTACATAATAGAGAGACTAAGTATTTAACATGACTGCCACGACCACGATACATACAATATATACGGGCATACTATATTAACGTCAAACACAAATTAAGAGTAAAGGACATAAAGTGAGCACACACGATCACATAAGGGGATTGCAAATAATATTCTGCACGCGCATATATTTACATTAGCTTGGAATTTTACGAAACTCGCTTTTAAGGCAGTAATTTTCTGTTTAAACAAATGAAGCAGCTTAAATCTTCAAGATATTTAAATCGCTGTATAGAATTTTTTGGAACTTTCTTAGTCTTTCTTCTCATTCAAATTCATTATACAAACTAGATCCATTAAACTAGTTTTTAACACGGTAATAATCTTTAGAGAATCTAATTTTATGACAGTGATCAGTATAATAATAGAGAAAGAGATCTTTTCTTGTAGGAAAACTGAATATTTCTTTTTCGTTATGAAATGCCGGAACATTCAAATGTCATTCTTTTGTCGATTACAGGGATATCATAGGAAATGCCATTGCTGACGAACTGACCAGGTCCATAATAGATATTGTGATTGGATATCTTTTCTTATAGTTTTTTTTTTTAACACAACTGTGTCACTTTGACTTTATCTTTGTGAAAGTGTAAACTATTGTTGGTTGGTTTGTATTAATGGAACTTATCTTGCTGTTTGCTGTTGTTGTTGTATAGGTTGTTGCAAATTAAAATGTGTTACCAATACTGAGGTCATAAAAATTGTTGGCATTTCTGTGGCTAAACTCACAGATTCATATGCAGGCACATACATAGATGTATGTATTTACCTAGAGATCTTTAACTACACACACAAAAGTATGCTTTTTACGAAGAAAAGCTTGCCAGGTTTTAAAATGTTGGTATTGTTGTTGTAATTTTAATATTTTGAAAATTTAGTTGGTTATGTTATAGACACACAATATATTTCATAATTGTACCACCTAAATATGAACCTGCTCTCCTATAGGCTGATGTTACTTTAACTTTAATAATCTACGCAAGCAAACAAGATTTAAAAGACTTAAAATAAAAACCAGCATCAGAAATCTAAAATAAAATCCTTAAAAATAAATTCAGCCTCTACCATCTGAAGCTTATTAAGTACGCCATAGCATACATACATATGTACATTCATATGGAGGTATGTATGTATGTATGTATGTCTATATGAGGTTAGTAATGAAAATTGAAAAGCAGTGGGTGGTTGGGTAGCAAAAGCGTCAGAGAGGCTGAAATTAAAGAAAATAACTTCAAAGTCGCATAATGATTACAATTCACAACGATCGTACCTTGGCTTAACTTGGAATTTCCTTTTTTATTCCAACGACTATAACCCATATCAGCTACCAACTTTAGCAACAACAACAACTACTACTACTACTGCTGCTACTAGCAATCATTTTCGTTTATTATAGAATTTATTTTTTTTTTTAATATTTTTTTCCTTCATTTTCCTACTTGAAGTTTTTTAACATTCAAGAGTCTAAAGATAAGAGTTCTTTATAGTGTCACACATGCTGTGGTATAGTGTAGTGTAGTGTAGTAGTGTGTGTAGTTGATTGTGTGTATTGGATGTTGCTAAAGAAACTGTTTTTTTTTTTTTCTAACAAAAATTCTATGTTGACGTCGATGACTTTTATTCACGATTTCTTTCCTTTTGGATTTTTTGCCTTTTTCTTCTTAAGTTTCATTTCAATAAAACACTTTTATTTCCAACACGCTAAAGATTTTACGGCACAGTAGGCGTTCGTGTGCTTTTATCACGTCTTTCTCATTTTCTTCTCCTTCTCCTTCTTCTTTTCGTTTTTCCTTTTATCAGATTTTTTTCTTTTCATTTTCTGTGTTTTTGAAAAAATATAAGTTATTGCAGCAGAAAGTCAAAAGTTTTTTACCTTTATTCAAAGAGAGTGTGTGTGTGTGTGAGTGAGAGGAAGAGCGAAAGAAGAGAAAGCTTGCATGTATAGTATAATGTGAGCTCATATGCATAGTTGTTGTGTGGTGTATTAACCAAACTTGAATAATTTTGTGTGCATATGCCATTAACTGTTTACCATAGCAGCAATAGCAACAGCAACAGTAATAGCTGCAGCAGTAGTTGCCAAGAAGCCAAACTAAAAGTCTGATTATCTACAAGGATTTCACTTTCCTTTTTTTTGCCTTCAAGCCAGTCGAAAAGGTGTGCAAAAATTAACGCCGTTTGCATTAATTTTAAATTCTTAAATTATGCACAGGATCAAACGTGTGCATAAAAGTGTAATTACATACGACGCTCTATGAGAAAAACTACAAATGCATTTAAACTTCAAAGGTCTGTGTTGAAAAGGTTGATAAAAATAGAGAAAAATCTTAAAGATTAAATTGTAAAATCAAAAGCAATCGAATCTATCTGATCTAATCAACTTACAACAACACTCAATCTGGTTCGAAAAGAAGATATCACATAACCACATGGAAGATATTCTATCCTAATAACAACCAGCATCATGGATCCCATAACAACACAAATTAAACGTAGGAAATGGAGATGAATCTCCCATTGTCGACACTGAATGCTCTTAAGAGGGGTAATGGAAGAAAAACCCATGCTTTAGAAAGCATATTTAAAGCGTTTCAAACACTTTAAGAAAATAAAAGAACTCGGCTTAATATTTCTAGCATTCTTTCTCTCCCCCCCCCTTTCTTTTTCCTTTCCAATATCAATAGAGATACGAATTAAGCAAGTGTCAGTGCGTTAATAAAAACGCGTGTGTTTGTTGACGACGTGAATTGTTTCACTTTAACACTTCGACGTTACGATAATATTGTCTACCAAAAGCAATATGACTTCCTCTTATGCCACATCAGAATGAAAATCATGAAAAAGGTTACTTTTATGCCTGAAAGCATAAACCGAACTTCTTTGATGTTCAATCCGCTTCATGCATTCAAATTGTGAGAGTATGAAATACAAAAAAAAAAAAAAAACTGGCACAATAACAAACAAAGCAAATACAGTGCGTTTAAAAGGTGGGTCTACTAGTAAGGCAAAGAAATGAAAGAAATATTGCTGACTGATGAGTGTACTTTAGAAAGGCAAGAAAAAGCAAAAATAATTTGTTTACTGTGTTGTTCAACAAAGGATCTGCTGCTATGCGGCTATAATAAGGCTGGCATTGCTCGGTTCCTTTTCATTTCTCTTCATGTTTCACTTAACTTTTTAGAAAATTAAAAAGTGTGTCGATTACGGTTTTTATTCTTTTTCTGTTTTTTTTTCTTTCTTTCTTTTTTTTTATATGAAAGAAAACAGCTTGTCTGTGAAATTAAAAACATTCCCTTTGAAAAAGAGTTGTGTTTTAAGGCTGTATTTTTGACGATTTAAAGGTTAAGGTCATTATGAGGTTGTTAAAACCAAACATGGTACACAATATTCATTCCACACCAAAAAAAAAAACCAAAAAATGAAAACTATTTAGACTTAATCGATAAAGAAAACGAAATAAAAGAATGCACAAACAACTCATTAATTTGTTTAAATGATTTCGGGCTGTACAAATAATATCTTTTTTGTTCTTAACATTTGATTTTAACATTCAAATTTATTTCAGGGGATAGAATATTCTTTAAAGGTCTTTTGCCGCCTTTATTTTTTAAATATAAATTCATTTAAACAAATGAATCTTTTTAAACGTTACAGAGGACATTTAATTTTTAAAAAATGTTTTTTTTTTTCAATTATAGTGAAGTCCAGCGGAGGTACGGCAGCCGCAATGGAGTCATCTCAAATAATCGAAATTAATTCTTATAAAATATGTTACCACCGGCTATATCCTGAACTAAAGGTAGGATATTTTTTAATTTGATTTTTGATTTTTTGATTTTTTTTGTTTAATAAATTTATTGATTATTGACGGATGTAAAATATTCTAGTTCTGGGTAAAAATACTCGTCTTAGGAACATAATCCTAGCCAAGTAGTTTTAGCTAAATCGCGGTTGTCAAGTCGAGAGAAACACGTCTTAGTTGAATCTAAAGTGACTAAAACCGTGAAAAAAAACTTGTGTGTGTGTTTTTTTTTAATTAGAAAGAACACTAATCCCTTAACATTTCTATTAACATTCAATATTCCTTAAGATAATATATATCCTTTAAGTCCTTTCTACCAAAACTAATTAATAATTTTGTTCGTTCGTTCGTTCGTTCTTTTTCCTTTTTAATTTAACTCAAACCTTTTAATTTGCTTGCAATGTGCTGCGTTGGATACGTTTATCTTAACGCCTGCCAGCAGCTGGGAATGAATAATATGCACAAAGCGGAATACATTTCTGAAATAAAAGGGAATTCATCATCCCAAAGCAACAAAAGGATGTGTCATGCTGCAGTTACGCTTAATAAAATGTTGAAGTATCTTTTGAAAAATTAAAAAATTTGAAATAAAAATAGAATGTCATATGATGACGTAATTTTTAATTGAAAAACTACAACATTTTTGCGTAAATTAAGCAGGATATTATTTATGAATACTAAGTTTAAAGATTATTCGTAACAAAATTAAGTTCTTCTAATTGTTTAAACCCTAAACAGTCGTCCTTTGCAACTGACTAAGAAAGCCTTGCAACATTCTAGATTCTAGACTCATTTCGAGTACCAATAAAGGCTTTAATTAAATTTGTTTTTTAATAAATGATTCCTTTAGAGATTTTTCTTCAATTCCAAACACAATGCGTTAAATGTTTCCACCGGGTAGATTACTTATTTGATTTTGAATTTGCGTTTGATATAAGCAAGTAACATTATGCTCCTTTAATTTTTCTCTCGCTCTCTCTATCTCTCTCTCCCTAAATTTGGTTGTGTATGCCTACATGTGTGTATGTTTTTATTATAATAAAAAAATATCCTTGCATTTGGCTATAATTGTCTATGTAGCTGTATGGCTACTGTGTGTATGTGTTTGTGGCATGGTAAGGTAAACGCACATATTTATGTTGGTGTATGCATATGTTGTTTGTTTGTGTATTCACATGTAGTTTTAAGTCAATAGCAATCATGTACCAAAATATCCAATTAAAAAGCTCTCTCGGGCACTAAAAACATAACGGTGACATTTTGTTTATACATAAATATACAATCATACACATTCACATCCACATACACATCCATATAAATATACACATACACATACTCATACTCATACCAACCAGCCAGCCAACCAGCCAGACAATAATCTCGTCATAATATAAACGTTTATACATGCAATGGCCTTTTGTTTTTTGTTGTTTTTTTTTTCTTGCTTCATGCTACTGTTGCATACATGGGAACGTATCATAAGCAAATGTGTGTGTGTGTGCGTGTGTGACTTTTGTGTCCTGTGTGTTGTTACATTTTTTTAACAGAGCTGACAATTGTTGTCATATAGACAAAGAGAGCGAGAGAGAGAGAGAGTGAGAGGGGAAGAGAGAACTCTAAAGGTGCAATGGTGTTGCTTTTTTTTTCTTTCTTTCTTTGCGTGAATGTATTGTCGAATTCATTGTTTTTGTTTTGCTAACATATTGTGTCTAACGACAACCCTGCGTTCGTTCAAACATTGTTGTGCATCCACATCAATGTCAAATACTGAGGTTCGTTAGTATATTTGTTTATGGGTACTGCAATTTACAGTCAATAGTAGATTCGCATATGAATTCCAAAATATACGCATGCATACATTTATCCATTCAGCATGTATCGTATGTATGTATCGATTATAAGGTAGAAAATAAAAATATTTTCAAGAAAAGAAGGAGGGAGAAAAAACCCTTTACATCGACATAAAATTTTTGTGTTTGTAATAAAAAGGAAATCAATTTCATTTTATTTTTCATTTCATTTCATTTTTTTTTGGTTCAATTAAAAAATACATAGTTTCGTATCAACTGTACATGCGGAACAATAACAAATAAAATAAAAACAAACATACTTACATATACTATACTATTGCAATACAATTTCAAATTATATTTTAATTCTTATGAACAGAGTAACTAGGACTATATGTTCGGTGTAGTTAAACAGACCAAAGTCTCTGGTGGGAATCGACGACCCTCACCCTCAAGCTAATAGTCTAGAACACTATCCACTAGACTACGAGGTCACCCACATGCATTTAAATTCTTTGTAGTTTATTTGTAGGTTATTACTCTCCTTACGTTACAGTAGAGGACAAAATGGTTTGAGACAATCGCACGTACGTTAGCATAAAATGACAAATTCATATGAAATAATTTTAAGAATTTAAATATTCGGCTTAAGGCAGGCTCTATACTGTACAAAAGTAATTTGAGACAAGGAGAACAGTCCGGAATACAGTCTGATGCAAAATTCAAACCTCCTTTTACTATAATCGCCTAGCAAAAGTTTAGATTGTCTCAACACCATCTAGATTGAGAAGAATCTTAACATCTTGCTGTCCTCTCGTTCACCGTATATACTAACTTACTTTCTTAATTTGGTCAGTACAACCCTTTAGTCAGGATCACAACCATGATGTATATGTATATATATATATGCATGTATAAAAATTCGCTGGCAAATTTGTATCAATTGGATTTCGTATTATTTGTGCATGGACAGTATTCTTCAGATGTGGGCAAAGTCATACAATTCCAAATACTTTCAATTTTCGAAATTGCTCAGCACAATCAATATTATTTACATATGAAATTTTAGCGTGAATTCTGTTCCAATACAAAAGGAAATCCAATTCAATGTATTTATTTCTTCACAAAAAAAAAAAAGAAAAAAAGAAAACGAAAAGAATTTGAGCACAATATTATAGTCATCATATATTGATTATCAAAAAAAATTATGTTTTTTTTCTTTTTTTTTTTAATATAATTTAACTGTGCAGTAATTTAACCCTGCAATGCGGTGCTCTTTTTACGTGCCTTCACAGGGCTAAGTGGATTGCGGCAAGTACTCAGTTTAGCATAGAATGCCAATTTCATGTGTAATATGGAATTTATGAAATAACTTTGGAATTTATTCGATATTATTTTACGTGCGCCCATGGCATTGAACTCGGTTTTGTAGCCTTCAAATTTATAGGTGACATTTATTGGATAATCATTAGGCAACATATGGCTGACATGAATAAAAAAATATACTTTGGCCACTGCCAAGGGATTGGGGCACTTTGGTGTTGGCTTGGAGAAATGGGCCTCAGCAAAATATCTATCGCCATAGGGTGGAACATGCTCAATTTTCTTCTCCATGGCGATAACCACAAATTTTGTGGCGGGCGTTAGTTCCCAAGTTTGTACAAATTCGTTGATTTGATGGATCAATAACGGATACTTGAAATCCTTTATTAAAGCCCACGGTTCCAATTCAAATTCAAAATCCTCACTTGATGTCGAAGGGCTGGGTGTTGCAAAGGACTCATCACTAGAAGTATCCTTACATTTTAAGGACGGCTCTATAATTGTTGGCCTCATCTTCGGAAATTCTTTAATAACTTTACCATGCCTTCGTCTCCAGCCATTTGGATTCTTGTATAAAAAATTCTTTCCCGCATCGTCCTTAACATATTTTGCTGCTTCTTGTACAATTCCTTCCAAACATTTGGCTACCGCTATGGCATCTATCGGTTTGGCTAAATGTTCCTCCTTTTGCTGCGAAAGTTTTACAATGTCCAAAGGTCCTAAAGCAATATCCATTCCAATATACGTATATGTACGTATATATATATATATATATATGTATGTATGTATATATGGAAATAATAAATATATGTATGTATACGGATGTAATATATAATAAATGTTTGATGCTATTGATGGAAATTTAAATTCCGATTGAAATTGTTATTCTAATAAAATAGAAAGTCAATTTTTGACACAAGAAACTTAGAAACTACATGCCATGCCACCATACTCGTTTACTCAACAGTATTATCTGTTGTATCATTTTGTTTTTTTTTTTAGGTTGTACAATAAGTTTAAGGATCGAATATTCGTCAAATTTGTATCAGAGTGCCATTGGAGGATTTAACATTGTGGCGGTCATGTTAAGACCGGACCTACATGTTTAAAGACATGGGACCTACATGGTTTAAAGTCGACTCCGAACGATAAATAAATTTTTTGAGAAACTTTTCATGGCAATTTTATTTACTCTCAGAGTTTTTTGCCAGAAATCTGCTGAGAGGAAATCGTCGAAGAAATATTTTTCTTTTTTATTTTCGTTTAGATGTCTGACCTGGGATTTGAATCGAGGCCTTACGTCTAATAATCTAACACACTACCTACTAGACTACGGCGACTACTATGCTACGGACATAGCCAAACCAAATACCTCTTCAACTCAAAATTAGTACTGCAGTGGATTTGAATTAGTGATGGACATTGAAATAAATCATCGATGTTTCGATGTTTTTGTGAGTCGATTGATTTTTGTACAAAGGTTGAGAGAGGTAATGAAAACAGAATGTAACCCCTAAGTTTCTGATCGATCTCTCCAATATAAGAATTGATGCAATAGCAGAAAATAATTGACTCCCGGAGTAGTATTAATTGTGGTATCACAACGGGTCTAATTACTGGCCTAGATGAGATCTAAGCATACCTAATCTAACCAGGTCTATGGAAAATTAACTTTTTTCGACAAAAGTGTAACAGTTTTGAAAATTTAGAAATTTTTAATAATCGCTACAAATCGTTGGGCGACCTCAAAAGTATAAAGATAAAATCATTTTGTTTTGTTTTTTTGTATTTTAAAAATAAAATATATTTCGTTTCCTTAGACAACCATCAATCACAGTATAGGATTTAAAAATAAAAAAATGATATTTTTTTACTCAATTATTCAGTAGTTTTGGTGAATCAAGCACCACTCTTCTTACGTGACTTTACAACACTAACTGGATTGCGGCAATTACACAATTTAGCATAGAATGACAATTTCATGTGTAATATGGAATTGATGAAATAATTTTGAAACGTATTTGGCATTATTTTGTGTTCACCAATGGTACCGTATTCGCTTTTGTAGCCTTCAAATCTGTAGGTGACATTTACAGGATATTCACTGTGCAACAGATGGCTGACATGAATGGTAAAATAAACTTTGGCCACTGCCAAGGGATTGGGACACTTTGGTGTGGGCTTAGAGAAATGAGCCTCAGCAAAATATTTATCGCCATACGGTGGAACATGCTCAATTTTGTGCTCATTACCGATAACCACAAATTTTGTAGCAGGCGTCAGTTCCCAAGTATAAATAAATTCGGTGATTTGACGTACTACTAAATCATACTTAAAATTCTTTATTAAAGACCAAGGTTCCGATTCCAAAACACTATCTGAACTTGATGTACAAATAAGAAGTGGAGGATTAGACTCATCCGGTTCGCAAACCTCCGTCTTGCGTCTCCAGACATTCGGATTTTTGTATAAGAAATCTTTTCCAGCATTATCACTCAAAAGTCTTGCAGCTTTTTGTACAATAGTGTCTATACATTTAGCTACCGCCTTGGCATTTACAGGTTTTGGTACATCTTTTTCCTTTGATCTTGATAATTCCACAATATCTAAAGGACCTAAAGCTTCGTTCATTATAAATTTGGTTGGGCTTTCTTTATTATTTATTAATAGATAATTAAGAAAATATTATTTATTAAAAACGATACGATAAGTCAAAATAGAAAAAATATTAAACTAAAATTTTCTCTTGACATACAAAATGTAATTAATTTGTAAATATTATTGTAGTACACCCAATAGAAATTTTAATGAAATTTTTAATGATTTTACTACATACCATACATACCATCCATATGTATGTACATATGTATGTAACTCGATACAAATAATTATGGAAACTAAATGTTATGCCATGAGACAAGGCGAATTGCTATATACATATGTATGTACGTATACATAAGTGGTAATAGATAGTGTGTTAGCTTATTAGACGTGAAGCCACGGTTCAAATTCCAAACATCTCGAATAAAAACGAAATATGAAAACGAAACTTCCTCTCAGCAGAGCAGGTCGTGAATATTAATTGAGAATTTAAGGGGTTAGTATACTTTCTAATTTTCAAAAAATCAATTTTTTTTCAAGGTTTTAGTTACTTTAGTTACCATAGTATTAACACAGAAATCTTCTTTTCACTCAAACGATACGACAAGAACAAGAAAAACGCAAATTAGTATAATACGTCCAAGTGCACGCAACTTGAAGGCGAGCAGAGATTTTTCTATTAATTAGTCTAGGAGGACTGTTCTTCACTTTTTCTTTTACTTGTGGCACTTTCTTAACAGATACATTATTGGGGATTCTATTCCAATGAAGTTTGCAATTTTTATCGCAATTCATCTCTACATTGGAATTTCCAGAGATTTACACAAAACACAATCTTGACCTACTTAAGTGGCCATTACAATCGTTTATACAGGATTAAGACCTAGTTTCTTACACCACCCATGTAATGTGTGTTCATTTTATAAGTGGGTCGAGGGATCTACAGTTTAATATTGTTTTCGAACGATAGGTTTGGGAAGGAATTTTCTTTAATCGCAAAGTTTTCCCCGGAAATCTGTTGTCATATTACCTACTAGACTACGGTGACTTCATATATTCCATCGATGTCTTAATTGTAAAGCACAAAAAATATAAAAATTCTTTATGAAATTTACTGTAGTGTTTGTCATTAAAAGAAAACCATTTTTTTTTTGTTTTTTTTTTGTTTTGTTTTATTTTACAAAAATGTATTGTTTTTTTTTTTTGACAATTTACAACCATAACATATAATAATAACTTTACACCTTTCAACCATGCAAATCTGCCATACTCTTCTTACGCTTCTGCAGGGGACTAAGTGGATTGCGACAATCACAGAATTTACCATAGAATGCCAATTTCATTTGTAATATGGAGCTGATGAAATAATTTTGAAAATTATTCGATTTTATTTTATTTTTACCCATGGCACTAAAATCGGTTTTGTAGCCTTCAAATCTGTAGGTGACATTTACAGGATAATCACTGGGCAGCAGATGGCTAACATGAATGGTAAAATAAACTTTGGCCACTGCCAAGGGATTGGGGCACTTTGGTGTTGGTTTGGAGAAATGGGCCTCAACAAAATATCTATCGCCATAGGGTGGAACATGCTCAATTTTCTTCTCCATGGCGATAATCACAAATTTTGTGGCAGGCGTCAGTTCCCAAGTTTGTACAAATTCGTTGATTTGATGAACCAATAACGGATACTCGAAATCCTTTATTAAAATCCAGGGTTCGAGCCCATTGTTGAAATCTTCACTTGATGTTGAACAACTGATTGGTCCAAAAAAATGCAAACTGCTACTACTGCTACTACTACTGTTGCTGCTGCTTTCCGATTTGTAGCCTTGAAAACTTTTCAATCGTGAACTGGGTTTTCGAAATGGTGGGCGAACTCCTTCTTGATTCACGCTATTCGGATTTTTGTACATAAAATCTCTTCCAGCATTATCCTGCAAAAGCTTTGCTGCGTTTCGCAAAATATCTTCTACGCATTTCGATGCCTCTGCAGTATTTATAGGTGCGGGTAAGTTTTTTTCTTTCGAAAGTTCAACAATGTCTAAAGGACCTAAAGCAATGTCCATTATAAATTTTGTCAAATTTTTTTACAAAATGTTATAAAAAAAATTGTTATAAAAAAAATTAAAAAAATTGTATAAAAAAAATTAATCGTTATAAACCGATCCTATTCAGATGTAACAAAGAAATGTGAAAATAGAATTTTTGTCATTTGAATTTTGAATGAAAAGTGTTGGAAAGTAATAAAAATTTTATGGCAATTTTTTGGATATTTTGAATACATACATATGTATGTACATGTTTACCTTATAGCGATTGTATCAATCACTACGGGATCATCGTATTGCCTGGCTATCCTGATAGTTTTATGCATGTATGGATTTCATCCAGATTATGTTGGCTAGACATGCTCAATCACTAAGTTCTGTATGCGAAAGAATCCTTCGTCTAAGGTTTCCAAGAGCCGGACAATGATAGAGATGATGGCCACCACTTTTTCCTCTTGTTAGTCTCAGGCTGAAAGAACTAGGTACTAGGCTTGCATTTTGATTACTAACCGTCTTAACCTTTGTAAATTTGTTGCTTTTGCAGCATATCGACAAGACACCACACTGCTGCTCACTGTAAGTACAGAGCTTGATGGAGTTTAGGATTGCGAACGAACTAGCCCACTGGACGGACGGTCTTATGTAATATGGAAACAAAGGCTGCGATATGGGTGACTCTTCTGAAAGGTACTGCAATGAAAGAGGATCTAAAGGGTTCGCTAAGATTCTGGAACATAAAATATAGGTTAAGTTAAACTGGCAACCGCCTCGCCGAGCACTGATTACTTGGCTGCTGTAAGATCCCGTTGTAACACCAGTATTACCTATTCCGCCATGCAATTATACCACCTTGTGGGTATTTCTTAAACATTCCGAGAATCTTATGCAGACGTTTTGCCACCAAATTGTGGGTGTCCAAGAATTATTCTTCTTAAGTTTCTAAGCGCCGGACAATGACGAAGATATAAGATGTTCTGTTTTCTCCTTATCTTCTTCGTTAATCCCAGTCTTCTAGCGTGAGCACACGGAGGCCAATGCCTCTTTGTCACTGATATGAGGTTCCTCAGATGGAATCTTGTGGGATATTGTGTATGTAATCTGTAGGACTCTAATGGCTGCTTTACTGTCGGAATATAAGCGACATATTCTGATACAGAATTCGCACGACGGCAATTTAAGAGCCATTATTTCAATATGAAAAATACTACACTAATCTGATAGTGCAAGTGACGGTCTAAAATTCAGTTGCTGTCAAAAGATTTCACATTCGACTTGTGGGATCTGGATCCAACAGTGAAAATTTGAACATGAAATATAAGGAAAAACGTTATTCCCAGTTAAAGTTTTGTTTTTTTTTTTCTTTTTTATTTAAAAATTAAAATTTTATCTGTATAGGGGTACTGTATGTAATACAATAAAAGATTTTATTTTTTAAATTTCGTATTCAATTCCATGCGGTTTGCTTGCATTGAAACTATTTCAAGCATATGGCGTTAAAACTCCTCCAGGATTCAATATTCTGTAAAAAAAAAAAATCATACCGATTTACCTGTTATATTTTATATCCATATTCACATTCACACTCATATCACACATACACATATGTATGTACGTGTATTGAAATCAATACATTGATACAATACAGAGAGGAGATATTCATTTATTGTAAAATAACAATTATTTTTATTTGTATTTTTTTTCTTGTGTCTGCTGAATAAATGGACGTTTTTGTGTTGGTGTTGGTGTCGGTGTCGGTGTTGGTGTTGTCGTTATTTTTAAAGCAATAATATCATCCTCCTCCCTTAACAAATAACAATCGTTGAAGTACATACATATGTGTAGTAAATACTGTGTTGTTTTTGAATTGTTTGTTCGATTTTTGTTTTTTTCATTCTTTATATTTTCCCTCTTGTTTTTCTTGCTATTGTTATACATAATGCGTGCTAACATTTTCTCTCATAAACACACATTTACATTCGCATTTCCACATACAGACACACACATGCACACACTTACATATGTACTCATACTCATACTCATAAAAAAATATTTAAGGCTCTTAAGGCTTTTAAGTATCGGTAGCCACGGTTAAGGGCCCTACTTTCTACTTACTGCTTCCTTTTTCTCAATGGATTCCAATTAAAGTTATAACCAAAGGCAGTGAATAAATTTCCAGGAAATTACCTTAGTCTAGCAGGTCCTTTGAAGACTCCGTCAATCACATTTTTAGCATTGATAAACGAAATCTCATGCCGTTTTTCGTACCCACTTTAAATGAAATTGTTTTTGAGTGGCCAGGTTGTTGAACATTGTAAGACACTCCACATATCCGAAATAGGATAGGATCTGACAGCTGCTGGGACATCTCTACTTTTGTCAGAAGTATTTTCATAAACTTCTTTTCAATGTGGTGGTGATTAGAGTCCTAGATTATTAGATGGTATCACAAGATTCCATAATACATTGAAATGCACGATATTGTAATAACTGCTACAATGCTGCAATCATATATGAAGAAATAAAAATGAAAAGAATTTAAAAAAAAACTGACTAACAGTCATTCATGCCGGGTGTAAGTTTTTCGAAAAAAATTTTTATTCAGTGTTGCGCTCTCTCATTCTCATGTATGGATGGAGCACATTTTCGGTAATAAAATTTCTTGTTTGTAGTTAAGCAAAATAAAAAGAAATTACATGGGTTTAAATGAGTATTGTATTGTATTACATTATGTGCGTCCTCACATACACATACACATACACATATACAAAGGAAGAGATAAAAAGCACGAAAGTGTGAGGAAGGGAGAGAGGGACAGGAGTAAAATTAAATATTTTTAAACAAAATGTTTCACCTTCTCTACAAAATTACAAACAACCTGAACCAAAAAATCTGATCAACAACAACAAACTCCCACTCCTCCCACAACAGCCGGCGGTTCGGATAATTGTTTACCAAACAAAACTTCTTTTTATAAAACGTAGAATAAATAGCAGAGCAACAAATTTTGTGGCCAACGACGCATTTGATTGTAATCAACATAATTGTGGGGGGGAATTTCTGAGGTGAAAGCATACATATTTCTAAACATCTATCCCCCACAAAGCTTTCACAAACAACGATGGAATGAATGCCATAATAAAATATAATGTGTGTGAAGATTATATTAAGAGGTCTTGGAGACTTCATGTGAGTATGGTGTGACCTCGTATATGTCCTAAAATTAGCTCCTAAACTAGTGGGCTTGTTCAAATTGATGGATGGATTAAGAGGAAATTTTGCTCTGTTGGTGCTGCTAAATTTATGGATTCGGTCTTAGATTTTCAAATTAGAATTTATCTTCACACACATACATAATTGGTCATTACAACCCTTCAGTCAGGATTACGACCTAGTTTCTAGTGGCGGGACCTACAATTTAAAGTTGACTCCAAACGACAGATTTTTGAGAAACTTTTCATGGAAATGTCAGAATTGCCAGAAATCTGCTGAGAGAAAATCGCCGAAGATATACTTTTTGTATTTTATTTTGATGTCTGGCCTGGGGCTCGAACCCAACAAGGTAGCCAACACGCTACCTACTACAGTACGGCGACTTCTACTAATACACATACATACATATTTTTATTACTCAAATTTTTATTCCCTACAATACATACATATGTCAATAAATGCTTATTTTTATTTTTTACAGAAATGCCATGTTAAACAAGTATTCAATTATTCATCGTTTTCGGAAAAGAACTCATCTGAATTGAGAAAAACACTCATGGAGTCCACTTTTTCCATAAGCACCATCGACATTACAAATCATAAAAAGCAAACTACGTCACAAAGGACTAAAACTGATGGAGAAATTTAACCTATCTGATGAAAAATCCTAAATTGGATTGATTGATAACCAAATTGAGTGTCACTATCCACATATGACATGACTATTATCATCACCATTATTACGGCATACTTTAAGTATGCTGGTTAAACACAAAAGAAAAACATATAATCACTGTTAAAACACAATACAACCAGTCTTTAGTGATGAAACGCGATCTACAACAGGCAGTTTTCGAATTTATGTCTGGCTACGCGCTGAGGACTTGTCCATACAATAGATTTATTGTAAACATGAATTATTGACATCAACTGATCATTCAAAGTCATTATATTTAACGACAAGCAAAGATCTAAATCGTCATTGGTGAAAGAAACCCTTCAGTACATCTTTATCTTTAGCATTAGCATTAAATACGTTTTTATTTCATTTTTTCACGAAATAAGGGAAAATGTCAAATTACACTACTTTCTTACACCTACCCAACAACGCACAACAACGCATTTTTCTCCTGTGGCTCGCGATTCAGTTTCAAAATCTGAAAAATACCAGGCGAACAGAAATTGCAGGAGGTCGCTAAAAAATTTAAAATAAATATATAATATTCGAATTACCCTGTTATCTGTGGTGTTTGCACATTTAGGTCTACTTTTAGGATTAACAATATAACCCACATAGACGATAATTTTAATAATCGGGTGTATTCGGTATGTAAGTAATTTAGCGTCACTAACAATAACAACGTGAACAACGCCATTTTGTTTTCGTCAGTATACAGCGTTATTCTCGGTATGTGCAATTTTACAAGCATATAATTTTACAAGAGGAGCTATTAAATATTTAATACTTCTCATTAATATATTGTGCGTGCTATAAAGTAAAAATTTGTAACATATTTAATAAATTAGTAAATCAACAATAAGAAAAGAAACTAACAAAGGAAAGCAATTGATCTAACAAGAGCAAGAACTGTAAAAGAACACTAACCTCACTTTATTTTTTGCCAAATTGACAAACACATGGAACGCATAAAAATCAAAGGGAGAGAATCTTTCGGCAGTCCATGCAGATTATTGTGCACTTTTGTTAAAAAGAAGGAAATGCGAAGCCCTTTAATTCGGTCAGTTTGTTTCGAAAACTTGCGAAAATTTCGCCCAAACGAAAACAAAGTTTTCAGCACATGAGCATGGAAGGAGACGATGGAGTAGTTATGACAGAGCCAACTGAGGAAAAAACTGTACTTGATGATCGTAGTGTAGACGATGAAGATGGGATAAAAGGTACTGAGGTTGAACAGACAACAGAAAGTGACTCTACGTCTGCTAAAGAGAAGCGATCCAAAATAAAACTCGATAAAGAAGAGCCTCCCGGCGTTTCAGATGAGTGTTGACGGCGACACCTTTCAAACTGGAGGTGTCCGGGCTCCGAAGACGAAAAGGTAATAGTTTTAGTTAATTGTTATCGACTCTTTTATAAGAAGATTCAGCGGCAAAAGACGATCTGAGAGAAATTGTGGAGGTGGCAATAAATTGAATAAGTTATGAGGTGCTCCGTTCTGGTTCTGAAGAGTGCTTAGTAGGATTTGATGTGTTGAGCGGCGGGGCAGAATTGATTTGGTTAACGAATCTACATATCAACATATGGCTGTAGAAGACGAAGCTATGGAAGATGTAGGAGAGCCCTCTAAAAGCAGAAGGAATTCTCCGAAAGTCCTCTTAGTTCTCCAAAAATATCTAAAAAGGTAATATTTGAAAAAGAAATATTGTTTGAAATAACTTTCTCAAAAATTCACACTTATTTTAGGCTTCTCCGTCAACAAAAATTACATCACCTGCAAGATCCGTGTTTTAAAGCCCAAAGGTCCTAAATGTTGCTAGTCCTCTGCCCCAGGGGTGGGCTTCAAGCAAAGCATTAAAAGTCAATAATGCCGCTGTACTTAGCAGTACGGGTGCAGCTGGTAGGACTGGCAGCGGTTATCACCATCAGGTGCCTATTACACCGCCAAGTAGTCGCAAGCACGATAATCTCCATACCAACACTACTCATTCCGCCAAGAATTCGAAAATGAAAAAGTAAGTTTAAAACGTTGCAATTACTTGTACATTTTTTTGGTTGTATTGAAATGTAGGTTAATTAGTAGTCCATTTAGATTTTTAAGTTTTAAAATCGTAGCTCGCTCTCTTTGAAATTGTTTGCCACATCTTTTTTCGTTCGTAGGTCTTCTGGGGCTAAATCTGATGGCGCTGCAGCTATTCAAAACATTCCGATGAATCATGATACAAAAGGTCCTTGCACTATAACCTGTTTAAAATCCCAGGGCCAAGTTCCTCAGCTACAGTGCTCCAAATGTTTATGTCTTTACCACCAAGAATATGTGAGACTCAATCAGTACATCTCAGAACATCGCACAGTAAGCAATAGTAGAGGGAAGCAGTATATATGCGAGGTGTTCATCAACATCATCATCAATCTTAACAAAATCCACATTACATGTAGGCGACAACAGGAGGCCAGAAAATAAATTCCCTCAAACCATTGCGGTGGTGAAAGGAAAGAAATACGTAATGGTGACTAAACCTCTGGCACTACCCAACGGGTGAGTTTTGTAAAATATTAAGCAAAATGCAATGCCTACAGCCACAAATAATTTTTTTAATAGGGCGAGCTTAACTATTTTCCTATAATATGATTCCATACTATTTCCATCTGTCCTAGTTCTAAGTTTGAATTTTATTGTATTTTTCCAGACACGTCACGTCAATGATATTGAGAATGATTTGAAACGGATTAACGAGAGTCCACGCAAAAATCGGAAACAGTCAATAATTCATATCCGGCACACTATTCAAAAAATTGCCAAACGTGGAGCATTCGCATTCGAATAAGTTTATTTGCCACAAATTTGAAAGTATTTAAAAATGCATGTAAGTATGTATCCAAAATCAACGGAATAGTATTGAAACGGTTTTGAATTTATTTGTTTTATTAAAAAGGAACGTCCTGCTGAACGTGCTGCTGCTGTTTGTAAATGATGGAATCTGGCTACTAAGGACAGGACACAGGACAGGACACATCACTTTGACATACAGTGCGTATGAAAGTATGAAAAATTGCAGTCTGCAGTTGGTCTGGTTTTGCAGGCACTTTGCTTAGTGGATTTACGTAAAGTGCTATAATATACATGTATAAAAGTAAAATTGTTTGCCTTATAATGTCAATGTAAATTTTGAAAAAATATCCTTTTGTATTTATTTTTATTTTGTTCGTTTATTTTATTTATATTATATATGAATGATAAAATAAATGAATTAAATATGTAATATTATAACAATAGTAATAGTAATAGTAAGCATTAGCTTGCATTAAATAAAATACAAAAAAAGTCTTACAATGTTGTCTACTTTTCTGCTGAATTTCCTGTGCATGTCAAACTATACTGGGTCTTGGGGTTTCGATTCAGATGTGATGTGCGAAGTAATTCTCATTTAGTTGATTACAATTTTTGAATAAGTAAAAAGAAATTTTTTGGGGTTGGTGGGAGGTTATTTATATGAGAATACGACACAGCCGACTGTATTTGAGAATCAGTAGGCCACGATTTTCATACAGCTTGATACTTCTACCAAAACATCTCAATCTTTACAATTCTTGAGAATCTTCTCCAGAAGTGATATCTAATGTAATTCTCATTTAGTTAATAAAAATTCTTGAATAAGCCAAATGAAATTTGTTGGGGATGGTGGGTGGGTATTTATATGAGGATACGCCACTAAATCGACTGTATTTGAGAATCATTAATTGAATCTTGTCTAATCCCAGAAATTATTTTCAAAATAATTTTTCAAATTCTATTCATCAATTTGACTATGTGGAGGATGGATGTTATGAGAATAGTAGCCTAATGATTCTCAAATAGTCGATTTAGTGGCGTATCCTCATATCTCATATAAAACCCACCCACCATCCCCAACAAATTTCTTTTTACTTATTCAAAAATTTCAATTAACTAAATGAGAATTACTTTAGGTATCACTCGCAAATTTTTTTCAAAAGAATTTTTCAAATTCTATTCATCATCAATTAGACTATATTGCCACTGCACTATTGTCCAAATGAGCTCTCTAGTGGAACGAATGAAACCCAATTAGTGGCATATTGGCATATCTCCAATAGTTCATCACATATCACAGAAACCCACATACATATGAAACTATTTGTATGCAAGCATCAGCATGCTACAAACTACATAAATAAGAGAAAGCACAATAAAAATTTACAATTTTCAAAATTATTAATATTAATTAATAAATATATTGCCAATTAGGAATAGCTACATTACTTGGTAGTAATAGTACATTCATTGGTAGCTGGTTAACCAGGATCCCGGATAGTTTAGCTGTGAGCTGGCTAGTATAGCTGGTTACCCGGATAGCTGTGTAGCTGGTTAACCAGGAATCTGGCTAGTATAGCTGGGAGCTGGCTATCTGACAAGTACAGCTGGTTATCTGGGTAGCTGGTTAACCACGAAGCTGACTAGTGTATCTGATTATCTGGGTAGCTGGCTATGTGGGTAGCTGGTTAGTATACAGTACTTATATTTCCACAGAAATCTCTGCAACCACTAGACAACAGCATTTTACGTAAATCTACGATGCAAAGCGCCCGCAAAACCAGAGCAACTGAAGGCGTTAGAATTTTTCATACGCACTGTATGCCAAAATGATGTGTCCTTAACAGCCAGATTTCATAATTTCCAAACAGCAGCAGTACGAAGACGTTCCTTTTTTAACAAAACAAATAAATTCAACACCTTTTTAATACTATTTTCGTTGATTTTGGATACTTACATGCATTTTTAAACACTTGAGAATACACAACAACGAATCGTTGGGTAGATGCGTAGCTGGTTAGTATAGCTGAGTAGCTGGGTAGCTGTAAATCCACGACGCAAACTGCCTGCAGATTTTGGCATTTTTCATACGCAACGTATGCCATAGCAGCCATAATTCCATAATTTACAAACAGCAGTAGCACGAGGACATTCCTATTTTAACAAAACAAATAAATTCAACACCGTTTTAATCATATTTCGTTGATTTTGGATACTTACATGCATTTTTAAATACTTTAAAATTTGTGGCAAATAACTTATTTGAATGCTCCACCGTTTGGGAATTTTTAGAATTGTGCGCCGGATATGAGCCATGCAATGTTATAATCGTTAATCTGTTTCAAATCATTCTCAATAACATTGACGTGACGTGTCTGGAAAAATACAATAAAAATCAAAATTAGAACTAGGACAGATGGAATCATATTATAGGCAAATAGTTAAGCTCGCTCTCTTAAAAAAATTATTTGTGTGGCTGTAGGCATTGCAGTTTGCTTAATACTTTACAAAACTCACTCGTAGAGGTTTAGTCACCATTACGTATTTCTTTCCTTTCACCACCGCAATGGTTTGAGGGAATTTATTTTCTGGCCTTCTGTTGTCGCCTACATGTAATGTGGATTTTGTTAAGATTGATGATGATGTTGATGAACACCTCGCATATATACTGCTTCCCTCTACTATTGCTTACTGTGCGATATTCTGAGCTGTACTGATTGAGTCTCACATATTCTTGGTACATAAACATTTGGAGCACTGTATCTGAGGAACTTGGCCCTGGGATTTTAAAACCTTTTCTTTCATGATTCATTGGAATTTTTTGAATAGCTGCAGCGCCATCAGATTTAGCCCCAGAAGACCTACGAACGAAAAAATAATATGTATGTGGCAAACAAATATGACAACAATTTGTGTTGGACAAACAAATTTAAAGAGAGCGAGCTACGATTTTAAAACTTAAAAATCTAAATAGACTACTAATTAACCTACATTTTAATACAACCAAAGAAATATACAAGTACATAAATGCAACATTTTAAACTTACTTTTTCATTTTCGAATTCTTGGCGGAATGAGTAGTTGGCATGTAGATTATTATCGTGCTTGGTGGTGTACCAAGCAGCAACCAGCTCCACCCGTACTGCTAAGTAAAGCGGCATTATTCACTTTTAAATCCCTTGCTTGGGGTACACCCTTGTGGCGGAGGATTAACACCTTTTGGACCTTTGGGTTTTGAAACACGTTTGCATATATTGGGAGGATTAGTTGCTGCACCTAGTGTCGCACTGTAACCGAAGCTCTCGACGAAGTCGTTGCACTACTCACTGTCTCTAGCTCTGGACCAACGCCCAACGGCTCACGGGTTACCTTTTTTTCGGCCAGCGATATAAAATAGACATCAGCCTTGTCCTTACTCAATTACAAATTATCGCTCCATACCAGTTCACGGCTCTAACCATATTCAAAGGGTTTCTTGTAAGTCATCCTTTGGAGATATAGGTTTCTCAGCTGGCTAAATGATGATAAAGGTGTCTCCGAGAGGCTTTTCTTTATCGAATTTAATTTTCGATCGATGTCGAGCACTTTATCGTCTACGCCACGACCAGCAAGTATAGTTTCATCCTCAGCTGGCTCCGTCATAACTGTTGCATCGCCTACTTCCATTCTAATGTGCCGAAAACGTTATTTTCGTTTTGCAAGTTTTCTAAACATACTGACCAAATCAAACGTCCGTCTTTTTACTTTTCAACACAATATTTTCACTTAAAACAATCTTTTGCTTTTGTAGACACGTGTTAATGATGTCTTTTCTTTACAATATTCTGTATAAGCTGCCTAAAGATTTTCTTCCTTTGCTTTTTATGCGTTCAACACGCGCGTCGGTATGCTTTTTGTGTATGCGGTAAAAAGTGTGGTTAGTTTTCTCTTACATTTGCTGTTGTTCTTGTTAGGCCAATTGTTTTTCTTTGATCGTTTCTATTCTTATTGTGATTTACGTATATAACAGGGTGATCGCAATATTTCATATTTAGTTTTAATTTTTTACAGTGGCCTTCTGAAATTTCTGTTCGCCTGGTAATTTGTGCACGTTTGAAACTGAATTAATTTCATAGCGAGCCACAGCAGAAAAAAACTTTGTACGTTGGTCTTTTTTTAACAAAACAAATAAATTCAACACCGTTTTAATCCTATTTCGTTGATTTTGGATACTTGCATGCATTTTTAAATACTTTAAAATTTGTGGCAAATAACTTATTTGAATGCGTCTTGCGTCCTGTTGTCGCCTGCATGTAATACGGATTTTGTTAAGATTGATGATGATGTTGATGACGTTAGAAACTGATGCAGACTTTTGTAGCGATTTTGGTACACAAGCCTTAAAATTAATTTAAAAATTGTATTCTTTTCGAAATTTTCTTCTAAACACTCGCATATGTACTGCTTCCCTTGACTATTGCTTACTGTGCGATATTCTGACCTGTACTGATTGATTCATGGTGGTGAA
Source organism: Sarcophaga subvicina (assembly GCA_936449025.2). Classification (NCBI taxonomy): domain Eukaryota; kingdom Metazoa; phylum Arthropoda; class Insecta; order Diptera; family Sarcophagidae; genus Sarcophaga; species Sarcophaga subvicina. Next base: position 449,406 of record OW388080.2, on the reverse strand, counting down.
GACATAAACATTTGGAGCTCTGTAACTGAGGTACTTGACCCTGGGCTTTTAAACAGGTTATAGTGCAAGGATCTTTTGTATCATGATTGATCGGAATTTTTTGAATAGCTGCAGCGCCATCAGCTTTAGCCACAGAAGATCTACGAACGAAAAAATAACATGTATGTGGCAAACAAAAATGACAACAATTTGTGTTGGACGAACAATTTCTAAGAGAGCGAGCTACGATTTTAAAACTTAAAAATCTAAATGGACTACTAATTAACCTACATATATTTCAATACAACCAAAGAAATGTACAAGTAATTGAAACGTTTTAAACTTACTTTTTCATTTTCGAATTCTTGGCGGAACGAGTAGTGTTGGCATGGAGATTACCGCTGCCAATTCTACCAGCTGTACCAGTACTGCTAAGTAAAGCGGTATTATTGACTTTTAAAGCCTTGCTTGGAGTCCACCCTTGGGGCGGATGACTAGCACCTTTAGGACCTTTGGGTTTTGAAACACGTTTGCCAATATTGGGAGGATTAGGTGCAGCAGCTAATGTCTAGACGAAGGCTTTGCACTTCTCACTGTTTCTAGCTCCGGACCCAAAAGAGGCGTCATAGGTTTAAATCTTTCGGTGATTTTGAAGCGGATCTTGCGGCTTGTAAAGCAAGAGATGTAATTTTTGTTGTCGAAGAGAAGACTAAAATAAGTGTGAATTTTTGAGAAAGTTATTTCAAACAATATTTCTTTTTGAAATATTACCTTTTTAGATATTTTTGTTGAACTAAGAGGACTTTCGGAGAATTCCTTCGGCTTTTAGAGGGCTCTCCTACATCTTCCATAGCTTCGTCTTCTACAGCCATATGTTGATATGTAGATTCGTTAACCAAATCAATTCTGCCCCGCCGCTCAACACATCAAATCCTACTAAGCACTCTTCAGAAACAGAACGGAGCACCTCATAACTTATTCAATTTATTGCCACCTCCTCAATTTCTCTCAGACCGTCTTTTGCCGCTGGATCTTCCTCTAAAGGAGTCGATAACAATTTACGTCGCATGCCCGCTTTGCTAAAACTATTACCTTTTCGTCTTCGGAGCCCGGACACCTCCAGTTTGAAAGGTGTCGCCGTCAACACTCATCTGAAACGCCGGGAGGCTCTTCTTTATCGAGTTTTATTTTGGATCGCTTCTCTTTAGCAGACGTAGAGGCACTTGGTGTTGTCTGTTCAACCTCAGTACCTTTTATCCCATCTTCATCGTCTACACTACGATCATCAACTAGTTTTTTTCCTCAGTTGGCTCTGTCATAACTACTCCATAGTCTCCTTCCATGCTCATGTGCTGAAAACTTTGTTTTCGTTTGGGCGAAATTTTCGCAAGTTTTCGAAACAAACTGACCGAATTAAAGTGCTTCGCATTTCCTTCTTTTTAACAAAAGTGCACAATAATCTGCATGGACTGCCGAAAGATTCTCTCCCTTTGATTTTTGTGCGTTCAATGTGTTTGTCAATTTGGCAAAAAAAAAAAAAGTGAGGTTAGTGGTCCTTTACAGTTCTTGCTCTTGTTAGATCAATTGCTTTCCTTTGTTAGTTTCTTTTCTTATTGTTGATTTACTTATTTGCCAGATTTACAATGTTTAAGAAATAAAATTTATTAAATACGTTACAAATTTTTACTTTATAGCACGCACAATATATTAATGAGAAGTATTAAATATTTAATTGCTCCTGTTGTAAAATTATTTGCTTGTAAAATTACACATACCGAGAATAACGCTGTATACTGACGAAAACAAAATGGCGTTGTTCACGTTGTTATTGTTAGCGACGCTAAATTACTTACATACCGAATACACCCGATTATTAAAATTATCGTCTATGTGGGTTATATTGTTAATCCTAAAAGTAGACCTAAATGTGCAAACACCACAGATAACAGGGTAATTCGAATATTATATATTTATTTTCAATTTTTTAGCGACCTCCTGAAATTTCTGTTCGCCTGGTATTTTCTCAGATTTTAAAACTGCATCGCGAGCCACAGGAGAAAAATGCGTTGTGCGTTGTTGGGTATGTGTAAGAAAGTAGTGTAATTTGACATTTTCCCTTATTTCGTGAAAAAATGAAATAAAAACGTATTTAATGCTAACTATTATTATAATATTATATATTTAATTAATTTATTCTATCATCAGTCTAAATATACATGTATATTCTCAAATAAACTTAAGCTGTTTCGCATAAATTATCGAAAAATAAAAAAACAGAAATAGGAGAAAAATCGGTGTACATTGGCGGAAAGCGTGTTCCTGTTAAAACAAGTGATTTCCAAATCTCTAATGACAGCATACCCAATACAAAATTATCGTAGACTTTTTGATAAAGATATGCTGAAGGGTTTCACCAATGACGATCGAATCGTTTCACCAATGACGACGAATCGTTAAATATAATGCCTTTGATGACCAGTTGATGTCAATAATTCATGTTTACAATAAATCTAAATCTAATCTTCGGATATGGTGCAAAGGGCTAGCTGGCTAGTATAGATGGGTAGCTGTCTACTTAGGAAGTTGTCTAGCTAGCTAACTGGCTCTTTCGAACCGTGGTAGTGGGATAGCTGGAATAATTTGGAGATTCGAGGAATTGAATTTTTTAAAAATCAATCAATCAATTAGAAGATCAGTGACCATTTGGGAATATATAAGGAATAGTACACCTACCCGACCACATATATGCAAATGGTAGTCCAGAGGGTCCTCTTTCGGACCGTGGTAGTGGACTAGCTGGAATAATTTCTGTTCTGTTTTGTTGTATTTCGTTAATAATTAAGATTATGTATTAAAAACCCATAATAAATTTGTATTTTTACCTTCTCAGTTTAAATTAAGAAACAGAATTCATTACACAACATATCGCCCTGTTTACTCTTGAAACGTTTGTTATTGTTTTTTGTTTTATTACTGATTAAATATTTTACTACAACAGAAATGTTTTCGTTTCCAAAATGCTTAAAAGAAGTCCTATGGGTATTTTTTTATTAAAAAATGTTGGGTTTTTTGTTTTTTATTTCCTATTAAATTATATTTGAAGGAGGTGGTTCTAATGTTGGCTGTGATTAAACATGTTTTTTTTTTGTTTCTCTAGAGTGAGAAAAGTGATATTTTTTATTGTTGTTGGCCACCGTAAGTCAACGTCAAAGTAAAATTTTAGAAATTATGAGCCCCCTTCTATTCTTCTATCAGAGACTGTTGAATCTCTAAGGCAAAGGTACACTACAATTTTAAATAAAGGTAAGCATGGGTATTTCGTTTTTGTTCTTTTTAAAAATTTACAGTAAAAAGGACTTTTAATTACAGCCGTTTTTTTTTTGGCAAATACATACAGGCTATAGCCAGTAACATATTTTATAATAAATCGTTTCGATTTTTGCTTTCAGACACTCTTAACTCCTCCAATCATGGTCGCCAGATTTTGAAATTACTTCTTAAGGCTGCCTTTACAACAGCCGGATTTATCAATAATTGAAAACAACAAATTATTACCAATAAAATGTCCTCCTCTTTAACATATAAAAAGATTGAATTTTTTAAATAAATTTATCATAATACAAATCAAAGAAAGACTCTTCGCAAGTATACTAACCCCTTAAGATTTTTCTGTTGCCTAACTTAGGATGGATTTTTAAAAGCCCTTTGGCTAGTTTTAACGAAAATGTTTTTATTTAATTTTTTATTACCTTTAGACAGAAAGGAGAAAGAAGGGATAAAACAAAAATACATTTTTAGATTTTTAATTAAGCCCTTTTAAGGTTTATAAATTTTTGTAATAAAACGTAATATGTACGTTGCTACATACATTTATACATTGTCTAAATGTCAAAATTTCAAATGTCATTGACAAACACATTTAGGATATTAAAAAAACAAACAATAAAAAAGCATGGTAGAAGACCAGTACGATTTTTTTTATAAAAACTGTAAGCTGAGCAGCTGACATTTACGTAATTATGTGTACAAAATTTGTAACTCTTATGTGAGGCCAGTAGCGAAGCTTAAAGTCTGTTCAACTTTACTGAGAGCTTTTTTCATAAAGTGATAAAAAAATTAACCCGTTTAAGAAAGTTTAAAAATATAGAGCCGATTTATGGTATTTTTAATCTTGTCACAATTTCCTGAAATAGATTCCCGCATTCTGATGTATCTTCTCTTTAAGTACGACTACAGTCTGACAAAAGTGTTGACGATGATACATTTAGTTGGAACCACATATTTTCTCTCCAGTTATAATTCGTCAAGTTAAGTTAAAGAAAATAATTACTGTGTTAATATATAGTTCTTAGTTTATTGCGTATTAGTGTTCTTGATTTAAATAAATTTAAAAATTCATTTCTCTTTGTAACACCTAGAAGGCGGCCTTCATCCATACAGGTGTTCCTATATGTTGGTTTTTCATTTCGTTTTTTTTTACATAATTACAAAGGGAAACATTCGATCATAAAAAGGAACACGAATAACAGCTTTTTTTGCAAAAGTTCACTTTATAGTTTCTTGTAGTTGGACATTTCGTTTTTCCGCTAAATGTGGTTCTGTAATTATGGGCTTATATTTCAAATCTTTTGTCTGTTGCTATCCAACATTTGTTGTTTTTGTTATTGTTATTACTGGTACCGGTTTTTTTTTTGTAGTAGTAGTTGTGTGTTAAAATTTAATTAATATTTGTTATTACGCCCTCTCCAAACAAACTGTGTTTCACACATACATACATGCATAAACACAAACACATAAACGAAATACTTTTACATTCAAACACAAAAAGCAAAAATTATAGAGCACTGTGTGTGTACTCACTCGCAAGCAAAGAAAAACAAAACAAAAACTTATAAACTCGCACACAAAAACATAAGCAGAGTTTAGTTGTAAAAAAAAAAATGAAGAGAGAGTGAAGAGAAAGCACAAGGCAAAGTATGTTTATTATGTGCTCTTTAGTAATTGTAACTTCCTGTTATAATGGAACTCAACTTAACTAAATGCAATGCACAAAAATGTGTGTGTGTGTGTGTTTGTAAAAATTAAAAGAAAAAAAACAGAAGAATAGAGCAGGAGAGCAGAAGAGAAATTATAACAGTTCATGTTTTATGGGGTACAAAAAACAAACAGTACATGAGCATAAGAATGTGTTCAACTAAATGTGGTTGCTTATAACGGAAGGTGCAATACGCACAAACAAACTTTACTACACTTTTTGTTAAATTTCGTACTTTTTTGTTTGGTCGTTTTTGTTGTTTCTTTCGTTGCTAATGTTATTGCTACAGTTATTTTTGTTGCATTCAACGTTTTTTTTTTTCGAAGTTAGCTTGAATGTTGTTACACTGCTCTTGCTGTTCTCTTTGTATGTGTGCGAATATCTGTGTAGGTAGTGCAGTGTTAAGTAAAGCCAAGTATAAGGAAAACAACATATTTTATGACATACTCTCTCTCTCTCTCTTTGTACCAATTATTTATGATGTCCTTTTCTCTAAAAAGAATGTGCTTTTAAAGGTAACCAAAAAAGCAATAACAATAACATTATCAAAGCAACAAAAAAAATAAATAAAAAATAAAGTGTCAGCCAGTTTAAGTTAAAATAATGCCTTTAACTCGTACACGAGACATTTGTTAAATTAATGTTGTACGTAGATTATGCAAAAATTAATTTAAATGAAACACACAGACATACACACACTCACAAGGAATATTAATATGTAATAACAACAACAGCAACATTTAAAAACAAATAGAAAAGGAGGCGAAAACATTTGAAAACTTTCTCATACAAACACACACCTATTACAGGCGTAAATTAATATTGTACTTGTACACACACACACATACACAGGCATAAATTAATACTGTACTTGAATATTTCACGAAATGTTATGAACAAACAAACAGTCTTGTTGAAAACTATGAAAACCCCTGAAGAAATAACACAGTTTTTGTGTTCATTCAAAACCGTGAATATTAATATTATTGCATGAAATTGGCGAAACATACTCATTTACGCTTTACTAAGTCTGACCACTTCAAAACAATTCGTAGCAATAATTGAGGCAAAGCACTTAAATAGCATGCTACTTACGGGATTTACTGCATAACGGACGTCCTTAATATGTGTCTCAGTAACTAAATCAAATATATACTTATAGGTGAACTCTTTCTATCTGGTATAAAAAGAAAATGAACTGATAAATATTTGATTTTCCATTAAAATTGAAAAAGTAGACAGAAACTGAAATTTTCAAATACAAAAGATGGAAAAGAAAAACGTTCTCATTTAAATACTTCATGTGCAATAATTTCAAGAGTTTGAAAATAAAAATGTATGTGTGTTTGTATACACGAACTCATTTGTATTGAAATAAAAAGTTGCCATGTGTCCTTTGTAACGTTTGCTGAACTTTCGTTTCGAAATGCTTTGCAATTAATTGTCAATATTTAAGCGTGTGTTATACAGTGAAAACTCTCTTGACCGAACACTGTGAGGATCATATTTGTTCAAGCAAAACTATGAAATAAAATTTTTGTGAAACGGCGAAATCGTTTTCTTAATTTGATCCAAAAGGAAGCTGCTAATGCCGATATTATGTTTGTTATATCTTATTTCAAGTCCATCCGAAAAGAGTCCACTGTATATACGTAAATAGCATTGAAATATTTTATTTTTTTATGTTTCAAATATAATTTTAATTATGAAAAGATTTTTATAATGAGGTTGTTCACCTTAATTTTAAGGAAAAAATAAATACGTTTTGAAAGACGATTGACTTTTAGCGTTTCGCAGAGAGTATGCCTCTGTGAAATCTAACTTTTAATTTATAAATAAATTGACGAATTATTAGCAGATGAATTGCATCTCTACTAGACAATCATAATTGCATTATTAAGTCGGTTATTAAAATGAGCGAGCATAAACTATACGGCGTACATAATCACACAAATATACCCCGATACTCTCTCCATTTCTCTCTCACTTAGCTGCAAACATACACAGACGGTGCGCTGCGGCTGTTAGTTATTGGAGAAAACTAAACAATACCGCAACAAACTGTGAAACTTGACCTGATTTTTAAAACAACAACAATTCAATGGTATTTAGAAAATAGCATGGAAAATTAAAGCAGACATTAAAAATTATGCACACACACATACTCACACCCATATAACTATAAAAAAAATAATTTCATAAAATTTTACCATCAAATACACACATAAACACACATACATTTGCACACGTCTTTACATAAAATGAAGTTTAATTTAAAGAGAAAAGCATAAGAGTATTAACAAGTATGAGTAGGAGTGTGCGAGAATGGCTTTTCTCCGAACTTCTGGATCAAAATTCGTGTTTGGAAACTTGGCCTGATGACTATCAAAATATTGTGATATTTGGCTGGATAGTGTAATAGCAAAACACACTCTCTCCCATCTGGCAGTGTTTGCAGGCCAAGTTCGCTGATGTAATAGGCACATAACCTAAAGCACGACATTGCTACTGTACGCTAGCATTTGTTAGTGAACTATTTTATCAAATTTTAAAATGCTGTATCATCCAAGAAGCCATATTCTCTAGGTTTTAGCCCCAAGTGAATACTTCTTGTTTCCAAACCTTAAGAGAAATCATGAAATCATCTCGCAAACGAATCTATGCTTAAGCTCGACAAACGTTATATACTGACAGAGATAACAAAAACTGAAGCATATACCTAAAACCCATATATTTGGCCTACCCTCGTATATATACATATGTATATGTATGCGTGTATGTTTGTTTGTATTGTTGGCATTTTAAAGCTTATTTGAACATTATTTTCTCTGAAGTGAACGTAAATGATTTATTTCACCACAAATTAAACAACTAAACAATACACACACTCACACTCATAATAATTATTTTTAGTTCGTTCAAGTGTATGTATGTGTGTACAGGTTTTAAGGTGTTTATACATATACCACTAACAATTACAACAATGGTGGCAGTAAAAAATTTCTACCGAGAAGAGAAGAATAATAAAAATATTAACACATACATACAAACAAAGAAGCGAAAAATAAATGAAGGGAAAATTAATAATAAAAAAAAGAAAGAAGAATGTGAGAGAAATGTTTAATAATCAAATTAACAGGCACATTAACGATAAACAAACAATAATAAAAACAACAACAACAACAACAACAAAAGATATAAAAAGAAAGAGAAAAATAAAATTCGTAATAGAAAAATAAATAAAACATAAGCAATAGTCGCTATAACTACATACTAGTACTAGTGCTGGTGCTAGCATCATATAAAGAAAAAAAATTTAAAACCGAAAAAAGGAAGCGGAAGAGAAAAGCAAAAAAATATTTAAAAAAAAACTCATCCACAGCAAGTTAGCCAAACCAGGCCAGAAATAAAGAGCAGAAGCAGGAGGTAAGAGATAGCGACAGAGAGAGATAGAGAGAGAGCAAGAGAGAGAGTGATAGCGGCATAATAGTATTGTATTGAAAACTAAATCATACGAGCAATTAAGGCCATTCACAGTTTTGTATGCCCAAAGGATAACATAAGTGTTATGTTTGTTAATAAATTACTTTAGAAATCATCACATCAGCTTAAGTGTCTTAAGTAAAGTTAATTAAAATTCTTTGTGGTGAAATTTCTCTCCATCTATTTGGAAATAATTTGAAATACTATAAATTTAATACTCATTTATTTGTTTATCAATTTACCATTGTGATGTGTAGGCTTTATTGTAATTTTGGAATGCTTTTACCATCGAGACTCGTTTAATGATTAACAAATTTTAATCTTATTAAATAGCCATGTTGTTATTGTTGCTGTTATTGTTGTTTATTTATTGTTGTTGTTTTTTGTAAACAATTTCCCCTTGGGACTGACTGACTGTTTGTTGCGGTTAAGTTTTCTGTTGTTGTGTGCATGTTCTTAGATGAACTTTCGTTGTCGTTTATGTGTTTGGAATTCTGATTTGACTTTTATGAGCAAAATTCTAAAATAATGTTCATAAACAAACAAAAAAACAAGAAAAAGTTTAACAGTTGTTGTGCACACTACCAAGCTCAGTGGCATCGTATAAGCATTTAACAACACCAACACTCTGATAAATTTTCATTGAGGCCAAAGGCCAGCTGCAAAGGCACTCTACATTTGGCATAAGTTATCACTAAATATGTTAAGTGAATAACAAACCGAAGTTTAATTAGCTACAGGCTAAGCCTCACCATGGTTCTCGCTATGAAATTCGGCAAAGTTGGTAAACATGATAGCACAGCTCCAGAACAGGATGCCTTAACTGTATTTGGTGAAGTTGGATAGAACTTTCAGTTTAGGATAGTAAATGTTGAATGAAGGAATATCGCAACTATTTTAGGACAGGAAACACAACATCTAAGAAGACATACTGAATCCCGTAGCTGTTTACAGTTTTAATGGATGAGGTGGACACACTTAAACCAGATATGACCCATTAGGTCATCCACTTTCGTCCACTTTCCCCAAACCTGATACCATTCAGTTCTCCTGCACAGAAACGCAAGTGCTTTCTCCTTCTCAGTCCTCCTCTTCTACATTTATGCAGATCATAGAGAAGTTATTTGCGTTATGACAACGGTTAATACGTCTCGCATGAGTCTCCATAATACAATGCCCAGTAAAGGCTCGAACTACCATACGGAGTATCGAGTTTGAGCTGCATTGCTGCGATAGCTTGGCCGTATACGAAGTTACCCACGCGGCGTTGTTAGAATCAATTCCAGCCCAAAATACTTAAATAAAGTATAAATTTAAATGGCAAGCGTATATGTGTTATAAGTATGTCCTATATTGAGACATACTGTTATAGTCTCTATTAAAATCGTTTTGCAATTAAGCTTTTAAGGAATTTTCGTTACGCCACAACAGCCAGCAATCAATTATATTTTTAATTATATGGAGACTTTCACAGTCACTTTAATTTTTATCAAAAAATTGTGTTTTTTTTTCTTTTTTTAATTTTTACTTTTTGGATAATTTAGTGAGATGCTCCCCCCTTTTCCCTTTGTGTCCTGCTCTCGTAATGCTCTGTTGTTTTTAAAAGTAGAATTTCCTATAAAATGTGTTTCAATTGTTTGTAAGCGATCAAAACAAAGCGAAAACAAAAGTGGTATGTATGCCCAAACGTCTGACAGTGTGTCTTTTTGGCTATTTGGCTCACTTTGTCATTTTGGTTGTATGTATGTACGTTCTGCATATAATTGTTTTTATATATATATGTATGTATGAGTATGTGCGGTGTGTGTGACAGAGTCAGTGTCGGTTTTGTCAATTGTTTGCATTTATTTAAGTTTGTGTTTGTGTGTGTCGGTGTGTTTAAATATGTTGTGTGCGAAAGTGTCCTTTTTATTCAGTCGTTGTCCATGATTTTTTATGAATTCGGTCGCAGTATTCTTCTTCTCTTTTTTTTAATTTTTCATTTTTGTTTGTGTGTTATTTTCCCTGAAAATGTGTGTCAATGTAAAAGTGAAAAATGTGCTTTTGTCTACATTTGGTTGTGTTTTCTGTTTTCTTTTTTTTTATTATTTACAGTTTTCGCTTGAAATTGTAACATTTACCATCATTTTTTGTTGTTTTTTTTTTGGTATATCGTACAATATTATTTAAAATTTAACTTTAATTTTGCAATATGATAGACATCATCTTGTTTTCTTGTTTTCGTATAGCCAGTTTAAGTAAAATACAAAATTAAATTGAAATAATCTGTTTTTTTTTCTCTGTTTGTTTGGTTTTGTATTTTATTTAAAGCATTAGCTAAAGAAAACAGCACGAAGAAAGAAATTGGCTAGACTTGCGCCCGTTGTTTGCAATTTTCTTAATTTATTTGCCAGTTCCGTTTCTGTTGACTTGGTTTTGTTGTCGTCATCATCAAGTATTTGTCCAGTAATTCTTTCTATTTTTTTCCACTGTGTTATCGGAATTGTAATTTTCCAATTGCAATTGTGTGTGATTTCTATTACATTTCTTTGCTTGCTCGCTTCTTATTTTTCATTTATTTTGTATTACTTTACTTTGTAATGATTTTTGTTGTTGTTTGTATTACAATTGCCGTGATGGATTGAGTTTCTCGCGTATTTTGCCATTATTCGCTTGATTTCCTGCCTAAGAGCAGAAAACTTTTTGTCTTCCTCCGTCTCTTTGTTAACGTCTGTATATGGTAGATTTCAATTCTTTTTACCGCCTGTAGCAATTGCTTTAAAGTTTTACAACGTCACCTATAATAGTATACTTTAACTTCTTACAATTTCTTTAACTTTTTAAACACACACACACACATACACATACACGTAATCTAAAGGATTGAACTTCTCACATACACCAACGTATATACATACATAAGTATGCTCATTTTACACGCAGGCAGATGCATTATCAATTTCTTTTTACTAACATCCGTTTTTCAGCTTCAATAGACTCTTAAAGGAAAGGGTTTTCCCATAAAGGAAGAAATATTTGAATAAATTGAAACACCAAACGTCTGTTGAATCATTAATTGAATAATTTTTTTAAAGACAGATATTATGTTTTCAAATTTATTTCAATTAACTTGAAATTTACGTATCCCTACACAATATCTATATTTTTAAATTCAATTGTTTTTAGAAGTTTCCTTCTATGTTGCATGTTTAATATTGAAATTTCATTTATTTTCATGCTTCTGTTTATTCTTCTGTTATTCTACAGGTACAGGATGTATTTTATTGAACTTGCTTTAATAGTTAGATTGTATTCGTTGTTTCCGGCTTTTAGTTGGAGCAACATTTTTAGGATGTTCCATAAAACATTGGAAAGATGAAATTCAAAATAAATGAAATAATTACCATCAAAAAGATTCTCAAATGATCAATAATACATGTATGAGGGATTTTAAATACTTGAATTTATACTTTGACGTATCCAGTGAGGAAGAAATGAAATGGTTTACGTACCAAATCAATCCCTGTAGCCCCCAATATTGTATAAACAACCTAAATTATAGTAAAATAACAATATATACCGATTTAAAATATTTGTAGGCTTCATAGGTGAATAATCGTGATCCGTAAAAATGTGTCCTGGCTTGTTCGGCTTACGTGCAATAGTTTGCCTTAAACGAGCAGGGTTTGTTCTATTCAACATTAAAATTTAAAATTTCTTCTATTGTAGCTTTCGGTTAGAAAGATTAAATTGTTCCATCAGTATAATAGAGAGTCTATTTGCTTCTCGATTCAGAGAAGAAAACATTGCTCTTATAATAGCCACACAAAATTTCGCACTTATGGTTAACAGAGCCAACAAAACATTTCTGTTTTCTTAAAGGATTGCATTCGTCAGTGGGTATGGTATGAGTATTTTATTTTATAAAAATAAAACATAAAAGAATTATAATAAAAGAAAAATATTGTGTGCGAAAGTTTGTTTTCTGATTTTTCTGCTCTTTTTTGTTTTTCTTTAAGAAAACTTGCAAACAAACAAATCTTTTTAAATTTTCCATTTGATTTGAGTTTTAAAAGGAGTTGTGGAATACAGTGACGTACAAATAAGAAAATAAATTAAAAGGAAATAGTTTATGGGAATGTCCTTAAAGTCAAAAAAAGTTGATATGGTTTTTAACATGTGATTGTCAAAGAATTTAGTATTTTATTAGAAACAAACACGTGAGTATGTGTGCGTAAGTTTGAGTAAAAAATGTGATTTTAACGCCTTTAATGACATGAACTATGATTAATTACATCTTTCGCTCTTTTTTGGTTAACCAACAAGCATATGTATATTCATAAGCATATGCACAGTGATGGTGTCATAATTAGCACACCCATCCACCAATCCACCAAAAAGTTTGTGTTGAATATTTTATTCTTAAAAAGATTAACTTTTTTTCTCATCTGCTATTTAAATTAACTGACTGACTGTAATTAATAGTACCTAGTAAAAAAATAGTAACATCAACAACAATTATTAATTTTAATTTTTTTTTTAAATTGTCGTATCAAAAATATCTCATTTCATGTGTCATTTATTGTTAAGTATACCCCATAGGATAATTTAACTGCTCTTAAATAAATTTTGAAAAAATATTTCATCTTTGTTTGTTGTTGGAAAAAGGTCGTATAGATGATTGTGCTAACTGTAAGATCACCACTGTATATGTTTATATATAAATATATTATTCTTCCCTATATATATTATCTATGTGTGAAGGATCTTAAATACCAACATACATATGTACATACATACATACACACTTGATTACTTTGATATAAAATATACTTGTTGGTTGCTATCTGCCTCTTCTCTTCTTTTCTTTTTTGATTCATTTATTTAATATTATTGTTGTTGTAAATTTTTCTTAACGTCGAAAGTTTTAACTGGCTGGCAATATGTGTGAGTGTGGATGCGTATGTGTATATATTCTTCCTTTAGTTTATATAGTTATTAACGGCTTTTCTCTCTTCGCATTCGTATGTCTGTTTCAAAAACTAAGAAGTTTGATTTAAAACACCAGCTCGTAGTGTATGTGCCCAACAATTCACATACATCCTACGTATATGCCTGTATATTTTACACGAGACTGCAGAAGACAAAAATAAAAAGTTGGAGCGGAAAAAAAACTCATAAAATACAATGAAAATCAAATGAATTCCTTTTTAATTATCCACAAGGTTTTGTTTTAAGCCATCGTCCTTTGCTGTTCCTTTGTTTGTTTGTATATTCTTAACCCTGCCATCATTCTTATGGTTTAATGTGGCTTCTTCTTCAAGAAATTTTATATGTTTTATTGCCATTGTAATGTGAACTTGTCTGCAGTCATTATTAAAATGAATTTTGGTTCACTTACATGGCTTAAAGAGGAAATGTTTTTAAAAAAAAGTTTTAAAAGCAAAGGAGTTTGAATTGAATGAAATATATTTGAGAGTAAAGTTCTCCCTTCATAAAAAGAGTGACAGAGACATTATGTTTGGTTGTTTAATAAATTTTTTTAAGCCATTTAATATTAAAGATGAAAGAAAAATAATAAAGTAATGGCATTTTAAGCCATATTAAGGCTTAAATATTAAACTGTTTTTGAAAGGATTAAAACCATGTATTAATCACAAAGACCTTCATCCTCCCTATTCTCTTTTATTGTGGTGTTTTTACTACTAAATTTCTTTGAAACATCCAACAGTTTTCATTATTTTCCTCGTTCTTTTTCCTCTAGCATGTTCAACATGTTGCGCAGCATTTTAATGACCAAAAGTTGCCATTAAATCAAATTCAGTTATGATGACCATGACTACTCTTTTATTACAGATTTTCGGTTAAATTTTTTCATTTTTAAAGATTTATTTTTGTTCGTAGTGTAATGCAATCCTCTTCTGGCTTATGGCCACTTCAATCTTTAGAAAACCACGATTTGGATTTAATAGCGACGACTGTTTTTATCGCTTAGCAAATATAAAGAAAGGCAAACGTTATATGCAATCATGTTATAAAAGATTAAAATTTGTAATTATTTTTAAGTGCATCCTAAAAAATTTAAAGTCCATCTTAAAAGCAAAGCCATTAACTGTATGGACATTTAAACAACGTTGCAAATTCCTTCTCAATTCTCTTTTCAGCTCCCTTGTGCTCGTGCTTTGCTGTGTAACAAATATGTTTGTTTCTATGTTTTATTTTAGTTTTCAAGTGCTAGTTTTCTATTTTTTTTTATAATTTTAACAAGCCTTTGTGGCCTCTGCGTCTTCGTTTATCTCTCTTCCCTGCATCATTAGAATCGTCAGCATTGGTGGTATTGATAAGAGATGACGGCTTTACATTACTAACTTGGTTTTTTATAGCGGTCAGTGTGTTAGCCAGCTTTGTTTTTTTGTGTCTGATTTACATGATGATGCTTTTGTGTTATTCTTTTATCTTTTCGTCCTTTCCAATGTCTAATAAGGATTTTCTCACAAAGCGACTGCGTTGGATGTGATGATGTTTAATGTGAAATTCTTCCCATGGAGACTGGAAAAGAATGATGCTTAAAACATAAACGAATGAACGTTATTTCTAAAGCTATACAACCGTAAAAACAATTTACGATGTAAGTGTAGACAGCAACCAGATTCTATTAAAGCTGTAACAACCCTTAAAACTTTATTGCTAAAATGCCAAACACACCACACATATTTTGTTTTCGAAAAAGAAATATACTTTCGTATATAAATTGATTCAAATGTGAACCTGAAACTTATAGCCTAGACACGATCCTTTAAATCCTACATTTTTTCCTTGAAAAAAATATCCTGCATAATAAAAAATGAAGGATATTTTAGCATTTTAAGTTATACATGTGAAGTAAAGTGAAAAGCGTTATGTGTTATGTAAAGTTTTTGAATTTAAAAGCTTTAAAACTGATTCATTGGTATAACCGTTAAATAAACCCGTGACATAACTCTAACTCCGGAAAATGTTTACCCAGAAAAGGAATAATTTTTCAAAGTATTTTCCCATTAAGTTCTTATAAGATTAGATCATAAAGATGTTTTCATTTAAAATTTTTAATTTTTTATTCCCTTTCCTTATTAGAAAAGTACTACAAATGAATTCTAGAAAACACTTACTTTCTTAATTGGCCATTAACAACCCGTTTACCAGATTTAACATATACTTCCCGAGCAGATTACTTACTGCAGAGAATATACTGCACTGGATACAGTTTAAGGTTGCCGTAGACCTCTCAACGATATTATAAGAAATTGCAAAGCAAATAAATTGACAAGATTAAGAAAGCAAATAAGTGTTTCCAACGATTCTTAATTTTTATTTTAATAAATTTAAAATAAAATCTGGCTTTAGAGCTGGTAGATCTACAACCAAACAAATGTTTGCAATACACCCTCTCTTGGAAAAGACTCAGGAAAAACAGATCGACACATATCACCCATTCATCGATAGATAGTCCGATAAGTGCAGAGGTGTTTAATGAAATGTCTGAGAAATCAAGTGGAAGACGATCTCTTAAAGATCTTTATGTGAAAAATTGGAAAAAGAGCGCATATGATCGAGCTGCTTGACATTATATGGTAATTAGTGCTGAAGATTATAGGGTTTTGATATGGAAATTGAAGGAGAAGGGTAAAATAAGACAAATTCGATTTTATGGTTTTCTAATAATCGTTTCTTTTATTTCTAATGTATGAACTTCTAAAAACTATACACAATACAATATTTTATAATCTTTTGTTTCAATTAATTTCATTTCTGTTGTTATTGTTATTGTTGTTAATTTTATTGTTGTCATTATTACTTCTGCTTGTTTTTTTATGTTTTATTGTTAATTTTTGTTTAAATGTATTATAATAGTTATTATATTTATTTATTATTATTATTTAAATGTTACTTTTTTTAAATGTGTTTAGTTTAGTTTATTTTATTTTATACTTTATTTTTTTTAGTCTCTATGTATATAATAATATTGTTTAATTTTGTTGTTGTTGTTTTTGTTGCTGTTTTTATTTTATTATTGTTGCTGCTATAATATGTTTGTTTATTATTATTATTATTATTATTTTTTTACGTTTTCTTCTTTCTTTATAAATATGGAAATGTATATAATTTTTATTTTAATTTTGGTTTTTTTTGTTTTTGTATTTATTTTTATTTTGGTTTTTAACACTAAATGAGTATACCTTAATGTGTATGGAAAAATCTATAACAGATTCTGAATTAAATAAAGGAAAACAAATAACAACCCAAATGGAGCAAAAAGTTATTGCACTTTGAAATTAAGGAAAATTAAGTACTAAAAATAATGATTAAATGCTTTTAATTTTTTTGTTTTTGCTTCGGCAAAATATAAAATAAACAAACAAAAAAATAATCAAAAGAATGAAGAAAGAAAACAAAATAATTAAATTTAAATTATTGTTTGGCACCCAACTAACTATGAATTCAATGAGAACTGGTACAGAATTCAACAAATATTTAATCTATAATGGCTCTTAGCTTATTTCGTGCTTTCAATTTTCTATAGCAAATTAATCTCTAATATTATTATTTTTTGTTTATAATGATGCTATAAACACAATAGACGCAACACAGCAATCTCAACAATCTTGCAATTGCCGTCTCAGGTAAGCTGCACGTGTATTAATTAGAACAAAGGCTGCAGTGGCAAAGCATAAGTAAAACAAATAATAAACAGTTCATTTACTCTTTATAAATGATGCCATTGCAATGTATTCGCGCGTTTTTAGTAGTTATCTTATATTTATCGCGTCTATAAAACCTCTTTTGCATGCAAGTTTTTAGCAGCACTAATTCTCTCATTTCTAGCACAAATCCTCTCATTGTCAGAACAAATACTCTCTTTGTCAAAAATAATCTTTTCTTTCTCAGCATAAATTGTCTCGCTGTTAGCACTAATTCTCTTATAAAAATAGAAATTAGCGTAAAATCGAAGCAGCAGCAACGTTGCTCGTTGTCGTGTTAGCTTTAACGTGATCATTTCCATATACACCCATGTATTCTATTTTTGAGAGTTTGCTATGCTTACTGTGTTGCGTCTATTGTGTTTATAGCATTACAGATAGGAATAAAGTTTTTTTTTAATTAGATTAGTTATAGTGATTAACAAAAATATAATTTAATAAATTCATTCATAAATCCATTCAAATTTACAATAGACAATCGAGTTCACGAATAAACCACTGTGAGCCACTTTAAATATATATTGCACTTTAAAAATAAAATAAAGAAAATCATGAAAAATCTAACCATAGTTATTTAAAATATATTTTAAATTAATGTTTAGTATATGACTAGTAAAGTAGTATCAGCTTCAGCCTCTTTTGAAACAGATAAAAACACATATGCACACGATTTTATAAGAAAGCTCTTAATTAAGGGGTTAGTATACTTTCTAATTTTAATAAATATCGATTTTTTCACGGTTTTAGTTACTTTTAATCAATAGAATTAAGGTAGAAAGCTTCTTTGCCTTCAAACGGTACGAAAAGAAGGAGAATAACGTGAAATATAACAGCGCGTACTGCTGCGCTCAACTTTATCGCGTTTTTCTCACTTTTTTTGAACTGGCGAGCACGATTTAGCAAAAACTATTACACCGATTTTACATAAATTTTTGGTAAATGTTCTCAAGACGAGTACTTTAGGGTACTTTTCTTAATATCATACTTTAGGCTATAGCCAGTTACATAAGTATCTTATAAGAATCGGTTACGATTATTGCTTTTATACACTCTTCAATACACAAAAAGATTCATTTGTTTTATCGTAAAAAAGGTGTCGAAAAAATACCCTTAGAAAGTATACTAACCACTTAAGTATGTATAAGTGTATGATGTACTGAAGTCTGTTCTTTTAGTTTTGCTCTTTTAGAGTCTTTCAAATAAAATTTCTTTATATTTTCGATTTTCTTTTAATAGTATTTTAAGCATTTTACATAAAATTAATCAACAAAATGTTATCGTTCATACTTATATTTGTTTGTTTGTTTGTTTGTTATTTTTTTATTTTGAATTTCACTGAATTGCTAACGATTTGTGAAGTATTGTTTGATTCGCTTATCAAATTAAATTAAACTTTAACTTCTAAGAAGACGACAAGTTCACCTCTATATAAATTCTTGTCTGATCTTTAATCGAAAAAAAATCTAAATACTTGTAGTCCTTAATAAATGTGATCATCAATGTAATCAAATGATATTGTGTTGTTAAATTGAACATAAAATTTTACATTTTTTCTTTACTGAGAAAGATGCTGTAGTGTTTCTAATATTAAGTTCTTCTTAAAATAGAGAGAGATATAGTCAGAGAGAGAGATTGAGAGAGTGCGTTTGTTGTTGTTGTTGTAATTATGGATGTATACTATGTACTACGTGTTAATGTACGTCGAATGTAAAATTATATTGTATGTACGAGTATATAGTTCTACGACAACTGGAAGATACATGAATGTATGAATGTATGTATGTTTGTTTTCATTTTGTTGTTTGTTATAATGTAGTATATAATGTCATATTATTTCATATCATGTTTACATATATTTATTTTGTAGAGTGTGATTAAAATAAAACCGCTTTGATTTAAAGTAATTGGGCAATAACGGGCTCTATTAAGCACATGTGCTCGGCTCCTCTGACAGGTAAACGGTTGAGACAAAAGTGTCGTATCATATCGGGCACCGTTTCAAAAGGACGACTAAATTGACCCAATATATACTGGCCACATTCGTTGCGTTGTATGCGCATATGCATAAAGCCTTTAGCTCCCCTATAATAATAACCAAAACGAAAAAAATATTTTATATTTTGAATCTCTCTGCATAGACTTTTTTGCTGACTGGAAATATTTACTTTAAGGATAATGAATAGTCCTGTTTGGTAGACTCACAATTACGCACCAAAAAACTGCCTTCACTTAAGGGTCTCAAAGTAGTTTCAGCCTCTATACGTGTTATGGAGCCATGATACCATCTGTACAGCATAGTTTTCAAATCGGGCAAAAATTATTGCTCAGTCTTTGGCTTTAAAATTTCTACACGTTTTACTCACCCTTGTCTCTCCAATGGTATTGACACATCGATTAGATCGACTGCATTGCTAAAGGCTGCTGCTGTGGCATTCAGATTCAAATTAAGTTCTTTGTTGTTTGTTACTCCTCGTAAGTCCAGACTGCCAAACTTATTGTTCGTCTGACGTGGTTCATTTAGATTTAAGGTGAGATTTTGACGGAATATAGCAGAGTCTGTAAATCACAAAAAAAGACAAAAGAATTCCCTTCAGTTTCATTTATTTCTCTCACACTCGATTTCCTGTCGGCCTTTGTTCACAAGCATGCAGCCAGTATGTGCAGGCAGCCATAAGCAACATTATAAATACTCAATTTAGCCATTCTTTGTATTGAGTTGCTTGGCTATTGAAGTGGAATGAGGTTAATTAAAAAATGTTAACACTATTGGCTGCTCCAGATCAGCCACTCACTGTTCACACTAACACTTGCTTATACAATACAACTCACATCACATCACATTACACCACACCACACCGCATAACACACCGGACATACATACATACATGACTGGTCATTATACCCCTTCAGTGAGGATTACGACCTAGCTTCTCACACCACTTATATCGTGTATGTGAATTTTTTACATGAGTGGCGGAAGCTACAATTTAAACTCGGAAATAGACTCGGAACGACAGATTTTTTGAGAAACTTTTCATGGCAATTTTATTTCACTCTCAGAGTTTTTGCTATAAATCTGCTGAGAGAAAGTCGCCGAAGAAATATTTTTTCATATTTTCGTATTTCATATTTCTGCCCTGGGGCTTGAACCGTGGCTTTTGATCTAATAAGCCAACACACTACCTACTAGACTACGGCGACTTGAACTAAGTAATAGTAAGAAATGTTCAGACTTACCAAGTTTCATAGCAGTTTTATTGTCATCTCTCATGGAATGACTAGAGGAAGCTTGTGAAATTCCACTGGATTCAGTGCTGTGCATCATAAGATTATTTATTTCTGCCTGATTAGCTCTCAAACGTCTCCTTAGCTTGGGCATATCAAATGGCAAATCACCCAAATCAACTGATGTGGCACTGCCCGAGGTGCAAGCATCCTGTAGAATTCAAGAGTACAATACATTTGAATTATTTTAAGAATTGTGAACAGATATTGGCTATACAAACCTGTTGTAAAGTTTTTCTTCTTCTCAATTTTGGCATATCGAACGGAAGATCTCGTAGGTCTTGCGGCAGGCCCACACTGTTACTCATGGCTCCTGCCGCACTAATATCACTATGATTGTTGCCCTTATCATTGGGCGGGAAATTTAATTTTGGCAGCGTAAACTTTTGCAGGCCCATTAATGGCTTACCATCTTCACGTGAATGCAATGAAATGCCACTGTCCGAGCCGAGTATTTCGTCTGTCAGCTGCAAGAGGTTTTTATTTGCCGGTGGTCTTCGTTTCTTCAAGGCATCGATTTGTAGTTGAGGCGCGGGTCTCACGTTTTCCGTATCGCCCGAGCGTAGCTGGAGTTGTTGATGGTGCTGCTGATGCTGCTGTTGTTGCAGCATTTGTTGATTATTTGTATTCGTTTGTATGGTGGCGCCATCTTCGGGTGAAGCATTTTGGGTCTTGTTCTGTTCAGACAGCTCTGAGGCCGGCTCCTGAGATGACTTGTCTGATATGGGACTAAGGATATGCAATTTGGAATGTATGACCACTGGTGCTCTAAGAGGAAAGGCAACACTCGAGCTACCAGATTCAGAGCTATGTGAACTCAACGAGGTCGAGTGCCTTGACTCTGAACTGGACGTACTGCGATTGCCTTCGCTAGTGCTCGAGCGTAGCGATTCCATGCTGCCACCACTACTCGATGTTGCTATGCTTTCGGTCGAGGAATAATTATGCGGCCTTCGACTACCATTACCAACATGGTGGTGGTGGTGAGAGGCGTGGCTTTTTCGCAGCTCCATCACCCGCCCCGACTCAAGAACAAAAGATCGTGGTCGGCTACGGGATCTAGAGCCACCAGAAACATTTGTTGTGCCCTGATGGGATGAAATATGATGATGATGGTGACTGTTATGATTGTGGTGTATACTGGAAGATGGAGGATTCACGTAGGCGCTGTCGGTAAGACTGTTCTCATTACTGGTGGCCAGTGAGGAGCCGCCTTGCTGCTGCTGTTGTCGCAGATTTGGTTGCAGTGGAAGACGGAGATCGCGTAAACGCGGATGGGCCGGATTCGATGATGGCAGGTTAGGTGCACTTCTTATGCTATTCATAAAAAAACGTTCATGTTTGCCGGGAAACTTCATAGGCAACGGAGCTGTTGATGGCGGCGAAGGAGTATAGCCGCGCATAGGTAGTTGCGAACTGGATGTAGTAGGATTATTCTGTTGATCCACATCTTGTTCTCGTATATGGACATTGCTAAGCTCTGCCGACAATCCGGAGACATTGCTTGTTGCTGGTTCTGCATTCCGATTATTAGCTCCCACTGTTAATGGAGAACCGCTTCCACTATTATTACCACCAGAGTTGCTACTCTGTTCCTGTATAGCTTGGTTTTTTGAGTTTTTTAGCCGCTTACCCTCCAAACGGCTTTTCGTTGACTTGGAGGCACGAGAGTCCGTCTTAACTGCTGGCAGATTGCCATTATTAAGTTGGAGTAACACTGAGTGGTTAGTAATGCGATCAACTTCATCTAAATCATCATCTGACTTGGCAATTTTGCAATCAAATGCAGTCTCGTAAATCTGGCGAGTACGGCCCGACATTTCGTCGTCTTCGTCCGCAAGCACGGATATTTCGTCAAGGGCGTTATCAGACTGGGCTAGACTCTGGGAGCTTGTATTTGTATTTAGGTTTTTCGTATCGGGGGCACAATCAACACATTCATGGACTCCATGTGGATGTACGTAAAAGATGCTACGAGGGCGAAAATATTCATCTAAATCATCACCAATGGTGGGGGCAACACAGGCACAAACTGCTGCTGGTCCTAGCAGTCTATGTGGTGGCATTGACGATGCTTCTTCAGGTAGATTACCACAATTTAATTCCACTGAGGCCTCTTGACAAATATTACCGTATTCGGTAGCGGTTGCTGGTATCAAAGGCTGGACGTTACAGGTTTTCCTCACCAAAGCTAAGGCTCGTGCATGCCATTCGCGACGTTTCAAGCATTCGCTGCAATCGGACTCTTCGGAAGTGGTTGTGGAGGGAGATTCGCAGCGTATTATATGAACACCCTCTTCGGTGAATGAATAACGTTTGGGAGTATCTAAAGGACCCGGTAGGACAGTGCTGTTGGTTGGCTCAGTTTCATCAAAATCGTCTTCCGGCTCTTCACGTTCCTCAGCTCGCTCGGGAACGTCAAGACTGGTGCTTTTACGATACTGTGGCCCACTGGTCTGGGGCAGAGTTTGTGTAGATTGAGGTGGTTCCGAGACTGTCGACTGACGACTTTTCAGTTTGGCTTCCTTATCATTTGCAGCTGGTGTTGTTCCTCCAGCCGTTGCTGAAGGATCTTTGGTTTTCAACAAATCCGAATAGTAGTAGGGAGACGGATTACGTTTGCTATGCTCCGATTGAGAAGCTGTTAACTTGCGTGGACTTCTATGTGTTTGAGGCGGCAAAGGTCTTACCAAATCATCTGAGATGCTATCTGGTGAATTCAGATCAGGAACTTTAACTGATTGATTGTCTTCTTCGTCGTCCGATGACTTGGGTGCCGATGAATCTGCAATGACACAGAAAACAGAATAGACTCAGTGAATTGAAATTTCTATTTCACGGTTGAGAGCTTAAGTTGGCTAAAGGAAAATAATTAAATAGTTGTCAGAAGTTCTCTTTTATTTTCATTTGCATTTGCATTTTCCGTTTTCTTATTCATTTCCAATGGCGTTTAAGTTAAACACACAATAAAAATGAAGTTTCTAAACAAATCGTAGGGAGTTGGTTCGATGCTTTTCATATCCAAGTGGATTGGATTTGAAAATGTTTTGCAAGTTAATTTATAGGATGCAGTTGTTGTCAAGAGTAAGTGAAAGTTGATTAAAATCATTTAAAGTTTGTTAAAGAGTTTAGAATGGCGGAAAGATAGAACAGATTAGTTGGCAGACAAACAAAACAAAAAAAAAAAAAAAAACGCTCTTGTGATGAAGTGGAAGACAAAAAAAAAAAGGAAAATAAAACAGGATGAAAATTCCAGGCAAATAATAAAGAATGAATAGATAGAAGAAGAAGAAAAAAAGTCATGTACTGGACCCCATGTGCAAGTAATTGCCAATTGTTGTTTGCAATGTGAATATAAGGATAGACAGATAATCTGTTTGTTTCCCTAACTCTGGTTGTGATTTTTGTTGTCGCTCAGTTCTGGTCCGTTCAGAAATAATTTCTCTTTCCCAAATTACCTGAATTGTAATTGCTGCGTTTATCCTTCTCTTTACCACTTTGAGCAGCTGTTAACGTTTGCGAATTGTTGGCTTGTGATTGTTGTTGACTATTTTGCTGCTGTTGCTTCTGAGTTGGTTGTTGCAAAGACTGAGTTTGTAGTTGTTGGTGTTGTTGTTGCTTCTGAGGCGAAGGGCGATTTTTATTAGTTCGCCTCTTGGCCTTCTTGTGAAAAACTTTTTTATGACGTTTCGTATCTTTTGGATCAGAATAGCCTTCGATAAGTTTGACTGATGCCTGTTTAATGTTTGAAATTTGCGATTGTAGATGTAATGGTGGCGGTAGAGATGCTATAGTAGCAGTCGATATTACAGCACTGGTCGGATGTGGTAAACGATGCTGATTATGACTACGCGTACCATGCGATTTTTGAGTATGATGATGTTGATGCTGTTGTTGCTGCTGACTCTGTACGGTTTGTAGGGTTGATGATTGTTGTAGTGTTGTTTGTTGCTGTTGTTGTTGTAAGGCTGTAGCCGTTTGTAAGGGTAAAGTACTATTATGGACTGCGGCAGCCGTTTCCGGGGCTAAAGCATTTAGATTTGCATTTACTCTGGAGGGTAAAGTCGATAATGGGGCCGGAGGTGGTGGTACCTGTGATTCAGCCTGCTGCTGTTGTAATTGATGTTCAGAAAATGTGGCCTGTAAAGGAAACAAATAAAAAAAATTATTTCAAATGTTTTAATTACAATTTCAATTAATTTTTTCACTGGATTACCACTTAATCAAAATTAAAATATTATTAACGTAACTTAATTAAATACCAAAATCAATGCTTTTACAGGGAATAAACGTAATAAGGCCAAAAGCAAATTATAAACAGTATTCAACAGTATTGCTGTTGGCAAACTTAAAAAAGAGAAGAAAACTTAATTAATTTTTTAATATTTTTGTGTTAAGTTAAACACTATTTTTAGCTTAGCATGAAAGGTAACAAACACTTTGCAATTAAAAATGTATTTTCATAACGGCTAAAGAGTCCTTATGCTGTGCTCTTGCCTCAATACTAAATGGTAGAGGGTTTTGTAAAGAAATAAAGAAACCACTTCTATGTCACGTTAACGTTGGCCTACGAATAGATTAAATGCAATATTTTGTGATACATTCTACATGCTTCATCATCATCAACCGCCATTAAAAAAAGTAGAAGGCAGTTGCAAAAGATTGGGGGAAACATATACAGTTAGAGAGTTTGCCATTTTTTTAGTAAGAGTTTGAGTGTACCACCAACAGTCAGTTAGTCACTCAGCCAACCATATGAGCAGCTATGCCACCAACAATTTAACCTGCCATAGAGCCCACAACTTTGTTGTTTTTTTTTTGTTTTTTGTTTTTGTAATTTATAGCATAACCAGTGAGTTTCATACCTTTGGTTTCTATTTTACCAAAAAATATTGTTGAAACGAAAAAATGGCGTCTAATTTTTGTGGCATGACGTAGAAAAAAAAAACGGTTGTGTTTGACAAAACGGTGCACGTGTTCCTTTAAAAGCAAAAAATGGCATACAAGAGCAGAAATTTCTTTAAAATATTTGAAAAAGTATTCTTTTTTGTTATTGAGTCAAATAGAAAACAATTTCAAGTAATTATGCAAGCAGTTATAAAAATAAATTTTATTTTAATTACAAAGTGTACGAATGCTTTTGAAGTCGTTGGCTAAAAATCAATTTAAAATTCTTTTTGGATATTTTTATTCAAAAACCGAGTACGAAAAGTCTTCAATTTAATTCAGGTTAATCATCCTTAAACTTTAAACTCTAAATGAATAAGTAAATACATACACACAAGCAAACAAGTAATCTTGTTATTGTACCTTTTAAGGACATTCATAAAATTGTATGTATTTTATACATAAATTACTGAATGTATGTAAATCATAAATACATACAATGTTTAACAGTATGTAATGCGATAAATAAACAAAATGAACAATAGCAGGGGTAGACTTTTAAATTCCCTTCTATCCTTCTAATATAATAAATTTGCAATGAAAGGTGAATACTTATGTGGAAGTAGTTGACGACAGACACTACTTGAATATAAAGCCTGTGCCATTATATTGTATTACAATGAAAACATGTAGAAGAAGAAAATTAAAAAAAGAAGAAAAAAAAACATTACATTGTTACATTATAAATGACAAATGACATGATATTAATATTGACAACAATAAAAACCCATCATTTATGTACATTATATACATACGTATGTACCTACTCTAACCAGACCAGTCCTATCATCTAACCACTAAGTAAACAATTGCAAAGAAACAATTTTTAAATTTGAGACCAACTGTGTACATCATCCAACATCAGTTCCAATGAATGGTTCTTGTCGTCTGTGGGTTATTCGTTATTAAATGAAAAGATAAAATTACAAAATGTTTTCTCCTGCCTACAATCCATTTATTAAAATGCCTACAGTCAGTCAGTTCAGTGCTTATTTATGACTTTCACCACAAAGGAGCATTAACAATGGGGCAAAGGTAAGAGAAAGATGTTTTGAAAAGTATCAATATCAAATGACAAACAGACGTTTATGGTGCGTGTGTGTGTTCGTTTGAATATGACACGTTTTCGGTATTACTAATGTCGATGGTCTGGCCTATGTGTCCTTCCAATTGCACTTAGTGCCGTAAATATGGAAAATGACAAGACTCATTATTGTTTATTATACAATTGTTTACCGCAAACAATTGCACAAATGACTACCAAGTCAAAATCAACAACATCATCAATATCGGAGCAAACATTGTCATCATCATCGTCATTGAATCTAACAATAGCAGTGTTGTCATCATTATCATCTGTGCTATCGTTGACATTTACAGGAATTTCCATTTATAACTCCTCACTCTCTCTTTCATCGCTTCAAGCATTCTAAATAAAGCCTTAACCGATATTAAATTATACAAATTTATGTTTTTAATGAAATAATGTATGACGATTAAAGTTATTGCCAGACAATTAAAATTATTTAAAGGTTTTTTGTTTGGATAAAATTAATTTACGTTTCTGTTTCATATTTTTTTTGCATGTTTTCTTCTTCTCATTATCTGTCATGTACTTTTGAATTTATTTCTTTACACCTGCATACATACATACGCGTTGTTTCAGTATGGCAAACTGCAGATAAGTGAAATGACATACAAAAAATGTTGGCCATAAATTGTAATTAAATGGTCACTTATTTGGTAATAAATTAATGTCATACTCAGCGGTAATAAACTATACCGAATGGTCATAAATATCTACCTATGTACATACAGCGACATTAATACAAATTAAATTCAAATTAAATTAATTCAAAAGAATATACATAGTATCCCTTCAAGTAAATTCGGGGAAAACTATTAAGAAGTTGAAATTTTAAATTAACAGTCGTTCAATATGTCATAGAAGTGTCGTTAAATGTAAAATAAGAAAAATTTAAATTTAAATCAAAAACTAATCAATGCTAACGTCTTTTATAAGTGAAAACTGATTGATAACTTCATGATTTTCTATCTTTGTTTGTAATTTATTTTGTATTTTTGAAATTATTTACATGAAATCCGTAACAAACTCGAAATATTTCCTTTAATGCACGCACATTAAAACAAATAGAAAAAGTGTGTACAATTTTAAAAGATTTTCATTTGAAACAGAAAACAATAACTGTGAAAACCAGTCTATTTTATAGCATTTACTATTTAAAATGTTTGTTTTTGTTGTTGTTCTATTTCTCTTTTATTTTCACATTTTATGTGTTTTTCAATGTCATGCAAGTCACTGTCATAAATGAAATTATTTGTGTGTGTAAGCATGATTATGAGCAAAAGCATTAAAATACCATACCCAATGCTTATGCATACAATATACTGCTACTTGATATTTTATGTGCGTATCACTCATACGCATAGGCGTACAACACAAGTGTGTAAATATTTCTTTTGCTGCCATTGTGCTTCAGCATGGATAAGTGTGAGTGTATGGCTTTATGCTCTTTATTAATAATGGTTGCGTAGTAAACAATAAAAACAATGCAATAAGACTACATGTGGTATTTGTTGTTGCCAGACAAAAGTATGCGTATTTTATCTTGCGATATTTATATGTGTATATTCGTTGGTGTTGGTGTTGTTGTTGTTGTTGCTGTCATATAACAGTAGTAAATATTTACGTAAAATAACATCAAGAGTTAAAACGTGCATACACAGCTGGTTGAATGGTTCGTTGGTTGTTTGGTTGGCTGCTGTTTCAAACCGTTTCAGAAAAATGAAATGATTTGGTGGGTTGGCAGTGTCAGAGAGAGGGAAAGCTAGACAAAAAAATTGTAAAACACCATGGGGTGCCATAAACAAAAACAACAGTCAGCAATAGGGAAAAATCAAACCGGCAATAGGCAAACAAATTCATTCTTTTTTTTTCCGCCAACAACAACAATGTAGACATTTAAAAGCAAAATCTACTCCTGTTGTGTATTTTTTTCATGGCATTTTCCTGCATATAAATTTATATACAAAAACTGCAACAACAAAATACTACAAATAGGAAATCCTACGTCTAGCACGTAAATATAGTAGAGTTTCCGTTTTTATTAATTTCAATAAACATACCAGCAATAAATAAATAAATAAATACGAGAGGAGTTAAATCGAATGAGTAAATCAACCCGCAATACAAGTACAATAACAACAAACATCAATTTACAACAATTTACATTTTATGTACATACATATGCACACAATGTAAGTTATGCTTATATATACATAGATCAGTATTTTAATGTTTATTTTTAATATCTCGTCATATTTTACCAAAAAATTCAAGACAAGTTTATTTATTTTATTTAATTTGTGATGCTTCACACAAAAAAACAATATTTGTCTCTTACTATAGATTATGATGTTCTAAGCCTGTGGCCAATTTCCTCCCACACACATATTAATAAATGTTATTTTCCCTTATACTTATATTTTGTTAACTCCTGCTCCTCCTTTTATACTCTTTAACCAAAAGTATTACTTTTTCTTAAACACATGGTATACATGTATACATCGCATATTAAATTTTACACTTGACACGCGTTCTCTTAGTCAAATACATTGAAAACGTACACTTTGTATTGACGTTAAATCTTGTAACAACCATGAGAGGCAAAAACTAAACATTTATGATTTTCTTTGCTGTTTTTTATATTTTTTTTTCATTTTATTTTAAACCTCTGCCCTTCAAATGGCAGGATGGAGGAAGTGAATTGGAGGCAATGTGCTCAAGTGTAGGCAGGCATACACTTATGACATTATGACATTGAAGCCTTAGGAAAATTGAAAGTAAAATCAATGTTTTCTAATATTGATACTCGATGGTAACATTTGCTAAAAGCAAATTCAATATATCCTATCAATATATTAAAGCCAATAAAAGCTAAGCAATAAAATTCATACAAATTTAAGAGGAAATATTTAAAGAGGTTAAAAAGAAAACAAAAATTGTATTTTAAATTACATTTTTTCAAACATATTAAAACTATTCACCGGAAGTGACAGCATTTCGCATGCAAAATATAATCACTTTTCACAGAAAAATGTTTTCTTGTGAAAACGATTTCTTAAACAATTGATTTGATTATTAAACGTATGTTTGTTAACAAATAATTAAAAGAAAATTTCAAATTTGTTTACTTACAAATTCTTGTTGTGGACTAGCAGCAGCTGCCGTTGCCCAATTCTCGGGATTTGTGGGTAATGCTTCTGCTAAACAGGGATCAAAACTGGACGGTCGTTTCTTAACAAAGTCCACAGGCAGACTATAATCATCACAGATGGCAATCTGAAATAAAAGTTAGAAAACAGAGAAAACTTAATAATTAAAGAATACTTTAAATGTTCGCATATAATAATAGAATTTGAAAAAAAAATCCCCTCCAGATAACAGATAACAAAAGACAATGGCAACCAAAAATAGATGAAATTCTTTTGAAAAGCAAAAGCAAAGTCTTGTTATTTTGCATAGTGCCTGGCGTTTTTTTTTATTTTTTCCTTTTTTAATAAAATCCTAAAATCTTACAAGTTAAGCACGAACCCTCACGATTCGAATGGGGCATCATAGATACTCTATAGAATAGAACAGCCTTTAGAAAGTACAGCCCCCCCCCCCCCCCCAGTAAATGAGTATGAGAAGGTCAGTAAATGAGGCGTAGTGATAACGTTGTTACTGAAAACAAAAAAACACAAATAGTACGTTAAGGGGAGAGACATTCGACTATCGAAATTTTTCGTTAAAAAAAAGCATAATTATACCATGAAAAGTAAAAGTATTTCATAATTACGATGGTAGAATTCAAATCGCTCTCTTTTGCACACAGCACAGAACAAAACTTTT
Organism: Sarcophaga subvicina; assembly: GCA_936449025.2. Lineage (NCBI taxonomy): Eukaryota > Metazoa > Arthropoda > Insecta > Diptera > Sarcophagidae > Sarcophaga > Sarcophaga subvicina. The sequence continues at coordinate 419,045 of OW388080.2, read as the reverse complement.
GTTTGGCATGAGTATTTTTTATTGTTCTTTTGAAAATGCTTCTTATAAAACATAATTTTTTTGTTTCTATTGTGTTGAGAGAAATTTTTTTTTTCATTTTCTAAAAAGCATTTCCTTTGGAGTATGAATTCAGTTTTTTTGTTTTATTTTTGCTGTACCATTAAAAGCCGCTGTAATGGAGGGCTTTTTTCAACAGCTTTTTACATTTTGTGTAGAGTAGGGCGTAATTTTGTATGCGTTTATTTATGAGCAGCAACAAAAAACAAAAAAAAATAGGAAATAATTATCATTCTTTAAATGTTACTTAAACAAAGTAAGAGAGTGAGTAGGAATTCATACAGAAATTTAATAATGCCTTGGGTAATATCTCATCATTATTTTTGGGTAAGGAGAGTATTATGCATAATTAAATTGCGCACAATTTTTGAAATAGAAACACATTTTTGGAGGCCAACAAAAAATGTTGTCTCATTACTATAATAAAAGAGAGTTTAACCGATCAATTTAATGTGATGTAAGTTGACATAAGCTTGATTAATTACACAGTATCAAATTATATTTGAATAAAATTTTAAATTTAGAACATGATGAGGCAAATAACTTCATATGAAATTTTAAACTTTATTAGTATCCTTACATGTAAAGATTTCAATGAAACCTTTTGCTTAATTCTTGTCATATATTACTGTAGTATATGACATAAATTAATTATCTACCAAGTTTGTAGAGTATTAATCATTTGCGTTTCATTACAATTAACTTAATATGACATGAGTTTATTTAATTTAAAACACGAACTTGTAATGTCCTCTCCTGTCTTGTCTTTTCTTGCCTTATTTTTAATGCAGTAACACATTTAACTTGTGCAGACACACCCTATTAGGACAAGTTTTCCAAGTTGAAGGTCGTCACCATCAAACATTTGCTATTTTCTTCTTTTTTTCTATTCTTTCTTTTTTTCTTTTGTTTTAACACTTGCTGTTGTGAGTTTTTATTTATTTTCTAAAACGCATTTTAACAATTTACGTTAAATTTTAATGAGAGAGACACAAAAAATGTCGAGGTCCTCTTAATGATTTCGTTTTCGTACCTCAAAATACAATTGCAAACGATACAATTGACGACAGTGTTGACAATACCACTCCAATTCTTGATTTGCCACCATTTCACGAGCCACAGCATCGGGTAGATCAACACAATGATTGTGAAAATACCAGGCACAGGGACCGGAACACTGAATCAAGTAATCGTTGGGCTTAAAATCCAACCAACAGCGACGGCAAAACATTTTCTATCTTTACAAGTTTACGAAGAATTAGGTGGTGTGCTTAAATAACCAAAGTGTTCGCGGTATGAAGTGTCTTTTAAAACTGTTAAAACATTAAGTGTAGAAAGTATTAAACCTGCTTGCCAGCTACACACACACAATACCCCGGAGAGTCATTAAAAATTACAAAAAAATGAAATCGTTGTACGAATGAAAGCAGTGGTAAAATATTTGCTTTTTTAAACAAGATTTCAAATAAAAAAGTAGAAAAAAAATGACTTCAAGGATTTCATAATATTTACACAGCATAGCAGCAATAGTAGTAGCAGCAGCATGTTGTTAAAAAAAATTGTGCCCTTAAGCTTGTCATCTTTTCTTGAACACTCCTCAGTATTTTTGAGCCAGCCAGCCGTCTTTTGTACTCAACGTAACGTATAGAGCAGCTATTCATTGCCATTGAATGGGATTTATAAATATTTAAACAGATTTTTATGAATACATAGCTAAGAAAAAAGTATGAGAATTAGAATGAGTGAGTGAGGGCAGTGAAGATATTTGGCCTGACTCTGGTGGATTTAATGACACCCACCAAATGTGGTTTTAAATACATGACAACAACACATGAATATTATAAAATTTTCGCTTTGACACGGTTTTTTTTCCATTGGATTTATGCCAAACCACCAACAACATCCATCTACTACGTCTAGAACAAAAAAAACTGAATCATTGTAAGAGAACTTGTAAATGCATCATCTGCTGTTTATCTGTGTGGCCAAATGTTAATATATAATGACAAAAAAAAAAGAAAAGAAAATTCCTACAGATTGTATAGTACATAGATTCATATAAATGAGTGCCTGAATGTGAATGTGAATGTGATTCTTGGTATTTCTGTTTGGTTTGCCAACTTTGCTTTTTACATCAGTGTTTAAGGTCTTGTTTGTGCCTTTGTTTACCTCCAACACTACTACTGGCATCACCATCACCACTTGTCCAATAAGAAACTTCATTTAAAATTAATGAAAAACATGAACAAAAACAAACCAAATTTAGTTCTAACATACACACAAGCTGTGACAGAGCAAACTTAGATCAAATGGGGGATGAGGTTCGAAGGCAAATCTGTGCCAACACTTGTTACTGTTTTGCTGGTTTTTTTTTATTTTTTTCATTTCAATTTTCTATGCTCTGACAAAGTAGATCAAGATTCACAATGAAAAACTACCATAGTTGTGTGCATAAAGAAAAACTGAAAGAAAAAAAATCGAATAGAAAATGACCTAAGGGAGCTTAAGGGCTTGTGAAATGAGTCCAGTTAGTAGATAAGATTTTTTTTGACATTTTTTACACTTTTTTTTTGAAAAGTTGTTGCACATATAATATAGTGATTAAATATTTTTCTAAATATAAATTGAATAGATAAAAGCCAAGTGTAAAGCAATGAAGAAATTTTACAAAAATAATACAAATAATTAAAGTATGATAAACAAAAAATATACTAAAAAATATTTAATAAAAAAGTATTGTATCTACTAAACAAACAAATTGAAAATTATTTTGAAAAGAATTATTTCACACTGGTACTTTGCCATCATATACAATATTTATTTACTACTCTACTCTAAAATTTTTAAAAATATATTTCTTTTTATTATTAATATTATACGGACAATACAAGGAAGGCTTCAGAGGAAAATCTATGGGACAAACAGGCAGGTTTCCGTCCGACAAGAGCTTCGTAGAACAAGACAACACTCTACGCAATATAATAGAACAATCTGTTGAATGGCATACTCTCCTGTACTTACTGCTAGTAGATTTCAAGAAAACCTTCGATACTATCAGACAAACAGCAATATAAGTCAACCATGTCACACAAATGCTGGAGTAAAACAGAGATGCGCCCTACCACTTAAGGTATTCATCATCATCGTGCTGGATGATATCATGAGTAAAGTCTGTTTAGAGAGGAGAGAGTTCATGCCAACTCTAGGATTTGAATTATTCGGCGGCTGGGAAACAAAGCTCAGGATCAAGTGGCTCAGAATCATATGCAAGATTATCTAGCATAATAACAATATTAACCTTACCAACGAGGAATCCATAATAACACAAATCTAATATAGGAAATGAAGATGGATCGGCCACACTATCAGAAAGAATCCTGATAGTATAATAAGCATGGCACTTGAGTGGAATCCTCAAGGCTCAAGATGCCGTGACTGGCGAAGGATTACCTGGAGACGTTCGTGCAAGTGGTAAGACCCAAAATTAAGAACTGCCAATCGTATGGAAATACTTTATGGAAGTATCCTAAGAAGGGTAATGGAAAAGAGAAAAAATTTGCTTTTTGCAGATTTTTACATACCCAGGCAAGCATTTGTTTGTCTTCGGCAACTGATTGCCTGTCTCAAACAATAGGCAACACAAATTTTCACCCAGTATGTTTGCCGTCGGCTATGAAGATGAAAATATCAAAACTAAATAAAAAATATGTAAACCAAAACAACAACTACAAGGGTCTTTACCTTATACGAGAGGAGAAGAATACATGTTGTAATAATTGGTAGTGGTTTTAGTCAAGTAAATAAAAGAGTTTGGCTAAAAGCCAAAATCAACTAACAATACTAATATTTTGTGTTCATGTTTTCGATTTTGGGATGCTGCATGATAGCTTATATTATTGTTGGTTAGCATTTACACCATAATAATTTCCATAATAATTGTCGTTTATAAATTTTATTTTTATAGTGAAAAGGAAAAGAAAAAATAAGAAATCAAATTGCTTTGTATGTACATTAACTCAGCTAAACCCTGAGGTAATTGTGCTTTCCTCATATAATTTATACAAATTGCTGATTGGCTTTTCAAGTCCTTATTGCTTATGCGGTCGGGCAATTAAGTAAAAATCATAATATCTTGGGAAACTTTGTATTGGAGTTATAATTTAAACACCAAGTTTTGCCAACATATTAACATTGTTGTTGTTGTTGTTGTTGTCATTGTCCAAGCAACGTTTCATTAAATACTTAATTTAAGTGGGTGTTTTATTATAACAATCTGTGTTTTTATGTCTAGATAAAGAGCCTTAAAGTACAAAAACAAAACACATTAACTTTAGCACTTTAGCTAACGAAACCAAACAAAAAAAAATACTTCTCTCCACTATAGAATCATGCGTGTCCTTTCAATATTAAATTCTATAAACAGTCCGCTTTAAACGTGTGTATGTGAATATAAAAGAAAATCACGTGAACAACATAACGTGTTCTAAGAGCGTTTATATTGTGTACGAGTATATGAGAGCTTTATAAGAAAATTCAAGAAATTAAAAAAAATTACACATTTTGTCTTGTAATTGCATAGTTACCTTTGCAACAGAAAAATAAAATCAACTTGAAAACAGCAAAAGGGGAGGAAATGAAAGTTTTTTCTTACTTTTTAATAAAATTGTTGAAAAATAAAAACAAAAAATAGTCTGTAGACAAAGTTGTATTTACGCTCGATTAAGTTTGAGTTTCTGTTCTGTGTTTAAACAAATAAAAACGTTTTCAAATTGTTTCTGTTCCCTTCAATGAGCTGGAGTTTAAAAACAAAATTACAAACAAAAAAGGACTTTTCAATTGTTATGTTCTACCTTTAATTGAAAACTGAAAACAATAAAGGGAAACACATACAAAAGGAACTTGCAAGATGGCAGTGTAAAGTCTAATTAGTTCGATATTCTATACAGAAAAAATTCTCTTCTTTAAACTGTAGTCTAAAGGAAAAAGTTTCAAATTCACAATGTTACACCACATGAGCATTGAAAGAAGTCAAAAATCCTATGAGAGGTTTTGAGTTCTATTCAAGTTAAATATATTTTTTGCTAGGCCTTGAAAACATCTTCCAGTATAATTCCAAATGAAGTTTTGAGTCTTAACTCTTAATTATTCCCTTAAGTCTTATAAAAATTCTCATTCGTATTTAAACTCTTTGTTGTAGACAGTAAATAATTTTTTCTTTTAATAATGACTTCTACTTCTATTTGTAGTCCCCTACTTTACTTGATACGTAGAACAGTTGCTAATGTCCAGTCAGATGTTGAAATTCGCATGATTAGACAAACGACCAGGGATTACAAAACAACAACAAAAATATAAAGAGAATGTGGAGAAAAACTACTTTCTTTGCAATTACTTTTTATGGCTGAAGTAATAATAGAAACAACTCAACTCTTGTAATGATAATGTCCATGAGAGATAATGTAAGGATTTAACAATAATTACAAAAGATTTCTCCCTCAGTCAAACACATTTTGCGGAGAGAAGAACAAAACGTAGATTTAATATTGCAAATAAATTAAACACTTCCTTAATGAATTTGTCCGCAATCAAATGAAAATAAAATATCACCTGGAGGTACATACGTATATTTAATCACAACGAAAATAAAATCTAAAACCTAAAGGCCTCTAAAATAAAACACCTTTAACTTGGCATTTAAATAACATACATTGATCCTTTTCCTTACTACTTAACGGAAGTTAACAATTGCCCTTTTGGGTGAGGGAAATGGAATAGCAAATGAAATAATTGTCGCCACAAATCAATTAAGCTCTCCTTTGCAAAAATAAGGCCAAAGGCTAAAGGCTAAGCAAATCAAAGTATGAAACTGTTCACACAACGCATCATGATGTCCATTTCCGCGTTACATTAAATTTTATTTTAACTTTAATGATAATGTTGTTGTCTGCCCCCACAACGGAAGTTGTAGAGTAATTACTTTTGTGAACACCGCCCCCAGACTTACATATGGTTGTACAGAAACCCTCCTCATGTGGAAGTCAATCAATCAGTTTCAGATGTCAAAGGTAGCCAAAGGCTAAAAACATTTCATTAACGTTTTAAGGAATTTTCTTTGGCAAATAAAAGGCAAATACTTTCGCTCATCAACTTTCGTTATTAATTTCGTCTTACAACTCTCGATAAGAATTTAATCATTCGAAACAAACGCAAATACAAACCATAGGTCAAATATGTATGTACATATGTATTGTATTTATTATTCAGCCAACCATTATTTGATATTCTGCATAAATATTGCGGATTTTTTTCTTTTTCGGAATTATAATTGCAAATCGGCATGCCTTTCCGCTTCATTGATTTATGAAAATTTCAATTAAACAGCATCACGTTCTATCAATAAAAGATTTTCTTTATTTTTTTCTTTTTTTGTTGCAATAAGTGAGTGGCTATTGAACGGAAAAATCATAAAAGAAAATTTATGAAATTTAATCAAATGATTTTTCATTTACCCGTGATTTATTTGAGTAGAAAGAAATTACCCAAAGGGAAAAAGGAATACTTTTGTACATGAACTTTACATTTTTACATATGTTTACTTACAACCAAATTACGAAATTATTTCTAGAACTAGTGGAGAAGGGTAAAGCAAAAGTGTTAGTTTCTTTAAATAAAAGTATGAAATTTAAAAATATAATTAAATTACAACACGTAATCACTGATTGGATTTTCATTATATAATGTCCAATGCAGGAGAACCAACTATAGAGGCTCCTTCGCTTTGCATACATACACTTTTCCAACAACTTGTCAACGACATAAAATTGAAATGAGAGGCTGACTGACCGCTGAAGGATATAAATCAGCTCCAAGTGATGCGGAATGTGTCGTAATATAGTAAGTTCAAGAGAATTTACCATGAATCCTAATAAAATGGAGCTAAGATGGAAATTAGAGTAGAAGCATCTATCGAGACAAGGGCTACGACTGTCTTGAAAAAGATCACGATCTTGCTCCTGACTCTGCAGATGCTTAAATTTATATTTAAAAAAAATAATTCCAAACTTATTGGAATGCGGTTTATGTTAACCCTTGAAATAAAATCTTTTGAAAAATGCAAAAGATTTTCACATTTTTTAAATTTCTGTCTGCATTTTTTTCTTTTTCTTTCTTCTTTTTTATATTGCTTTTAAATTTCAAAATTCAAAACAAAACATTGTTTTTAAAACGATTTAAAAATCGAGTCCCCATAAAAAAAACTGTAGAATCATTAGCGGTACAAAATTTAAAGCCTGCATTTATAAATTCTCTCTGTGAACAACAATTTCCAAAGGGATGCTTCAACGTGAGTGCCATGGCAAACAACGAAAAAATAAATAAAATTTGTTAGTGATACGGCCAGCGTGGTTATACATACGTTTGCTCTTTTTCCTTTTTCAACTGGAACGCTTTTGGTTTTGGCAGGCACAACCCTGATAACAGACAATGAAAAAACGGAAAAACACGACTGACAGTTGGACAGACGGTCAACCAACAATACGAAACAGCATCGACAGGCATGACTTGGTATTCAAATGATACGAAATGTTGAAAATACGTTTGATATGTGGAGAGTTTTTAAATAAATGGACCTGGTGTTTTCAGTTACTGACTGTCTCTCTTTTGCTTTCTTTATTTCGTTTGATTGTTATTGTTGTTGTTTTTATTGCTGCTGCTGTTTTGTCAAATGTTACTGAATGTTAAACATAAATTTTAATTAAATATTTTAAAAGCCAAACAAGAAATCCCCATTGAGCCCAACAACATAATACCGTTGCACAATGGGGAGTATAAAATCAAAAAATTACAGGAAAATCTACCCCAGAAATTATAAAAAAGAATAATACCGGCACGCATACACACACACACACACACACTATAGCTTTTAAGACAATGTAAGGAAGCGAAAACGCTGTTGTGTAAGGTTTGGGAAAGAATGCGTAACGGTGTACAAGGATATCTATCTGTAGCCTTAGTTAAATTTACAAAGCATTCGCAAACACATAAATAAAGATCCCTTCACTAGACATTTTATACGTTTGTCCGTTTGTCTGTTTGTCTGTCTGTCTATTTGTTTTGTGTGTTTTACAAGTGCTTTTTCGTTGATTATTTTTTTCTTTTTCGCAGGCTTTGCCTGCCTCTGCTGTTGTTTTAGAATCATTTCCATTTATTTGATCATTTTAGAGGGTTGTTTTGGACTTTATTTTAAAACAATTGTTTTATTGTGTTGAATTTTATTTGATGGCAATGAAAAGTTTGTTTAACAATTAAAATTATGGTTGGCCTTCCCCACAATGTACGGTATGTACGTAAATACCTGCCAGAAGTTACTTTAAAAATCGAAATTTATTGATAAACTTTAAAAAACATTTTCTTTATGCTTTAAATATTTGCTTGCCATGTCTGTCTTTCAGCAAATTTATTTTCTATTTTTTTTTCTTAGCAGAAGAGTATTTATGATTATTTTTATAGCAGCAGACCACTTGAAAGTTTCCAGCTCGTTAGAAATTATTTACCCCTTAAGTCATGTTACTTTTCAATCCCTGCTTCTTTATTTCTTCTTGAAATTTTTATTTGCCCTGCTGCCTTGGCAATATGGCAGAGATTTTAACTTTTCGACGTATTCGAGCATAAACTTGAATATTTCTTTCATATTTATTTTCTCTGCCGCATTCTCTCTGTCTCTCTCTAAATCTCTCATCATAACCCGATGTATTTTTTTTACTATTAAAAATATAAATTTTAATACCACCCCGTTGTGAATTTGAGTGTGTTTTTTTCGTAATATTTGCACAGGTTAAATGATGTGCTTGCATACCATACTATTGGTTAGGGGGATAAGTTATATCCCATTTAATAGAATGCAAATACTTTGTTTACTTTACATTTGAATTTATTTGCTGTACAAACTATTGGTGTAAGGGAATAATATTTTCTTTTTCACAGTTCAATGGATAGGAAAGTAGAGAAGAAACAGAGACAAAGAAAAAGTTCTCGAATCTAAAATCTAATCTGAAGAAAAAGTCAGAAGGACAGAGAGTAAAACAAAGTCTTACTAGCCAACTAATACCAGAGATGAAAATATCAATATCAGAATCTAACAAACTCAAAAATTCGGAGTCTATATAGACTGTAGAACAGAGATACAAGACGTGCATCTATACCACATACGTTTTTTGCCTTCAAAGTGCAAATCTCCTTCAAAACACAACATGGATTTTCTATAAAACTCCACAGATTCTACAATCACGTCTAGAAGAGCCCACTTCTTCATTTCATCACCTGATCGATTAGCCGTAATGAGTATCCCAAGAAATGTCTCACCGACAATCTATACAAAGACTGGATCTTGCTAAACAAAGCGACTCAAAATCAAACCGCTTGAAAACCTTGTGTATATTTTCGTTGATGGATGTAAAATAAATGTCGAATAAGAGCTCCTTTAACAATCTGTGGATATTTAATACCTGACAGTAAATAGTAATGATTTTTCAATACAAAAACAACTACAAAAGCATTTCCCTTACAAAACTACTCAAGTATACATATACAAAGAGATAAATAGCGTGCATAGTGCTGGTGGTGGTATTGTGGGTAGTCCACAAAAAAAACCTTGAGAATATTTCTTTCTTTCTTTTTTTTGTATTTTTCAAGTCTCTCTATTATTTTTTTGCAATTCATTCGAAATGCAAATATTGACAGTTAAAATGAGATTAGAATACATTTTCATTCTAAAAAAACATAGGCACGGAGTGTAGGAAGGGAACGAGAGAGGAACAAGAAGTATTCATAAGAAATTAAAAAGTTTTTAATTGCAAGTCACAGCTATGTATTGATTTTACTGCTTTCGATTGTATTGGTGTCATCTAGTGGGAAATATAAAAGAAACAATTTTTTTTTTTTTTTGATCGCATAATTGAAATTTTTTTTACTATTGTTTTACATTTTTCTTATTGTTTTCGTTTTTTGTTTTTTATTTTTTGTAACTATTGTGTTGAGAAAGAAAATAAATAAAAAACAAAAAACAAACAATTGAATGCTAGAGTATGGTTTATGATTTATTTTTTTATTTGTTTCTAAGGATGTTTATATTGAATGTTCAAAAAAAATAAATAAAAAATTGTGAAATGCTTACAAAACTTGTGGTATTGTAATGCAATAAGGAAGTATTGCTGTTGTTGTTGTAGCATGTTATTTTATGCGTTTTGAAAATAAAAGTTTTTAACAATAACCACTCATACTTGCAAGTCCTTGCAGAGCTATTGCATGTATTTCTGTTGTTGTTCTTTAAAAAAGGGAAGTACAGCACAACAGAGTTGTTTCATTTTAACCCAAATAACGAAATGGGCTAAAGAAAAAGAAAAACTCTGAAACTCTCTGCTTATAACAATAAAACCTAGCAAAAGGGAACAATTTTCAAGTGCCTCTCTCTTTTTTTTCGCTGCAAAAGGAAAATTTTGAAAAACAAAAGCAAATGTTACAACAATTTCGTTTGGCAAAAATTGAAATTCATGGCATTTAAAAATATTGTTTAACATTTTTCAAACTCCAAGTTATAGATTTATTTATTTGTTTTCCTCTGTTTTCTCAAATAGAGAACCTTAGATAGTTTATTCCCTTTATTCCCCTTTAAATTAAACTCTTAATTTATTGTGGGCATTTTTAATTTCCTTTGGTATTGTCATTGATTGTGTAGGTACAACCTTTTCTTTTTTGATTATGCTGTATAATATTTTCTTTTATTTAATTTTATGCAGTCATGTGTTATTTATGGCCTATGGATTAATTTATTTTTAACTTTTCAATGTTTTCTCTCTTTTTTCCACATAAACCATCTGCCATATTTGGAAACGCATTGTGGAATGCAAACTTCAGTTTGTTATATTTTTGGTAGTTTCTCTTCTCATTTTATTTTAACATTTGTACTGAGGGGGGGGGGTCAGTCAATTTAATGGCTTTTTGTTGAATAAAAAGCATTTAAAAGCATCTCATGTAAATGCTCCCTCAAACTGCCCAAAAAAAACTCTTTTAAACTTACACTCTTGGGCACACGAATGCAGGAAACGGATAAACAAACACATACAAAGAATGAATGCAGATATTATTGTTGTTGTTCCTGAATTGTATTGTCTGTAGAACTTTTGGCCATTAAGATAAAGGCTTATAAACAAATTTATTCCAATACATGTATATGAGTATACGTGTGTATGTACGTATGTATGTATTTTTCTCCTTTTCTCCTGCTTTAAAGGATATCCTTTTAAAATTTATATTTTATTTCCCTTTTTCTTTAAATCGAAATAACTTTTCATATGTAAATTAACAAAATAGATGAACATCTTAAGCTTTTAAATAATAAAACTTCATTCATTTGCAATTAATTTGTAATCCTTGGTTATGCTTGTTATTTGTTTATTGACATAGGCAAACTTAATTTCTTAGCCATTTTATCTCTCATCAAATTAAGTTATGATTTCTCTATTTTATTTGCCTTTGTTATTTTTATGGTCTTAATCTGGAAATTATATACTTCCTGTATCATTTTTTTCTCTATTATTGTCATAAAAGTTCAGGTTACAATCCTTTTTGCCTGATCCAGGACTCAAATGTAGTCCTTTCGAATAGATTTTATTTGTCTTCGTTAAGCTGATTTGTTTGTAATGAGCGACACGCTCCTTTATAACTTACAAACGGTTGCCAAGTATTTATTTCTTATTTTTATTTCGAATATTATACTGTGGCTACACATCAGGGTTTACCAAAATTCTGTTAAACATTTACAAGCATGTCTCCCTCTCTGCTTTTATCCTATACTTATGTATGTGCCGAAAAGAGAAAATCATCCCCTCTGTCAGTTATTGTGTTGTGTTATTAGTTTTGAGCTCAATGACCTTTACTCCGTTATTTCCCACAGTCCTATTATATCCGTGTATATGTATTATAAAAAGCATAAAGTGGGTAACGGAGACTGTGCTTACTCTTCTCTTTTCTCGTCTCATTTTTATTCTCTTAAGCTTTATGGCCAAGTGTCACTTTGATGTTGATTTTAATGTTGAACATTTCAGGCAAATGCCACAAAAATATTTCCAACATAAGTTTACATATCCCCATAAGCAGTCATCTTGATTACTGGCACTGTCTCTCATTTCGACGATAGTTGAAGCAGAAGCAAATATTTACAGCTGTGTTGAGTGTCATGGTATTAAAAAAATGGAAAACATTTGATCCTTTCATTCGTTATACCAACCATAAATATAAATCGTTATAGTTTTGTATCATTATTACAGCAGGTACTTAAGAGTGTAGTGAGCATTTGTTTTAGTTACTGATTAATTGTGACCAGTTTTAACAGTTTTTTCTTAATAAATTTCTGTACAACGTACATATTTACTTTAAATTTTAAGAATTACTGAACGTTCATTAAATTGTAATACAAAATCATTAAATAAATAAAATAAATTGGTTTTATCTACCCATCGTCTCGCTGGATCTATACAGCAGTAGTGAAGTGTATCTCGATTCCTTGATGCCTAGTATTGTGGGAATCATGTGGCAAGATGACTAAATTCAGCTTGATTTGCCAGAATCTTTATTACACTCTACATCAGTGTATATCGATGGTGGATACAATTTTACATCTTTTTCTTTTCTCTAATAAATCAAAAGACGATCAGAATATGTATTAAAATCTTATATTTTACGAATCTCGTATTTTGTTTTAAACACATTCTCTTAAGGCTTTTAAAGTTTTTCTTAAGAACTCTTTTTTTTCTGTATTTCCGATAAGGATTTTAACACTCTTTGTAGAAAGCCTCAAAGGTTTTGTTTTAAAGTTTATCTTTGTCTATTAAATTCCCAGATGGAAACAAAACAGAATTAAATAAAAACTTTAACTAAAATAAAAACAATGGTGGCTCGATTGTTGACAAAATTTTGCGGATTTTTAATAGAAAACTTTTCTGTTAACTTGGAACTTTCATTTGAAAAGATTGCAAGAATGAAAAGAAAAATATCACGACAAAAGACAACCCTTTCCATTTCCTTGTTCTTAACAGCCACAGGCATTAACACAAATAAACGAATACAATATTAGCCACAATTTATTTATGAAATTTATTTGCTTGTTTTCTTTAAGGCTGTAATAGGATTTAAGCCATAATCTAGTTAAATTCATAACCATAAACGTTTACCCTTATAAAAAAAACCCCTCGCCTCTTTTCTTTCAGGCAGAAATACTGAGACATTGACAAAAAATATCAAAACGTGGTTGATTAAATAAATTTCAACGTTTTTTCAAAAATTTTCAAAAATTATTCTCTCTGGAGACACAAATAAACCGCAGCCAAAGAAGAGGCCTATGTCTATAGTACATTAACAAGCACAAAGATTACAAAATAAAAATGATTTTTTTCTTTAAACACTAAGCAAAGAGAAAAACATGTGATGCTATTTTACAAAAAGGGGGTGTCATTGCCATGGTAATTGCCGACAGTGATACATATTGCAGCAGATGTTGCCAGTCATAATTTCAAAACCCACTTCATATTACATATGTTTCAGAGAGAGCCACAAATGATAGGCAGACATATAAAGTGACAGACAGACAAACAATCTGCAACAAAGGCAAAATGCTGTTTGTTCGCACAATAAGCACAGGAAATGGATTTTACTAAGGCAAATAGAGGCTGACTATAAAACGGATCTGCACTCTCAATGCAGTTGTTTATGGCAAAACTACCACAATAGTTGTTGACATTGTGTTCGTTGGATTTCAGACCGTGTTTTATTTAAAATTTCAATGTCTTGAAAAACAAACAAAATATGTTTTACTGACCAGCCTTACCATCATTAATCGTTCTTCATTTAATGTAGGGCACCTCTGCATTGGTTTTACGGATATGGATGGCATGACAAATGCATTGGAGTGTGTGTGTGAATGGAAAAAAGCCTACAAAATGTTTTAGACATGTCTTCTGCAAATGCGACAGCAGAGATGTTTCTTTTTTTTTTTTTCATGACAAAAATAGAAAATAAAAAAACGAAATGAATAAAAACCTCCAATGAGACAATGAATATAAAAAGAATTTTTTTTTTATTATTTTAGAAAACCACACTCTTGCAAAGAAAAAACAGAAAACTCTGCAGTTGATTAAAAAATGTTGTCAGACATAATGAGAAACCTTCTGTTTCTATTTTGAAAATGAAAAAAAAAAAAATGAAAGCAAATAGAAGAAAAGAAAGACAGTCAAAATATGAACTTGAAAATTGAACACAAACTGGCATATCACTTTCAAAGGACTACTTACAAATGAAAAAATGTCTTCCTGTTTTAAATGAACGAAACAAAGATGCACACAGATTTGAAAGCAGAAAAAAAATTATGGTTGCATTTAGAGTCTTATTAATAGAGAATATCTAATAACCATGGTTTATTAAAGGTTTTTAATTTTTCTTTATTGCTCGTTTTTCTTGTATAATTTTAGAGGTTTGTAAATAAACAACTTGAGCAAGAGATTTTTTGACTAGTTGGTAGCTTAAATAAGATGGTACCTAAATGACGCATAGAAACTTGGCAGCCATTTTTAATAATTTAAACATTTAACGATCTCTACAAACTACACTACGCACTATATTTAGTAAATAGGTACTATGAAACGAATCTTCAATACAAACGTTAAGTTTCTAACTTCATTAGTTAGCGAAAGATGCATGATTTTTGTTTTGTTTTGTTTACTTAGCGAGTGGAATAAAACATTTTCATCTCAAATCAAAAAATCATAACAATTTAATAATGCAAAACACATACCTACACACACTCAACCCACTAATACCAATGCTATTAAAACTTAATGTATAAAAGTATTTTACACACATTAAATACCCATACATTTTTGCCCGACAGAGACAGACAGAGAGAGAGAGAGAGAGAGACATACACTGACACTTAAGACGGTACTCTTAGGGAAAAGAGTGTATAAGTGTGTGCTACATTTAATACTAACATTATAATTTACATGCTTTCATATACATGTATGTGTGTGTATGGCCATTACGCTGATACCATTTCCATATACCCACAAGGGGATCAATAAACTTGCAATAAAAAAATATCAAACGTGTTATCTTTTTATATTTCTTTTCTTTCTCCCTCTCTCTCTCCCTCTCTCCAACTTCTTCAATTCTTAACCAAATGAGATTCATATAGTTTTTGTTATTGTTCCTGTTGCCAAAATGGTTTTTACAAGTATTTTCTTTTTACGTTTTACGTCTGATAGTGACTGAGTTTCTGCCTGTGCTCTTTCTTGTATTTGTAATATTTCTGTGTCGACATTATAATCTTTAAACAATTTCAATAAAATGGAATTGAAAATCACAAACGGTCTGTCTGTTCTTCTGTTCTGTGTATGTGTGTCTTGCAAATACAAGAATATTACAAATTTGCTTGGGTGTAAATTCTGAACACATAAACGCCATATAAATCAGATTTATTTTTTTATCTATGGAAGTGTATGTGGGTGTGTGTGTGTGTTTTTTTTTTTTTCTTTCTTTCAGGGTTACTCTTTCCCGTACAGTATTGAGACTCAAGTATTTGATTTTTTTTGCTCATTCACATAAGGCATATCACAACGTAAAGAAAGATTTTTTCTTCGCCGTTCAATAAGTTTTAAGGAAATAAAATTTGTTGGTGATTTAAATAAAAATATTCGAATGGAAAATAACCCAGGGGATCAATACTTATGTAATTATTTACATCTCTTCACAGTTTATCCTTATTACGGTTGTAACAAATGTCTTTTATTTTATTTAAATTCTGTTAGAATAACTTATTAATTAATTACAATTAATCTTTATTAAATGCAATTTTTCTTTTTTTAACAAAATTGTTAACTGGGTTATACTAAAGTGCGTAAGAATGATTGTCTGTGAATGAGAATGTATGACATTTGCAACACAACATCTACATTTTTAAATTCGTGCATATTTCATGATTACATGTGGTGTAAATGGCTAAAACGTCATGTACTATACGTTACTACTTATTTGTCTGGATTTTCAATTCAATTTTTTGCTTTTCACTTCACAGAACTGTGATGTATTACAAGTGTTTTTACAGTTTTATAAAACAAAACAGAAATTTAAATCCCACATACCTCTCTCTTAATATACTTTAACACAATGTTTGAATACCCATAATAATGGGAGTAGAATGGATGGATGGATGGATGGATGTAGGAATAGAAGGGTGGGGTGTTGCATATTAAATTAGCCCGCATGAGTGCGGCAAGAGTCTCTAAAATAGTTACACTCATGTAAAATATTTATGAAACATTATAATGGAAACTATGTTGGTGAATGTACTTAACTGTACAACATTTGTTATAAATTGTTCATTTATAACTTAAAAATATACAACACTATTGTTATAATACACAGAGAGAGAGAGGGAGGCAGAGAAGAAACCAAAACTTGTGGCTGCCACCAACAATGCTTTGGTCTAAATGCGTAACGAAGCAAAAGTGCGTTTAAATATTCAAGTGGCAGCAGTAAAACATATTCGAGGTAAAATATTTTTAAACTCATGATGGCAGTTGTATGGCAGTAAAGAGTATTGAAATTTGTCAGGGCTACAACGTATGTATGTATTTAAAAATGCAATACAATTACAAAAACATGTTGCAAATTAAAAGTGTCTGCACAACATTTAAGAGGGTATCATAAACAAAATCAAATAAAACTTTAATAAACTATTTGCCTGTGGAAATAGCATAAGAAACATGAAAAAATTTGTAATTTCTTTAAACATGAATTTGCATAAAATAAGCATTAGATTTTGAGTATTTTATTATTCTTCTATATAAAAACGAAGAAAGGACGCACATTAAAAATATTTATAATCCTCGAACCCTAAAATTTGTATTTTTTTAACCAATACCAGTAACGGAAACTAATCACGCACTGACAATAAGATTTTGAAAATATTTTCACTGTCTTTTGAAATGAGCACAAGGCAACAACACAAAATCATTGGAATGAACAGTAAAAGAATGAATGAATGGTTGAATGAATAAATGAATTTAAACACTGTCAACAATGAATCACTAACAGAAGGCAAATGTTTCAACACTTGTTAAGCAGCCAAACAATTACAAAGAATGTTTTTTTTTATTTTTTATTTTGGATTTTCCCTTTTTCGTATTGTAAAATTCTAACAATGGCATTCAGTTAGTATTCTATAACTGTTTGGTTTTGTATTCCACAACAGACAACAGCCATCAGCCATTAGTTAGGAAAAAGTTTTTGGCACTTTTCACCAGCTAAAAGAACTAAAGAACCCCCTAAAAAGCTGTAGCAAAAATTCAATAATTTCACTTACGCCACAGAAAAGCATAGGAAGAAATAATACCAAATAATGCCACACAGTTTGAACAAATTCATGCTAAATAGTCGTGTGTTAAAAAACATTAATTTATAGTGCAGAATGAAAAGGGCAAAATGTGATATTGAATACAAGTGTTTAGCATTGTCTCTTTCATTTTTTTGTGTGCCATTTAATCAACCGTAAAAATGTCTCTTTTGCGCCTTGTCAATTGTCAGCAAATTTAATAGCTCTCGAGACAGCAGCTTAGCTCAGCAATTTTAATAAAAAGCAATCAATTGCTTTTAAAATAAAAGGAATTAAAGTTTTTGTTTTTTCTTTTAAATTTTTAATTTAGAAATAGAAAATAAACTTTTATCAATAACACTTGAATAATACTCATGTAAATACTTAAAATGGAATTCAATTAAATTGTATACAAGCAAATATTTGAAATGCTATGTTTCAACACCTTTAAATATATTTGTTTAAACTTTCTAACAATGAAAAAAAAATGAAAAGAAATGAAACTTAATGGACTAGTTTTTTTTAGCACGATTTGTTAGAACTAGAGACAACAACAATAATAATTATGTTTTACAACCCCAGTGTGACAAACAAAACCATAAATTTATTTGATTGTATTAAGATTTTTCTTATATTTTTCATAGATGGTATGAATTCCCCGTAATAAATAATCAATTCAATTGTTAAGCTCTGTTCTGTTTTCCCCATACAAATTAATAATTTCTCTGCAAGAACAAGAGAAAAAGGGGTTGCTAAGCAATATTGAGGTTAAACATCACGTATTCAGAATGAACACATGTTCTTTGCACCACAAGAAAAAAAGAAATTGTTCTCAATACAGCAACGTGCGAGAATTTCTTTTGCTAAAGAATTTTCAAACTTAAATATTGATTCAAGTTTCTTATGCTGTTGAGTATTAATGCTCCAATTAATCAGGAAATCAAAAAATATCTTAAAGGCTTTAACAAAAAATAAAAGGAAGGATTTCATATTTAATTCGAATTATTGGCATCATGCCCAAACCGTACAATACATAGTCGGAGAGAAAAAGAAAATAACGTTCTTATTAAACACTTTTTTTATTTCCTTTTAACATAAAACATCAAATGGAGGACGGCACCAGAATACAGACATAAAATCCATTCACGCGTAAATGTGTTTAAAACGTTGGCTGAATTATAAAAAAAACAAATCAAAAAGGTAAGAGGTTTCCTTATAAAAAAAACTTATGTAAAGAAAAAAAACACCGTCAAGGAAACGTTGCACACCAAATCACTGTTGCCACAAAGGATGGAAAAAAAACATGATTTCCGCCACCAACTGGCATTGTATTATCAATGAATCTATTGTGTGGTTATAGACAGAAAAAGGAAACAAAATCAACGAAAATATATTCTCACAAGTTCTTAAGAGATTGAGAATGTAAGAAATACTAAAAGATTGAGCAAATATTTTGTCCCACCAATACAAAAGAATTTACATACATACGTATGTATATACATACATAGTTGTAGATCCCAGAAACCAAACCGTGTATTCAAATGCAACCAAAAATTCCAACCCAATTATTTTCTATTCTTTTCAAGATTTATACAGTGCAATCGAGAATTTCAAACCTTGGAAGGATTCTAATATTCTGGTTAAGGACACCAATTTCTATAAAACTTAATTGTTGTAAATGATAACAGGTTAAACGACACGTGGCTATATCCGAGGAAGTCCGTATACCAATGTAAACGAATGGCCCTGCGTGGGAGAAAGGAACGAAAGCCAGTGGATGGTATTCCAAAGCAAAGTGTAGATAGCCAAACAAGAGATTTTCACCAAAAAAAAAAAAAAACTAGAGTGTTACTGGAATTAGAAGCAGCGATTTGTAGCATTTTACACAATGAAATTAAATGTATGAATATGGACTGACCTAGATGAACTCATCGTTTACTTTAAAGGCACAAAGTATAATTTTTAAACTACTCTTTTCTAAGCACAGGAAATAACTTTTGCTCTCATCCAATATCAGTAGTCAGAATTTTGTTTTTACTTGCTTAAAAACCTAAGCCAATTTGTTATTTTACTGATGTTTACAAGTGTTCCTTTTTTCTAGCAATTTATTCATGCTGTTGTAGTATTTCTCTGTTTTATTTTCTTTATTTTTGCCACTTTTTTTGCTTGCAATTTCGATTTAATTTCCTTTTTTATTGTTTATGACACATTAAATATGCACCCTTTTATCTCAAAGGTTTTGTAATATTTTGTTTTAACGTGTGGTATTTTTGTTTTCTTTTCTAGTGTCCAACATTGTTCTCAATAACAGAAAACAAACACACAGAAAAAAATAAAGGAAATCTTTTATAATGTTTAACAACATCTCATAACAGTGTGCTACCTACTTACTGCAGTACTAACACTAATATGTACATACATATTCAGAAATGTTTTTTTTTGTAGTCGATATTAAAGAGTTTCTATATGAGGGAGACTGAGAGAGAATAAGAGATCGTCTTACAGAAACAGGTCCTTAATGTTATCATTTTTATTGTTTTTGTTTTAGTTTAATTTTTTTTTTTCTCTGGTTTGTTCATTTCTGATGTTCATAAACTTACTTTGTCTCAGTTCAAGAGTACGTGTAAAGCATACACATACATATGCAGATACGTATATTTTTCATTTGTTTATAAACAAAGTACTTTAACTACACGGATGTTTAACACTTCAGAAGAGTTTTAAAACTTGATAAGAGAAACACTGACAGATAAAGGGTTTCGGCGTTATGCAGTGTGATGTGTCACGCAGTATGTAGTTTGTTTATGAACAAAGTTTTGAACCTTTTTTTAAATAAAATTTTTATTTCATTGCTTTATTACAAGTCTAGTCTGTTTGAGTTATTCCGCTGGGAAACTTCGTTATTTTTATTTCTTAAGTTGCCTGCCTCCGCTTTATAAAACAAAACTATCTTAAAAACAGTTTCTAAATGCTTAGAAATGTTTGTCTAGTCAAAAGTTGTAAACAATAAAGAAATACATCATGTTTACAAGCATCTTCACAGTTCGCTTAAAACTCCAACCCTAAACTCATTCCACTTCCACTCATTCTTTTGTCAAAAACTACTTTGCCACCCCCTTTAAATGTCTTTCAAACGGAGTAATAAAATTTAAAAGAAAAAATAAATTTAATGGCTGTGTAGAAATCAAAATCAATGCTTTTTTCTATTTTTGTTTTTTAATTTTATAAGCAAGTTTTTGTTTTTATTGTTATTATTATTGTGGGCCCTTAACATATGTTTTTTTTTTTGTTTTTTTTTTATTTGTCTGTCTTTAGCGCAAATATATTTCTTTTTTAATAAATTTTGCTGTGCGAATAATGTTGTGTGTTGAAAAAACAATAAAAATTTGCATAAAACTTTTTTGTTTTGCTGTTTATGTTTTTGTTGCTTTATAAACTTTTTCAATATTCAAATATTTGCGTTTCAAAAGTGTTGTAAATTCTTAAATATTTGTTTATATGAACTTTTTTCTGGCATAACCAACCAACAATAATTTACATAAACACTTTGGTGTTGAAAGAATAAAATCTCAAATCTCTTTATCATTTTTATTTTGCTACGCGTTTATATAAGCGTTTAAAAACATGTGTTAATGCATGAATAATGGATGATTCCACACATATTTCTAGACCTTTAGTATGATGATAAATTTAAATATGTATTGTCAACAAAAAAAAGCTTACAGATCATATGGATTTAATAATACGCGTAGCAATGCATGTTTTCAACACAGACATACAAGGATTTAAAATGTCAACTAAATCTTGTGAAAAGAAAACGCATTCAAATTTACTATTTCAAAAAACACTTTCTGTATTTGAATAATAATTACGTTCTTTAAAAAATTCAGTTCAATTTATTCTTTTCAATGTCTACCTTCAAGCCTACAAATAAATAACAAGTTAAATACTCAATTATTTTTTTGTTTTGTTTTAATGAATAATAATTTGTTTTAATGAACTTATAATTTCCTGCTATAGATTACGAAAACATTAATTTAAGGCTCATTTTAATATTTTTATTTGTAGAGGAATAAAAAATAGAAAATTCCAAGTACAAAATGCTTTTTTTTATTTTCTTATTTATGCCAAGAATGCATATCAAATTATTTAATCTCGCATTTATTATTAAAATGGTACCAGAACTTGAGAGCAAAATGGTTTTTTGTTACATAAAAAAGGTTACCATGTAATATGATCAAAATTACCAAAAAATACCGACGAGAGAAAAAGAAGGGGAAAATAAAAGAAAATTTATTACACGACATAAAGTTGAAAAAAAGTTAAACACAGTCCTGTTAAACAAAAAAATGACAAAAATGTTTATGTTAATATTGGATTTCATGAATAATAAATAAGCAAGCAATTCTTGTTTATATTTTCACTTCAGAGAATGATACAGTCTGACTGATGAATTTTTAGTCCTTCTTGTATATTTTATGCGTAGAAAATTGTGAAACAAAGTGATGAAATCAACAGCATGAAGGACAAGAAAAGACAAGACATATTTATCTCAGTTACAAGAAAGTTTGCAGGCCTTTCAATTTCAAAAATAGAATTTGAAACGAGGTGATGAGTTCTGATCTGTTGTTTCGTATCTTATTGGTAGGGGTGGGTGTTACAAAGCCTGGACATCTATAAAATCCTCTTAATGGCAAAAAATTTAAATAATAAAAATAAGAAGCAATGCTGACGCAAAATGTCACAAAATTCTTAACTAAATTGTGTGATATTTTTTTATCATTATTTTCCATTTTTTCCCCCATTTTCCTTTTTACAGGTTGGGTGTAAATATTCTAAAGGGCTTCAGAAAAAGAAAGCAGAAAAAGGTTTTTACCCAAACGCCATAAATGACAATTCCTGTACTAATGATTAATGATGTCGTCGTTGTGCCTAAAGCAGGGCTTTCTTTCTTTTTACTGACTCGTCTTTAGAAAGTTACTCAAGACAAACGAATGGCTGAATGAGTGAATGAATGACTGAAGGCTTTACAATTTTTTTTTTCTTTTTCTAGTTCATTTTCCGTAAACTGCAAGTGTGCTATGGTATGATAAACTTCCTTGTGCTGTGCTGTCTTCATTACATTTTTGTCAGCTGTTGCAAATCTCAACATTGTGATTATGCACGTGCCGTTGAAATTATTTTAAGACTGAATGACAAATGCTGTTAAGATGTTGCCTTTTTTATTTTTTGCTCAAGGTATAAGAAGGTATTTTTTCTTTTAGTTTTCTTTTTTCAAATATGGGTAAATGATTTTCTTTTCCTGCCTTCTGGAAAATAAAGTGTTGATAATGGGTTTTACTTATACTTGGGCAATAACAAAAAAGAGAAGAAAAAAAGAAAATGAATGGAAAAAATTACTTAAATAGGGAGTTGATTATGTTTTAAGCAGGAGAAAATTACCCAGTAAATGGTTCGTTTAAAAAAAAGCTTTTTATTTTGCGTCTTTTTTCTTGAACATGTCCCTTAGTAAGTAGGTATTTATATTAAAACAAATGAAAGGTGACAGACTGCAGACATGCATAAATATCACTCACTATTCACTACATATGTATTTCAACTGTTTATACCCAATATATTACGCACATCTGTAAAATCTTTAAATTTGAAACAAATGCTTGATTTAAAATAAAATACAAAATAGCTATTCTTACCCATTTCCCTATCATTTCATTATCATTTTAATTGAAACCAATTTTTCTGCTCTTAACTTGTCATTTATTGTCACTAACACAAGATCCTTTTATTTCCAGCCCCCCTTTAAAACATGCTATAATTTCGATGACCTTTTATTAAATGAAACCATTTAGCAGAGAACATTTAGAGGGTTTCCGGTTAAATCAACAGTTAAAATATAAACAATAACAACAATTACTAAACTAACGTCCTTTAATTAAATAACAGCGAACAATGTAATTAAATATTTAGCCGAAAAAGAAATAATAGAAAATGGTTACAACAACAACAATAACTACGTTCAACAATACATTTTATTTATAACCGTTATTAATGGCGTACAATACAACAAACAAGCACTAAAAAAAAGACAGCAAAAGACACGCAAACCATAACGGCCAAAATACAAGAGAGAAAGGTTAAGAAGTATTAAGCAACACCTGTATATTCGTTATAACATTGTCGTTGTTGTACTTGTTATTATTGTAAAAAAGTTATTTCGGTTGGGAAACCCCTATACAGTAGTAGGTGGCTTTTTCGAAGGCGGTGGGTCAATGAGTATAATAAAACGCAGCCCCTACCATAGCCACTAGGCAACGATGAGTCATGAAGGTCATGACGAAAGCAAATACAACAACACTAATAACAAAAACAATAGCAAACGTTGAATAACAAATACAAATACAAAATGCTAAAAATATAAAGCAAATAGTATACGTACGTATATACATATATTATCATTTTCGAACATTTAAACTCATACATTCACATAAAATACTAATAGAGAGCCAAAAAGAGAGCAAATAGAGAGTAAAGAAAACTGAGAGCATTTCCATCAGAGAGAAAATTTACCGCTTTTGAAAATATTTCGTACTTACAGTAAATAAGATATGAATCATATAGCGGTATTTTATAATTTCAAACTCGTAGAGAGTACAAAAATAAACAAGAGAGACAGTAAAAGAGGGAACGAGAGAGTGTAAATATTTATATATTTTCGTTTTCGTAAAGCCAAAATAAAGGACTTTTTGCATTTCGTGTGTTTTTTTTTTCTTTTTGTTTTGTTTTTGTGGTCCTTTTATTTTTGTAATTTTGCCAGACAGTATGGCAGGCAGTATCAGTTTGATTATTATTTTTGTTTTGCTGACTATTGTTGTTATTTCATGATGTTTCATGTTTTTTCCCTGCTGCTGGGAGTATTAACCTCAAATTGTAAACAAAAATATTAAAGTGTGTATGGATGTATGTGTACGTGTGTCTTTTTACGAGAGCATCCAAGAGAAAAACATTCATTAGCTCCTCTACTTAATATTACACAAGAGATAAATAAAATGGAAAATGAAAAACAGAAGCAAAAACAAAAAACAAAAACAACATCTTGTGTAAGTGTATATGTATGTGGTCTGGTTAAGTTCGAAAAATCAATTTCGCAACCAACACTTTTTCTCTCTTAAAATAAGAACTAAAAAAATAAATTTTAAAATAATTTTAGAAAATTATTTGAAATAAATTAATACAACTACCATGGAATCTCAAAACAAATTCAAATTCCAATTGCCGTTCGGTTTTATCAGTGAAATAATGTAATAAAAAGCCTTATAATATAATAAATTACACTCACCTAAATAAATATTGTTTAATTTAATTTTAAATAATTAATGTTTGTTTTTTGATTTATAAATACGATTTATAAACATGAATTAAATTCTTTGCAAGTAAGATGGAAGGATTAATTTTAATAGAGTTACACTTAAATATTATTATATACAATTGATATGTTGTTTTTTTTTTAATTGGGTTAAATTCTTTACTTTATTTTCTTTTATTTTAACTTTTATTATTGTTCTTGGCTGATCTAAAGCAATTTTGTTTTAGAAATGTTGATTTCTTTTTCGTAATTAAACTGTTTATTTATTTCCATGTATATTGTTGTTAAGAAATTATAAAGTTTTTCTTATATTTTGTTTCTTGTTAACTTGGCTTTTTTTTGGAAATATTTTCTAATAAAAATGTTTTAGCGCCGCTTGTTTAGTTTTCATAACAATGTTTACTTATTGAAATCTCCCGCAGAACTGTAGAAATTTTATGCGGAAAGTCGTTTTAATGCAACCCTTAGACGTCAGAAAAGGGAAATTTTTATTTCTCTTCCTCTAACATGTTGAGCAAGTCCCTTTAAAAATATTTCCTTTTTTTTAAGAATAAGGGTAGTTTTCCTTTTAAACCATACATTTAGCGGTAAATATAGAATACGGAATTGCCATATTGGAATTTTTAGTAAAAAAAATTTCCCTTCGAGAGAGAGAGAAAGAGAGAAAATGAGAAAGGAAAATTAAAGCAGCAAGAAAACAGAAACAGAAACCGAAACAGATATTTTACTATAGTAATGATAACAATGAAAATTGTATCCATTATTATGTTCTCTGGTAGATTAGGCCTTTAATTTTTGTTGGTTGGTTGTTGGTGTCTCGTTAAATGTTTTAGCATCTCTTTTATTATGATAATTTTCTTCATTATGAAGTTAATAATGATTTTATTGCTGGTTTTATTTTCATTTTCCTTTTCTTGTTCAGTTTTTTTTTATTACTTCTACCCATTTGAACACAATGGTAGAATGGGGAAATATTTTCGTAAAATTGCCGTTATATTTTTGTAGGTTTTTGGGTTTAAATGTTGTGAAATTAACAGTTATTTTATGTTAAATATTCAACATAAAAAAAGAGACAAGATAATAACAAATAAATGGTCTATAAAATATTAACATCTACTACTGTGTATGCCGATGTATCTCTCGTTCTCTGGTCACTCTGTTTGGTGTTATTTTACCGTGACAGGATATTACGTATCCTGCTTGTTGTTCATTTTTTGTTGTATTTTCTTGGTGTTCTTATTTAAATATTGGCTTTTAATGGTGTAAAATGCATAGTTTTTTCGTTTTTTCAATAACATTTCGATGTTCCAACATTTTTTCTGATTTTTCATTTGTAACACATGGTTTTATTTGCGGTGGCTGTTGGTTTTTAAGCTTTTGGCAACAAAAATTGCATTTTCAATACAACGAGTACAAAACACTGAAAAAATATGTCAAGTAAATTGTGTTTGGAATATAAAAAACCCTTTAAGTCTAATAGTATCAATACTGAGCTCTTCTTCAATTTTTTTTTATAAAAGCCTTAACCAGATAATCAATTAACCAGACAACACCTATGCCTATAATTTATTCTGTTCTGTTAACCTTTGACCGTTAGATATCATATAAGTTGATTTGGTATTATTTTCGCTGAGTGTATTGAGGAAGTACTTTTTTGTTCTCCCTCAGTCAGTAGTATTCCAATGCAATTGCAATTTCAAATGGACCAGCGAACTAAGCCAAGTAATTAAGTTGTGCATTTTCTTTTTATTACGCTTTAATTTATTTTACGCGTTCTTTTTTCTTTCCATTTGGTTTCTTTTTTATAAAATAAAAAAAAATAAATACTTTTAAATTTACGGAATCTATGCCAAATGTAGAGAAAATTGTATAGAACGATAGACAGATACACATACTGGTAGACAGACAGCATATGTATGAAAAGCAAAAGCAAAAGAGGGGGCAGGAACTAAATAAAATAAAACTATGTATGTATGTATAGCAAAAGATAATTAAGCAAAATGAGAAACTCAACATCAAATAAGTTTTATTGAAAAAGACAACATGAATTCACAGCAAAAGGAATAAAGGGCTGGAGAAGTAAGGAAGCAATAGAGAAACAGACAACAGAAATGGTGAGGAGGTAAAAAAAAAGAAACTAACAATCATGTACGTGTTGTTACTAATTACTAAATTAACAACAAATTCTTAAAGAGTCATGCCATTTGACCAAGTTTTTCCACTGAGTTTCCCATTCCTTGATTGTGTCTTTAAAAGTTTATTAAACATGTTCACCATGTGACTCCAAAGGTGGCTGACTGGCTGGTTCCCATAAATCATTTCATTTGAAGTTTGATAAACAATTTGTTTTTCCAATTTAGTTTTCGGTACATGCAGCACTAAGAGTTGCGTGCTTTCCGGTTATATATTTTCATCTGTAACTTCAGCATCTCTTTAAAGAAAACAAAGAAAGCATTCTTAGGAGTACGTAGTCATTTTTATAACCTTTTGTGCTTTAAAAAGCCTTAGCTCTGCTTTAACACTTGATTTCCTTTAAATGTAATTTCCGTTTAATTTAGCTTTTAAGCGTACATACATATACGGGCCAGGATTAAATGTTTTTCTTTGTCATTGTTTAGTATATAGAATTTGCCTCTAAATCCTCTTCTTTCTTCTTAATTTCGATTATTGAAGCAGTATTCCAATGTGGTGGTGTAGTGGTTTTAATCCTTTTGTTATCACTTCAAACACGTTTGTCAATGCTCTTATGCTTTAAATATTTTACAAAAAATTAAAATCATTTCCTTTTTATTCAAAAACGAATCAATTACATTACATTGCCATGAATGTCGAACATTAGAACAAACTCTCTGCAGGAAATCAAACAAAATGTTATTGCCTTCTAAGCAGTTTTAAGGATAAAGGCAAATCTCTTCGAAAGAAAAACTAAATCCTAAGATATACTCTACAGGCTACAAGGAAAAGTGCAATCAAGCATTTCGCTGAAAATCAATTGGAAAACATTTGAAAACTTTAAAAGAATCACTCAAGCCCAAAAATGTTTAAAGAAACAAAGCCAGACAAATTGAAAAACCATTAAAATTTATTAAGCAAATGCAAAATGGGAAAACAAATTTAAATACAGATTACAGATGAGATTCACAAAAGAAAAACAAATTACAAAACAAATTACTTTTGATAAAAACAAATTAGTTTTTTAAGAAATAATTGAAATTTAAAAGCATTGCTGAATAACTACTGTCTACTGTCTCTTTAATATTGAAAGATTAATTGAATCTTTAATACTGAGTTGTATAGTTTCTATTTTCCTTTGTTTCTTTTAATATTATAATTAACAGCTGCAACAATAACAACGATAACAACAACAATAAAAGAAATTAATCATTACCAAAAAATATTTGAAAGATGCATCACCAACGCTGTCTTCTGTATCTTGTATTTCGAATGTTTAACTAAATAAACTCGTTAAAATGATAATGAAAAGCAGTTTTTTAAAGGTAGGAGTTACCATCTTTAATAAAATTCAATCAACTTGGAGAGGGGGGACACAAAGTTTAACATAGAAAAGGATTTTTTATTTTGCATCACAACGCTGTTATAAATTATGATAATACAAGGGGATGTGAAAAACTGCTGATGGATGTTACCATTTAAACTTAATTGTTTATAAAGGTAACCCTATTTAGTTTTTATAGTTTCTTTAAAGCGGATCTATTATTAATTAATATGTGAATAAAATACCAAAAAGAATATCAAAACAATTACAATAAAAAGAATTTAAATTGGGAAAACCCCCTTACCGCTTCAAGTTAGTGGCGAATAGTAATTGAACAAAGAAAAAATGTTTAAAGATGTTATAATTAATTATAAAAATTAATAAATTTATATACAGAATCTTTGAAAATTAATTAAATTAAATAATTAAGTTTTTAAATGATGTTTTGAATGATGTTTAACAAAGACACAAATACTCGTAGTTATTATGGAAATAAACTCTATTTCTAAAATCTTTTTTATCTTTCTTTATTTATGTTGCTGTTGTTAGTAATGAAATGAAATCCTTAAGCCAATAGGATAAGAGTATGTATTCTATTGACTTTTTATAATTGTTTTCTTTTTTAATTTTCAATCATGTTTCAATGCTACTTCCTTTTTAGAGATATTTCTTAGGTTTTATCCTCTTTTCAACCATGTGTTTGCAGCCCTTAACCTTAATTCATGCATAAATAAAAACGATTTTTCAGGCGTTTAGAAAGAAACTCTTGTAATACAAAAGCAGGCAGGCCGATAGAAAGAAAGAATGAGGAAAACAGAGTGAAATTATCAATAATGTCTGGTCTTATCGCTGCTCATCATTCAAGACCATAAATCTTGATACTCTCAGCATAACAATGACAATGTTTTTTTCTTTAGCATCTGTTGAGCCCAAAACGAATAGAACAGAGCCTTCATTTATCCATGTATTCTACACATGAACGAATAAACAGTTTTTATTAAGGCAAATCACCCTTAAAGCCTTTAAAGCTACAGATTTTCTGAAACACGTTCAAGGCAAATGTATTCCAACCCTGATGTGACAGTGAAAATCTTGTATTTGTTTATTAGCACTACTAAACACGCTCATTATTACACGTTTCAAGAGCTTCTGTACTAAATGTAGTGTGTTTTTAATGATTATTAAATGGGGAAACAAAGTGATTTGATGAAATCAAAGACCCTTTATCCTAAAAACTGAAACACAATTTGATTACAATAAGGAAAGAAAAAAAGAATTCTTTAACTGAATAACAGATAATTTTAAAAACGAATGAATAAAGTGAAGTGGTAGAAAGGCGAGTGTACATGCTGAAATAGACATGTATAGTATGGAATGAAAGACCGCCACGAAGTAACTACATCTGCTTGTTACTTCTTTTCTATGCTTTAATAGAGACTTAGGTGATTTATCCACTGTTGTAAGTCCCGAAATGATAACAGGCCACAGAATAAAAACAGGTCTATGTATTGTTGCCTAGAACCATTGTGGTGGTAAGAAAATTTCTTTTTGATTGAATTTTACATCCTGCTTACTCAAGATTATTTTCATTTTACCGATTTCTCCGTAATTCGAAAGAGAACTTTGTATTATTTATGGTGTTATTACATTTCAAAAAAGCATCAGTTTATTGTTTATAATAAAAACTGTGACCATAATTTATTCAAGTAATAATGGAACAAATGAAATTGTACGTTTTTTTACCACGTACCATCACATCAATTTCAAATTTTAAAGTTCATTTCGAAATACTACAAATGCATACAAATACATTTCAATATCTGCTTTTGTTGCCCTTCTCTCTTTCTCTCTGCCTGTCTTGTTTCAAGTAATTTCAACCAATCCATCAAATGCATCAACCATCAACTTCCTTTAGCCTGTCAATTTTAACATTCATTGTCATGTTCAATTCAAATGTGTGTTTGAATTCAAATTTGAATTTGAATTTGAATTCCAGTTTCGTTAAAACGTATTTTACACAAAGTGCAGAATTTTATTACAAAAACCGATATTCAAGGAAATACGCTTTAAGAAGCATCATCAGCATTTGCGGTAAAATTCCCAGGCACCAACCAAACTGTCTGATTTGCATATTCCATGCCATACCGTTGCAATGTTGCATATGCAACAACCAAATGCATTCACTTTATTACAGAGAAGATTGGAAAACGAAAACAAGAAAAAAAAAACGAAAAGAACGACTAAAATTTACTAAAAACTACTGTTAGTTTAGTATTCCACACCCTTTGTGTGTTTAGTTTTTTCCATTATGTGTACATAGAATATGTAAATGAACCGCTATTAACGTCCCTCATTACTAATGCCACGGTAATTTTCATTAATGTATTGTATATGATATTATTTTGATCTTAATAAACTCTTTTTGAAACCTCAAACGGAAATTATGAACAGCATCTATGAATGTTTTTTTCTCTCATTTCTTTTAACGTCAAATATCAGAGTCTTTAGAATTTGTGGCAGACCACAAATGAGATTCATTGCAGCATGACTGGTTTGATGTGCACAGCAAGTGCTTCATTCATATGATCACCAAAGGAAAAAAAAAGCAAAAAAGAAACTCCAATTAAACGAAAGAAAAAAACAAAAAAAGCGTTAAAATATTTGTTATAAACAAACCAATATAATTTGGTCTCTGCGTTTAGCCCCCATTCATTATCTTCAATATCATTAGCAAAAAAAAAAATTAAAAAAAAAATTGAAAATAAAATTAACAAATTGTACTTCTTTTCTTAAAACCGTTTCAAATTTCTAAATTAATAAAAAAAATAAAAAAAAATATTTTAGGGTGTGTTGTTACGTTTCTTTAATTGCTTTATATTTTTAATAATTTTTTTTATTGTTATTGCGAGATGATTAATGAAGTTTTTACCCACAATCAGGAAATTTTCTTTAAAAAAAATATCATCGGTTTCACTTTTTTATTTTTGTTTTAGGGAATGGCTAAAATTAGAAACAATATGTAAAGCAAGTTCAAGTTCAACAGAAAAATGAGTTTAAATCGTTTAAGCGAATCAATAAAACTAAAAAAATACGTGAAATAACTTCAAAAAAAATCAACAAAAAAATTGAAATAATTTAAATTATATCGTATCATTTCAATTTTTATTATCATAGTATTGCCACCGCTTAAATTTTAAAGGGTCGCCTTATAATGTCTCCTCCAAGCTTATTGCCCTAACAAACTTCAGAATGCTGCCTAGCAGTTTCCTGCCTCACAGGTTCAACAAATATGTTCTGATGATTCATATTCATTATAACAGAATCTAAATGTTGGATTCGAGACAAATTCCATTCTGAATAAATGTACTCTGACTTCACAGTGCACGGTCCAAAAGACCTCAATTTCCTCAAAGCTTCCAGCACCACGGATACTTTCAGTAATAAGAGTCGCTATTTTTTCTAAACCACCTAAAACAAACATGAACGATAATCCTAAAACAAGCATGGCTCAATTGAATTGAACTGAAAACCCTAGTGATACCAAAGATAGCCTCTAAAGTTTGTGGGGAGTAGAATAAATCGTATGGTGGCAATACAATAGAGAAATAATTTCTGGTTTTTCTATTTCTTTTACGGCAATACTAAGCACAAATTGCACCTCTAAACCGATAATTAAAACGATAATTGATTACCAAAAATAAAACTGAATCATATTTATGATATCAGATAGGAAATAAAACAGCAAATTCGAATTAGATCACTAAAGACGAATGAAGATGAAAAATATTAAAAGAATTAAACGAAGAAACGCTTAAAGTGCACAAATATGCTACATATTCAATATATAAAAAGAATAAACGCTTAAATCAAGAGTTTCACGAAAAAGCTCTCAATGGGGAGCATTTTTTTCTAACTACACTGCCTTAATAATTGATGTTCAATTTTTATTGACGTAATAATTGAGAAGAAACGCCACCACAAAGCAGAATGAATAGACGAAATGCTGAAATTAAAGAATCTGAACAATATTTTGTTTTCTTTTTAATTTGTTCGTTTTTTTTTAGAATTCATTTGTAACAAAAAAGAATACAGCGTTTTAAGCAATACTCTTTTGAACATACTCATTTCATTGTTCATCTAAAATGCAAAAAAAATCTAAAAAACTTAATAATGAAGTTAACCACCGCCATCATCATCATCACACAGTAAAATATCACGAAAAGCCGATGGTGAACTCAGAGATGAAGTTATTTAGCAGAGTAATTGCGATCAACAACAAAAACAAAGAAACAAAAAAAATTCAAAATCAAAATCATTTTGAGCCAATAGAATTGTAGAAGATTTATGATGTGTTTGGCTATAAAATTTGCTACAACAGCTACCAAGAGCATTAGTTTCAAGTAAACATTTCATCATCGAACATATCATTCATTAGCTGAGAACAATTACAATAAACAACATGAAATTCGTAAGGATTCACCAAAAGGATTACCACAAAAGGATAATTAAAATTAAATTCGAATTTTTGTGTTTTTATTTTCAAACAGTTTGTGTGTCTTGCAAGTGTTGCTATGTGCTTGGGTGTTGCCTGTGCCGGTAAGCCTTCCACAAAATATTTGCCACCCAATTTTGCCGCTGTAGGACAAGCAGCTGCTTCTAGCCAATATCCTCATTATCATGGCGTAAGTGGTGTAGCGGCCGCTCCAGCTGTGGCGCCTGTACATGCCTCAGCTCAATATGCCCATAATAGAGCAGCTGCCCAAATTCCCATCTTAAGAAATGATTACAATAATGATGGCAGCGGCAACTATAACTTTGGGTAAGTGAATCGTTAAAATTGTTACCATGAATAAGGAAGAAAATATTACTTAAACTTTTAAAAGGCTTTAAGAACACTTTTGCAAAATTCATGTGCCAATTGTTTAGCGTGTTAAACTGAATAATTTATTTGTAGTTTCGAAACCGGCAATGGCATTAAGCGCAACGAGGCTGGCCATTTCCAAGGTTCCTGGCCAGGTGGTTCTTTAAATGTTGCTGGTTCTTATTCATATACCGGTGATGATGGCAAACTCTACTCTGTTAACTATAAGGCCGATAGTAATGGTTTCCACGCCGAAGGTGATCATTTGCCTACACCACCACCAATTCCCAGAGAAATTCAAGAGTAAGTTATATTCTCTTTAATATTTCTCAATATGATTTAAGTACATACATATGTATCTTTCTTTATATATATTGTAGAACATTGCATTTACATCAACCCAATGCCAGACATCAAGCCTCAACTGGCCACTATACTAATCCCTCTGCTGCTGGAGTTCATCACAGTCCTGCTGCGAATCTAAGAGCCCCTCAAGCCAATTATTTACCTCCCCAACATGGCCAAGGTTACAACTATGGCAGACATCAATAACTTTAAAAAACTTGCTAACACCTCCGTTCCCTCCCTTTTTAAGCAACCAAACTAACGCCTTAGTATTGTTTTGAAATCAAAAATAAAAATAAAAAAAATTGTCTTTTAATATTTATCAAATAAATATTGTTGTTTTTGTTTTTATTATTGTTTACAGCAGAGAAGAAAAGAAAAAAGGATTCCCCCAAAACCTCTAACGCCTACCGAACAATTGTTTTATGGGAAAACTTTTTAAATATAGAAGACCATGTGGTATTCAATTGCATCCACCTCTAACCACAGCAAAGGACACCAAAAAAATCATTGATGATGAGAACTTATGTATCAATTTGAAGAAGACAAATAATTTTTTAAAAATCAAACTCAAATCAAATTGTTTGTAATTAAGTTTGGAGTAGAAATCTTTGTATTGCATTGAAACAATACATCTGTTTGGCATTTTTAACAAATTTTTCTCTTTGAGTGTAAGGTTTTAAAATGTAAAACTGTTGGCCTGTTTTAGGTCTTCTTTTGCCACACCATAAAATAACCATCAAATCAAAAGAGAAACAAATCGAATTTGAGAAAGTTTTACAATTTCATAAAGAATCAGCAAAATTTTATTGTTTATCTTGCAAACAAAAGGGAATTGAAGGCAATTCATTTAAATGCCGCCACCAAAACTTAACCCCGGTGATGTTGAACTGAAGTATTTTTTTAAAGGATTTAAAATTAAGGACACATAATAAATAACGTCCCTGTTTACGGTAAAATAGAAAATGTTACATTTAAAAAATGTTTAAGAATAAAGAAATACATGAAATACAGTTATTTTAAAATAATCGTATCCATTATACATCTCATTTAACAGTTTATAGCTTTAGATTTGTTCACTATCGTGAAAATCAGATTCTTCAGACCAGAAGGTACTAGTTGGAATCCTAAACTCGAATGTTCCATTCAGAAGGTTATAAGGAATCATATAATCGACCCCAGACTTCCCTGGAGGGCAGCTTATTCATAGTCAAGATTTGACTGCATTGAGATTTACTACCACCAACTCATCCCTTTGCCTTAATAGGAGCTCATAGGGGAACATTCAATCACGGAGTAATATGTCACAAGATACGACATTTAAGGTTAATTATGGAATGAATATGCACTGACCGAGCTAGTCATCTTGAATCTTTAAGTGTTCAATATCCAAATAAATATTTGAGAATATTTTTAATGCATGACTGCTATGAAAATATTTTTAATTTTATTTCGTGTTGCATTTTGAGTAGACATTTCCCTCTTTTTGGTTTCCTTGCAATAATTTTTCCACTCTTTAATCAGACCTTTTTGGTAACATTAATGCGTGTCTTTATGGCTTCCCCTCCATGTCAAATTATTTTCATTTTCTTTTCGTTTTTTTGTTTGTCTTTTTATTGATGCCTCAGCATCAATTTGAAGACAGTCCACATACAACATGAGACATTACTTAGTCACTTACAATTTCCTTTAAGTGGTAGCAACAACTTGGATTAAAAATGAAAAAGAAAAACATGAGCAATGATTTGACATGAATGAAAAGCATGAGCCATCAAAAATGGTTGACAATGGCAAATAAATACTATACGATGCGACGACAACTACAAAGTCAAAGAAAGGAAACGAAAACAATTGTGCGGAAAATGCTTTTGACCACAGTTTTGCAGAGCTTTTATACGTATTTTCGTTAAGAGTGAAATTAATGGTTGTAAGTATTGCTTAAACAATTGACAATGTTCCAGAGATAGACAGCGGTCATGTGCTCAATATGGTTTATATGTCGAGCATTATGACTTGCGTGTAATTTTTTCAAACGCAACAAAAAAACACAGAGAGAAAATATACTCACATTAAAAAAATTACGCAGAGGTTAAAAGGTTTTTGTCGAAATAATTACAAATCACTGACACTAAGTATTGTCTTTTCTTTTTTTGGCATTTTATTTTTCTACACTCGATCACTCGATTCTAATTCTGAAAAATTATAACACATTTCGTTGAATAACAGGCATTGGAATGGGGTTGGAAGAAATTATTAATGAAATCTGCTTTGAATAGAAAAATGTTAGACGAAATACAATTGCCGTTTTCAAATCCTTTTTGGATGTATACAACATAATAAAAGTGCTTTATTAAACGCATTTCATATTTAGAAGGAGTGTTCCCTTTTAGTAGAGAGATTTAATAAATGTGACGAGTCATTATGCTTATTTTCTGCATGAGCCCAATAAATTTCGGAGTTTCTCCATGGAGCTTATGTCAAGCAAAAATTTATCCTTAGTGGTACTTCAATGCATCTGTGTTCATTGGGCAGCAGTTAAACACTTCAGAGTTTCTAGATCTTTCGAGTACAGCGGATAGTTGAAGCAAAGATGGAAGACAACTATGTAGAGATGGTTCGAAAACGATAGATGCAGTTGCTAATCGTTATGAATTTGGTCCATTATTGTCAGAATTAAGAATTTTGCTTATTCTGCATGAATAAATTATTTTTTAAGACTATTTTTCTTTTTAATATTTATTTAATTTTAAACAAAATTTCTATAATGATCCAGTGATTTACGAATCCCCCCGGGTTGCTCACATGAGATAGGCTAACATAGAGATAATATATGTTTCTCCTGAGCTTATCAGTTGGCAATAATTCAAAAATAAAATCTTTTTTTTTTCATACATTTTGTTAGTGTTTCTTTTCAGTAAGAAGTTCTTAAATAACTTTATGATTTGCTGACTTTCAGTTTCTTTTACGTTTCTCTTTTTTGTTTTTGTTTTTCAATTGAATTCTTTCCATATTCAATTATGTAAGTATGTATATTCTACATGTTTAAAATTTATTTTTTATTTATGACTTTTATTAAAAAAAAAAATGAAAAAATCGAAGTAGCAGGAGGTAGAGGAGTAGGCGTATGTGTAAAGTGTATAATTTTTTAAAGGTCCTTTGAATGAACGTTGAAATGAACGAATAAATGTCTATAATTTGATGCTGCTGTATTTCATCTTATTTCTCTCAGTTCTTTTGTATGAATGGGAAAATTGAAAAATAAGGAAAAGTTATAGAAAGAAATGAAATGAAGACACAATAACAGATAGAAAAAATAAAAATAAAAAATGCTACAAATTGTAATTTTAGCAGGCGACTAGAGCAGGAGGATAGGGTATTAAGGAGGGAAATCATTGTAAATCATAATTCCTTGTATTATTCTATAAAAATACGAGCGCAAATACAAATACATGAGTATGTATATTTGTAACGAGTGATTTATATTCATAATGGAGTGTTAGAAAATAATTCTACTCTGCATGGCAAAGCAGGAGTAGGAAAGTGGGTAACATGTGTTTATTAATAATAAAAAAAAAGGTTTTTTTTTTCTGTCTGTCTGTGTGTGTTTGGTTTTTTTTTTTTTTTTTTTGTGAAAGAAATAAATAAATTTGTTTTCATGTAAATTCTCTTAGTATGTAGTTTATTATCCTGTAATATGGTAAGTTGGGACTCCCACTTCTGTTATACATACACACGTTGGCCTGACTCCAGGGCTGTCTTGCATTACATTGGTTTTTCTTTTTTTTAAACTGTGTGCGTGTGAAATATTTCTTTTACTTTCTGAGTATGAATTCAGTGAGTATGGATATTTCGTATCCTTAAAGAGTGTATTATTTTTTCATGAAGTAATTTTCGTGTGCAAATTAGTTTATTGGAATTTTGTGTTTTAATTTTATCCATTGCCAACTCCCATTTATTTGAATTTATATTCATTTCTTTAAGGGGTTTTTTTTCCTGTCAAAGCTTTGCTTTGAAATTGTATTGCGTGCTAACATATGATAGCTTTGCTCTGGAACATGTGCGTGTTTATAAATCTATCCCATATAGAATTAAAATCATGCATTATTCCATTAGTTTCTTGGCCTTAAAAATGGAGAATAAGTTTCCTTAAGAAACAAAAAAGAGATTGAAATACAGGTTGTCAGTAATAGAAAAAGAAAATTTCCCAACTTTTAAAGTCGTTTCTAATCCTTACGATACTAAAAAAAATTGTGTGCAATTTCTTCCTTAGTTGCCAGAAAAGTTTTAGTTTTACCATCTACCCTAACACTTTTAGGTACCGGTGGCTTTTCTAACCCTACAACATATATTGTATTTATGGCTTCCTTTCCATAGATGTTTCAATAACACGCATAATAAAATATTCTTTCTATGTGTCTTCCTTGTAAAACCCTTCCTATTTCCCTGTAAACCAAAAAGGGCACACTTTTAATCATTGTTGCGAATTATTACAATAAAATAGAATGGAATTGTCAATTATTTGTAACAGCGGAAATCCCTATGGTAGACATACATATGCCTTCACATAACATGTGTAAGCAGTCATTGATGAAATAAATTCTGTTAATAAATATTAATTGCAATTTAGCATGAGGCCATTGAGAATAAATAGAATAAATAACAATACATCATGAAGGGAAAGGGGGAAAATAATGTCTTTATCCCTACATACATAGCAAATGATTATTACACGCTATTGAGAGGCTTAATTAAATATTCAAATATACTATGATAGCAAAAGGAAAGTATGAAATTACATAGAAAAGTATTTAAGGGGAAGAGTTTTTTCTTTTTATATTTAGAAACATATGTTTAAAACTCTTCCTTTTTTATTTTGTAGAATATTTTCAAAATCTCAGTCATCTTATAGTTTCTCTTCATTCCTCTGAATGAAGCTATGCTTTCTTTTCAATATAAAAAATTGTTTTTGCATAAAATCTTATTTAATTCCTTGAAATCCTTTTTGAGAATTTATTACCCGTTTAAAGTTGTAACCAACAAAGCCAAAGACTTCACTGTACTGTAGTGCTGCTGGCTGCATTTAAAGAGACATCTTTCTTCCGTAAAGGAAATTACCAGTCATATATTTAATAAGCCAACAAAGAAAGAAAGACGCTTTCAAAATTTAAGCTGCAATAACATTTTAGTACTTTGCGTATACCAAACAATAGCAGCAAACAGCAAACAACCCCCCCAAAAAACAATCTACGTACCATAATAATGATACTTTTTGTCATGATAATTTATGCGTTTCATGTTTAGCAAAAGAATGCAACAATATTGTGGCAGCCACAAACAGCAGAGTATGAATTTTTAATTACACGTTCAGCACAGCAGATGGATATTTGTATATGAAATGGAATGGGGGGTGTAAATAAAAGAATCCCTAATTTTTTTCAAATTTATATGCAATTATTGACCCTTGAGCTGTAATTTTAATAAATTTAATTTCAAACGCTTTTTAGCACACTCTCTCTCAGTTTGTGTTTACCTCTATCATTGTGCTGCAATGGCTTTTGTAAAATAAAATGTCCTTGATAAATTGATTATGTTGTCAAGTGTTAGATCCTTAAAAAAACGAAAACAAAATGCAAAGAAAGAAAAAAATACACAACCAAACGTTAAGTAAATGGCAGTCATATTTTGTAAAAATAAAAAAGGAATACAAAAACAAAAAAGAAT
Organism: Sarcophaga subvicina; assembly: GCA_936449025.2. NCBI lineage: Eukaryota > Metazoa > Arthropoda > Insecta > Diptera > Sarcophagidae > Sarcophaga > Sarcophaga subvicina. The sequence continues at coordinate 379,783 of OW388080.2, read as the reverse complement.
AGCAAAAAAACTTTGAAATTTACTTTCTCAGATAACAAAGAAAATTGAATTGATTTAACCAGCGGGTGATTTCCTTATTTTACTAAACATAATAGAATTAAGCATTTCAGTTGTAACCTGAACATTCTCAACATTTATTCCAACCAATAGTAGAAAATTGTTGTATTTTATTTAAAATTTAATTTTTCTGAAATAGTGCATTATGACTCTTCGTCCTTCAATATGATATGCTCACTTTCACGCTGTGTGTTGGCTTTATTTGCTTTTCTTTCTATATAGATTAGCGCCTGATTAAGACCAGAAGGGCTTTCTAAAGAACCGAAAGTTCCGGATGGAATACTTGCAGTCTACACCGGTCACTCAAAGATAAGTGGCACGGTGGGCTGATACATTTTTTAAAGATTCTGATTTTAAACTTTGTTATAGACTACCTGACCCACTGCAGTGCCTTTCAGTGTTTAGGAGCACGCTAATGAGCATACGCCCGGGATACTCCGCCATACATGTAAACCTGTACAGTATTAGCGTGTTGGAAAATGATGAATGAAGGGTATGCGGTAAAGACATCGAAACGAGGGAGCTTTTCTTTTGTCATTGCCCTGCATTCGTAATTTCGAGATCGCAATATTTTGATAATGACACTATACCAGACATAACTCGTCTCAGACGAATGGACTGGAAGATGTTAAGAAAGTTTATACAAGATAAGCGCACAACAAGCCTATATGTTGGCTTAAGTGTAATCAATAGGCATTAGACAATAGGCATTAGACTCCTTCAACTTAACTACCTACCTACTAACATACTGAGAAGAAGTAAGGAAATGTTCCTTAATGGAAAATTATACGGAGAAGAATAGAAAATTTTTTCTTTTCAATTCAATTTTTTTTTTGTGGAAACCAATCATTTGTTCGTACTACAAAAAATTATTTTCAATTTCTAAACGGAACAAACCCTTATTGAGTAGGAAAAGAGCAAGTCATTGTTTTAATTTTTTTTATAATGTAAAAAGTTAACCCCCTTTTGTATGATCCTAGAATCTGGGCACATTTTTTATTTAAATTAAATTTTGCTGACCATTTGCGCAAACCTTTTCTATTAAACTGGAAAATTAGTTTTCAAGAAATAAGAAAAAAAAACGTACATGATGATGAATTTCAGGTGAAAATTAGAAATATTTTGCTGTAACCTGTTTAAACATGCAATAACATAATAAGTGTAGGCAGGTAACTCCTTACGGAAATTTAGAAGGCATTCCATACACCATAAAAAGGATAAAAATTGCGTGTGAAACATAAAACCGTAAGTAGGTGGCTAAAATAATACAAAAAAAATATCATTATGAATCCAAATTGTTTTTCAGAAGGTGGACGGTGGCGGAGAGAGTTATTGTGTATGTTACACACAAGAGAAATACTAAAAAATTTAATATTTATTACAACTTTAAAACAACCGAAATCTAAAAATAGAAATATTCTGTTAATGTTTGAAGAAATTTCAATAATTTTCTTTCTCTTTTAGCTTAAAAAGTCTGCCATCAATAAGTCTCTAAATTTAATTAAATAAAATTAAAATATGTACTTAAGCAAATATAAGTTAATGTTCTTAAATTTATCTTCTTAAGATCTTAACAAATTATATTTAAGTGGCGCTCCACTAAAGATCTCAAGTTGCCTATAAATTTTGTAAAAAAAAAAACAGGAAGACAGGATTGGGAAACTTTCATCCTTATTATCCCAGTTGTGTTAAACACAACGTCAAACAAATTAAAATAATGAAAATAATAATGATTACGTGCTAAAAATAATGTGTAATAATTAAACCCTGTACATTATTTGGCTGTTGTTCATACATACATATATTCTGGCAATAAATGGTTCTTAAACTCCATGAAGCCAAAGCAATAGAGGCGATGAGTGGTAGGGATAGAAAAAGACAGAAAAAAATACTTTAAAGTGCTGTAAATAATGCAATGGGATTAACTTGTTACGAAAATTAAAAATTAAAACATTTGAAGTAATCACAGATATTGGAATGCGAGGCCATATACAATTAACCTCTAAAGTACAATAATACCACAGGATATTCGTGGTACCGTGCACTTGTAAGTAAACTTTGTGTTGCCAGAAACTCCATCATTTAGTGACACTTTTCTGTATTCTATTTCAATAAGAATTAAATGCAATATAGCTTGGACAACAAAGTAAGCAGCATGAAATTTTAGTTGCTTTTTGAATATGTTACGATAACACACTGTGAACACCCTTGCTTTATTAAGCATATAAACTCCGCCCTAAGGATGTAATAGAAAAGGGAAAAATTTTTCAAAAACAAGAAAAATTAATTTCACTTTCAAAGGAGTTGTGTTGTCTTACAGGAGAAGACTTTACAGACAAGATTCTTATATTTAAGCGTTTGAAGGGTAATTAAGAAATTTTTTTTGTCATGTTCTGCCAAAGATGTTAAACAAAAGAAAAAAAAACACAGCCGCAGATACTTCATAAGCATTTTTACCCAAAACATGTCGAGAAACACTTGAATTTGATCAAAACTGTGGAAATGGCAAGATGGAAACAGAAAAATGTCAGAACGATTCGGCCGCACCATAAATCTAACAAACTAAACTGAAAGTGAAACTGCCAAGGGATTAGAAGGCAATGAAAAATAGAAAAACAACTGAAACTCCTTAATAGTGGAGAAAAGAAAGAAAGAGACGAAAACTAAACTTAGCACGTTTAAAATGAAGAAACAGGATGAAAAAACAACTCTTTTACTTGCAATGCTATTTTTATTTTCTCTTTTGCGCGTCAAGTTATACACGCAAACCTTTAAGGACTATACACGAAAACTCCAACAGTCAAATGACAGGTAATCCAATCACATAACAACCTAACGTTATCTACAATAACAACAACAACTATAATTACACAGCTAAAGATAGAAATGAATGAAGATGAAAATAGAAATAAAGACTAGTGCTGGTAAAAGGTTAGCAAAGAATCTAGTCAATCACTTAAAGTGGCTGTGGTTTGAAACTAATTGAAGGTGATATGCAACCCATAAAAAATGATGTTCAAGAAAAGACAGCAGCACTTTGCCTTTCACGAGTATAAGAATGTTGTAAGAAGATACTACTTACTCCTCCAAAGACAAGAGAGTGATAAATGGTATTGATGTCTTACAGAACACCGCCAACTGATAATGATGTGCTAAGTTAAGCCATAAAGCAATAGGGAGCAAGAGAAAAAAGCAAAAAACTTTTTAATATATTTTCTGTTTCATTTCAAACGATGTATAAAACAATATACGACAAGAAATTTTTATTGTTTTTTCAAACTTTCTTTTTCCTACTCAAAATGTCATAAAAATCTGTCAAACAATTTTTATGGAAGATGAATGATTTGACACAATGTTTTTTAATAAAAATCATAATATAATGGAATGAAACTTCAATATCCATAAATATTATGCAATAAAAATCAAAATCCATTCGATGCATATAAACGTTGCCCCCAAGCACTTTAAATTATAAACTAGAATTATAAAATAAATTGTAAGCAACAAGTGCAATAAAAGCCAAAGACGTATTAAATTTCAATATTTGTTTAGATTTATAATTTAAAAACAAAAATAATACACAAGGGTGGCAATTTAATCGTATTGTATTAAATAACCTACGTATGCCTCCACCAACTGCTTTCAACAATAACAGCGAATTTAATTTCCTAACAAACATTAAAATATTCTTTACAATTTCTTGTTCAATTGCAAAAGTTGGCTGACTCCCCCTCTTTTTCTGTGGATAAATATAAATTTTTATTGATCACTTTATATGGGGGATTTTTTTATTTTGTTGTTTTCTTTTTTCTGTTTGGTCTTTTCTTCACTGTTTTCCCTTTAACAACTTAACTTGGCCCTGTAATATTAGCCTGTGCTATGTATGTTTAGCTCATGTTGTTGTTGTTATTCAATTAATCACTTAATTGGCCATTAAGGTGTAGCACCTGTGTTTCAGATACTTCACTTTGTAGTCGCAAATGTTTAATAAAAAAAAATTACATGCTCGTCTATACATTTAATTGGCTTCACTGCTCACCACAGTTGCTTTAGTCAGTCCAGCATTTCAATCAAAGCAGTCATTATAATAAAAGTTTATCGGGGGAGTGGAATAAAATAATTCTATTTATATTCTCTGTATAATTTTAAGGGCAATCAAAAGGCCGACATTTATAATAAACCGCAAATACCTGCTATTTCAATTAAATTAAGGACTCTTTACAATTTTCTGGCAATTACAATCCTCTCTTTAAGTTAACAAATACGAATATCGAATCTAATAAATTCCATGATGATACTAAAATAATTATTAAAATTCAATATTTAAAATTCATTTTAAACAATGTGGCGCCATCTTTCACAATTCAAAATAGCAAACAATAAAGATAATAAATTTCATGATATTGTTAAACAATGATTTAGAAAATTAACTTTAAACAATGTGGCGCCATCTTTTGTTTATAAATATATAACAAAAAAGCTTTACTAGAAGCTTATTTGGTATGTAATAACAATCAAACTTTCAATACACACATACTACTAACTTACACACAGCTAAGGAAAATACAAACACCACTCTGCAAACATCGTGGCCGGTCAGTGTTGCAAATTGAAATTTTGAAAATAGTACTGAACTATAACTGAAAGAGTACCTTTTTGCATCAAATGGTAGTTTTATAAAATTCACCACATATTGTAAAAACTCACCACAACTACAAAATTCACCACATTAAAAAAAATTAAAAGAAATTAAATATTTTGCTTTTCTTTCCAACCAGCAGCGAGCAAACAAACAAACAAGAACAACAACATTCCACACAACTGAAAACTTGAAGGGGGTACTGCGGTATTTTTGAAATGAAAAAGTACTGAAAAAAATACAAAAGTACTGAATTTTTCAACACTGGTGGCGGTATTTATTGTAGTAACAATGCAGTAGCGGCAGCAGCAACAAGGCACAACAATGTTATACAACAAATCAAAACTAACAAAACACTCTTGTAAAATATAATTGTTGTTGTTATTATTATAATAATGGTGCCTTCCTCTTTAAGCTTTACAAGCGTATCCTTTATAAAAAAGGAACCAAAGCATTTGGAAAGAGAGTAAATAAATAAAGAAAAATTAAAAAAAACAACGCACAACGATATTGTGGTAAAGAGAGAAGAAGAGCAACAGAGTAACAAAGCAATCAAGAGATTTAAAAGTAGCAAAAATAGAGAGGTTGTTTACAATCACACAAACGGTCCCTCAACTCCACACTTATATGCATGTGTATGTATGTATATAAATATGATTTAATAAGCAGCTTTCATCATTGCATACACACTTAATACTCCATTGAAATAATTTAAATTTCTTTTCGTTTTTGATTTATTTTGTCATTATGCACTTACCTGCTTTTGTAAAGTGTCCGCTAGCTCTTCCAAATATTCTTTGCGCTCGAAACGTTCGAATTTAAAGCTGTTTGAACGGTAAAGCTCATTGTCATCACGACGACGATTCCGACACAGACGTCTGGTGATTATATTGCCACCACTGCCGCTTCTTTTATAAGTGCAAGTGGTTTACAAAGAGATGGATTTGTTTGAATCAAATTCAAAGAGATGGTTAAACAAACATGAAATGAAAAATAGAAAAAGACCGTGGATTAATCTATAAATGTAAATAAAGTAAAGTGTTATAGTGTCAGACAAGACAATCAAATTCAGTTAAAGGATTTACAAAGAATAAAATTTAATGAAAATATTATTGAAAAAAATGTATTATCGAAACAGAAATGGAAAATTTAAGTTTAAAGCGAACAAATTCTGTGTCTTCTGTTATCTTCTGCATGAGAAAAGAAAAACTAACGGTTATAGAAGGTGTTGCTTCCGGTGTTGGAATCTGATACCTTAACATACACACACACACACACTTACATACACGAACTAATACAGTTATAATTAAATATTATATTTTCATATGCATATTGTATCTCTCTTTCACTCTCTCTCCACGTTTTACACTCAATTATGGCGTTGTAACCTCTTCGGTTAGCATTTGTAAGCATAAAACGTGTTTGTGTATGTAAGTGTTGGTGGTTTTTTATTTTAATTGTTGCTTGCCTTTCAAACAGCTTTTGTTATTGTTATTTTTTATTTTTAAACCAAAAAAAAAACAACCAACAAACTATACCAACGAAAAACTTCATTAGTATTGTGTTGTTGTATACGATTTTTTTCCACCTACAAACCTTGTTTTTAACTCTTCAATTTCTTTCATACAAACACACACAACACACAACTATTTACATATTTTGTTTTCATTTTTTTCAACAACATAGTTACATATGTATATGTATTCAGAATTATAACATTACATATGTACGTATTTATGTACATATACATGAGCATATATTCATTTATGGAACATTATTTCGTTTGTGTGTTTTTCTGTCTGTCTGTCATTTTCATATGAAATGTATGTAAATGAATGAAATTATAGGGAAAATAGAACTTTAAATAATTATGTTTAATACAGTAAATTCCAAGTAAAACGAATATTCCTTAAGGCAATTAATTATCAAAATTTGTCATATGAAAATACACTTTCAAATATTACTGCTGTTGGGGGGTTTTTTTTATTAATTTTTCTTTTCTTAGGGAGTGTTAAATTTATGGCTTTTTTTATATTTATTTCAACAGCGATGTGTTCCATTAGTTTTATTTCATTTTTCATAATTTCTTAAGCACGAATACTCCCCCTCATATAAAATCTATGCAAACATTTCAACCAACACAAGTGAATACAATATGCACGGTTATGCATGAGTAGTGTGGGCACAAATACATACATATGTCTACATTTGTTTATAAAAATGCATACGTACACATACATATGTCATACATACATATGTATGTATTTCTGTGCAATGTGTGTGCGAGGGTGTATTTATACTGTTTCCTAATGTTTATATTTATTTTAGAAGTGAGAAAAAGCAACAAAACTAGGACAGACACATAAACGTACATATGTTAATACATACACATTTACACATTGATGTATAGAAACTTATAGGAATACATACATCATACATGTATGTATGTACATTTCTTTCGAAAATGATAACTATGTACGTTTATATGCAATAGATATGCTAAATAAATCCTTAAGTATCAGACATACTAAGAGACAATAATATACGGTCTCCCTACTACATAAAACTCAATGCATGTGAATGTATGTAAGTGTGTGTGTTTATACACAAGTTTTATACGCTCACACTGAATACAAGAGTTTCTCAGTTTTAACAATATTGAAAGAATATTCATACTTGTTTTGTATATGAATAGTTATAGACGAAAACGAGAATTTGTGTAGAGAGAGGTGGCGTTGCTGTCGCCTACACCTACAAAATTTCTTTCTTTCTTTCAATAAAACTGAAACAAATTCTAGAGAATGAAAAGAGAACAAACAAGATAAAAACAACACAACACATACAATGACAGCAAAAAAAATTTGTATAGAGAATATGTATTGTATGAGAAGAAGAAAAAAAAAGAAAATAAAATAAAAACACGAAAGATAGTAGACCATAATAAATGAAGCTAAAATAGTGTTACCACACTAGTGCCAGCCAAGAAGAATGAAAACGAACTGAAATAAAAGTCTCTTGATATAATGATAACACATACATACACATGAAAAACAGATCCCCAGAGAATTGATAAGTTGTTAAAATAAAACACCAACAAAAAAATGAAAAATAAAATAAAAAGGCCTGCATAAAATATATGTTTCACAGTAAAAATATGTTTGTTTTTTTTTTCTTTATTTAAATTTTTATTAACTGTGGAAATAAAAATATTTTAGATATACTTTTCAATTCAGCCACATTTTCCCGCATACCGTCTTTCTTTCATCAGAGATGCAGATAAAGTCACGAATAGTAGTGTGTTACTATGGCAGCGATAAAAATAATAATAAAAACCGAAACTTTATTTAGAATTGCAACACTTAACTTTTGAATAAACACAGCTTGTGGTCAAATTTCGTTTTTGTTTTTGTTTTTATAAGAATTTATTAAACACTCGTATTTAAAATAACAACATTTCACCATTGCACATAATGAAACAAAGGCTTTAACTACAGTATACATACATACATATGTTACCCTATAGAGGAGTATATGAATTTGTATTGGTGTATATGAGCGTAAGAGCAATTTCTGAACAACACTTAAGTTAAAAAATATTTAGGCCACAAAGTACTAAAACGGTTGCAGTGGCAGTGTGGTGGTAGTAGAACAAGTACCCACAAAAATATGGTAACAGAGATAAAGAAAAGGAAAAGTAAAACAACAAAAAAAAAAGAAATAAACTCTTGAAAATATTTACCTTTTGTTTTATGCACATCCTTACACACACACATAGACACACACACAAATACACCAACATGCAATACCCCATTAACCCGATATGTGTTTAACTGAGAATAGATGGATGCCAGTGCAGATGAGAGAAAATAATAATACAAGACAGTAGTAGAAGCCTTTGACACTTTGACAACAACAAAAAAAAAAAAAATAACTGTGCAATCATAATAAACACTTGCAAACAAAAAAAAAAGAAAAAAAACAACAACAACAAAAAATACAAATAGACGAGAAACATACATACATAGCTAAAGTAATTTTAAAAAAATAGAGAACAAGACAAAAACATAACGGAAATTTGCTGTTTATCAAACAAAAGGATATGAGCACAGCGTTATATTCGCAGTCATTTCATATTCTTTTGTTTACATCAACTCTTCTTACTTCATATGTACGTACATACATACATATGTGTAAGTGTAAGTGTTTGTATATCTTTATTAAAAGGACCAAAAGCACAAGAAAAGATTAAAAAAGAAACAACACTGAAATAAAGAATGTGAAAGTAAAAGTCACAATCTATGAGAAAATGAGAGAGAAAAACCGTTATGAAGAGTGCAGGAAAAGCAGTTGCTTACCTCTATTTCACTTACATACATATGTATGTATGTATGTATATGTACGCACACATACATTGTATGTTTAGTTTGGCTACTTACCCACATGGTTTGCAATGAGTCATCTGTAGATCCCAGTTCAAATGAAAGTTAAACATACGCAGTTTGGCGACAGCCCGTTGTCGTAAAGAAATATCCGGTGCTGCCGACGCTGCTGTTGTCGTCGTTGTTGTAGCCACTGTTACTGATGATGATTGTGTAGCAACCAAATTGCTTGAGGCTGTATTTGTGTTTGTAAGAAGTTCACGCTGGTTAGTGGGATTAGGATACATTAAAACGGTACCACTGGGTGCTGAACTGGCCATCATACGTGAGGAAGAACGATGATAACGATGATTTGATTCGTTGGACTCTTTTATAGTGTAAAATCCGCCGGAAGACCTTAAGAAAGCAAAAAAAAACCGGAGGAAAAAGAATATAAAAGAAGAGTATTCAATAATAAAAATTAAATTCCTAAAGAGGTTAAATAAACTCCGTAATAATAATAATACAATTTAACACCTTCAAACGTCTAACAGCTGTGGCAAGCTAACAGAAGTAACGGAATAGCGAAAAAAAATGAACGCAACAATAATAACAACTACGAGAGAATAAGGAGAAGAACGTAACAAATTGTGAATTATACTTCACTGAGCTCTTAAATTATCACACTTACGATATGTTTATGCAAATTTAAGTTGTTCCTTGAAGTACCAGCAAAAAAGGATAGAGAACTGACAATATAAAGAGCACACACATTAAGTAGAAAATTATACAGTAGAAGAGACTAGAAATTGCATGAAGGCAATTAGAATTAATTTATAAAAAAAGTCATACCGAATTTAAAATAAGAATTTCATTTAATTTTTAATATGTTTCAAAGCAAATGTATATCTTTACTGATTCTTCATTAACTGTGTGTATGTCTGAGGGAGTTCTACAAATATTTCTTTCTTAAGATACTTTCAATACTAATTGTATGGGTATTGTGGACAGGAACTTATTAGTTTTGGATTAGGATTAGTTGCACAGGCACTTTTCTTTTTAAGTTCTTTTTATTTCATTATTTTTTTATTCTTTATCTCTCTGTATGCCTTCTTTGTTTTCTATCCAACGCAATGAGCGCCATGCTGTTCAGGCTGATGTCAGAAAATACTCTCGATTAGAATCATTAATCGAAATTGAAGACCGGGTCAACCTGTTTATATATATTTAAGGTAATTCAGAGATAAACCAAAGGAAAGGGTTTATGAATCATGGATATATGTATGTACACATACATATAAGGGTTGTAATGATCAATTATGTATGTATGTATGTACATATTCAAGCTATAGATGCATGTATGTATGTATGTATATACAAATACAAGGCATTACTTATTGAGAAGAAAGATTTTTTCAAATTGCTTATGCTTTAAAAGCATCTACTGCTTGTACATACATTTGCCAACAGATACCTCTATAGAAACGTGTTTAACGCGTGAGTAATATTTCATACGATGACGCTTAAAACGTTCTAAACCACTAAATCAAAATTTCCCTGTCCCTGCTTCAAACGTTCTCAAAGTAAAGAAGAAATATTCTTTCAATCTGTTGTTGTACTCCAAACAAGCTCTTAAACTAATAAATCATATAAAAATATAATACAACAATAACAATAACAACAAAAATCAAACATAACCTATAAACTTTAACTTTAATAAACTTATTTTGTGAAACTTTTTTTGTGCTTTGTTAGGCACCAGAAAATTTTTCTAAGGATTTCTTCATACGGCACAAAAATAATTTGAAAAACTCCATTTTTTTTCTTTTTTTTTTTGTTATAAGAATGGAAAGCAATAGAAAATTTTGAATACGATACGAGCAGAAAGAGTATATTATTTGGAAGTACATTTTATTTTTGTTTTTTAGTTTTTTAACAGAGTTGTCATGACGTGAATACCCATACCATTTTAATTTCCATATTTCTGATTAAACTTTTAGTGTTACCTTGGAGTTCTCCCACAACTCCCTTTTGAAAATATCTCGAGCAAGTAAATAATAACAACAACAACGAAAACTTTCTTTTCGAACTAGGTAAAGAATAAGGTCATATCCGCTCTTTATTTTTAAAGCAAATTATACCTTTTCGAATAGACTTGTTTAAGCCTTTTGTGCCAAATGCAATCAATCGATTCCTTTCTTCCCATTTCTCAAGTATGCTGCCCCTTTTATTTTTCGTTTTCTCAATGAGGGTATCAACTGTAAGTTGTTTAGGCAAATTTACAGCAACAACAACAACAACAACAACAACAACTGTAAACAATAACAACATCAACGATATGAATGAAAATTACTTTATTTTATAAATTATTTGAAATTAATTTATGCAAAGCAAACCGCAAACGTAGATACATAGATAGATAGAGGGTGTAAGTTGTGAAGTGCTGAAGATGATGAGCACGTATAGAGGGAAATCTATTTTAAACTAAGTAAACTACAGAAAACCAGTAATCTAAAGGAATTAAATCATTCTAAAGTTGTTATTTATTTTGTCAAGAGTAAATATTTATAATATTTTACTTTTCTGGCTTACATATGTATGCTGCCGTTAAATATTGAATCGTTTTTGAATTACTTTTCTTACAATGTTTATTGCCACCATCATGCACGGACAATTAAAAATATCTAATATCGAAAGCAAAGGACTCAAAAGATTTACGGCAACAGTAATTTAATGGATAATGATGATAAGACTATTTAAAATCAGATGACCGTGGTAATGCAAATAAAATAATAAAACGATATTTAAAATTCTTTAAATTAAACTTACGACATGTTATCGCCACCTCCGCCTACACAACTAACACCACTGCGTCTTGGGCGAGACTTTCGTCGTCTGCGTCTGCGTCTTTCCGAAGAAGCGGTACGCGGTTGTAAAACATGTTGACTCAACGATTTACGAAACTGGCCTGGTATATTGGCTGCTAAAGTATCCGTGCCACTGCCTACAGGAGTTGATGTAGCAGGTGCGGCCGTCAACGTAGGTGGTGGCACTTGACCACTTGCGGCCAAACGGCGTCCTGTTGCGGAACTAGAACCGGCCACTGCTACTACCACCTGGCCGTCGCCAAAACCACCCGCTGAACTAGTAGTATCGGTAGCATGACCAGGTGTCTTTGATGAACGATTGCCACCAAAACTATGATTCACCTTTCGCCACATGCGTTCCATGCTTTGCTTGTAATACTTGCTTAAAGTATTAGTGAGAAGGTGAGTGAGGTTAGAGGATTGGAGAAGGTTATTTTCTATCTAAGTGTTAGTTAACTTTTAAACATTGACATTTGCGAATTGTTAGCAGCAGGAACTATAAATTATTCAGTTATATTGCATTCTATTCTTCATCCTGATTATATGAATATTAAATAGCGTTGATTGTTATCTCCTTCCCCCTGCCTCTGAAGAAGCTGTTGCATAGATTAAATGCTAAAGTTCAATTAACTCTGACTGTAGCTTTAGGGGGAAGCATTTGATTTACTAAGTAGTTGGCAGGCAGTTTAGGGCTGTGATACTGGTGAATTCATTTTATATTTTTTCCTCTTTTTCTGTTGTTTTGTTCTCGATTTTAGGTTAAGTGTTGCTTTGCCGTAAATTCTAATGCAGATGATGTGAAGTATGATGATGGTGATGATGTTTAATTTTCCTTTTTGGCTTTTGATAAATTATTAGAAAATGGAAAGATTTCTTTTTTTAATTGGCCAACAACACCTGGCTTTGACACATTGTCCGGGTTTTTCACTCTATTTTTTTGTATTTCTTATCTTTTTTACTAATTCTTCCGTTTTTATTTGTTATTCTGTGTTTATTTTGTTTTTTTTTTTTGTAGATTTATTTGAATTTTTATTATCCTTTTCTTTTTTGTATTGTTAATGAATAAAATATAATTTTCTTCGCATTTTTATAAAGAGAATTTCCTTTTAAATGTTGTTTTTTATTTGTTGACGATACGCAGTTAGTATAACAAACACACATTTCCCTTACGCACTCACTTATTCATTCATTTACTCACTCACACACCCTCTTTGACTTATACAAACACTCATACATACGTTTATGTTTTAAAAAGAGAATTTTTTGTTATTCATTTGTATGTATGTCTATGTGTGCGTTTATCACTATATTATTCCGCTTACTTTAGCATTGAAGTGATTCATAAAAACGCGAAAATAACGTAAGAAAAGCGAGACTTTAAAATATTTTTTGATGTCTTATAGGCATTGTGATTGCATTTGCCGCTACTTTGATTGTACTAGTGCTGCTGCTGCTGCTGCTGCTGCTGCTGCTGCTACTGCTGCTGCACAACAACAATTATTCACAGCCAATGTCGTAGTCGCAATTATTATTGTTGTAGTAGTAATTCGAGTTGTGTTTTTGTTAGATTCTCTTTTTTTTCTTTCTTTCTTTCATTCACAATCGCTCTTACAACAATAGTTTAACTTTAATACCGACACTCAACACCGACACAAACACTCGCACACCCAATGCACACAATTACACTTATGCATGCATGCCGAGATGTATGCAACACAATTTAAATTCTTCTCTTATTGCTGCTGGCTGGCTGCTTGGTTGGTTGCTTGACTAACTGACTCATTATACATGTGTGTTGGTTGGTTTGTTTATATATTTTTATGCACGTGTGTGTGTGTGTATATTTATTTATTACATTAGCGTTTATGGCCCGTGGGAAAACTACCCTACCACACTTTGACTTGACTTTATCATTAGATCGGAAGGTGAAACAGTTTTCCTTAAAGGAAAGCGAACAAGACGTTGTTCTGCAGGACTTTTATCAACTGGTTCTTATACTTTCTGTTTTCCTACTGTTTCTGTTTGAGGAGAACGTATGTACATACATATATATATGTATACGTATGTACGACTATATGTACTTAAAAATAACTGTTGTTTACACACAATCACACTTAGTTAGACACTCATTCGCATTTTGCTTTGCTTGCCTGTGTATACAACAATTGATCCAAAGGAATTTGAACACAGTATCAAATTTTCTTTTATTAACACCCGCTCCACCCCCTGACCAAGTATACACAAACATTTTATTCCGTAAATTACTGCTTGTACTGCATGATTTTTTTTTTTTTAATTTTTCTTCTCTTCTAATATCTTTATCACTTTTTTATTGACAATAAAAGCACTTTTCTCACATTTTCCTATTGAAACTTAGTAATTTTTCTTGTAAAATTTCACGTTTCATTTTTTGCTTTTGGAAGAAAAAATTAAAATGTAAAAGGGATAGAATATTTGTCGTTTTCAAAAATGTTTGTCTACATCTATAACTGCACGTTGCTCTGAGTCGGTGGCAGAACCTTCTAACAAAATGTTTAAAAACTGTTCAACCACTCTGAAGGGCCCAAAAAAGCTTTATATTCCGGAGAAATTTTGACAGTTCGCTTCTGCATACATATATCCATTACGCTCTCTTTTAATACAATACAATTTTTCATAAACACCACCTGTCAGATGACTAATATGTCTGTCAAATATAGTCATTATCAAGGCGGCATTTACCAAAGAGTTTTTTTTGTTTATCCTTTGGATCCAAATACATCTACGAGCATTCGTTTCAAAAGAGAACATTTTTGATAACAACGGTTTTAATCTCTAGACAAATGGCGCATGCTCGGTGTCTACAGCTGCTGTAATTGAAAGTTTTGTAACAGAGTGTGGATTTAAAGCTTCTTAACAGCTTTAGCAGTTGCATAGTATTGACGTTTTTTTTTTCAAACTTTTGAGTCTTTAAACGGTATACCATGAAACAAAATTCAAATTAAGCTTTTCCTAACAGTTATTTAAGATGAGTGTGGTCAATTAAACAAAAACGCGTTATAAAATAAACAAAAAAAAAAACGTAAGAAAATGCAAATATATATTTTTAATTACATATTTTTCTAAAGAACCAATCTTACATGTACTTGAAAAACAGAATTATTTATTAATAAAGAATTCTACGCTTAAGAAAAATATTTCTTAAGATATTAGTTTTCGTTTTTAATTCCATATTTATTAAGTTTTATTTTCCATATATGTACGTATGTAGTATATAAGCAAAGAAATTATTATATACAATAGAATAAATGTTTTTTTTATAATAATAATTAAAAATAGAATTTCTCATTATTCGTTTATGCGTTTATTGAAACGATCCTTTTTTAATCTTCAGTTTTATATTTTCTTTCGTTTTCATTTAACAAATGGAGTTTTCTTTTATGAATTTCGTTGATAAATAACATATTAATTTAGTTTTTTGTTTTTATAAATAATATTTAATAATAGAAATACATACAATACATTTTTGTTTTTTTTATATTAAAAACTAAAGCGAGAACATAAATAATGTAAATAATGTAAATAATGTTTTAATAAAAGCGAAAAATGTTTAAAAATGCAATTTAAAGTTAACAAATAAAAAAAAAAGAAATTTAAACATAAATTGTCATCGTTTATCTTGTTTTTGGTTGTTTGGCTGTTTGGCTGACAGACCACAATCGTTTTCTAAATTAATGACTAAAATTAAAAATAAAAATAAATGGAAAACAAAGAGGGAATGTCATCGTCATTATTAGCAACATCGTTATAATACTAAACGCCGTAGAATTTTCTTCAAAAGATACCTGATCTTTTAATTTTAAGAGCACAACAAACAATGCTTATGCATTCTGTTGTATTAAGTTCTCCCATTGGGCTATTAAGCCACGTGACGAAGGAGCTTCTTCTGGGTCCAAATCACACAATTGGGCCAAAGAAACTGCTGGTTTCATGCCGCCAGTTGAACGTGATCGTTGTTTATCAAACTCAGGCATTGGAGAAACGCTTAAAGAATTAAATTTCATTTTTTAATAGCATATCATCTCTGCTTGATATACATATGTAAACGTAATATAGATACCTTCTGGAGTTGCTGCTGTTATTGTTAATTTGGTCATCGCACATATCATTGATTGATTTGGCAGCCCTCAATTTTCCAGGTCCATAACAATGCTCTACTTCGGAATCTTCGTCATCGGTTTCCAAGTTCCTTAAAGAATTAACACATCCAAAAAGACGATTAAAAAGTGCTTCTTGAAGTTAATTGTTTATAATTTTCCATTCTTGCTCTTAACCTAACTTTTCTTAAACTATTACTGTACGTTCTCCACCAATTTTTTTAAACCATCACCATATATATGAATTTTTAATGTAATTTGTTAATGTAACTTGTTAATGACACTTACACGTTATAAATAGAATCCAAAAGATTCTTAAAGTATTACAGTATGTCCTTAATCAATTTTTTTTAAACCATTACCATATTTATGAATTTTTAATGTAACGTTTTTATTGGCACTTACTCGTTAGCAATAGAATCCAAAATATTCTTAAAGTGTTGAAGTATGTCCTTAACCATTTCTTTAAAACACCACCAAATATATGAATTATTAATGTAACTTGTTAATGGCACTTACTCGTTATCAATAGAATCCAAAAGATTCTTAAAGTATTACAGTATGTCCTTAATCAATTTTTTTTAAACCACCAACATATATATGAATTTTTAATGTAATTTGTTAATGTAACTTGTTAATGGCACTTACTCGTTATCAATAGAATCCAAAAGATTCTTAAAGTATTACAGTATGTCCTTAATCAATTTTTTTTAAACCACCAACATATATATGAATTTTTAATGTAACTTTTTAATGTAACTTGTTAATGGCACTTACTCGTTATCAATAGAATCCAAAAGATTCTTAAAGTATTGCAGTATGTAGTCAACCAATTTTTTTAAACCATCACCATGTATATGAATTTTTAATGTAACTTGTTAATGGCACTTACTCGTTATAAATAGAATCCAAAAGATTCTTAAAGTATGACAGTATGTCGTCAACCAATTTTTTTAAACCACCACCATATATATGAATTATTAATGTAACTTGTTAATGGCACTTACTCGTTATCAATAGAATCCAAAAGATTCTTAAAGTACGTTCTCCACCAATTTTTTTAAACCACCACCATATATATGAATTTTTAATGTAACTTGTTAATGGCACTTACTCGTTATAAATAGAATCCAAAAGATTCTTAAAGTATTGCAGTATGTCGTCAACCAATTTTTTTAAACCACCACCATATATATGAATTTTTAATGTAACTTGTTAATGGCACTTACTCGTTATAAATAGAATCCAAAAGATTCTTAAAGTATTGCAGTATGTTCTTAACCATTTTTTTAAAACACCACCAAATATATGAATTATTAATGTAACTTGTTAATGGCACTTACTCGTTATCAATAGAATCCAAAAGATTCTTAAAGTATTAAAGTACGTTCTCCACCAATTTTTTTAAACCACCACCATATATATGAATTTTTAATGTAACTTGTTAATGGCACTTACTCGTTATCAATAGAATCCAAAAGATTCTTAAAGTATTAAAGTACGTTCTCCACCAATTTTTTTAAACCACCACCATATATATGAATTTTTAATGTAACTTGTTAATGACACTTACTCGTTATTAATAGAATCCAAAAGATTCTTAAAGTATGACAGTATGTTCTTAACCATTTTTTTTAAAACACCACCAAATATATGAATTATTAATGTAACTTGTTAATGGCACTTACTCGTTATCAATAGAATCCAAAAGATTCTTAAAGTATTAAAGTACGTTCTCCACCAATTTTTTTAAACCACCACCATATATATGAATTTTTAATGTAACTTGTTAATGACACTTACTCGTTATTAATAGAATCCAAAAGATTCTTAAAGTATTGCAGTATGTTCTTAACCATTTTTTTAAAACACCACCAAATATATGAATTATTAATGTAACTTGTTAATGGCACTTACTCGTTATCAATAGAATCCAAAAGATTCTTAAAGTATTAAAGTACGTTCTCCACCAATTTTTTTAAACCACCACCATATATATGAATTTTTAATGTAACTTGTTAATGACACTTACTCGTTATTAATAGAATCCAAAAGATTCTTAAAGTATTGCAGTATGTTCTTAACCATTTTTTTAAAACACCACCAAATATATGAATTATTAATGTAACTTGTTAATGGCACTTACTCGTTATCAATAGAATCCAAAAGATTCTTAAAGTATTAAAGTACGTTCTCCACCAATTTTTTTAAACCACCACCATATATATGAATTTTTAATGTAACTTGTTAATGGCACTTACTCGTTATTAATAGAATCCAAAAGATTCTTAAAGTATTAAAGTATGTCCTTAACCATTTTTTTAAACCATCACCATGTATATGAATTGTTAATGTAGCTTGTTAATGTAACTTGTTAATGGCACTTACTCGTTGTAAATAGAATCCAAAAGATTCTTAAAGTATTGCAGTATGTCGTCAACCAATTTTTTTAAACCACCACCATATATATGAATTTTTAATGTAACTTGTTAATGACACTTACTCGTTATTAATAGAATCCAAAAGATTCTTAAAGTATTAAAGTATGTTCTTAACCAATTTTTTTTTAAACCACCACCATATACTACATACATATGTAACTTGTTAACGGCACTTACTCGTTATCAATAGAATCCAAAAGATCCGGTGTAGATTGCCTAATTTTTCGTATTTTCTTTAATTCACTTTCCCTGCTCTTTAGATCCTGTAGCTCGCGTTGAATTTTTAATTCAACCGGTACATAACCAGGGCGTATGGGTCTACCCTCGGAGTCTCGTTCAATAACAGGCGTTGATAGTATAACTGAGGGTACTATTGCCACTGGATTGCGATTAATGAAATCAGGAGTTGCGCTCACACCATTAATATTAGCCGACAGCGGTGTCATGGGCGTATTTGGTGGAGTGCCCGGAGTGTTAATGCCAAACATCGCTGCTGCGTTTTTACCATTTAAAAAGATTTTATTATTGTTAGCATTATTATTGGCACTGTTATTGGCCATTTGCAATTTGCCGCGTGAAGCAATGAAACGCTGCATGACACCCTTATGGGCGGGACTCATTGCAAATTGGCGTGGTGTAGCCGCCTTAAGGGCATTTAGCATTGGTGTGGAAACAGTGCGTGTCATCAGTTTTTGTTGAGGAGGTTCCGGCGTTAAATTGTAACAGTTAGGTCCAATATAACGAGGCTCCTTATTATTTAAAGGTGTTGAGGGGGTTATATTTGACACTTTGTTCGCTTCATTTATTTTCTTAATATTTGCCGAAACACCATTAACAGGGCTCGACGACGCAGATATGCCTGAATCGTCCGAATTATGATCCTCTTCCTTGGTACTATGCACACTTAAGGCTAATGAAGGCATATTAGAAGAGCACTCATCACTGTTAGCCCCATTAGGTGGTGGTAATGGGCTCAGGGATTGCAAACTGTCATTATGACTTTCGTACAGACCATTCGTTTGATGATCTTTGTCATTCGTTGTTGTTTCACATTCGTTTACCGTTATGTTTGAGGCTGTAGAAATCAGCTGGCGATATTCCTGTTCACGCCTCTCGACCTCTTTAATTTCTTCCTGAATACGCATTAAGGGATCGATTTTCTGCAGCAACAAAAAATAAATAAAAAAAATAAACAGGGAAAACACATTAAATGTCATTCGATACGTTTGGGAGCGAAACGTTTATTTATGTACATAATTTAGTAGGCTAAACACACAGACAAGAAACGTATTGTGTTACTCTTCTTTTTTATCTTCAATTTTAATTAAGCACTTTAAAGGTTTTAATTCTAAAAAAATTAAAAAAAAATATTTAAAAAAAAAAGGTTTTTAATTTTTTTAATTCAAGCCGGTCGACCGACAAATTTATGTCATGCCGTTTAGTGAAGTGTACGTACGCTTAGCAAGGTTTCGAATTTATATTTTTTTTCTGCAAAATTTTTAAAAATTTTATTTTAAAACTTTTATTTCTGCTAAAAAAAAGTAAAAGTCTTTTTGATATTGGTTTTTATACATGAATTGTTTTGGGAAATTATTTGCATTTGCCAAAATGTAGGAAAAAATTTAATTTAAACACATGCTGCTGCAATATCAGGCAGCAACAGCAGCAATATTGGAACTTGTTTCCACATGACATTCACATTCAAATATTTAGTGGTGGTAGCAATTCCATGCCAGCAAACAGGCATTTGTTGGGTGTCTATGGAAAATACTCTAACAGCCAGCCAGCCAGCCGGCCAACCAACCAACTATGTACGTAGCCAGCTACACATTCCGTCTCATACCGGCTTTTGTCAGGCGGGATTTTTTTCTTTTTTAATTTTGTTTTTAGTTGCCATTCATTCATTTACAATTTACAATTTACAATTTTGTATTTCTTTTTTGGCATGCAATCAACGATGGCGATGACGCAGCTACAAAATGTTGTATTTGCAACTAATAAGTAGCATGTGTGTTGCTGCTGTTCGTTTGCTTTCGATTGAATGCATTTAGACAGCAGCAGCATAAAATGGTATTTTGAAAATATTAGTCATTAAAGCTGGGCATACATGGGAATTTTTAAACTTGTGGTGGCTACAATAAACCGCCAATCAATGTATGTACATACATATGTATATATATACATACATACGTAAGTGGTAACAAGGTCGTTTTCCAAAAGCCAGCCTCAAACTTAAAACCAAAATGTTTAATTAATACTTTGGTTTGGCGAAATAACCTTAAAAGGATTTTTGTTTAATTGAAACACAAATATTATATAACGTTTGGAGCAAACACAGAAAAAAAAAAGAAAGAAAAAACATAAATGTTGTGGCAACTCCTATTTTAAAAAAATAGCCACTTACGAATGCAATTGTATAATTGTTAAGGCATACAAAAATATACGTACACATGTATGTACATATGTACATACATATGTATGTACATGCATGTATACTAAACATTGAAAGTTTAACTTAGATTATGGCAAATATTTTGTAGACAAATGGATAAAATTAATGGCAACGATATTGAAATTTGCAAATTTGCTAATTAATTAGTTAAAATTAAAACTTTTTAAGTACATGTGTACATATGTATACATACTTAAGTAAGTACAACTATCGCATAATGGCTTAAAGAGATTTGCTTTTAATTTGAAAGTAAAAGTTCAATGATTTCAATTTAAAATAATTTAAAGACTTTTGAACTTCTAACAGAAACAAGCTCGTTAAACCATATATGCATTAATGCATATGTACATACATGCATACATAAATTAACATCTTTAATAATATTGCATTGTATAGATGTATACATATACATATGTATGTGGCAGTTTCCATTTCCTTATTAGCATAATCGTAAATGAATACCTTTTTTTCCAACAAATAAAATCATTTTCATTTGATTTACAACTATTTTCTTCGTTACCGTTTCTTCTTCTTCTTGCTGTTTTGTGGTTACACCGTTGTTTGCACTGTTTTTATATGAACAAAACAGTTGGTTAGAGGTCAAAAAAGTAACTGTTAAAATGTCATTAGTATCACTATGAAAAATTCGTGATTTCCTTTCTAACTCATTTGCACTATGCGGAGGGAGCAACATTTTCCAAAACTTTACTATTTTCTTCTCTCTTTCACTCAATTTGTTTTAGCTGTTGTGCTATCTATTATTGCTGTTGTTGCATTTCAACTGTATGCAACTGTATGCAACGAATATGCAAATAAAATTCAACAAAACATTTCTCACAACAACAAAACCACAACAATAACAAAAATGGAAAGAGTTTTTGATAAAAAAAAATAGCAACAACAACTATACAATAACAGCATCATTATCATCATCACCCGATTATTATAATCTTCTCTAAACACTACAACAACGGCAGCTTAGAGTTCATTTGCCACAGATTGTTTTGAAATCATCAACAACAACTACAACAATGCAATCATGGAAAAAAAGTAAGAAAGGTCACGCATAAAGAATAGAAAAACTAAATCTAAAAACAATAACGAAAACAAAAACAAAAACAAAAACAATAAAACAACCTAAGAAGATAAAAAAAAAACACTAGAGAATCTGATACTCTAGATCACTAAATACAATTCATCAGACTGAAAGCAATGCAAAGTAAAGCACCAGTTCTTGTTTTGCTATTATTTTTGGTGTTACTTTATATACTGTAATATATGTATGTATTTTTGTTTATGTATAGACATACATATATACGTGTAAGCATGCATGCATATTTGTATGTATGTATGGGTTTGTAAATTTTTGTGGGGGGTAAAAGGCTTTATGAAAAGCAAAAATATAAAAAAAGACTAAAAACAGAAAAAACATTTGGGTGCTTTAGTTTTAATTTCATCATGTTGCTGAAAAAATGTTGTTGGTCTTAAACTTCTAAGTCAAATGGCGCATTACAATAAACACAGTGATGCCTGGAATAATTGCAAAATCATTTAAAAAAATGTAACAAAACAACTTCCTTTATAGAGACTATGGATCTGTATGTAACTGTTCCAAAAGAAATTCTCTCTCTATCTCTCTCTCTCTCTCTCCACAATAATCCCTTTATTACGAGTCTCTGTGTCATGTTGTTCTCTCACTGTTTTTATTTTGTGGTTTTTCTTATTGTTGTTGGTTTAAGACTCCACAGTGACTTTAAAACAACAACAAAATGCGAGTTTTATGTTGCCGTTTTAATTTTGTTTACTGTCTTAAAGCAAAAAAACAAACAAAATTCAACAAAAAATATGTCAATCTCTTGGGCTTAAATTTACAAAAAAAAAAGTGGGCTTTTATCCATTAATTTTAAACTTAAGAATTTTAAGTTGATTTCCTGCTTTTTTAAAAGCGAAACAAAAAAAATTAATCAGGTTTTTAAGCACGTGATAAGTGGTGGAACCAGTAAAAATGAAACCCTTTTTTTCTCCGATTACATACATACATTATATGGTATGTGATCTTTCTTTTTGTCTTTTTGTTTGGTAAAGTAACTGGGTGGGCGTATGGTTAGGTGTACACAGCTGGCAATTATTAATAACATTGGAATGAGCTACACTTAAAGTATTAAAAGACTGCCCTCTTAACATATGTACATATGTATGTATGCATATGTGCAAAGACAGTAATGGAAAAGAATTAAAACTTTTCAAAATCGTTTTTAATTATTTATTTTTTTTTTATCGAAAACTTTAAAACTCCATAATTTATGAACGATACTTGAATTTTTTTCTTTTATTTCTACATTTTATGCAATACTCATCTAGTATGTACAATTATTATTATAATTTTTTAAATGCATTTAAATTTTTTTCTAAAAACATATTAAATTTTTAGAGTTTACAAGTTATAGCCTGAACTCTTGCTTCAATTCATTGCAGTCTTAATGTAGTAAAGATCAAATAATAAGAGCTTTAACCGTGTGTTTAATGTGCAAAGATCATGTTTAAAATATTTAATGTGTTTCATTGAAATTAAACATGAAATCGAAACACTTTTTACATATTTTTCTCAGTCATTATTTACAAAGTTTTATTTACTACAGCGCAATCAACCGTTGTGGTGCACATGCGCAAAAAACCCTTTCTATTGTTAGAGTTGTTGTGGGTTAAAAAACACTCATAGTAAATCTTTAAGAGATTTATTGGCCAATAAAAATTTACAACGTTTTTAGCCCGTTTGTGTGACTTCACGTTTCATGAACGATTTCAGCAATTTTCGCATTTAACAGAACTAAGCTTTTAAAAACAAAAGCATTCAAATAAAAAACCCTCATTAGGAGTGTGTGAATAATTTTTTTTTTGTAAAATTATGAAATATTCAGCAAAAATGTATATTTCTCTGTTAAAAAGGTGAAACACAAACATTAATGATGGGCTCAATTAAAAATTTCCAACACGTAAAACATTTTTAAAGGTTTTATTTTTCTGTGTATGTGTGTGTGTGTTTTTCGTAGTTGTTTGTTTTATAAATGAAAAAAAAACATAATAAAACTAAATACAATAAATGATCTGCTATAGAAATAAACAAAACAAAAAGACAAACTGAGGTTATTGTGGTTTTAACGCACTCTGTGAATATTTGATTGGATGTCATCCGCCCGTCTATTCCTGTATGGGTTTTACACACAATACGAGTGTATTTGTTAAACATAAAACTTATTATCATGTTAATATGATATTATTACATGATTTATGTTGTTTTATTATGTAATTTTTAACATTTCTTTCTACTATACTAGCTTACAAATGAATCTAGGAAATCACTTTTAAAATTAACCCAGAAATGCATGCAACCAACATTTGTTTTGCATTTGCTTTTTTCTTCTTAAAGCAAATTTATAAAAATCTTTTGGGTTTTTTTTTGAACTTTTTGGAAGCACTTTTACTTTATAACTGATGTGTATAAAAGAACAGATTAAAAGATTGTTGTTTTAATGTACTAAAACAGTTTTTGTTAATGATTTCATTTGTAGATCATTATTATTTCAATCGTTTTTTTTGCTTCTTGTATTCACAATTTGGTTTGAAAACTTGTGCTGTTTTATTATCTTCACTGACCCGAAAATGAAAAGAAATCTTGAGTTTATTTCTCACATAATTTCGAACTACAGAGCAAGAAAACAATCAAAAAAAAAAAGAAAAGAAATTTTTGCAAATCATGTTTTACGTTAATTTTCAACTTCTTTTTCAAGAGTATACTGTTCAGGTATAAGCAAATTATGCCCTACATTCCTACATGCAGTGAAACCTTTAAGCTTTTACTTTACCTCTCCTAAAGCGAGTTACATTTAATAAGTCTTTTAAGCAATTTAGTGATGCTTTGTAGGGTGTCGCAATACACATATCACTACCGGTTTTATTATTTCGTGAATGCTCAATAAATACTTTTCTTTTTATTTTCTTCTATTTTTCTATTTTTTTTTTCTTTTTTGTCTTTTCCAACAAAAGATTATTCTTAAGCAATTTGTTTAAAGCGGGCTGTGTTTATAAAAACATGAAAACAATTACGTCGTCACGGTTTATTTTGTACGATTTTTGTTGTAGTTTTTTTTTTGTTATTGTTGTTGTTGTTTCTGTTATTATTGCCACTACTGTTGCAAATATTTTATAAAAGTTGCTGTTGTTGCTAGTGTTATGGTTTTTGTTAACCATATGCAAATCATGTACCGATATATTCTTCAAACCTCACGTTTCTTCCTCATCGTCCACATTCACATCATCATCATCATCATCATCATCGTAAGCAACCACAACAACAATATCGATATTCTTCGAATATTATGATGATGATGTTCTAAATGGTTTTTTTTTCTTAGTCTAATACTGTTCAAGTAGTGTATGATGTGTATGAGTAAGTGTGTGTGTGTTTATGTGTGTGTATTTGTGTGTATTCATACGTTAATATTTTTTATTGCTGCATTGTTTTAAACTAAAAACGTGAAATATTAGTAAATAATTATTTGTGCTGGCAAAAAAAACAAACTAAATTCAATAAAAAAAAAAAACAAAAAACATGAATGAAGCAAAAGAACATAAAAAATGAAATAAAAACTCGGAAACATCACGTATTTCACTCTGCATGCGGAGGTTAAATTTACAACAACATTAGCGGCAACAATAATTTTCAAAAAAATAGAGCAGCAAATAATATCAAAACAAATTAGTCGGTATTGTTGTTGTTGTTGTTGCTGTTGTTTTATGTTATATGTTATAAACTCATCAGGTGGTGTTTGAAGGAAAGAAAACATACAAAATTTTATACAATTTAATGTAAAATAAATTATACCTACTTTGTTGTTGTTGTTTTAAAGAGAAAATCAAAATTCTTAAAGTAATTATGCTCAATTACAAACACTATAAACCGTTATGTTAAAAGAGTTCAACTCATTTTTAATAACAAGAGCAACAAAAGTAGTGAATAAAACATGAATAGCCAGCACTTTTTAAAGGAGAAAAAGAGATGAGAAAGCTAAAGACAGAAGAGAAGACACAATTTGTAAAAGATTGCATGCAATACTACTGAAACTTTAGAGCAGGAGACGAAAAGATGTCTTATTTACATATCCAGTTACAAGTAAGCTCCAGACGATAGAGCTCATTAAAGCTAGAATTCAAAAAGGGTTTCAGGTGGAACCCAAGGTAATGTATCATCGCAATACCGAAAAAATCATTTCTTTTAGAAAAATCGAATTCGGATAATCCTAATATGTTTCTTCCATCCTTAAAAAGTTTAGTCTCATAAAGTCTATAGCAAGACTATGTCTACACGAATAATCCCCTAGCATTGTAGTTGTCACATTTTTTACGAATTTTTTCCTTTCTGCTGAATATTTCTTTAAACTTTAGTACTTGAAAACTAAATATTCGAATGGAATTCAATTTTTACGTATCAATTTGTGGAATCTAGATATATACATAAATATATTTCTTTTTTTTGCGTTTTTAACATTTGGTTGCACTTGGTTTCTATGGAAAACGTTTTCAATTTTATCAACCTCAATTTGTTTAAATTTTAATTGCCAATATTTGTGCTTTGAAATGTTATCATAATCTTCATAATCAAAGTTCAATTTTTTTATTTGGAAATTGGCTTTTATAAACACATATTGTTTTATTGTTTGGGCGGTTATTGAAATCGACTACAAAGTTATCCAATAAACGTTTTATTTCAAAAGATCTTCTTTGAATTAATAAATATGGCGATATTTATAGAATTTAATTTAAACAAACGCAGTAGAGTTTCGATTTTATTTAAAAAAAATTACTTTTTCCTTTGCCGCTTTCAATATTTTACATCATCCTTGTATTTAATTTATTGTTTTTGTAATTCTATTACCGTCAAAATGGTCTTCGAATAAGAATTCCTATTAATGTTAATATTTTCTTCAATTTTCTGATGGTATTTCTTTTTTTTTTTTAGACTGTGTACACATTTTAGTTAAAAGCTTTCAATAAATTTCCTGTTGACAATTATGAAAAGAAATGTTTTTGTTGTTTAATATTTACCACCCATAGATCCAGTATTAGTTTGTGTACATGTGCGTAAAATATGCCGATAATTTGTAAAGAATACATAAATATATCGTGTAACTTTCTTTGGTTAATCACTTCCATGATAATGTTTATGATGACCACACGTTTAACGCGATGACACAAGGTTTTAAGGAAAAAAATATTTCACAACTTTTAGTCAGTTTGCACCACACTTGTCTAAATGTTTGTATTGACCTGATGATGATTTTCCAATTAACTTTAGCGAAATATTTTGTTGGTTTAGTGTGTTATTTTAGTTAACGTTAGTTATTAGTCTTAATCATGGCTAAATGTCTAATAAATTAAGTGACCACCAGCACACAATCTAATGCCCACTACTAAAATGGCAATTGCAAAATGAGGCAGGCAGGCAGGTAGGTACAAAATGAAATTAAGAAAATTACTGATAAGACCGTTACGATACGACTTAAGAGAACTATAGAAAGAGTGTGTTTATGTATGTATGTATGTAAGTGGTATAAGAGAACTATTAAAACAAGTGGTGAGTATGGGTAATAGTTAATGCTCATAGGGTATTCACTTAAGCTACATTATCTGGCTTTAATGCATTAACTGTAAGTTTTTCTTATACTCGTAAATATTAAAAAATAATTACGAAAAGAATAAGATTTTTAAACAATAAAAAAAATTTAATTCGTGGATTTTAAATAATATAAATAATATAAAAAATGAAATTAATTATATACAAAATTGTAAACGTTATCTTATTTCATTCAATAAAAATAATAATTAAAACAATTTTTTATTTATTTACTCCAATTGGGCCGCCAACTTATTTACTTTAGACTCTTTATCGTGAATGTATGTACATACATATATTGTATTGTGTGATATGATTCATATACATACATACATATTTCACCGGCATATTTAATTTACGAATTCAAAATTGTAGTTATTGTTTTTCGTTTTCTTTTAAAATTTTACTTCAATTTGAAACAGTAATCGTTACAACAAATTGTTTTAAAATTGTTTTGCAGAAATGTTTCCTGAAAAGCCAACTATTTATTGAGAAATAATTGTTACATGGCAATTATTAGAGTTAATTTTCATTTTATAGTCATAGACTAACAATATTTTTTAAACAATTTTTTACCAAAACAATATCCTCAAAATAAAATAAAATCTTTATTACACAGCATTTAAACAGTTAATCTTTTGTGAATATGGAATATATATAGAATAGTTTATGGTTTACAGTTTATATAAATTAGTTTAAATAAACTAAAGATAAGAGAATAAAATCTTTTCTTCAACTTTCTTCAGTTAAAGTATCAAATGTTGTAAAGTATACCATAAGCTTAGTAAGGGCACAGCCTTTAAACATTAACCAGTTAAACTTCCGCATTTTAAAAAGAATGAAAAATGAAAGCATATTCAAGATTCTGATCTACAAATTTAGATGCAAACAAATCTAAAAACAAAGATGTTCTTGAATTATAATATAAAGTACGTATGAAATTAAGCTTTTGTTTTACCATCCATTCAAGAGAACTCGCTTGACGAATGTGGGAACTAAAGATCAACTTTAGTATACGTTTCTCACCCGCAAATCTTTTGTTTTTAGATTCTACTATTTGTTACAATTCTTTTAAGTTGTATTTTAGCCAAAAGGTTAATAAACTATAAAATGCCTTTTAGTTCGTTGTTTTTTGTAATCAAGACAAGCTTTGGTTGGATGGTTGGTTAGTTGCTTAGATGTTTAGTTAGCTGGTTGTATCTCGTTTTGTTTTATGTATTAAGAATGCTTAGAGATTCTATTACAAATATGTACATGTAACACGCAACTGGAATGGTTGTTCTTTTTGCCAAATGACACTTCTTTAACTACAGATTCTATCTCTGTAACACAACAGCTACAGAAACGTTAAAAGTATGACTATCAACATTAACATCGTTGTAGTAGTCATTGTCATTATTGGCCAAAGCCTCAACCAGGGCTTAAAGAGAATTCTTAAGAAAATGACAACGACATATAATGCCTTTAAATATAAAATACATAGAAAATTGTTGATTTCTTGTCTCGTTATACATCTTCAGGCAATGTTAGGTATCAGCAAAGAAATTTTAAATTAAAAAAAGAAAATATGTATTACACTTCATTGTAACTCCTAAACTGTTAAACATTTTCTATTGATTATTTAATGCAAATTTTTATTATTTTTTAATTTTATTTCATTAACACTTGCCTATCATTTCTACTTTTCTAATCTTTTTAGCTTTTAAAGTATAGTATGTTTAGAGGCTTAATGGCTGATAGTAATAAGAAAAATTGCTTTAAATGAAAACGAAAAAAAAACGTAATTTTCTAAGATAACAACTGTTCTAAGAAGTTTTCGAGAAAAAGTTCCGTATCAAGTATTGAGTATGAGAATATGAGTTTAAGTTTGCTTTGATTGAAATTGAAAAATACAACGTAATGTTTATAATTTTTTTTATATGTATATCTTGATTAGTATGAATGCTTATTTCTACTCAGTTAAAGACACTTTGTTCAAATTTAAGCAAATAATTATTTCCATGGACAAGCATCATAACAAATTTTGATTTTTGCCTACAAATAATATCTAGTTGAGTACATATTAATTAAAGGAAATATTTTATTAAAAATAACTAACATGACTAAAACAATTTGTAACACTTTTCCAACTCTAAATATGCATAACAAAATTACACTGAAACAAATTTTGCGCTACAAATTACAGTCTCTCTTTCTCTGTTTTGTTACAATTTTGATACATATATTTTTTTGCGTTTTTTGTCTTTTAATTCCCGTTGTATTTTTTCAGTGCAATTTATGTTGCTTATGTAATTTAATTGAGGAAAAGATTTATTATGCCACAAGTCCACATCACATACACACATAATGGTGTTAAAGAAAAAAAGCGTTAATTATTTTTCAACAAAAACAATTTTAAGAAAAAATATGAACAATAATTGAATAAAAAACAAAAAATGCAACAAAAAACAAATTAAATGTGTTAAAATAGCACACAGACAAATTGCTTTCTACAAAGCAATGCGTTTTTATTTTTGCAAAATAAAAAATTTAAAAGAAAAATTTCTCAAATATGAAATCTAATAAAAATATAAACAAAAAATATATTACAGTTAAAAAATATATAGAATCCCCATCAACCCTATTTAGTTTTCCTATCTTCGATTTATATTTTTTTTTGTTTTTTGTTTTTTGAATCATGGAAAAGTATGCATAAAATCTTGATTAAGAAATATTCCATACCTTAAAATACATTTTTTAAGGTCTTTTAATAAAAAAAAGCTCTTTAGAGTGCTGAACAAATGTTCCAAAATAAAAATAATAGTTAATGATACTAATTTTTAAAGTTAACGGTATATAATATAAGAGAAAGAAAAGACAAAACAAACAAAAAAACATTTTAAAACTATTCACTAATGATGATACATTTCAAAAGACACACGCAACAGTGATATTGATGGCCGCTACATTAAACATAGAGGTTTGCGCTATTGGGACACATTGTTCAACCAAAGATCGAAAATCATTATTTATTGGTATTGTTCAACTTCTTTTAAAAATAATTTAAATTCCATTTTTATGCAATTTGTAAATCAACGACCATCAAATTAGCATGATAATGAGAACGAATTGTTTGTAAATAAGGAACACATAAATACAATGTTTTATTTTGTTGAAAAAACGAGAAAAACTTTTCATAATTAAAACCCAAGTTTGGTACTTTTTTTCGATAATTATACTTTAATAATGGCCTTATTTTGTTATTTTTTTTTTTTGTTATATCTTATCAAATAACAAGAAATTGTTGAACAACTCAATTATTTTCTTTAGAATTGAACATTGAAAAACGTTTAAACAATTGAAACTAGAAAAACAAAAATTATTTTTAAATTAACAATTGTGATGCGTATAGATGTTGTTGTTGATAAAAACATATACATACATACATATGTGTGTATGTATGTATAAGTTAGTAAGTTTAATTATGAAATTATTGGTTTAGATTTGAAAATCAATAAGGATTTTATTTCAAAAATAAAAATACGTATAAAATTCACTTTATAACTGAATAATTTTTGTGAGTGTTTGTTCATACAATTACGTATTTGCAACAGAATAGTGATTTATGGCTTTATTCTAAAGCAATTTTTTTTTCTAAATTTGTCTTGATATTGCAAATTTTGTATTTTTCTCTATATTTGTTAAATATATGTATGTCTGTGGGTGTTTAAGCCAAATAATAAATCCCCAACGTTAAAAGTAAATAGAAAAAAAGGAAAAATAATAATTTGTTACCTTTGTTATCTAGAAACAATTGCTATTGATAAGATATCGGTATCAATTTTATTTTGAAATTATATAAAACACAAACACATAACTAAAAGCAAATATACAACGTCAATAAAATTATAAAAAAAAGAATTCAATAAAAAAAATTTTTGCTAGCGGTAGTGACTAATACGATGATATCGGTTTATATTAATTAATGCTGAAAGTAAAGAAATGTTTGATAAATACTTCCTTGACACTACTAGTATTAATTAATTAAAGCATATACAAACAAAAAAAAAACAAATGCAATAAAATTGTATAATTAAACAACTAAAAAATGTTGAATGCTAAATGCTATTTTCAAAAATTCTTATATAAACATGTATGTACGCATATATGTACATATGTATAAATGTTTATTATTTAAATAATAAAAACAATATTCCTCTAATTTAAATATGTTCATATAGTATGTATGTTTTAAATAAAACTAAAGGTCAGTGACTTTTAGAAGCAATACATCAAATAGACCTTAGTAATGATTCTTAAGCATAAACAACACCTGAGGTTATGGATGTTTGAATATCATTAACATGAAATTTTCAAAACCATTATCATTCATTATACGTAATTAGTTAAAATAGACTTACATCATATGAACAAAATGATTCACACATTCTATTTGTATATGTATTTGTAGGAAAAAAAAAACTTTAATTTCTTTAAACAAAACTTTTATAAAATTTAAAATATTAGTTTTTTTTTATTTTAAACAAGAAAACGAAAGTGAAATTCGTAAAAGTAATCAAAAGCAAAGAAAACTCAAACGCCATGAGAGATCATTTATGCTTTAAAAGAAGTTATAATTTAGTTTTTATTCATCGAAACGATAGAAATTTGCAAACAATACCTATTATTACAACAGTTTTCCCATTTTTTCAATACCAACAACTTTTTTTTTTTTTGAAAAATAAAACTTTTTCTCTGCACAACACTATGAAAAAATGTAAACAAACATAAAATTATAACTGACTGCACTTTTTTTCTTCAATGCCAATAATACATTAAACTTCACCTCCTCCTCTCACCACTCACCACCACTATTTCTACGCTTATAGAAGAAAGAGAAGATATAAAATATACTGTGGTTGTTGTAAAATTCATCATAAGATCACTCACTTTTTATAATTTAATCACCATCACCACCAACAACAATCACACCACATATGGAAGGTATGTAATCATGTAAATGTCATCTGTTGTTGTATTAAAACATATCAAAGTAAGAGTGTTTGTTGCATGCATGTGCGGGCCCCTTTTACATTTTTTAACAAAAAAAAAAAAATAAAAACAAAAAACAATTTCTAACATTTCTTTTTGTATATTTGAAAAGGTGAGAGCTTGACTAGTACCGTTGGTTAAAAGTTGTTATTGTTAATGATTTGACACTTGATTGAAATTTTGACAATAAGTCACATTTTATTATTATTTAACGATTTATTTATTTATTTATTTATTGTGTAGTTATTTTAGTTTTAATTTTTTGATTTTGTAATACTTACAACAACTACTGTATTAAGAAAAAAAGAAAGCAAAAGCTTATACATATAAGTATGTATATTTCAGCGAGATAATGATGTTAAAAAAACACCAAAACGTAGAAGAAGAAGAAAAAAAATTAACGTTTAAGTATGAAAATATTTACACAAACTAATTAAAATGGTTTTAATTAATTATTTTTCTTATTGTATGTATTACAACAAAATGCGAGGAAAGTTTGCTCATAATAAGAAACATCAAGGCAATGCCCTGGCTTTTATTAATTATTAAAGCCAAAAAATTAAAAAAAAAGAATTAAATAAACATGCAAATTAATTTTGTTTTTATTATTTTGCTTTGAATAGTTTTTAAGTAAAATCCAAGCTAATTGAACATAAAAAATAAATGAAAATTTACTAACTAAATGGTGTGGTTTCGGCTATTAAGAAGAAGTAGGTGATTTTACAAAAGCACTTAAAGATGTTGAAATGCAAAAATATGGCATTAAATTAAAATAAATTTTCAATGCCACTAATTTAGAAACAAAAGGTGTTAAATTTAAACTTTTACAACATTTAAAAATATTAAAAATTATAAAAGTTATGATCGTTTTTCTACTATGGTGGCTATAAAGAAAAAGCAACAGATAAATATTGTAGCAAAAAGTAATATTGTAGTAAAGCATATTTTATGCGCTATATACTGCGCAGGTATAAAACTCATTCCGAATATCATCCATGTAAATAAGAAGCGTAACATGTAAATCTAATAAATAGCGTTCAATCGTAACTGTAACCAAATATAATATTATTTTTAAGTTTAAAAATGCAGTTACAATAAAGTCTATTCATTATTTTGGTCACTGTTTGACTCTTCTCACTATAGTCAAAAAAAAAGAGCAATTGGTTTTGTATCCAATCAGGCTAATCCTCAAAATTATCCAAAACTCTGCTTAAGTGACAGGTATTGGGCATTAGTAAAAACAAAAAACATATGAAATACACAACGAAGTTCAAAAGAAAGTGGAAATCTGTTACTAATAACAATAATAATAATAATTCCAATAGGAATAAAAACAATTTGTTAGAATTGTAAGAATTTTGTTTGACTTTTCAATGCATTAGAACTTAAACAATATTTTCTTTACATAAATTGACAAAATGAAATTATTTTATCATTAAGTTTACTTTCTATAATGAAAAGTGTGTAGTCAAACCTTTTAGTGAGCACTCCTTATTTATAAAATTGTACTTGAACTTGATTTGTACCAAAAAAAAGGAAAAAATCTACCAAAACTTCATTGACAAAAAAAAAATACACCAAAACCGCGTTTATCTAAAATCCACTTTAGCTTTTAGTCAAGCAATATGAAGGCAAGTAAATTTTTTTTTTGTTTTTCTTCTTTTGTTTAAAAATTGTGATTACTTTCTAAAAAGAAATAAACTGTAGAGTAATAAAATTATGGTTACATTTTGTACTACGTATTTATATACTCTATGTACTAATATACTCTAGAGTATATCATGTTAAAAAATCTATTTTGTTTTATGCATAAACTGAAGACAATGCAAGAAATTGTATCTTGTGGCACTCGTATCTAATATATGTATGTACAACATACAGCAGATACATTTACATTTCAATTTAAATGCTTCAAATGTAGATCAATCAAAATGGTTGTTGTGCTCTAGAAATTATCAGCTGATTATAGTTAATAATGTTTAGTTTTTTCCTTTTTTTTCTTCATATATTTTTTTACCAACAGCAACTCTTTCTTTATTTCCATTAGAAATAAATACGATATTTACGATGCATAAATTATGCATAAAAAATTTTACATTCCATTATACATACTTATGTATGTAAATGCAGACATATGTATCTTGGGTTAAAATTCTTTGGCTTATTAAGAATTTAAAAGTAATATTGTATGTATTTTACAAAAATGATTTAAAAAACATCTGCTCTAACTATATAGTAAACCGTTAAATATTTTAATTTAAATGAAAATTGAATATTGATTTTTTTCTTATTGGATCATAGATTTGTTTTTTTTTTTTCTTTTGTTTTGTTTTCATTATTCATAAACCTATTATGCAAATGACCCCAATCATATTTCAATAAGATTTTTAACAGCTTTTTGTGTTATTTATTTAAATAATAATAAAACCGTTAATTTCGTAAAATAAAATTTTCTGACACACCATAAAGAAGACAGAAGAAGATTTTCTATTCTACATTTAACAGCTGGAAATAATTTAGATTTGAAAGGAACACTGCCGTCAGCTTAAAATAGTTTCTATTCAATTCAACAATCATGTTTTCTTTATTGAAAAGTAAAATTTGTCGCTTCTCGAGTTTAATTGAAAGGGAAATTTGTGGTCTTTTGGTATTTTGCATAAATTTTTTTCTACTTTTTTTAATTTTTTTTTCTTATAAGTATGAATGCATAATAATTTTACTGCTGTTGGCTGCTGCCGGCTAGATACAAATGGTGTTTTGGTATATATTCCTGTCCAGTTGTATTTACCATCTAGCCAAAGTAGTGATTATTTTGTATTATTAACCGGTTCTTAAAGTAGCACTAGCCAAACTAGACAATTTTGTACGAAATGACTTTGTTTATACATGAGACGTAAGAAAGACATGTGCTGGTGGCTCACCGCTTGACTTGACTTACCACCTCTACACGTTTACTAATCATATGTATACGATACAGTACATGGAAAATAGTACTTTTATTTAGTTTTTCATGAACACTGCAACAGCGATCAAACAAACAAACAAACAACAACAATTTTAAAGTCATGCATAAAAATCCGGAGAAATTTTTAAATAAAATCTGATTTGAAGATGCTTTGCCACTGTCAGTGCCATTGTCAGTGCCACGGCCATTAAACATCTTACAATCGCATTGTCATATCCAAATCTAAAATGATGAAACTGCAGATCTCTGTTGCAAGCGGGGAATGACATTAAGCACCCTACGAAAAAATGCTTGCCAAACAAATTCCTTACGACTTTCCACAACCGGTTTTTATATGCAATAGTTTCCGCAATATTAATACTATTAAGATGAATTTTTAAAATTTAAAAAAAAAGACACAATTAATTAAAATTTTTATTTAAAACGCATTTTAATCTCTAGAATCTGCCTTACAAATTTTAGGAATGAATGGAATGAATGGAATGAATGTCAAGAAAGTCTTTCTTTTCTTAAGATTTTGAAAATTATTTTCTTTCTTTGTGTGTATAATTAATCTTCTTAAGAACAACGTACGCATTATTTTTAGTTGGCTACGAAGCTGGTTTTATGGGTCATGGTTAAATAACTTCCATTGGCTAAGTTTTCTTTTTTTTAAGCGGAGTCTTTTAATGTTTCTTTTTTATGATTTATTCTTTTTAGGTTTTTATTATTATTTTATTTAAGTTTTTGTTTTCTATTTTGGCTTTTTGGCTTGAGAATTAAAAAGATTCAGAGTCTTTTGAAAATGGCCAAAACCAAATTACAAATAAATCACTCAACGAATGATATAAGCAAACTTTTCCTTTTTGTTTTATAATTTCTAACTGAAAATAAAAACCTGAGTCTTTTTTTATATTTAAATACTTGAACATACGAAAATGAATGTGCAGGCAGAGATGTTAAAGAATGAAAACAAAGAAAGAACGACAAAACTAAAAACTGCATTTAAACGCATAAGGAATAAATTCATTTCATTATCTGCTCTAATTTATCAAACGAATATTAAAAAAACACACCAAAATCGTAGACTATTATAATAAAAATCAAAAAACGTTGAGTAAAAGAAATAGTTAGCCAACCTGTTGTAAAGAAAAGTGAAAAAAGTGGCCAACTTGTAACAAGAAAACCCATTAGAGAAGATTTGAAAAAAAGCAACCGTAAAAAAAAATTAGTGAAAGAAAAAGCATCATAAACTTCACATGAAACCGGAAGTAAATGGACGGTACGGTACGCATTATTATGATAAAATACGGCACAAAAAACTCAAACTTTTTCATAATAATGAATAAAATCGTGATAGTGTTACTACTATAAAGAAGAAAAACATTCACAAATATTATTGTGTGTTATTTTGTGTTATGGAACAATATGAGATGAATTTAATCAATAATTCGACGATGCATTTTTTTTATTAAAAATGATTTTTTGTCGGTCGTTATAACCGTAACTGAGATTAAAAAAAATATTTTAAATTAATGATATAACTTTTACTTGGAAATATCTTTGCCAGCTTTCAATATTAAAAAAGGGGTTTTTTCTTTCTCTGACAAAAAAAAACCGAAATAGAATGCCTGCCATTAACAATGGTTTGACTGAGACAGTGAGTGAATGACGACAGTCTCATTATTTCCAGCAAATAATACAAGTTTAAAGTGAAATTTTATTTTCTTTTCTTATTTATACTTGAATTGTGTTCTTAGCTTCACTCTAGCAAACAAATAAAGAAGAAGAAGAAGAATATGAAGAAACAAACTCTACAAACAATAATACCACACTTAATGATCTTTTTTATTAAGAAATTTAAAAAAAAAATACTAAAAATTGTATTTTTTTATTTTTTCTTTCCTTCTTCTTCTTTTTTAACCATTAGAAGACCTAAAACATATTCAAAAATAGCTTTAATAATTTAATTCATATCCATAATACCAAGCCACGCTTCTAAAAGCCGCTTCGTTATTATGATTTTAGTCATATTTTTAAGTTTGATTTCAAAAAGAGAATCGTTTTCTTATTCTCGCCTAAATAACTTGAATCTGTGAAACCGTATTGCATCCATACACAACAGAAATGTTTACTTAAGTACTTTATGTTCTAAAATGATTTAAATATGAGCTCAACCTATATTGTCACTTTTTATTTATTTTTCCCTCTTTTTGTTAATAACAGAAGAACGAAAAAAATATGGAAGATGACAAAACAAAAAAAAAGAGAGCAAAGCAACGAAATGTGTAACAACACCTGTATAAAAAAATAAACAATAAAAAGATAAACAAATGGTGGATTTTTTTTTCAGTTAAAAATTAAAATAAAAATATTAAGACCGATGTCATAATAAAAGTGACTAA
This sequence comes from Sarcophaga subvicina, assembly GCA_936449025.2. Taxonomy (NCBI): domain Eukaryota; kingdom Metazoa; phylum Arthropoda; class Insecta; order Diptera; family Sarcophagidae; genus Sarcophaga; species Sarcophaga subvicina. The sequence goes on along the minus strand of OW388080.2, from coordinate 341,783 downwards.
CTGCACTTACTTTACCAATATTACTTAAGAACTGAATTTAAGTTATTTTATATACGAGTACATAGCATACGTATGAAGGGCGACCTTGTAATCTTACGTCTGGTGTACTATAGGCCATGCTATACAGTTCAGTACCACTATGGGTTCATATAATTAATTTTAATGCAATAAAAAATCGTATCTCTTACACAAGAGTACAAAAGTACATAGGTACATAACTATTTGAAATATAGTACATAAGTAAGGACAAAGGTCGAATTTATTCCTGGTGATTAATTATTGTCACTTCAATTCTAATTTGAAGGTTCAATAAATTAAAATGAAAACAATAAATTCTAGATTTAAGCCCTTTTGAGTCTCATCGTATGTAAATATATGCTCATGTACAAATATGTACATATTTTATATGTATGTAATAAAGAGTCCAAATAATAAAATATGAATAGAATAAGAGCAAATACTTTAAAGTTAGTCATTGGAACGAACCATCATAGTCAGATGTACGGATGGATCTGTTTTAAAGTTAAAACTTACACTTCAACAAGCCAACGCAAGTACACACATAAACTAACCAACCAACATAAAACATACATACATATATACACATGCAATGGCAGGCGGGTGGTGAAGTAGCAGCAGAAACAAAGAGAAGAATGAAATGAAGGGTCAATAAACAGCGTGTATAGGCTGGCTCTGGCCGAAAATACTCTAATTTTAATAAAAATAAAACATTAAAATGAAATTCCTCCTGTTAACGGAAATAAACGTATACAATTAACAACTACGTTTTACAAAAGAAACTAAAAACTTAAAACTATAATTTAAAATATTTATCAGAAAGACATTTTCAAGGTTTTATTGATAACAACAACTATTATTATGCTTCTATTGGAAATGAGAAATTTAGAAGAAAAAAAAAACAAAAAGAACAACATGAATAGCAAGCAGAGAGCACACACCATCGCCATATGTCTTCTTCAGACAAACGGTAGTAATTGTTGCTGTAAGCGCAGCGGCAATAAATAAGAAAAACAAAAATAACAACAGGTGCAGAACCCATCAAATAACGGAAACAAAATTCAACAACGTACATACATACACGCATTCACCATATGCACTCAACAACAACAGCATAAAGCGCATATACATACATACATATTTTTTCTCAGTATCGTTTTTTAAGAATTTAGAAGCAATAATTAAAACAATTTATGTGGTTTGTTTTAATTCTATGTACAATAGATTTAAATTTCAATGTCAGCTCCTTTCTTTTTATATAATTTTGTTCACTAAATGCTAAATACATTGTTAAAAGTTGCAACTCACCTCGGTAGCTGCAGTTTGTCTCATAGTTGTTGTTGTTATTGCAATTTTAGTTGGTGTACACAACTGGAATTTAACCTTGAAAAGTTTGGTTAATTTTCGTAGTAATCCACTTTGTGCGAAAAAAAGCAAAAAAAAAACAGGATAGCGTCGTTTTGGCAAAGTAATATTATATTTTTAAACTTTATCGTATTCTTTTTTCAATTTTAACACTTTTTTAATTATTTTCTTTTTGTTTTAAATTATTTCTGTGCTTTTCTTCCTTTTGTTTAAATTTAGAATAGAAATCTTTCTTATTTTCTTTAGCTGAAATTCACACCGAATACTTTTCACAATAGCGTTACTAAAAATTAAAACAACTTTAACGTTTGACTGCTCTCAGTAGACTGTTACACGAATGTTTTCAGCTGTTAACGAACTCTGTTAAAAATCAAACAACCAGCTTACCAGCAACAACAACTTTAAAACACACACACACCATTCCGTTCATATAAGCATTCGCACGAAAAGCAAGCAAAATCGAGAGACTTATTCGGCTTGGGGTTTGTTTTGGCAACAAAACGTAGTTAAATTCGTGTGCTAGTGTTGTTGTTGTTTTCGTTAATTATGCTCTCCACTGAGATAAAGAGTGATCTTGTAAACACTATGTTACGGGAGTACAATTTGTTTCAGAACTTAATTTTAGCAAAAAATGTTATGTTATTGGATAAACAGACTATTTTTTATTTTTCAATAAAACAAATACCGAATGTTATCGTTGATTAAACAAAGCTAAGGTTAATTAATAATAAAAAGAATTTTTATACAAACATGGGATAGTTTTCTAAAGAATATAAATATATTGAAAATAATTTTATTGATATTTAAAAAGCAACAATAAAAAATTTATCAAGTAAAAATAGGTATTTTCCAATTGTAATGCAAAAATAATTTAAAAAAAAATTATATTCTTTTTCCTCAATTACTGTTAAATTTAAAATTACAAAATTAATGTTGGTAATTGTGCCAAATGGTAAGGCAGTCGACTAATATGTACAGGAATGCTCGATAAGGGTTAAAAACACACGAAATTCTAAATATCGCTTAGATAATAACGTGTGCACACGCCTTACAAAACAAACAATTGACGCTCAGCTAGCACAAGTCAGGATGGCCGAGTGGTCTAAGGCGCTGCGTTCAGGTCGCAGTCTACTCTGTAGGCGTGGGTTCGAATCCCACTTCTGACAATAACATTTATTTTTTTTTCTGCTTTACACAAAGGATAATTCAATAATTTATAAATTTCATTCAATTCTTTTATGTAGTTGGTACTTGTAGCATTCTCTTATAACAGAAAATAAAGAAAACCACAGTTTGTATAAGTATATTTGTGTTATAGTAGATCTAATCATAATTCATTTATTAATATCAGATATCTTCTTTTGTCGGCGTGTGTAATTCTTAAATCTTATAATTTTATTTATTTTAATTTCTTAGCATATTTATGTATAGAAAATATGTATCATCATTTATATACACATAGTAAATACGTACATATATATGTATATGGATGTATCTTTTCATTTTCATATGCTTGTTGTATTTTAGATAGTATATATGTATGTACTCTATAAGTAATACACGAAAGAAGATAAATTTAATAATAATAATGATATTCTATTAAAACAGTGATTTATTTATTTTATTTTTTTTTATAAATTTGCATCATATTCGTACAAAATATTGAATCAAAAAAAAAATAATAATAAAATAAAAATTCACATAAAATTATTAAATATAATTATAAATCTGCTGTTGTTTTTTTCAATTTGCTGTACCTTTGAACAAATTGTGTAGTGTGTCGTAGTAATTGATTTACTAGAATAGAAATTATTGAATTAATTTATGTTCCCATTTTAAAAATTTAAAGATTTGTTCTCTACTCGATGTTTTCTGTTTGAATGTAGTTTATTAGTAAGAATGATTTAAAATTTAGATTAATCTTAGATCTACAAAAAGTTAAACGTTAAAATTTAAATTTCAGTCATTATTACACCAAAATTTCATTTCTAAACCCTTTAAAAGGTGGCTCATTCAATTTTTAACAAAAATAAAAAGAAAATTAATAAAAAAAATATCAGCTAATATTCTCAAATACACGCTTTGAGTGTATATAGTTTAACAGTATTACGAAAAAAAAACAAAGGCCATTTTGGCGGACAGACAGAGGACAACTAATTAAACTCTACCAATTGCTGTTTACAGGTGGCGTGATAGGGCACCTTGACAATGGTGAACTTTGTATTCGGCAAATTTTCCGCCAATATTGATTCGACCTTATCCAGAGGCAAAATTTCTATCTGTGGTACTTCAGAAACTGCCGTACCATCTTCATTGGTCACAGGAGATTTAGATTTATTGCAGTCGTCTTCGTTATCATCATCTTCTTCGAGAGGTGTTGCTCCGGGAACTGGTTTTAGCACCGGTATGCATTCGTCAAAATGATGTTTTTCTTTCTTCGTCGACTCCTCACATTGATCAACATACAGAGCTGTTACTCTTAGAAGCTCAACAGTTACACACCAGGTGAATACTTTTAGAGTCTCGGCCACTTGTTGAACAGCACTCAGTACAATTTGATTGGTGGTGGCGGACTGTGAAATGTAGGTGGGAATGATGAGCAATTTATTGATGTTCATGCACAAGCTCAACTTCTCATCAAAACCGGGTTTTATATCAAAATTTACTAATTCCAGTTGATTTAATTGCACCAATCTAGCCACAGCATCGAGAATTTCCAATGTGCAGACGTTCGTCACCTGACCATTTTCCAGGCGTAGTCTTTGAAGGTGGATTAGTTTCGGTAATACAGCTTCGGCAAAAGTTGAATCAAAATCACCACATTCCCCCAATTCTAAAGACTTGAGCGTTCTCAAATCACCCAATACCTCCACACTTTTGGCGCCTAGTCCTTTAATCGATGTTAGGGAAAGATGTGTCACTTGGGAGAGTGAAGCTATGGGTGTAAGATCGCCGGATAAAACACCTGCCTCACAAGTACGTAAACGCAGTTCTTCCAATGACTGCAGTAATGCGAGGTGTTCAAGATTTATAGTGTCATCATTAATGGCCAAGGCATTTATTACTTTTAAATTTCGATTGCTCTGAAATAAACTTTCCACCACTCTGGCGGAGCAGCGGCACAAGTCGATGATTTCCAGTGAACAAACAGTTCCTATATTTGCACAGAAATCATTCCACATGTCTTCACTGCGGCCACTAGGCAGCAGCATTTTACGTAAATCCAACTGTTTGGTTTCGCCACGACGCAATGCACCTGCAAAACCAGACCAACTACAGACTTTGGAATTTTTCATTCGCACCGTATGCCAAAGTGATGTGTCCTTAGCAGCCAGATTCCATAATTTACAAACAGCTGCAGCACGGGGACGTTCCTTTTTTAACAAAACAAATAAATTCAACACCGTTTTAATACTATTTCGTTGATTACTGATACTTACATGGATTTTTAAATATTTTAAAATACACAACAACGAATCATAGGCATATGAAACATTGGCAAAGAAATTTGTGGCAAATAACTTATTCGAATGTTCCACCGCTTGGGAATTGTTTGAATTGTGTGCCGGATATGAGCCATCCAATGAATTATTTGACTGTTTCCGATTTTTGCGTATACTCTCGTTAATCTGTTTCAAATCATTCTCAATATCATTGACGTGTCTGGAAAAATACAATAAAATTCAAAATTAGAACTAGGACAGATGGAAATAGTATGGAATCATATTATAGGCAAATAGTTAAGCTCGCTCTCTTAAAAAATGATTTGTGTGGCTGTAGGCATTGCATTTTGCTTAATACTTTACAAAACTCACTCGTTGGGCAGTGCTAGAGGTTTAGCAACCATTACGTATTTCTTTCCTTTCACCACCGCAATGGTTTGAGGGAATTTATTTTCTGGCCTCCTGTTGTCGCCTACATGTAATGTGGATTTTGTTAAGATTGATGATGATGTTGATGACATGTTAGAAACTGATGCAGACTTTTGTAGCGATTTTGGTACACAAGCCTTAAAATTAAATTAAAGAGAAATAAGATTTTTATTTAAAAATTATATTCTTTTCGAAATTTTCTTCTAAACACCTCGCATATATACTGCTTCCCTCGAGTATTGCTTACTGTGCGATATTCTGAGCTGTACTGATTGAGTCCCACACATTCATGGTGGTAAAGGCATAAACATTTGGAGCACTGTAACTGAGGTACTTGGCCCTGGGCTTTTACACAGGTTATAGTGCAAGGATCTTTTGTATCATGATTCATCGGAATTTTTTGAATAGCTGCAGCGCCATCAGATTTAGCCCCAGAAGATCTACGAACGAAAAAATAATATGTGGCAAACAAAAATGACAACAATTTGTGTTGGACAAACAATTTCAAAGAGAGCGAGCTACGATTTTAAAACTTAAAAATCTAAATGGACTACTAATTAACCTACATTTAAATACAACAAAATAAAATTTACAAGTAATTGCAACGTTTTAAACTTACTTTTTCATTTTCGAATGCTTGGCGGAATGAGTAGTGTTGGCATGGAGATTATCGTGCTTGCGACTACTTGGCGGTGTACTAGGCACCTGATGATGATGACCGCTGCCAATTCTGCCAGCTGCACCCGTACTGCTAAGTAAAGCGGCATTATTGACTTTTAAAGCCTTGCTTGGAGTCCACCCTTGGGGCGGAGGACTAGCACCTTTAGGACCTTTGGGTTTTGAAACACGTTTGCCAATATTGGGAGGATTAGGTGCGGCAGCTAATGTCGCAGCTGTAACCGAAGCTCTCGACGAAGGCTTTGCACTTCTCACTGTCTCTAGCTCCGGACCGACTCCCAACGGCTCTCGAGTAAAACAAAAATGCTCAATGGTCAAATCACCCTCCAGCAAAGGTATGATTTCATTCCGCGCTCTTAACTTTTTTCCGGCCGGCGATATAAAATAGACATCAGCCTTGTCTTTACTCTGCTCCAAATTAGCACGCCATACCAGTTCACGCCTCCAACCATATTCAAAGGGTTTCTTGTAAAAGTCATCCTTTGGAGATATAGGTTTCTTAGCTGGTGTTTGTAAAGGTTGAACGTTTGACTTTACTGAAGACACTGCCACGCCATTTGTATCCTCACCATCTGCCACTATATGTGGCTTAGGAGGAGACTTCAGAGCAGATTTTGAAAGCGGATTACTTTCCAAAGGAGGCGTCCTTGGTTTATATGCTTTCGGTGATTTTGAAGCGGATCTTGCGGCTTGTAAAGCAGGTGATGTAATTTTTGTCGTCGGAGAAGACTAAAATAAGTGAGAATTATTGGAAAAGTTATTTCAAACAATATTGGTTTTTGAAATACTACCTTTTTAGATATTTTTGGAGAACTAAGAGGACTTTCGGAGAACTCCTTAGTCTCTTCAAGACTTTTAGAGGGCCCTCCTACATCTTCAATAGCTTCGTCTTCTACAGCCATATGTTGATCTGTAGAATCGTTAGCCACGTCAGCCTTTACCAATTCTGCCTCGCCGCTCAACTCATCAAATCCTAATAAGCACTCTTCAGAACCAGAGCGACGCACCTCATAACGTTTTCTTTTTATTGCCACCTCCTCAATTTCACCCAGACCGTCTTTTGCCGCTGAATCTTCTTCTAAAGGCGTCGATAACAACTTACGTCGTATAGCCGCTTTGCTAAAACCATCACCTTCATCCTCCTCCTCCTTTTCGTCTTCGGAGCCCGACACCTCCAGTTTGAAAGGTGTCGCCGTCAATACCGAGTCATTATTCTGCACATCTGAAACGCCGGGAGGCTCTTCTTTATCGAGTTTAATTTTCGATCGTTTTTGTTTAGCAGACGTGGAGGCACTTGGTGTTGTCTGTTCAACCTCAGTATCTTTTATCCTATCTTTATCGTCTACGCCACGACCAGCAAGTACAGTTTCTTCCTCAGCTGGTTCTGTCATAACTATTGCATCGTCTACTTCCATTCTAATGTGCTGAAAACTTTGTTTTCGTTTGGGCGAAATTTTTGCAAGTTTTCTAAACAAACTGACCAAATCAAAGGGCTGCGCGTCTCCGTCTTTTTACTTTTAATGGATTGACACCTTTTCAACAAAATGTTTTCACTCAAAACAGTATTTTCCTTTTGTAAACACTTGTTAATGAAGTCTTTGTGTCACAATACTCTGTATAGACTGCCTAAAGATTTTCTCCCTTTACTTTTTGTGCGTTCAATACGCGCGTTTTTGACGTTTCCTTTCTTTTTCGGTATACTGTTTGTCAATTTGGCAAAAAGTGAGGTTAATTTTCAAATTCAGTTGTTGTTGTTCTTGTTAGGCCAATTGTTTTTCTTTGCTCGTTTCTATTCTTGTTGTTGATTTACGTGCTCCCTACGTCGCTGCTTCCGTTGACAATAACGTTGTTTGTAATTATTACCTTTTATGTTTTGATTCAAAGATTTATTATTAGTTTCCCTTTGCGCTTTGATTTTAAACAAAATCAATGTTATTGTTTGTAATATATTTAGCACAAACTTCTTTGCCAGATTTATAAGGTTTCAGAGATAAATTTTACTAAATCGTTACAAATTTTTCTTTATCACACGCACAGTAAATTAATGAAAAGTATTAAATATTAAATAGCTCTTATTGTAAAATTATTTGTTTGTAAAATTGCAAACACCGAGAATAACGTTGTATGGGATGAAAAAATAAAATTGGCGTTGTTTACGTTATTGTTGTTAGTGACGCTAAATTACTAACATACCGAATAGTTTCGAGAAGGGTTGTATTTTGCAATTGTGAGAAAGCCGTTAATATAAAGAATACGACTAAGTTTTATTTCGACAAATTATTGTATGTTTTACAATTCTTACAATTCTTGTTTTTTTATAGTTAATAAATAAAGTTGTCATAAATTAAAAAGGGGGTTTAAATTGAAAAAATTCAGGTTTTTAAGTTAAATAAATCAATAGAAAAATTAATTTGTTGGCTGTATGAGAAATGATCCATATTATTTATATATAATATATATATATATATATATCTGTGGCATTAAAGAATAACAGCTTAAGTTGACATAAGTTGTTTTTCCATTTATTGCATATTGCATATGATTTATCACTCAGCTAAATTTCATGTATAAGATGTCATTAGTAATAAAACTATACGCATTTATATTTTAACTTAAGCCTTTGTAGTAATTAAACATTTTAGACATATCCTTAATATCTCGAAACACAAAATTTCGACTTAAGCTGTTATTATTTCATGCCACAGATATATAGCTACCCAGCTGTAGTCAGCTACCCATGTAGCCAGCTACCCAGCTTTTCCACTATTGCAAAATACAACCGTGCTCGACAGTATTCGGTATATTAGTAATTTAGCGTCACTAACGATAACAACGTTATTCTCCACAAAATATAGTTATTCTCGGAGTTTGCAATTTTACAAAAAATTAATTTTACAAGTGCTATTAAATATTTAATATACTGTGCGTATGATAAAGTAAAAAGTTGCTTCATATTTAATAAAATTTATCTCTGCAACGTTATAAATCTGGCAAAGAAGTTTGTGCTAAATGTATTACAAACAATAACAATGATTTTGTTTAAAATCAAAGCGAAAAGGGAAACTAATAATAAATTTTTGAAGAAAAACATAAAAGGTAATAATTACAAACAACTTTATTGTCAACGGCATCAGCGACGTCGGGAGCACCTAACGCAACAATAAGAATAGAAACGACTGTAAGAGAAAACTAAACTTACTATGCAGATTATTGTGACGCAAAGACTTCATTACCACGTGTTTACAAAAGGAAAACACTGCTTTAAGTGAAAACATTTTATTAAAAAGGTGTTAATCCATTGAAAGTAAAAAGACTGAGTCGCGCAGCCATTTGATTTGGTCAGTTTGTTTAGAAAACTTTCAAAAATTTCGCCCAAACGAAAACAAAGTTTTCAGCACATAAGAATGGAAGTAGACGATGCAATAGTTTCTGACAGAGCCAGCTGAGGAAGAAACTGTACTTGCTGGTCGTGGCGTAGATGATAAAGTGCTCGAAATCGATTGAAAATTAAACTCGACAAAAGAGCGTCTCGGCTTTTCAGATACGCAGAATAATGATTAGGTGTTGCCGGCGACACCTTTCAAACTAGATGTGTCGGGCTCCGAAGACGAAAAGGAGGAGAAGTAAGAAGGTGATAGTTTTAGCAAAGCGGTCAGTCGACGTAAGTTGTTATCGACGCCCCTAGAAGAAGATTCAGCGGCAAAAGACGGTCTGGGAGAAATCGAGGAGGTAGCAATAAAAAGAAAACGTTATGAGGTGCATCGCTCTGGTTCTGGAGAGTGCATTTTAGGATTTGATGAGATGAGCGGCGAGGCAGAACTGGCAAAGGCTGACGTGGCTAACGATTCTACAGATCAACATATGGAGAAGACGAAGCTATTGAAGATGTAGGAGAGAACCCTCTAAAAGCCTTGAAGAGACTAAGGAGTTCTCCGAAAGTCCTCTTTGTCCTCCAAAAATATCTAAAAAAGTAGTATGTATTTCAAAAACAAATACTGTTTGAAATAACTTTTCCAAAAATTCTCACTTACAACACAACAACACAAATTACATCACCTGCTTCACAAGCCGCAAGATCCGCTTCAAAATCACCGAAAGCCTTTAAAGTCAAACGCTCAACCTTTACAAACACCAGCTAAGAAACCTATATCTTCAAAGGATAATTTTTACAAGGAACCCTTTGAATATGGTTGGAGGTATGGTGTGGCGCGCTAATTTGAAGCACGAGTGAAGGACAAACAAGGCTGATGTCTGTTATATATCGTCGGCCGGAAGAAAGTAAAGAGCGCGGAATGAAATCATACCCTCAGCTGGAGGATGATTTGACCATTGATAATTTTTGTTTTACCCGTGAGCCGTTGGGAGTGGGTGCGGAGCTAGAGACAGTGAGATGTGCAAAGCCTTCGTCAAGAGCTTCGGTTACAGCTGCGACATTAGCTGCCGCACCTAATCCTCCCATTATTGGCAAACGTGTTTCAAAACCCAAAGGTCCTGAAGGTGGTAGTTCTCCGCCCCAAGGGTAGATTTTAAAAGTCAATAATGCTGCTTTACTTAGCAGTACGGGTGCAGCTGGCAGAATTGGCAGCGGTCATCATCATCAAGTGCCTAGTACACCGCCAATAATTCGAAAATGAAAAAGTAAGTTTAAAACGTTGCAATTATTTGTAAATTTTATTTAGTTGTATTGAAATGTAGGTTAATTAGTAGTCCATTTAGATTTTTAAGTTTTAAAATCGTAGCTCGCTCTCTTTGAAATTGTTTGTCCAACACAAATTGTTGTCATTTTTGTTTGCCACATATTATTTTTTCGTTCGTAGATCTGGGGCTAAATTTGATGGCGCTGCAGCTATTCAAAAAATTCCAATGAATCATGATACAAAAGATCCTTGCACTATAACCTGTTTAAAAGTTCCTCAGCTACAGTGCTCCAAATGTTTATGCCTTTACCACCATGAATGTGTGGGACTCAATCAGTACAGCTCAGAATATCGCACAGTAAGCAATAGTCGAGGGAAGCAGTATATATGCGAGGTGTTCATCAACATCATCATCAATCTTAACAAAATCCACATTACATGTAGGAGACAACAGGAGGCCAGAAAATAAATTCCCTCAAACAATTGCGGTGGTGAAAGGAAAGAAATACGTAATGGTGACTAAACCTCTAGCACTGCCCAACGGGTGAGTTTTGTAAAGTATTAAGCAAAATGCAATGCCTACAGCCACACAAATCATTTTTTTAAGAGAGCGAGCTTAACTATTTTCCAATAATATGATTCCATACTATTTCCATCTGTCCTGGAAAATCAATTCAGTTTCAAAATCTGAGAAAATACAATGCGAACAGAAATTTCAGGAGGTCGCTAAAAATTGAAATTAAATATTTAATATTCGAATCACCCTGTTATCTGTGGTGTTTGCACATTTAGGTCTACTTTCAGGATTAACAATATAACCCACATACACGCGCAGTTCAAAGACCAGGTACCCAGTTTAATTTTTCGATATACCCTAAAGTATATTTGAAAAATTAATGACAGAAATTTTAATAATCTGTAGTATTCGGTATGTAAGTAATTTAGCGTCACTAACAATAACAACATGAACGTGCACAACGCCATTTTGTTTTCGTCAGTATACAGCGTTATTCTCGGTATGTGTAATTTTACAAGCAAATAATTTTACAACAGGAGCTATTAGATATTTAATACTTCTCATTAATATATTGTGCGTGCTATAAAGTAAAAATTTGTAACGTATTTAATAAATTTTATTTCTTAAACGTTATAGATATGGCAAATAAGTAAATCAACAATAAGAAAAGAAACTAACAAAGGAAAGCAATTGATCTAACAAGAGCAAGAACACTAACCTCACTTTTTTTTTTGCCAAATTGACAAACACATGGAACGCACAAAAATCAAAGGGAGAGAATCTTTCGGCAGTCCATGCAGATTATTGTGCACTTTTGTTAAAAAAAGAAGGAAACGCGAAGCCCTTTAATTCGGTCAGTTTGTTTCGAAAACTTGCGAAAATTTCGCCCAAACGAAAGCAAAGTTTTCAGCACATAAGAATGGAAGGAGACGATGGAGTAATTATGACAGAGCCAACTGAGGAAAAACTGTACTTGATGATCGTAGTGTAGACGATGAAGATGGGATAAAAGGTACTGAGGTTAAACAGACAACACCAAGTGCCTCTACGTCTGCTAAAGAGAAGCGATCCAAAATTAAACTCGATAAAGAAGAGCCTCCCAGCATTTCAGATGAGTGTTGACGGCGACACCTTTCAAACTGGAGGTGTCGGGCTCCGAACACGAAAAGGTGATGGTTTTAGCAAAGCGGCCAGTCGACGTAAGTTGTTATCGACGCCTTTAGAAGAAGATTAAGCGGCAAAAGACGGTCTGGGAGAAATTGAGGAGGTGGCAATAAAAAGAATGATATTGAGAATGATTTGAAACATATTACGCAAAAATCGGAAACAGTCAAATAATTCATTGGATGGCTCATATCTAGCACATAATTCAAACAATTCCCTACGATTCGTTTTTGTGTATTCTAAAGTGTTTAAAAATGCATGTAAGTATCCAAAATCAACGAAAATAGTATTAAAACGGTGTTGAATTTATTTGTTTTGTTAAAAAAAGGAACGTCTTCGTACTGATGCTGTTTGGAAATTATGAAATCTGGCTGCTAAGGACACATCATTTTGGCATACAGTGCGTATGAAAAATTCTAAAGCCTTCAGCTAGCCAGCTTTGTGGTTAAACAGCTTCCCAGATAACCAGCTATACTAGTCGGATAGCCAGCTTCCTGATTAACCATCCAGCTATCCAGGTAACCAGCTATACTAGCCAGCTCACAGCTAAACTATCCGGGATCCTGGTTAACCAGCTACCAGCTACCAGTGAATGTAGCCAGCTATTCCTAATTGGCAATATATTTATTAATTAATATTAATAATTTTGAAAATTGTAAATTTTTATTGTGCTTTCTCTTATTTATGTAGTTTGTCGCATGGTGATGCTTACATAAAAATAGTTTCATGTGTATGTGGGTTTCTGTGATAAACGATTGGAGATATGCCAATATGCCACTAATTGGGTTTCATTCGTTCCACTAGAGAGCTCATTTGGACAATAGTGCAGTGGAAATATAGTCTAATTGATGATGAATAGAATTTGAAAAATTCTTTTGAAAATAATTTCTGAGTGATATCTAAAGTAATTCTCATTTAGTTAATAAAAATTTTTGAATAAGTAAAAAGAAATTTGTTGGGGATGGTGGGTGGGTTTTATATGAGGATACGCCACTAAATCGACTGTATTTGAGAATCATTGGGATACTATTCTCATACAGCCTGATCTCCATCCTCCACATAGTCAAATTGATGAATAGAATTTAAAAATAATTTCTGGGACTAGAGAAGATTCAATTAATGATTCTCAAATACAGTCGATTTAGTGGCGCATCATCATATAATCATCATTGGGATACTATTCTCATACAGCCTGATCTCCATCCTCCACATAGTCAAATTGATGAATAGAATTTAAAAATAATTTCTGGGACTAGAGAAGATTCAATTAATGATTCTCAAATACAGTCGATTTAGTGGCGCATCATCATATAAATACCCACCCACCATCCCCAACAAATTTCATTTGACTTATTCAAGAATTTTTATTAACTAAATGAGAATTACTTTAGATATCACTTCTGGAGGAGATTATCTAAAATTGTCAAGGATTGAGATGTTTGGTAGAAGTATCAGGCTGTATGAGAATCGTAGCCTAATTATTCTCAAATACAGTCGGCTTAGTGGCGTATCCTTATATAAAACCCTCCCACCATCCCCAACAAATTTCTTTTTACTTATTTAAAAATTGGGATCAACTAAATGAGAATTACTTCACACATCACATCTGAATCTAAAACCCAGTATAGTTTAACATGCACAGGAAATTCAGCAGAAAAGTAGGCAGCATTGTAAGACTTTTTTGTATTTTATTTAATGCTAGCTAATGCTTACTATTACTACTACTATTGTTATAATATTACATATTTAATTCATTTATTTTATCATTCATATATAATATAAATAAAATAAACGAACAAAATAAAAATAAATACAAAAGGATATTTTTTCAAAATTTACATTGACATTATAAGGCAAACAATTTTACTTTTATACATGTATATTATAGCATTTTACGTAAATCCACGACGCAAAGCGCCTTGCGCCTGCAAAACCAGACCAACTGAAGACCGCAATTTTTCATACTTTCATACGCACTGTATGTCAAAGTGATGTGTCCTGTCCTGTGTCCTGTCCTTAGTAGCCAGATTCCATCATTTACAAACAGCAGCAGCACGTTCAGCAGGACGTTCCTTTTTAATAAAACAAATAAATTCAAAACCGTTTCAATACTATTCCGTTGAATTTGGATACATACTTACATGGATTTTTAAATTCCTTCAAATTTGTGGCAAATAACTTATTCGAATGCGAATGCTCCACCGTTTGGCAATTTTTTGAATAGTGTACCGGATATTTTTGAGTATACTCTCCTTAATCTGTTTCAAATCATTCTCAATATCATTGACGTGACGTGTCTGAAAAAATACAATAAAATTCAAAATTAGAACCAAGCCAGATGGAAATAGTATGGAATTATATTATAGGAAAATAGTTAAGCTCGCTCTCTTAAAAACATTATTTGTGGCTGTAGGCATTGCATTTTGCTTAATATTTTACAAAACTTACCCGTTGGGTAGTGCCAGAGGTTTAGTCACCATTACGTATTTCTTTCCTTTCACCACCGCAATGGTTTGAGGGAATTTATTTTCTGGCCTCCTGTTGTCGCCTACATGTAATGTGGATTTTGTTAAGATTGATGATGATGTTGATGAACACCTCGCATATATACTGCTTCCCTCTACTCTTGCTTACTGTGCGATATTCTGAGCTGTACTGATTGAGTCTCACATATTCTTGGTGGTAAAGACATAAACATTTGGAGCACTGTAGCTGAGGAACTTGGCCCTGGGCTTTTACACAGGTTATAGTGCAAGGATCTTTTGTATCATGATTCATCGGAATTTTTTGAATAGCTGCAGCGACATCAGATTTAGCCCCAGAAGATCTACGAACGAAAAAATAACATGACAAATTGTGACAATTTGTGTTGGACAAACAATTTCAAAGAGAGCGAGCTACGATTTTAAAACTTAAAAATCTAAATGGACTACTAATTAACCTACATTTCAATACAACTAAATAAAATTTACAAGTAATTGCAACGTTTTAAACTTACTTTTTCATTTTCGAATTATTGGCGGTGTACTAGGCACTTGATGATGATGACCGCTGCAAATTCTACCAGCTGCACCCGTACTGCTAAGTAAAGCAGCATTATCGACTTTTAAAGTCCACCCTTGGGGCGGAGGACTACCACCTTCAGGGCCTTTGGGTTTTGAAACACGTTTGCCAATATTGGGAGGATTAGGTGCGGCAGCTAATATCGCAGCTGTAACCGAAGCTCTCGACGAAGGCTTTGCACTTCTCACTGTCTCTAGCTCCGGACCCACTCCCAACGGCTCTCGGGTAAAACAAAAATGCTCAATGGTCAAATCACCCTCCAGCAAAGGTATGATTTCATTCCGCGCTCTTAACTTTTTTCCGGCCGGCGATATAAAATAGACATCAGCCTTGTCTTTACTCTGCTCCAAATTAGCACGCCATACCAGTTCACGCCTCCAACCATATTCAAAGGGTTTCTTGTAAAAGTCATCCTTTGGAGATATAGGTTTCTTAGCTGGTGTTTGTAAAGGTT
The DNA here is from genome assembly GCA_936449025.2 of Sarcophaga subvicina. Lineage (NCBI taxonomy): Eukaryota > Metazoa > Arthropoda > Insecta > Diptera > Sarcophagidae > Sarcophaga > Sarcophaga subvicina. The sequence goes on along the minus strand of OW388080.2, from coordinate 326,015 downwards.
GAACGTTTGACTTTACTGAAGACACTGCCACGCCATTTGTATCCTCACCATCTGCCACTATATGTGGCTTAGGAGGAGACTTCAGAGCAGATTTTGAAAGCGGATTACTTTCCAAAGGAGGCGTCCTTGGTTTATATGCTCCAGCAAAGGTATGATTTCAGTCCGCGCTCTTAACTTTTTTCTAAAGGCGTCGATAACAACTTACGTCGACTGGCCGCTTTGCTAAAACCATCATCTTCTTGCTTCTCCTACTTTTCGTCTTCGGAGCCCGTTATCTGAAAAGACGGGACGCTCTTCTTAGCCGAGTTTAATTTGGTCGATTTCGAGCACTTTATCGTCTACGCCACGACCAGCAAGCACAGCTGGCTCTATCATAACTATTGCGTCGTCTACTTCCATTCTAATGTGCTGAAAACTTTGTTTTCGTTTGCAAGTTTTCTAAACAAACTGACCAAATCAAAGGGCTGCGCGGCTGCGTCTTTTTACTTTGAATGGATTAACACCTTTTCAATAAAACGTTTTCACTTAAAACAGTATTTTTCTTTTTATAAACACGTGTTAATGTTATTTTTCCGTCACAATAATCTGCATAGGATGCCTAAAACGTTGTGCGTTCAACACGTGCGTCGTTATACTGTTTGTTAATTTGACAATCAATGTGCAAGAAAATTAAACTGACTACCCGGTTACTTGAGGAGTGCGTGTGTATGTTGGTTATATTTTTCATCCTAAAAGTAGAACTAAATTTTCAAAAACCTCATATAAGAAGGTGATTGCAATATTTCATAATTTTTATTTTTTTGTAGTGACCTCCTGAAATTTCTGTTCGCCTGGTATTTTCTTCAGATTTGAAACTGAATTGATTTTCAGCGCGAGCCACAGGAGCAAGAAAAGCATTGTGCGTTGCTGGAAAGAAAAAAATTAAATAAAAAATGTAAAAAAAATGAAATAAAACCGTACTTTTTAGAAATTCTTTGCTAATGCTTACATTGTTATAATATTATATATTTAATTAATTTATTCTATCATTTTTATATAAAATAAATAAAACAAATAAATTTTAAAAATAAACACAAAAGGATATTTTTTAAAAATTGACATTATAAGGCAAACAATTTTACTTTTACACATTTTTACATTTTACACAATAAATAAATTTTTCCTTTGGTGATAATCAGTTGAAGTCCATACATAATTCATGTTTACAATAATCTATTGTTACGGATATAAATCATAAACAAAAATTAGTTCTTCAGGAATAGTTATCCATTCTATCGTAATAAGTGTCTTGCGCTTAACATATTTAGCGGTTAAAAAATATAAATTGCTATTAATTATTATTAACACTGTTCAGTACATACATATGTAGTAATATGTATGTATGTTTATTTGCTTTTACATCTTGCCAAATGTAAGTTTGTATGTACAAATGTATATACATACATCACATAGTACTTGTAGTTTTATATTTTACTATGATTGTAAATCTATTTATAGATATTACAAGCACTGCACTTGTACGAGGGAGAGTTAAGCCGGTTAGTTGAGTCGGTTGAGTCTAACACGCTGAACGCTCAGTTGGCAAACTGACTAACTGCATTTTTTGTTTTTTTTTCTGTTTTTACAGCGCAAAAACAAAAGCTCTCACTTAACAGGGGTTCGCACGCCCCCGAACAAGTTTTTTTTTCTTTCATAACAATTATTTGTTTATTTACATTTGGATAAAAAAAAAGAATAATTTAAATTCAGTATGACTCAAACTTTCAAGAGCAATTGTAATGAATTAAAGAATATTTGAATATGTATGTATGTACGTACGTACATGTATAATATGCAAGCGTAAATATGTATTAGAATAAATGAAATATTAAAAACACAAAACAATCACAATTAATACGATTTGTCATGGACCGTGATAAAATGCAAATGAGTTGAATGCAAAAGGGTTACTGTATGTATATGTATGTAGTTGTTTGTTTAAAATTATAAATAAGGGCGATACCCATTTCCTACAGAGAAGTAATCTTTCTCAAAAATAAATTGATAAATTAATTTCATTTATAAAATATATTGTAGATGTTTTGTACATTTTGTATTATCAAAAATAACAAAACGAACAAAAATAATTACTTACAGTATGAAACAGATCCATAGGTAGATAACTTTTATGCATCACTATAATGCTGTGCTGACTGACATCTCTTGACATCTGATTTCATTCTAGGTTGTCTATTATTTGCTAGCCCTTACGGTATTTCCTTTTGCTGATTGGTTGATTGCTGTTGTACGGTTGTGTTGATCGATAAAAAAAGTAAATAAAATAAAAATAGTAAATCAATAATTACAGTTTTTCTACGACAGATTCATTAAATTTATTTATGTAAATGAGTGTTTGTACGAGTAATCAAAACTTACATAATATGCAATAAATTAATTAATTGTAGAATACTTTAATGCGCTGTAGCAATAATAAATTTAATTTTATTTTTATTTTACAGGGACAGTATTTTGTAAAACGGAAATGCCAATACATTTTCGGTAGATTAAAAGGCGTACTCTCTTTTAAAATTTTCTTCTTACTCTCTCCATCACTCACTCTCTCTCTCTCTCTCTCTCTTTTGTAGCAGCAACAAATTGTCATTGCATTAACAGTGCTTGAGTGAGAGCTTATTGGGATAAATAATAATAAAAATGTAATTATTTTTATTGTTTGAAACAAATTATGGTCAAATAGTTACTGCACACATACGGAAACCTGTAAATAAATCTCAACTATAAATTGTAATTAGACAAGATAATAAAAAATTCATTAAAATTCAAATTCTAATTGAAATAATCGTAAAAAAATACTTATTTGTTTCAATTAAAATTCATAGGGTTTATTTAAAAGTTAAGATATGTATATTTAAGTAAAATTACATTAGTATGTACATATATGTACATATGTATGTATGTATGCGTGTATGCCTGTATGTGTGTGTAGTTAAACCAGGCCTGAGTTTATTTAAATTTCGTGATACTTTTTCGGTGCAATTATTTTTGGTTTCTTTTTATAAATTTATGACTCTTTAGTTTATTTTAACACAAGACTGACTTAAATTGTTTGGTGTAAGTTTTTGTCATGCATAATAAAATAAATTCACAATTTTTTTTTAAATTAAGTTTCAAACATGAATCATTCAGTCGTTTCAATCTCATGCGAAATTCTAATAAATTTATTCTAATAAAACGAAAATACCATTTAGTTTTATTTATAATCATTCAAAATGTATTATCCATATGACATGTTTAAAAAATTTTCATCAAAAAAAAAATAATAATAATTGCAATTTTAAGGCTCTAGACAATATGTGAGAGTACGACTACTGGCTACAGTATTAATTAATTTCATAACCTAAGGAGATACACTTACAAAATGTGGTTTACATACCCCAAAAATTTCAAATTTAAAATCATATCTTAACGAATACACTTTCTGATTACTACAAAAGCATATTAACAATACGTCGCAGCATCATTTCGTAGAGTGCAATTAATTCGTATTTACTTATACTTCTTTAGTTTAAAGAAACCAATTGTATTTTTTATTTCATAAAGTCTTTAAATATTCTTGTTTATTTCTGTTTTTTTTTCTTTTACTTAATTTTATTGTCAAACGACAAGATCACGATTATTTTCAGAAATATTGACAATTCGAGTGAATTAAAAAAGTATGGAAAATCAGTCACAAAAACACAATATTAAAAAAAAATAAAACTTTAATCCCCAAACACTTGGTGGTGGTGTCGTATAACGTTCTGAACATTAAACGGCAGCCAAAAATGACAATATCGGTGGCAGCGAGAACAAGAGGATCGAAAAAACTTCAAATAAAGCAACAAAAATAAACCAAAAAAATACAACATAGTTAAATTTTGCATATACATACGTACGTACATATACCATAATGATCTCCAGTGGCAAAAGAAACTCATGATCTTCAAAGAAAAAGAATTTTAAATTTCAGAGAAGGGTGGTTGTTCCGCTATTCATTTTATGCTCAAGTGTTAAGTCAAGTAATTTTTATGGCGCATGCCAAACAAACGATCTAAACATTAGGGGAACAGTGACATCATGCGAATTATTATCCAATATTGAGCGTCTGCGATAGCCCTGACATTTGTTAGAATTATGATTTTGACTGCAGGCTCTATATGCAAATGAAGCTCTCATACATATATACATACATACATACGTACATACATAAATACAAGAATATGAAACATTTAGCTGTAGACTAGATTGTCTGGACCTAATTTTATTGTGTAATTAGTTTGAAATGAAATGATTTATCACTTGAAGTATATCGCATGACATGATAGACAATACAAAATCGATACTCCTACACAAGAGCATTTCAGTTACGTATTGAAAATGAGCAAAAATCTGTTTTTTTTTAATTTCGGGTAATTAACGAGGGTTGGGTGTTACTATTGCATTCTTATTGGAAAATAGTTACAGTTGCGACTTTACACTCTCACACTTGGTATTTAAAAATGAAAATTTTTACGATCATTAATAATAAAAATGAAAAAGAAAAAAAAACAAAAAGTACATACATACATACACACATACATACAAATTCTTAAGGTCTTTGCAATTTAGTTTAACAACAACACTTAATTAACAATAACTTAATAAAATTTTAATTTATTGGCTGCTAATTATTTAAAGTACTAAAAACTTAGTTTACACGCGATTATGATTTAAGTTATCTTATTAATAATCATGTATTTTAATCTCGAGGATTCGTTTTTTCTTCTCTCTCTCTCTCTCTCTCTCGCACACTTTTTTCTTTTGTACTTTTTGGGTCAGGGTAATTTAAAATAAATTGGGTTTATTTAGCGTCAAAAATGAAAACAGTTGGTGTGTCATTTTGCAAAAATGAAGAACAAAACAAAAGAGCGAAAATAACAAAACAAAAGTTAAGCCGCAAAATCTCTAAATAATTTTATTAATTATAATAAGAAAAAAGGCGGCTTTTGTTTTATTTCATCCACAAAGTAAAGGTGCGTTTCTGATGTGTCCCCAGTGATATGATAAACTGAAATGTGTGTAAGTATGTGTATGTATGTATGTATGTAAGTACGTAATTTTTGAATATTTATATGCGTTATGTATATTTGCTGCCTTTGGGTCACACAGCCAGAGCTGCCAGCAAAACCATTTTGTTAATAATGTACATACTATATACAGACATATTAGAAATTTTATACATAAACATTATACAACTTCGTTTCTTAAAACCGTAGCGTTGCAGCTGGCAGCTTAGTCCTTGTGTGTTTATGATACACATTTTACCTGCAGGAGAGTCATAGTGTTAGTGTCCATAGTAAATTGAAAATGTGATTAATTTAATTAAATTAATTGAATTTTAATTTAAAAATTAATTAATTTAATGCGTGATTAAATAAATGAATTTTAATTGTAATTTAATAACAGCTACTGGATTAAAAGCACTGTTTTTAAATTATTGATTTACTTTTGTTTATGCAAGATTTTTCATCACAAATCACACACACACACGCAGCATAAATAAAATAATACTTACCAAACATAATTTTGTTTTTCAACAAATTCACCACCATTTTCTTTACTTTTAGTTTGTCCAACACAATGAGACACCACCACACTTTCATTTGTTACGCTGCTTGCTGTTGAATATGCTTCATGTGAATATACTACGTTCTGTTTCGCCACTGCGCACAATATATCTCCTGTAGCCGTGATCGTCTAGTGGTTAGGACCCTACGTTGTGGCCGTAGTAACCCAGGTTCGAATCCTGGTCACGGCAATGTTCATCGTGTGGGAACATTGTCACGGAGGAGATTTTTTTTTATTTTCATTTAAACAAATTTTATATTCTAAGTAAGTAAATATTAATGCTTATAATTAAATTATATTTTGTATATGCATATATGTGCATACATACATATATATTTAATAATTATGTACTATACCTATATTCTGTTTATTATTAATGATTTCAAATGTTTTAATTGTTATTTCTTATTATTAGTATTTATTTTTTGTTTGTTCATAAATTCATTAAGAATTCAAAATATACCAAATTTATAATGACTAATTAGCATTAATAACAAATTGCGTTTCTTTAAATGTACGAGCATTTTATTAACAATTATAAAGCTCTTTTATTCAGCATGAGTAATTTAAGTTTTTGTTTTGAATTAACAAAAAAAAATTCATATCGCCACCTTAATGTCGAATGGTTATAAATCTTTTTCAGTTATACCTGCAGATTTGGATAGATGTTCCATTAATATTGAAAAATTGGTTGACACGTAGTAGAGTTTAAAAAAGAAAAATAAAAAACCAAACAATTAAGGCCGTTCTACATTAAGGTAACGATATGTATAACCGTGTTTTTTGTGATTTCTTTAATTTGAATTTGTAAAAAAAATATTATTTGAACAATTTGTTTGCTTTGTTTTTGTTTTTTTACATTTATTTGTTTTTTATTTTTTATTTTTTGTATTAAATAAAAAACGTGATGGATTTAAATTAAATTAAATTATATAATAAAATCTATTCGAAATTTCGTTTCCATTTCGGTTTAAAAAAAAGATCATGTGATGTATATAAATGATTAGCGTAGAGTAATTAATATATTTCATGCAATTTTGGCAAAAATTCAATATTCATAGCCATTGTCCAGCTGCATGATAAATGACATAGTTTTTCTGGACAATACTAAAGCAAGGCTAGCTTAGCGAAATATCCAGCTAAGTATCCATCTAGTCAGGAGAAAATTGTTAGGATCTTCAGAAGTCAAAAGAATTGAAAGTGCGCCGATCCCGTCAGCATACACTCAGAACTATCAAAGTACAGGGCCGTAACAATAGCACAAACCCTTAAAACGCAGTGTATGCCAACAGAATACATAACACGCGGAAACAGGGAGGAGTTGTATTGTGCCAAAAAAAGGTGAATTATATCAATGTAAAGACTTGAGGTATCAAACTCGTGGTACCAAACGATTTCAGACCGGCTTTTTTGGATCCCAAGAGATACTCGATGATGTTTTATTGAAGATCGGATATCGTGTCAGCAAACACTTCTCTCCTCAAACTGGAAAGTGGTTTAATCGGTGACGTTGTAAGCTTTAGAATGCCTCGCAAGTATTTTCAGACAAACAAACAAGCTGTTCATTAACCATTGCTTTTAGATCAGCGTTAATAGTGATCTCTATCGCACAAAGTCTCTAACATGTTAACAAAGCTAGAAAATTTAGAAAAAGTAGCGCGCAATGTTGGACTTGAGAGTATCAGAAATGCCAAGATTATCTGGCCTAATAGCATGAGCAACATAGATCTTTGGAACCTTTCCAATGAGGAACGGAGAACATAAATAAAACGAAGGAAAAGGAGATGAATCGGACATACTATCAGAAAATATACTGATAGTATAATATAAATGGCACTTGAGTGGAATCCTCAAGCCTCAAAAAGCCGTGGCCTGCCAAGGAACACCTGAAGATGTTTGATACTCTAACATCTAGACAGTGAAATTTTACATGGGAAGACACAAAAATAACAGCAGCTAGAAGCTAACAATTACAAAAGTCATCTTACAAGAGGTATAACGAATTTCCTTGATTTAAAGCAAAAACAGAAGGTTTGAAGAAGCTGCATATGCTTTTTGATTTCATAAATAAATTGTTAATAATTTTTTTTTACTGGATTTTAATTTCCCTGATTGTGTGTTTAATATGGATATTTTCGTACTTAAACTAGAATCTCTTGTTTTAGATTGTTTTAGTTATTTTTCTTTAGTTTATTTTTGTTAATAGTAAAAATGAATGATTAAAACAAAACTACTAATTTAATTCCATTTTTTGTTGGTTGATAATTAAAAAAAAAAAACAAAATAAATAATTAAAACAAAAGGCAGATGTCTGTCTATCCCCTCGACCTTGTCGTTGACTTAAAATATATCAACATTCGGTCCATAGCTACGACCCGACCCGACCCACACATACATACATACATATATTCATACTGCCATACAAATAGAAAAATATTCTCATACACATCCGAATTAAATTTATTGCATGCACATAATTAACATTATTTTTAATGTGTGTGGCATTTTTGCTGTTGTTTTAATTTCAATTTCTGTTTTTTTTTATTTCTGTTGTAATTTTTTCCCCGGTTTTATTATTTCCTTAACATCAAACATAAGCTATAAAAAAAAAGCAAAATTTAGATATTCAAACAAACCTACTTGTACTGATAATTGTAGGAGTCCATAAATTCTACGCTGCTTTGAGAAAAAAAGCTTCTTTTGTGTTCCAGCTGCTTGTTCCATTTGGAACACCCGCCAAACAGTTAAAAACAAAATAATAAATAAAATTAAAAAACAAAACAAAACAAAAAAACTCAAGACAAATTGTCGTAATTAATTTAAGTTTTTTTTTTTTGGTTTCTGTTGATTTTTGTGTTTTTTGTTTTTTTTTTTGGTTTAAGTTGATTATTATTCGCTTTGTTGCTTTCATTTCATTTTTTAATTTTCTCATAAAAGAGTATGTGTGACTTAGAAACTCAACTAATTCTATACTAAAATTAGAAAAAAAAAACATGAAAAATTAGGAACAAAAAAATTATAAATAAAAATAAAATCGAAAAACAGCCGAAAGTAGTCAAGGTCACTTCAAATGACACTCATTAAAAATCATCATCATCATCAACAACAACAACAAAAACAACCACAACTATAGCAAACCAGCCATCCATTATTATTAAAAGTGGGGGACTGTAGTATATGTTTAATAATAATTGTTATTATTTATTTAGTGACTTTTTAGTAAAAAAAAAAGAGAAAAACTTTTCAAACATTTGAAAAGTATTTCCTCTAACGCAAACACAAGTGCCATTTGGGGTATTCACTTCATAATTGTTTTATTGTTCAATACGAGTTGTTTTGTTATTATTACATATTTGTTTATTCGAAATGCAAATATGTACTCCTATAATATCTGAGATAGTTAACCATAAACAATATTTCATTAATCATTTGTTGTGAGAGAGCGCTATTCATGCTATAATCATTTAGATTTAGTTTAAACAAGTGTAAATAATTAACAGTTTATTTAATTACATTTAAAGTTTATAGACATACAGTGGCGAGCAAAAATGGATGCATCCTGCCACATTCTTAATAAAAGTGCTATAAAATCCTAAAGAAATAAGCAAATTAAATAAAGCTTCAGGTATATATTACATTTTTTGATATATTTTTTGAAGATATAAAAATAAATATAAAAAAATTAATTGTACTTCATTTATTTGCTAAGAACTTAAACAATTCGATTATTCCACTTTTGCACGTATTCGAAATTTTTAAATATTTATTAATTTTTAATATTTTGTCCATAGTCCTTCATTTTTTTAAGCTTTTAATGCGCTTGGATATACTTTCCACTAAATTTTCTATGGTTTTTTTTGGTATTTTTCCCCATACATCCTGTATCCTAGTCAAAAGTTCGTCTAAATTAGTTGAAGCTCATTCATATGCTGCCAGTCTTCTCTTAATAATTGCCCAATAATTTTCTATTGGATTTAAATCAGGGCTTTGTGGTGGCCATTTAATCAATTGAAAATGTTGATGGGGCATCCAATTTTGAACACTTTTGGCGGTGTGTTTCGGATCGACATCCTGCTGGAAAAACAGTTCTTCTTCAGGGCATACACTTTCTTCAATGAATTCTGGCGATTTTGTTTGAAGGATACTGAAATAATTATCCTATCTCATTATACCCTCTATTTTCACTAACGGACTAACACTCCACCAAATAAAACATCCCCAAACCATCAAATTTCCACATCCATGTTTGATTTTCTGTTTCACCTGATGCATTTGAAGTTTTTCATGCGGCCGGTGCCAATAATACTCTTTTACATCTGATTGAAATCGCTTAATTTTTATTTCATCCGACCAGTTCACGTATTTCTATTCGTCAACTGTCCATTTAACATAAGTTTGGCAAAATTCTAAACGAGCCTTGACTTTTTTATTCTGTACAGCAGGCTTTTTTAGCTTAATGGCGGATACCAACCCGATTCTGCGAAGTGGTCTGCAGGCTGTCCATTCGTTGACATTTTTATTTATGGCCTTGGCAGTTAGCTTTGGTGTTTTTGTGTCCTTATTTTTCATAAGACGTTCCATAAGTCGAGCATCGCCATCGGTGAGCAATCTTGGCCGACCTCCAGTTGTAGAAACTGGCTGCACATTTCGTCGTTTTCGAACACTTAAAACCACATAGTGTGATATTTGTAGTGCTTTTCCTATTTTTCTTGCAGATCCACCTTTTTCTATTAGAAACACAATTCTATTTTCAATTTCAACACTTATTTTTTCATTTTATTAATATTATAAGACCAATTCTTAATAGGGGCGATAATTAAGTTCAAATCACTACTGACAGCTTCTAATTATTAAAATGATGCAAAGAATGGAAAATAAAAGAATTTGTATCGTTTTTTGCACTAATTTGTATTGTTTTTGCTTTTATGCAAAAATTAGCATAGTGGAAGAATTGACATCAAATACGTTTATTTAAATTAATTTCTTTTTGGTAAAATTTTTTGAATTTTTATTTTGAGAACACTAAAGTAATGAAAATTAGAAGAAAAAACCTCAGCGAGAATAATCACATTCCACACTATTAAAATTTTACAAGATAATAAACGCGAAAATTAAAAACATGCATCCATTTTTGCTCGCCACTGTACATATATCGCGCTTAATTAAATATCAAAATGCAACTCCATTTAAAACCTTTTATTGAATATTTAACGAAGCTTGAAGTCATTAAATAAATGACAAGGTTACAACAAGGATAACATTTGTTTTTTTTAAACGTTTTAATTTTAAATAGATATTCAGCAATGTTTTTTATAATTGTCAGTTGTCAGCAACTGATAACAAAAACCATTTCTCTTCTTTACAATACGTTTGTGAACAACATTTTTCCTTTTTTTCTTTCATCCGATGAATGTCCATTTAATTTGATCCTTTAAGGATGACTGCGAATTTTTTGCATTATTCTCTTGCCAATGATTGATCATAACCTGATACTGATGACTGCGAATTTTTTGAATTATCCTCTTGCCAATGATTGATCATCATAACCTTATAATTTAAATGAAACACCATTTGAATTTATTGTTTTTAATAATGTTAATCATTTTTTTTTTGTTTTTGTTTTATTATTCTTCATCATACATTTAATAATAATTAATTTTGTGTCTTAGAATTTAATCAATTATTTCATTGATGTTTTGGAAACAAGTTTTGTTTAAATAATTTTCAGAATTTTACGAATTTTCCATGAAATTTACACAAATCTACACATTCATTTTGGTTGCTTTTCATATAATTTACTTTTTTTTAAATAATTTTTTGTTTTTATTTTTGATTTCACTTCTTTTTTTATACAAATATTGCTTAAATTAGAAATAAAGACCATAGAGAGTAAGAATAGTAAATACAATATTTATAAGTAAGTATGTATGTATGTATGTATATAAAAATAAGAAAATTACAAAAGAAATAAATAATATACAGTTAGTAATTAATTCATTACATTATTAGTGTTTTTTTTTCAATTTTTTTTCTTAATTTTTTTGATTTTAGTATGGGTGTGTTTTCCTTTATAATTTTACATACTATATGTATGTATGTATGTATAGATATATATATTTTTTTATTATTAATAGACTTTAAATAGGTGTCTTAAGTGTGCTTCTTTAAAGAAATAAATAAATATAAAAACTCTGTATTATAATGAATTTGTTAAACAAATTTAATAAAAACAAAAAAAAAAACAAAATATTAGCAAGAAAATATGTTAAAAAATGGTTAACAAATAACAAAAATTAAACAACGAAAACTTAAAAATTATAAATAAAAAAATCTGTATTAAAACAAAAATATTGCAACAGTTTAACTTAACAGAAGAACATTTTATTTTGTAAAGGAAAAACAAAATTTGGTTATGAAAATTTTGGAAAAAAAAAACAAAAATAATTACAGAGAAATATTAATTATATATTTTTGCTCTAGTCAAAAATATCATAATACTTAAGAAGAAAAGAAAACATATTTTATTTTATTTTAGTTTGTTTTTTTTTTTTAATAAAAATTCTTAAGGAAACCTTTGCTTTTAAGATATATTTTTTTTAGATTTTAAAATCTTTTATTTCATTAAGGAAAAAGCAAAAAAAGAATATAAACAAGACGTACAAACTGTTAAACAATAGCAGAAAGAAAGTGAATTGTTAAGAAATAATTACAGTTAAATTTCATTTAACAGGTACATTGGTAGCGCAACAAAACAGGTCTTTGGGAAACCCTGCTTTCTTTGTTATTAATTCTGTTTCTGTTTTTTAAGTATTTTTTAACTTTTAACAATTATTACTTCTTAAATCGTTTAACGTTTAATATGAATGAAGTTCTTAAATTCTAATGCGCCACTTTGATAAGCAGAAGAATATTAATGAAGAAATAAATAAAAAAAATGTAAATTAGATGGGAAGCATACTTGGCACCCCTTTCTCTTTCTTTCTCTCTGTCTCGCTCTCTCAAACCTGCAGAGAGTATGGAAAAAACTGTTTAAAGAAATAATAATTATAATTAAATAACGTCTTGTTTATATTATTTTTTGTTTCTATTATTCAAATATGTATGGTATGGTATGGTATGTAGTTACTTAATAACATTTTCATTAAATTTGATTTATTTATTCTTATTTCCTTTTAATTATTTTTTAAATAACAACAATATATAGTTTAATTTTTTAATACATTTAATAGTGTTTGTTTTTTATAATTTGTGTGTGTTTTTTATTTAATTTATTTATATTCTCTTTTTGGATTTGTTTTAATGAGGTAATTTGATGCTTTGATTTGATTCTTGTTGAATAATGTTTTATTTTATTTTCATAATTAATATCTACAATATCTTAATAAGTTTGTATGTAGTTTTTTGTATATAAATATTCATGCATAGCAAACCTATTCTTTAAAAATAGGAAGAAGGCATTTCTTTTGTCATGTTTTTAGTTTTTTTTTGTTTTGTTTGTTTTTTGTTTATTCTTTAATTTTTATTAATTACTATTATTAACCACATTGTAAACTCGTTGCAAAAAGCTTTTGTTTTTGTAATATAAACTGCTGCAATAAAAAAATATTATTTTAACTTCTTTAGTAGATACTAAGTATATCTGAAATTTTTTATATTTTTTTATTATTTATATTTGTTCTTGGTCTTAATTTCATTGTAAAAAAAAAAATATATTCATATATAAAGCACTTGATTTTCTTGTTTTCTTTTTTTTTTTTCTTTGTATAAAGCATTAAATCGATTAGAAATGTATTTTTTTTTGTATTTTTAAGGACATTTATTTTTATATTTTAATTCTATAATATTAAGGCTTTTTTTCCAATCTAAAAAGAAAACGAAAGACAATAGTTGTTGTTGTTCTTTGTTTTTTTTTTATTGAAGACACAATATTTCTTTTTGCACGACTAACACTTATTGAATATCATTAAAGAGAATTGATTTTGTTTTAATATATCATTTAAATTTTTCATAACTTTGTTCTTATTGTTGGAATTATCTTTCTTTTTGTTTTTCATCATTTAATCAAACACACCTAAAGGAAAAGTTAATTATTAATATCCGTATTAAATTTAGCTTCATTAATAGTAATAATTATAATAAAATGTTATAATAATAATAATAATAAAAAAATAAGAGCACATTTAGTAAATTTATGAGTTGTTGTTGTATATTACAGTAGTTTTTGTTTGTTTTTGTTTTTTTTTTTTTAATTTAAATTTTAAAGACATTTCAACATTTAAGGCATTTTTTGTTTTATAAAATGTTATTCTTTGTTGTTTTGTTGTTCTTTTTTTCTTTTTGTAGTTAAACTATATGTAGTGTATGCAATTTGTGTTAAATTTATCACTTCTAATGAAATATCATTAATTAATTGGTTTCTGAATTATTATTATTACACTTGGTTTTTGTTTCACACTTTTTTTTCATTTTTTCATTTTTTTTGAAGCCAATTAAATAGATTTTTATAATTTATTTTCGAATTTAATCTCTGAATTTTTTTGTTTACTTAAATATATGTGAATAATTTTGTTTAAAAATAATAATTACTGTTGTAGGTTTAATTTATTTTGTTCCGTACATTCTTCTTTTCATTTGATTGTGTTGTTTTCTGTATTTTTATTTTTTTGCAATAAATTAAAACTTTTTCATGGAATGCATTTCTTTTTTCTCTAAATTAATTCAATTTTAATAACACATTTAAATAAATTTTTTTAGTTTTTTCTTTTTTTTTTTTTTGTAATTTAACAAATTGAGGTAGTTGAGCCTTGCAAAGCTTCCAAAATTGTAAAGGTTGTAGGGGTCAAAGAAAATATGTAAAGCTGCCAATTCGATTCAAAATCATATTCGAGTTACTAATGGCAACCACGTTTACTACAGTACATACATATATAAATATATAGTGGAACATAGAGAATAGGCAAAAATTCATAGCTGGGGAAGTATTGATTATATCGTTAAGGAAGTATGTTTCATTTCTTGTGGTTTTTTTTTTCTTCTAGTTTTGATATTTAAATTTTAAATTAAAAATGGTGGGTTGTTGTTTAAAAACTTAATTCTCTTCTTTTCTAAATCAACATTAAATGGAAGACAAAATTTAATTTTTTTCAGTTTTGTAAGAGCTTAGGAAGGAAGGGAATGTTACTGATTTTCGGTTTTTCTTAAAAAATTTCTTTAGGCAAACGTGAACGGGGACGTGGTTGTCGTTATTCTAGTATAATAATATAAGAAATAATCCTAATATATGTAATAGCAGCCATCGATTTATTATTGATTGATTGTTTTTAACTCCCTATAACCGTTTTGGATTTTAGAAGTTTTTAGGCTTATTTTTTATATATTCATAGTGATCTTTCTTATCTCTCTCCGCGTCCATTCTACTCTACATCAAGCTATAGCACCCAACCTTATTATAATCTCTGCAGAGTTACTTATTCGTTTCCCTTTTCTCAGTTAGTTTTTGACCAGCAAATTATAAGAAAAATAAGAAATTGTTTTATAAGTAAGCTCCCTGTATATACAATTTCAGGTAAACTTAGGCTAGACAACCGCCATTAGCCATGAACGCTGCTGCAACACCAGAATCTAGATCAACAAACTCGCCTGCGTCACCAGTTAGTTGGGCCAAGAAATCGGCATCATGCAGATAATCGTTCTTGCTGGATATTTGATCGTTTAGCGAGATCAAACCGTTAACACCCATCAAAGAAGGAGGAAAGTCTAGAATATTGCTGCCAATATTGGAGTTCTGTAAGAGAGTAGGACCTCCATGGTTATGATTTAGGTGTGGATGGAGGTTGACTGCATGCTTAATATCGACGAAACTATCACAGTTGTTCTCAAACAAAAACCGTTCGGCCGATTGGGCTGTGGTGTAGGGACTCTGGGAATCGACCAATTCGTTTTTGACAAATTCGGTGGCGGTGGTTGGCGTAGAGACACAGGACATGGGGCTGGCCACGCTGGCTAGTAGGGCGCTGCTGTCACCGCCATTGCTGCCAATTGGTGTTGTGCAGGTGGTGGGTGTATGAGCTAAGGTTAGACCTAAAGCACTGGCGTCGCAATTTGGAATGTAATCGGCCATGCTGTGTCCCATAAGGCTGGAAGCTGAGTTGCTGATGACTGTCTGGTTGGCGGTGGGTGTTGTTGTGGTTGTTAAGTGCGTGGGTGTCTGTAAGCCTGGTATGCACAAGCTCGTGTTGTCCTGAGAGGGTGAATTCAAATAGCCCAACTCATGAGGCGTGGGCGAGGGCTTGCAGTAGCCATTGGGCAGCTGATTAGTGTGATGATTCAGCGGTGGTGTTTGTGTTAGGCTGGGTAATTGAGATACAATTGAAGCAGGATTTGCTAAAGCGGCGGCAGCCTTGAAACCATTGCTGCGTGAAAATTTAATTGTTGACATCGGTGGGATTACGGTGCGCTGTGTTGGAGTTTGTGAGCTGGCATTGGACGTAATTGTGGTACCGTTATTATTGATACTAGCTGGTGAGTTAAGGCCATTTATTGAAGAATTACATGAGTTGTCATCCAAATTCAAATCGGCCAAATATTTATAGGCTGGCGATTGCAAAAGTTTCGATGGTAGATTTAAGCCCTCGTGATGCACGCAACCAGGTTCATGGGCTTGCAACATTTCCAACAGTTTACGTCTTTCAGTTTCTAAAATGCGCACCTGATTCTTAAGATCCAAATTTTGAACGTCCAATTGCTCGGCCTCTTTAATTAAATTCTGTGTACGTTCACGCTTCTTCATGCGGCATTTGGTGGCAGCAATCTTGTTGCGTTCCCTGCGACGTCTCCGCCTATCTTCATCTTCTGGCGTAAGACCTTTAGGCAAAGTTGCCTTCAAATCACTGTCATCGTCTGTGGTCTCATCGAACTCTTCGTTAGCACGAGAACACTTGGACATGGGTTGTTCGGAACCAGAACTTGAGTCACAGGTTGATAATTTGCGTTTACTTTGTATGGACAGTTTGAGACCAGCTTTGATCAGTTGTGAACATGTCTGCAATGAGTGTATGGAATAAAATTTATTTTTCTGCATATATTCTATTTTTATTTGCACTTGTTTGAATGGCCATGACTGTTATTTGAAAACGAACGAATGACAATGATGATGTTGATGATAATGGTGATAATAAGGTTGTTAATGACTTTATAGTGTTTAAAAGTACATATGTACACTTCACTATTCCTGTCCAGTGCAAAATGTTTAAAAGTCAATTGTTAATTAATTTTTTATTTTGCTTTTTTTTTATTTAATTGTTTGTTTGTTAAATACATAACTAAAGTTCAATATATGCGTGCAGATTCTCTAATGAATGTACATATGTATGTACATATGTGAGCATGTGTGAGTTATATAGTTAATACAGCATATGTATGGAAATGGTGTGTAGTAAATCCTGCAAATGTTTGGTGTTCAACATTTTCGAAATTTTCAAACACGTAAGAATCTAGAGAAGATTTTTGTTTTGTATGAAATGTACGAAAATACGACCCTGAATGGGTTTTAGAGAAAAAAACAAAAACTTTTAATGGAAAAAAAAACTAACTGACTGACTGACGCCTGCTTAACAAGTGTGTTGTAGTTGTTGTTTATTTAAGCTTAAATTGTCATAAGCTTAACTGCGTCTTAAATCTGACATGTCTCCTTTAGAAAACAAAAACAAACAAACAAACAAAAAAAAAAAAAGAAAAAGAAAACCCGTCTGTCACCAATAACCAAATCCGTATAATTTAAGATTTTTTTCTAGTTTTATTTTTATTTTTCTTTAAATTTAACAAAATTAAGCGTAATTTACACTGTGGCATACAAGGTGGAACCGTGTACCGGCTAATATTGCATTAAAAAAATGTTATGGACAAAAGGAATTTTTTCGAGTGTATTTATCATAAGCCGTTTGGTGTTTGTTTGTGTATCTTATGCACTTAACAAAATGGCCAAAAACGGCAACTTGCCCAAAATGTTTTTGGCAGCACAATTTTGGACTGACTGTATGAGCTTGAGTGTATGAGTGTGAGTGCGAGTGTTTGATTTTGAAACAATTTACACTTAAAAGTACGTGGTTGTAACGAATGGGAATTTTAAATGTCAAAAAGATACAAATCGTTCAATCGATCGATCGATATGTATGCAATTGATAATCTTAAAATAAATAAAACATTTCAAATTCTCACGATTATATTGAAATGACTGTCCGATTAAATAAATGAATGAAATGGCGAATTAAATGCAGGCCGCCATAAAAAACGGTCATAATTTAAACAGTAAAAATTTCCAAAAAATTTTAAACCAGAAAGTAAACACGTCTGAAACGCTTGTTTCTTTTGGGAGGTTTTCACAACATAAATTGCCTGATTTAAAGTTATTTTAAGCGATTTTTTGAATCAAATATCTTTGCTGATAATCTCTTGAACTGCGAGACACTCCCAAAATATGACATTAATGTATAAAACCCTTTTTTTTTGTTGCTTCGCAATAGCCTCTCTATGGCGTGCCTCCAGTGTCACTCGATTTTGTGTACGAGCACATACAAAATCATATAAATTTATGACCAGAAACGCAGCAACAACGACAATGACAACAACAAACAAATCGGCATACATTTATAATTCAGAAGAAACGTAAGTTTTATATTTTGCCAATTTGTTGGCCTACAAAAACAATAAAAAAATAAGAAAATAAAAACGATGTTAAATCATTTCGAAAAATCTTGATCACGCACAAACGTACTACGTAAATGTACGTCGTACATAAGTGGGAACGTTGGATGGAAATGTAAACAATTCCATAATAATCATAACAACAGCAACAGCAACAGCAACAGCAGTACATAGCAGCAATAACAATAACAAATGTGGCAGCACTGGCAGCAGCCGCTTGTTGTCAAGTGTGACCTACATTTAATAAAAACAAAAATCGCTCTGCGGTTTTTTTTTTCTTCGATCGCATGCTGCTCAGTTTAATATCTACTCGTCGTCGTACGTATGTACGTCGTAAGCAGCGTGGCAATTGTTTGTTAATCATTCTGATGTAGCAATTGCACCAACGAAAGGTGGGTGGAAGCAGTTTTCGCTGTAAAGTGAGAGTGAGTAAGTGAGTGCAATGTGCTGTCTGCTAACGCCTTTTACGGAAATGTCTTTTGGTTAACTGTCTGTCAAGCCATTTAGATGAACTAAACCAACAACAAAATCAAGTCATTTGTAAAGCCAGTCAGGCAGTAATGCAAGATTTATACATTTTATCGATTGCAATGACCGACCATATGGTTAAATCGATTATTGTTTTCATTTCTTGAAGCACAAAGACCAAAGAAAAAACGCTTTCAATGATATTTTCTTGAAATTATAATTTTGATTTTGGTAAAGTCTGCTTGTAATGCGTTTGGATAGGGACTGGTTGCAATGCATAGGGTCGAAATAGCGCTTGTTTTCGAGTGCATAAATAAAATTAATTGCCTGCACAACAAATACGAACGCAAAAGCTGCAGACATTTAGTCTGTTTACAGAACTGTATTGATGCGAATTGATTTTGATGAAAGATTTTATAATTGTGCACGTATGCGGTGGTGGCGGTGTGGTTCAGTGGCAGTTGTTAACGTGACAAGTTGTTTATTGAAATGACCTTTTTCGTTTTAAGAAATCAAAAGCCATTTTCCCTTTTTTAACTTGGTTTTTCGGGTTTTATTATTATTTTGTCATTATAATTTTTTATTATTTATTTTTATTATTGATTTTTGTTTTTCTTAAACACTTTCTGTGTACGCACATACATACATATGTATGTAAGTATATGCATAGATTTGAATTATTGCCACCATATGGTTGATGCAATTGTGTGTATTGTTTTAATGTAAACGTAACGATAACGTATTTAACATTTTTAAGAATTGTGCAATAAAAAAAACAAAATAAGAAATAATTTAGGCACGATAATTAAATCAGCATGTGATTCATGGTAAGAAATGTAAAAGAGAAATTTTTTTACAAATTATTACAAATTCTTTGGCCATAAATTCGCCGTAAATTATTTAAATCATCTTTGCTGCACATTTGTTAAACAAAATTTAATAATTGAGACGAATACAAACCAATCAGTATGATTTCACTTGCATAAAGAAGGGCTCTAAGGCACTTCGTCATTTTGATACTTCATTTTGGTTTGTATTGCCTGAAAGGCGTATCATTATTAATTGACCACAATGACCCAAATAATTGCAAGTAATAATTTCTGCATTTTGTTTTAAATTTCAATTATTTATTTATTCTGTTTTTATTTTTATGAATCGCCTTGATGTTAAAAATTCTTAATAAATGCCGTATATTTGTATTGGAGTCTCTCTGGTATATGAGTGCTAAAATTTATTTGACAGCACAATTATACGATTTTTTTTTTGAATTTTTAATTTTTATTTTTTATTTTTAATTATATTTTTGGATTATATGTTTACATATGAATGTTATGTGTGTGGTGTATTTATTTATTTATTTTGTGCATATTAAACAGCAGCAGCTACAGCAATTATTATCAAGATAGTGTTAATTGCGTGAACAAATATTGACTCGCTGGTGCGGAAACATCCAGCCAAAATGGCAACAAGATAGATGTGTACATACATATGTATGTTTGTACAATTTATTCAATACATACTGTGAAGTATTATATACAATACATTATATTATATACATATATATATATATTAATAGATAGATATGTACATATGCACGTTGTATACAAATAAATGTTATTTTTGAATTTTGTATACGAAAACTGTGAAATTCCCTAATGATTCATATTACACGATAATTTGTTAAGCAGCAGAATTACTAACAAATTAAATAAAAATAGAACTTTAACACTTTCAGACTCTAAGCACGTTTTCAGATACCAGTCATAAAAAACTATTATAGATTGTTTTGTTTTCAATTAGAGTTTGGAAGCATCCCTATTACACATTGGCATGTATGTATGTATGTACATATTAATATCTCACATCGTAATTATTTACTAGAGTGAAAATTTTAAAATCTAATTTTTTTCAAAATATATTGTTAACGAATTAACTTTTGCTAGTTTGGATTCGTAACCGTAAACTATGATTTGAAGTGTGTTTTCTGTGGCTCTATTTAGCAGCTACAAAGATTGCGTGTTAAAGTGCTGACGTTTACTCTATTTTCCTACATTCTCTTATCTGTTTTGTTTTTTCTATTTCTTTTCGCTTTCTGTTCAAAAATCAATAATAATTAAATTGAATTTAATTATGATATTTATAATTTATTTATTTGTTTATTGTATTGTTTCTGTACAATAAATTCTATTTATTTTGCAAAAGATTAGTGTGAGTTTGAATTGTTCATAAAGAAACTGAATAGATTTTCAAGCCTAATGTAGTAGGTGTTAGCGGAAAAGGAGAAGTATGAAGGGAAGTTATTGTGCCTGCCACACTTTTCCTCTTGCATTGCTTTTAATTTTCATTAGAATTTATTTGGAAAGAGTGTGATGGTGCCACACCAGTCAGCCAGCCAGCCAGCCAGCAGGCAACAGCATCATTAAGGCCAATGTCGTTGTATTTAAATTATCTTTTCATGTTAGTGTTTTTGTTGTAGTTATTGTTGTTATTGTTATTATTAGTTTTATAATATATTTTTGTGAAAAAAAAAAGAAACAATTTTACTTGTTGTTGTCATTGTTGCGGTTTTGTTGTGCATGATGCACGCATTTAGCTGTCAGTTCTATTCCATTTTACAATTTCAATTTCATTTTTTTCGAGTGTTTTTTTCTATTTATTTGGTTTGTGATTGTAAAAAGAAAATACGACAACAGCAACAATAGAAAAAATAAGTATTTAAAATTTAAATAAAAGCGAAAATTGCCTTCACGCCAACTAAAAGTCAACTCAGGCCAGGCCGAGTGTGGGCGCATTTTGGCAAGCATCTCCAATTAAATGCCAGCCAAGCAGCCAGCAAATACGTTTCATTTCTGTTTTTTGTTTTTTGTTTTTATTATCATTGTTGTTGTTTTTAGTTTTTGTGAATGAATAATTTTGTGAGTTTTTTATGCTTTTTTTTTATAACAAAATTGTAAAAAAATTTTTAACACATTTTTGTAGATCAATGGAAGGAAAAAAAAATGAAAAATATCATGAGTAATAGATGTGTGCAATTTGAAATGGAAATATGAAAATGTATGTCTCTGTAGGCTGAAAATTGAGGAAAAACTTACCTGTTGTACACTGGGCGTAGTATTTGTGCCAGCAGGTGAATCCAATGGCGTAGATGAACTACTCGAATGACTGCTGTCCTGGGAGGTATTCTATATCAAAATGAAAGAAACAAAAAAGAATGCAAATTAGATTGAAATGAATTCATTTAGAGAGGCCGTAAGGTTAAACCCACCTGTGTGTTTGTATTGAAATTGCGCACTGTCACTGAGACTGGTGTCGATGCTAATGAGTTGTTGTTGTTGTTGTTGCTGGTTGTAAAATTAAAATTATCCAGGGGATTTGTCATGGCAATTAGAGAATTGAGAATTTCGGGTGTATTAGGCTTGGAGCATAAGCCACCAGAACCCTCCACACCCAATAACGATGATGGTGGTATATTTAAATTAAACATGTTGTGGCTTAGGTATTATTATTATTATTTTTTGTTTGTTTTTCTTTTTTTTAATGAAATTT
Source organism: Sarcophaga subvicina (assembly GCA_936449025.2). Taxonomy (NCBI): domain Eukaryota; kingdom Metazoa; phylum Arthropoda; class Insecta; order Diptera; family Sarcophagidae; genus Sarcophaga; species Sarcophaga subvicina. Next base: position 303,656 of record OW388080.2, on the reverse strand, counting down.
AACACTTTAAAAAAATAATTTAATTTAAATAATTAAACGAAATTAACTAAAAACTATTATTGGTTGTTTTAAACACTTATCAATTAAAATCACAGTTAAAGGCCTTCGTTACTTGTTGCTACACAAATTGTTTTTTTTTTTGTTGCTTTTTTTCTTATTATTATACTTTGAGTTTCCAAATTTAAAAAAAAAATAATTTTTTTTGAATTTAAAGCACTTAGTTTTGTTTTACTGTTGTAGAGTGTTTTCTAATGTGATTACAGTAATTCATTTGCAAAATTCTTACAAAATTTTGTGCATTTTTTTTGGAGAAACGTTGAAATTCCATTACAACAACAATGTTCCCTCATTAAACTGCAAAAAAAAAATAAAGAAAAGAGAAAATACAATTAATTTTTTTATAAAAAAATTCATTCATTGAATTAAAAGTGTGGAAAAAATGTATTTAAAAATGTTCTTGAAAAAGCAAAAAAAATAAAATAAATTAATTGAAATTTATGTGATAAATTTGTTAATTATACTTCGTATATAGACGCACACATATATATAGACACAAATACTCATGCAAAATGTTTAATCAAATCAATTAAGCAATTATTTCGATTATAAACTTTAAACTTAATATATTAACTAATGCTTAAATGAATTATTGTATGTATAATTTTTTCTATAATAGATACTCACTAACACATACATATACCAATATCCAAGTATATGTACATACATACATAGAATATTATTATAAAATTCTAAGGTGTGGTATGGTATTTGTTCATTTAAGCAAAATTTCGCTGAATATTTCCTTATATAAGCTCCCTGAAAGTCTTTAACATTTGAGAAATAAATCAAAAAGAAATAAAAAAAAGAATAACAATACAGACTACGTAAAAGAAAACGCATAAAAAGAAACGAAAAATAAGTTTGAATATATGTTCTGCTCTTTCAAGTAGTTCCATACGGGAACAATAAAAACTCATAAATCATAATATTTTTGACTTTTCAGTAGAGATTTGCTTACAAGAAACCAAATAAAAAAAGTAAATTTTTAAATGGAACAAAAAAATTAAAAAAAATTTACAATAATAATAATAATAATATATGTATGTATGTATGTATGTATTCTATGCCAGAGGAATGCTTTTTAAAATCATAGAACAAAGCATTTGAATGTTTCAAGAGTATGTATAAGGAAGACGCACATTTAATCCATATTGTATGAAGAATTAATAACTTGGAAAGTATAAAACAACCATATGGGTATGTATGCTGACCAAAATGTGAGTATTTTTACCAAAACAAAATTGAATTAAGAATTATGTACAAGAAAAAAAAGGAAAAGAAAACAAACAAAACTAAGAAAAAAAAAAAAACAAAAAACAATAAATGACAGAACTAATTTAAAAAATATTAAATGTCTTCAACACATTTCCTTAAAAAACAAGGCACTATGCGCCAAAATTAATAATACTTTTAACAAATGTTTAAAAATTTTAAAAGCATTTAACCATAGAGGAGACATAAATGATTTTATTAAGTGTCATAGGAGTCAGGGGCAACACAACATCTGCTTAACAAATTTGCCTAGTGATGACAGCTTTAGAAAGAGAGATTTTCAAAAAAGCAAGTATTCTCTAAAGTCTTTAAAAAACCTATTCTATTTTGTCTTTTCTTTCATTGTTTGTATTTTCCTTGAAATTTTCATTAAACGTAAGTGATATTTATTTTCTTATTTATTGCTATTTATTTCGTTTATTCTTTCAAGACTCTAATTACAAAAGTTTTTATGATTATTCATATGATTTTAATTAAATTCTATTATCATACAATCTCTCAATCTCCTCAACACAAAGCATACACACGCATACACATCTCTGGCTAAAACATCTTTCAACGCATTAACTGCAGTCAAAGCAAGCAACCTCTAACTTTTTATACGCTTTTAAGTTTCTTACGATTTTCTAATTAATGTCATCGATAACGTATAGAAAATAACTGTAATTCCCCTGCCAACAACTACTCCCACCCAGCAAAAGAGTGTAAGGAATGCATACACAATTTAGAAACGTTTTACTTTCAACAAAGTTTTTGTTGTTACTGTGCTGGGCTATATCAGGGATGGTTTTTAATTATGATTGTGTTTAAAAGAACTCAGTCAGTCTGTAAGTCAGACAGTCAGTTAGTCAGTTAGTCGAAGTTACACATATTAATTGGTTGGTTGCTTTAGATAATATTCTTTTCTTTTTAATTAAATTTTTCTGTTTTTTTGCACAAAGTTATAGAGGAGAAAAAACGATATTGACAACAATAAGGAAAGAAAAAAAGAGAAGATAGCGATGATGATGATGATGATGGCAGTATTGTTGGCGGTGGTGGTGTATTTATTTATTTTTTTTATCACTTTTTTTATTTGTTTGCCACGATTCATCAATAAAGAATTTTTTATTTCTTCTTTATAGGCTGTTCTTTATTTCGCTTTACGCATACGTCAAAGAAAGATTGAATTTTAGGTCTGTGCTTAATTTTGTTCATTAGTATGCGGTGGTATTAGGACTAAATAAACTGTCATAAATTTTATTTGAGAAATTTATTTATTTTTAAATTGAACGCTATAGCGGAACTATGGAAGTGAAAACTTTCTTTATTGCTGTTTGCAAGTTTTGCCAAAATAGTCCTGCTTGCAATTGCGTTTGTATGTGTAATTTCATTACAGTTGGCATAAGTCCACTTCTCTCTCCCCCATCTAATTTTATACACTCCTTTTAAGTATTTTGGCGTTGTTATGCTATTTTTCTGTCGCTGTCCAATATGCGTGAGTGTTTTATGAAATTTCATCACGTTTATGCGAAGTTGTAAAAAGAGAGAAAACACATATTTTAAGCACTTTATTACAAAGTTGGGTTATGTTTTAAAAACATGTTTAAATGCCTAGAAAATAAAAAAATGTTTTCTTAAATATTTTCTCTACTGAAATATGTAAATTTGAATGGATACTCAGAGTACAACAGTGATAGTTAAGATGTGAATTGAAACATTAAATGAAAACATCTGCTGAGTTGGTAATTATAACTGGTAGGATCCCTCGAAATCAACGATTTTTGTTTAAAACAGCTGTTTTAGCTGTAAGCTTTTTTTACTTTGCATTGTTTTGACCACCCAGCAAATATTTCAGTTATTTTTATTATTATTTTGTAACTCCGAAATTCATTACATTCTTAATGAACTTCGATTATAAAATAATTTTTTGTCCTTTTATTTCTGCAGCAAGAATGCAAAATAAAATTTTTGCTCTTTTTTTCTTTCATTGCTTTTCTTCAAATACTCACTCACAGTATGTATGCATGCAAAAATATGGGTCACAGACAGCACGTCTGCATTTAACTTCGGAAACACACACTCAACTGGGATGACGTTGATGACAGAGTCAAGCCAACATACAATACAACTGAAAATTCCCTACAGTTTGCTATGAGAATCGTTTAAGAGAAGAAAACCAACAAAAATTATTTTTTGTATTAAAAATGATTAAGAACTTCTGACTACTGTGTTATATAATGTGAATACTAAAGCTCCAGACACAGAATGGATTTCATTTAACACCATCTTTTTCTTTTTTTTTTTTTTCTTGCATATGGGTATGACTTTATTTAAAAATTCTTAATTCTCTCACATTTTATTACAAGAAATTTTTATGAAAAAGTAAGCAAAATAAACAACAACTGGGGGAAAATGTTATAACTTTCTATAACGAGCTAAACACTCAAAGACACGCGTTCAACATTTATGGAACGCATTAATTTTGACAAGTCAGACAATAAGGAACTTGTAACGCAATACATAAAATAATTCACTTAAAAGGCCTTTTACTGGTTGAAAAAAAAAATAATAATAAATAGAGAACAAACAGTGTGTTCTTGGGAAGTTTATCGGTGATCGTTGGTTGTACTAAAAATAAATGAAATCTGATAATTCCTTTTTCTTTTTTTTCTGTTATTTAAAGTGATGATTAACAGAAAATACATATGTTTTCTTTATTACCCACAAAAATAGTCAAATAGACAGTAAAATTTTTTTTGGTGGATTCGATATTTGTCATCATGTAAACAGAAATTGTTTTATTTACTTTGTATAGGTAAACAATTAAGGTTTCTCTATTGTTAACTAACATTTTGTATTTTATGTAATAAAATAATTATTTATTTAAAAATAAGCAGACACTACTGTTTTGCTACCTTATGTTAATGAAATAATATTGTACGATGATTTTGGTTTAAATAAAAAAGAAATTAAAGTTTCTTAAGTCTCCTTAAATTGTTAAAAGTGTTGTTAGAGAATTAATATACTTGATTTTATTTCTAATGAAAAGTCTATGTTGAATTATTTTATTTTAAAATGTAGTCTTCTTTCTATTTACTCGTTTAAATGTCATTTTAAATGGTAAACAATAGTTTTTGTTTTACTGTATGATTTAATCGATTGATTTAATCGAATTTATATACATACGAGTATGTACATATGTATGAGCAAATAAATAATTTTTGTAATAAAACGTCCTTGCCGCGCTTTAATTTACTAAATACATAATGGAGTTTAAGATAAGGATTTATAAGTAAGTTATCAAACAAACCAAAAAAAAAATCGCCATAAATGAAATTAATTTCTATTTTATATGGAATTCATTTGAAATATCGTTTTCTTTTAAAAACTCTGGGGAATTACAGAAAATTAAAGGAAAACGTAAACGCATATAAAATGAATAAGTGCATGACTGAGTGGGTAAATACATACATACATACATGCATATGTGTAGATAATGTAAGTTACTGTGTCAATATTAAGAATTCATTACAAATTGTAAAATGTTTTTGACCTTAAAAAGAATTGAGCAAAACTAGTACTATACGGAGTTGCATAGTAATGAAGTTATTTTTATTATTATTTAAAGTCCGTATTTGAATTTCTGTTGAAATAGAGGAGAAAAATAAATAAATTCGCTTGATTAAATATCAACACAAGACAACTGGTAACAGATATTGATAATCAAGTCTCTATGAATGTATATTTACTAACTAACGACTCATTCAAATACTATAGACGACACAACAACTCTGCCTTTGTTAGTCAATAAATAAATAATAATACAGACGGACAAAGTATCAGACCCAACAGACTTAAAGACGAAGCAATATTCAAACGAAATATGTACATTGAAAACACTATCAAATACTACACACAATAGTGTGTGAAAAAAAAATTAAAATAAAATTATCAATTCATTACAAAAAAAAAAATATTTGCGACAACTTTATATGTGCAGACACGTAAATATCTCTGGCGAAAATAACAGATGCACTGAAAGAAATTTTTAAAAAAAAATTTTAAACTTTTAATCGAGAGATCAGTTGTAAATTAAAACTGACTTTTTTCCAAGTGTATCGAGTTTCACTATCTTTAACACAGATTGTTTTTTGTGTAATTTTGTGTTGGGAAAAATATTCTGTTAAATTTATACATGAACTTATGTATGTATTGTTCTGTTTCGCTGTGTATGACTGTTGGTTGCTACAATTTGGATTTTGATTTTAATTTATTGTTGATTGTTATTGTTGTCTACGAGTATTGGATGAATTACCGTGACCTCAAACGTTAACGTTTACAATAGCATTGGATTCTACGCACTTTTAGACGCCACTCAAGCAACAATTTAAAATATTTTTGTTTTTTTGTTTGCGAATATTTTATATCAAATGAAATAAAAAAAAACCAGTTTGAAACGTTTACGACAGACATAAAACTGTAACTGGAACTAACTTCTAAATTGTAGAAATGCTGTTGTTGTAATTAAATTATTAACGGTTAAAGTTTTGTTTAATTATTTAAATAAAAACAAAATTGTGATTAGAATATTTGACATTGTCTATTAAATTTAATTCAACGCGTTATGATATTTTTCCATACATATATGTATGTATGTATGCACATATGTATGTGTGTATACTAATAAAATATTTGTTGATTTTAATTAAACCAAGAATTTCAAATATCTAAAACTTTTTTTATCAATTAAAAATTGTTTTAATTATTGTTAAACATGAAAAAGAAGAAAACAATACAAAATGGAACTAATTTAATTAAGGCACATCCTATACGTACAAAAAGCACAATGTGCTTAATTAATTATTAAATAACTTAATTGTAGCTTTTATTAAACCTTTAATTAAATAAATTATTTATAAACATTTATTATTGACTTTACACTTTTCTACGTACGCACATATATAATACAATATTTGTTGTGCTTTGCGAGCCTTTATTTGAGATAATTTTTGAAATTGTTTTCTTTTTTTTGTTGCTTTGTTTGCGATTGTAATTCAAATCATTTATTTTTTTTTCTTATTGTGTTATGAATGTTTTGCATTAAAAAAAAAAGTCAAAAACAAAGTATTAATCGAAATTTTTGTTTTTGCATTGAATTTTTAATATGTACATTTATTTGAATTGCCATAAAAACGTGTTTTGTTTAACATTTAGTGGAATTGTATGGATTGGATTTGTTTTGAACTTCTCTTTTCTTAATTTGCAAAAAAAAAAATTCATTACGCTTAATTGCCAAAAAAAACACTTTTTTTGTGTACAGTGGGAAGACATACATATTTGAATAACCCAGTAAACATTTGATGTTTGTAATCAAAGCGAATGGGGAAAAATTTATTCAATTTCATCGTTATTCCTTATAATTTCTATAATTTTTAAATTGTTTACTTGGCTGCAACAAATTGAGAAAATTTTTGTTTGCAATCTTGTGTTCATACATATGTATGTATGGTATAATTTAAGAATAAAACAAAATTTTAACATGGAGCTGAAGTGTTTTGTCTGCTTTTTATTTATTAAACAAACCAAAATACCAATCATCCGAACGAAAATATTGATAAAAATTCGAAACGAAACAACATCTAAAAGTCATACAGTTCTTAATGAATCATCTGGTTTTTGTTAAAAGCAAAATAATAAATGGAATGAATAAAAGAAAAATATTTTTTTATTTATTTTTTTTTGTTTTTTTTGTAAAAGTGCCAAAATTTTAAATAAATACAAGACTGCTAAAAAATAATGTTTGTTAAACAATTTATGACTCTGATCTGAACTGCCACTCGAAAGAAAAATGTTTGAAATCATTGAAAACCCTAATAAAGGTCTTAAGCAAGTGTGTTCTGTATAGGAAAAACAAACATGGAAGCTTGCTTATTTTGACCTTAAAATATTAAATATGGGCAGATTTTTGTTTTGCTTTTGCGAATTATGTTCCCGAGTTTTTGTTTTTCTTTTTTGTGATTTTGGTTATAAATCGTGTTGAGATCTTTTGAAAACATATGGTTGTGGTCCATATATACGTCTATAGAAAACACATGGTGATGGCGAAGAATTGCCATAAATATGGAGAAAAATTTAGATCGTTTGCAGAATGTTATTTATTATTAATTTTCAAAAATTAATACGAAAAGTATACACAATTTAAATAAATTTCTTTTCATCTTTTTTTAATTCTACGACAAAAAAAAAATTAATAACACTCAAATAAAATTTGGAAACGTTAATAAATAAATACATATTGGCAGCCATAAGGCGGCAAACAGAAAGTTAAAAGAATGTATACATTTTCCCAAACCGAATTTTTGTTTGTGGCTGCACCCTTTTTATAATTAAACAGGAAATATACCGAAATATATACACAATTAAACAAAGACAGAAAAAAAAGAGAGACAATCTAAATGGTTCATCGTTCTGATAGTACAAGTACAAGTGCGAGCATGTGTGAGTGTGAAATAAACACAAACAAACAGTTAGAAACTGTTCTCGTTATTCTCTCTCGACACAAAACAAATGCGAATACGTGTATGTAGTTGAGAGCTGAGTTATTGTTATTATATCCTCTGGCACAGGGTGTGTTAAAGTTGTTAAACACAGTTAAAATCCTCTTAATGGGGGTGTGCTACGCTATCAGTGAAAGCGGAAGTAGCAGAGAAAGTGGGCCCTTCAGTATGCACGTTTTATTTTTGCATAATAATAGCATGTTATTAAGTCCTTAGAGATAAAATTAATGTGTTAAATACGTCAAAACAATACAAACAACAACAAATTGTCTTTAAATACGTTGTTTGGCATTTTTAAATTCTTTTCATATATAATTTTTTCTCACTAATTGAATTATTTTCTTTAGTTTTTATATCATATATGTACATACATATGTATGTACATATGTATATGAAATTATTCTTTATATCTTTAACCTTGACACATATTTAGACGGTGTACTTGTGTGTGTGTGTAAGTTTTTTGAACGAGTATTTGTTATACTTGGCTACTCTCCTTGCAGTGACATTTCTAAGTCCATTTATTTTCTATATGACTTCTTTTACTGTATACTTATTTCCATCTTCCAAGTATGTATGAACATACAACAAATATAGTTTTATTTAATACCGAATAACCCAGTTTAAGTTTTCTTATTTTATTTTAAAAATCTAAAAATATAAACATGAGTTTGTGTTGTTTTTTAGTTTGGCTTCATTTATAAGTTACAAGTAATTGCTTGGCTTCTTTCATTCGTACAGTTCGCTGCCTAATGCAGACTGTCTGCACACTGAGTAAACTATAGTAAATAACAAGGATCCTATTTGTATGTGTGTGTGTGTGTGTCCTTATAATGACTTTGTGGTTGCTGCTGCTTCTGTTGGGTTTAAACTTTCTTTTTTTGAGGTAACCTGACACTAATGTTATTTATTTAGTGGCTGTTTTCTTTGAGTATTTATTTTTTCTCTTCGTCAGCCATGAAATGTAACGAATGAATTGGTAGTACCTAATGAAATACTGACATTTTTATGTGTTATTATATTTGACATTTAAATTTTACTTAAATTTTTGTAAGCTTTAAAGAAATTAAAAAGAAATATTTGATACTTCCTCTAGAAAAAATTTTCAGGCGAAAAATTTAATTTTAATTATTATAAAAAATTAACACAATTACAATGAATTAATAAATCAATTTTAATTATTAATTTGTTAAAAATTTTAAAGTATTTCATTTGTATTCGATTTAATTGAATTTTTATTTATTTTTAAGAAATTTTCGAAAACAATATTTCCACAATTAATAAAAATCATACGCTCTGTTGGCAAAAAATTATTTTTTCCTGAGAACCATAACAAATGAACTGCAATTTTCATATTCTCACACTATGAAATTCCCACACACATACATACATACATACACACATATCCTCTCCTATGATAAATTCTATTTATGAGAGCTATTCTCTGTGTTTGGTTTTCTGTTAAACTTAATCTCATTAAATAAAATTTTGCCTATTGACCCAGAGCAGTGTAACACCAATCGTTCATTTATTTATTCATTCATGCAATCAATCAAAATCAATTTACAACACGCCATCAATTAATAAAAACAAATACACTTGCAAAAATATTAAAGAACAAAAAAAAAACAAGAAAAAAACCAAAAAAGAAAAAATAAAAATAGAATAGAATTGTGCAAATAAATAAATCATAGTCACAGTAAAATATTTGTGTATATACTCGTCCATATGCATGTAAATATTCTGTACAAGAATGATGACTCAATTTCTCATTTGACCGAAAGTGAAAATTAAGGAAGAAACATTTCTCATATATTTTTTCAGTTTCCCTTTAACCGGCTTTAGCAAAACAAAAAAAAAACTACGACCTTCATTATAATGATTATATAGTATACGGGTGCACATACAAGAAAAGCCTTAATACATATTTACTACAACAGTTTATGTATGTATGTATTTGTATGTATATATACATATAAGTAAAGGAAAGAACAATAAAGTCCTTTTCGGATTTCTATCGAAGAGGAAGCAAAAGTTTTACTGTATTTGTTTTCTTTTTAGTGCGTATTTTTTCTTGTTCTTTTTTTTTTTTTTGTTAAAGTCGTAAAACGCAAATATTTTTACAAGCGTGTGGAGGGGGTATGTATGTGTATAGAATTTTAACAGAGAAGAGGGGGTATTCCAGACAATTGGGCGCCACATTAAACGTGTATACAAGACAAAAAGCAAACTTAAGTAATAACTTCCTTCTGTGGAAAGGACAAAAATTGCGTCCAAAATAAATATGAAAATTGGAATATTCATACCATTATCACTAAAGAGAAATATGTAACTAGAAAGAGTAATTTACTAGGAATTTAAATAGTTTTCGTAATTTTCTTTACAATTTTCTATTTATTTTCACGAAGCATTTCATAGGTCACGTATTTGTTTTATTTATTTTCTTTTTTTTTCACAAGCCGCCTTAAGTTTTATACGCTAAGTAAGTGTGTAATTATGATAAACGCCATATTAATGTTCAACCAGTTGTTGTTGTTGTTGTTGTTGTTATTATTGTTGCAATTTTGTAATTTTTGCAAAACCGCAGTCTATATGGGAAAAACTGAGATAACAAAGGCGCCAATATTTCCGTTTCATTTATAAAACTACATTTGTAGAGAACTTTTTTGTATAGATATTGTTTTTGTTTTTGTTTTTAGTCGCTATGAAAAATTAAATCCTTTTATCTGATAAAAAAAAAACACACACACCTTGTTTTACCTGGCCATTAAAAGGAGCTATTTTTTATAAGCAATGAAAACAACTAATGAATAGCCATCATTTATAATAACGAAAACGAAAGTACAACAGAAAAAAAGGAAATGATGTGAAAAATAGGAATAGAATGAATGTAGAAATCAATAATAATCAGGATCATATGAATGTCTTATGCTAAACTAAACAAAAGCTTGGCTTTTACATATAAAAAGTTATTTGCAAACTTACCATCGTTGAAAATTGTTTCGCCTAAAAAGAGAGAGAAAAAACATTACATTACAATTTGTTTTAAAGTAATTATTTTAAAATAATTAAATAATTTTCCAACCAAAAAGGAAGTCAACATTATACATTAAATTCTCATTATAAACAAACACAGCAAAAAAAGAAAAGAAAAGCAAACAACTAACTACACCAGGTAATTTGGGAAGTCAGTTGGTTTTGTTTTCTATGTTTTTTTTTGCTTGTTTTGTAATTGAGAAACCTTTGAATGTTTTTAGTAGTGGGTTTAATTTCCCCTACTAAGTTACAAAAAATAAAAACCACACAAAACATTTAAATTCGTCAGTGACAAGCCTTGTCTAGCATATTAATACGATATTATCATTAAAATAAAATCTTTAAAAATTTAAAAGTAATTTGTATTTAAACCATAACAATATACACACATACATACATACATACATATGTAAATTGTAGAAGAAAAGAAAATAAAAGTATTTCGCGTGTCCTCACTTATAAGGTTTATAAGAAACAAGCAATTACTAAATTATTTATTACAGTACATCGGTAAGTATGTATGTATGTAAGTGTATACAATTGCTGTTAATAATAGCAATAATTTTTTAAATAAAATATGTACGAACGAAATGAATCACCGCTTTAATTGACAAAAAAAAAACAAAAATTTGAAGACAAATTGAGTTGAAAAACAAAAATTTTAAATTAATGGCAGTAAATTCAATACAATTCTTTTTAATCATCAGTATTCCCAGGCTCGTAATTAACTGATACTTTTCTCCCACTCTTTATAAAATATTTCTCTTCATTGAATTGGATGTCTATGCCTTAATACGTGTAAGTACACGTATTACAACAGGCAATACAAGCAAAGCCGTTAAATATTTGCCTACTTTTTATTCAAAAGTTGATTTATTCAATGATATTTTTTTATTATTATCTTTATTATTATATATATTATTATTATCTTTATTCCTAAAAAAATTATGCAAAAAAAAATACCAGTTTAAATCTTTACAATATTTATTGTGTATGTATTAAGTTTTTATTCTTTATTCGAAGAGCACAGATATCGATAAAACAATATTTATCGTTTTGTTTAAATCTTTTTGCTGATATTTTTTTTTTGTTTTGTTTCAAGTGTTAATTTAACTGACAACCGGTTGAGGGTGCTAAAAAATCTACCGCAACAATATCAATTTAAATACAATGTGTTATTTAAACAATTTATTACAACAGCGTTGTTCAGCTTTATGGTCTCAATATCATAAAAATAATTACAAAAATGCTTTCGTGCAACCTTTCTATTTGAGGCCATAAAAACTTATATTTGTATAATAATTACAAAAAAAAATTGAAAAAAGAAAAAAACTGATGTATAATGAAATGAAAATTTTATAAATCGAGAATAAGGGAATATTCATTCCACTTATATAGGTAAGTAGACAACGTTTAGCATTAGAAAAGACATAAACCCTTAGGGCAGCTGGTTTTCCTTTAAAATGTTTCAAGTGTTTCAAAGTTTAGTTTCGTGTGCCGACTTTCGACGAAAGTATTTTTAAAATGGATTTTGTACTTTTGTCTTAATGCCAAAAAGCTTCAGACAAAACAATAATGCTTGTATGTATGTATTTTATACCTCAAAGATTTTTTTCGAATAGATCTTATTGCCAATTAGTTAATTTACATACTTTTCGGAAAATGTGTTTCATTTTCTCAGTTTTTCTGTTTTTTCTGTTTTTTCTTCTTTCTTGTTACTTTGAACATTTTTATTTCATTCATCATTTTAACAATAAATAACAAAATTTTTTTCATTTTTCGTGTGCTTTGCTTTTCCTTTCTTTTCTCTTTTTTAATTTAAATTTAAATCCCATTCATCATCTATTGAATGAATTAAATTTTTTTTGCTTTAAAGCGCCATAATGACACTTTGTAAAGCAACAACAATAACAAATTGTTATAGTTGTTGTCATCAGTACACAAGTGTGCCACTTTATGTGGCAAGTCAAGTAAAAATAAAAAATAAAAAAACCTCATTCAATAAATCCCCTTCTTCACTTGACTCAATAACACAATTAATTTTTATTTTTTTTTTTATTTTATTTTTTTGCTGCGATTGCATTCTAAACCATAAGACTTAAAATCCATACAGTGGCTAATATCGAGAACTGACAAATAAATCTTTAATACACACATACACACACACACACACAAACTATCTATGTACATATGTACATATGTGAACTTATGCTTTTGAGAATTTAATACAAGTTATAATAGAAGAAATATAGTCACACTCGTCTGTAACAGTTTTTCTTAAGATTTACTAGAACACAATCAGAAGAAAATATAAAAGAAATCATGAAGCAAGTATGTATGTAGTATGTAGCAAGTATTTACACAAAGCAATGTTGCATGCTACTTATGCATGCCTTAAGTTGCAGCAGCAAAAACATGACAATGAACGCAAGCCAATATCAATTTCATTGAAAAGCATATCATTGCAGAGAGCAGAGAAAAGGAAAGAATAAAACAAAAATGAAAGAATTCAATTGGTATTCAGTTGGCATAAAATCAACTTGAAAAAGAAAAATAAAAGGTTAGTTAATGGGTCAAATATTTGTCATTAGTTTATTTTCTTGCCACACCACAAGCCGTTATTGAAAGCAAATCAATTTTCGTCTTATTTTCTTCTTTTTTCTTTTCATTTGAGAAAATAAAGAAATTATTTTGAAAATAAGTTTAAAGTCCAATTAAATGCAAAAAAAACAAAACAAAAATTAAATTTCCCATTAATTTCGATGCTAATAAAGCTATAAAAACTAAATTAATAGAAATAGAAATTCTATTTGAGTCATTCTTTTAAAAAAATTTCTTGAATTGCAACAAAGAAATAAAAAAAAAAACTATAAAAACTATGTTCAATTCCAAGTACGTTTTAAAAAAATTAACCTTACATTTCATCAAATCGATTGGGCCATAAAAGTTTTAATTATCACGGAAAAAATTAATCATAAAAAATACATTTTAAGCCATTTGTATAATGCAATATGCAGCACTGCAACAATGTAACATTGTTTAAAACTTAAACTATCATTTTAACTGGTTGTTTGTATTTTTTTTTTTTTTGTTCAGTTTTTTTTTCCAATTTGTTTTCCGTCTAAGAGTGCCAGCCATAAGTCATGAAAATATGGCACATTTTATGATTCTTACAAAAGTAAAAACATTTTTATATGTTTGACATTAAAATGGGTTTTTATGGACTTTATTTTATTTCATTTTTTTATGTTTTTTTTTGTTTTTTCCGCAAGTTTAATTACACAAACAAACTGAATTAATTTTCTAATAATTTTATAGCGACAGTTCAACAACAATTACTTCAATACATACATACACATTTCAGTCATAAAATATCATACTCAGTAGATGTATTTGTAATTTGTAATAGTAAATGTTAATGCAAATGCAATCATGCACAAACAGTCAAGGTCACAGGATGCATAAAAATGCTTATAACACTTAAAGTAAATTAATGGATTAACGAGTACATACATATGTACATATATATGCATTTAACAAATAATTTTGACGAATTTCAATTGTGATTCCACTGTATCGTCGTGTCTCTATTAAATTTATTTCACGCCACCAAGTGGGTGGATGGCTTTTACAATGTTTTTTTTATGCGATCTTGGCCATTAAAATAAAGAAATTTATTGTACATGATATACAGAATATTATCATTGCCATCATTTATATATAAATATGTACGTATGTATGTATGTATGTATATAAAGAAAACATATAAAAGAAAACATTATATACAATATATTTAGAAAATCAATTAAATTTTATATGCGTTGGCATCGCAAAAATATATTAAAAGAAAATAAATACAAAATAAATATTCAATTAATATACAAACAAAAAAAAGTCAAGGTGAAGTATTGGTTTTAAAACAAAAAAATGTGTTAAAAATAAACACAATAATATAAATCTTATGTAGGAACAATAAACCAATTAGTAAAAAATAATAAAACCGGTATAAAAATTTAAATAAAAAATAGCGGAAGTTTAAAAAGAAATATTTTTACAATTTTTTTTTAAAAACTTCTAAAACACATCACAAGTTTTTTATATTTTCGGAGAAAATGTCTTGATTTTTATTGTAAATTAAAATGAAAAATATCATTTTTTTGAAGCTGTGACAAATAATAATTTTATTAGTATTTTATTTAAATCATAATATTGTCAAAAATCTTAACCAGTTTTTATTTAAATTTAATAATTTTTGTTTTGTGGGCTTGGTTTATGGTGATTGAAATTTTTTATTTAAAAAAAAAATATCCAAAATTTGTTTTTAACCCCGACTCGTTTTCGTAATACAATTTATTAGATTAGATGGTTGAAAAGGGATGAGAAATTTTCATTATCTCTCTTATACAAAAATATTATTTTAAATTATTCGTTTAGTTATGAAAATCAATTGCAATTTCATTGATTATAACTCGCGTAATTACTTTTATAACAAATGGAAATAATTAAGAAATCAAATAAAAAAACAAGACTGTTATATTAATAATAATAATTTCTTTTGTTTAGGGCTCACCAAAGTGATGCTTAAATCATAAATTATAGTTTGTATGTTCGATGTTTCATTCAGTTTTAATATGTTAGTCTATGATATCTTGTTAACACGTCTTAAAGTAATAAAAAAATATCATTAAATATTTATGCTGACATTTCAAAAGATATTCAGATAGACAGAAAGAGATATCGTCAGGTATTTAAGTAGATACTCGTATTAATTTCAAAATAGCCGAAAGG
The DNA here is from genome assembly GCA_936449025.2 of Sarcophaga subvicina. Taxonomy (NCBI): domain Eukaryota; kingdom Metazoa; phylum Arthropoda; class Insecta; order Diptera; family Sarcophagidae; genus Sarcophaga; species Sarcophaga subvicina. Next base: position 287,961 of record OW388080.2, on the reverse strand, counting down.
CTTATTAACAGCGTCTTATGAAAAATAAAATAAATGAAATAAATAATTAAGATTTTTTCTGCAAATGAGTGTTTCAAATTCAATCAATTAAAAAATATACACATCAAACTAATGAAGTTATTAAAGTTAAACTTTATTTAAGCAGGAAGTTTAAAACTTTTAAACTTTAATTTTTATTTAATATTTTGTATTATTATTATTAGTATTTTTAATTTTTTAAGATGAAAAGTTAACTAAGGAATGGCGTTTTTAAATTACTAGTATCTATCTAAATACCTATGTATGTATGTTTGCATGTATGTATAGTAATTTTTGTTTTTTGTTTTCTATTTGATAAATTAATATAAAATTTGGATATGTATGCATACGTAAAAAGTGTTTGTCAAGTATTTAATATACTTATAAATGTTTTAAACAATAAATCATTAAATCAAGAAAAACGTGATTCTAGTGAAAAATATTAGCACATACATACGTACGTACGTATTACGTACATAAACCACAACTAATTATAACCACTGTCTGTGGCTTAGTACAAAGAGAAACATGAAAAATTAGATTCTTTGCTTTAAAAACTTAAAAGAAGATATATTTTTTGGATTTGTTGATTTTGTTTTTTAGTATTTCCTCTTTTATGCTGTTTAGTTTTAACGACAACGAGAAAAAACAAGCTAAACTTTCATTCACAAAATATTATTAATTTTATTTAAAAAAAAAATAGCAAAAATTAACATTTTTAAGTGGTTGTTTAAAATTCATACACAAACATAGAAAAACAAAATAAAAAACAAAAACGAAATGAAATAAAATGAAGCTACCCACAGTGATACTGTAGCAATTTGTATTGGTATGAAAGACAAGAATTGGCCAGTTCAATGGCTTTATATTTTCTGTTTTCAGCTTTAAACGCATACACAGAAATAGTGGCATTAACAATTTGAAGAAGAGCTTAAGTTTAGTCACAATAGTGAGCAAAAAAAAACAAAAACATACAAAAAATAAATTAACATTTACACACCAAACACAACAACAGCCAAATAGTCAATATTTAATACGACTATAATTGACCACTAAATAAAGCAACTCTTCACTTTTCACCTCTCTGCGTCAAACACCCCCTCTTTTCTGTTATTATCATGTCTTAACATATGTATGTATGTATGTATGTATGTATGTATGTATATGTTGTGCTTAATAGTCTTTCTCTCTATTTGGCTCTTTTAACTTAAAAAAAAACTTATAAATAATTCATTAAATTATTTATTTTTATCGAAATAAATTAAAAAAAATATCGTTTTTATATCAAAACACAAAAGTAACAGTTTAAATACATTTTGATATATAACATTTTGATATATACATACATACATATATATGTACATATGTATGTATATATGTATGTACATATATTTATAAAATATTCTAGTAATAAACACATAAATTATTGATGACAGGCTAATGGCAATCACATTTACACGTTCATTATAAAATTATCAGCGTAAAGTGAAGTCCTTGAATAAATATAAGAAACGTTTGATCAATACATACATATTGAAAATGGAATTTAAATTTGCAATTTTTAATTTCCAAAATTTATTTGACATAAAAATATTAAACATTATTACGAAGGCACACATACACACACAGTGTTAATTTTGGAAACATATGCAAAGAACAAAGTTCAAAGACGACGAAGGATAATAAAACTGATAGCACAACAATTAATTGATTTCTCTAATTAAAAAGAAATGAATGTAAAATTAAAATAAAGAAAGAAAAGTATATAATTAAACAATATGTGAATAAAAAATGAGTATATGCCAGACAAAAATGCGATTAACAATTCCTCCAGAGATGGAATAATTATTATATGGGTTCCTAGTCATCATGAAGTGATTGGGAATGAGGAATCGAATAATCTGACTAACAGAGCCATAACTTTGGCGTAGAGATCCCAATGATTTTGGGGCTGTCTCGGAGCAGTGGACTGGAAGAAGTTAAGTTAATTTGTGCAAGATACAGACTTCCTATGGAAAGTAAGATGGTATTCCTAATGGACAGCACCCACCAAGTCTACATGATGGCTTCAGTTTATGTTAATTGGCATGAGACCCTTGGCTGGTCTCCCCTCCTTCAACCTATCTACCTACCATTCATTATTTTTTATGTATTACAATAGTCAAGTTGACACCAACTGCAATTGTTTAAATTGTTTCATAATGTGAATAAGAAAGCTTTTAACACCCTTACATTTGTAAAAAGGGCTTAAAACACTATCTTTTCAAAACACAACCTTTTACGTTTTCAATGTAAAAAAATTTAATAATTGTTTAAAAGTAATAAGTCACTGATATTTGTAAATATGTACTTAAATATGTATGTATATATTTTCTTTGTTATAAACAATTTCTTTTATGTTTCTTGTTTCGCCTTTTGAATATAAGCCAACAACATCAAACAGTTTGAGCCGCCGATATTTGGTCAAGTATACATACATACATACTTACTTACATACATATGTAAATGTCTATCGTATTTGTTTAATAGCTACAATGTACTTAAAATACGTTTACAATTTAAACTCAATACTATGTATGCATTATTTATTTCCATAATTTCCAAACAAGAAAAAAAATTTAAGAATATATTGCATTTTTAATATGTATGTATAAGTATATTTGGCGCAAAAAGAAACAAAACAAAAAAATGAGACTGAAAAATTTTAAAAGCATTATAATGTAGTTTTTTATTATATTCCTTGTAAATGTAAATATTTTCTTATAAAACCATAAAACGTTTTAGTGTTTTGAAACCATATGGAAATTTCAGCATATTTTAGGTCATTTACAATGCATATGTATATATTTATGTATGTATATACATACATATGTAGAATCTTATTTAAAAAATTTTGTACAAAAATTTCAAATGCATTGCAATTCTATTTAAAATGTTTAATAGCCTAACGAACTGACAAGTGGCGGCTCATAACATAAAGAAGCCCCTTAGATTAGTAAAGTAGTGACAGCTGTCAGTTAAATTCTTTTCAGTTTTAAAACAAAAAGTATTAAATATCAAGTTATTAAATTCAAAAAATATTGTACACAAAATTTCTAACTACACAATTGGCAATATATGTCTGTATGTATGTATTTTTCATTTTTTTTGCCCATGTCTATAAGTATTTAACAGATAAAACTGAAACATTATAATTAAACAGCTTCATAATTAAATAGTCAACATGTATTCATCTTAATTAATTTTAAATTATGAGTATCAAAACCTATATTTTTCTAAATGTCGGCTACTAATCTAAAAACACTACTTCAAAGGCAATTATTTGTTTAATAATATGAATGCAAAGGTATAATTTAAAATCAAGAATTAATTCCTTTGCAATATATACATAGTTAAGCACAAAATCGCTAAGGAAACTAAAGAGAGAGAAAGAGAGAGAGAGAAAGTTTGTCACATTTGCTGTTTAATTAAGTTATAAGCGAGTCGTTAAAATAAATGTATTTGGATAATAATTATAAAAAAAAAACCAAATTTATTTAAATGTTGTTGTTGTCGTTGTGTTTAGTTATTTAGTTATTAAAAATAAGTTCAATTTATTATCAGCAAAAACCTAAGGAAAAATGTTTAAAGCAAAATAAAAAAAGAATATAACGAATTAAGCAAAAAATTAACGAAACGTAACGAACAATTTGCTCCAATTCACACACAATATGCAAATTTATCAACCACAACAACAAAAACAATAAAAAAAATTAAAATACAAACATTAAACAAATTACTAAAGACAATATGCCTGGCAAAATACATATGTACGTATTGTATATTGTATACAAATGTATACTCACGTATAAAACATCACATAAAATATAAACAACAACAACAACAAAATAAACTTAATTAAATTTAAATTAACTGAATAAAAAAAAAATTATATTCACACACACATACACTCATATACATACATATACATACACATTATCAGAGAATCAAAATAATAGATTTGTTTTTGCATTATAATATAAAAGAGCAAAGAAAGCAAAGGTGATTTCAAAAACAGAGGAAGGTAACAACAACAACAACTACAACAACAACAAAAAGAAAAAAATGCTAATGAAATACATAAATTACAGAGAAAAAACACACAAACAAATAACAACAAAAACAAACAAAATCTACGAATAACCTAAGCAAACAACATCAAATTTCAAAGGGTTTTTGAAACAAGAAATAAAAAAAATTATCAGAAATTTTGTAAACGGATTTAGATTTTATAAAATAAAATATAAATTAAAGATACATACTATGAAGCTAAGAGACCTTTAATTAAATATTTGCAGTATTAAAATTAATAATCGTACGTATTAGAGCACTAATCGAATGCTTAGCTTAAATTTATCATTCATATTGCCATCATCATCACCAGTGCCATCGTTATTAAGTTGACAAACAAGGTCTTCATTAGCATTAAAATAAAGCAAAAACAAACAAAAATAACATACTCCGACAACAACAAATTCTTACATAAATATATCCAACAATGGCTACACGAATACATACATACAATAAATAAATAAAATTCATACGACAAATACAAATGAATTGTAATTAAATACGAATAAAAACAATAACTGAAAGGATGACCACAGAAAAAAAAGGAACACAATAACAAAAACTACAAAAGGGTAATAGTTTAACAGCGTTGCCAGCCCAATTAGAAAATTCGTAAAGGGCATTTATTTATGTAAATGAAAACATTTATGGCGAAAAGATATTTAAAATTTTTAATAAACAAAAAAAAACTAAGAAAACACTGAATAAACAACGTTGAGAGGAAATAAAAGCCGAGAGAATGAAGTTATAATGAAAGAAGACAACCTCAATTAATTAAAAATGTTCATTAATGAGCAAACGTGGGTGGTTTATTATTATTACTATTATTATAAACACACACACACACAAACAAACAGACACTAAGTGACGTACACACATATGCATACATACACACGTACTTAATAGTGTGCTTTTCATACACATTTTATGAGAGTAATTTAACTGTGAGCATTTTATGGCATTAGAAATTAACACACTGAACTTTTGCCTGTTTTTTGTTTTTGTTTTTGTTTTTTGGCTTTTTTATAACACAAAAAACAACAACAAAGTCTAATTCAAAGTGTTTGTAACAAAAACCCACCGGATTTCCGTAAAACAAAACCAAACGACCGACTGCTAAAAAGTCTTGTGTTTAATTTTACAAGAGAAAAAAAAGTCTTTAAAATTCATTCGGCTTAATGCATTTTATTACTTCTCTTTTAAAAAGACAAACAAATACAGGGTGTGAAGATACAAACACTTTAAACTGAAACATTGAAACTCTTTTTTAAATAAACCCAAGGTCATCGTAGGTACAAAATTCAATTTTATTTCTTTCTCATAAAGTCTTATTTACAGGTTTTAGATTTTGTGTTTACACCCTGTATATACGCTGAACTACATACAAAAGTGCAGGCAAACTTATAAGTCAGTTACTTAGTTATGTGTGAGCAAACACTTTAAACTCACAAAAAAATGTTAAGAATTGCAAAAAAAAAATAAATAAATAAATAAATTATAAGATGTGAAATGAAATATAATTTTATAAATTGAAAGCAATTTTTAAATAAATATAAATATAAATAAATATTTAGTTAATAATATTGAATAGAATACATCGTCAAGAAGTTTAGAATATTGCACAAAACATTTTTAAGCATAACATTTTAATTCTTGAATACTATTTTAAGACATTTTTTGAATGAAAGAAACTTGCTTATGTAAACAAAAAAACATTCTTTGACTATAATTTAACAATGAGTGTTTTTTTTTTCTTCATTAGGCTTTTCTCCATTAGGGAGCGGTGTTTCTTTTTTTTCGTGTTTTTTTTTTTTTACCGCTGAGTGTAATTCTATATCTATTGTGCCCATACCCAAACGAATACTTTCGTTAATTTTTTTAATTCTTTTTTTCTCTGCCATAGCTTTAAACATACTGACTGAAAAGACAAGCTGTTTTGTGGAGTCTTTATAAGGCATTAGTAGCAACTGCAAATGACCCATTAACCATAAAAGTTAACAATTGGGCAGGGTCATCAAGTCTTTCTTTTATGTTTTGTTGCTATTGCTTTATTTTTCTTCTTCTTCTTCTTCTTCATTAAAAAATGGGTCTTTAACAACTAGAAAAATGTTGTAGTAGTTGTTACTGCCGTTTTATTATAGGGGTTTTCATAGGGGTTTTCTTTGAAATTCAATTAATAAGACTGTCATTTTTTTATTTTTTGTTTGTTTTTTTTTTTTTATTTGCCTTTGTTTGCCGTTTTCAACTACAACTACTGCAGCAGATTTGGGTTTGTATTACAAATGAAAAAAAAAAAAACAAAAACAAACCCACATTTCTTTTTTTTTTTATTTTAAAATATTATGAATGAAATTGTATATGTCACATGGCATGAATGAATGAATTTTCATAAACTGGCCAAGTAGTAAATTTATTGTAAAAAACCATTAAATGCACCTACACTTTATTGATTGAAAAAAAAAAATAAAAAAAAAAACAAATTCATTCAAATTTACAATGTGTGTAAAAATAAACGCCTACTTAGCACCGCTTACCTCGAAGTTTAGCCACACTCACGCACGCTGATAAAGCCACATAGAATTTTCTACCTCTTTATTGTATTATTTTTATTTCAATAAAATTATGAAAAAAAAACTAAATAAATGCAATTTTTTTTTGTCTAAAATATCAACACACCAACACCTGTTTTTATAAAAAAAAAAAATTATATTGAAACCGTCAACCCACATGTCAATTTTGGCAAATAATGAATCAATATTCAAACAAAATGAAGAAGACTTGGCTTTTTTGTTATTTCTTAATTATTGTTAATAAATATTATAATTAGTTTCTTATTTTTTGTTTTTTTGTTTGCTGGTTGTTTAATTTTCTATTTTCAAGCAAAAGTTTCTGGCAGTTCAAAGACCTTTTAACAATTTCTACGATTGCTAATGTTTGTTCATAATATTTAAACAATTACGGAAATTAGTTTTTTTTTTATTTTTTTAGCAATGGTTAGTTTTGGTTCTCTTTTTTTATTATTGTATTTTTGAATGTTCTGCATAAATTAATTATTTTTTTGGTTAGTATTAAAAGCACCAATCAATGTTTTATTAAAGAAATGCTGTCGTGTACATTGTATTATAATTTTTCTACAAACTTTCAACCAAATAAGGACATGCACACAAATTTATCAATTTACAATTCTAAACATTTGTTCTTAATTGAATCGCTTCTAAAATTATCTCAAATCTCTAAATCGAAATACACAAGGAGCTCATGTAATGACCGGTGATAACATTTTCGACGCAATAACGCCCACCTTACAATTGGCCGGGAGGTCTTGTGATTATTCATATGTTACATGGCAGAGATAAGAAAATTATTATGCAAAACTACAAAACAAAATCACTTTATAGATCACCGAAATCCTGATAATTCTATTAATTTTTATAAACTTGTTAACATTCAGTGAACATGGGGTGATATATACTCGTTGTTAACAAGAACAAACAAGCTCTTCCCCTCTTCCAGACAGCTGTTACCTTCTTTTTTTACACGAAATTATAGACTTTTTGAAACAATCAACTTGTGGAAAACTAAATTGCTATAGAGCAACAACAGCAACAACAACAACAACAAAATACAAATTCAATATTAATTGAACAATTAAGATCGAAAGATTACATTTGAACAAACGGCTGCAAAGAACAAACGAAAAATCAGCAACAGACCAAACGTACAGACCCCCAGACTAAATAAATTACAAATTCAAATGAATTTCAATTCGATTTTATTTCCATATACATACATACATACATACATACATATGTATATAGCCAAATACATACAATATTATTTAAAACAAAAGTAATTCACTCTCTCACTATCTCTCAAAAAGGCAAAAAACAAAACCGCAAAAAGGCAAATAAATTTTAATTTTTCATACACTTGAATCTGCATCGGTTTCTGTATCTAAATTGGCAATCTTTGAGTATAACTGCCGGCATTGTGCGGCACAAGCGGGAGTGAAGGTGCACCACAATAGCAATGTTGATTTAAAAAATCGTATAAAAAATAATAAAAAAAAAATGTTTTGTTTCCAATTTTTTTCTTTCAATTGACAATTAGAAAATGCAGAAGCAAAAAATAAAATGTGGAAAACGTTTAAGGTACACATTTGATGTAGCAAGGGCAATGGCAATTTAACTCTCAATTTTTTCAAGGGTTCATTTTATTTATTTTCGTATAATCAGGAAATTAAAAAAAATAATAATTTAAAATAATTCTATTCCGTACAGAAGTGAGTTAATGCTCTTCTTGTCCATAAGTGTCCAGAAGAGCCTTCTTATTGCTAAAATCGTTTGAGATAAACACCCCCCTCTAAAACGATAGGACAATATCCTAATTAATGTTGCAGATAGCAATGCAATTTGCAACGATATCTCTGTGTCCGTGACTATATCTGAGAAATCGTCAGCATTCACGGATGGATGGACAAGAACGGACGATGAAACTATAAGAAAGGCAACATTTAAGACAGTTTAAAGCAGGGCCCTTATTAACTCATTTTTGAATCATTGAATTGAAGAGTGCATTGAGTCTTACTGCCAACAATTCAGCACTCTGTTAAGTATAGCAAATAATGATTTGGTTGGAGTGGAACAGAGCGCACTGGAATAATGCTTATTTTCCGGACAAATTTAATTATAAATAGTCGAGACAAAACATTTCAGCTGACATTAGGAGACGTGGTTGGAATTGGATCAGCTATTTCAAATTGTTTTTGTACCTAGTATTACAGTCGTTTCTAAACATCTTCACCAAATGACGTAGATTGAAGCTGGAGACTGAGAGATAGACAAAAACTACAAAAACTATGAAACTAACACAACAAAGTTAAATGCAAATAAAAAAAAAACAAAGAAACAAAAAAACAAAAACCAAAAAAAAAAAATTAGTTGCGTGCTTTCGTAGCCGGAAAGTATAAGGCGTGGGTGGGTGGCAGTCATGGTGAGTATCGGCAAAAAAAAGGTGGCGTCTTGGCCAAATGCCGCCGGCGTTTATTTCCACTGTATTATTATAAAAACGTTTAAGGCCTTTTTAATGAAAACAATTTTGTTTTGTTTACATTTAATATCGATTTTTAAATTTTTTTTTGTTTAATATTCCGTGATTTGTTATAATTCGCGTTGATTTTTCAAATGTAATCATACCTAAAAAGTTTTGTTAAATTCATATGCAATCGCAATTGCATATAACTTGAGGTATCACAACAGTTTGTCTGTTCGTTAGTCACACGCCAGAGGGGCCAATTTGAAGCGTTAAGCTACATAGCTGCATGGTCAACTATTGTTTATTGTAATAATATCTCTGTGATTAATTATTGTAGCATTGATTGGTATATTGGTACAGGTGTGAGAAATCATTATTAAACGTTTATTTGTTGTGTGTTATTTTTGTGTAATTTCAATAACAAAAAGGCAATTTTGAATTTTTCCAATACTTATGAGAACGTGCAGTTTCATAAATGAAATTAAAAACGAAAGAACAAAATAATCAAGTTTTTCACTCCATAACTTAATTTATTCGTTTTTTACAAACTTCTTAAATGTAGATCCGAGTACTTTTGTCTTGTAAGTAATTATAAATGTATGCGTATACCCGAAAAATAACTTTTCGTTGGTGTATTTAACAATGTTTTGTTTATTTGTAACGAGTAAATTCGTACCGCCCGCAGGTTTTAAAATTTATTTTCTGCTTAAAAGTAAACAATTCTTTTGTTCTTCTTTTTATTACGTTTTTAGTTTTGTTTTTGTTTTTTGACAATTATTTACAATTACACGCCAAATTCTCTATTCAACAGACATTCTATTATTGTTTCTTTTTTTGTTTTTTTTTTGTTTTTCTGCCTTTTTTTTAATGAACTTCACTTTGAACTTCAAGAATTCTGTAAACATACCAGGGCCCCCCCATACTAGATCTTACAATTCTCACTCATCTGTGCACATAAATTATGACCAGGTAGATAGATCAGCAATCATACTTAAAAATATGAAGCTTTTAAAACGGAAATATGGTGTTCATGTTGCGATTTCGTTTTTCGAAATGTTTTGCTTTGTATTTGAAACAGATATCAAGCAATTTAGGCAGTTACTTTGTAACAATCAAAGCTTCTTTATATACATACGTACATATATCATGATTTTAAAAGGAAGCAAAATATGTATCTACATACACATTTTTCTAATAACAACAACTCAATTGTAAAAAAAAGGTAATTTCTTAGCTTTTTTTAATTAGAGGTTTTAAAGCTTTAAAATATGCCGCCTTATAACATTGGTTTTAAAGACTACAGCGTGAGAAATTTAAATAAATTCTTAACAGAAAGGCCTTTACTGCTGAACAAAATAAAAACAAACCGTTTTCCAGGTGTTTGAAAAGGTATCTAGAACTACGACTTATTTGATTAAGATCGAATTTAAATTCAAGAGACTTTAATCTTTAAGCAGATGTTTTTTTCCTTTCCTTTTATAATTAATAATATTTTACTTAAAAAAAAAAAAAAAACAAAAACGGAAATTTGAAGAGAAGAAAAAAAGAAGACACAAATTAAATTCATGAATTACCAAAAAAAAAAATGTGTTTTACAATCTTTTGACTTCATACTGGAAATTAAATGAAAATGTGGACTATTTGCTACAAGAAAAGTGCGTAATTTTTCATAGGTTCTCTTAATGCAATGAAAATTTTGATTATTTTTATAGTTGGCGGCTATTTTTTTTAAGTGTAATTACAGCCCAAATTATTTTTGTGTGAGAGACAAAATATTAAATTTTTTTGTTTGTTTGAATTCAAGTTCATTTTTATTACAGTAATTTAGTTTAATTTAAATGATTTTCCTCTCTATCTATCTGTATGTCTATTTTTTATAATTATCATTATCAAATATGAAATGAAAGGAAAAGTACATTTTAATTTATATTATTTTTTAATAATTTTATTCAAAACAATGTGTTTGGTTCGGTTTTCTTTTCAAGCATGGTATGTTTGAATGTATATTTCCCAAAAAAAAATTTAGTTGTTGTTGTTTTTTGTGTTGAAATTTTATAAATTGTTTTCGGTATTAAACCCTTAAAAATTATTATTATGCTGCCAAGCGTGACGAAACGTGATTAAATATAAAAACAAAAAACATTTTCCGAAAAAAGAAAACAATAAAATAAAATAGAATAAGACCATAATAACAAAAACAAAAGAAAAACAAAAAAATGGGGTGGAATGCTTTTCATTTTCCTTTTCATATCAAACAGGAACACAACAGAATATAATCCACTTAATCAATGTCAATTTAAACAAAAGTTTTTGAGTTTATTTTTCAAAATTAAATTATTAATTAAAATTTTATTTTATTCAAAACAGGGAAAGGGACTATAATGAATACTTATATTAATTTAATTCAGATTTTTTTAAATTTTTTGTTGTTAGCAAAATTAATTTTATATTAACAATCTAAAAAGCCCTTCCTTCAGATGTACATATACATACATACATACATATGTACATATCTAAATGGCTAATAAAATTTTGAAGAATAATTTTTGTTTAAATTCAAAAACGACACGCCACAATGGTTAGTAAATTTATGACATTTCTTTTACTTGGACTGTCTGACAGAAAACAACAGCGTATAAATTTCAATCAGTTTCTTTAATCTAAAACAAAAAACAAAACACACAAAAAATAATTTAAAAAAAGCAAAAAAAAAAAAATAAAACACAAAAACAACAACAACAAATGCTCAAGGTTAAGCGGAAAACAAAAAAAGGAGCCAAAATTTTATACAAAATGTTAAAAAAAAATAACAAATAATTTGAATAAAACACTGAAAAAAATAAAGAAAAGAAATGTAATTTTCTATTTAAGTGAATTGCTTGCTACCAAAACTTTGCGCTTAGGGTTTGTGGAACTCTTCAATATGTATTTATATTTATCAATATTTACTATATAAATTGAATGAATATTTATTCATAAACAAACATTCATTCTATTGTAACACACTGTCTTCATATGAAGAAGCATTTCACATAATTTTTTTCTGTGTATTTTTTTATGTTATTATACCGCTAATATTAATTTAGAAAAAGAGAAATAAAAAACCAAAATAAAATAAACTAAAATCATGCTAAATAATTAAAAAACTGACAAGAAGAAAAATTGTTAAAATGAAAAAAAAAGTAAGCAATTCTTAACAAAAACTGGGAACTGAATACGAAAAATCAAAAGCAAAAGTAAAAACCAGTTTTAGCCAAAAATTTTTATATATCGTAAAAAAACAAAAACAAAAAGTATTGTATAAAAAATCTAAAAAGTTCTAAAACTTATTTAAAAAAATTTTAATGAGGGTTTCAAACAAACAAACAATAATACGAACAAAACATAAAACAGAATTAAAATAAAAAAACAAAAACAAAATTTAAGAATAAAAAATAGTATGAAGAAGAAAAGAATGAAAACGACAAAATAAAGTATTTTTCAAGTTTTATGTTTTATTTTTGTTAAAAAATAAAAGAAATTATATTAAAATCCATGTGTAAATCCATGTGTAAAAACATGCTGGAAATTAAATTTTTATTCATTTTTTTTTGCTTTCAAACTAAAATAGTATGTAGTTTTAAAGCCGTTTATCAATTTTTTTATTCATATTACGCCAATGATTTACATTTTTAGCATTTGAATTTTTTAAAAACCAAATTTAAAATATAAACTTTTGTTTTAAAACCCACATTAATTGCCTAGAACGAATCAAAAAAATATATAAATCAGCATAAATATATAAAAATTTTTTTAATATTTTGGACAATATTTCAACTTTCTAAAGTTCCAAAAATGTCTTTTTTTTGGTTTTACTTGTGTTTTTTCAGTGATTTGGACAGCCATTAGGGCTGCTATGGTTAAGGGGTTAGTATGATTCCCAATTTTCAATCATTTATATCAACTTTTGTTATTATTGTTGTTGTTATTATTGCAGGTTTAATGTGGTGACTTATATGGGAAAAGATTGTAAAAATTGAAAAATTTAAATAAATTATGATTGACAGATGAAAATAAATTTATTTCATATTGCTTTACAACGAATATTTAAGCTTTTAATAAAACAAAAAAACTCACAGTAATTCATAAAATTCATATTTTTTTTCGGTTTTTTTAAATAAATATTCTCCTTTTTTATTATATTTTTGCCACTGTTTGTATATGGGGTTTATAGATTTTTTTAAATTTTATTAGCCCACAAAAGCCATACAATAACAAATAAATAAAAACAAACAAAAAACAAAAAAATAAATAAATAATATTTACAATAACAAAAAAAATATACCAGAATATAAAACTAAACAAACAAAAAAAAAGCATGGATTTATTGTTGATTGATCTATAGTGCGGTGTCTAAAAGAAAAATGTTTACTAAACTACCCCAACTAAATATTAAAATAATGAAACACAAAGATACAGATGACACTGGAAAAAAACAACCAAGTAGAGCACAGCCTTTTAGAAAAACTGAATTAAAGTTTGCAAATTTCAATTTCAATTAAAATAAATATATTTTTTCGGCTGTTCTATTTAGCAAATTCCTGCTGTAGTAATAAAATACTTTATTTAAATTTGTATGGTTGGGTGTTCTGTGTCATTTGAAAACCGAAACCATATCAGCCTGTCAGTTCGGTAGCAATTTTAATTAGTGCTGCTTAACTGCTAAAAGAACATTTGGGAATATCTCTCCCCCTCTTTTTTTTTCAATACTGACAACAGTTTTGTTTTTATGATTATTTTTCAAATGGGACTTAATAATTTCCATATTTTAAAAATAAGTTACAAAATAATCTTGAAAATCTTTCTAAGCAAACGCATATACATACATACATATAATGTCGTGTATACGATCTAAAAACAAAGACGTTTCCATTGTGTTTTAAGCTCTAAGTAAAGTAAAGAACTTCTAATGAAAGACACTGTTTGTTGAAAGCAAATACAAATCTAATTCAGCTGCATGCTGCTTTATAAATCCAAATCAATCATTTAAACACAAGATTGGCAAAAAAAGCAAGCCAATCGACTTGTAGAAAATGTAAAGTTTTACTACATAAATCTGATAAATATACGCCCTTCTTTAGCGTATGACTTGTGTGCATTTGTATAACTTAAGAAAAACGGAAACTTAAAATAAAAAATAAAAAAAAAAAACTGTTCATAAAAACTTAATGTACCATTACGATTTTAGGCTTTTAATGTTTAACAGTAATAGAGAAAGCCATATACCATATATGTATACGCTATAAAAGGCAAGAATAATCTCTTATCATTTCAAAATCAATTTCCCAAAACATTTACATTTTTATCTACCCGCCCCCCATCTCCTTACCACCCTCCCTCCCAAAGCAATTGAATAAAATATCATCTGTGAAAAACATTGACATGCCACCCTCCACATTCAATATTCATGAATAGATTTTCAAACAACAACGCATTTTTATTTAATTTTTGTTGTGTTTTTTTTGCTTCTGCTTTTGCAATTCGTTATGCAGTCTTACATACTTCTCATGCTCATACATAACTCGTGACTAAAATGTTTGCAACTCAATTCCATTCCATTTAATTTTTTTTTTTAATCCCAATCTCACCCTCAATAGAAAATCTTGTTGGATTTGTAACACATGTGTTAAAACTAAAATCAATTGTCTGTATGCTAATGGTAATGCTATCGTCGTTCTTTTTCTAGTTGTAGTTGCGACACTAGAACAGTAATGATGAAATAAAAATGTGAGTTTCTAGAACAAGCAACAGAGTGTTTAGGTCAAATGTATGGACGCAACGCAACATAAATTTATTACGGAACATAAAAACCATAAACAGGTTAAAATGCATTCATTCATTGTAAATTCTGAAGAGAATTTAATTAAGACTCGGTTAAGTACAATATATTGTAAGATTTACTTACAATTACTTTTTGTAAGTATGATTTTTAAAACTCAATAAACTGAATGATAATTTTTATATTTTCCGACTGTTTTTCTTTCGTATGCATTTTGTTCGTGTGTGATAAAGTTACAATTTTTATGGTTTTCTAGACATGTATTTCCTCTTTTAAACAAATAAAAATTATAAAAATAATTAATTTTCATTCTTTACTATGGAAATTGCTCAAAAAAATATTACTCACAGCGTTTCTGACTGACATGGCAGAAAGGAAAATACGTAATTTTTGTTGTTTTTGTTTTGTTCCATTTAATTTTTTTTTTTGTTTTTGTTTTTGTTTTTTTTATAAACAAATGCCAAAAATTAAACACAAAATGGAAATTTTCAAAATATAGTAGAGACGATTCATTTTATTTAAATAAATAGTATGTATATTTGAATAAATAAAATACGAGAAACGAATAATGTTTTCAACTCATATTTTATATTGAAAAAGCTAAAAGCCAGCCAGCAGCCAATTGAAAGGATTTGACGTTCGAAAAATATTTATTTAGTTAAACAAATAATTTAATTTTTTCTTTTTTTTTGTATTATTATTATATACATACATATATATTTTTTTTAATAATTTTTTGTAATGGCACACAGACGTACGTAAAATTTAAAGACGGCAACAGTTTCGTTAGACTCATGCAACAAATTAAAAATTATTTTTATTGCAAAAAAAGTAATAATAATTCCTTAAGCGCGTGTGTTTAAAATAAATTAAAACTATATACATACATACATCTATAGATATATAAAATAGTCTGTCTGTATATGCGCTTGTGAGTGTTTATATGTTTATATTCGAATTTTTTTTTTATGGATTTTAAACTTTTTTTTTTGCAAATTAAAATCTCTGCTACGTGGGATCCACGTTTATTTTCTTTTATTTTTTGTTTTTTTTTATTGTTAAATAGAGAACTATTTCTGTTCTCCCATTAGTGGACAACAGATTCATTTAAAATGTTTCTCTGTTTATATTAAATTCTTTTTCTTTTTTAATTTCAAATGATTTCAAATGAAATGAAAATGTGCGGAGAATGAAAAAACACCTGTTAACTCATACACAAACGTTCTGAAAACATACAGAGGGTGGTTCACGTTCTTACGTTGAAAGAAAAACAGCTGCAGCATATTGTTCCATTCAAAATGCAAAGTTTTCCTTTTTATTTTCTTTGTGGTAATTACTGTCACTCATCTAAAATGTGTTTTAATCTTGGGGTAAAAAGTTAACCCATATTTAATATTTTGCATTGACCTGTTTCTTACAACAAACATTTCTTAACTATTTGGCATTTTTATTTTAAATTTATTTTATGGTTTCCGTTAATGATGTACGTATGTATGCATGTATTATTGCCTTAACGGAAATAATTGTAAATTTCGTGCTTTCGTCTGAATTTTACGGTATAAAATTTTATAGATTTTCTTTAAACACATTTTAAATCTATTCTTAGTATTCTTAGTAAAACGTTAAATAACACTTCAATAATAGAACTATAAAATTAACGAAGAAAAACTGCATTAACGAATGTTGCGAAATAATAGAGAATTGTGAAATTAAATAAATATTTCATTTATTTAAATAAAAAATTAAAATATATTCCCTTATTCATAAGAATTATTTTCGATTCATAAAAGGTTTATAAAATATAATTTATATGAAAATTTATTTCTTTAACCCTTCATAAATCAAAAAAAAATATTTTTTGTGAATATGTGAGCCAATTTGTGTTTGTTTTCCATTTCAAAGTTTAAACATTAATTCTAATTAAAAAAAATACATCGTTTTCAAATATAAAACAATTGATTTGATTTGAATGTTAGTTTAGGATATTTATGCATAATACATGCATACTCGAAAATGCTTTCTAGAAATTCAACAACGAAAAGAAATTTTTTATACAATCAATATAATAATTTAATTATTAATTATATGTTTCGTATACTGGCTAAGCATGTGTAATAATACATACATATATACATATGTACATACATACATACATACATACATACATATAAACAAATTGAAATAAATTTGTGTTAAAATTCAAATGACCATAAAAACCCATATGGTAGCATTCGAAATTACTGGATATAAAATAAATAAATAAACGAAACAGTCGAATTAAAAGACTTCATACAACAACATTCATACGAATTCTCACAGTGAACGATGAAAAAGAAATTAAAATAATTCAAATCTTATTTTTCTTTCAGTGCATAAGCACCCTTATTGAAATTCTGAAATATTTTTTTTTTAAATCCCAAATCCTAATGTTCCTTTAATTTGCATGCATCACACTTGTAAAACTTACCGCAATTATTTCTTGTTATTATCGTTGTAGTAGTAGCTGTTGTTGTAGTTGTTTTTTTTTTAAATAACAGCTGATTGGCTTAAGCACGAAACAATTTTGTGTGTGTGTGTGTTTTTGTGTTTTTACAGCAGTGCAGCAAATGCATCAGCACACACCCATAGACTGTGTGTTATTATATGATGATGGTGGTGGTGGTGCTGGTGTAGTGAAGAGTAAAAGTATCCAAAAGTTAGAATTTCTTTTAGAAATTTCTTGTTGTTACTGCTGTTGTATTTGTAGTGGTAATAGTAGCAGTCACAGTTAAAGAATGGAGAGATTAACACTCATCAAACTTATGTAATTTCACCCAATGCTCTACATTTGGCTAATGAAATCGATCATAAATAAATATGCATGCACATGATTATATAATTAATAATTTAAGAAAGTTTTGAGCTGCGTTTTTTTATGTTTTCTTTATTTACTTATGTTTTCTTCTTCAATATTTGTTGTAAAAATGATTGTTTTTAAATTACACTTGTTTTTTGATTAAATTCTCATAAATTAAGGGCACTGTGGTTAACGTTTTTATTTTCGACTTCTTTTTTGTATTATTGTATACCTTTTTATTGTATTCATTATATTTATTTGTTTATTTTTTGTTCTTCCTTTAATAATTTGTTTAAATATTTTGAAGTTTTGTTTTTGTAAGCAGGTGTTTTGTTTTGTTTTGTTAAGAAAGAAATTTAATAAAATTGCACTTGGTGTTTAATAACTTACTAAATATGTATGTACATACAATACAAATATTTTTATTTTATTTTAAATTATTTTTTTATATTCAAATTTATTTCAAATTCTCATATTCATCTTATTTAATCAAGAGGCACTTTGTATTATTATTTTTTTTTTGATTTTTTTCTTTTATTTTAAAGCGTTTAACTGGGTTTATTCCTTAAGGAATTCCACGCCTTATTTAAAACGACAATAACTTTAAAGACTACAGCATGACACTTTTATTATAAATTTTTCTTAAAAATTTTTCTCAACTTCTGTAAGAGATTTGTTTTTTTTTATTAATATTCCGTTTGCTAGAGAAGGGTCATAAAGCAATTGTTAGTTGTTCCGGTTTTAAATAGGTTTTAAATTTATTTTCATTTTAATTTCAAGTTTTATTTTGTTTTATTTAGAATAATTTTTGAATAAATGTTGAAATAATGTTGGTTTAGAGCACAAGTGCTGCTTACGCGTCAATTTCAGCTTTTTAAATAAACGCTTATAAACATACTGAACTATCATTAACGTTTAGCGAAAAATTATATATTAGTATTCTTCACTTTTGAGACCGAATGCGCTCTCCTCTCATCTATTCATTCGCCTTTCCTTATTAACTCCCCACTCTTCTTTTCTATTAGTCTTAAGCACAAATGATTCTAACAGGGAGAATAAAAATTGGCTGAATTGTTTTGTTGGCTATGGAAAGAGGGGAATACTGAGGGGGTTGGTAGGGTAGTGAACGTATACGAACTTGACGTTTGGCTTAGCTACGAAGCGTTTGCTCACTTGGGCGACACACAATCTAATAAATTCTTAGCAGAATTAGCAAAACGTACAAACCCGAATACCAAACTGAATACAAAGTAAACAAATGAATGTACATATATCGAGCACACCGAACGAATTGACAAACGAATCACACTTGCCGTAACGTAACGTTATAGCCGAAGAGCACGGAATTGTTTGTGTTTTAGTTGTTGTTATTTTATTTGGTTTTGGTTTTTATTATTGTAAATTCTATTCTATACAGCGCTATGGCAGAACAAATGCAAAATGTCTTGGTTTGGTCTGGTTTGGTTTGGAGATTGAGAGGAAAAAGTCAAATGTTTATCTACAATAGACTCACTCACTCATATACACATAAGCTCGCACATGAATTGTTGGTGTTGTTCTTTATGTGGGGGTTGGTTTCAATTATTGCCTCTTCGTTGTTCTCGCAAAACTGCCATTTTTATTTTATTTTATTTTTCTTCTTGTGTGTAAAGTTTTAATAAACAAAAACACATAAATTGTAAATGTTTTTACTTGTTTTTTTTTCTTTATTTTTTTGTTTTTGTTTTTAACTTTTTACATAGCCATAGTTCGTTTCTCTTCTTTCTTTAGTGAATGTGTTTAAATTTGTTAAATTATTTTTTTGTGTTTTTATTATTTTATTTAACATCTACATGATACGCTCATGACTACAACTTAAAAAGAACTGAAACATTTATTGTTTTGATGGGTTCCAAAACAGCAAAAAGTTGAACACACACCAACAACAACAACAACACTACACTGAAACGAACAGCTATTATGGCAAACGCACGAATAGCAATAACAACAACGAAAGCCAAAGAAATACGAATAATATTTACAATAATAAGACGAAAAATGGAGAATTAATAACAAACAAACAAAAAAAAGTAACGAAAGAAACAAAAACAAGAGAATGCCGGAGTATATGAAAAGGGAGAGTTTGTTTTCACCAGAGTCTTAAAATGTTTAACATTTTTTTACTTTGGATTTCCGATAATACATGCCGGTGTATGTGCATACGTACGTATTAGTGTACTAAGTAAAAACTTAGGAACGACTAAACAGTAAATTAAGAACCCTAAGGCCCTATAATAAAAGAGTTATAATTACTAACGAAGTTTTGTGTCAGTTTTTAAGTTCGTAATTAAGTACTCGTGTATTTAAAAATGTTTCTATTATGAGGGTAAAGTGTTAAATGGTTAAGAGTACTCGACTGTAACAATTGTCAAGCTTGCATACATATTATGTGTGTACTCTTCATAAAAGGGAGCATGTGACATATGTATGTATGCTGAGAGAGAGAGACCGCGAGAACTTCTGTGCATGTGGGCATAAAGAAAGAGAACTGGAAATAACAAACAACCACTTTTATTGTTTATCTATTGCTAAATCTGCTAACTGCGCAAACGCAAAATGTGTGTTTTGCCGCAAACAAAAAAAAACAACAAAAAAAAACAAAACACGAAGATCTTAAAAACAACAAAGCTGACTTTATGGCATTTGACATTGCGTGCGTTGAGAATATTCTCAAATACAGTGGAGCAGCAAAGCTGGCAGAGAAAAAATAGAAGGCTTAACAGACTAAATCGAAAAATTAGAAATCAAACTAATTTTAAATAAAATTCAAGAATTAGATTTATTTTACAACCATTTTCGATAAAGTCCCCTTATATACCTACAATTATTAGAAAGAAACTGTTATTAGAACTAATGCATCCTTCAACTAACCACAGTGCTTAAATTTATTGTTTTTTTTTTTATTGTAGTTCTTACAAACATTTGTTATGTTTATTGCCTGTTTCTTTTTTATCGGAAATTCTTTGAAAAGAAGATACAAAACATTTATAAAATTGTTCACATATAAACATACATGCATACATTCATACATACATACGTACATCTACTAAGGGAGAAACTTGGAAACACTCACTCACTCACACACACGCACACACAATATAAAAAATAACATTAGTAAAGCACGTTTTCTTTTTGTTTTTGTTTTGCTTGACAAAAACAAAAACCAAAAAAAAAAACGAAAACAAAAAACACTCACACAAAATAAAACCCCAACACTCACTCACACACTCATCACAAACGAAGAGTGGGTTAGAAATCATAAAAAAATGTTAAATTTGTAGCTTTTAACTTCAACTAAAGCTTTCACACGTACTCACTGATGCATACATACATGCACAAAAACAATATGTAGATTAACACTCACACATGTATACAACTAATGCCGGTATGAGATGCATGTGAAAATAAACAAACAACAACAAAAGTGCACTCTCTGATACACTCACATACTCTCAGCAATTTTCGTATTTATTTTTAGCTGCATTAAATATATTTTTGGTAGTTTCTGTTTCTGTTTCGTTTTTGTTGTTGTTTTTTTATTTATTTTTTTGGTTCTACTTAAAAGTGAAGTTGAAGGTCAAATTTTATTTAAGCTCCTGTTAATTCTGTTAATTCTTTAAGAGAGCCGGAGACAACTAATTTGTATTGTTTCTATTAGAAGGCTCTCTTGCCAATGCTGCGCTTGCGTTTTATTGCATTTGCATTTGTGTCTGGCTTAGTCATCATTCAAATGCACACGCAATACATATTCATCTGCTTGTGTAACATTTAATGTTTCTTTTTTTGTTCTCTCTTTTGTTTTCTTATGCGCAGGAGGTGACCTTGATTTTGTTTTTAGTGTTTTTGTTGTGGTTTTTTTTTTGGCAGCTCCTCACAATCGGGCACAAATGATTGTAAAAAAAAACCCAAAAACAGAAAAAGACACGAAAGCCCTAAAAAAGTTTGACGAACTAGAAACAAATACAATATGCAACTGCTGCTTTCTTATCGGTGTGAAAGAAAAGGGGATTAAAAATACTGATTTTTTTAATTTTTTAAGTTAAAGAACCTTTTCGATGTTTTATGATGGTGGCTGGGCCTTATGACTTTCATATATCACAACAAATAAACGAAATACAACGTCCAAATACCTGAAAAATATTCTTACTCACTCATTATGATCTTAAAATCATTATGAGCCGAAATAAGAAAATAAACATAAAATTAACAAAGATAACATTTAAATTTGCTTTTGTTTTTTGTTGTTGGTCTTCTTAAGAAAAAAAGTAAGATATCGTATGTACCTATAGAAACTTTTATCTTTGTATACTTTTACAGATGAAAAATATTGCTTTTAGAAGCTGAAAACATTATTATTTCTGATTCAGCATTAAGCATTCCTTTATCGGTGCCATAAACTATCTTGTACGAATATATTGCTTGGGTAAGGTAAGGTTACTTTGAACTTATAATTCGTTTCTCGTTTTTATTTTGTTTTTTTGCCAATAATGATTATGATCGCTAAAAAAAACTTCCACTGTCAATTCATAGCTAACAGTTATTTAACGAATGCACATACATTTCTCAATTATTTTTCTGCTTTTTGTTATTTTGGAACTTCTTATCTTTATCAAATACAACTCAAAATGACGTATTTATTAATAAATTGCAAAATACACAACTAAACACAAGTACATATTTACAAATGCTAAGACAACATGATAAATAATATTTTCTGTACGATTATTGAATTTGCTCTTATCTCTGTTTGATATCATTTTTTTTGTTTGTCTTATCCTAAAGAAACCTCTTCGATACGATAGATAAGACTTCAACGCCTCAAGTCAAATTGGTCAATTGTTTATGCACGTACACGTACTCCGTATATTAACCCGTTTATAGAAACAATAATTATAAATAATTTTGAAACTTATAGACAGAATGTTTTTACAATTTAATTAATCAAAATATTGGATTTAAAGCTATCCAGGGTAAATAGGATAAGAAAAAGATTCGAATCTCTCCACTAACGACAATGGATATGTACGTATGTATTTGTAGTTTCAACGTACTAATACTAATGTAAAGATTTGTATTTTTAAAGGGTTAAAATTTTCGATGTAGTTCAACTTACTTTAGCCCCAAATATAAAAGCGGCGAAGGCATACAACATTGAGAAAATTATCGAAAATATTTCTACAAATAAATATTTAGGTGAAAAAAGAACTTGTAAAAAAGATTTTCTGATATGCTAAAACTACTTAATGATAAGAAATTATAAAGCCTCAATATCATCAAATATTTGAAAGTTTATTTAATAGGCCAACTTAAAAAAAATTAAATTCAATTGCTTAAATATTATGAAATCCCAAAAATAACTTTTTACAACCGGCTTTGATGATGATGATGATAAACTTGATTGTAATTTACGTTGACAATTCTCTGCATTAACCCAATTCCCGAATTATAAATATTTTTCAATTTTTGCATTCCTCACATACATACATACGTATACACACGCTCATGGCAATAAAAATGAACGTAAACACACAAAATTGAATAAAAAATTGTCAGGGACTCATTTAAAGCTGTTTTAATAGGAAAACACAAAAAGAAGTTTTTTTTTGCGTACAGAAAAGTACCCACTGTCGATCGGCGAAACATACAAGCAATATTTGAATGCTTAAATGTTCACTCCGCCAGTAAGTCAAACATCACCACTCATCAATCAAAACTACAATTTTCTGTATTATTTTTTTTTTAATAATAAAAGATTCATATGCGAGGATATTCAAATACTGCGGAGTACATTTTTATGTTTGCAAACGATGAGGCATTATGCCAAGTCACCACTTTACGCCTTCACACAAATAAAAAAGAGACAAAATATAACCAAAATGATTTCCTCGTTGATTTGTAAGGAAAACTGAAAATACAGAATATGGCACAAAAACGAGTCTAATCGTTTTTGACGGACTACTGCGACAACGCAAAGTACAACAATAAAAACAATATAAAAAAAAACAACAAAAATATGTATTATACGATATTAAATTTACTTAAAAAGATACTTGTTGGATCTGAAAAAAAAGATTCACAAATAATTTGGAACGCATACGTTAAGCAGCACACACGTACTCAGGCAAAACATTTAAAAAGAAAACGAAAAACAAAAAAAAATTATAATTTAAAGAAGACCATCTTAACGCGCTGCCTTTACCTCCTCCAAATCTGCAGAAAAATATAAAAAAGAAAAAAACGGCGAACAATCGCAACCGGTCTACTATTGAAAATTATAAATTAACAAAACTACACATACTGATACACCAGCACTTGTTTTTGTTTATGCAAAAAAAAATATAAAAAAACGATCATTAATAAACACACAAATGCAAGAAAAGAAAACCAAATACAACTATTAACAACAAAAGCAAAAACAAAACTATTAACAGAATAAAACAATAAATATTCCGAACCACTAACCATCAGTAGAGACGCCAATCTGACCGACTAACTAACCAAACAACAAAACAACGAAACAACACCGTGCCAACATGCACTAGAAACTCAGTAGCGAATGCTCCATCACCCCGCTAAACCGACTGACAACCCACATAAAGCAATCAATTTAACAAAAAAAAAAAAAAGCGAACAAAACACGAAAAATGAAAGAAGAAAAAAACAATAACAAAGTTAAAGCGCACAGTCAAGTCGCAGCGTCAAATTGTTAGACAGAAAGTGGGTCTAACGTTTGTTAAGATTCGTCAAATGTTTGTGAATGTGAAAATTCTATTTTTAGCCGAAACTCTCCTCATCGGGTACCAGCGATTTGTCAATGATCACGTTATACTTTACGTTGATTGGCTGAAGCATTCGTTACGTCGACTATACGAAATAAACGACAAGCGATGAGTATACGAAGTTCCAATGGTCGGGTTAGTCAAATAAGTGCTCAAAGCTAGAGAATTACCAGTACACAATAAAAAAATCGCAAATGGTTTTTGTTTTTTTTTTGTCTCTTTTTTTTGTTCATATAAAAAGCAACAAAAACAAAAACTCTTTTAATATTTTATTTTTTATATATGTATGTATGAATTGTATGTATGTATATATTTATATGATTGTATGGCGGCAACAACAACAGCAAAACACACATTTTTTGCATTGTGCCATAAATTGTTATTGTACAAAATCATTAAAGTATTTCAGTTTATGAAGTAGGGACGTAGAGAAGTGATAAAGGGAAGAGAGAAAGAGAGTGAAAATGACAATAACAAAAGTAGATTTATGGAGCCTTTAGCAAGCAGCTTTAATACAAAACACGAAAACAACAACAATAACTAATAGAAACACCTCGTTTAACACTACTTTACCTCTGCTCACTGTGTAAAATCTCGTGTTCTCTCTCTCTCTCTCTACCACACTATCTTATACACTCGTGCTCTAACATACTTATTTTATTGTTGTTCCTTACTCTTGTCCCCACTCCGACAGTAACTTTATAAAGGTGCCTTAATGTTTTTATTATAATTCTTTCTTTTCATATTCTTAAAATAATTTTTTTTTATTTGAACCTGTATAAATGTTTTTACTCTTGTGTGCGTATGTATGTGTGTGTGTGTGTGTCTGTGTGGATGGCTGTACAGATTCAGTGTTGTGTTTTTGTATTTTTGTGTGATTGTTTTTCTTTCTCATTTAATATTTTGTTCTAAATCTTGGTGCTGTACAATTTTGTGCGCCTGGTATTGAGTGAATACACTACATTTGTACGAAATTGTTTTTGTATTTTTTAGTTTTTATTTTATTTTTCTTTTTTGTTGTTTTTTAGGGGTATGAATGAGTGATAATATTTTACGGACACACACATGCATACAACAGATAAACATTATTTTTTCTAATTATGTGAGTATTGGTCACGGAGAGAAGAGTTATAAAATGTGTTCGGTATGTTGTGGTCTTGTCGTCTTCATATTGTTTTTAATTTAATTTAAATCCCGCTGTCTTTCGGTATTAAGAAATTGGAAGAAGAAAGTCAGCAAGTGGAAGTGAATGTCTGTCTGTCTGTCTTTCTGTTTGTATTGTTTTGTTTTAAATTTAATAAAAAACAAATTAATTTTTGTTGTCTTCTTTTTTACTCACATGATACAATACAAATGAAAAGAAAAAAACAAATAAATGCCTCTTAAGCTTTCAATTGATAGTTTAGTTTAGTTTCATTTCATTTAGCACCTTAACTGTCGTAATTATTTTATTTTTTTATCACAAATTTTGGACAAATTTTAAGCCTCAGCCCAATTCAATATAAAAGTGTTAATCAATGCAATGGATGAACCATTGTTTCTGTTCTTAAAGTGTTAATTAAACCAATATTTCACTTCCTATATATAATCTCCTCTATCTCTTGCTCTATTGCAAGCTTTACATGTGTTACTGATTGCTCTGCTTTTTGTAACATCAGCTTCAAAAATTGTTGAAGAGTAAAGTTCTCTTTAAATGGGTTCGAAGGCATGTTCGTGACATTATAACCTTTCAATGCCATCGGTATCAACTTAGAAATGATTAGCCTTAACAAAACATACAAAACAAAAAAGAAATTAATAATAAAACAATCGAGACCTTTAATATTTATAGTCAGTCAGTCATACATACACAAACACATACACTCACACTCACACCAACAAACAAACACATGTACTATGTACATGCCATATGATTAATAGTAATCATACGCCTTGCTGTATAACTTGTACAGCCGTACGTATAATGATTATGATAAATTTGTTCATTTTCTTCTCTACTTTATTTAGATCTTTATATGTATGTATGCAAATAATCTTTAAAGGTAATTGTTTTTATTTTTTTCTATTCTGTTTTGTGTGACATTATTAATTATATTTAAACTCTATTTTCATAGTATTATAGAAACTGAAGAAAAAAAAAACAACAATTTTATAAAATACTAAACTAAACTGAGTCACTAACACATATAAAACGTTACTTTTGACTGTTTTTAGCAATAAATCGTTGGTGGCCATAAAACCAAAAATGAAGCACTACCACCAACGCCTTTAGAGAAGAGAAAATTCACGAAAAATTACACACAAAAAAAGTTCCAAATGTTGAAGAATAACGACGAGGCCATCAGAATGGTAAATAGTTTGCAATGCAACACCATTCAACATAAAATACCAACACCATGGTAAATGGAAGTCACACTGGGATTCCTTTTAATAGTTTCATTTATATGCCACCATATTCGTGTACATATGTACATATGTACATATGGATATGTATGTGTGATGTTGCCATTTTAACTGCTGTGGGGTTTTTCCGGGCTTCTTTTGGAATAAACTAGAAAACAACTACAACAATAACAAAACAGATAGCAAAAAGGACATTTTATGTTAAACTTTTTTTTATACACATTTTAGGCTAAGCATGTGTTTGTATAGGAGTGTATGTGTTCGTAACAAAAGCAACAATTTTCCTTAAAACAGTCATATATATAATACAACCATATCGTAATATATACATACATACATATGTATGGCGCCACTTTGACGTGGCACAATGGCGGCTGGCTCAATTTCATTTTCATTTCTTGTCATGTTTCATGCTTTTCCATGTTACGAGAGCAAACAAATATTATCGTAAATGGTCTCTTTCCTCTCTCTCCCGCACTCTCCTAGTGCATGAGTATGTTTATATGTGTGAATTTTTCCAATTTCCAACTACCACTACCACCACCCCAACCACAATAGTGCATTTGTATTTGAAAGTGTGTATGTTTGTTTGTGTTTAAATAATGTTGGCGTAGAATTGTAAAAACAACTGGCAACAATATAAAATAATCGTCAACTACAACAGCAACAATAAAAAAATTGTGTATTTTGCGTGCGTGCACGACTCCGAATTGCTCATAAAATTTACAAACACATACATACACACACGCGCACACACACACACATGTCATACATATACTCGTAATGGCGATCCTACTACCCTTGTATTTATTTCTTCATTCCATATTTCGTTTCATTTTCGATTTCTTATTCGCTTGCCCGCTGCCTGCCAGCTGCCTGCCTGCTTGTCTTTAATTAGTGGCAAAAAGGACTTTTAACTGTTTTAGTTCTTTCTGTTTCTGTTTCTGCTTCCTTTTGTGCTTTTGTTTAAATATTGAATTTCCTAGAAAACTGAATCAATATTAAACTCTGCTCTTTTCTATCCCTCTCCCCCTTTCTCTCTCTCTCCCTCTCTCTTTACTCTGTTTGGCTTTTTATAAGGGTCACGCATACAACAAGACTTGGCAATTTGTGCTCACGGACTTTTTTTTGATGTTGATTGTGAGGGTCGTAAACATTTTATTATTCAACTCGTCGAAATCAGCTGTTTTTATTGGAGTTTTAAAACATTTCATGCCTATTGCATAGGAATTTATAATTCGAATAATTATTTACATGAAGTAGAACGTAATTAAAATTTTTTTACGATTTTTTTTCATTATGACTTTGCTTTTAGCGTGTATTTGAATGATATTATCGATTATTATAATAACATTTCAATAAGATTACATTTGACAAAACATCTCTACAAATTGCTTTTGTTCGTAAATTGTTGTTATTGTTAATAATAAACAAACAAACAAAAACAAAAGCAACAAATTCTTTTTTTCTATTGTATTGCTCCACTAAGCTCCATACAAGGACTTTGCGATTATGATAACAAACGGGAATTAATGAAAAATTTGTGTTTTTGTTTTTGACAAATTAATTTAATCTATCTGTTGAGAAAAAAGACAAAAGCTTACAAAAGTTTTTGTTTTTACGTCGTTTTCAATTTCTTTTGAATCTCAAAATGATCAATTGTTCGCAATATTGTTTAGACTGTTTCTTAATAGAAATGTTGCCTGAAAGCGCTACCTGTTTTCATATTATTTTTATTATTTTTTTTTCTTTTCGCTTGTCTTGTATTTGTTTATAATTTGTTAATATCGACTTTTTTTGTTTGGTAGCCAGTGATCTTGAACTTTTAAAGTGGTTTTTGTCTGTATTCAAATTGTGTTTCTTAATTTTTGTTTTCCTAATGGATAATGTTGTTCTTACGATCCGATGATTTTTATAAATACAAAATTTGTTAATTAGTATGATAATGTTAAAATCTGAGACACCGCACAGTATTTTCAGTACTTAAAGGCACTTAAACAGACATCAACCACGCTTAAGCTGGTCTGGAATATTGTACAAAAGTATACACAAACTTTGGATGAAACACTATAATTGTCTAACCCTATAACAATTTATAAAAAATAAAAAAATATATTCAGTCTTCTGTAATATTGAATTTATTTTCTTTAAATTGTTAATAAATCTTTATGTTTACTAATATCACGATTTCAATTATGGTCGTAATCTAAATTTCGTCGCATACCTATGCGGCCTATGTCATGATATTATTTTAATTGATTCATTAATATATATTTATTTTTCTTTTTGGTCTAGCATTAATAAATCTTGTTTTTTTTTTGCGTTGATAGATGATTCAACATGGAAATTATCATCATTCAAGGACGTATAGGTCTCTCTGTAAGATTGTTTCAATTAGAAATACTTTTCACACAGATATGGATTTATACAGTAGTATTACTATATGTATACATACGTACATATACATATGTACGTACAAATGTGTGTAGCTATAGAAATGCTGATAAAGTTTTAAACTGATAAGTGATAGTGATTGGTTTTGATGTTCAACCATATTCAGATCATGTTTTTAAAAATACAAATAATGATCAGCAGTAAAATATTTTTATTATTAATTACGTTTTTTTTCGATTTTCTTAAGATCAAAAGTCGATAGCCGTGTCAACTAAATAATGGAACATAATACGAGTAATTGTTGGTTCTGTAATCTAATTTACGATATCCTCTTCTACTACTCATCAGCCACAACCTACTAGTTAATTTGATTAACAAACAAATGAACAAATGAACGCTCAAATAGAAATGTAATCAAAATTTGTTTTTTTTTTTGTATTTGTTTGTTTTTTTTTTCTTTAATGAATTTAATTTGCCAATACTATCGTAGTAATTGTGACTAACAAAATAAATACAAACTTTGCTTAACCAATCGTATTTCATTTGATGTGATTTGTTTTGAATTTATCTTTGTTTCTGATGAACGCCAGCCCGCCTTTCTTGACAGAAGTGTCCCAACCAATTGGTTTTAGAAATGCTACAGAACCTAAACAATTTCCTCAATTAATTAAGGAACTGTTTATTTGTGTTTTTTTTAGACAATGATATCATTAATTATAATGGCCAAGAATGTGAAGAATCGTAAATGATAATAAAAATAAATCAAAACATCAAATTTTAAAGAAAATGTAAAAAAAATATCAATGCCACAGTGTCAGTTATAAAATCAAAGATGATTTCAAAAGATTAATAAATGAAAGTGTTATTATTGAATTATTGTTATTAATTTTTCTAATTTCATGCATGTATTGTCAAGCAGAATTAATCGAAAATGAAAAGAAGTAATGCTGTACATTTGATGCCTGTTATAATTTCTATTTAGTTAATTTCGACTGTTTTTATTTTTTGTTTTTATGTAAAAACAATAATGGCCATTAAATGTTCACACTACGACATCAAATGTTACACTGAAAGAATAAAAAATTTACATTTTTTTTAAGTCTAAAATTTCTATTATAACACCAGTTTTAATATGAATAAACAAGAATGAACAAGGAACACATTCCTTGCTAGAAAATTAAAACCACTTGTAAACCATATTTCGGACATATTGTAGTACATTATAGTACATTTACAAAAAAATAAGAATTTATGAAGAGTCTTTGCCTTGCATAGAGGGCATATATATATACACAATATATGTGATTATAAGATGCTTTTGAAGCTTCTTATGAACTCACAAGGCTTCTATCAGATACAATAGCTACTCGTTAGATGAAGTAACATAATAATGTTCACGGTGAGTTATTTCAAAACACGGATTGTTAGAAACACTCCTCTTCTCCACATTTGTGGGCCTTTGGATCGTAATCGGACTTTTTCACCAATTTTACCTGTTATACAGGTAAAGAAATTAGAAATTGTTTTGACTAAATATCTATCAATTCATTTTAAAAACTACAAATTCCATTCAATTCAATTCAATTCATCTGTTTTATACTATGGCTGGATTTCTACGTACTTTTTCAATTGTACTCAACTCAAAGGAGAAATTGATATGAAAAAAATATTTAAATTATTGAAATGAGAACATTTAGTGCGTATGAGTATGAGAATCGAAATATTATTTTTTTAAATTTTTTTCAGTATATTGGATATCGTATGAAATTTAAATTGTGTTGATTACTAAAATTAGTGTGGTTTTTTATTAAGTTAGCTGCTACAATATTATTTTCGTTGTGTGTGTGCGTGTGTGAATGTGTGGAGGTCGGGGGGGGGGCATATGTTGTATGCGTGAAAATCCATTGTTTTACTTGTCATGCATTAGATTAATTTATTTCCTGAGCGGATCTCTATGGAACTGCATTAGAGTGTATCACAATGAACGTTTGTGTAGAGCTTATACGAACTAAAAACTAATGTTTACTAATTTTCAGTTTTATAGCCACTAAAAACCGAAAAGTCCATTAATTTATGTTGTTGTGGTGAAACTGCGCGCTTTTTAAATACTTATGTACGTCCAAAACTTTGTTTCGCTGTATGTAGTTGAATGGAAAAAAAAGTGATATAGAATAAGCGTCTCACTGGAGCCTAAAATGTGAAATAAATTACAAACAGCATTAATAGATTTCATTTCTTCTCATTTTTTTTTTTAATTTTGGCAAAAATAAAAAAAGTTTTTTTTTTTAATTTGTTTGTCGTTAATCTTCTACAATGTAGTATGTATGTGAGTTTGAAATCGTGTTTTTAATTTGATATAAGTATATTTCTTTGTGGTTGTTGTGGTTACTAATGGGTACAGATACATATGTACACCAGTTTACGTTTTTCTACTATCACCGCTGTTGTTTCTCTATACATACATAAAATTTTTGGGCGAATATTTGCATATGAAGAGCAAATTAACTTGAAGTTGATTGAGTTAATTAAAGTTTAATTTTTTTTCACTTTTCTCACTGAAAATGATAAGGAAATGTTTGTAATTAATCAAACAGGACAGTATTAACCCTTGTTTCAACAATCGTTAAATTTATTTCAGAATTAATGTAGATTTATTAAATCTAGAAATATTTAAATATTATTGATTATATCTAACAGGGGGAATTTAAGTCGACCGATTAATATTTCGATAAATCTAAATTAAATAGAATTTTAAATTTAAAATCTTTTCTACATTTTACCGCATCACGTAACATTTTTAAGGACAATGAAGAAATTTAATATATACTCTTATATGCATATGTATGAATATATGTACATGTGTATGTACATGCATATATGTATACTCCTTTGAGGAGCATAGGGCAGTAACAGACTTATTTCTGTATACTGGTCGTATGCGAAAGACGTTAATTCGTTCAGTTGCAGCTTTATCTGCTAACTCAGTGTATCAGATGGCAGCTTTCGTCTTTGACTGCTTTCTGGGTTCTAATCTAGCAATGGTTTGCTGGGTAGTATGTTTTTTTGTTTCATTTTTTTATTCTTGTTACTGGTTTCAGTTAAATTTTACTATTATTATTGAGTTCTTCTTTTTCTCCTATTCAGATATCGTTTTATTGATTATTTCGTTCTTTTAGTGAATATATTCGACCAAAAGACATCTTCGCATTTCATTAAGAAAATGTGGGCGTTAAAGAAATTTTGAAAAGAAAAACAAAAAAAAAACAAACACGATTCTTTTTGAATATTTTTTATATGTTTCTTTCAACTTTTTAATGTTTTGATTAATTTAATAAAACAACGCTTTCAAATTATTATTTATTAAGATTTCATACGAAAAAAGAACTAAAAAAAGTTTTAATTGTTTTAAAAGATTAACAATTTTAAATCAAATATAAAACAAGAACGCAAAAAATATTAAAATTTGTCTGGATTTGTTTATTTTTATTTTATTTCTGAATTTTAATTCAAAAAGTTTGTTAAAGACAATTTATTATTGACTATGTTGTTTTCGTTATACTCTTTGCAGAATGGAGATGACAGAAAAAACGTTGTTTTATAATTACCTTCTATACGATTTGTCAAGGGGTATTAATGTTTTTCTATTTTTTTTACGTTACAACATTATTTACAATATTTAAAAACAAACAAAAAAAAAAGTAACGAATATTGAAAGATATACAGAATCTATTAAATTGTTTAAAAACGTGTTTTATAATAAATTTTTGTTAATTTACTATGAAATATTATATCTAATATGAAATTGTTACGGCTGTTAGGGATGTTATCGATTTCGAAATGATTAATCATTTTTAAAAATCTTGAAATTCTAAGCTCGACACTTGTTGGTGAGAATTAGTCAACATTTGTTGGAATATAAAATGATTTAATAATGCCTGGTATACAAAAACAACAACACCATGCCAAGACCATTAATATAAATGACATTTTTGGCTTGCTCCTTCACAATAATAGACTCTGTCTGACTGACTGATTGTTTGTCTGTCTGTCTGATTGAATGCATTTAATCATTTGGCCTGTGGTGTTTTAATTTAGATTTAAATTTTAATATTTTTTTTTTGTTGTTATTATTACTTTTAATTTTATTCAATTGTGTGTTGTGTTAAATTTTATAAAAGTCATTGCGCTGTGTTGATTCCAAAAATGTGTGGGCGTATGTTTAACAATTGAAATTTCAATTACAAATTTGTTTTTTTTATGTAAATTAATGCCAGCACACTCAACACACACACTTCACTTTGGAATATTTTCCCCTCCCCCAAACGACTGCTGCAATTTTGTATGACTTTTGAAGTTTATAGGAGATAATGTTTTCCGATTTTACAATGTCACCGGTAAAACTCAGAGCCAACATGACTGTTGTATTGTAAAAAAAAAATCTATTTTTGTTAACATAAACAAAAAAGAGGTTATATTTTGATTTATTGTCTGAAATTTTATATGATGTATTAATAAAGTAAGGTTTTTATTTTTTTTTATTTACAAAATACAAAAGAACGCAAAACAATGTTAGTAATCTTGTTAAAAACAAAAAGAAAAAAAACATTTACCTACGAAATGTTGGAATAAAAATTAAATTTTTTGAGCGTATTAAATTTGCTAACAGAATGACAAACTTTAATTCTTTTGAAATCTACAATATTCAATATTGTTAATGACAATAAAAAATAATTTCAAAAATATAAAATGATCGCTTGTGCTTGTGTTTGAATGATGCATTATTCTTGGCTGTTCCTCTTAGTGTTCTTTTGCTGGCATTAATCATCGCTTATATTTTTAGATTCTTTTACTAACTGTATTCTACTGTTATTCAATGTAAGATAAACAATTAAAAAACATTGAAAAGGAGGAATTTTTTAACAATTTATCACAATGTCGTTGTGTTTTTTTCTCCTCTATGGAGGAGTTTCAAGTGCAATTTTTATAGCAATTCTTATGGTAAATGGTTACGATTAGAGTAGATATATGTAGATATGTCGATAAATATGTGTGAGTTAATCTTAATGATCAGCTAAGGTTAGATGGAGCATATGTATATGAATAACATATTCAATTCAATTTTTCTTCAAGTATATCATATTTTAATTTGTTGTTGTATGTATGTATGTACACATGTATTGCATTATAGATGTATCGAGTAATTAATAGAATATTTTGCAAATAACATTGAAATTGTATACAGTAAGTGCAATCAATTCTTAATATTTAACTGGCTTTATGTTAAAAAGATGAAGAAAGAAAAAAAAACTCATAATAATACAAATTACAAAAAAATAAAAATACCCTTCTCTTCTATTAAGATAAATTTCATGTGATATTTTGTGTTTGTGTTCTTTTTAATTTTTTTTTTTGCGTTCCTTTCTAGTTGGTGTAAATATTTAATCGCATAATGATTAATCATTTTTACACTTCATGCAAAATAATTTCTTAAATGTGATAAATGCCTTTGCGAGCGAACATTTTTGCCACAAACAAAATGTTCTTATTGCTCATGTACGTACACCGAACAATGTAGTGTAGTAGCAGTGTTTCCCAAAACGTGATTAACTTTGTTAATATTGTAATGCATTATTATCTTTAGTAATAAGAATTTTTGAAAGGATACTCGAATACATTTGAATAGAATATTTGGAATTTCTATTTCATAATTTTAAGCCTGGTGAATATCGGACTAATGAATGTTACATTTATGATTTTAATGGCTCATTGGAATGTTGAGACTGTTTTTGAAATTTTTTGGTCTTTAGTTTGAGTTGTTTTTTTTCTTTTTCTTGTAATTTTTTAGCGACAAGTTGTTTCAATCCTTTTATGTAGAATGTTTTCTTTAAAAAAAAAAACAAAAAACAAAATCAATTCATTAAAAATGGTGTTTGAATTGACAAACATGACAATTTTGAAAACTTATTTTCTCTCTTTTTTCTGCCAATTGCTGCTGCTGTTGCCATTTGTTTCTTGGCATAAAATATTAAACAACAGCAACAAAAATAATAAACAAACAATTTTTCATTAAACAGAATGAAAAACAAAACGCTCTCGTACTGAGTGACTGACTGACCTCCGTCATGTTGCCTTCACCCAGTGCGTTTTGTTGGTTGGGCTGCACCTTAAATAATAGAAATAATAGAATACTGAATATTTTTCTTTTTTATTTTAGAATTATTAATTTTATACGATTTTTGTTTTTTGTTTTTTGTATTTAAATTTAAATGTTTGTTGTTTCAATAAGAAAAATTATTTAATAAAATAGCATAAATTATTAATATAGCGAAATATGTACAACAAAATCATGATTTTATTATTTATTTCTATTATTTGCATTTGTATACGTATGTATGTATGTATGTATGTATGTATGTATGCCTTATGGAGAAGTAAAAAAATTAAATTAAAATAAAATAAAATAAACACTTTCAAGTTCAACAAGATTCGTAAATAGCTGACAGAGAATACAGCATAAAATTACAATTCAATTTGGTAAATAAAATGGATTGTAAAACTTATACGCATCGTAACACTACCAGAGATGTAACAACGGCTGAGGTATTGACAACGGCACACCGATTCGTTAACCAGAGGCATTATATTTTAATAAAAATATTTTAGTTGAATGAAAAATAATTAAAATTTAATTAAAATTTTCTAAATTAAATTTCAAAAAAAATCAACATACATACATACATACGTACATATTTTCACTTGTCTGAAAAGGTGTGCTTATCAACCATTTTTCAATTTATTAAGAAATAATTCAGACGCCTGTCTGAATTTATTACTTATTGGAAAAAAAATGAAACTATTTAGTATTTTTTTTTAATGAAAATTAAAATTTTAAAATTAATTGATTAATAATTGATTTTCGTAAAAAAAAGAAAAAAAACGTTTAATTCCGCTTTTCTCTTGTGAAAATGTATGCCCACGCCTTCATATTTGTTGCACATAACGTTTTGCCATGACATTTGAACACAATTTCGCTTTTTAAAATGTTTTTTCTTTTTTTTTTGTAATTTCATAGGCAGTTTGAGAATTAATCTGAATAACAGAACGACGGCGTAAATGACTGACTGTCGGACCAACTCGTTTTGTTTAATTGAAGTCAAGACATATCGATTTAAATGTGATTTGTTATACAAAACGATTTACAATTTGCAACAGCTCACAAGATTATTGTGTTAGTCGCACAACTACATACATATGAATAAATCTTTTGAATAATATTTGAAAAAAAAAATAAAAATAATAAAACAAATCCAACATAAAAGTGATAAAAATCTAAATTTTCAACATGAATGCAAATAAAGCATTTAAAACTATTAACGAAAAAGCCAATTAATCAGGATCTAAATGGAGGCTAAAATGGCAAATAGAAAAAATACGAAAATATTTCAAACTGACAATAATTTAAAAAGTTAATGATTGTTGTTTTAATGTATTTTTATTTTTCATTTCAAACAATTAAAACAATTAATTTAAAATCGTTTAAAAAAATAAAAACAACACAATAGAAGGAGGGTAACAAACAGTGTTTGTTAGAACATGATTTTTTTTTAAAGGTGTAGTTTGCTTTTGATTTATTTTTTTCTTATTTTTTTGATTATTTAATCATAAATATTTGCTGTGTACACAAACAAAAATATGATAGATAGATAGAGGTTTTCTACGTGGCAACAGAATAATCAGTAGCAGTATATTCTGTCGTTTTCTTTCTTTAATGCAAAAAAAAAACTTTTTAGACAGTGTGTCTGCGATTACACTTGAACAAACGACTTTGGTCATACCAAATGGAATTGGAAAAAATATTCAAAAACTCGATGTCACGCTTAAAGTCAATCTATTGCAAACACCTAAAATATACAGCCTTATAGTCATGGCTGTACACAACTACAACTTCTTTTACAAATTGTTTGCCATTACTTAAAATGATTATT
The DNA here is from genome assembly GCA_936449025.2 of Sarcophaga subvicina. Taxonomy (NCBI): domain Eukaryota; kingdom Metazoa; phylum Arthropoda; class Insecta; order Diptera; family Sarcophagidae; genus Sarcophaga; species Sarcophaga subvicina. Next base: position 250,545 of record OW388080.2, on the reverse strand, counting down.
TATACTAGCCATTAGAGTATTTAATGAATTGATATTGAAATTCGTATTAAAAATCGTCTAAAGTGTTATTAGATTCAACTTAATTTATATAATTTAGAAAAGGAAAATAACAGGTTCAGGATCGATGAAATTTACACATGTTAAATGCTTTCTATTTTAAATTGTATGCCCGTGTACATAATTTACAAAGTTTACCTCTGAAACATAAGAGACCAGCTTGGCTTTCAATGCTTCATAACAATATTGACTCATTCTCAAATAATGTCATTAGAAATTCATAAAATAAATCAATAAATACGTTATTTTAATCAATTTGGCAAGTAGACACACATATGGATACAAACAAATTTAAACAAATGTCTTTAGTCATATTAGTACATATGTATACATACATGTGTAGCTTATGCAAATTAAGTTTTATTTTTTTTGTTCTTTTTTTTCTAAATTATTAATATAACCCACCATAATAAACATAACAACATAAACAATACTAAATGAATAACAGCACAGATTGTTCAAAAAGAGACACATAAATTTCTTAACACTTGACAACAGATTAACATTTTTTGTTTAAACTTATAAACAAACTACTATACAGTAAATGAATTAATTTTAAAATAAAACAAAGAATCAATAGAGAGAAATGGTGTTTCTTCTATCGTCACACACTGCGTAAAACGAGTAAAAAGTGTAGAAATTCCAATGGAATTATCATTCCCATTCCCACTGGCATTTAATTCTTATCAAATAGAAATAACTGTAAAGCGGATATTACACTAGCGAACTTCGCCTGCAAACACAATATTGCGACAAAGATTTAGCAAAAACTACTTGAGCGATTTCGCTGAAATTTTGGACCTACGCACTTAAGACGTATATTTTTAGCCTGAACTGGGATATTCTTGATACGCCAATAATTAATAATCAAACAATTAAGATAGAAAAAATAGGCGAAAACAGAAAACAAAACGCCGCCAATTTGTTAATTTTTGACCTTTCCAAAATATCCTAGCTCAGGCTAAAATCAATAACATTTTGTATAAGAATCCATTTCGATTTTCGCTTTCAGTTACTTCTAACTCCCCTAAAGGATTTCACCATCATTAAAATAAAACTGTATAAAGAATCAAATGTCCTCTTTGATGTACAAAAAAATTCATTTGTTTAAATAAATTTATGTTTAAAAAATTAAGTCGAATAAGGACTCTTAGGAAGTGTACTAACTCCTTAAGTAATTAATATTTTTTACGGTTATTTTTCATTTCTAATTCTTAAGATGAAATACAATGAGTCACTAATTAAATTTCTCTATTCTGTTGATGGCTTCGTAATTAATTTATAAGGCACAAAACTATTATCAATTGACTCATTATTAATTATCAAAGATGATTAAATAAAATTTTGCAAATAAAAAGAATTTCTTTCTTAAGACTCGCCCAGTATCTTTGATGAATGAATCTTTAAAAAATAAATACAACCTAATGGAGTTTAATAACTATTTGTTTTAATTAAAAAAAATAACAAAATAAAACTATTTGATTTGTATATTTTTAATTTAAGTTTTTCATTCAAATTCGTAAGTGTGCCCTATTTAAATGATTTATTTTTAAATTTTCTATTTAAATGCATAGAATACATTAAAACTACACTCACTACAAGTGTCGTCTCTTAGAAATGCAATGTTTTCTTTTATTTTTTTCTACAAATTCAATAAAAATTCATACATATTTGATTTGACATTATTGAAATTTATAATTTTACACTTTTACGCTTAAGGCTCAAGTGCATAATACATTTATATACGTACATATGTATATACATATGTACAATGCATGTAGTTCTAGTATGTGTAAACAAATTTGAATGCAGTTTGTTGATTAATGATACATACACTGAGAAAAAAAGTTCATATGGTCAACGTTTAAAAACAATAAATTCATAAATAAAGAAATCCATAAATTCAAAACAAAATAAGCTGTTGTAGTGCTGCTTCTCTAACTTCATAAATATATCTTGAAATATCTTTGTCTTCTTATTTTCTCTCTTTTTTGTAATAATTCCTGCAGAATAATTCTCATAAATATTTTTACTTCTACTCTCTTTAACTCAAAACAAAGAAAATTTATTAATTTCCTAACTTTTTTCGATCGCTCGTTTTATAACAACTCCTACACTCCACTACATTGCATACCGTGTTATGAATTTTATTTATTAAAACAACAACAACAAATCAATGCGAAACACTGCTGTGTCGACACACAATCTGCCATTGCAGAAGCAACTACAAAACAAACAAACAAACATTCGCCCTACTACACATTAAAACCAAATAAATTTATTTATTCCCTATATTCACTATTTGCTTTACATCCCACCCCACTTAAGATAGTAAAGATATGCAATTTTTTACTCACCCAATTTCCACACAGAACTCCCATTTACACCACTGCGTTTTCTGTAAGACAAGCCATTCTACTTGATCGAAAATTTATATGAAAAAATATTCAGTTGCTCATGTATTCTTTACTCATTTTCATACAAATTTCCAATTGACCAAAATCACTTGGCTTACAAAAACAATTTAATATGCACCTCCTCTTCACAACACTATTAACACACACACACACTTTTTATGACACAATTTTCTTCTTTTCTTCTCTTCTTCTTTTCTTCTCTTCTTTTCTTCGCTTCTTATTTTCTTCATTTCTTTTCTTTTTTTTTTCTTCTCTTCTTATTTTCTTCATATCTTTTCTTTTTTTTTCTTCTCTTTTTCTTTTCTTCATTTCTTTTCTTTTTTTCTTGGGAGCACCCCTCATAAGCTTAAAGAACTTATTTTTCTTTTTAGATTTTCATGGATTTCTTTTATTTTTTTCATATAAAACTTATGATTTCTTATAATTTATAAACTTAAATAACTTTTTAACACAAAACTTTAATTAAATCGACCGAATTTCACAATAAATTTCTAATTTTCTTTTTAACGCACGGAAATAACACCCAAGCTGTTGCACTTTTATAAAAGAAACTAAAAATGCCGCCAATTTCTCTCTTCTCGACTTACACTCTCTAAGTAAACGGTTAACTGACAAACAAACAAACCAAGCAAACTTTAGTATTGCCATCTTTGGATTTTTCTAGTTGATACTCATATAGTACAAAAGGGTATTCTTTAATTTAAAGTTTACATATGTAACTGACCTACATCCCCTCCATAACATTAAAAAACCACCGAAAAGTGCAAAGCATCTTAGTAGATAAGGAAAATTGGTAACACTGTTTACACACTTAATAGACATTGAAATTTGAAAATAGAGAGCCGTGAGGGAATCATAAAAATAAACAACAACAATGCAATTATATTTGCATACGTCATTAAAAGAGCATAACATTGATGAACTTGATCAAGTGTTTCTCCAATTTAAAAAAAAGCAAGAACAACAACAACAACTGCATTACGCAAAAATTGTTTGTGTTGTACTTTGTTATTGTGCGTAGTAACTGTTATCAATAGAATATTCTTATTTACTGACATGAGTATGCAGTTTTTTGGTGACCACAAAATGTAAGAATTTCATTAAATTGAATTAAGGAATTCAATTTAGGGCACGGTATACCATTTTAAAGTGAGAAGACTCAAGTGCATAATACATTTATATATATACATATATACATATGCATGTATGTATGTAGTTCTAGTATGTATTTGATGAGTGACGATACGTGCACTGAGAAAAAAAATAAAATGATATTCTTGACAAATAGATTTGCTTAAATATCTATGTATGAACAAAGTCGCCAACCATTTCGGTTTTATATTTAAAATAATTGCAAAATTTCTCCAAGTATAATGACATTTAAATGGTACAAGCATATACATATGTAAATACATACATATATGTATGTACGTATATGTTAAGTAAAACTATTTTATCATCGCTAACTATAAAATAAATTGTTTCATTTAAATGCAACGATAATAATGATTTCAAAAACATATTCACTCAGAGATACCCTGTTGACTCATTGTCTAGCATTTACCGTCATTATCATTATCAACATCATTATGGCGTTTTATTTGTATTCTAATCTAAAAATTTAAACAACTACTGCATCTGTTAGAAACAATTACAAAATGTTTGTCTTACCACTCATAATTATTTCTAAGAATTTACATTTCATTTCGGTGAAATAAATTTTCACAACAAAAAAATATAAGTTTTCTTTGATCTTTTCATGCGGAGTCAAATGAAAAAGAAACGCGGGCAAGGAAATTCGTTTTTATTTTAATTTTATTTGCTTACCAAGAGGTCGTAATTTTTCTTAATCGTTGCAATTTGGTTTAAAATTATTCGCAAATGTTCTTTCTATTGGCTACATATATGTAGTTGGCTCAGATGTGATCATAAATATGCAAAAAATAAATGCAATAAATGTGTAGTTTTTTTCTTAAAATAAACAAAAAATCGCGCGATTTGATGACAAGCAAAATATTGTATTTATTTTATGACATAAGTATGTATGTGCTCATAATACAATATGTGTTAAACAAACCAAACTAATTAATGAGTACTTATAGATTTATGTTTCTATATAAACTTTAGGCAAAAAATAAACCCGGATCCTTCAACTTATTGAAATACAAAGAATGCACATTTCCATCAAATTGGTAATAATTTATTCAAACAAATAATTGCGAAATTTTTGCAACCTGTGTCAATTTTACCTTAAAACGTTAACACGTTTGCTTTCGTATAAAAATTACCAAAATTAATTTTTTTCCACCATTTACACAAACACAAACAATGTTTCTGTATTCGAAACAAAATATACATACATACATATGTATGTATATATACATATATACACACATATGTAGTATGTACATACTATGTATGTATATATGAAGATAAGAAGATTTAAACCAAAATATTACAATTGTTTACAACCCATTATGATGTTTTTTTTTTTTTTATTCTTAACGTCCATAACACGACGTGATTAATGTTATCTCTACACACCAATGAAAATTAGAAAAATTTGTCAAGCTTATATATTTAAATACAATAAAAATGTGTTTTTGTATGCAATTTATTAACTTTGGCTAATAACCAATTTAAGTCTTTAAAATTACTGAATTATTCTTAAATAAATAAACACAACTTATTGGCCTAAAATGTCTAACAATTTATAATATAAACACAATGAACTACTGGACTAGTTGTTGACTCCATTTACCCATTTACCACACGCTTCACATCAGGCCGCTGTTAGCCGCCTTTCAGCCAATTTGTTTCCAAATAACAGCAGCAACAAACGACACAACAACTAGCGGCTATTTTTTTTTTTTTAAGTATACGATTTAAACAATTTTACGCACAACAAACATTTAGTCAAATAAAAACAAATGCATTAACATACAATAATATACATACATACATACATACAATAAATATTGTTGATATTGTTGGCAAGAGTCCCAACAAAATTTTTGTTCTTATGGTGGCTTTTTCATAAAAGAAAATGGAAAAAAAATTTTGTATAAAATGAGTCTATCTCTTAATGTCCCCAACATAACTTTGAATATATACAATCTTTAAAACTCTCTGAAAAATTAACATCTCCAGATATTTTCTAGATTTTAGTAAGAGAAAGAATTACTTCCTTAAATATCTGCTTTTTAAACGAATTATTTTTTTTCATCAGTCAGCTATTTTGTCTTCAGCTGATATTCTGTTTCTTTTTTATTCACGTACGTACGTAAATCTATACTAAACGAAGCAAATAAAACTCATCAATACTTTTTTTAAGAAAAAAAAAAAAACAGAATTTTCTTTAGTAAGAAATAATAGCCAGACATCCATCAACCTACAAGGTGGCCCAATAAATTAAACTTATTCTGAAATTAATCAAACTGATGAAAATATTAAAAAATGTCTTTTTTTTTCTCAAATTCTCTTTAATTTTTGAAGAGCTGTTTATTACTACTAATGTTTAGAGAAAGATAAGTAAGTTTCTGTCTGCTTGAGAGGTTTCCTTTCTTTCATCTTCTTAACGGAAAATGGACCATAGAATTTCAGACAAATTGTCACTGTCAACTGTGACAGAAAAGTCACTTAGAATATTATAGGATTTTTATTTTAATCGAAGAACACTAACTGCAAAATCAGTACTCACTTATGAGTAGCATAATAGTAGTGATTAGTAATGACCAGAATTATTTGAATTACAAAATTATTCAGTAAAATACTGTTTGTATCTCATCTCGATTGGCACTAAGCGACTAGGCACAATTTTCATTGCATCGTCTGACTTAGCTTCCTTCAGAGATATTTCTTAATCTCCCTTCTATTCTGGGCACGTTCCAAATGCAATAGTCTAAGCAAGTGACGTGTGGCGGAAAGAATAAGGGATAGTAGTATTATAGTAGGATTATAATTGAGAGACAGAAACAATGCTGCTTTCTCTATTTGGTAGGGGATTTCCTTCAAAGGTTTTTATGAAGTAAAGAAAACGAACTTGTTTTTTTTTCGACAAATGGGGATTCGAACACGGAGGGCTTGGCTTCTTACCTAAAACAGACAACCAGCACCTCAAACAGCACGACCAAACACTCCCGTCTGGTACTACCAATTTGACAACCAATATATAGAGTTTTTCACCTAAATTGGTGAATATTACCAAACAATGGATTTTGTCTTTACTAATTTACTGTTACTAATTTCTAGGTAGCCGTATCTTTTCTTTGATGAGCTTCTGGCATGGTGAGTTTCGCCAGTGTGATGAAATTGTTTGCTGTGGTGAATAAAATTGAAATTCATCAGTGACGTTATTCAAAATATGTTCTGTATTACCACAGATCAATGTGGCGAATCACAGGTGTGTGACTAGAATAAGTAATTTACACCTCCATACCGGTACTGCCATTTTGCATTGCACTACTACAGTGTGTTTAGCTGGAAAATTAATCTCGATTAGTGGTACAAGCACTGAATAAAAGAACGTGGTGTTGCCATTGTAAATTCTATTAAAAAATGTTGCGTTATGCATAAATAAATAAAATTTAAATTATTTCTTAATAAATTATTGAATAACGAATTTATTCAAAGACAGACTTTTGTGCATCAGGGAAAATCAATAACAAAAAACAATGAATATACAAAATTTCGTTATTCTTTCGCCTCTGGTCATTTCTTTTTTAGAAATTTGTTGTAAAATTTTTTATTTCCTGGCAACATTGCATTTTAATAAATTATCAATTGCATTCACTTCATCATTATGACAGGCATCTTCGTTAGCATTCATTATTATACAGTACATGCAAAACTGTTGCAAGTATGTCTTTAGCTTAAAGGTGGATTACGATAATAATTTTACTGCCATGGAGAGTTGACGCAGGCGCTTCAGAGGCTTAGCACAGCATTTAGGGCGGAAACTCTTCTATGATATACATGAAATTCAAAGGCATTTAAAAAGTATCGAACGGTTTTACCAAGCGGTCATAGACAGCACAAAACAGTGCATATTTTTTTGTGTGTAAAATAATTAAATATTTCCTACTTGAGATATACAAAAGGAAAGTTTTTATCAAAAAAAAAAATTTAAATAAATTTGAAAATCAAAAAATTCAGATTGACAAAAGTTTCTAATAAATTTTCTAATTAATCGAAAAACCCACACATATACATACAATATAAAATACAACCGAATATAAATAAATAAATAAATTTAGAATTAAAAAAGGTGTGTAACTTAATATAAATAACCAATTAATTACATCAAGATAACACAAATATACACACACGTACGTAGCATTCATTAGTGTTTGACCAAAATAAATTTGTAATTGCTAAACAAAAAATATAAATGAATTAGAGATTAAGTGAAATTCAAAAAAAAAAAAAATAAAAAATTGTGTCCTTTTCATAATTGTATGTTTGTTTAAATGTTGTTGAGGAAAAAATGTAAACCAATTCCAAAGGAATTTCTTTGTTACAACCACAAGTGGTGCAGTGAAAACGAAAGAAATTTGTTTTTTTTTTTAATAGACTTCAACTTTAGCATTAAGAAAAGTAATACAGTTCCTTTGAAACCTTAAAACGCCTAAAGACCTCTTGGAAAATCCTTAAAAATGAATCGAAAAGTTTAACAACAACTAGCATTTGTTGTATAGCTAGAATAGTTTTGTAGCCACTGTCTGGTAATAACCTTTCCCAATTTTTGAGAAATTCACCTCAACTAAGAAAGTCTCCTTGAGCACAGAAGAGAGTCCAATTAATTTTATTCTCTCTGTTAAAATGTTTTGCAGTTACTCTTCCATCTCTTTTTTGTTTTGCCAATTGCACGTGATATTTTTGTTCCTACCGGCAAAATTTTGTTGAATTTTAAAACATAAACAAACAGACGGACAGACAGATAACACTCACACACTTCATTCCGATTTCTCACAGTGCTCGTTGGTTCCATCACTGAGTATGTGTTTGTGTGTGTGCTGTGTTTGCTTTCAAGTGTTTCAAAAATTTCGTAAAATATGTGTAACAAGGACATGCGCTCTGATTGGCAAGAGGTGTTTTCAATTAAAATTCCCACTACCCTCTCGGGCATCTATACATGTGCTGTAATTTTTTTCTTTTCTTTTTTTTTTTTATAAAAACAAAACCAACACACATGCACTCCGACACACATAATACAATTTTTATCTTTTTTTTTTTGCTTTTAACGGAAATTTAAACTTAAGAAGAATTTATTAAATATTCATGACGTTTTATACCAACTTGTATTACATGTCGTTGGTTTTGTAACTTATTCTGTGTTTTTATTCATGGTTTAAATGGTGGGTTGGCTGGTTGAATGGATAGAAGAGCTCTGCTCAGCCAGCCATCATCAGGCTTAAGCATGTACATATGTATGTATGTATCGTTGTATGCTGCACATCAAATATTTATTTTACTTTTGATCACAAAAACAAAATAAACTTAAAAAAAAAAACATTAAAACCAACAACAATCCTTTTTGTCCCTATAAAACATTCTTGAATATAAAAACAAAACAGAAAAAGAATGTAGGAGAGCAATAAAACGTTTGAACAGACTCCCTCTTAAAATTCACACACTCATATTAAACAAACCACTCTATTGCTCGTTTCCTCCTGTGTTTAGGCTTCAGCCTGGTCTCTTCGTTAAAATGTTAATACGTTGGAAAAGCAAAGATAAAAGTTCACCGAACCCTACAAATGCCAGTGGTGGCAGTAGTGGCTCCAGCAGCAGTAGTTCCAAAAAGAAACGCAAAGGACGCGAAGGCGGTAAGTAAATATACACATTAAATATTTTCCCATTTTCCTTTTTTTTTTCATTTTCTTTTTGTTTTTGCCTGGTCCCCATATTTCAGCGAAAGCGCAATTGAAATTTTTCATTAAACTTTTTTACACTTTCTTTCTTTGGAAAAATATTTATATTGCGGTGGTGATGGTGATGGTGGTGGTGTTGTAGCTACTGATGAAAACTGGCAAAATGATATGAAATCTGGTCATATGCAGAGCAACGAACAAGGTAAATATTGGTTTAGGCTTAAGCTCCATAGAAAAATCCAAACGTACACAGTGCTCAAATGTCATACCGATATTGTTGTGACTGTCATGGCCTCTATGTCTTCTAAAATAAGTAACTGAGGCAGTTGGAGGAGATTAGAAGCTAGAGGAAGTTACAGATATAATTATAACGCTTTCATTCTCATTTCTTATTAAACTTCTATGCATGTCTATAATATCGCATCGCATTACAAATATGAATGTTTGTTTAAATGTTTTCACCCAAAGGCGAAGAAAGAAGACGTGGTATGCGTAGAGAGGACCCGCGTAGACATACTTTGGGAGGTGATATGCTCGCCTACACCAACCAACAGAATATGCAGCAGCAGTCACAAAAGGCTTTGGATTTGGAAGTATGTATTCATATTTATATACTTTACACATATTTACATTAAATTTTACATGAACTGTTTACAACCTACTCGACATACTTTTACATGAAAAGTTTTCTAGAAGAGAAAAAAGTATTGTATTCAGTTTTTATGACAATATTTTAGGGAAGTTTTGCTAAAGTTTTATATCAATCAAATCAAAGTGTTAAACTTTTAAAAACAAATGTTGTGATGACTTTTTAAGTACATTTTCAACATTACGAAAGTGATAGAAGTACTTAAGAAATGTATTTGCAAATGTATACCTTTTATGATAAACAATATGATATCCTGACAATAAAACTTCCTTATATTTTAGAGAGACTAAATTATATCAAAAACTTTCTCCTCACAATCCTAAGGAACGTTGGTAGTCGTAAAGTTGAAAGAAGGAAACGTTTAAATCTTTATTTTAAAATCTTCAGTCCTGAAACACACGACTAATAATTAAATTTCTTAATGAATTTAATAGAATTAGTCCAACCAACCCCATACATATATAATTCAGGATAAGTGGAAAGCATTTAGCACACATTTTATGCAGTTGTAAAGTACAGAAGTAGGAATTTTTCCTCAGACGTTTTTAAAATAAGAAGTCAATGCTTATTTAACAATTAAGAAATAATATTAGCTTAATTGTTTAGTCTCTTTGATGAGTACTTTTAGAAGCTCATTAAAGACTTTTATGAGATTTTAAATTATATTTCCGCAATAAATCAAACACTCTCTCTTTCAGATGGGTACACGAGTTCAAAAAACGAAAAAGGTGTGTATAGAGAATATCGTCTTTAACATGTTTAACTTACATGTACACAACACACATTTAATTTATTTATTTTTTTTTTTGTTGCTTTTTATCAGATGCAACCCAACCGTGGTTACGTACCTATTAATCAAGGTCCATTATTCGATGACGATCCGGGTATTATGTCTGAGGTAGAGACAGCCAGTACGGGTTTTAGACGTGGCGGTAAGCAACGTTCTTCGTTACCCGTTGTGCGTACACCCTCAAAAACCTTAGAAAGACCTCTAGGTATGGTGTCACACACAGAGACTATTCGTTTTCTATCCAAATCGAAAATGCATAAATTGCAAATTCTTCTTTTCTTTCTTCTCTTCTTTTATTTCCTTTTAGGTTTGGTTTTCTTGCAATATCGTTCGGAGACAAAGAGAGCTCTATTGCCAAATGAAATTACTTCGATTGACACTGTACGAGCTCTATTTGTACGTTCGTTTCCACGCCAGTTAACCATGGCATACCTAGAGGGACCGAATGTCAAAATCTACATACATGATGCCAGCAAAGATATGTTCTATGAACTGGAGGATGTACGTTCTCATCTAAGGGAAATACGAGATCGTTCCGTTTTACGTCTTTTTGAATCGACCGAAGTAGCAGCTCCGCCCCAAATACTACCAGGTGGTCCTGGCATACCACAGCCATTGCCACAAACAAATCAACAGCATTGGGATCAAGATCAGGTATTTTTAAATCAATAAAATTAAAAAGTATCTTAAAGTAATCTCTATGTCACTTCCTTACAGAGTTACTTTAGTGAACCTGAATTCGATTCCGACTATAAACATCAACACATACACAAGTCCAAGGTAAAAAAATTACTCATTTTAGTTCTTTTTTTTACAAAAAAAATGTTATTAAATAATGCTGTGTACAAAACTTGCTTAACAAAGTTTATGGAAAAAAGTTCTCTGAGTAATCTTATATTTTGTTTGAGAGAAAACAACCGACAAACGTGATAAAAACTAAAATTTTCTGTATTCCCTGACTAGCGGCTAAAAGGAAAGACACATTTAAAATGCCTGCCCGTCTGCCTGCTGTAGCTTGATTTATAACCCCATGCATAAATAGAAAATTAACTACTTGTACTAAAATTAATTTAAAATTATGAAATAAAAAATGTCTAAAATTGACCACAACTGCCGACACTGTAGCCCTTTAAGACGTTATCCAGCTTTTCATTGGCTTCTTTCCAGGCAAAAACTATGGCACCTTGGAAGGGTTCTATTTCGCACGCGTCGCATAAAGCCATTACCGCTTTCACTTCCTCTTCGGCCGGTTCTCGGTCGTGTTCGACGATTTCATCTTCAATATTATGCTTGTCACTGTAATCGTGTTTAAATTGCTGACCACCAAATTCGGCCAAACCATCGTATTTAAACTCGGCTGAGGTTCCTTGAATTAAAGGATCATTCACAATGCTTCCGTCATCCAAAAATACCAGGCCACGTTTTTTCAAATTTTTATTCTCCTCGCCAACACTGCTATCAGAGCTTGGTTTTGAACTGGACCCGAGGGCATGACGTTTGAATATTATTCTAGTCTCAGTTTCATCCACAAATTGTATTTTTGAGGGATTTGAAGGATCAAAAACAGCCTGCCTATTTACAGTTTGCGTTGTTTCCGGGTCAATGCCCAGTTGGTGATTAAGTCCTATGAGTTGTTGAGCAACTAATCGTGAACCAGCATTGATTTGACCATTAACAAAATTTGTATGTATGGTTAAAGCCTGTTGAGAATTAGCCTGAGGCACTGGCAAGGCAGATGCAGCATCCGTTGTAGACGTCGGTTGAGCCAAATTTATACGCACACGTGTGGGTATCTGTCCATTTGCCAAAAGACTATGCATGGGTTGGGGTCGGTTTATCTTAAGAAAAAAAAAAAAAAGACCTTGATTTATTGTTTTATTCGTGTACGAAATTCCCGTAAGCTTACCGGTGGTGGAGGTTTGGTTGTAATTTGTATTTCCTGACCTTCATGATCGAAATGATGAGCGTGGTGGTGCTTATGATCGCGATGGGCTTTTCCTGCACTTAAAGCTACCCGGTATATTTGGACAAAGGTGACTTCAAAATGTAAACCATCGCATACTTTACCAGTAATAGAACTTCCGCCAGAGTATAATTTACCATTGGCTGGAATCTTATGACCCACCAGCTAAAGTTGTACAAATCAAAAAAAAAAATTTTTGTAATCAAATATAAGATCGAAAACTATGCAAGTTTTCTAGAGAGTTTTATAACTGAATTTGGGTCGCGCAATCATTCGTAGCATGATAAAATCATTCAAAAAATATTGAACAATAAAAAATATACACAGAAATTCAATGAAGAAAATCACACACAATTGATTATCTTATGTGTTCATTGCAAATCTATAATATTTCTTATAGAAAAATACTATTTGGCAATATTAAATAAAAATTTTACATGATTTATCTACTCGTATCTATCACACTCAAGTTGTGCAAAAGATGAAAAAAAAAAATTTGTTTTACAAAATTCCCGTTTTAAATCATTTCCATTCAAGTGGGGTTTAAAATTGAACAAAAGTTTAACGTAAAGTGTTTGATAACCAGTGAAAGGATACAAAATTATTGAAGAAATATGTTATTATAAGTTATGATTATAATAAATATTTTATATGTACATATTGTGCAGATTTAAACTTACCGAATTGTGAAAACCTCTACCAATACGTTCTGCTTTTAGCCAGACTTGCCATTCGCCAGTTTTTCCATTCCATGATGTGCAAGTGTGATGCCATTGACGAACCCTCAATGGATAATTCAATCTGAGCAATAATTAATAGTCATAGAAAATAACGTAACAAAAAAAAAAATTATGATTATAATGATATTAATAACAACAACAACAATAATAATAATAATAATAATAATGATAGTCATTTATGAAATGAAATATTGATCCATTGATTTATGATTATTGTTGAAGTGAACAGAGAACAGAAAAAAAAGTAATAACCCAAGTAAAAAAGTGTGTAGATTTTTGTATGCATACACGTAGGCATGTATGTATGTATGTGCGTATGTATGAACAATGTTGGTGTTAAATAATTTAAAATTGAAATTGCATGTCGGTACTTGTAAAACAGTTTGAAATACATAAACATACATACATATGTATGTACATATACAAGTAATCAAAAACTAGCTAACAATACATTGTATGGATGGATGTGATACATGAGATACACCCAAACCATGATGTTGCAATATTTATTGAAACAATTTTTAATACGTACCTATACATTTGTTGACCTTTTATAGCCATCGACAAAAAACTGGAATTTTTTGCATTCGCAACCCAAAATTGAAATTGTCTATGTTCGTCCTCAGCTAATCAAAACAAGTGAAAAAATAATTTGTCTTAGAAATCTGTATTCGAAGTTGTAAAAATACATTATTTAAGTGTGTCAATCAATCAAATCGATTTTCAAGGTTGCCATTATTTGGAAAGTTTGATCTCTAAATTATATTTCAACATCTCAATATAATTTATGAAATTATATATTTTTTTCAATTAATTTTTTTTACCGAAACAGATTATGAATTAAAACTCCTCTACAATAAAGGTTTTTTTAATTTAGAAATCACTTTGTTAAAGTTTTTTGTTTAATATTCTGTTTTATATTCTAATATATTTAAATTGTATTCATTATTTTCTTTTCTTGCAAAGTGACAAAACGTTGAGATACACATTTTTGTTGGTATTAAACCATCAATATACAGTCAAAGAAAAAAGTCTACATACAAAACGGTGTATGCTATATTCTAATTCTTTTTTTTCATTTATTTTTTACTTCTAACATTCTTAATTGTAAATGCCTTAACAACGCATTAATATCTTTTTCAATTTGATAAAAAGTCTACATACAACGGTGTATGTATAGTTTTCTTCTTTGACTATATGTACGCTATATTGAATTCCTTCATTCAGTAAAATCGCATCAAAATCTGTAAACTTTACTACCAATCGCTTTTATTTGATGCTTGTTTGCTGGTGGTGAAAATGAAAATTTTTCATTGAAAGAGAAATGGCAAGTATGAAGAAAATTATTTAGTTTTTATCCTGTCTGGAATATGTCATACATACATACATATGTATGTACGTCTAATGGAATCTGTTTTGTATGAAATAGAATTTTATATAAAATTGAGAACCCATCACCTATTGTATTTAGTCAAATGTTCAAACCTTTTTTCCATGGGTTTTTTATAATTGTATGAATATGATTTGTAGTTGCATTGATTACGGTAAGTGTACGTGCAGTCGCCAAATGATTTTTAATATTACACTGTGATAAAGTTTCATTATCCCAAAAAAAATTTATTGCTCAGTCTGTAATAAAACGTAATGAAGTATAAAGCTTTTGCATTGTCGCAATTGCTCTCTGATTAATTGCTTAATTTAATTGCAAAGTGGCCCAGATTTCATATAACGCTTGCGCGTACTTTTGTCAATTACTTTTCGTTGCGAAGAGGCCTGTTTTATTAACCTACTGGTTGAGTTTTGAATTCGCATTTTCTCAACATTGTTTTGCTTCACTACATAAATCGTGTCAATTGCTGCGATATCTTTTTTTACACATAAATTTATAAATTTTCAAACGCGCTTTAAACCTGGTCATTTATATTTATATTTGTGTTTCTGTGTATTCTCTTATTGGCCACAAATTCAACCGGCTGGCTGACTGAACAAAAAAAAAATAATCCAAGTTTTCACTTATGTAACGCTGCAAGATCGTATACAGTTTACATTGAATGATACGCGTGTTAACTTGAAATTGACCATTACGCTGAGATGTAGTTAACTTTTATATTTTTGTAATTTTTTTTCACTTCTTTTTTTTGGCATCTTTTATTCACTTGCACATTAATTCAGATACATATTAATTTATACAGACGGACAACCATTAAACAACATTTGTATCTATGAATTTGAACATTTGAGCAAGCACATGTGCAGGCCGACTATTTATTATTTGCCAAACTTGTCCAGTCTTAAAAAAAGAAAACAAATTTTTTTTGTTTGCAACAGCTTCATAAACTATTTGATGTTTGGCAGGAAGTTTGCTTCCTTTCACTTTTACTTAAATATTAAAGTATTTATAAGTTTTTGGTGGGGAATATTATTTGAATTTCTTTGTGATTCGGAAACAAAAGCCTTTATTGTCAAAGATAAGTGTTGCGCAACGAAAAGATGGCTTAAAAACACTTTCAACTTGATGTAATAGCCAGCCAGCTTCGTTTTTCTGAACAAAGACTGCAAAACGTAATCTTGACTCTTAAAATAACCGCCTATTCAAAGAGAAAGAAAAAAAAAAAAACAATGACGAGCAGAGATCGTCAAATCACTTAACAAAAGAATCCCAAACACATCACTATACAACACTCAATCTTTTGTTTCTAAATAAGTTTTAGGCTTGTAGCACACACATTGGGAAATACGGTTCAATCGATAATTAGCGACAAAATAATTGTTATTTGTTGTTGCACTTACTTGAATATGTTAAAATGACATGATCGCCACTATGATTGGTGAAACGCATCCAAAAGCAAATCGTAAATTGCGAGAGTTCCGGTAATTTATTGTCATATTGTACGACTCCATCTTCATTGAAGGCATACTTTTTCACCGAGCAACGATCCTTTAAGACAATACAATTTATTTATTATTTTTGGTCATTTGTTAATAAAACAAATGACAAATGTGGGCCTACCTCTTCGTATTCTGCTAGTTTGTAACCAAATTTCGCGTCACCAAAATTAATACTGCTGGGTATGGCTGGTCCTAAGGCGAGTGATTTGTAATTATTTTTTACCGTTAATAAATCATCGTCTATTGGCAGATGCATTTCCTTAACATCACTGTCAGAGGCATATGCGGTTTTGCTTCCAAATTCGGGATGCGATTGTTGCAGACTGAATGAACTTGTAAATGCAGCCGATGTTGCCTTTGGGCCTGGTATGACTGGTTTTGCTTGTGCTTGGCCCACTATAGGTTTCCATGCATGGCATACTACAGAAAGACCACTTAAAAGTAAAAACAACCCAATGGCTTTCATGTTTGGTTTTAATCTAGTTTTAATTTCAATAAAAAAAAATTAAATAAAAACACTGTAACAACCGCAACTATAACTTGTTTGGATAAAAATAACTGAAATTGTAGGTTTAAAATTTATTTGTAATTATTTGTAGATTTTGTAACGGTGTTGTTATAATTTATTTTATTTTTGTGGCAAAAATAGTTGTTGCTTTTTAAATGCGTCTTGATGCCGCGATGGTTTACACTCAACTACCATAAAAAGTATTTTAAACGGAATCTTGGATACGCGCATGAGCAATGTTATCAAAGTTGGTTTTCAATCAGATCTTTTATAAACAAAAAAAAAAACAAACTCGTAATGTTCACTGTGAAGCTTTTAATCACTGAAAATTTACACGAAAAGAGCTTTCATTTGTTTTTCTAATTTGCTTAACAATCGAAATACCAACAAAAATTGTTTAAGCTCATTTAAACTGTGTTTCACTGTTCACTGTACACTGTTCGCTATTCAGAGCTTACTATTATTAGATGCCGCTAAATGTGGAAATAGTTTTCCATTATAAAGAAAAATATACGATATAAAATAAAAATAATAAAAATCAGACGAATTGTTAACAATAGGTGTTAAACATTGTATGAACACTTTTATTACAGATAAAACTTAACTCCATTATTACTGTAGCTCAGCCATTCATGCCATTTACTTATACGATCATTCATTTATTCATTCATAAATAATTTATTTTCATTTGTGGCCAACATTTTGGCTGAGTAATATTTAATTGAATAAAGCTTTTAATCTCGTCCATATACGTAGTTCATGTTCACGCTGAGCTAGTTTATCTTTACAACTACTAGAACTTTTTAACTGGCTACTGTGTGTCATAGGAAATTCTTCTTTATTTAGCGGATATTGCATGAGCCGTTCTCTGCCTTTTGTCTGCGCAAATCTGGTTTACAACTAATTATTTACGATAATTAATTCTATTACATGAAAGACAAAAAATGTGTTTATTTACTTGTGAACGATCTAAGAATGATATTTTATTAGAATTAGAAAGGAATTGCATGTAAATCAGTTCGGAATTATTACTCTCTGAACATGAACTTTTCTAATTCACTTTTTAATTCCTTTGAAAGTCCTCCAATATCGTAGCAGAGGTTGTTGTATCACTTTCTCCGACAATTGGCAACAGATTTTGATTGTGTTGTGTCATAATCAAATTTAAGGTGCACAAAAAGTGAAATTTGTGGCAACTAAATATTCATGATGTTGTTTTTATTACTTTCCTCAAAAAATATGTAAACAGATACTTGAACAACTGCCAACATTTTGTTGAATGAAACAAATTGTTGGTAGTATGCAGTTGGTGTATCTGCATAATGACACCATATCTCATACATTCGTAGCCCAAAGTATATTCAGCCATTCAAAGATGAAAAACAAAAAAAAAAAAAAAGAAATTAAATAAACAATTAAATATACAATACAACGTATGTAATATTTTTATATTTTCGCAGATTGGCAAACAACAAGCCCCTTATTATGTGGGTGGTTCCCAAACATTACCACGCGGAATGTATACCGATCGTAACAAGATGCCAATAGGTAAGTTTTTTGTGATATCGATTGGCCAAATGTTACGTAATAACACAAACCGAATTGTCTCCGTTCAACCAACCGATTATACCGACAATAATTTAATTTCCGAAATAAAAAAAAAGTTCTGAGACAATTCAGATTATGTGTAAAGAAAGCCCAACCAAATATTGCATGTTTAAGTTTGATTTTGAGTTGTTTGCTCCATTTATTTTTTTTTTTATCATCTTGTAATGTTTTGGTTTCCGTAACCATTATTTTAGTTTTCTTCCCTTTGGATTACCATTTACCATCCATCTCATTTCGTGTCCAATTTCCTTCAGTTATTTGCATTTGTATTTGTATTTATTCTAAGTATAATTGTAATGTGTATGTGATTGACTTTGACTATTTGAAATACATGATATACGATATATATATATAATATAGGAACGCCATTGAAACCTTTAAGAACGCCCAACTCCAGGGGTAGCATGGAACCCTTGTTTCCTTATCCCCCGGATCAATTATACAGTATACCAGGTACTTAATCATAATCAAATCAAAGAAAATACCATAACCAACCGCAATACACTCCTCAGTAATATCATAATTGTGTACCACCTTACAACATTATATTGTTAACGAATTGGTTTTCTTGGTTTCGTTTTCGGATTCAATCATTCAATTCTGTAGAATTTTGTCTAATTTTTTTTTGTAAAAATTTAAAAATTGTAGTGGCTTTTGATTTTGTTAAATTTTATTTGTTAAAAATTCTAGTCAATTAAGACCAGTCAAAAACATGAAAAATGTAAATAATACGAAAATAATTTCCAGATGGTTATACCAGTTCGCCGGAGCGTTCGACTAGAGGTAGTTACGAAGAACCCTATTACAGTCAATATGGTACTCGGGGTCCAGTGATAGCGCCCATTATAGATGAAGAGCAAACGTAAGTATTCAGGTACTCGCTTTAAATAGAAGCAATGTGATTTCATTTTAATTGCAGGGAAGTGACAATGACTGAAGATCAATATGCTTTATATGGTATGAAAATGGGTCCAGGTCGTTTGCCTCGCACCAATCAATTATATGATCCTACAAGGTAATTAATTATCCGTAATGATCAATCCGTCTTTTCTGATAGTATTGATAGGGATTATTGTCGACATTGTAGCTGTTGGGGTAGCCATAGTAGTTATAGTTTTGGGCGAATTCCGAGGGCGGTAGAGAAGAACGACGACTTCTTTTATAGACTTTAATGCGCTTTACACTGTTGTTGGTAGCCATTGTTGTTGCAGCAGGATGAAAGTATGTAGTGCCTATATTGATTCAAAATTTCAATTATTAAGAAAGTCTTTACGCCGACACACCTTTGAACGTGATACCTTTGCTTTTTATAGATTGCACTATCAGACACAGCAAGTAGCCTCCAAATGATAAAAAAGCTAAAGCGGTTACACTGATTTGAAATAGCGTTTGTAATTTAGAAGGTTTTTCTTCCGGCTGCCAAGGCTCGTAAACGGGATGACTTCCCGTATAACTCCTTATAGCAATAAATTTTGGTCAAAAAAAAAAATAAAATTAAACGCTTTTGATTAATTGATCGATTACCTTTCTTCTGCTACCAACGCCATAGTGGAAGGCTTTATGCAAGTTGCTTCTTCATTTGCCGCGCATTGTATATCCTGGGAATTTGTAAAGCGATTCTGATCGATTTCCTCTTTAGCTGACAGCTTATCCAATGAATGTTTTAGCAGCAATAACTCGGAAACGCGTAATTCAGCCAAACAGTTGCCAAACGACAACGAATCAAAAGCTAAGGGAGAATAGTATTTATCGACAACAAATTATTTAGTTTAACTTGAAAATACCATTGCAGTGGGACATTTTACTATTGCTAAGCGATTGAGTTTGATGTGAAAAGAAAATGTTTTCACTCTTGTATGCGATTGTCAACTAAATTCGAAAATCTTTCTTTTTCCATTAAGAAGTCTAGAAATGTTTAAATCATTACTGCAATACTGCATTAAACAGAGCATGATGAATTGTTTAATTGTTCAATGCAGAATTTGGATTTCGTAAAATACTTTTAATTTTATTAATTCGTTAAATTCGTTTTGTTGTTTTAGACCGGAAGACTTGCATCGTATACGTGTAGAACACATGGAACGCCAATTGGCCAATTTGACTGGTTTGGTGCAAAAGGCTTTGGTAAATCAAAATCCACAAATTGCCCCCATACCGGTGCCAACATTGGATCCCAATTATTTGGTAGTACCCACACAATGTCATGGTATGTTAAACAACAATTTCGTATTTTCGAAAAACAAAAAGAAAATCCAAAAAAACACAAGTACATGTTGTCTATCTTAATGAAATAATTACAATAATTCACACTTCATGCCAAGCTCTATTTTGTTTTGTTTTTTGTTGTTTTTTTTCGCCAAATTCACGTATAATCACCCTCACATAGTAACACCAACACTTTATCCACATAGTAATTATGCATTTATTTATTTATATTACATATGTTTTATGTTTAATTTCTTTTCTTTGTTTGTTTCCTTTTTTATTATTTTTTTGTTTTGTTTTGTTTGAACACATTTTTGTTTTTAATTTCACCTTTAAAAGTCACTGTATACACCACAGTAAAAAAACAAAGCCGTCACACATTTGTACTTTTCACACATTTTTGTGTTTTTAGTTAACGGCTCTGGAGAAGATCTTTATGTTAGAGAAAAGGCTCCGAAATTGGGCAAAAATGCCTGTCGTAAGTATTGTGCTTAGATTAAAACGTGTAGTTTCATATTGTTATTGTATTTGTTATCAGTTGAAAATCTTATGAATATTTCGCAAAAGTACCAAAGTACATACTAAGTTTCAATGTATTTCGAACTTTAAATCATTTGCTTTCAGAAAAGTCAGTATCATTTGAGAAAAGCGTCTCATTTAGCGATGATATACAGGGCATACCAAAGTCTCATAGTCCTCAACATGCTGGTAAATAAAAAATTCAAAATTTTTACAAAATTAAAATCACTTGCATGGTTACTTGCATTAGTTTAGAACTTCTTGGAAAACTAATTAATAGAAATGATTATTTTAACGAAATTTAAATTTATCTCAAAATGGGTTTAGATAGAAACCCTATTATTCATATTCGTGTAGATTAATTTGCGATTATATTTTCTGAATATTTATTTATCTATTTATAATAAGTATGCAAATACTTCAAGTTTACGAACATTTTAAAAATATTAAGCTTAATTAAGGAGTAGAATTATTTTAAAAGACGAAAAAAAATCATCTCTCTCTCTTTAAATCTGTTTAGTATCTTTTTATGATGTAGAACGTTTTATAAATATCTTCTGCATGTGATAAATGTGAAATAAATTAAACAAAATAATAACAATGATTACGAAGAACTAATGAAAACTATCTATTTTATATATCTGTACATTTGTTGTAAAATGTAAAGCTGATACAAAGCCCACAAAACCAGCCATCAAATCCTCCACTTTGCCAAGAACCTCTTCACAAGGTATGTAGCCGCAAAGCGTTAATATTTTTCAAGAATTCATGCACATTGAACCACTTTTAAATTGTTTTAAAATAACGGCCGTTAATTAAAATCTTTAAAAAATATATCCTCTTTAATTTCTCATGTAGAACGTGATCGCCTTAAACCACCACCACCTCCCAAACCCATGGTATTGGCCCAAACGGCTCACAACAATTATAGAGCTGATATAGCCTTGGCTCCTGAAGTCTACAATCATCTTAGGGGACTACAGAAAAAAGCTAAAGATTTACGTACAGAAGTTCGTACATTAAGACGTCTATCACAAGCGCAAGCGGTGGCTGTAAGGGAGGATATCAAAAGCACGTTCATGCGCATACGTGCAACTCTATTGGCGAGTAGCGGTAGCATTTGGGGTCACCAAGATCAGGACGCTACACGCATATCACGCGAAGAAGAATTGTATAAACAAGAAGTCATACGTTTAGAAAAGGACCTCAGTGATTTGGAATCATCTGTCGAAAGTCTCAGAGGTGAGGTTATAAATCGCCGAACAAGAGTTAACATGACTGCCGTAGAGGATATGGCATTGGTGCTAAGTAGAGCCAGGTGAGTTCTATTAGTTTCGTTAGCAATTAAACAATTCGAATTCGAATTGGTTTTCCGTGTTAATTTGTCTTTTAGTAAAACTGTAGCTGAATTAAAAATGAAATTTCCGGCACTGTCAAATGGCTTACGTTGTATTTTATCCAGCGAAATGGAAAAAGTCGTACGAGAAGAAAAGTTCCTAAAAGAAGAACCCGATCGCCTAGAATCGGCCTTAAGAAGATGCAAAAAGCTAACTGGCACATTAGTAACACTAAAAAGGTTAGTGCTTAACTTAAAAACAAACTATAATGTACAAAAAATTATTAATTCATATACGTACTCACATGGTATAAGCTGTCATTTTTTTTTTTCATTTGCACATACATATGCTTTTAAAACGTAAACGTTGTATTTCATTTCTTAGGTTGGCCAGTGTTCAAGAGCAAAGGCTACCGCCTACTGAACCGCAAACAAATGAGGATCCTCCACGTTCTGCAGATATATCGGTGACCGACAAGGTAAGTCGTCTTTATATCAAGCAATTCGATTCCAAACATAATTTTAAAGGCACTTCACTTTAGTTGCTTCAAAGAAAAAAAAAAAAAAAACAAACAAAAAAATTAAAAGATTAAACATAAAAATAAAAAATAATATCAAAATCAATATTATTATATTATTATACAATTTAATTTGATTATTGCATACAAATAAATTAAATTTTAAATCAAATTATAGTTAAAATCGAAATTAGTTAAAACAAAATTTATAAAGTTATAATCTTTACTTTCAATTGTAATTTGAATACCTTTGAGTTGATTGATTTAAACTGTATTCTTTCGTTTTAATTTGAGTTTGAGTTACAGTAGAGACACTAAAAAAATATTAAAGAAATTATAATCCCTCAACATTCCCTTAAAAAAACCCCAAAATACTATTAAACTATTCAAATTAGAAATTTTGTGTGTATATAAAATTATTTTATGTTTTTAGTTATTTGAAAGAAAGAAAAAAACGAAAAATTACAAATTTATAAGCAAAATTTAGTATTGAATTATATTTTGTATTTTAAATTTGTTTTAATTATTCCTATTTTGCAATTGGCTGAATTATTTTCTCTTCTTTTTTTTTTATTGACACCAATTAATTTTACTATTTACGATCATACATTTATTTGTTTCTTTTTTGTTTCCACAAAAAACAAAAAAAAAGAACAAAAATAAAACAAAAGAATAAACAATTATAAACAAAATAATGAACGAAAAAAACTTAATTAATTGGTGAATTTAGGTTAATTATAGTTTCAAAGAAACGCTTCACCGATTCACCCAAATGAAAAACTTTAAATCCAAACTTGAACAAACTAAAGCAAAAATTTAAAAATATTACAAATTACAATCAACCAAAATCAAATCAAATCAAATCAAATCAAATCAAATGAAACCGAACGAAACCAAACCACAGCTAACCTAACTAAACCAAACCAATGTACAGAATCGGTGCTTCAACATTTAAAGACATCCAAATAATTACAAAATAATTGCATTAAGCAAACGAAATTGTGAGAAACTGTGAGAAATTTAAGAATTTTTATTTTTCAATACCACAAACCAAAAGAAAATGGAAAAAAATTAAAATGATCAAATGATGGAAAACTTTTAGTTGATTTTATTTTCGGCAAAATAACTGTTTTTATTTCGTTATTATTATTATTTTTTTTTTCTTTTTTTTTTTTGTTGTTATTCGAGTTGTTTTATTAATCAAAAATAAAAACAAAAACATAAAAAAACAACTTCTTCAAGTTTTAAAGTTGTTTCGACGTTATTTTTTAAAAAATGGTCTCCTCTCTTTTTTTATTTTTGCTTTTCTTGTGTTTCTTGTTGTTGGTGTTATGCGTAGTTTAACTGGCGCTGGAGTTCAAACTTCAAAGAGGCAATCACTGAGTAATGATCCCTTTTTAACATTTTAACAAAGAATATACAATATAATGAATTAAATCTTAAACAGTACTATCGTTCTATTTTTTTAATTGTTACACACCATTTTATTTGTTATATTAAATGAAAAAAAAAAAAACATAATAATAATTAAATCTTAGGCAACTATTTTCTTTAATTAAAACTGCTACATATCTTTAAACTAAACTTTAAATCAAAAGTTTTGTTTTTTATTTATTTACAAAGAAAAAAAAAACAAACAATCTAAATGAAATCTATAATAAAAAAAACAAACAAACCAATAATAAATACATATCTAACATTGAGGTTGATGTTACAATAATGTAAAATATTTGAAAAACCAAAAAATTATTTTATAATTAAAAATCTTTTCCTTTAGTATTATTCTTAAACGCTTGTTAATGTTCTTTTATTATTAGTTTTATTATGATTTGATTTACGTTAATGAATATAATTTTATATTTTCTTTCTTTCTCATTGTTTTGTTTCGTTTTGTTTTGTTTTGTTTTAAAAATAATCGTGATATGTTTAACTTAATGTGCAAAACCCCAAAATTTTCCTTATCTTACTGTATTGTATTAACTTTAAGAGATCCACACCGTATATCGTTTGTATATCGTTTATGTACGTTTTTTATTTCTTTGATTGATTTTCTTTTTATATGGAACATTCGACTATTCATATTAACATTATCGAAACATCAAACAATTGCCCATCACAAGAATCTATTTCCTCTGGTTTCTCGCTAATCATCACAAGTATAGATAGCTCATTCATAAACTCATAATCACTTAAACTGTGTATCCATTAGTTGTTAGAATCTATAACTAAATGTTGATGTCTATTAACTTAATCATTACTGTCTAAGAAAAATTTTCTTGTATTTTTTCGTTGTTAATTAACTGCATATGTTAAGTGTCGTCACATAGGAATTGACCAACATATCTCGAAAGGAATTTAGCATTGATGTTTTATTAGTCGGTGAAGTTTTCTTATGAAACAAAACAAAATCTATCAAAATCAATCAATCAATCTATAAACAAACAACATGCCCTGAAATAATTTATAATATTGAAACCATTAAATGGAAATAAAATTTTTAAAGACTTAAGAAAATCTAATAAATATACATACATATGTAGATTCCCAATCACAATTAATCAGTTTTATTTAACTCAAATTTGACAATTAAACACTATTTAATGGTATCAATATAAAGTGTATGTATGTATGTATGTACTTATGTATATCAATCAAGAAGTGTATAATTTTATTTGTTAAATTTTAAAAACTATCATTGCGAAATTCTTTCGGTTTATCTTACATTCTATGAAATCATCCTTTTCTTTTGAATCATTTTATTGTTTTATGTTTGTAAAAAACCACACACGTCACGAATACCTAAAGAAATGCATGACTTTGCATAGATTTCTATATGAAATTCGATTAAGTGAACAGCTTTATAGATATTATTTGTTTTCTTCTTTTTTTTCTTTCTTAGATTTTCTTTTCCTCACATTGGAAAGTTAGTTTCGTTTCTTTAATAATAATTGTGTTGTTTTACTTTTTTCGTTTTTTTTCTTTTATTTAACAAAACAGATTTAAAATTTTTCTGATTTTACGTTTAAACTAAATAAAGCTTTAAAATTTATATTTTTGGACAAATTTAAATGAATGTTTGAAATTCTTATAGCAAAAGCTTTCAAAATGCAAAATCACTGTAGAAAAACTGCAATTAATTATCAATACAATTTTTTTTTTAAATAACAACAATTTCTAAGTCAATGTTCTTATTTATAATGTTTTATTAATGTTCTAAAGAGATATGAAAATATGAAAAAAGAGAAACACTTGTATTCGATGTGAATAAAGTGATAATAAACGTAATAATACCTTCAATTTATTAGCCAATCCCACAACCCAGGATGGGGACGTTCGCTGTCGGCGGGGGAGCCCCACCAGAAAACGCACTCGATGCTCTGCTAGATGAATTAAAGACGTTTTCGAAGCCTCTAATTCAAAACAATGAGGTATAGTCGAATGATAATATTTTGTCTTGCTTAACTAATTTAGTCAAAATGTTGTAGATAAGACCCGATGATTCCACTTCTGATGATAGTACCGCGATGGTACAAAGCACTGTTACAACCCAAATATCCCAGGCACGACTTTACAACCAATCTGAAGCCGGCACTCCACCACTCTTGATGGCATCGAATTGCGTCAGCGAATTGCAACAACAATTTAACAATATTTCAATCAATAATCAAAACAATACGACACCCATAACAGTTCCCATGATAACAGCCACAAATGTCTCCAGTTTAAGACGTCTACACTCTATGCCCACGCAATGCGAAAGTGACGTCGTACCCATTCCAATTATGCGCAATATTACCAAACCACCGGTGCCAGAACGCAACGCTGAATTAATTATGAAAGTGGGTGGTAAGCGTATACCTCCTCCACCCCCACCTAGGACTAGTTCGCGCAGCCCCTTAGCCAGTCCTACTAGTCCAAATGTACCACAACCTATGCCCACACTCAATGAAATGGAATCGAAAGATTCTAGCCACAATGTTGGCGTTGACAGCAGTGGTGAAAATTCTAGCGGCAACGAATCTGGCAACGATAATGCGCAACGACAGGTTGCTTTGGAAATGCGCCATCAAGAACTGCTTAAAAAACAAAAAATTTTACAAGAACAATATCAGCGTTTGCAACAAATGAGCAAAATGCCTTCGGTGGACATGTCTTCGGCTACGACCACCAGCTTGGACCCCAACAGTCAGTCCCTCAAGAAAATGGGCAGTGAATCAAATTTGCAACAAAAGCTCAATCTCACAATTAACGCAAATGATTCATCTTTTAAAACCAATATATCTTCTGCATCTTCAACATCCTCCAATGAACTGGCTAACAATCGAAATGTCAACGATAAACTAACGAATAATAAAATCAATAATGGCGCTGGTGGCGGACCAACCACCAATTCCACAACTACGAAACAGGTCTACGAAACTGAAATACTTTAACATAAAGCAAAATTAACCTGGAATGAAACGGCCATTGATATTTGAAAACACAAGCTAAAAATGGAAATGATCGATATCTTAAACCATTACGACGATTCCAAAACAACAAACACAAATATTTTTTAAAACACTCTGTTATCAATTAATTAACATTTCATTTCGAAATAATTTCTATAGTATAAGTGCACATACATATTTGTGAAAACATTTTTAAAGAAGAAAAACTTAAAAAAATAAATAAATAAAAACAAAAAAAAAATCGTAATTACTCAGACAGTATTTAAATGGAAATTAAGTGAATGAGAATGAATTACTGAGTTACTGAATGCTATCTTAACAGCGTGTTTTATAACATCGGGAAACTCGATTGTATAGTTATAATAGTTAAATATTTTATTTATTTTATTTTTTAATTTCAAAATGAAAACAAAGAAATTTTAGACTAAAGAAAACGAATAAAAATGTCGTATTTAGATAATGGCAGATATAAATGTTTAGGGGATGCTTAGGGGGATTAAATGTAAAATTAGATTAAAATGTTGAATTAATAATTGTTTTTTATTTTAATTTTTAACAACAACGTCATTATTTATACACTATTAATATATGAAAGTTAACATAATGTGCACTCAGTTTTGAACAATGAAAACAAAAATTATTAATAATAATAATAAATAATAATAATAAACATATATGTATATTTAAAGGTCAACTTAAAGTCAAACTGGCCGTTTAATACTATACAAAAAAAAATTACTTTTGATAATTTAAAATCAAATTTTCAACAATCCATGCAATTCTCCCCATACCCTTAACTTTTGAAAAACAAAAACGAAAAAAAATCCCAATTAAGCCAGTCAAACATTATGAGAATAAAAAGCCCCAAATAGGATTTGAAATTTATTTAAAACAATTAAATAAACAATACAAGTATTTATATTTATATATATTTTATCAAGGAATAAATATTAAACGTATTAGTAAAAAATTATTTTATAAAATGATGTGAAATTAATAATAATTAATTATTAAAACAAAAGAAAATAAATAAAGAATTAATTAATAAAGGATAAATTTCTTATTTAGGCACGGGAAGTGAGACTGATAGTACTATACGATATCTCATGCATTAATAAATAAAAACAAATCTAAATTAACTAATTAAATAATTATACAATTAATAATAAAAAGAACATAATAAATGGCTTTCTCTACATACATACATTACAAAACAAACAGACAAACATATATTCTCTACACATACATATGTATGTAAATTACATTTTTCGAATTTTTCATTCAAATAAAAAATATAAAATAAAGTATCAAAAATTTGCAAATTATCACTTTACATTAAACATTACACTCTCTAAACAAAGACAAGAAACAAATAGAAATTATAAAGCATTAATATTTAGAAACACAAATACATACTTAAATTGTTTTATCAGTGAAATGTTAAAAATAAAACTTTTGCACTTTATCCTCTTTATCCCATATTATTGAACTCATATGTCACACTTTATAGGTACGTATGTATATCATATTTAACACAACCTCTAACAGATAACCCAGCAACCATTTATACATACATACATACATTATTCCAATACCTAACTAGTATTTGATTTAATAAATAAAAAAAAAAGAAACATTTACACATACGCTCGAAACTTAAAGTACACAAAACTTTGAGAATTAATAGAAAGAAAAATAAACCAAAAACAAAAAAAAAACATAAAATTATATGAATAATAATAATAATAATAAAATAATAAATTAATTTCTCTAGCTCATATTTAATAAAAAAAAATCACTTATAAAATAATTTTTTTAAGTATTTTTAAATTTTATTTAGTATAAATTTTGTTAAAAAAAATGCTCAAATATATTGAAAAAGAAGAAGAATAATGATTAAATTAAATAAAAGAAATAAAACCAAAAGAAATGTTATAAAATCAAATAAGAAAACAATGATAGCAGATAATTTTTGGCTAAGAGCACTCATTAAAAATAAGAAAAACTTTCTTTAAAACAAAGAAAAGAAGTCGCCATTAAAAGCGATTCTCAAGAAAACCGAAAACTACAACCAACATATTGGAAAAGGGAAAAAACATCTGAAAACATACTTAATCAAATTATGTATTACAATAAAGAAAAATATCATTCACAACGATTGAAATCTATTTGGACTTTTAATTTTGTTGACATTTCTCTGACGAAGACATCAGTGTAAGTATTTGGAAAAGTTATATTTTTTTCCAATCTTTTTACGGGCAATGTAATCACACGAATAGTAAGTAATGGGCTCAATTAAAACTTCTTCTGTTTTTGTGAATAAAGTTTTTTTTTTAGAAAATTAAATTATGCATATTTAATAAATCTCAATATTTTGTAGCAAATTTCCTTGAAAAACCTAATTATATTCTGAAAAACAAATTTCTTAAGCATGAACCCTCTTTCAAATGATGAGGGTAACAACGCGCCCAAATTTGAATTTTAAATTAACGCTCATACATAAATGGATGTCAGACTTAAATGCGATCTAGTCCTATTTTCAAATCAAAGAAAAATCGTAACATCTAGTGTGTGTGTAAACAACAACTAATTAGCTGAGGCAGAATTATAAAACTAGGGAAAGCCATTTGGGAAATTCCTTAACAGGATATATTTATGTGAGAAAATGACAAAGAAAAAACAATCGACATAAAAATTTCTTTGAATAGCTTGTGCTACATTGACCATTCTGCAGAAGGTTTTAAATCGCATTTAAAATTATGATTGACATATGAGTAGAAAGATATTCTCCCTTTGCCTTAAGAAAATAATTACTGGAAATAATTTATTATATGAAAATATGGGCAATAAATTTTTAAAGCACAACATAATTTGAATTTGATAATAAATCATTAAGGTTTTGAATAAAAAGAAAACTTTTACTTTTTACTTAAAAATTTTTAAATTATATTTCGCCAAAAATATCTGATTTCTGATTGTATTGTATCTATTGTAAATTAAGTATGTATATTTCATTTCTTTTTTATTTCAGAAAAAGCACACCTGGTATTTTAAACTATCTTACTACTATCTACTATACTACTTCCCCATCATGCTGATTACAGTCAGTTCCCAATGATTATAATCCTTACTTATTATTTTTTTTTCCCAAACCATCTGCGCATTGCACAAAATAAAATAAAAAAAATAAGTCCAAGTTTCTAACTCATTGGTGAAAAGAGAAAGATGATTATTTGAAATTATATTTTGTTGTTATTTTTCTTTCACTTTCGACACGGGTCATTTTGTGCTGTTCGAGTCTTTGTATTCTTAGATTGCATTTTTTTTTACTTCTTGCTACATTAAAACACAGAAGGATTAGTGCAAGAAACAAATCTTGTAGAAAATTGTGCAATTATTTAGTAATGTATTGGAAAAGGGCTTGATGCTATAGATTTTTCAATCTTTTGTCATTTCGGTTTCTTTTGTTTTGTTGTTGTTGTTTTTTTCTATTTTCTCATTTGCTATTTACATTTTGAAATCGATTGTAAACTCGCTTATACTCTCTTTTTCTTCCCATTTAATCCGAATGTCCTAATTTATCGTCTTTTACAATTACAATACAGGATACTCTCTCCGTATTTCTTTTTAGGTAGTCTTTGATAATAAATAAATAAAAGGGATTTACTTCAGGACGTACAAGATTGTATTCTTACAAAAATTAAACAGAATAAAAGAAATACGCCGGATAAATACGAGTATCAATACAAGCTCATAATGTTACGAAAGTTTTCTCTTGTAGCGTTATTTCTGGAGACGTAATTATTTAATAAGAAAATAATTTTTCCACTTAAGTAATTCATGTGATTGATATTACAGATATTACAGTTTTATTTATAAATTTAAATTGATACTTATTATGACTAATTATTTCTACGTTATGTATTTATTTTACAATTTGTATAAAACTAATACATATATTTGCTATTTAATTCATAAATTGTACTAAACATTCTCTTAAAATTCTCTGAATTAATTCAGTGTTTCAAACGACTGCAAATACACTGTGATCACAGTGACCAATGCGGAAAATTGCATTGTCACTTATCCTTTGTTTAGTTCTTTATTTTTTCTTGAATTAAAACATTTTTCATTTTCAAAGATCAATGACAATCTTTAAAGAACAGCTGTATTTGCGGTTCGTTTTTGCAAAATCTTTTAGTAAATTCTATGTAATTTTATACACATAAAAAAATATTTATTAATTTTGATACTGAATGCAAACAATATCAACGTCATTTGTAATAATTCTGTAATTTTAAAATCGATATGAAGAAAAAAAAACGAACACTATGATCAACAACTAATTAATTATTAATTTATTTTACAACTACCAAGTTTTATTTAAAATATTAAATTAGTTCTTAAAGAAGTGCATTAAATAATTGTTTAAATCAAATCATCATCAATCGATGATTTTGCACATTCATGTAATTCACATATCTATATTATAGTATACTAATAATAATAATAGTAATCATAAATAAATACTAATGTTTCATTTAATCATTTCATATAATTAGTATCTATAATTCAAATACATACATACATACATACATACGTACGATATCTATGAATAATATAATGGATATAATTTTGATGACCAACTTAAATTACATTGTAGCCAAGTTCAACAATTTTTATTACGTCTTTTAATAATATTAAATACTCTGACTAATGTTTTAACATCAACAGTTGCAGTGTGAAAAATTTCACTTTCTGCTCTAATTAAATGTACAATCCTTCCGTACAATATAGAACAGCATAATGCAAGAGAAAAGAAAAGATTCTTATGAAAGAGAATTTCTCTTAAATTTATGACTGATTCTACTTATACCTATTAATGTTTCTCTTATCCAATGGAAAAACAGCTGAAGTATAAATAGTTAGGGTGGTTAAATTTGGAAAAGTATTTCTTAGCTGAGTGTAGACCATTGAACATAACAATTTAGATACATAGCGACAGTAGAACGGTAAAGACGTGTGTGCGTATTATAGATTATCGACGAAAAGAATCGTTAAGCCAAAATACAATCAGAAACTAATAAAAGGTATTCTTAAACAAAATATAAAAAAAATAAAAGTGCTTAAAGAAAATCAGTGTTAACGCAAAACTTTACCAGATTTTGGATTAAATAATATTAACTTTGGGATAATACTTAATTTTAATTGGAATATTTTACGTTTCTCTTCTGGTGCGTTGTGTTGTGTGAGTAATCGCTTTTAATGAAAAGCTTTGTAATCAATTGTCCGTAAGTAAAGTGACTGACTGACTGGGCTGTAAATGCTCATAATTTTTTGAATTATTGAAATTCATAAATACTTCACAAACCTCTTGATAGACACTTATTTAAAGAAATCCCTTTCATGCATCAAATTTATTAACCCCTTAGTCGGGCAAAAATGAAGTGTATGTAAATCAACAAGAAGGGGTATATTTCATCTTGAAATTTCATAAGTAAATGTATCACAAAATTTTGAATAAATTGCCGAATTTATAATGCATTAGCAATTGCTTCAAATACATACATGAGTAATATTTGATTTGTTTATTCTTTTTGCACGACATATCGTAGAGAAGTTAATCATTTGTAAAACCTGAACTCTTTTTGATATTTCATACCAATACAATACGTTTAAGATTTTTTTTCTTACACAGCTGGAATTCCTTACAAAGGTTAAAGAGAGAAGTAAAACTCTCCTACCTAAGCAAAACAACAACCAAATATAGAATAACCCGAAACTACCAATTTACGTACGTGTGGTGCGGTTCTTCTTGGGAATCATTGTGTTCTTAAAAATAAAATATTTTGCGCGCGAAAAATATTTTTTGCCACAAAACAAGTTTTTTGTTTATAGAACTCGCAATGGAGACGAAACCTCTTTTTTTTGTTTCTTTGGTTGGTTTTGTATCTTTTCTTTTAAGACCAATATTTATGAGGGAATATTGCAAGAGTAATAGTCACTTATATGCTAATTTACATTATCTTAAACAAAAGGAGTTATTATTCAAAATGATTTATTTTTCTTCTTTATTCTTTCCAATTCTAAGATCTACGAACACTCGAATATGTTGAAATGGGCAGTAAATGGTCCTCGTCAAGCTTATTCACAAAATGAGAATAATGATCTTGAATTGCCTACTGCAGCTGGTACATCCTCACTACAACAGAAAAGACTTTTAAAGCGCAAATCTTCAGATTTATGTACACTCAGAACAACGACCTCACGACACGGCAATGAGAATCAATATACATCTACGCCGTTACATACTTCATTGCGCAGTTTTAGGGAAAGTCCCTCTCGTAAAATGGATAGTTTGAAGGATTTAAGTAACATAATACCTGAAAATACTCACAACTCACCTCTGAGATTTTCTTTAAAAAAAAATTGTTCTAATATTTCAAAAACACCAGAAAGAGTAGTGGCCGGCATAAATGTTCCTAATAATTATGCAACTACTTTGCCTACGTTCGATGTTGAATATTCGCCATGTGCTTTAATACCAGGACCATTAATAGCCCTAAGAGGAGTGGGTATACCCGACAGTTATTTCGAAAAACCCAGATATATTACACCTCTCCCAAAAAAACATGTTACGGATCCCATTGAGAACTGCACCAACAATATTAAAGCGCTGTCAAACCCAAACGAAAATCCTTTAAAATGTCCCATTTTCATGGAAGAATCTACCTTAAGTTCAACAAAAATGGGTGACGAAACATTAGAACGCATGATAGACGCTATTCTCGAAAGCAACCGTAAGGAAAGAAAACCCCTTAAAGCCCAAAAACCTCCGCAACAACAGAGTAATATGTCACCCACCTATACGCCAGCAGAAGATCCAGCCAGTGATTTGCAAGAAGTATGGGACACGGAAACTGCACGTTATAGACAAAAAGAACAAAAATTTAGAGCCCGTTTAACAAAAAAAACTTTATTCAGAGAAAGAGAAGAATGCACTCCTCAACTTCGGTCAACTCTAGATCCTGGCCAATTAAGAAGACAGGGCGGTCTCAGAAGGAAACGCAAAATCACTCAAATAACAGCTAGTGTTATGAATTCCGCTCAAAAATTATTAAGTAAGGCTTCACAAGTCCAAACGCCTCTACTGCACTCCCATAACCTCAGCAAAGTGTTTGAAACAGAGCTTATACACGATGAAATTCATCCTCGCAAGCTTATGCGCAATTTGAGCCCTGATAGTGGTCACAATTCCTCCAGCGAGTACGAAGAAAATGAAAACGATTCCACCTTAGAACTTATAACAGATGATAACAAAACCTTGGACAACACAAAGCGAAAATTGAGTTTTTCCTTGCAAAATTTGAATCGAACATAAATTTAAAGTTTTCCTTAATGTTACTGTTGTTATTAACTTAATTTTAAAATAATTTTACCAGAATGAAGAAAAATTTTTACAAATGCTTACTTTAAATTAAAAATGTTGAAAAGATATTATTGACTTCCATGGATTACACTCTAAACAAATAAATTTTAAAAACAAAACCAGAATAAAAATCAAATGTTATTTATTTATTATAATTTAAAATATATATATGAAGCTAAGATCTTTTTTTTTTGGTAAAACGAAGTATAATTTCTATTCAATACATAATTATTGCTAATAGAATTGTTTTCCTAAATATCCGTTACATTAAACCTACGTATGCATAAAGTACAACGTACACTCTATAAAACTTAGAATTTTAAAAGCATAATCAATTTTTTTAAAGCTATAATGCACCTGTGACTAGTTTTGGGTTTTTAACAATACGTTCGACCATTCCGTTACACCTACACGGTGTTAAACGAAGTGCCTGAATTAAAAATATGCTAATAAGGTCCTTATGCCTGTTGTTGTCAGCAGACCAGAACTAAATTATGCATAAAAAACAAAACAGAAGTTTTACAAAAACCGTAGCAATGTTTGCAAATTTAAACCATATGGTAATTGCTAACCGAAAGAGTCGCGAAGGAACACTAGAACTTTGGCGTCAACTGACACAATAATGGAAATATGTCTTTATATCTTTTCAAATCAAGCCAGCGTTAACAGCGGCATAATTCGTTCTTTTGTGTCATTTACTTTTACGATATCTTTATTCCCGACAAGAAATTTTTGTTAATGAAATTGTACAGCTGTTTTGATTTACCGCTCATTCATATGCCATTGCTGTTGGCAAATGTGTCACAAACAATTAACAAAGACTTCTTATGATTTTCAAGACTGTATTGTATAAGAAACACATACATACATACATTCAAAAGTGTATATCAAAAGTCTTTAAGGCAAATTCAAAAACAATCACTTGAATTTTACCATTTTGCGTCAATAGAAAAAGCAAAACGCAGTAATGCACACACAGAAATCTGTAATATGAGGAATTAATATTAAATGCAAAAATTTTTAAGTCCTCTTATGTAACCAAACCCAATACAGGCGACACTAAAGACATCTGCCTATAGCAGCACGAGTCAAGGGCACTTTAATCTGCTGCAATTATTACTTGCTTACTTTGAACGACCCACACCGAAGCACTCCTGTACCTATTTAACGTACTTTAAGAGAAGACTGGCTGTATTTACTTCTTTCAGTCACACACACATAAACATCACTAACTCATTCAAGACAATATTATTTGTTCTCTCGAAGGATCCTGTTTTTAATATAAATTTCAGTTGTAGGCGATTAATAATACAATGAGTATAATGGAAGAAAAAATAAAGCAAACAAACATAATAATTGAACAATTGCTTTTGTTGGCTCACTATCAGTATGTATTAGTTTTATTGTAGAATTGTGCGCCAAATTCTAACATTTTTTTCTGTTATTCACCAATATTCTTGAGCAATAAATAAAATAAAAAACTTTAATTATATTTGTTTTACATGGAAACTACCGAGTAAATGTTGGAAAGTAAAGAAAGAAACGTTTAATCTATTTCATTCAATCGTATTGCGGACAAACAATAAAAGCGCCTTATCATTACATGCCTATGTCTAGCTTATAATCCAGAGCATACATTACGACAATTTTAAAGAATTTCACACATGTCTTATTTCACCATTACTACCCCATGCATGTTTGATTTCTTTTCTTTTTGATTATTTTTTCGTCTTCTTTGATAAACAATTAATCATAGTGATGTACATACAAATGTTTGCGAGGACACACACCTTTTACTAATCGTTCCTGAGTTGCAAAGACACTTTCGATGTATAAAAAAAAGAAAATGTTTGAAATTACTTTGAGTTTATCGGAGTTCTATTATCTATATACATATGTTAGAAAATTTAGATTAGGCACTTTAACTATAAATGTATCTGTTCGTCGCTTTCCGTTTTCTTGCCCTAATATCCAATGAGAAAATCTAGGCCAATCACTCAAATGTGTAATAGCTTGCAATGACTTGTCACTGTGATTTTATCGTTTTCTACAATATTTGTTACATAAAATAAAATAGTGACTATCATGTCCTGTTGCATTTGTTATGGTTTGTTTTAATTTCTTTGTGACATAAAAGTATTAAATATTATTTAAAGCGTACAAAATGAAATTTTTTTCCCATATCATTTTCCCATATAGAATTTCCAGCTGTGTTTTCGGTAGTAGTACTTTTAAAAATCACACATTAATATAATTGACATTAAATGTAATTGACATTACAATAAATACTCTTCTCTTCCTTATATAAAACTTTTACACAATTTAATGTATTAGTGTAACTGTATTGACTACAAAAGAGTTAAGATCATAATTATGTATATCTATTGAAGTCGCCGTAGTCTTTTAGGTAGTGTGTTGGCTTATTAGACGTAAAGCCAGGGTTCGATCACCAGGCCAGACATTAAAACAAATTACAAAAAGTATTTCTTCGGCGGCTTCCTCTCAGCAGATTTTTGGCAAAAACTCTGAATAAATAAAATTGCCATGAAAAGTTTCTCAAAAATCTGTCGTTCGGAGTCGACTTTAAACTGTAGGTCCCACCACTCATGTATAAAATTAACACACACAATATAGGTGGTGTGAGAAACTAGGTCGTAATTCTGACTGAAGGGTTGTAATGACCAATTATGTATGTATGTTATGTGTGTATTAAACTAGTATAAATGCATTTACATATGTAATATATCAAAGAAAATAAATACAAAAACAAATTTATTTCAATTAGAATGTGGCATTTGATTTATATTATGGTTGATCTCGCTTTGATAAGTTATTATAAATTTTAATTCTTTCTTTTCACCTCAAATGTGCTGGAAAAAGTGATTTTCTTTCGTTCAAAAAATCTTCGTTTAAAATCTTTAACAAAAAACTACAAACAAAATTCCGCTTTACAGCAAAGAAGACGGGGTCAATTTTTAATACTAAGTTCTAATAGAGCTTCGCACGCAATTATTACAGGTTATATTTCCCATAATTTTGAAATATTTTAAAAACTACCAGAGCGTAACTACAAGAAAAAAAAAACATTAAAAATGTTGTTTTGTCTATAATATTTAAAGTATTTTCATGTTGGTTGTAAACGTTTAAGCAAATAAAGAAACCAGCAATTCATTTATCATGTAAAACTCTTCAATGCCTAATAAAAGGGTCAGAATAGATTTCGAATTATTTCAACAACTTCTTGTTCCTTCTCATACATGTTGTATTTATGAATAAACGCGTAATAACAATAAAAAAATTTTGAGGCATAACAACAATAATGACCAATGGTCAATTTTATAGAAAAGACAGAACACCTCTCTCTTTTTCAAAAGTGACAATAGTGAAATAAGAAAATGTATAGGTTTTGAATCAAAATATTTACCCTGTAAAACAAAACACTAACGCATAATGTCGCGATCTAATGACCATCAACTTTAATAAGACAGCAATTAAGATGATTCTTAACAAACATGGGGATGATTTTTCCTATCTCGTATAGTATCTTTAGTCATTAGTTTTTTTTTTAGGTTTTCTTTACCTTCCTGTTATACTACTCATTGCCTTTGTAAACTTTTCTTTTTCAAGGTGGTGATTTTTCCTTATAACATACGCTTTTATTATAAATATCACTAGCATGACTTTTGTGGATATACTGAATGCGGCGAATAGCCTTAACAACACAATTATCTTTTCATTAATTTCTTAAATTATATAAATGATTTCTGATGTATTGAAAGATTAATATTTAATCACACAAATGCAAATTTACTCCAGCCAAAATAGCCTATAACAAGCGTATATTTTCCCAAGGAAATACTGAAAAACTTAAACTAATCAAACTGTAAATTGTTCTATACGCAAGTTATGCTTAGACTATTTCACAAATCATTAAGATTAGGTGTAATTACATAATTAAACTCAAAATATCTTAGAAGCAGACACAGGGTAAAGTTAGTGTGCAGTCAATAGGATTAATAAGTGATCAGTACGAATTAAAATAATCTTACTATTCAGCCAGAAAGTTTTGGTTGCACAACAACATCCCTTAACTAAATTTGATAACAAATGGTAACAAATGTATTGAATGTAGAATTTTCTGATCAAGAAACCTATTTTGAATATGAAATTCTGCCTCATTATTTACGATTTAAGTTAAATTTTGTTGTTGGTATGTATGTAATTTCTTGTTTTCCCTTGATTTAACAAAACTGTTTAAAAATATTTATCAAATAATTTCCTTTGAGACACATATACCGGCATGATTATAAATTTATTGTCCCATTCAAAGATAAAGTTAAAACCAAATTGTTTGTTTTCGTGAGGCATATGTTTTTCCCTTTCTCTTTCCTCGCATTTACTTTGGTGTATGATCATTTGTTTAAAAATTTGCATTTTACCCTGTTTTTATGAGGTTATTTTTAATTTTTTTTGCTTAACGAAGGATATATTTTTATATGCCTATGCACATACATATACATATCCATATGTATGTACATATGTTCATATGTTAAAGAAAAGGAATAATGTACTTGTATGTTAGGAATTACCCTTTTTGCGTATATTAGAGATTGTCATCACGAAAATTTTATTAAATTAAAAGAAATGACAAAATTTCATACACTCGGATTGTACAATCATATGCTGCGTATGCAAAGATAGACACACTCAGCGTTTCTCATTCATACGAGTTTGGATTACTACAGTAGTATGAAAGTACATATAACAGGATATTTATTGCCTTCTGCAATAGCTAAAACGATGGCCTGAAAAGTAACAGACCACATGTACGTACATACATACATACATACTTACAAGCGTATGTATAAACAAAACAAGTTCGTTTTTATTTCTTGTCATTAGAGTTGTCTCCTTCAATATTATTTAATAATTACGTAAATTTCATTAAAAAAATATATTCAAATATTAGTTGTAAAATCAGTTCATGTTTTCAGGCAGCGCTTATGTATGCACCGAGCACTATTTTCGTATTTTTTTTTGTCAATATGGTAAGCTTCATACTTATCTTAACAACAAACAGAAAGTTTTTAAGTAAATAAAACACAATCTTAATTTACAACTTGCAAGTTAATACACGAAATTTTAGTTTTTCCAGTTTTAATTAAGTGACACAATTACTACAAAGAATAACATGAGGCTTTTAAATGTTTTTTTGATAGTGCCATAGCTAAGTGATATATGAATCAAGCTGCATATAAACAATATAATCGACCAGCACATTTTGTGCTGTTTAATTCAAACCACTAGACATCACACTGACGATAACAATTTTACACCCATATATTTTGTTTGTTTTTCAATCGGCTACTGTGACACACTCTTGCCATTAAGCACTGTGGCTTTATGATGATGATTAGATATGTGTAATCGAACGGCTGGTGTAAATT
The DNA here is from genome assembly GCA_936449025.2 of Sarcophaga subvicina. Taxonomy (NCBI): domain Eukaryota; kingdom Metazoa; phylum Arthropoda; class Insecta; order Diptera; family Sarcophagidae; genus Sarcophaga; species Sarcophaga subvicina. Next base: position 210,150 of record OW388080.2, on the reverse strand, counting down.
GTGCGTGCAATGATATTTTAATATCCAAATGATAAAACTAAAACCTCCAAGAATTAAGGCAGATAGGCAGACTGACTGACATACACACAATCCATCCATTAAAGGACAAACACCTTTACCCGCATAAATAGTGACAAAGAAACATTTTGTTTTCGCTTCTACCTTAGTAAACTTCTCACAAATATTTTTATTTTATTGTAACAGTGTACAAGAATAGGTAGAATGTGCAACAATGTGACAAATACTACCAAAAAGTTGACACACTCTTACAACAAAAGCGAAAATAGCAAAAAAAAAACTTGCCATGTGCAAATACATATGTACAGAAACTTAACAACAATAACAATCGAAGAAACGAAAATAATTGAATATCATTTAACCGTTTTTCTTGTTCATCATCATGTTTTGGTGCTTCAAAGTTATTAAAAGAGAACATGCCATGAGTTAATATGCTGGTTAAGGGGAGCATTTTTCCAAAGTTTAGAGAATATTTCTTATGAGTACGTGCAGTAGGAGTTTAAGAGTTTTACTTTTATTTTGTTAAAAATTGTATGTTTTTTTCTAAAATAATAGACATACAGGTATATATTATTTTACATTTGTATATGTAATGAAAGGAAGATCGAAAAAAGGATTTTTGATGTTGTATATTCTCTTTCCTACGTGCTTCTAATCGTTGATCTTCAGTTTGAATCAGAAAGGAAAAATACACCTGTTACTCAAGTGTTTCTTGAGTTTTTTTTGTTTTCCCAGACACGTGCTAATTATGGCTCTACATATTGATTCCTTATCATACAGTAGTTGTCCTAAGCAAAGTGGAATTTCAAACTTATTGAACTATTAAGGCATCAAGGTGTTTTTCGACTATTGCCTGAAGCAATACAACAGGTGATTTCTGTTTTAAAATGGATAAATGTTTGTCTCACATTGGATGCATCACATTTTACATACATACATAATTAATTACATACTGTTCGTTTTCATTATATCGTTTAAAGAAACATCTTTAAAGACTCATTGAAAAAATAAATTTAAAATAATAATTCGATAAAAAAAACTCATTATCTACGAAACTTCGAAATTTGTATAGATTTTGAAAATGTCTACTTAGGGCCTCGCTTAATATTAATGCTTAACATTAGTAAATCATTTTAAAGTCAAGCAGAATATAGGAACGTTTTTTAATGCAATTCATTGTTCCATAACATGACGTACATTTAAATTGATATTCTTAATAATGAATATACTACCAGATTAAATTTCATGTTAATGTAAATTAATACAAATGAATACGAATTTTTCTCACAACGAAGGCAATTAAAAGAAAACAACAACGGCAATGTTATGTTTATTGTTATGAATTGTTAAGGGTTTTTAGCACCATTCCTTTACATACATACATAGCTATTTTCTTTGGGAAAACTAAAATAGATGGACTATGAATAATGCAAAATAAACAAATATTGCGTGTCCTACTTAAGGATTTAACAACTGGATGGTTTGTCTGGCCTGCCAAACTGTCTAGAAGTTTTTTTTTTATTATTTTTATACGAGTTCTATAATTTCATGCTGCTTAATGTTGTAGTTTTGTTTCAGCGTGTACTTAGGAATCAACTAAAAATCATTTGGATAATATTGTATTTTCCTTTAAAGATATTTTGCTACACTGCACTATCGTAATACAGATCGTCCGTCTGTTGCAACGAAGCGTAAAACTTGTTTCACAACATTAGCATTTAGCTCTTCTTACCCCCTTAAGTATCAACCATATTCGTTCCATTAAAAGCCCTTCGTCGACTGATTAAAACGAATCAGCCACCATATGTTTGAGTTGAAAGTGCAAAACGTTTAAAATTCCTATAATAAATTACGTGTAAAACCAATTTTTATATCATACTGTTTAGACCGATTCTAATATATGTATGTATACAAATTAAGAGTGAATTCATGACTCACAATGCCTGCAGAAAAAGGATACAACTGAACTGAAGTTATGTTCCTGTAGTTTCTCAAACATGTGTGTTTAAAGAGAGAGAAAAAAATTAAAGAGAATGTTTACACACATAATTCTCTAAAATGTGAATAAAAGAGAATTAGAAAAATACTCTTTTGAAAATAAATAAATATGTATGTATGTATATTGCAATATTATATGCAGTAAAAATACTAATTTATAAATAAGAGTGGAGTGTAAGAATGTTTCAAAAATAGCCACACACTATTTCATTTATAGTTTACGAAATATGAAAAATTAGAAACAAAATAGAAAGAATGTAAGTCATGACTCATGATGGAATGGGAAATGATTCGTTATATTTTATTCATTAAAATATTAGTGACATTTACAGAACAATTGTTCGTTTTATAACAAATTTCACTTGTTTTCTATATATTTAATACTCAAACGAGTTTTAATATTAGTTTTCTAATAATTGTCTCTCTTGCATACTTAAAATTCAAATCTTACATTTACGGCCTAATGATAATTAAAGATGTTGCACTGACACAACTGAAGCATAGCTTAGCTTAAAGGAGAATTAAAATGAGCATATAAAACGCGTGTCAACAATTTGTGCTTTTAAACAAAAAGCGTGAAATAAAAGTAAATGTAAATTTAACTGGACCGTCATTGATATTTCTTGATAATGATGTAGTATACATACATATGTCATCACATACTATCTTACAAAATTCAAACTGCATGCATAATTTTCAATATTGGCGGAAAACATACATATGTATACTACATATGTATACTATATATATACAATAAGTTATCAAAAGGAATACAGAAGATCTCTTTATAAGATATTATTTTACATTAAGAACCAAATCATTAAATAATTTTTTTTCAAACGTTGAATTTCCCATAATTTATATTAAGATCCTAAAGGTGTGTTATCACCATCATTATTTCCATTATAATTTATGTTTTCATATCATATGCTCATAACCATTTACACAGTATGTACATACAATGTATCTTTGATTGGTTTTGTGTAATTCCTTCCTTTTTTTAATTTCTACGAACTATACACATTGTGCTACAATGTAATCTATAGAGTTTGATACTTTAATGTTTTCATTGAGAATAAGAAACATGTCTCTATTAGATATTCAGGCAAAAACAAGACAATATACATGCATTTAAATGTTTTTGCAGAAATTTCAATAAAATGAAAGGGTTTCTTGGTGTAAAGCGAAACGTAAGCTGTCAATTTCGTACCCTTTCTCAAAAGGATGTTCGATGATGTTGCAAAATTATTGTTAACACTTGAGAGATTTTTCGTTTGCGTTTACATGTGCTACGAACAATTTATTTCAAATGTAATATAATATTAGGCTTTCACTACCTTCGGTTTCATTAAACGTTTATATTTAAAAAGAGAGTTTTAGAAAGGATTTCCCTATTCAAATGTATACATATATCTCCTGTCATTTTACGTGAATTGTTTTATTTTTTAACATTTGTAGTTGAAATTGTGAATGAATATTGAAAGAAAATATAGAAAAAAATAGTAGTCTACTATTTACATTCTGATATATAGAGACAACTATCGTAAATATATGTACATACATACTTATATTATTAGAAATGAGACCACATATATGTATTTTACGTGTAAGCGTTTTTCTGACTAAAACATTGTTAAGGACATCGTTTACGGTTAAGCACGTATTTCGCACTCTGTAGTGGCATTAGTGATACTACCTTATGCTTAAAACATTTTTAAACTGCACAGACATGTACTATATTTACACAAAAGTGCTTAAGACCAATCTCATATTAAATTAAAATTGCTTTGCGCAAGATAAGGACACCGATTTATACACACTTTAAGAACTGCTTAAATATGGACAACACAAATTCTGAAATCGCTTCTGCGTGTCAATAAATTGATATGTTTAGTTGGAATTGTTAACTGCAAATTGCAAACAATGACTTCACAAGAATGTATGATACATAAAGAAAGAAGAATTCTACGTACTTCACGATAAGAACACCAACAAAGAGCAATAGACATAAAACATTTTGAGTGCTTTCTATTATCTTCTTGATAATACAACTACTATTTGATGCACAACGAAATACATATACACATACAATCCTTTTATTTTGTTAGTAAAAAGAAAACATTATAAAAAGTTTGCATTTACTTTTAACGTTCACAAAAATGTATCAAAACCTGCGTACCGTTTTTATTTATAGATAGTCATTCTTTTTACGAAAACCATTTAAAAACATTTAAAAAACAATTCGCCGGTTCATTTAACCTCAGCAAAAAAGTGTTCGTCTTTAAGCGCCACTAAGTTACGCTCTAAGCGTTTGTTTAATTACTTTCTTACAAGTAAGCGGTCTTAGATGGGTATTGTTGATATTTTGTAGGGAACATTACAAAAATAAATCGTGTGTGTGTGTGTGTAAATATAAGTGCAATTGTTAAACATGAAATAAATACAATACATGTTGCATACATATTTATCTTCTAGGAAGCACCTTCGCACGTGACATATGTATGTAATTATAAATATAATTGGTTATTTAAAAAAGCCTAATCATAACGTATATGTATATATGTATGTATATGTGTATGTGTATGTATATATGTATATATGTATACAAGAAATTTAAAGGTATACATATTTATTTAAGTTCTTCATGGCGGTTAATGAAAGAAAGCATCCTGAATGAAATCAAATTATCAAAGAATGAAATTAAATATAATTTTAATTGAAACTTGTATATAATCTAAGCAGAACGTCTTCGTTCTTGAAATACGTCCCTATCGCAAAACAATTACCCGAGTAAGCCCTTTCGTTAACCTCCAACAAGTTATAAAAATTTAAATAAATTTGTTTACCTTAAAATTTCTCTTTTAATGATAGCGACTACCATCGTCCGTATCCTTTAGGAAAAGTTAAAGAAAATCTATCAGAATTCAAGACATTCAATATCATTAAATGAGCATGTGCACATACAGATGTATACTTTATAGGTAAGATTTTGCCAAAATACTTTAAGAGGAAATAAACATTTCTATCCAAATGACGTTCAAGTCAGTCGATCATTTAAATTTTCTTTTAGCAGAAGCAGCTGTTGTGTTTGGTAAAGATTGTGAAAAGGTGTGATTGCGTGTAATGTGAAATCTTTGTGATTCTTATTAAGGACAGAAACCGTGCCTTTTCAACTTTGCTTGTTCCTTGCAATGTGATATATTCAATATAGCTTAAATTATGCAGCATTTTTCGGGGGTTATTGATGTTTGTTTTTCATAATGTACATACATACATACATACATGCATACGTAGATACGCATTTATACTCTGCATATACATATTTTTAATAATTTACAACAAAACCAATTTTTTTATTATTTTCAAAGGATTACTCATAAAAAGCTAGAATGAACGAAAGGGTTTTATATCAAAAGAAACTTAAGTTTTGTTGACAAAATAAACCCCATAAAATTGTCATAAAAATGTTTCAATTCAAAAAGATTATAAATCTTTTTATAAAATAAAAAAGTTGTTTAAACATTACATGTTTAAAAAATTGTGTTCATTGTGAATATCTTAATATTATAAATAATAATAATAAAAAAATGGTGAATACCAAAAAATCAAAATTTGTTGAAATCATACTCCCTTGTTTATATGTACATATGTATGGTTAGTACTGTTAGGAAAATATAATTTAGGCAGTCATAAAGATGTTATCGCTAATCACACGTGCGTATAGTTAATTAACGTTTAAGTTATATCGAACAGCCAACATACATTGACAGCCACCAATAATGCGTAGGTAATTCGCTACAAGGACCCTCTTGGGCTGCATTCACCCAGTCACATCAATATTTATTTATCTTGGTTTGGGCCTTTAACAAAAGGCCATTGATATTATGAATTTTCTGCTAAGCAAGTATTTAAATATAGAAAAAAAAGACGTATACTTTTTCTTACAATGAATTTGTGGAAAACTACCCCTACTTAAATACCAAGGCTTATAATTGTTTGACATTACGGACATACTTATTGATATTCAAGTGTCATACTCTGCCAAGAGAAAGATTATTTCGAAAATAATTAAAGCTTTTTAAACAAACGATTAAATGAATAAACAAATGATAAATTATTGCAAGGGCCAGTCAACGCTAGTCTATGGTAATGAGGGTTTTTAAAGCTATTGGACACATAGCGCTTCTTTGGTGTAAAAGACATTAGCATTCAGCCATGAGTTAATTGATTTTTTACTAGACATATGTCTTTTGTTGAAAACATTATTTTAAGAAGACATCCATTTTAAAGGAAAGTAACGAACAACCTTTATTTCGTTTAAAGTTTTCAATGATTAATGATTATTAAAATCAAAAAATAAAATGACTGGTGAAGTTGTTTAATAAGATGTTAAAATGTATAATGCTTTTTAATTTAAATTTTTAATTTTTTATAAGGAAAACGATGTATGAGGTGTCATATTCATCAGATCAGTAGGTTTTAAAATTTTTATTCTTACAAATTTACATCTTTTTTTCAGATGACTACCTTTCAGATGACTACCTTTTGGAATTTAATTTGATTTTACATTCCATTATTTAATAGCCTTTGGTGTACTTTGTCTTCACATAGATCGATATAATCCATGATTTAAAATATTCATAAAAGAAACTTACACACTTTCCAAAAAGACGAACTGATATTGTTAATCTCAGTTTTCCGGTTTTTTCAAAACGATTTGAACTGCTGCAGAATTAATTTATCTAAATTGTTTTCTGCAAAAGGTCTGCATTCAGAAAGCCATTCAAAAAATTTTAAATAAATCCTCACAGTCCAATATAGTCTTTGTTACAAATTTAATCTATCAATGAGTTAAGGATCACCACTGTCCAAACTCAGCAGGTAAAATTATGATTTTTATTACAAAAAAGAAAAGTGTAGAACTGAAATAGATGCTATTAGACTACAAAACTTTATGACCTTTTTGAGTGTAGACAAACTTATAATTTTTTTTCATTAGTTGTCAATTTCTATACGACATACACACACACCTTGATTTTTGCTACAAGAAAAGCTACAGAAAAATTAAAGTTAAAGAAGAGTTCAAGAGCCACCTCGTCTAAATATCGGTGATGTGCTTTTCTTCAAATTGCACTTCTCTAATGTTCTTCTCTACCTAACAGCAGATGAATGCAACAAACTCAAATTCAGTAATAAAAATAAAATTACACCACTTAAAAACTACATATGTAGCTTGGTATGTACACTACAATTTTTAATTATAAATTAATTTGCCAAAGTAGTAAATATATGAAATGAAATCAAGTTTAATAAGAACAGCAAACGGCAGCAAAGAGTATAGAAAAAGTGAATTACGGTTTTTGAGTCAACAATCATTAAGAAAGCAATTGCAAACAAAGGCAGTTTGGTATCCTTATACTATTTTTTAACAAATACACCCCAAAGACAACCCTCTTCAAGAATGTCGCAGTTTTGTTTTTTAGTTAATTTCTTGTTTTGTTATTTTAGTTGCATTTATGTATGTATGTACATATATGTATTTATTGCCTTGCGTTTTCTTTGAAATAGCATTGAAACCGTAAAGAAACATAGAATAAACATATTGCACTTTCAGTAGACACGGTTAGAAACGTAGAAGTTTCTACCATATTTCATACGTGGTTTGTACCGTACATATGCTTTTGTCCAAACACCCATTTGTATTTTTTTTTGTTTTAAATAAGAGTGGTGAAATAACTGAGGTTTTGCTACCGATCTTGGGTGTCTCAAATTGTAAAGGACAACAGAACACCGTTTGAAAAAGCGCCCGGTGTTGTTTACTATATGTCGTTTTCTTTTTTTTTTTTGTTGGGCTGTTATTATAAAAATCTTTAACGAGTTGACAAAAAAGGACCATGATGGAAATACAAATACAATCCAATCAAATAGTGTAAAATTAATATTGAAACAAAAACAATGGATGATAAAGTCAATAGAAAACATGTTAATTTTGATATGTAGAATCTAAAGATAGTTATTTAAAATATATAGAATATATACTCTAGGTAGACTGAATACTTACGCGCTTAGTTGCTATTTATGTTGCTGAAACAACGTAAGGCTGAAAGTCCTTTTTATAAAAAAAAGAATTGTTTGACAATTTAAAATCTTCATTATGACAAGCCATTTCTTCAGATTTGAAAAAAAACATCACTCGCGACTAAATATGGATAATAGATCGGATGAGGGAGCAATTTATGGATTCTTGTATGAAATTAATTTTCTTTTTTTTTTTTGCAAGTTCACCCTTTACCACGCGGTAATTTACTGTCAACAGCTGTCAAACACAAATAAATAACGCAGGTTATTCAAATTTTGAAAGGAACTGACAAACGCCTATATGGTGTTGCCTTACTTTTTATTTTTCTCGATGCTGATTTTACTCATCTTGATTAAAATTATCCCAACAACAACTTATGTATGAACTTTATTTTTTTTAATGCACGCAGAACAAACTTTATATAAAGACCAAGATCAATCACAAAATTTCTTATTTTACGTAGTTTTTCTTTTAAATTGAATGAAATGAATTTTATGCAGTACTTGTTGAGCACCACCAAAGTTATGTTAATAAATGTTTTTCATGTCGCACGTAGTATCGATATGTATTGTACAATGCAAAGCAAACATTTCCAGTTACTTCCAATTGCACGTAGTATCGATAATATGTATTATATAATGCAAAGCAAACATTTCCAGTTACTTCCAATTGGAAAGATTTAAGAAAGCAAGTCAACGCATAATAGCTTTCTTTAAGAATTTTAATCAAAACGTGGTATCCAAATGAGGAAATATGGATTGTTTGACTTTACTTACACTAAAGTATTTCAAAATGGGCAATGAATGAAAGTTAATTTCCTTACCTTAGTTAAATTTGATTAATTCACTATAAATTTTGTGTTCATGGTAGAAATTCTACAGACATACATATGTACGTACATCTACATAAAAAAACAATCCTTTATATTTATTTCAAAAAGTTGAATATCTATTTATTAACATATTTCTTAGTTAAAAGATATAAACATTTCGAAGTTTAATTTAACTTGGAATTGTAAAATTAATGTTGAATTTGCTACATTCAGCGGATAACATACATATCTGTCCCAAGCAATAATTAGGCTGTCAAAAATGATACTTTCTATGTAATAGAGTTTCAGGTCGACATGTTTTTATTAATACCTTAAAAAAAAAACATTGTTAGAGAAATGAGGATATCACATAAATATAAAGTTTAGTTAGTAGAATATGATAGCATACATAACTAAAATTGCCTTAAGTCAACTTAGGCTGTTATTGCTTGGGACCACATATTGTATTAATATACTCTAAAGACTGGACTAAATTTGGATCAATTTTCGGTGTAAATTGTTTTTATTTTATTTAAATAATTATGTATTACACATTGAGAGTGATTATAGAAATATATACTCAGCAATTGAAGGAAAAATTAAATAAAAATAAAATACATCTCGTAACCCTTCACTGTTTATTTTTAAATAAGGATAAATCCTTTTTAATGACAATTCCAGCCCAATCACGAATAACAATTCCGTGTTAGTTTTTTTCTCATTTCCCACTCCTTCTACTGTGAATAAAAATTTTCCATTAAATTTATCATTTTTGCATTCTAATTGGAGAAATTTTTTCTCGAGAAAAGTAAACTCCGGTGGAAAGATATTTCTAGGGAATATTCGTGATTGGGCTGATCAAGTTCATTCATGTATGTACGGGATACGAGTTTAACATATTATGAAACAATACTTATGTGTAGGTATAGTCTGTGGTAAAAACGAAAAGGTTTTGTTTTAATATTCACCTGAGTTTAACAATGATTAAAACTAAAATGTCGTTTCTGACATGTAACTGCTATTTGTTTGTTTGTTGTGCTGTGTTTTACACTTAAAAAATAAAAGAAGTCATATGTAATTGCGGCACTATATACGACTTTTTTGAATTGAAATATTCCAGAAATACTGGGATATACATTCATTAAAAAGGTATTTAAAGAAATTTGCCTTATTAAATAAGTTTAAGAATTGGAGAAAAAGCTTTAATATAATATAGGCGTGTAGACTACATACTAAGTTTTCATCGATATCGTTTTTCTTCTGAATAATCAACGGTAGATCCCTTGGAACGGTGATGATGATCACGTGCACTTCTTTTACGCTCGGAATGGGAGCGTGAATGGGATCTACTACGTGAGCGGCTTCTTGAGTGGTGCTTATGTTTGTGTTTCTTTTTGTGTTTTTCTCTGTAGCGCTCACGTTCTCTACTGGTACCACGATAGACACTTTCCGGTGATGAGTATCTGCTTTCATAACGTTTCGATTTGTGATCCCGTGGCTGGCGATGGTCTCTGCTAGTTGCTCTACATTCATCCCGATCATCGTGTTCACTTTTATAAGTCGTTACAGTTGATTTATTACGCCATCTATCTCGTATCTCAGTGTGTACATCGGTTTCAGATTCAAAATCTGCTCTGTTGGCACGATTGTTGGCTAGATTTGAACCAGCACTAAGCTGATGTGTCGTTACGTTATTCTCTCTGCAGTACGTTTCAATTTTTTTCTCAATTTGCTTTTGTATCGGTACTGGTATTCTGGGAAATAGTGTTGAGAACCAATCCAACTTTGTTAAAAATTGGTAGACCATTTGGCCAATAGTTATTACCTTTAGAGAAATTACAAACATCATAAATTAGCGGAAGATATAAGCATATTTGAAATGAGAATAAAAAATATAATCATACAATCGACTCACCTGGCCGCCACCGGCTTTAACATCAATAACTTCCTCATCTTGTAAATAATCTTCATACCAATCGTATAAATCAGCCGGTGGTTGGGTATAACGTAAGTACATAAAGCCTAAAATGTAGAAAGTAAATAATTTAGTTGCATCCTCTAAACTTGAAACATACAATATTACAAGACGATTGGAGATTTTTTTTTTACTATTTTAAATTTTCAACCGTATTTAAATGTTTTTTTTTCTTTATTAATTTTTTTTGGTTACTCAATCGACTTACCACCTACCTAATGCCCTTATATAGGGGGAATCGGTATGATTTATTAAACCATTAACTTGCTTACGGGTCAAACGTAATGTATACAATTTGTACAGTAAACAATAAGCCGTAGAAACAATACCACCGGCACCAACGCCTCTAACCTAAAATTAAAATGTCAGTCATCAAAATTGAGCGAATGTTATACTTTCAACAGATAGAATGTAAAAGGAATCATAAAAGAATAACAAGACCACTTGAATCTCCGTTTCTTTTGTAGTTCCCTCTACTAGCAAATAAAAATTCCTTAATTCAAAACGAAAAAGGTACATTTCATAAACTCACACCGCCACACATGCCTGTTTGGCCACTAGTCTTGCGAGAACCCCTTTCCCATGGTTCCATGTGCTTCACCTGATAGTAAATTTCATCTACCACTTCATGATACGTTTTCAGTTTAAATAAATGCACTGTAATATGAGTCAAAAAAGAAAGCAAATATAACACAATTATAAAGAACTTTGAGGTTTCAGCTACTGTACCTTTGCGGACGTACCTTTAAAGTAACTCGAGCTTTGAATATTAGCTAATATCAAAGGATTCAAATTCATTGTGGACTCATTACCCCATAACGGTAAAGTATTGTGCTGCTTGCCAATCTTTTTAGCAGCAGACTGAGAAGAGGAGGCTTGATAATCTGTGATAAAAAATTCATTCATCAAAAGACAAGTTCCATTAAAGCAATCAAAATTTTAGTAAAAATGACAATAATTAACTATACCTCCTTACCTTCTTCCATACTTAAGTATTGCCTGTTTTAACAATTTTATTGGCTTTTTGTCTTCTAAAACAGTTCCAATTAAAGAAGCGTTCGAATTCATAAGAATTAAACAAATTTTCACAAATAAACGTTTTCGACGTGCAGAAAACTTCCTAAAATGCCAATGCCGAAAATTTTGTTAAACGCATACACATGGTTGTATTCAACACCGTATAAACAGTATCGAAACCATTAACGTTTGACAAACGCTCATAGCAGCAAATTACTAGCCAATTTAGAGGGAGAAAAAAAATGTTATAATGTTTTGCGAATCAAATGTGTTAGAAGCAACAGATATACAGAGTGAAAACTGGCGGATAAAGCAGAAAAATTAAATGTAAATAAACATTTATTTTGTGTTAAAAAAGGGAAAATTTGATATATTTTTTAATTTCTTCAATGAAAAGTTTAAAGATTCTTAAATATTTAAATATTAATCGAAATGTGTGAGATTTTCGGTCACAATGAATATAGTTTCTTGTGCAAGAGATTATTAAGAAGCTAAATATTACAAAATCAAAATTAGACGTACTGCTCACAAAAAATTTTTCTTGCTGAAAGTTGCCAATATTTTTTAATTTCTTGAAAGAAAAAGTTAAAAATTGTTATTGCTAGTAGTTGTTTTTATTATTTGTTAAAAGTTTTACACAAAAATTACAATTTTTATTAACTCTCGCCAATATAAAAAAACCCACCCCAAAACCTAAAAAACATAAATAAACAAAACAGACAGACAATCAGAAAGGGACAGAAATACTTTTTGGTAATATTTGCTGTCCCTTTCATAATTCGCTGGTAAACGTCAAAATTGCGTTTCGATACTGTTTATACGGTGGTATTCAATGTGTAATATTGCAAAAAAAAAAAAGGACGAAATAAAAACAGAATTGTGTTTCAAAAGGAGTTTTATTTATAAAGGTCTTTTTTTTAATAATTTTTAAATTTATTAACTCAGCTATTTATTATTGAATTATATCCGTAATTTACCTAAGGAAGTTTTAAATTAATATAATTCCTATAGCATAATATATTCGTATAACATAATTAAGTTATTTTGCTGACATGCGCATTATTTTTTAAGAGTATAAAAATTTTGCAATAATAAACAAACATGAGTTTTCATTAAAAAGAAGAAATGGTATACAAATAAAGGTAAATCAAGACACAATTTCAGTATAAAGGATCTCAACAATGAGAATAAGCATAATTCTAATTAAATTTTTTCGGTATTAGACAATATATTATGCATTTGATGGTAAATTGCATCTCTCATTTCATCCAAGACTTAAAAATACAACTCTGCTGCTCTAGGTATTGTTGCCATATCTTCGTAGTTTTCTCTTTCAACTGACCGGGGACACTAATAAAAATAGACTGGTAACTTCACTAAAGTATATAGTTATTTGATCCTTATTTTCCGCAATATATATATTTTTTCGTGGAAAGGATGCAAAACGAATAGAAATTAAGGAGAATTATTAAGAATAAAATTAATTAAGTACCCGCGCAAGGTTGTGTAAAATATTTGTATTTTAACTCAATGGTCGAAGATGATATTATAATAATTAATTTTTTTTTTGCAGAAACAATACATGTTATTCATTTTTGTTTTTCAAATAAGTAAATGATTTTTAGAAAACATTGATAAGTTATTGTGTACTTATAAGCAAATACAAAAGCTGATTAGTGAAAGAAAATTAGATTGAAAGACAAACAAACAAAATAAAATCATAGATTTGAAACAACTCGACCGAACAAGTATCGTCCTACACATATTGACATTATTTTTATCGATACATTTACAAGGGGTTTGATTACTTGGTTAGATATTACTGTTCGAATCCCCATTTACTGTTAAAGTGACCGGCTAAATCGGAGAACGCAGAATGACAAGTTCGCCGTCATCAGAGGACAGTGAAGAACTGTACGATGCCTTGACAGAGGAGTTGAAAAACATTCAGCTTGTTATTCGAGTTACGAGAGAAAATATAGATGCGCTGAATGCTAAGTTTGCAAACTTACAAGAACCACCACCTATGTATATAGCAGAATATCAAGAATTGACATCAAAATTACATGAGTTAGAGGCCAAAGAGACAGAGTTAATGGAGCAAATGAGTGCTCAACAGGAATTGGAGGAAAAACAGTTGCATCAGCAACAAGGGTATGAGTTTGCCGGATATCAATCACATTATCAGAATCAACAGCAGATACAAATGCAACAACAACAGCTGCTTACACGACCGGTCTTTCAGGGAAATGATATGGTGTGTGGTGCTTTTTGTTTTTATATTTTAAAATAAACTTATGTTCAAAGAATATTTTTCATTACAGACTGATAGCTTAATTTCCTCTCAAACCACTAGTTACGGAGGAAGCCAGTGTGGTACATTAACACGGCATCGAAAAATATTACTTAGAGCACATTTACCGAATCAACAAAGAACTTCTGTTGAAGTTGTTCCAGGCGTTAGACTGTGCGATGCGTTAATGAAGGCTTTAAAGCTGCGCCAATTAACTCCGGATATGTGTGAAATAACAACATCGGAAAATGGCCGCCAAATCATACCATGGCATACGGACATTAGCACTTTGCAGGTGGACGAAATCTTTGTTAGGCTGTTAGATAAATGCCCAATTATGACACATATATCACACCAGTTTATACGGAAGACCTTCTTTTCTTTGGCTTTTTGTGAATGTTGCCGAAGATTGCTATTTACGGGCTTTTATTGCAATCAATGTAACTTTCGATTTCATCAAAGATGTTATGATAAAGTTCCCACATTGTGTCAACAATTTCCAGTGGATAGTTACTATCAGCGTTTATTAGCCCAAAATCCGGAGACTGCAGTGGGTATAATACACCCTGGTAGAGGAATGGTCGGGGATTATTCGGTGTGTTTATTTTATTTCCTTAATTTACATAGTAAAACGATTTAATTATTACAAATTATTTTTAGAATCGTCATCCCCGTTCTATAAGCCAGCAGGATCGCTCTAATTCAGCTCCAAATGTATGCTTTAATAATATCAAACCTCTAACTGAGGCCCAATGCAAATTAGTTCAAGCTCATGGACCTCTACAACATTCTGGAGATCATTCCAACTCAACACAGGCATCACCTACCAGCACATTACGCCATGTAAAAAGAGAACGAGCTCGTTCAGCAGACGAAAGTAATAAAAATTTACTAACTTCTAGAGACAATCGAACGTCTGAAGAAAATTGGGTACGAAATTTTATGAATAGCTCCATTATATTGATAAATTGTATATTGTAAATATATTTCAGAACATTCAAGCGGAAGAAATTTTAATAGGACCAAGAATTGGTTCAGGTTCTTTTGGAACAGTGTATAAAGCACATTGGCATGGTCCAGTTGCTGTTAAAACTCTGAATGTAAAAACACCCAGTTTGGCACAACTGCAAGCATTTAAAAATGAGGTAGCAATGCTGAAAAAAACAAGACATTGCAACATTTTACTGTTCATGGGTTGTGTCTCCAAACCTTCATTGGCCATTGTGACTCAATGGTGCGAGGGCAGTAGTCTGTACAAGCACATACATGTTAAGGAGACTAAATTTAAATTGAAAACCCTTATTGATATTGGTCGTCAAGTAGCTCAGGGAATGGACTATTTACATGCTAAAAATATTATTCACAGGTAAGTTAAAGTTATTGCGAATTTTGTTTTATTAATAGACATTATATGTGGTTATTGATTTCAGAGATTTGAAATCGAACAATATTTTCTTGCAAGACGAATATTCCGTTAAAATTGGTGATTTTGGTCTTGCAACTGCGAAAACACGATGGTCGGGAGAAAAGCAAGCAAACCAACCAACAGGCAGCATACTGTGGATGGCACCCGAGGTAATACGGATGCAAGAACAAAATCCATACTCATTTCAGTCAGATGTTTATGCCTTTGGTATTGTATTATATGAGTTGTTGGCTGAATGTTTGCCATACAGTCATATTAATAATAAAGATCAGATATTATTCATGGTAGGCAGAGGCTTATTAAAACCTGATATGACAAGAATACGTTCTGATGCTCCGCAAGCTTTAAAACGTCTAACGGAAGATTGTATTAAATATGATCGTAATGAAAGACCGCTTTTTCGATTGTTACTCAATATGCTTGAGTATATATGGCGGACATTACCTAAACTACATCGCAGTGCAAGTGATTCTACTCTTACTCAAACGCAATTGCAACACGATGATTTCCTTTATGCGTGTTCTAGCCCTAAGACACCTGTAAATTTTAATAGTTTTCAGTATTATCATAGTGCCGGTAATATCTAGCGATGCTGATCCGTTACTACACTTGTGATAAAAAGAATTTGAATCATAAACGACACTAATTAAAAAAGATATAAAAAATAAAAAAGCTTTTAATATATAACAATAAAAACGGAAAGCAATTGAATTGCTTGAAGTCAAAATGCAAGGTATATTAAAAACGATAACATAAGAAAATTTTAATATAACTAACACATTTACAAAAACAGAAACAGAAAACAGTAATCTTTCGAACAAAGTAAAAGAAGAATTGTTCGAAAGTTTAAACGAATTTTCTTTAAATTCGATATTATTATTTTGAAACTCAAATCAAAACGTTAGCTGCCTCCATTTATTTATTTATTAATTTTTATTTAATAAAGTCTAAGTTTTGTTAAAAATTAACCAGCTTTTTCTCATAATATTTACAAATACAGTTTAATATTTGGAGTCATTTAGACTAATACAAACTCTTCTCCCGCATATAGTTGTTCCACTTATTTTATTTATGTTTTTTAATTCCTCTTTAATATAAAAATCTGAAATTTCCAATTTTATACATTTTTAAAATCTTCCAAATTATGTACATTTTTAAATCATTTTCAAACAGTTGACTAATATGTAAAGAAAAGTTTTAAAACTAAATTAATATATATAAATTAAATAACAAATACATATGTATTAAACATTTGAACGAGATAATGACTTGTGAAGCGAATCGAAATAAAAGATAAAAAAAAATCATCTGTTCATCAATAACACTTATGCGAGTAGTATTCTGAATATAAATTAGAACAAACTAAAAATTAATCAAACGGAAGAGAAAAAGATCGGCGATTAGATTATGTTTTATTTAAACAATGCAACATATTTTAACTTTTATTTTTAAAAACATTAATTAACAGTGTTAAAATATTAAATATTAAAAATATAATATGTAATAATGAGAAAATTAACATGTTCCTTAGTTCTGCATAATAAAAATAAAAATGTGATTATTAACTAACAAACATAACTTAATGAGAAATTTTAAATATGTATATTATTCAAAATGTAGGATAATGGCATTTAACTTTGATGCTTAAACTAGGCACAATTTATTAGAAACATACGATTTTAATTTGAGTACATTGCATATTATTAGTGTTTGTGTATAGGTTTTTGAGCAAAAAGGAATTTTTTACGTATACGGAAAAGGGCGCAAATTTTTCTAACCCTGTTTGAGCCAAATAGATTTTAGTCTTAAATATTTTGTGAGCATACTAATACAGTCTGAAGTCTTAGAAACAAAAAGCAACTTAACTAATGAAAAAAATATTGGCTTATACATAACTACATATGTAATGGGAATGATTAAGTAGTAAAATGTCTTCAATTAATTTCATAATAATTTGAATGGAATGGAATAAAAAAAAAAAAATAAAATATAGTCTTATTTGAAAGTACTTAAAATAAATATAAATCTATAGAATTTAATAGGTTACAATTATGGTTTGACGAATAAGTACGCCTTTATCAATTTATAACTCTTATCAAACAAATTCATATGAATAAAACTAGGGAATACCTTTGTAATTTTAGATATTCCTTTACTTAAAAATATTATTTAGGTCTTAATGAAATAAGTATAACATGGTTGTTGTGTCAGTAGTCTATGTTACCTTGAGCTCCGGTTATAATGGCATCTATCCATATTCTGGCTGCTGTGTCTGAAGCAGCTTGTAAGTAGTAGCTCCTTTTTTTCGTTTTGACAATAAATGTTGAATGTGGTCGATTACTTTTGGAAAGATTTAAATGATCCATGTATACCTCATCAATGGATAAGAAATATGCACCACCTCTTGGTTTTCGCTCATATTTATCGGCATAGTAAATTAAAGCACAGCGTTGACGATCTAACACAAACCAGCGCTTAGACCACGTATGAAATGTAGAGCCTAGCTTGTGAAGATAACCACGGCAACTGTACGCATCTATAAAGATATGAGGACAAAGGTATAAAGGGTGTCCTGCCGATTCAATATGACGCTTTAGATCTAAATCTTCGGAAAATATAGGTAAATAACGAGTAAGTGGTCTCTGTGATTTTTGTTTTTGTGGTTGTTTCCGTTCACACGCCGTTCTGGAAATATCACCATTTGAAGAGAGTTCGTTTGATAAAAGGCTACTGGTGCGTTTATCATCAATACGAAAACTTCTTGGGCTGTCGAGGGAAGATATGCTTAATTCATTAGAATATTTCTGATTTATATTTTGAAACATTTTGCTGTCAGGTTCCGAACCAGTGGCTGAAATAGGAGAGGAAGTATTGTATGTTGTACTTTCAATAACATCATTTTGGGAGCACTGCTTCTGATATGATAAAACACTTCCATTATCTGGTGATTCTTGTGTTGCATCTGATTTTAATTTTAGTAATAATTCTTCAACTTTTCGTCTTTCGTAATCTAAATCACGACGACCCCTATTTGTGATTAATAAATGACGCTGTCTTTCGATTTCTTTTATCGTATCATATAATTTCATATTAGTTCCAAGACTATTTTTGATGCCTTTTGTTTCGCCGGCGTTTAGCGAATTTCTATGAACTTCAATTTTATTATTAAAAAACATGTTCTCGTTAACACTCTTGGACATTAAGTCATCAGTGTGATTTTTAGGACATAACATCTCCGTAGACCCAAATAAGGATTGTGTTATTTGAGTTTGCGATCCATGAGGACTAACACGATTATCTTCTTGTTCAGACAGTGAAGAGTTTGAGTTAATTTTTAAATTTAACTTTTTCTCCAATAGCTTAAATTGCTCTTCACATTGTTGCAAATCTCTAATTAAAGAAATTAAATAATTACTTAAACGACGCTGTTTTGGGTTTATAGTGTTGTTGAAATTTAACTCTTGTTTCTCTAAATTTTCTATGGCTAACTGGCATTCTTCAATTTGTTTGTTTATGGTCTGGTCTTCTAAATTTAAGTCTTCTCTATACGCTTGCCAATCAGACTCTCCTTCTAAATACTGAAATTCTAAATCTTCAAAGGATTTTTTATCGTTTTCCAACGATTCCCGAACGTTTGCAAGTTCTTCTTTTAGACACAAATTATCACGCTTCTGTTTCAGCAACTCTTTAAGTTTTTCCACTTGATCTTGCTTCATTTCTATGCTATGCTTCAGTTTGGATTGTTGATTTTCTTCCATTACCCTCGTGGCATTTCGTTGAGCTTCCAATCTGTGAGTTTTTTGTAGCAAAGATGTACGTTCTTGTTGTAATTTCTCTTTCTTAACCCTTAGCGATTGAAGCTCAGCTAATACTAAAGTATTTTCCATATCTATTTCTATAAGACTTTCATTATCTTGCTTCTGCAAAGAATTCAGTTCATCTTTAAGACATTGTATTCTTTGCAACAACTCTTCTCGTTCTTTATGCAATTCTTCGTAATTTGATTCTTTCGCAAGTAAATTAGATAAGCCTCCTGCACCGAGTGTTTTTGTTTTACTGATTTTTCTGGGAGCTGGCGTAGGCTTCTTCGATAGTTTTGGCGAATTATATGGAGAAACAAAAGATTTAATATCAATTGTTAAGTTATTTATATTTTTATTGGTTCTTTTACTGATGACGGGAGAAGAATTATTGGAAAGAGACTTTTTTGTATGTAAGTGAGAACATGAACTTTCTTTTATAGTTTCAATTTCTCTTTGAAATTTTTCCTCGAAGCATTTTATTAAGTCTTCATAATTCCTATAAGACTTTTCTAAATTCATACTGTCATGAATTCCGAAGTTATTAACACAAGGCTCCTTTTTCGGAGACATGCAATTTGTTTTTATTTTAGTACGGGGACTTCGCGGCACAAGTTTGACGTTTTCATATCCCGATGATTTGATAGTTCCTAAAATTTCCACTTGATTCTGTTGAACCTTTTTAACATTTTCATAGCCCGAGGATTTTTCACAAGTTTTGGGAGATTGACTCAGATTGGAAGTAGTGCCTTGGTAAGAGCTTTGCAGCTCTTGATAAAAGGGAGATTTTTTGTCCCTTGGCAGAGAACCGTTTGTTTTAATTCTATTTTGGACGATAGGAGAAGAATTAACGCTACCACTGTAAGAACGGTCTTGACGATCTGTATATTCCGTACAAATTTTCAACATGTCTTCTAAAGGATCCTCATCATATGAATGTATTTCTAAATGTCTATGCTGAGTATCATTAGCTCTTTGAGGTGTTGCTGCATTGCTTACCTTGTTAAGGTATTCGCAATTTTTATTTAAATATAAATTATTATATATTTGATCACTGGTGTTAAGTACTGTAACATTTTTATCCTTGCGATGATTTTCGGCAAAATTTCTAGCAAAATTCGCATACTTCTGTCCTAAAACATCTCTGGCAGACATATTAACAGTAACTAAATCGGATGAGAACACTTTTGGGCATTGCCATTCCGTGATATCCACAGAATTCAGTGTTTTATCCAAATTATCGTAAACGCTGTATGTTGATTTAGTAGATTGTCGAGAATTGCAAGTAGGTTTAATATTTGTTTCATAAAAATATTCCAAATCACGGGCATAATCATTTTCGTAAACATCTCCAATTGCTGTTCGCATTTGTAACGCTTCTGCCGGATTATTATAGCGCAGATAGTACGAATCTCCTATAGTAATCATGGCTCCCTGTCTAAGATCAACATCATTTTTAATTACTTCACCGTCAATTAATATACGAGCATCTCTTTCTGGCACAAGAGTTACTTGATTTTCTTCACTCCGATATATCGTACAATGCACAGACTTCACTCCTGATCCACATAGAGACACTGTACAATTTGCAGATGAACCTATTGTACAATCCCCCACCGGTATATTGTGTATAGTTACAGCTGTACTCAGACGTCCTCCTCCTAAACTGACTAAATGAGGATCATTGGCAGCAACCCTTAAGGATGGATCTTTTTTTGATGAAGACATTCTATTTTTATGTTTACAGCTTTCAATTTTAATTTCTATGATTCCATAGTTTTTTACACTGCCCGCAAAGAAACCATTAAATGTTATTTCGCTGTTAGATTAAGTCACCTTTAAGATATTTGCATAAAATTGACTTAAAAATCAAACCCGTTTGTTATTTGTTATTGTCAAAAGTTGGGTTGCGTGAATTTCTAACAATGTAAATAAAAGTGATGACTAAAAATAAGGCCGTAGTTACACGTTTTAAAAACAGAGTCATTATATGCTCTGACATTTGCTTTGCTTGGTTCTTAAAAAATTACGTGAAATTTGAGTTTAAGTATTAAAATTTATATTATTTGTATATATTTATTTAGTAAAATTTATGGTATTTATTTTTAAATTGCGGCTGTTAGTTTTTAATACAAATTTGAAGGTGGTAAATGAATAAGAAAATTTCCATTTTACATGTTGTCGCTTTGCTTTGCATTTTATTCAAAATAAATACAAATATACTTCAGTTTATTTGGGCAACATTCAAATGGCACCACTGTTTTATATGATATTTATTTAATATATGAGCGAACATATGATTTAACCTTATAAAAAAATTCGAATGTTCTAAGGGTTTTATGTTTTGGGAATACAAAACAAAAATTTGTGCAATTTATCCAATTCGTTTTTAATGCTAAATGTTCTGAAGTGAAAAAATGGGCGATTATTTATTTGTGATCTTTGTTTACATTGTGCGAAATATTTTGACATTTATACATTTAACGAATATTCCTATCCGCCATACTTGTTTTATCGTTTCAGATTTGACGAAGAACCTGAAAACAAAGCATACACACAATGAAATTGTGAAAAAACGTCTAAAAGAAATTTTAATTTACTCGAGGCGGTATACATTTATAAATATTTTACAAATTTGTGGTAAATAATTGATTGTTTAAGAACATTATTAAAATTGTAATGTTTTATATAGTGTGTGTATAAAAATTAAAAGAATAATTGTGACCAATTGTGAGCAATTTGAACAGCTTTTGAAGTGGCAAAATTTAATTTTTATGTAGACAAAAAATATTCCTCTTAAACCTATTTTTTCATTTTTTTTCTGTACAACATGTTTATTGCGTTTTAAAGGAATAATTGTAATAATTTTGCAAAAAGCTTGTAAGTGTTTTCATGTCCACACCAAAGCGATATTATGTTTGTAATAAAATAATTCTAATATACTTTGTGAGTGATTGAATGTATTTCTGTATTGTGAGATTTTATTGTTTCTATCAGAAATTTTTTTATTATCATATGGATTGATTTTAATGAGTTTCATGGTTTGTTTGTGCCAATATGTAATATATATTTGTTTACCTTTCCCGTTTGTATAGTCTTTCGTTAAGCACTTCCTATCTTTAAATTTAAATAAAGTGTGTATGAGATACATATCAACGAAATTTGTTATTAATTGAAAAACCAATTGATGCAATTATGTGTGTGACATTGTTCAATTGTCCGCTACGGCTTCTCTTATCTGTAGAGAAAAGAGTGCAATTGTAATGGCATGTTTTATGTTTTTGTCCACAGTAACATTCTTTAACGTCGCTTTTATGTAAAGCATTTCTCTGCATATCATTTGTCTGCATTGCTTGTAAAATTTTTAAAAACTGCTTTGCAATAATCCATATACATATATCCATATGCTATGGCGCCGCCAGCCCAAAATCCACACCAAACAGTGACTTTGCATTGGATTACCGTGTATATCATGTGGATGAGTATCGTTTCGGAAATAATTATCGTTTCATTGTTAAAGATAATTTGTTATGAAAATTAGGGTCAGTTCCCAACTGCCCCATTCATCGAGCACACGTCATTGTCCATTGTTCATTCTGAGTTCCTGGATCAGATTAAGTTTGTGCGGATGTTAGCCCAACTCAGGACGCAAAATACGTGAAGTTGTGGTCTAGTTATGCAAAATTGACTGCTTTGAATTATCATGCAGCCTCGGACTGACTGTTGTTACTGAACTATGTATATTGCGAATACTCCTTTCGGAAGAATTAGTTTGACAGATGTAGCTTTAATAAGGTGGACGTTGCCCATTGTTGAAGTGCTTGTTGGGAAACCCGACAGATACAAGTTATCATTTTAAGGTGTAATTGATATAAAATATTTACATTATTGCCGTTGCAAATATTAAATAGCAATTGAACTCTAGTAAATCTAAATAGTAAGATATGTACATCTAAATAATTTTTTTTATTTTCATCTTAACCAATAAGGAATATTATTTGAATAATTGAAAATACAATAAACTTTTGAGAACGGATTTATATTTTGCAAAATAATTGTTTTTTCAGAATGGATAAACTTGGATAAACTTCTTAAGTTCTATTCTAGCTTTTACGGCATTTCCTCGCAGTTTATAATATTTTGAACTGCATACTATATCTTAATTATATATGTAATTTATTCTATTTTTAAAAAAGTTTGAATAATTGACTGACTTTTATAACCGATGTAACAGGAAATTTAAGTCCATATTTAGTTAGCAAAGTAGAAATGCATTTTTTATATGCTTAATGTGGTTTTTGCCATGTTGGAACTTTTTAAATGACGCTGTATTGTTTTCGCTTATTGAAAGTGTCGGTAAAATAACTCACGTGTATCACATTTTTAAGAATTACCGATTTTGCAATTAAAACCTGAATACAACTATCTTTGTTTTATTTCTGTCTGTTTAAAATCGGAAGTAGTACCATTTTTAATTTATGTTTATCCTGTCAGTGAAAGTAATACACAATCCTGAAATACTTGAAAATTCGTCTGTTATGTGTTATATACAATAGCATCATCGTTATCAGTTTCTTAAAAATTTGTATGTTTTATGTATATATCCCTCGGTTTCATTTTTAACAATTTGGTGAAAGTTAGCTTTCTCTTTTTGTTTAACATATTTTGATCAAGGTTCTTAAGAACAAGAAGTTACTTGTTCTTGAAACCGGCGTTATATATATTTTAAAGAATTGTTATTGTTGGCGTATAGTTAGCATATGATATAAGCAAAGATTTACACATAAAAAAAATTCTAAAATATGTTCAGAAATCTCAGACAATTTTTTATTTGTGATTTATTAGGATTTTACTTAACGGAAAAAAATAGTGATCATATAAGTTTATCTGGAAAATATAGCAGGCAACAAACATATCGAAAAAGAAATATATATTCATATTTATTTTCATATTGTTAGGTGAATTTTATACTGAATTCACATCTATTAAGGTCAACCGATAGCTTTCAGTTAGCTTTATAAGTAATGCTTAGATTAAATTTGGACCAAGTTTGAGCTTTACGATTATTGCAAAAACCAAGTAAGTCTTTTAGTCTGAAAAATTCAACGTCGATAATAGCAAAATTTAAACGTGTTGCATTATTGAACAGTGCAGTAAAGAAACTAAGAACACAACAATTGTTTATGAACATACATATGTATGATAAAACAAAGTATTTTTTATTCATTTATTTGTCACTTCGGCAACCTGTTATCTTTAATAAATAAACAGGAGAAAAGAAATAAACATATGTACATATTTGCTTAATCTGGTAAGAGTTCTCTCTTATTTATATCATAGCTCTCTGCGTAAAAATCTCACCATTTTTTTGTTGGGTTTGTGTGTTTAATACTGTGGTACTTCACAGCAGTTTATATTCTACCCCAGCCGTGGTTAAACGTATATTTTGTGTTGGCTGTATTAAACATAATTTATAATGTTTTGTGTTTGTGTGTTAACTTTATTTTCCTTATGTTGTCTCAACTTCATTTAAAGCAGTGATTAAGTGATCAACGAAAGGAAATATGGAAGACCCGAATCGTATGATGGCACATACTGGTGGGATGATGGCGCCTCAAGGATATGGCATGCCTGGACAAGATGATGGCCAAAACGCAGGTAATGAAAATGAGGTACGCAAACAAAAGGATATTGGTGAAATTTTGCAACAAATTATGAGCATATCGGAGCAGTCCTTGGACGAAGCCCAAGCCAGAAAACATACGTTGAATTGTCATCGGATGAAACCAGCACTATTTTCTGTACTATGCGAAATTAAGGAAAAAACCGGTAAGTAGGCAAACAATTAATGTACTAATTAATAATAATATTTTTCCGATATCGTTTCAATGATATCTTTTTATCGAGAGATACTCCTTAACAAACTTTTTTATCTACTTAACGTTGAAAGTAACAACATAGCACATATGTATTTTTAAGCAAAGTCGATAGAAACGAAACAAACGTATTTATTAGAATCAGACGCAATAGTGTCATATAAGGGAGTCGGTAGTACGTGAGATAATTAAATTGAAATGAGATAATTAAAATGAAATAATTAAAAGATAATTCAAATATTTATTTTAAAACAAATTAACATGTACATACAGGTACATATGTACAAGTAAAAGAAATGTAAAAGAATTTATATGCAAGTTTAAATATACGAATTTGAATATGCATTAACAATTTAATCGTAATTAATTTTCATATTTTAGTGTCATTTCATTTTAAGCTTCTTTAAAAAGTGACACTTTATTAATAACCACACTTAGGCATATGCATTCAAGTCCATAATTTTGACTACATGGTGATGTTGGTTATACGAACAAACTTTAAACCGGCTTTCAATAAAGCCGAGTATTTATAGCAAATGCCAACAATACACCTTAACTTACTCTTTTTAATGCGAACTACTATAATAAGCTGTTTTATTTTAAATTTACTTTTGTAAATGTATTGCCATTTTCTCTGAATATAATAAAATTCAAAAAGGCTTCTATATGTAAATTTTTATTTTATCATATCCGCACAATATATGTAGAGCATTTGAAATGACTTGAATTTTGAATTAGTGCGGTGTAAAAACATTTTCCGTCCTTGCACAATCTTGAATAAAAACCAACATTGTATTACTTAAACTTCTCTAATGTTAAAATTTCGGAAATCACTTCAATATAATTAAGTAATAAGAAATTCTTATTAGCAAATCTGAGTTGTGTTTATAAATGCCAAAGAAATTACTATTTCACTGAACTTAGTTAACGCTACACACAACAGGATTAGTAAGAAGACCAGCCTTTAGATTTTAATATGTATGTAAATGTTTTCATTCTTACTGCTTTTTTTCAGGCAAAATGTTGTTTAGGTTTATGATACGTAACGGGAGAGCAATTGCTTGTCAACAAAATGTAAAGGATTTTAAGTACAATACATATTTGCCGTTTGTTTCCTTATATTTTTCCTTTCTGTTATTTTTTATATTGCATAAAATGCTTCATTAAGCAGTCAAAAGTTGTGTAGAAAATTGAAAAGCATTTAAATACTAAATGAATGAGTGAGCCCGTTTGTTGTAGATTCATTTAATTTAAACGAGTTGATCAATATATGTATTTATATATTTTGTATTTTCTCACTAAAAATGATCTCATTATTTTAGTCTTTTTGAATAATTTTTGCAATGTCGTTAAGTGATTTTATATCTTTTGAACTACACGATTGAAATGAGCAAGGAATACCATACCCAATTTCTTTTATCGTGTTGGACATAAAACAAAATGTTAAATAAAACATAAAAAAATTTATGGAATATTCTTACAGATATTTAGATTAAAACACGTCCTTCAATTTTACTGTTTAATTAAGAAGAAAATTAAATAAATTTAAAGTTTTTAGTTTATAAAATGTCTAAAGTATTGATTCTGTCTTTATTGTCTTTTGGAAACTTTTATATAGTTTAGACTGGAGTTATAATAAAATGATTTGTTTTTAATTGAGTAAAACGTAAAAAGTAAAAAGAAAAAAGAGAGTAAAAGAAAAAGACACTGATTATTGCATTTTACTAAATTACAATTTTATTGTAACCTTAGCTTTACTTGTGATATAACCCAATGCACATTCAACCAAAGTGTCAGTATATTTTTTTATCAAGACAGTTATGTTTTACAATGGCAGATATGAAAAAAAATTTATTTTTAAAATGAGAATAATTGTGGGAATAAATTAAACAAGCATAAATAAATTCTTTCCCGTCTTTTATTATAAAAAAATTTGGTCAAAGCTTTTTCTTAAATAAAAAAAAGGAATTGATATTGTCATTATGATTAAAATTTTTGCTTTAGTTGTTGCTAAACTTATATTTACATCTAATACTTTGTAATCTAATATTTTCTAAATATTTACCAGCCCATTGTCATATAAAAATTGAAAATAATTGTTTTCTGTTTTCCTTAATGTTAGCGCTTTGACTGTAGTGTTTGGTATGTTTTTGCTTTGAGGGCGTTAACATTTACATTGAAATTTTAATGGAGCTCCCTTAGATACAAACAAATAGAGTTTTTCCTTTTTACAACCCTAAAATAGAAACTTATCTAAGTTTCTGCAAGCATAAGTTGAAAACATTTGTAAACTTTTCTAACATTTTCCGCACACTTTATGTTAATATATGTATAAATATATACAATAATACTTTGAAACATCTGTGTATCTTGTATATTATGCTTTAAAAACCCACAGACTTAAGTTTGGTAATTTAAAGAAATATGGTTGCCATCGATAATAAAAGTAAATTTTTTCGTTTGTTGGAAAAATGTTCAATTAGATTGTAATTATATTATCTATTATGTAAATACTTTAATACAATTTGTGACTTTCGTTTTTAGTTTAAAGTAGTAATATTTGAACCATGTATTACGTTTAAAAACACTAAATTCTTGATTAAAGGTTTGTGTAATATTGCTTAATTTGTTTAGGTGTTGCTTTTTGGAAAAGTAATTTTCTCAGCTTTTTTTTTCAACATGGTTTGTGTGAGAAGAAGTGGTTTAATCAGACGCTTAATGCAAATAATACCGAAAACAAGAGAAATGTTCTCTTCTTTTCTGATTCCTTCTAGTATAATCAACTATTGCTGTATAAAAACAAAACGTGCGTTGCTTTTTGAATAAGTGTATGTGAAATATAACAAGAAGTATAAAATTTGCTTACATTTATATGTAATGCTCCGAAAATGGTGGTTCAAGAAGATAAAACAGCTTAGATATACCTATACCCACTTCATACCATCCCCAATTATGTTTTGTTGTACAACATTTGTACAACAACTTAACATGAAACTTGATGCGTGTTTATACAGCATGCTTTGTAAAAGTATAAAAAGTTTTACCGAAAGATTTCGTTGTAGAGGAACAATTCTTTTAAAATTCATTTAAACTGCCGTATTTATGAATGTCAGAATTCTCAAGTGAATTGAATGCATTCTATAAAATCATTTCTTTAATAAGTAATCAATTTTTAAGGCATACATTTTTTCTTTAATATTTTAATTAGTAATGCATAATGTAGTAATTACAAATCTAGATGAATAAATTGAACAGTTAAACAGCATTAACTAAAATAATGTGTATTTCTATGCGTTTATTTTCGAAATAAAACAATTCGACTTAAGAGGAAAAAAATCTTGAAAAGAAAATAATTTTTAATAATTCAATTTATCCCCTAGACGGTTACGTATCTTATTTTCCAGAATTGGTTTTACTCTCGTGTTTTAGACCCTCTCATTCCGTTCAGAATGCTACTAAGAATTGTTTTGTTACAATCTATTTCTATGTTCTATTTTTGGATTTACAACATCAAGTGTATTTTTTAACTTCTGAAGGTTTAGTAAAATAGCGCGAATAAACTTTATTTCAGAACATTCAAAGACAACATTCGTTGTTTGATAGCTTAAATAAAAATTTTTAAATATTTATAATATTATTTGTTTGTGTCTGTATTTGTTTTAGAGTTAGTCTAACATTATTTCAGTCCCTTAGATACTGCTACAGACAGTGTGTATTGGTTGATCGTTTATGTATTTACTCGTCCCACATGAATTCTTTTAGGGTGCGTATTAATCGTGTTTACGCACTTATTTTTCCTTTTCTTACACAAATAAAATTTTATTAGATTCTATTAAAACGTTGTAATATTTATTACTACAATTGAACTACTTCCATAATCCTGTTTAATTGAAACATTTTCTTAACGACGACTCATTTCATTTCTTCAAGTAAATTTTGTTTTTCCGATTAGCTTGAATTTTTAATTCATAAAAGGGGAGCTATCCTAATCCAGAAAATTAAAATAAACTAAAAATATTGTTAAAAATGTTATAATAAGATATTCTGTTTTCTTTTTGTTTAACTTCAATACCAAGAAAGTGTTTTATTACTTTAAAATAAAATAAAAATTAAATTGCCTTACGTGAATTTTTTTTGATATATAATTGTTTGAAACATAATAATAAAATGCTAAATAATTTACTTCAATTATTCTTAATTTACCCATTATTCTTAATAATAATTGAGAAACATCTTATTACCGATTAAATTATAATTTTTATAATTTCCACAAATTTGCAATGGGACGTTCGGTTCCAAGATTTTTCAGTTTTTTTTGACACAATGAAAATCAACTGCGTTTCTGTCCTCTAAGATAAGATTGTTGAAAAAATAAAGAATTTATTACATACTATACCGAGCAAAGAATAATGTTTTTAATAACAAAAAAAAAAATAAAATAGGAAGAAAAGGAAGAGTGGTATGAACAACTTAGTAATGAATAATACACTAGTAAAATTTAACATTTTTGAATTTAATTAACGATTGTTACTGTTACGAGTCTCAGCTGTGTTAGAAAAGCATAAAAAGCTTTAGATATATATATATATATATATAGATAGATAAATGTCATCAACACATTTTTGTATGGGTAACTTAATTTGTTAGAACTACGAAACAATTATAAGGATAATTTTCTTTAACACAATAACTTTCACATTTGGTTAGATTATCTATTATATCGAGTTTTCATTTTTAGTTCTTTCTATTCGTAATACTCAAGAAGAGGAACCTCCAGATCCGCAGTTAATGCGTTTAGATAATATGTTGATTGCGGAAGGTGTTGCTGGACCCGAGAAGGGTGGTGGTGGTGCTGCAGCTGCATCAGCAGCAGCTGCAAGTCAAGGTAAAACACTTTAAAACTTCGAATTGAACGAACATTAAACTAGCATAATTTATGTATTTCTACTTGAAGTAGGTTCCTCTCTATCTATTGATGGTGCAGATAACGCAATTGAACATTCAGATTACCGCGCTAAATTGGCACAAATTCGTCAAATTTATCATCAAGAATTGGAGAAATACGAGCAAGCGTGCAATGAGTTTACCACTCATGTAATGAATCTATTGCGTGAACAAAGTCGTACAAGGTAAATGTCTTTAAATGTTTAAGTTTTGTAGAATGGTATAAAAACTGATAGAGTCAAGGAAGATTTTGGGATTTTCAGTTTAATAGGTAGAAATTAGTTTATATTTCGTTAGAACTTTAAACATTCGAAAAAATGCAATATGAAAATAGAAATCTTCTATAATTTAAAATAGGCCAATTACTCCTAAAGAGATTGAACGCATGGTACAAATTATACACAAGAAATTTAGTTCCATTCAAATGCAACTGAAACAGTCGACCTGTGAAGCCGTTATGATCTTACGTTCAAGATTTCTGGACGCTAGGCGTAAGCGTCGGAACTTTAGCAAGCAGGCGTCTGAAATTTTAAATGAATACTTCTATAGCCACTTAAGTAATCCCTATCCGTCTGAGGAAGCGAAGGAAGAATTAGCGCGCAAGTGCGGTATAACGGTAAGACAGATGTAAAAATTTAGAACAAACGAAGATTATTAAACAATAAAATTTATTTATTTAAAAAGGTATCTCAAGTGTCTAATTGGTTTGGAAATAAGCGTATTCGTTATAAGAAAAACATTGGTAAGGCCCAAGAAGAAGCAAATTTGTATGCTGCCAAAAAGGCAGCTGGAGCCTCTCCATACTCCATGGCAGGTCCTCCCAGCGGCACCACTACACCCATGATGTCACCAGCACCACCTCAAGATTCCATGGGTTATTCTATGGGTTCAGGTGGCTATGACCAACAGCAGCCCTACGATAATAGTATGGGCGGCTATGATCCTACTCTACATCAAGATCTTAGCCCTTGAGGACGCTTTTTTGACAGCAAATATTAAATTTGTACTAAAACTGATAGTAATCTTATATAACATACTTGATTTTTAGTATATTACTTCCGTTTTTTTTTAAATTTTCCCTTTCTATCTTAATTGGGCTTTTAAAGTTTGTGTGGAGTAGTTGTATTATTTTGCTTTATATTTTGTTTTAGAGTACTATACCATTAACTTTAATCATGTGTGTGAAGATAAATTCCAATTTGAAAACTTCGGAAAATCAAACTTTTAACAAAAGCCTATTTCAGCATTAATTGACAAAATATTTAAACAGATGTCCTCGAGAGTGCCTTCCCTATGACACTATCATAAGAGTACCTTACATCATTACGGAATTTGAGTAAAACCGTTTCAAAAGTTAAAATTTTAAAATTTCAATGGTTCTAAAAGACCCTAGTATATTGTGTGGTATGTTTACTAAATCCTATTTCTGCCAAAATTAATACTAATCTTAATGTTTTAATTTGAAATTTAATTTCACTCTAAAATTTTGGATTTTCAAATTCGAATTTATATTCAAACACATACTTTAATTATGTATTTAGAAAGTAAGTCTAACACGACTAGAGGAAAATATATATTAAAATATATTTTTTCCTTTAATTGCAAATAGTTTTCGTATTTTTGCTTTTTGAATTCAATTCGCCTTTGATTTAAAATTAACAAAACTTAATTCTTCTACATCATTACATATACGTAAAATTTTTCACATTTTAGCATTTTATTAAATCTAATATTAAGAAGAAACATAAACTTTAAGTATACTTGAATATCGTGTATCTTTTAAAAATTGACTAAATATTTGATCAATTCTCTTTAACAAAAACGACGGAAAAATCAATACAAACAATAGTTATACGATTAAAGAAAAAGGCAAAAATGAGAAAACTTAACAATTTTAAAAATGTATACGACATAAATTTTAAATTTAATTTTCGTTTTGTAACAAAAATGAAGTATAAAAAACAATAACAAAATTCTATATGTAAAATTTTTTGGCTCTACAAGTTGAACGTTTTAATGTGTTAAACGCTAGTATTATACAAACAAAATCTAAAAGAATAATTAAATGATGTATACCAAGTACTAAAGTATAAATCCATGTATGTACATACATACATATATATGTATATATATATATATATATATATAATATTATATTATACATACATATATATACTATATATATAATAATATATACAATTATATTAAAGTAAACTAACAATATTGATGCAATATTTTTTAGATTTAAAATATTAAGCCAATAACAAATAATACATATATAAAACGTATAAATAAATATTTAAAATTATGCAGCTATAATTTTTTTATTGTCATACTCTTCATTTCCAATCAAATTATAAAAGAAAAAACAATTATATAAACAGACAAGTATACGAGGAAATATTAAAACAGAACGTACAATTAACTATAATTTTGATCAATTTAATACCGAAATTAAGATATGCAAATAAAATAATCTTAAACTAATAAATTAATCGTTCAAAATTATTCACATATTAATACCACTAAACTATTTGTTTTATTTTGTTTGTCAAAAAAATTTAATTTTCTTATGTTAAATTTCTTTGTCTCATTTAATTAAAAATAGGCAGAATGGCGGGAGAATTAAAGGACTAGTACTATTATTTAATTCAAAAATGAATACTATGTATTTGTAGTTAGAAACCAAACAATTTCGTTACCTATGAAAATAAGATTCGAATGAAACTTACAAAACAATCTAAAAAGTATTGGTTTTGGTCAATAAATTTAAACGTAGATAAATCCATTAAACTGAATAAGGTGTCAATTATTGATTTTTTTAAAGAATACAAATTATAACATAAACTTATTAGGAGACGAAGATTCAAAATTCTTAATATTTCTACACAAACAAATGGATAAACTTTTATATATATTTCATTTGGTTCCGTGAAATAAGAGGTCAGTAAAGGCAAATATGATCTGTCGTATTAAGAATTTCTTTTATTTATTTTTATTAAATTAAAAATATTGAAAACCTGAACAAGAATTTTGTTGTTATATAATATTCAAAAGCTATTGTTCCATTAATGGTTCTTGCTTGTTCAAGTAGTCGAAAATTAAAATTAAATATTGTATAATCAGTGTTTAATTATTCTAACCTTTATCATAAAAAATGTTTTTATTTGAAAATTCAGAGCCCTGTTTTTGATATGTTTTATATATCTCTATATTGAATATGTATGTATGTAGTACATTTGTGAAAAACATACATTACATACTTTGAATCACCCTGTGTATTTTTATCTTTTACGTTTGTGTCTTAAGTCTTTCGATTAAGATTTCTACAAGAAATTGTATCGAGTTTAACAACAAAAATTAAAGGAAATCGTGAGTTTTAAAGGCACATGTAGACAAAATAAGTTTTCTTTTAATAGACAATTTCAATCATAAAACCGAGAGAATTATTAAAAAAGTTTTAATCTTTATTAAAAAATAAAATTATCACTGTTCAAATACTTATAGTGTTAATGCTGTCTAAAAATTGTTTGTATAAAAGGGAAAGCCAGTGATGTATTCGTAAATTGTTTATACTAAGCTAACACACAGATAGTCAGCGTCTCACGATATTTTTTTTATAGAAAACGTTAAAGACAAAATAACTTGTTGTTGTCTAATATAATACATAAGTGAGTGAGTACCTGTTAGTTACCTGTTGACTGTTGAACGTTTTGGTAGTGTTTAAAACAGTTCGGTTAAAATAATAAATTGATACTCGTGAAAAACTACACAAAGTGCGGATTAAGGAAAAAAGTAAATTATACAAAAAAAATATATATATATATGTATATTTCTTAAAATTAAAGAAACAACTTCCACAAAAGATAATAATAGAAACCTATACAAGCTTAAATAATCATATATTTACAACTACAAATAGAAAAATAATAAAAACCAAGTTAAACTTAATATAGATAAAGGTGTGTAGTGAAAATATTAAAAGGCATACATATTATTTTGAATATATTATATTGAATAGAAAAATTTCGTAAAGACAAACAAGTGTCATTAAGAATGATTTTAACAATGGAATGTCTGTGAACAGAATAATTTGTCATAACCAAAATATTTGTAACTACATCAGGAAATCGTTTAAACACAAAAATATTTTTAGAAGAGAATGAGCAGCGTGGCACATTTTTATAAGTATTAAAGTGATTTAAAATTAATATTTGATATAAACATTAAAAACAATGTATGACTTCTTTACATCTAGAAAAAAACAAATAGCATTTAAAATGTGCATCTCTCTATCATTTCGCAAATACGTAAAAAATAAAATTTTTGTTTTGAAGTTTAGAATAAATATTTAAGCAGCCATTTTAAATAATACGATGTCTTAGAAGGTGTGGTATTATTCAGCACAACTATATAAAGGAATGCAGAATTTTTGTTTCTATCATTCATCATAAACCTGTTGGGTATACATAATTTGCTTAGCGTTTAAATGCTATAAAGAAAGGAAAAGGTCATTCTCTTTTTGTTTTTCTTTTTGTCTTTTTGTTTGAAAATAAAAATTATTCTTAAACTGTTTCAAAAGTTCAAGGTGTATTCAATATACTTTTCTGTACTCAATATACTCTTCTGTAAAGATTTTATACCGTCAATGTGCAATTTGTTTAAGATGTCTATACCAACAGCTAATTTTTTAAATAAATTTCCTGTTTACCAAATGAAACCGTTA
Organism: Sarcophaga subvicina; assembly: GCA_936449025.2. NCBI lineage: Eukaryota > Metazoa > Arthropoda > Insecta > Diptera > Sarcophagidae > Sarcophaga > Sarcophaga subvicina. The sequence goes on along the minus strand of OW388080.2, from coordinate 175,187 downwards.
TCATTGGCTCCAAGCCAAAAAATTTCAAAATTAAGTCAACTTAACCCATTTTCCTCAGTGTTTTAAATCAAAATACAACATTAGATTGGTATTTAGTTGTCAAGTTACATTACCGTTTTAACAATAAAATTCTTAACACAAAAAATGAAATTAAAAAAAAATACAGTTTGCAAAGCTTCTTACGTTTAAAAGAATAATAAAAAACTAAAAATCGAATACATTCCGTAGAACGGTATTGTGAATTAAGAACAGTTAAGCGTACAACAAATGCACAAAACCAAAAATGAAGTGAAAAATAAAAATAAAATTATTTAAAACTGGTTCCGGACATACAATGTAAACCGACAGAATAATCAATCAATAACTTTTAATAACACTAAAGCAACTACAAGCACCACGACCAAAAAACCAACGGCAAATTTAAAATTTATGAATTCTTTCTATATTATTCATACGCACACATACGAAAACAGGCAGAGTATATCAACAAAAATTACTTTCATATATGTATACCATGCCTATGTATGAATGTAGTTATGTACATACATACATACATACATATATATATATATAAATAATATAATGTATACATCAATAAGGAGTACATAAGAGTTTGTCATGTTTGTAGTTTGAGTCTTTTGTTTTTGTTGTCTTTCGTTTCACGTTCTACTATTTTGATTGAAATCGGCCATTTATGCGTATTGATACTATTTTTTGCATTTGTTGATATTGTCTTGTTCTGTTGTTTCAAATTAAAGTTATGCCCCTTACAAGTTAAAAGAGCTATATTAAGCCAAACATGGGTTAATTTTATGAAATTTTAGTATTGTTTTCATAAATACTATTCAAGTTTTCAAGAAAAGAGAAATTATTATATTTTGCAAATAATATAAAAAATTTCACACAGATTTTGCGGCTAAAGAAAATGAAAAGATTTAAATATTAGCATTTCTGTTTAGTGTTAAGCATAATAATAAGTGTTAAAAATGTACTTTCTATTCGTACAAATCAAGTAAGTCGGAAAGTTATGGCAATATACGGGTACGAGTGAGGGCAAGCGATCAGGCCTGTTCGCCTCCTTTTTACAAAAAAAAAAAAGAATTAATAAATTAAAAGGCGCATTTTTAGTGTTTATTGTCATATTTTTTGCTTCGTCGTCTTTTTTTAAATAAAATTAAAACAATATTAAAAAGTTAATCATACTCGTACATGTATTATAAAATATTTTTCTACAAAATTTTAATTGCCGACTCAAAACAAAAAGAGTAATAAAAATACGAGATACTACTAATGGTACTGCTACACTAAATTATTTTTGTTATTAAATACCGCAATATCACGTTAATGCTCATTATACCATATTTTAAATTCGAAGCTGCTGCCATTGTTGTTATTTTTAATACATACATTTTTAATATATATTTCTTATTGCAGTCGTTATAATTAAGTTTTGTTCACTGCTTGCAAACTGTAATGTCTCACTTTGTATTTGTATAAAAAGCAGAAAAAACAGCGTAGTATATTATAACAGTATATAAAACGTGTATGTTTGTCTATCTGTATGACTGACAATTTTATTATATTCAATACATGCCCCCCTTTCCTTTCTCGATACATTCTTTCTGTTTTAGGGTTTTCTACTTTCCACTTTTCCATTTCTGTTGAGGGCATTCAACTTATTTTTGCATTGAATGAACATTGAAAGTTTGTTTTTAACTACACAATCGTTTTTATTGAATTAAAAATAAATAGAAATTAAGGAATACATTTCGATTTTTTATATTTTTCAATCATTGTTTTTTTTTTTAAAGTTGATAAATTATAACAGCAGTCTTATGATTTCGAAGGATATTCTTCGAAGGCAATTGATATCCTTCTCGAAATATTATAAATTGTATTTTAAATTGTTACTTTGGTATACTTTAACTTATCCATCCATATTATATTCATATTCTGTGGAACAGATTTATTTCTTCCGCTAATAGATGAAGAGTTTTGAAAATTGAAATAGATTCCTTGATATTTTCTTTTGTGTTTTTGCTTGATAATAAATTGATAATTAATGTGATCATTTAAAGCTATTTGTCAAAGAATTCCTTAACATAAGTTTTCGCGTGATTTACTTTTAGTTAAGAATACGAAATCCTAATCACATACATTGAAATACTATATTTATTAACTTTATCATTTTTCTTGTATTTGGAAAAGTTCATTCACTCCTAAATTTTGACTACAATATTGGAAGATCATAAACTATTTGTAAATATTGCTAATACTATGAACAGAAAGATTTAAGCGAGCGTTAAAATATTTTGCATTCATGCATTCGATACATTGTTAAAACAGCATTTTGTTTAACAGCAATATAGAGAGTTGCATGCTCTTTTTTTTTTTTTGAAAATAATTTAAAATAATCATTTGCTATTTTTTTTTTATCTAGATATTAAATAAATCATAATAAAACTTTCATCGTTCGTTTTTTTTTTTAATTATTTTTAAATTATATTTTATCATTTATGCGTAAATAAATGATATAAATCAATATTTAATTAAAAATTTATTAATTTTATAAATTTATGCCATGAAAACATTCCGTTTTGGGGTTTTTCAATACTTATCTTCACTAAAAAATTTTTATGCAACTGGTGTTGAAAGTAACATGCCTCTTTTTTTGGTTCTTTTTTCCTTGGCAAGATAATTTAAAAACATTTAAAATATATATATATATGTATATATTTTATGATTGTTTTTTTGTTAAAACTCACTTTCAATGTGTATCGAGTGTGCTTTCAGATAGATGCATGTGGGTATATAAGTAAATGCAGATAAATTAAATTGATTAACTACATGCAAACAATCGTTCAATTCGACAATATGTTTCTTTTTTGTTATAGAAATTGTATAGAATAAAAAAAGCGCAAAAACAAAAATATTAAAATTGAAAGAATGAAACATTTATTATGCGTTCCTTTTGAAAAGATGTGTAGGCTTTCGAAAATGTTTTAATGAATAATTTTAGGTGTGTAGTTTAAAATAATTTTCTGAAAAACACATTTCTGAATTACTTACATTTAATAAAATTTAAAGGCGTTACAATAAATAAAATAAGTTTTTAAATATTTAATTTCTTTCTTTTCTATCGTGATTATTTTTTTGTTATAATATTTCTTATACATACATATATGTACAAAATATTCAATCGTATCTGTATTTACTTGCATTTTACAAGAAAATATTTAATCATTTCTGTTGTGCGGCTTGTTTGTTTTGTTTGGTGCTGTATTTTTGTAGTCATTTAATATCTTAAGGTATCCGATTAATTCGAGTTTATTTAACTTCTTTCATTATTAGAACTAATGCTTGTGGAATAGCATTAAGTTATAAAGTCTTATAAAACGACACAGTAAATAGTAAATATTAAACAATAAAAAAATTTATCTGAATGTGAACATTTGGAATGGGAATAAGACATTTAACACGAGTTATGCAATTCAAATGCAGAGTTATTTATGTAAAATAAGTGTAATTAGTAATAATAACACCAAAAAAAAAATTTGAAATAAAAATTTATACCATGGCCTTAATGGTATACTTCATATGGATCGATCTTTTATTTATTTATGGTTACTTATATTTAATATTTGCATTATGTACATATGTATACATGCTAGACTTAAAAATAATATTTAAATTATTGTGAGGATATGGATGGTATAACAAAAAATTTATCCAGTAACACATCCAAATGAAAAGTATGTGAATGCGCGTTTAACGGTTATATCTGCATATCTAATCAGTATGCAAATGCTATTTATGCTTTTAACCAATTCGCATTTAATGGATTAATTTTAGCCAGATTTATGTTTTCTTCTTAGCTTTCTATGTATTAGTACAACATACACACATAGTAATGTAGTTTGTTTTAGTGTATTCAATAGAATATTTGTGTCTGTCGTTTTCAACGTATTGGAATGCGGTCAATCACGTCGATGGTAAAACAGTTTCTATAGCTGTGACAACTCTCTAATGTTTACATTTAAAGTGGCGAGCAAATGAGATGATCAAACATTTGTTATGAGAGGATTGTTTCGGAAAGATATAAATTTTGTATACAATTTTTAACAAGTTTTCTATAAATTTTGTTTACATACACATATATTTTTTACAAAATACAAACGATGCGAACTTGTTAAATGATTTTTCCTTTCAATGGCTATAATTTGTATACTTTTTAATCTATTTATACGGAATTGTTTACATACTATTTTTGACACATGTCTTTTTCTTGCCTTTATTGTTGTACTGAATACTACACTGTCACAGTTGTATTACAATATACATACATACATACATACATTTATGTTTGAAAGAGGTGAAAGTTTTTTTCCTTTTCTTTCTTTTTTTCATGCATTAGGTTCAGTTGGAAATTAAAATTTCTATAGATTTCTTATTAAAGTATAAGTAAAAAATTTTAAAATAAATTTGTTTTTGAAGTAATAGCATTAAAATTATTATAAGTACATTAATATTCCTGTAATGTGCTTGTTTCTTAAGTCACTTCTGTATTGTTTGCAGTGCAATTTTTTTAAATTGTTAAAGGCAGCTTTAAGAAGAACGTTGATGGATGGACGGTATGGTGATTTTCAATCATTGTATATGCATATGTATGTTTCAATTATTTTTGCCACATTTTTATAACAAACCTACCCACATAATAGTAATCAATGCCATTCAAATATACCTTTAGTGTAAACATCGTCCTAATTAATGACTATAGCGACTATTAATAAATAATTTCTGTAAATATTTTTGTTCCATTTCAGAGCAATGTCTTCCGTTTTTATTTTTTAAGTATTCATTTAAGATTACAGTGGGAATTATCGATAAGAGAGACCTGGAAAAAATATGGATTGGTCTGAGGGTGATTTGGTGTGGTTTGATCCAGGTGTGGGTCATCCCATACCGGGAGAAATACAAGAAGTACATAGAGCTGCTCAAGTCATAGTTGTACAAGCTGTTATCAAAGGGAAGGTATGTATATGAACTTGAATGTGATAGCAATTATAAGTTAATTTGTGTTATTATTAATAACCGATGCATCAATATGTCTTACTACTAATACCATACCATACATGTTAGATACATTCAATGCACATACACACGTAGTTGCTAAAGGAGGAAGAAAGAAAGAAAAAACAAATCATTTTCTGGTTTATCAAGATCAATTCACCAAGAAAATTGAAGAGCAATGCAGAAAATCTCAATTGCATTGTTGTAAGTGTATTGTTGCCAAACATGTTCCAATCAAATAGATCCCCGTTTATGTAGTATACATACATGTATGTATGTTGTTCAGAATATTGTTGCATGGCTTCTATTGGTATTTGGCCAATGGACTCCTTTTAGTTGCAACACAAAGACGCGTATATCAAGTGGTATTTAAAAAACTTACGGATTAATATTTGGTTTTTTTAATGTTAAATTTTACTCTTACATATGAAAATTTGAAACTACGGTCTTAAAAAATACATAAAACAAGAGGAATCAAAATAAATGCGTATTGTGCGCTTTCATTTGGAACCATGGCAACGTTGTGGGTCTGTAACGCCTAGTCCAGCGCCTTCACCCTCTATAGCTATTTTGTCGCCACACATATTGAGGCGACAACGACCTCCCAGCGTCGAAGACTTTCCCAGCTTAGAGGAAAACACAGAAACCTTACGTTTAAAATTAATAAAAAACAAGAAACGTAAAATGCAAAATCGTTATCCACAAATCGTAAAGAAGTTGTCGACGCTATGTAGTGATGTGATGGCCAGACTTGTTCGTAGATATTCTATTTATACAATATAAAACATTACTTCTTAGTAATACGTGTTTGTTAATCAAGTGTCTTTCATTTCAGCCTCAAACGTTTGCTTTGCAACCTGGAGAGGGGAATTTAAGGCCACGCCAGGATTTAGGAAGCAGTGGAGTTGAAGATATGACGATGTTGGAAGATTTACATGAAGCCTCGCTGTTGTGGAATCTTCGTTTAAGATATGATAAAGGTTTAATCTATACATTTGCTGGGAGCATATTAATAGCAGTAAATCCTTATAAAATGTTTCCGGATTCTTATGGATTGGAGGTTGCAAAACAATATGCTGGTAAACCGTTAGGTACTATGCCACCACATTTATTCGCTATCGGTGCCGCAGCCCATGCTGCTTTGCCCTCACCGCAGGTGGTGGTGATATCAGGTGAATCAGGTTCTGGAAAGACAGAGTCCACTAAATTGGTAATGCAGTATTTAGCTGCTGTTGTGCCTGGAGGTGGATCTGCATCAGCAGTTATAACTGAACAAATTTTAGAGGCTGCTCCTTTATTAGAAGCCTTTGGTAATGCTCGTACAGCACGTAATGATAACAGTTCCCGATTTGGAAAATACTTAGAGGTTTATTTTAAAAATGGTGCAATTGTAGGAGCGAAAATTACCCAATACCTGTTAGAAAAGTCGAGAATTGTGACACAAGCGCCTGGCGAACGGAATTATCATGTATTTTATGAAATGTTAGGTGGTTTGTCTGAAGCTGAACGCACTAAATATGGGCTTTTAGAAGCAGACAAATACTTTTATTTAAATCAAGGAGCTACAGATTGTGCTCCTGGTCGTGTAGATTGGGAGTCTTTGCAGAGCGCTATGCAAGTGTTAGGAGTGTCCGAAGGAGAACGGGAAGGTATAATAAGAGTTCTGGCCTCTGTGCTGCACTTGGGAAATGTTTACTTTCATCGCAGACAACTAAGGCATGGTCAGGAAGGTGTAGAGGTTGGGTCAGATGCAGAAATTAAATGGGCAGCTCATTTGCTGCATATATCAGCCGAAGGATTGCACAGAGCCTTAACTAGTCGCATAACCGAAGCAAGATCTGAACGTCTTCATACTCCTTTAAGTATAGATCAAGCTTTAGATTCCAGAGATGCATTTGCTAAAGCTTTATACTCTGGTCTATTTAACTGGTTAGTTTCACGAATTAACTCAATCGTCCAAAAAGGTGGTACACATGACGCTCACAGAATTTCTATTTTAGATATATTTGGTTTTGAAGATTTGGCTGAAAATTCCTTTGAACAACTGTGCATCAATTATGCAAACGAAAATCTTCAATTATATTTCAACAAGCATGTGTTCAAATTAGAACAAGCTGAATACTCTCGCGAGCGCCTGGAATGGACCCCATTAACATGGGACGACAATTTACCAGTTATTCATTTGTTAGCCAAAAAGCCCGTAGGCATTTTTCATTTACTTGACGATGAGTCGAATTTCCCCCGTGCGTCTGACATGAGTTTTCTTGAAAAATGCCACTATAATCATGCATTAAATGAATTGTATTCACGACCCAGGATTGGAGCTCAAGAATTTGGTATCACACATTATGCAGGTCAAGTTTGGTATTGTGTTGATGGCTTCCTAGATAAGAACCGTGATGCTTTACGTAGTGATGTCTTGGAACTTTTGGGCTCAAGCAAACTTCAATTAGTATCGGATTTGACCAAGCAGTTAAGAGCTCAAAGAGATTCTGGTAAAACACTTCCTAAAGGTAATAATGGTCGCTTTGTTACCATGAAACCGAGAACTCCAACTGTAGCTGCTCGTTTTTCGGATTCCCTTCAACAATTGCTACAATCAATGGGTCGGTGTAACCCATGGTTTGTACGCTGCATTAAACCAAATAACGAGAAGCAATCGCTTAAGATGGATATGCCATGTGTTTTGCAACAATTGCGTTACTTGGGTATGCTAGATACCATACAGATTCGTCAAAAGGGATATCCAGTTCGTCTACGGTTTCAACATTTCGTCGAACGGTATCGACATTTGATGAGGTCACCACTGCCGCGTGGCACACCATACAGAGAATTATGTCGAATACTTTTAGAATCTATGCCGAATACTGGTATCGAAGGTCCAGATTACCAACTGGGTGCCACAAGAGTATTCCTTCGAGAAGCTCTGCATAGAATGTTGGAAAGTGGGCGTTCAGATCGATTGAAAACATCCGCGGTAGCCATACAAAAACATGTTCGTGGTATGTTAGTTCGTCGACAATTGGCACGTAAGCAAAAGGCTGCCACACGAATTCAGGCTAAATGGCGTGGTTATAAAGAACAAAAGAAGTATTGTGATTTGAAAAAAGCTGTTACAAAAGCACAGTCTTTATGGCGCGGCAAATTGGGTCGCAAGAGGGCGGTTAAACTTCGTTCCGAGTACCAGAGACGTGTTGATGCTCTAAAAGCACAAAAGGAACGTGAAGCTAAGAAACAAGCTAAAGAAAATTTGGAACGGAGCCAGATATCTTATTTGGATATCCCGGCAGAACTCGCATTTATTTTTTCCAAAAGTGAAGGTTGGACACCACTGCATGGAGATCGTCATTTAGTTAAAGTAGTTGGTACAGTGCCCGGACCTCCAGTAGCTGCCGACGTCCCTACAGATCTCGATCAATTCTCATTTGGTAAGTTCAGTTCTGTGTACTGCAATGGCTTGCGCTTATCATCTCGAAGAGAACCAATAACAACACCATTTTTAACAAGAGCAGCTTCAAGGGATCAAGATTTTCAGGATTCCTTGGCGGTCTTTAAGCTAATACTCCGCTGGACAAATGATAAAACAATGGATGGAAATAAAGAAAAAATTTTATCAGACTATATAGTTCACAAAGGACTATCGTCGCGTGGTTTAAGAGATGAAATTTTAGTGCAGTTGTGCAATCAAGTATTTAATACAGATGATGTCCAAGCACAAAGGATTTGGCAATTAATGGCTCAATGTCTTTCATGTTTCCAGCCAGGTCCTGCTTTTAGCAAATATCTAATGAAGTTTATTGTAGAAAACGCACCAGATTCTATGAGAGATATGCTACTAAAGAAAATTTTGCGCAACACAAATTCATCGAATAACTGCAGAAACTTTACTCCTTCTTGGGTGGAGTGGAGAGCTATATCTAGAATGTCCGACATTGCAGTGGCGTTGACTTTGCCAGATGATGCTAATCAAACTGTTGCAATTGATTCATGGACCACATGCGAAGAGGCCGCATCTTTGGCTGTTTCTACTTTAGGCATTTCAAACCGTGGGTGGACTGTAGTCTTGGATGATGGCAAACTTATAACAGATTCTTGTGGCTTAGACTATATATTGGATCTTATATCAGAGAAGGAACTATGTCCGGCCTTTCCAGCATTACGGAGCGATTTGATGACAACTGGTGCCAAGTTCAATAGAACAATTTTACCAGAGCATGACATTAATGCACTAAAAAGACCTCAAGTTCCACCTCCCGAGCCACCAAAATCGAAAACAAGTCTTAACAGTGAGTCTCCAATTCCGGATTTACATGATGAAAAGCCTATACGCAAAAATTCACGAAACTTACTCTCAAGAAGTTCGGCACTAAATGAGCGCTATTTCGAACAGGAAAAGACACGATCGAAATCACTTGATGATTTATTAGCAGGCGATATAGCCGATTTAGATCCTGTTACAGAACCTGAACCTTTAACTAATTTAGGACTATCAGAGAGTCGTCTCAACGAAAGATACCACTCAGCCGAACGCCTCACACCTATGGGTAAAGAAACAGGCCCTCGTTATCAAAAGTCGCAGTACGCTGGAAGAAGATCGCACGCAGGCTCACATTCTAGCAAATATATAGACAAATCTGAATATGCCACTCGTTCTTCAGCCATGTCAGATACCAGTGAAGCTCCTTCTTTGGCATCTCACGTACGAAGAGTACGTGTACCATCTCAGGCTTCAGATGTAGATCAATTTTTAGATGACCTGTTTAGTCCTGTCTTAGACGGTTCTTTAGATGAGCTGTCCGATGCGAGATCTCTAGCAGCAAGTATACGAGGAAAGAAAAATAGCGAAATTTTACTTTACGATAGCGATCAGAAAACGTTTTTGGAGGCACCCGACTGTGGAATGGATGAATTAATTTGGGATGTTAATAAAATCGCACACAAAATAAAAGGTGGCGGTGAAAAATCACTCAATCCTGAAGAAACCCAATCAGCCAACTTAGATGAATACATTACAGGTTTATTCAAGCCCATTTTTGTTAATGACGCTGTCAAAGTTCTTACGGAACAAACAGAGTTAATTGAAACTATTAAGGGTGGTGGAGCGGCCCAAGCACAATCTAGTGGAAATTCAACATTTGTTACTTCGCCAATAGTCGGACCACTTAGTCCAATTCTAAACACAAATTCTGAGAGCCTTTTGCAAATAGTTAATATTCCACCAGACGCTGACCCCGCAGTATATCAGCATCAAGTACAACGTGCATTTTTGCAATCTGCAATGGCACAAAATCTTCAAATTCAGCAACAGCTATTGGCACAAAATCAAGCCTTACAAACTCTTCTTAGTCAACAGGATACGGCAGCTACGGGAACGACGTCACCTCCTCCTATAATACCTGTATTAACTACTGTACAACAATCAACAGTTACATCAAATAACATTACAAGTAAATTAAACATTGCAACCAGCGAACAAACGAACATTCGGAAACAAAGTGTCAAAAACAGAATATCACAGTTTTCGGAAAACGATCGAAATCGTAAAGTATCTTCTGATAGTGTAAGCTCCTTTATACCTCCGCCGCCACCGCCTCCAATGCCTCCACCAATTGAAGTTATAGATCCATCAGAAACAAGACATTTCTTGGATCCTTACGGTCGTGCTAAAACTGTTCGAATTGGTAAATGGAGGTGGCCTCCACCACAAGATGGGCCACAGTTTGAAACTGAAGAAGACTTCTTCGCTTTTAAAATGCGACAAAATCAGAGAAAGACTACTCCACAATCACAGTTTCATAGCAGTAATGGATCCCTGACGGGCTCAGCTATGGAATGGGAAGAATTCGAAGTCAATGACAACTCAAAGAGTCCTTCGCCAGCAACAGCCGTTCCAATACACACGACGCAAATGGTGAGGACACAAATCAAAATAGAAACAGGACCGAAAAATAGTAATAAGTCTGTCATGGAACCTATTCAGTCGCAGCAAACTGTCGTAATGACAAAAGTAGCCAAAAAAAGCTTTGAAATAGGCGCAGACCGACCACCACCAGGCAGTGTAGGCAAATTAAAGTTAAGCTCAGAAATGCGGCAACGTTTAGAGCAAGTTACAGCTGGTCACTCTGTACGTTCCACCGTTAGTACGAAATCAGAACAACGCGCTCCAGCAAAACTAGAAGATACTAGAAAATTAATGCTGCAACAACAACTAAGTGGCAATTTTATCCAAATTGAAGGTAATAATAATAATAATGGTACCGATTTACATTCTGTACGCTCCCAAGTAGAAAGAATGGAAGAAAAATTGTCGCCTCCACCAATCTGGCCGTCTCATGTTCCACCAGCCCCCAATATACCAGCTCCACCTCCACCAATCAGGCCACCTAATGTGGCCCCGCCAGCCCCACCACCTGTACCTAAGAGTCCCCCCGTGCTCGAAGAGCCCGAAGAGAATGAGTACCGTAGTCAAAGTAAAGACGTACCAGCATTTATTCAGCGTCAAGAACGGGACACTTTTGGAGCCAGGCACAACTGGAATGGTTCTGAAGATTCGAAGGATGCTTATGATTCGTGGGGTAGGATGGAAGCAGCAAAATTAGACATGGTATACGAAAAGACATTTAAAAAAGAAATCAAAAGTAATCATGAACGAGATCGATCTAGATCACGATCTCGTTCAAGAGATCGCGATGATTTCTCAGAGTCTGTTTGGGACAGATCGGAAGTCGAGGGGCCCGCATCTAGTGGTAGCGATAGGGAACGGGAAAAAGAACGTGAAAAACGAGATAGAATTTATGAAATGCGGCAAGTAGAACGTGAAAAAGAGAGTAATAAAGTCTATCAACCTGCACCACCTAAAGTAGTTACAGCCACTATTGAGCGCCCAGATCGTTCCGATGTATATGATCCGGTTATGACTATCGAAAGGAAATTTTCGTATCAAGCCATTACATCAAGTATGAATAGTAATAGTACCAAACGACTAGCAACATCTGCTGCGAGTCCTATCACCTCCGTGGTATCAAATGCACCTGCCACATTTAGAACTCATATGGCTCAAAAATATGAGAAAGAAAAAAAGAGAAAGTCATCAGCAACATCAACCACAGTCTCGCAGAGTACCAGACGTGATGAAGAAACAGATGGAGGCGATGAGTGGCCATTACCAGTTGTACCAGCACCAGTACCTGCTCCACCCTCTCTAAAAAGTCCTGCGAATGCATGTCTAACGTACAATCGAGTGCCATGGAAATTGCGAGTACGTAAGGAAGTTTTCCATCCAAACGAATCAATAGGACCACCTATAGCACTAGACCTTCTATTTGCCCAAGTATCGTCTGATGTATTTGGCTTCACACCATGCTTAAGGATTTCCCCACAAGAAAAAGCTGCTGCTATTAATATGCTCAACAGCCATGGTGTAACTGTTGAAACGATTCGGAGTCAAAATGTTCGAGCTATAGTCAAACGTCATCTAATCGATATGGCTAGAGAGTGGCCTTTATATTTTGCCCGGCTATTTCCTGTTCAAGGTGCACCTCAATATCCAGATGTATCGATAATGGGTATTTCCCATAGTGGTTTGTATTTAGCTCGACGTGATGCAGACTATTTAATCGTTGTTCAATCGGTGTCCTTCCACGAAATACAAAATGCCATTACTCTTCCAAGGCCAGCATCTTTGCAATTGAATTTACGCAACGGCAAAAATGTTCAGCTACACGCCATTCGAGCTGCAGCAATACAGGCGATGATCACATCGTTTGTACAAGAATTCCGAAAGGTAAGTTTTAATCCTAAATTATAAACATGCATTAATTATTTCTAAATAGGAACCTTATACATACATACATATACTATGTTTGTATGTACACTATGTATGTACATATACAGTATTTCTTATTTCGTAAATTAAAATTATAACTCAAATACATATTTTGTTTTTTTTTTCAAATTTGTTTCCAATCTATGTATTTATTTTTTTGTTTTTAATTTAATATCAAACTTACAAATGAAAATTTATTTCCATTTAAATATGTTTAATAACTTTTAGTCAGTCCTCCTCACCCACTCCCATTCAATATAAATGTATTCCCATATGAGTATATGCTAAATTATTCCTTCATCTTTCCAATCCATATATGTATGTAAATCAAATTGGAATCACAAAAAAGCTACAATAAAGTATTGAATTAAAAATTAAACTCTTTATAAATATATGTATGTATGTATGTATGTATGTACATAATTTTATGACTGCGAGCTGTAAAATGTTTGGCTTTGTGTCTAATAAACACTCCTTTACATGTATGCAAGTTCATATACATAAACACGTACATGTAGATACATGAATGAATTTTATGCTGAACTAAAGTTGTATGAAGAGATTGGCAGGTTTTTTGGGCTAAACGCATACCAGTTTATAGATCAGGTTTGAAGTTGGAAATGGTATTTTACGTGCGTCTCAATGCGATCGGGTAAAAGCAAAAGAAGTGACTTTTCGTCTGAAAAACTTGCACATTTTACTTCTAACAAAACAATAGCAAAAGCAATAAAACAACAGTTACACATGTTTATATAGTTTTCAATCGCGTACACTATGGTCTTGATTATCGGCACAGAGATATAGTTTCATCATATATACAATATACAATATACAATATACAATATACAAAATACAATTAAAAGTGAAAGTAGCCTATAAATAAATTGAATTATTTGTTGTATAAAGTAAAATATAAGAAGTGTACAAACAATTTAAATTATTTATGCAAAAAGTATTTTACACACCAATTTAGGAAGATCGAAATAGACTCACGTCGAATTAGATCGTAATAATAAGCTCAGGTGTATCGCTTCACAGTTATGTGCATACATTTACAATTGATGTGCAAATACATATAAACAGCATAGAGGTATGTACAAATGTTTGACTCTTACGTTTATAAGCTTCGCTGATTACTCAGTGAAATGGTCAAGCGCCTTTTGTGGAGTTACAATGGATTCAGTTGAATAAAATATGTCCACCAGTGAAAACATAAATCGCTGGTAAAATTTTCATTTATACGTGATATTGTACATACCCATAAACAAGGAGAATTAAAAAATAAATGTTTATAGAAAAAGTTGAAAAAAAAAAAATAAAAAATATCATGATAATAAAAAATTTACATGAAATATTAAGAACATAAAAATCTAAGTTTTTAAATTATTAAAGAGTGTTTAAATGGACATCCAAATGTTCTACAGCGAAATAAAGCGTTATTAAATCTACAGTTCTGTGAAATGAAAACAAAGCATCCGGTTTACAGTTTACAGTTTTAATTAAATATCTTAAAATGGCAAACATAAAAAGGTGCTGCAAAATTTGTTTTACTTTTGACTATTTGACTGCAATTGGATTTGTAGCCTTATCGAGGGATTGAGACTTTCTATAGAAATTTGACCTTTCAAATAAAATTAAAACTAAAAAAATATCATTTAAACTAAGTGTATGGACTAAATTATAAGTGCAATTTTCTTTGCAAATGCTTAAATTAAACAACTTTCACTGCCAATTTTTTTTTTATTGTGTAAATGATGTATAAAGTTTGATTTTCTGTATAGACAATATTTTGCCAGGCGGACGTTGGTTAAAAAGCCTCTGAAATTAATAACAAACGTAAACGAAATTGGTGCAAAACGTGATTTATGTTTCTTCTGTACAGTTATTGTATTAAAGTTTTTCGAAACGTTATAAGTTTCGTGCAGATGTAATAACTTTATTTCGCTTTTATTCACCTTTGTGGACCACTGGAGGTATATAAACTTCAACAAAACCGATTAACACCTGGATTAATTGTTATTGGTATTTGATATTTATCGTAACAATGTCAGAGAATAGCTCAAAGTCATCCAGTTCGCGTAATAATAGCAGTAATAGTAGCAGCAACCACTCACACAGCACAATACCCCATAAGTTCAGCAGCATTGTTAATAAAGTCGAGTCCTTAATAAATAAAATGAATCATGACAAACATAATCACTCGCAACGCAACAATATTGACAAACTTTGCAATTCCCATAAGGAGAATAAAATAAAATTAAAAACCAAACACGAATATAAGTATAAAAAAGCCAATGAGTCCTCCGAAATTCTAAATGTTAGCCAACGAACTACTTCTATGGATTCACTTAATAATCTGACTGACGTCGATAGTTTCGATGATCGTGATACGAATGATACGGGAACAAGCAATACTACTACAACTTCTACGAATAATACAAACGACATTTATTCCGATTCAGATGATGCAGAAATTGCCCACATAACTGGCACTACGTCCGTACAAGTTCACAGACGCATAGAGCTAGACCAGTTGACAGATGAAACCATTCGTGAATTTAATGAACAGTGCTCTTCATTAAGCCATGACTTGGATTTCTATAACTCGTGGCAGAATGAAGAAGAACTCGAACTATCTTCTGTACATAAGCAATCGGAAACAAATGATTATAATACCGATGCTTACAATAATACTTCTCAATGTGGGGATCTTAAAATACAACAACAAAATAATACTAAAGATGCCAACAACAATGTATGCTCCTTCTCAGAAGTAGACACACAGGAATGGTTGGACAAACTAGAAACAACTGAACATCAACTTAAGGACCTTAGTGAAAACAATGTATCAAATAACAGACCTTTAACTCACATACAGCAGATTGTCAATAATATTACCCAACATCAGCAACAACTAAACTATCAAAATAACCATTGCATTATAAACAGCAACGCGCAGCACGAAAATGAAAATGAAATCGAAATTGATAATACGACTGAAACTTCTGGCAACAGCTTATGCAGTAATTTCATTCACCAAACATCGACAGCGAATAATGGAAGTATGACCAAAACACGCCGTTCAAGCGTGGCTTCCAGCGGTTCAGTAGGAAGAATGGAAACTATTTTGGAAGAACCAACAGACTGTAAAATATCTGTTAAAGAAATTTTACAGCGTTTTGAAACAATGAACAAAACTGAGGTACATTCAATTTGTAAATATGTATGTATTACTCAATTAAATTACTTAAATGACCCATAAATAAAAAATAATAATATTGTACATGATATAATAGCCAGCGCTATTACTTCAATCATTTAATAATTATTATTGTATAAATATGATTCTCTCTGCTGATATTTTTGACCATCGACAACGTCTTTAATATCGTTTTATGATCAAAGTGAAGAGATCTGCGATTAAGGGATTTTTAAATAAACGGAAATTTTAATTCACCCTTTTATAGTCCTATATCCGCTT
The DNA here is from genome assembly GCA_936449025.2 of Sarcophaga subvicina. NCBI lineage: Eukaryota > Metazoa > Arthropoda > Insecta > Diptera > Sarcophagidae > Sarcophaga > Sarcophaga subvicina. The sequence goes on along the minus strand of OW388080.2, from coordinate 158,811 downwards.
TTAAGGTTATGATTTTTTTTCATTTTCGGTTTTGTTTCCATTTACTTTTTTTACTTTTTATTTTTGTTTTAGAAAAATTACGTTTGAAAAAACACTTGCAGATTTCAACATTAAACTAATGAAATTCATTTATGTATGTAAGATTTAAGTTTTATTTATTTTTTTTTTTAACACCATGACATAATCTTTCTATTCAACCCTATTTCTTTGGGATATCATCAAGCGAGCTTCGTAAATATGTATGTGTGTGAGTGTTTATTTAAAATAGACATTCATGGATATGCTGTCTAATTATCTCTATATGTAAATTTCATAGTGTTAAAAGAAATTATTATTTTTATAGTTTTGTTAACATACTGAAAGGTTAAAGATAAAAGCAGAAGGTCTTCGTTTGTATGAGTATTTTCAAATAAAAATGAGTTTTTAAATGATTTGTTATGTTTGTCTGTTTAACATTTAAGCCTACTCTAATGACGTGGTGATCACTATCGGTGTTGGTAACAAAATAAATTTTTCATATTGTAATTTTAATTGTTTTCATATTGTTTATGTTTTAAAAATTTTAATATAAATGAATGTACGTACATACATACAATATAATAAATAAATTAAAATTCCCCATTCATTTAACAAAAATTATAGTCAGCCAAATCGACTAGAGCAGACTAATTCGGGCAAACGAAGATGAACTCACATACAAAAGCTAATAATGAACGTATAAAATGAATGTACTTTTCGTTTCAAATGTTCAAGAGTAATCGGTCATTACACTGCAATAAAACATAAACTAAAAAAAAAAAAGAAACAGAAAAACAATTAAACGTGTACAAACAAATTTGATTCAAAATTAAAAATAAAAAACAAAGAAAATTAGCTTACGGTTATTGTAAGAGTTTGTGAAGAAAAACGTTTTTAATTGAAAATTATACAAAACTTCTAGTGGTAACTTTCACGCATCTCTCTTAATTGCTATGAAATATGAAAATCTGAAGAAATAAATAAAAGGAGAAAGAAACATTCTTTGTCCCAATTAACGTATAAAAGAAACGTGTGATCTCTATTTGATACATAATATAACATAAACACACACATCAAGTTGGAATGAGTTAAAATGTTAGCCTAAAGTCACTTAGAGGTCAATCTTGTGTAAAACAAAGAAAAAGTTAGAAAACTTATATAGACATGTACGAGTATGTATATCGAGGAAATGTCAAATAAATGTAGGATTTTTTTTTTTAACAGAAACCATATTTTAAGGTGTTTGTTAACGTTGTACTATTGGCTGCGAATCAACTTATTTTAGTCGTTGGATTAAAATGCAGCGATTATTTGATCGAATGCATTTAGGGTGCCACCATAAACAATAAAATAGGAAAATTAAATACTTTCACATTCATTTTGTGATTTACTACTGTATATTCAATACAATGTGTGCGCAGAAGCTAAATGAGTTATTAAACAAAATAGTTTTCATAGTGTTTTCACACCTACCTATGTATATATTTTTTATTATATCTTAAAATGTATGTGCATTTTAATTTTTAGACTCAGTCAAAAGCTTCTACGCTTTCATCTGGTGTTCGAGCTGCTGCCCAGACACTTAATGTGCCTATAGAAAGACTAGAGTCGCGGCAATCGAATCATCGTGAACAAATTACGAGCGGTACACAAAATGCAATTAATCAGCAACATAACATCCGCAATACTTCATCACCGATGATGAGCGGGTCATATGAAGAACAACTGCATCAACAACAACCACAACAACAGCAGCAGCAACAGCAATTGCATCTTCAGATGCAACAACAACACCATTACCAACGGGAGCAAATGAGAGAACAACATACTAAAATTATACACCAGGATATAAGTGATTCTATCGATCATCACGCACCTTTGGTAGGAGGAGGAACAACCCATCAATTTAATAATAATGTGGATGAGGATGAACGTTTGGATGAAAAGGAACATTTTAACGAACATCATCAATATGCTAAGCAACATAGTTTTCTGCATTCATCTCGTAAAATGTCCTCACAACAGCCTCCAAATGTTCATTCACGGGATCATCATCCAAAGGCTCAGCAAGGCCAACAAATGCAAAATTTGGATGCAAACTATATAAGTGAAGAACAGAATGGTGGCACAACATCTCCCTCCGTGACCAGATATTCTCTGTTGCAATTTGCTATGCAACATTTTAGAAACGAGTAAGTGAAAGTTATTACAGTTCAAAGTATTGAATCACAAAGCATTTAATATTATAGTCAAATTGTTGATTCCCGGGCCCATGGACGCGATTCTTCCGATCGTGCTGTAAATCGTTCGTATGCAGAACTAGTAAAATGGCAGGGTACACCCATACGTATACCACTCTTGCGTTTGCCAAATGACCTGGCCCCTCTGGCTTTGGAGTGCTTCGACTGTATATTACGCTATTGTGGTGATATACCTATGGAACCGGATTTAACTGAAGTTAAATGCGTTTACACGGTGCTAATGGTAGGAGTCACCTAATTAAGTTTCATGTGCACATATATACTTAGATTTTGACGTGTTCTTTATTTTCTTTCTTTTAGCATTGTCACAAATATTTGGCATTACGAGACGAAGTCTATTGTCAGTTAATGAAGCAGACTACAGCTAATCGTTCATCTTGTCCTGATTCAACCCAGCGGGGCTGGCGTCTTCTCAGTATTTTAGCCGCTTATTTTGGTTGTTCCGATGCTTTACGTCCCTATTTAATAGAACATCTGACGTCTGCCGCCTCAGATCGAAGACGATCTTGTCACGGCACAGCTGCAGTTTGTTTAACTAATCTACGCAAGACTGCACGGTGTGGTGGTCGCAAAAATGTTCCCAGCGTAGAAGAGGTTACTGCAGTTTCAGCAGGTCGCTCGGCTAGACGACAAATTTATCGTCTTCCGGGAGGAGCAGAGCGTGTTGTTAACACAAGATGTTCGACGGTAGTAGCAGACGTCATATCTGAACTTTGTGCATTGTTGGGTATTGAGTCTGAAGTTGAACAACAGGAATTCTCTTTATATTGCATCGTACAGGGAGATGCTTTTACTATGCCTCTAGCTGCTGATGAATATATATTGGATGTTACCACAGAGCTGCTAAAATCTGGACAGCCTTTCTATTTAATATTTTGTCGATCTGTTTGGCACTTCGCTTTAAAACGAGACCCGGCACCAACTCCCCTTTACGTAGAAGTATTATTTAATCAAGTGGCGCCAGACTATTTGGAGGGTTTATTATTAGAATTACCCAATACCGGAGTGCCACCACCAGAAGTTGTCAGGGATATGGCACGGATAGCAGCCTTGCTGCACAGAGCGGCAGACTTAAGTCATGTACCAGCTATGAAAGAAATTAAATTCCTATTGCCTAAACCAGCGTTAGGCATAAGAGAAATAAGGCCTGCCCAGTGGGTAGGCTTAGTACAATCCGCCTGGCCCCAAGTGGCAAATCTTAGTCCAGGGCAGGTTAAGGCTCAATTTTTGAATGTGTTGTCGGCATGGCCTTTATTCGGCAGTAGTTTCTTCGCAGTGAAGCGAATTTGGTCCGATGAAGGTCCCCATGCTGAGGATAGCCCTATGTGGCGAGACTTGATATTGGCTTTAAACAGACGAGGTGTGTTATTTTTGGATCCTAATACACATGAAACAATGCAACACTGGCCATTTATGGAAGTCATATCAACACGCAAAGTAAGTCTTATCACAAATGATCTGATACAGTAATATTAAGTGTTTTGTTTTTATGCTCAGGTACGGTCGGAAGATGGTGCTTTATTCTTGGACATGAAAGTTGGTAATCTTATGCAGCAACGTGTTATTCGTGTCCAAACAGAACAAGCTCACGAAATATCACGTCTAGTACGTCAGTACATAACTATGGCTCAAATTAGTCAACGCGATAAAAGAGATGTTAATTAATAACTATTCTAGATTTAATAATATCAAATATATCTTATGTTTTGTATAACCTTAACAATATTTTTATATTCGCTATACTCTATTCAATATCTAATAACATGAAACAACTCAAACTACTCATATGTACTATACAATATACGAGTACATACGTAATTCTTTCATTTACAACTTTTTTAGTTAAAATTAACTTCCCAAATTATTAATAAAAAAATGCCATATTAAATTGTTTAATTGAATAACGCGAATTGAATGAAATTATTATTCGTTATGTGTTTGAAAGTTGTCAAACTTTTCTCACTAACATTTTGGTATAACAAGTGCAATTTTGATTATTTTCTTTTTCTATTCTTGTTTAGATTTTAAATTATAAAAAATTCAGATTTTATTTTTAAACTTAGTAATTTTCTGAGTGTCTTTAAGCATTAAGAACAATTAAAAACAACAAATGTTTACTGTTAAGTATTTTTCATATTTCAAAATCTTCAATACGATTTTTATTTATATATTACATAATTTAAACAAATACATATATTATCAAATAAAACTTTAATTGAAAATAATAAGATATTATACATTGTATATAATTTTCCCGAGCCAATATTACTTTTTCTTCTTTTACGCTTGGCTCTCAAAGGAGCATAGTTTCTCAATCAAGCTTTTATAGCAGACTCTACTGTGAGACGTTTGGCTGACGTCATTCCAAGACTACTTTGTCGCTTGAAGCTCCGCATCAATCGAACTTCTTCACTGCCATTTTCGCTGACATACTTCGCTGATCAACATTCCGTGTGTAATACCCTCACCATATATTTAGAATTTGTTTGTAGGTTAACTGCGGTTGCACTCTGCGCGTTGTCTGATCTTGTAACAGCGGAATAGGATCGACTTCACATTTGAATTGAATACGCTCAGTTAAGTCGTATTTATAAATCATTAATTTAAATTACTACATATAAACTACTATATATGAAACTATAAATGTTATATTAAATTAAAAAATTTAAGAATTAATACTTACATAAATACTTTTCTGCAGTATCAAGTTTGAAAGATAGAAATTATGAAAATTCATCAGTATTCCATTTGCATAACAAATTCAATTAAATTTCATTTTATTTCTCAGTTTTTGTTTTTGTATTTTACAATTTATTATTTAAGCTAAAGTGTGAAAAAATTCTCGCTTTAATATATATTTATCTGTTTTAACTGTTTTGTTTTATACAAGTTTGTTTTTTTGTTATTTACGTTTTCTTATGTATATGTACATATATGCATATACATACGTGTACATATACTTTCTCAAATGAAAGGAAAAAATTAAATATATTAACGAAATAATTATACAGGAATATAAAAATATAAAAATTATAATAAAAATGTTGAGTTATTTATAATATGATGAAAAAACCTAATCTAAAATATCGATAACAAACTTTTTATTTTTTTTTTAATAGAATGAGTGATTTTTAAACAATTTTTATATAACTTTTTATTACATAAGATTTTAATTTATTGTGCATTTTGTTTTTGTTAAATTGGGATCGTACTTTTCATATTTTTATTTTTTGCTGTAGACTTCAAATTTTTAGGCATTGTACTGTTTTACTTTTAAAAATACAGTAATTATTTAAACTTAGTTTAAATAGTTGATTTAATATAAAAAACAAATTTTTAGATATTTTTTAAAGAATTCATATAAAATCTTAGTTTTTTTTTTGTTATCCTTATTTTGTTTTGTAAAAAAGATTCAAACTTAACAATTTGATTTTTTATTTTGCTTATATTCTTTCATAAATAGATTTTCCGTTTTTTCTTTTTTTACATTGATAAATAAAAAGATATAAGGGTATATTAAATACACATTTAAAGATGTTTTTGGTTTTTGAATTTGAAGGTAAATGGTACTTTTCTTTGTTTACGTTTTTGTTTTAAAGGTACTAATAATTTCGGTTAAAGTATAGAAAGGAACTTAATTTAAAGAACAAAAAAATTAATTTTTGTATAATATTTTTAGAATATTGCTAATAGAAGTATGCGGTTTGTGAAAGTCAAGCCATCAAACAAGTTAAAGAAAGAAGATTGGGGATTTTATAATTCGACAGTTATGTTTAAAACATATTTAACTCATTTTAAGTATGTAATAATCACTCTAATATAGCCGGGGAAGTTGCTATATATAAGAGTTTCATTTCAAAATATTAAACCGATTTGCTATCAAACGAAGGTAGTTCAGATTATTTAAAATTCTTATAATTGTATGCATTTGCAAAAAACCAGAGTCAGAGAGAGAGATAGAGAGATATAATATTGCATGTGAAACAAATGAATATCTTTTTAGTCGAAAAGCATATGCAACTTAATTTCCATGTTCGTCAGTGTTCAATGTCTGTTATACTTGTGTAGATTTATTTTAATTTTTGAATTTAATTTACGATCTCAGTCTATTTTTTTAATATTTTTATATTAATATTTATCTGACTTATTTCTGTTAATATTTTAATTGTTTTATAAATCAATTAATTGCTTATATTAAAAGCTATTTGGATGGAAATATTTTTGTTTTCTTTTGTTTTTCATATAAATGTTTCTAGCAAAAAATACATACATATATCATACATACATATCATCTGGATAATGTCTTTAAATTATTTTTTATTGTTGCAGAGACTAAGCGATAGATATATCAAAAAATAAATTTCGAATCAAATTGTATACATATAAAAAGTGCAAAGGACGCTGAATTTTTAATTCTAAATATTTGTTTTATTCCTTTATTAAATATAATGAATTTCGAAAAGCTTCTATTAGCCATACCCATATAGATGTTAACGAACTACCTTAAAAACCATAAAAAAACAATCAACCAATATAAAATAAAATTAAAAATATAACTCTTATTAGTTTGATAGAAAATAATTTTTTTTGTATTTTTTTATTTTAACATCACGTAGGCGAATTTGTACGTAGAGATTTTTTTGTAGATTTCAGGTCGAAATTGTGCCAAGAACCAAAAAAAAAAAATAAATAAATTAATAGGGATATAATTTAAAAAAAAAATGGCAAAAATATTAAAAGTGAATAAAATTTTATTCTTTATATTAAAACTATTCGTGTGTGAAGAACATTGGAATTATTTTTGAAATAATCGAATAGTAACAAAAAATTGTTCTGAAACAAAGAAAATGTTAAATATTGCAAAAAAGAAATAGAAGTAAAGTAGTTAATTATCTAATATTTTTAATTTAAATAAATGCTTAAAATATGAACGGTAATAGAATTTTCTTCACACGTTTTTATTACATTTTTTAAATTATATTGGTAAAAAAAAACGATTTAGGTTCGTATGAGAATTTTATAATATTTACATACATACATCATAAGTAAAGCAAATTAAACGAAGCGAATTTTGTTTGTCTAATTAAAATTAATTTTATAATATGGCGCCTTTACACACTAACTATATAAGAAGTTACAATTTGCTTTGGATTCATTTATTTATTTTGTTTTGTTCTTTTTTTATTTCTTGTTTTGCTTGTTGTATTTAGGAGAAAATGTTTTATTTTATAATGCATTTAAGTTTGTTTTCTTAGGTTTTTTAATGTTTTCTTTTTCAATAAAGACAATAAATTAAATTGTTTACCTAAATGCTCTTAAATCAGAGCTTCGTTTTAATTTTTTTCTTTTATATTTATAATTTTTTATAAATTAAGTCCTTTTATTTTTATTTAGCTAGTCTTAAAGTTAGGGTAATTTACAATGTATAAAGCTAAAGTTTTTTTATTTTATATTATTTAGTTTCTGATTTATTAACTATTATTTTATTTGGAAATGTTAATTAACAAAAAAGCCATTGTTGTTGATATTGAAAAGATCGTCCAGTTTTACAAATCGCGCGATTTTTTTAACATTAAAAATAATTTATATACTTTTGCTTTTTCTCTCTACACATGTATATATATATGTACATATATACATATAAATATGTATGTATACATAAACATATAAATGTATATGTATGTACATTTATAAATATGTATACATTAGAGTCTTTTTAATAACGATGAATTCTTGTTTAATTTTAATTAGGGCAAATAAAAACAACTGTGAATTTCCTTGAGTTTTTTGTGTTATATTTTTTAATAAGTCTAAAGGCTTAACGGTATAGCAATTTTATATAATAAAGTGACTTTATACAAGTTTAAAACACAAATTAATAAAAAAAATTTATTTAGATTTAATGTTTATTTGAATTATTATTATTATACACACTTAAAGCTCTTTATTTATTTTTCTTACATTATTTATTAATTATTTCTATTATTCAGTGAAATTCATAGCTATTTTTTTAAAAATCAAATTTTAAAATTAATTTTTCTTACGGTATATAGAAGAAGAAGCAAAAATAATAACGCGACTTCAGGATTTCTTTTATTTTATTATTGTTTTATTATTATTATATATTTTTTTATTGTAGTGTTTCTTTAAATTTCCTAAATGGCAATGTTTTTGCATATTGTTCCTTTTTTACTTAATTCATTTTTTCAAGGAACAGTTTCCTTTTTATTTGATTTATAAAATTTTTTGTTATTTATGTATTATATAATTAATCTAAATTATGTATAAATTATTTATTTTCGTTTTTTTTTTTATTTCATCTCGCCCGCCCCTCGCTGTTTAGAGTGCACTCAAGTTTGTTCTTAATGTAAAAACTTAATTTTCTGTTGCATAGCAAACATTTCTTTTAGTTTTTTTTTTCGGTTGATTTTTTATATTTTTTTGGTAAATATAAATGAAACCAGCTCAAATTAAATTAAACAGATTGAAGCAGATTTTAATTGATGTTAGTAAGCTTGAATTGTTATATTGTTGAAATGTTTCGAACCATACGAATTGTTTCCTTTAAGTATAACATTTTTAGCGCAATTAAAAATAACACAGTGACAAACAAAAAAAAAAAATACAAAAACATAAATTTAATAAAAAAAAAACAGTAATAGCCGGAGGAATTGAATACAATGTTTCAATATTTGTAACCTGAACTTTACGCGAATCGAAACTGATTTAGAACAAATTTATTACTTATTTTAAAAAATCTATTGTTAATTGAATTAATTAAGTTTGCGGTTGGAATCTGAAACTATAATATTTAATTTAAATTATTTAACTCTCCAGCTATCAGTAAAAAAATAAAAATATAATAGCAATATATTAACTAAAATAATAATATGTAGCCAAAGGCGCTTAGTATATTAAAAACCAAATATATTTTTAATTATTTAAAATGCTAAAGCTCTGTAATTGATTTGAAATGGTTAAATAGATCAGAACTAAATTACGAAATCGTGTTTTTTTATAATAAAAAGCCAATTTGAAATAAAAAATGTTTAAAATATTTAATTTATTCTTATTATTAAAAATTTGTTACGGGTGATTTATTTTGTTAATGAAATGATATTGCATAGAACGTGTTAATTTTTTCTTCAATTATTTTCAAATTTATTAGTTAATTGTAATGAAATATAATGTTTTTGTGTAAATTAATCTGTATGTGTGTGTGTGAATGTATTTCTTTAAGTGTGGGGGTACATTTAAGCTCAAAAATTGTTTCAATTAATTTTTTTCATTGTTGAAGACGTGTATAATTTATAATGAAAATTTTGAAAATAAAACCAATTTTTTATTATTTTGTTATTTGTGATATTAAAGGTATTTGATCAAATTTCGCGAGGGTATGTAAAATATGCAATTGGTAAATGATATATGATATAAAATAGAAATTTTGTCTATTTGCATTGAGAAGCTATAGCTTTTGTCTGGAAATCTATGTATGTATATACGATTATAATATTTAATGCCAACCTAAGTACTGAAATGGTCTACAATCGAATATTGTATAATTTCGCTTGTATTTATTGAAGAAGATTTTTTAATTTTGTACTTAAGTCAACAATCGAATATTGTATAATTTCGTTTGTATTTATTGAAGAAGATTTTTTAATTGTGTACTTAAGTCAACATTCTAGTTTAATTTATACAACAAGTAGCGCGTATTTGATTGTAATTATCGGTGTAGGTCCTCTACTAACTTTTCTTCCTAGTCGCCTTATTACGTTTTTAATAATTAATTTTTATTTTTCTTTGATTGAAGCAAATTATTAACTTTTATTTATATTATTTAGTTTTGTTTTGGACTTAGCCTTTTCGAAGAAGAAGAAAAGTTTTAAAAATTATATAAAGCAAAATAAAATATGCTTGTCTATATTTAGTATTTAAATATTTCTTTTCTTGTAAGTTTTTTTTTTGTTTTGTTTTATTTTAACAGTTCATGTCTGTAAATCTCCTTTTTTGTGTTTTATATTTATAATCCGAATATATGTATATTGTCTAATACTTCATAATCCTCTTTCTGTAGTTATTTTCTTGTTTTGGAGTATATTTAATGTCACTATGATTTTTCTTAGTTTTTTTCTTAACCTTTTTAATGTCCTTGTTCGTTTTTTTTCACCGTTTTTTATTTATATTTAATTTTTTAGTAAAGTTTGTTTTTAAACATTTTATTTATTTTTAATTTTCAACATCACAACACATCATATATATATATATGTATATGTATACACACATATATATATATATATTTTTTTTTATGTATCGTCTTTTATTTGATTTGGTATAATAAGTAGTTTTGCTCTTTAAAGATTTGTTGCGCCCCAACTCCAAGTATTTTTCAGTGTATTTCAAAATATGTTGTGAGAATTATTGTTGTACCATGTAGTAGTTTGCTTTTTAATTACTTTTAATTATATAGGTGGTGTGCTTTTTAAAGTGTTTATTCGATTATTATCACTTATGTATATATTATTATTATTATTATTATTTATGTATTTTTATTATTTGTTATGGTTTAATATTTTATTTACTTCAGGTTGAATTGTATATTATGTTATTAATATTATTATTATTACTTTAGCTGTGCTCTTTTTATGTATTTTTTAATTTCGTTTTAACATTGTTTTTTTTTTGTTTGGCAGTCGGCTTAAATTTATTAGTTTTTTTTTTATAAGTTTTACAAATTTTAGGTTTTAAAAAGCGTTTTAATTAAAATTATTTTTGTTGTTTTTTATTAATACATAATTTTTACTTAATTATCAGTATTTATTTTTTATGCTGTAGAAAAAAATCATAATTTGCTTATAAAAAAGAACCCGTTTACAATACAATTATCAGAGCTTGTAAATTGAATTAATTGGTTTTGTTGATAATTTACTTTTTTTGTTTTGTCTTGTGTTACATTTTTATATTTACACCATTGATTTAATTAAAAAAAAAACAAATAAATTAAAAAATATATAAATCAATAAGAATAATAGAAAGAATACTTAAATTATAATAGATACGTATAATATTTATAAATTAACAAATTACATGTACTCAATGAAATTAACTTGTGTGTGTTTTTTTAATTTTCTTTTCATATAATTTTTTATCTTGACCATCTCTTATAGATATACCTTAGGCATTTTACATAATTTTATATTTCCTTAAATTAATAAATTTTTGTTCATTCCGTTTTTATCCATTCGGTTCCAAAGATTTCCATATCCAACGATTTTCAATTTTCGTTTCCATTTTTCTTTAAATTGTTAACGGTCATTTATGTTGCTGTTCTTGTATTTATTGTATGTTTAACTCAAAAAAATTATTTGCGCATTTATTACGGTGTTGTTCATATTGTATTTGTTATCTGTTGTTGTTGTTGTTAGGTAAACAAAGTGAATTTATTTATTAGCAGAAAATTAACGCTTTAGTTCTCGCGTGCATCTTGGAGGGGGGGGCGAGGCCTGGCTCAGACGTCTGCCGTCCTGGATGTTATGCTCGGCGATCTCGAATGTATTACAACCTTGTGACCGTTTTTTGTAACAAAACCGTCGCTTTCAACCAACACTGCTGTTTGACGACCATTGCTGCCACCGCTGACACAACCCGGGCTTAAGGGTCCTCCATTAGCACCAGCTTCCTCATGACCTCCAGTGTCGCCAGTAAGTACCATATCTCCACCTTCACCACCACCAGTGCCAGCACCGCTGCCGCCGTCCGTACCTTCACCGGCTTCTGCACCGTCAGCAGTTTTTGTATCAGCTGGTTCGCCATACTTGTAGCGACGCCACGCAGTCTGTATAAGACGAGCGCAGTATTCTTCACGCTGCCGCCACAACGTTGAAGAGACTGGATCATAGCCTTCTGTGTCTGGTCGCGCCGCTATTTCACCGATTTCTCCTGTCTCTTCTATGGGATTGCCCTTGCGCGCGAAGAAGTCTTTGGTAAGGGCATCTAAAATGTCTACGCAGTACATCATGTCGCCTCGGCATATGGGTATGTCCATCGATATTATTTTGTACTTATTTGGTTTGTGTATCTGCAGCGGCGGCTCCAAAACATCTAAGAATTCGGATAACTGATCGTAACGAATGTACTGGGTACCCTCGGGATCAAATTGTTGCCATATCTCATAGTACATGTCGTAGTCGTCATCGGTGAGACCCTCTTGTACATCCTCCGTAGCCTGGCTATAGTTCTCGAGAATGACAGCAATGTACATATTAATAACTATCAAAAAGCTTATAACTAGATATGAGAGAAGAAACGTAATTCCGACGGTCGCTGAACCACAATTGCCCGGATAGCCTTTGTCGTTGTCGGGTGGATCGCAATTTTCCTCATTGATAATGGCGTCTAAAACACCATCCCAACCGGCTGAGGTAGACATCTGTGTTTTCGTTAAAAATACAACATTAATGATTTTTTCAATTTCAGAAATTTAATTTCGATATCGAATATATTCATTTTATAGTTCAAATTCAGTTGTATCGGTTTAAAACCACAGATTATCAGTTTAGAAACGGTTGGGTTGGCATGGTAGGTAAGTTGAATACATGAATAGACAGGAGGTCGTTCGTTCATGTTTATATTTAGAGTATTGTTTGTTTTATTGATTGTTTGTTAGCGGAGAAAAAAGTTTATAGAAATTGGTAGAAATATTTGGAATTAGTTAAATATCTTATAGAGAAATATTATTTTTGTGGTTTTGATTAGTAGTACAATTAAACATAAAGTAGTAAAACATTTCTTTGTTAACAATAACAATCACACTATATTATATAAATTGACCGAGATTGATTAATTGATTTTCTAACTGATCGACTGTCTTATTAACTTATGGTTTTTTTTTTTTAATGAAAATATTGTATGTAATCAAAGCTAGAACAAGTTTGGTATTATTTGTAGTTGTAGTTTAAGTGGTTCTGTATTAAGCGATTGGTCTAAGTAATTCATAAACCAAGAAACCTAAATAAATCTAAAAATTCGCTAAAATCTAATAAGAACGATATTATTTTTTTCTAAAATAGGGGAATGCCAGTAAGCAAATCAACGAAAAAGAAAATATAATCAAAAAATTACTAATCTATTGTTCTAGAAAATATGTAGCTATAAAATTACGAAAAAAAAGAAATCGAAGAATTAAAGAAAGAAGGTTTATTACACAAAAAACCTTGAAAAGCTCTTTCGCAAAATATTCGTAAAGAATATACAATTTTAATAATATGCGGAAGAAACTTTCACAGGAAACGCTTATTTTAAAAAGCTTTAAAAAAATATCATTTAACCCATGAAAGCCATTGCATTTATTTTAATAAATTGTTTCTTTTTTGTTTGCAATGAAAGCCTTGTTGGTCTGTTTCTATTTTAGTAGACTTTTTCCAGTAAGCTTTTCAGAGAAAGCAAAGCCATAGTTTCGTGAAATGATATTCAGAAAACAAGTGTCATTTTTCATCTTTTTTCTTTTCATTTTAATGCTGTAAGCTGTTAAATGAGGAATTTAAACTTTATTTAAATTGGTGATTGTTGAAAGAGCTGAATTAGATTTTTTATCTCTTTTTTTTAGCAGGAAGCTTTAAATGAAATGTAATGAAAAAAAACAAAACTCGAAATGAAAAATTTAAACTTAGGAGCAAATAGCAATAGCAATAGATTTCAAGAAATTATAATAATAAATATTGAAAATAAAAATATAAAATGCAATTAAGTTTAACTTTTAACGTGTCTAAGGCAAAAGCATCAGTTCATCTCTAATACGATTGACGCAAAATTAAAATTAAAACAACATAGCAAACATAATTTACAGATAATATATGCAAAAACGCAATGAAGTAATTATTGACCCTCGAGTGTACCCAAATGTTATGTTGTCCATACATATAAATTTTTAAATACTGCACAGTAGGGGATCAATAATCGGAAGTAGAACAGAATAAAATTAAAAAGTAAATAAGAATAGCAAAAGCCTTTTTTTTTGCTTTAAGGAATTCAACTAAAATATAATAGTTTTAGTATGAATGAATGTAAATAGATGCGATTTAGTTAAGTTAAGGAACGCACTAATTTAGCTTTTACCAACAACTACCGCAGCTTTAATCAACATGTGATATTCCCTTTACTCGTTTTATACTTATTCTTTTTATATTTTTTGTTGTTTTGATTTGATTTGAATATATTTTATTTTGTTGCTGTTGTTGGTTAGGAAGTTCGAAACAGACAAACACAGATTCATCTTTTTCTGGTAAATGAGAGGTAAATCACGATTGGAACATCAAACGACACACAACTAAATTTATAAAATTACTGAATTCCCAAATAAACTAAAAAAAAACGAACAAATTATTCTTCGAATATGTCTCTCTACACTCTTAAAATTTTTTAATTGTGGTTTTATGATTTGTCGCTTGCGAATCCAATTGTAATCCATTCCCAAGTAAATGTGAGTAAATGTCTGTATCATTAGTATTTCAATGTAGTTAGTGATTGAGGGTTTTCTTTTGGTGCGTTTTAGTGATCGATTTTGTGTATAAGGGTGTGTGTGTGTGTGTGTGTGAATATTCATATGATTCATTTTTGAAATAGTATACCAAAGGGAATATCACCCAACGACAACAACAATAGACAACATTAACCGTTTGAGAATTGTGGTAGCTTACCTGAAAGAGCAATATCATACTTTGGCCAAATGTCTTAAAATTATACACGTCATTAATGCCACTCTTTTCTTTGACATGCATAAAGAAGGACATCCCAAAGATGGCAAAGATGAACATGACCAAAAACAGCAGTAGACAAATGTTGAATAAGGCAGGTAATGACATAGCTAACGCAAACAGTAGCGTTCTTATACCCTTCGCTCCCTTGACCAAACGCAGGACGCGACCCACTTTGGCCACTCTCACCACACGCAGCAATGTCGGTGATACAAAATACTTCTCAATGATGTCGCTGAGTACAAGACCTATTTATTTTGGTTTTGTTACATATATATATATATATATATATATATATATATATATATTATATATATATATATATAATTTTTTTTATTTGTGGAGAAATATAATTTGTTACATAAAAAACCAAAGAATGAAAAAAAGGAAAAAAGAGAGAGGGGAGGAATTGAAAAAGGTAGAAAGATAGATTGCAGCATACAACTGATTCATCAACAAAATCCATTTAAATAGTTTTTTTTCTATTTTTTTTTTAAGAAAATTTGGCACATTTTCTTACATAAATGACACAATGTGATACGGTAATACTTAATACAGCAATAATAATTTATTATATTGTAAAATTATAATAAATTGTATTAAAAAAGAAAAATGAATATATGTATGTATCATATTATACGTACAACATGTACAACGTGTACAACATGTATATTATGTCAACAAAAATATTTAAATAAAGAAGTGTAATATATAAAAACAGCAACAACAAAAACACAACACTAAACATTAAAATTGATTGGCACAATAGTAATGGTAGTAGAACAAGAACATAAATATGATAATATTAATAATAATTATGATAAAAATACAATTAAAGGCTGTTAAGGGTTAGGCTGGGCTGGGCTGGGCTGGGCTTTATGCATTGTTGGGCACAGAATGAAGCTAAAAAAACATCATTTTGTTTAGCAGCTTTAACGTGGACTCTCTTCTAAGTGTAATTGGTTTTTAAATAATGAATACTATTAATAATTTTTATAATTTTGTAATTACAACAATTCAAAACAGCGACAATATCTTTATAATTTCGAAGAAATACATTTATATTTTACAAAATAGCGTTTTTATTCGGATAGAAAAGAATTAATGACATGAAATAATAATTTCACAAATAGGCAATAATTGCATTACTGGGCTTGTTTAAAAAGTAACTTAAATGGCAAGCTTGATTCAGCGACAATTATTGCCTTCAAACGTAGGTGAAGTTAGGATGAGCATATTATTATTTTGTAAAAGAAAATGGTATTTAGTTTTGTATAGCTTTGCGATAATTCGTAGCATATGGTTAGTAGCAAATATCTACCCAACATTATCACTCCTCATTTCCTTGTGAACTTGTTTCGTTTTCCATTAAGGCTAATTTTCATTTTGGTAATATCGTAACATTATAATTTGGATACATTTTAGTTGAATTTTTTTTTTACATTTTCTGTTTTATAAATTTAGAAATTTCTTTCATTTTTACAAATGCCAATAGAATACCTCAATATTTTGTTCATTGGTCTATTTTAAAATGCTTTTTTAGACAATGAGAATCTGAGACTGAGGATTATTGTTCACTAAAATGCACAAATACGTTCGTTTTCTAATAAGGATTGAACTAATTTAATTGCCACTACATTAACTAAGTTCTTGTTAAGGGAAGTGATAAGTTGAGTTTACTTAAATAGAGTTTTATATTTTTAATTTTATTTAAACCTCAGGGAGAAAAAATGTATTTTAGATTATTCTGTTCTTGAAATATAAATACACGGTTTTCTAATTACGTATGTAAATGTAAATCCCTAAATTATTTTTGATTTGATTTGTAGCCATATGACGAAAAAGATTTCATACTGCCTGTAGTCATCTGACTGCAAAAATCAATAGAATAATATCTAATGATTAATGCTTCATTCTATACGTTAAAAATGTGCCTTTATTGTTTAGTGTAAAATATATTCACATAGAAAAACTATTTTTTCATTAATTACATCTACTAAATGTTTATAAATATTGTTGAAATTTTAGAAATGTTATATGTCAGATACCGAAACTACAGTATGTTGAAATGTAAAGACGACTACAAACTACAATTTTGAGAAATCGAAATATGTAAAAATGTACACTTTTTATATATATTCATTGATCCATTCATTGCCAATAGATTACAATTTTCTCACTGAGGTTCTCTGAATTCCAATTGTATTACATTTAACTTCATTTCATTCAATTTCAATTACTTATTAAAAATTAAAATAATACATAATTAAAGACAAGAATTAATTATTAATGATTAATTAAATGTTGTTATTATATTAAAGTAGAAAAAGCATGCATTAACGTAAAATGTACGAGTATAACTAAATTAGGTTTAGATATTAGTATACATTATACTTTATTTGTTAAGTTGTACGTTTAGATTAGATTTGGATTCAGTTTAAGTACTAATAAATTAGATGGTTGTATAACGTACTGGTTGATTGGTTGGTTCATTGACTGACATTACTACTACTGTAGTTCATATGCACTCGAATGCTGGTTGATTTTTCTACATATGCTTGATTTTGAATTGAAATCTAAATTCTTCGAAAAAGTGTGGTTACTATTAAACTACTTGAGTTCATAGTAAAGTACATAATATCCATTGGCAGTATGGACCAAAACCATTAAAATGATTCACACTTTTGTTGGCATGAATTCACAAAGCATCTAAATTTGTTTTTTTAAGGTTAAAGTTGTTCCTTTTTAGTGATTCTAAATTTGTATGCAAACAATTGGAAACACTCTTTGAAGTTGTTTCAATTTTATTTTTTATTCTGTTTTGGATTTGGGAAAAACTTCACAAAATGTTTACAAATGTCAATTGGAAACTGTAGGTTAGAGCTTCATGCCAAATGCAAAAGTTTACAGAGGTATGTAAGATAGTGCCCCCTACGTAAGAGAGTTAAGCATAATCATACATATCTCTGGCTGAATCAGTCGTAGAGTTGTAAAAGGCATTGCAACAATGTCAATGCTTCACGGATCAAGCCATATACATCGTACATTTTCTATTGCTTCCAAAGCGCTGTAAGCTTTTTAATCAATAGAGCATATATAAAATTGTTATATAGAGAAGGAGATGTTCGCGATACTCATTGGTTTTTAGTTAGCGAGAAGGCATTTTTAATTTTCGTTAGCTTTAGTAAGGCTTCCTTTTGTTATAGTAGTTTATTAATATATTCGACATTATGGATATCACTTGAAGATCAAAGTGATAATTTCTATGGCACTTGACCAATTATGCTTTAAGCTAAAAAGGCTTTTCCTAATAACTTTATTTCAATTATATTTGATTAATTCTTTATTTCTTGAAGTAGTGGTTTTAAGCTTAAGTGTTAAAATTTATTTTCGTGAAAATTTTTTTCATAAATATAACATAAGAAAAATTAAAACATAATTTTAAAGCTTTATAAGCTTGGCGGAACTAAAAATTTTTTGTTAACATAAAACAATAAACATTAATTTTTAACATTGAAATTGAACAAGTAAAAGAAACATTTAAAATAATAAGAAGTTATTTAAAGTTTAGAAAAACTTTTGTAATTAAACGCAGTAGTATTAATATTGAAGAAGAATAAACTTGAGGTATTTGAAGAGCTTAAATTCGTAGCTATTAGGCGCAGTTTTAAGTTTAAAGCCAACAGCAGAAGTTCGTCTGATTTAAATAAAAACTTTCTTTCCACTATGTACGCTCTTTTTGTTTCAAATGTGAAGCAAAAAGGCTTTGATATGAAATGAAAGTCTTCTGCTGTTTTTGAATGTAGTAAAGCATATTTTAAGCCATCTTTAAAATTTTAGTTAAACTTTGTAATTTTTGTTTTTCTTATTTCTTCAGTTGTCGTTTTATATATATGTATAATTTTTTTTATTGATCAAATATTTTAAGCCATTTTTAATTTTCATTTTCAATTGTGCTTACGTATGTATAAAACAAGCGATATTCAATCTTGTTTAAGTATTAATTTTGTAAAATATTTCCTTCAAACTCACTGTGTCAACACACATTTTTAAACCATAATTTGAATAATAAAAAAAAAAAAGACGCGGAGACCAACGGGTAGCAGGTGAAATATAATTAAATTTAAGATATCAGAAGTAAATTTCCAAATAATTGTGCGTATTTGAAAAAAATAATACAATAGTAATAAGTTTATATATTTTATACTTTTGCAATTAGTTTCATATAAGAATGTTGTCTACTGAAGAAAAATTAATGAAATGAAATATTTGTTCCTTTTTTGTTTTGATATCGAATAATTTTTTTATGTTCACTTCATTTAGAATAAAGAACAATTTCCCAATTTCCATTTTTGAATGCAATTTATTATCGTTTTGTTTTGTCAAACTCATTAAATTAAATTATATCATGTAATTATATTATATTTAGTAATTTTACCAAAAGCTTGGATTGAATATCGCTGTTTAAATACTTAAATAAAAACTGAACGAAAAAAACCTTTAGTTTCTTGTACACATAAATTTCAAATGTGTTACCGAATATTTCTATTTTCATCATTTACTCAAGCAGTTGAGTATTTCAACAATTAATTATTATTAATAATAAGCTTACAGAGCTTTAAGAAAAATTACTCATAGATCGATTCTAATATTGTCTGGAAGGAGCCAATTGAGCTTAACCATTATGGTGCAAATGATGACAGATAACTTTTTTAGACACGTTAAATACCAGATGAGATATACAGTTTATAAATTACATACGAGTATACAAAAACTTTAAATTACGATTCGGACAGGTTTCTGAAAAGCTCTAAAATCTATGTGTACAAAAGCTTTCAGGAAATAAACAAACTTAAACATTTTCGAATGAATGAAAAAGCATTTAGTGGCTCTTTTAAATAATATTAACAATAATAATAGTCACAAAATAATAGTAATTATAATAATCACAATATTTAAAATACATTAAAATATACGAGATTTATATTCAAAACTTTACTATTTACAATTTCACAATTGATAAAATCTAGTATATTTTTTTTTTAGAATTTACAAATAAACACAACAACAACAAAAATTTAAGAAATAAATAAAGAAAATAATATTTAAAACGTAATGAACTGCAACATATAAGGTTTTTATATAATTGGCAACAATGAATAGATTAAATATAAACAATTTAATTATTATGAAACTAAAACACATTTCGTAATATACGGGTTAATACATATACTTAAGCACAACATTAGGGGGTTGTTAATATGAACAACAACAACGTTTACAGTACAACATTTATTGCAAGAAAAACTTAAGGCTCTACGGTGTAATCGATGCTATGACAAGCCCACGTCATATATAGAGGCGGTCACAACTTGAAAGACCCCATATGCCTTAAGCCAAAATACTATCAATACATATAAATACACAAAAGTATATACAGTTTAGATAAGTAGTATTTTTATTGCATTTGTTTTTGTAAATAGGATGTAATGGATATATTGATTAATATATACTATAATTTTTAGAAGACAAAAACAACACAAAGTATTTAACGGATTTGTTTGCATTTTGATAATTTTGAGGCTTTGTAGATTGACTTGGTTGCTTCGATTGTCGGTCGAATCAAACAAGTCAGAGTTAGACGTTTGGTTACTTACCTAAGATGGATAAAATGACAACTACTACATCAAATAAATTCCATGGCTCTTTGAAATAGTGATATCGTAAAGCGAATATTTTTAATAGACATTCGCCACTGAAAATAACTACGAATACCGCATTGAGATAATCAAGGACAGCATTATATGTATCCGATGCATCGTAACGATCGAGTGTCATGGTAAACATGTTTAAACCAATAAACAACATAATGATAATATCGAATTTCTTATCAGTAACTATTTCAAATACTATAGCTTGTGGACGCCACTGTAAAAATAGAGAAAGATGTGAAAGAGAAGAGGGAAGAAAAAATATCGTTTTATATTTATAATTTCAGTTGTTCAGAGCATAGAAACAAATTATTGTAATAGATTTTTTTCTTCTTATTAGTCATTTAATTAATATGTCTACTATTCCCATTATTCTGTCGATTCTGTCGATATTATCAATTCTTTATTTTTAATTATTTACGTATTGTTAATACATCTGTGCCAATAAATAAAACTTTTTTTTTTGCAATTATCATCGGTCTACATAATTGGACTATAACTAGTAATACCCCTCCTACGGCTGGGTAGACCATTACATTTATGTGTGGCCAAGTACACATGCATTATGATAATATTTTTTTTTATAATTGTTTGTTGGAATTAAGATATGAAATATGGATAAAGTAGTTATAATAATTTTAGATACTTATTTACAAAAAGGTGCTTTATTCGAAATGAATAAGAAAAAAAAAAAGAAATAAATCAAAACAAATTAAGTTTTGGGAAATGTTTACAGTATTTTCGAGTCCGAAAAAAAATTACTTATTCAGACATACATACATACATACATACATATGTATGTAATAAAAATGATCAACTGACTTTTCGAACGTTCTGAAAATATTGTATTGTAATTTTGGATTTAAATTTGGGGTTTTTTAGCTTTAATCGTTTTGTATATATTATAAAAAAGTGATACTTTCGATTGAATTTTGTAGAAATGCAAATTTTGTCATGCGTTAATAACATGCTTGTTCTTATTGTGTCTAAGTAGATAGATTTCAAGTTATTTATTGGATTTTAAAGAGTTTCAAATATTAAATTGATTTTGGCCTTTTATTGTTTGTGTTCGAAAAGGAGAATAATAAATAAGTTAAAAACATGCCATTTTCATTGATATTATATATGGTATATATAAGTATGTATAGCATATACAAAAATACGAGCAAAAGTTTTGCTCGCTATTGTTTTGTTTTTGATTGAAACATTTGAAAATCTTCAAATGGCAGACATAAAAATGTTTATTAACAGACAACCTTGTTGATTATATGTTATAAGAGAGAGAGAGAGAGAGAGAGAGAGAGGGAGAAGGGAGAGAGAGAGATCGAGAAAGCGAAGAGAAGAATTGTATACAAAAGGGAAAGACGTTAAGTCAGAGTATTTAAAATTCCTGTTACAAGAATATTAAATATTTTATGAGAAACAATTTTGCAGAGGTATTATCCTTATGTGAATTTTGTTGTTCCTTTAAAATAGTTTTCGAAATTGGCACAGATTTTAAATATTATTTTTTATATCAATTTATCAATTTAATAATTATTATTATACGAGTACTTTAATTATATTGATTTGTTTTGTTTTGATTTTATCTCACACTGTTGGAATGTTTATAAAAAGAGATGTTTTTTACATTATACTATCGGTAAAGATTTCGGTTGTTAGTTTGTTTGTTTTTATTTTTGTTTGATTTTGATTTGCCTTAATTCGAAGCCTTACCCTCGGTCTTGGAATGGCTTTTAATGGTTTTTTTGAGCCCATCTTTTTCATAGCATTATAGTACTTTTTCTGATCTTCTGTCATGAACATTTCTAATGATCCACCTGCTTTCTTCTTTTGTTCATTAAAATTATCAATGATAACACCAATGAACAGATTGAGTGTGAAAAATGATCCAAATATAATGAAGAATACGAAATATAAATACATGTAGATATTGGTTTCTCGTATCGGCTGCTTGTCCACCTGTTAGTGTTTTATATTGTTTTGGATTTTTTGCAATTTGATTGGAAAGTGTGAAAGTGTGATTTGTATTGTTTGGAATAGTGTTGATCATACGTAACACAAAGTGGTTTGTTTGGTTTATTTGATGGAATTTGATATTAATATAAATGGTTAAAAAATTTCAAGACAAGTTCATATATATTTTTTTTTATAAAATATTTTTTGATTATATATCGTGAAATAGGAAAAAATATAAAAAACAGAAAAAATATCAATTAGTAAAATTCTTTTTAATTAGATTATATATTTTTAAAAAAATTTATAATGAGTATGGAAAATTTTTACGTAAAAATAATCGATAATTTACCTCTCGTGAATCGATGGCATCGTTCATAATTTGTATCCAGCCTTTAAATGTGGCTACTTGAAATAGACACAGATAAGCATTACCTACATGATCGAAATTCATCGGTGAATTTTCCCATGTGTAGTTTTCACTTATACAGGCGTTACGATTAGGTATAATTTCATGGCTCAAAACAGTATCGTTACCATCTAAACACTATAGATATAAATATAGTTTTTGAATTTTTAAAAAATATAAAAAGATTAGTAAAACGTTTGTAAAATAAGTTTTTTAATTACATATTATTATTATTATTATTATTATTATTATTATTATTATTATTATTATTATTATTATTATTATTATTATTATTATTATTATTATTATTATTATTATTATTGTAAATTACAGAAAAATAAAGCTAAAACTTTAATTTTGTTTGTTAAGCTACAAGCAGCTAATTAGCAAATTACTTCGGAACTAATTCGTTTGAAAAAGTGTGAATTTTTAATTTCAATTCATTTTTAATATCATATATATCACATATTAGTGCGTTAATTCTTAAAAAAAAGTACAATTTAAACCGCTCTATGTCAAAGCTTAAATAATATATATGTATATATGTATTTATTTTAGGCGGTTTTACGAACGGAACTAAACGACACTACAACTTTATTTAAATTTTATAATATTTATATATTTTTGTTTTATTTGAAGGTTATAAAAATCCATTATATTTTTATGTATTATGGATATAGAAACCTTTTCATTTCTATCAACTATTTACGAAAAATAGATGCAAAGATACGCTATTTAATTTCATTTGTAATAATAATAATTTTATCTTTTCTGGTTTCATTTGTTCATTCCAAATGCTAATTTTCAACTGCTGTCTTATTGAGAATTTATGTGAATTTACAATTATAGAACTCATTGATTTTTTGCTTTCTTTTTTTTCAAGTGATAAATCAAGGAGTTTGTCTTGTTTGGTTAATTTTATTTTTCAACGTACCTTAAAATATTTTCCAGCAAAAAGCTGTACACCCATTATGGCAAAAATAAGCCAAAATATCAGACACACCAATAGCACATTGAAGATGGACGGTATAGCTTGCACCAGCGCATTTACAACAACCTTTTCGTGTATTAAATTAGAAGCGCCGACACCGCATGTTTTCAGATTTTTATAATTTGTTTTGTGGCATATGAGTTATTTTGCAAATGATGATTTTTTTATTTATTGAAAATGATTTTGGTAGAGGTGTTTTCATTTTGGGAAGGGGAATAGAAGATTTTTTACAAAATGAATATTAATATTTTGTCTATACGATCTAAATAATTGTTAATAGAACTAAACGTACTTCATGTTACAAGAAATGTTGCTTGCTAACATGATTTTAATCTATTTAAAGTGTTATAAATTTAATGAAGTTTCAATTACGAGTTTATCGAGTGTTTATATTTGTATATATGTATGTTGCAACAACAAAAACTACGTGCTAAAATAAATAGAACATGCAACACATCGTTAGTTTAGAGAGATACAGGATGCGTGATACTAAATACAAATGAAATCAACTATTTTAAAAAAAGCATTAGAAAATTATATGACAATTAAATAATAATAAAGACAATATTCATAATATTAACAAAAAACAATAAAAATTAATTAAATCGCATGAAAAATTAAAGTTAGAAATACAGTTTGAAATACATATCGATATTTCTATGGATCTTAATCCAATTGTATATCCAGTTATTGGCAAATGCTCTTTCAAATAGACAATACTTTCAATAACTGATATTTGTATTTATTACGACATAAATTAAAATTTTTAAATTTAAAAAATAATAAAAGCTCATAAACAAACATATGTACATATGTACATATATATTCTATGTAAATCTTTTTAAAATTACTTAAAATGTTTACTGTTAAATAGAAAAATAAGTAAACACGTATCTGAGAGGCAAGCGTTTGTTAAAATTAATTCAACTATAATAAGATTGTGTTGCATTAACTTATATATGATCTAATTATGTATGTATATATTTGTATGTACATGATATTATTCAAGCTCTTGGATCTACTAATTAAAATAGAATATTAAAATTGCATTCATAAAATTTAGTTACTTAAGGAACGAAACTATGTATGTATAGTATATTATTTAACGAAATCAAATAGATAAAGGAGTAACTTAAGAATTTTTTTGTTTATTAACATGATAGTAATGATGACAATTTAGTCTGTTAACGATGATTTGAGTCTATTTGAAAAATTAAATGATATTATGAGAATTATAAGTCAAATATTACTAAGATTTCTTATTTGTAACAGAAATTAAAAATAGAACGGAAAAGGAACAGGTTTAATGTTTGACTAAGAAAAATATTAAAAAAAAAACTAGAATAAGATTCAAAACTAATGCATTGAATATAATACTTTTAAGTTTATTTTATGTATATATTATTAGTGTTTAGCAACATTTTTGGTGGTTATATATTTTTTTTAATTTAGTATTTTAATTTTGTTGTTTTTTTTTTTAATAATTTGTCCGTGTGATGTTTGTTTTTTGACTAAACTGATTGATTGAAAATGTTGAAATGAGTTGAAAAAGAAAGTACGTACCCTCATGCCCTGCATACGGGACATGGCACGTAGTGGTCTCAGTGCTCTTAACGTTCGCATAGTCTTGAAGGCTTGTATACCACCAGCTCCAGCAAGTGAAGCAACGAAGTTGATTAGCGACACCTAGTTTGCCAAATGGTTATAATTGGGGATTTTAATTGGTTACGTTATTTATTTAAATTGAGTTTGAGTTAACAAAATAGTAAAAGTCCTTTATAAAAAGGATTTCCCAAAAGAAAGTAAGTATGTTTGTTTTTTATAGTTAATTTTAATAAATTTCAACTAAAGTATCTGGTATCAGTCGCCTCAATTGTCACGATTATTCAAAATTTAAAAAGGAAAAAACATATAATGTTAAATAAACAGTATAAAAGACATTGTTAACAAAAATATACAAATATAAGTTAAACATAAAAGCACGTAAACATAGTTGAAGAATTAGCATTTCAATATATATATAGTATATAGTATTTGTTCATAATAATTTTACTTTCTTATGGATTCCAAATAAAGAAGCCAAAGCCACTTAATAATAAAAGTTTTAATGGACATTTTTTAAGTAACCTATTTTTTTTTTTAATAATATATCTGGCTATAAACGAATATTATTAGTAACATATATTAATGTTCTAGATTTAATAAAATACCCAATAAAAGACAAAGCCCTTGTCATATCTTAATTATCCTATTATTTATTTAAGAAATATTTATACGAGTACATGTGTAAGTATAAGTAATAAAGAATTTAGCTTAATCAAGATCCTTTATAAACAAATGTTTTTGGGTTATATTAACAAGGATATAGGAAGACGATAAATGGATTTTGAAAACATTTTATATACAAATACATATATTCATAATTGTTTTTATGGTTGATTGATTGATTGATTGATTGATTCATTGGTTTGATTAATGTTGAAAAAAACATTTGTTTATTGCGGATCTAATTTGGAAATAATTATAGATTTAAATATTTATTTGAATAATAATCTATTTATTTGGCTTGTCTTAATTTTGACAAATTTTTGCTTTTAACTTGGCTGCAGGACTCAATGGAGGAGTAGCTGTATATGAATATATAAAACGTTTATGAATATATATTGATCAACTTCATTATTGTCTTCATTATTATTATCATCATCATCAACAATTTCTTTTGAAAATTGAATGATTTTGATCTCATTCTCGTTACTAGTATAAACTAATTCCCCAAGACCAAGCGATTTAGAATCTTTTAATGGTTTTCTTCAAATTTCACTAATTATGGACTTTTGTTTGGTGTGTTCGGAGTTTTATAAGTAAAACACTGCCACCACTGCGTAGGTTTAAATTAATTTTTGTTTGAATAACATTCAAATATTTTTTAATGCTTCAATTGGAATTTTGTACAGTGGATTTACATTGGTTTTGTCATTTATTACAGTGGATTAGGTTTTACTTTGAAACTGTCAAACTTCTGGGTGCTCGAAAGTCAAATCACAGAATATAATAAATTTACACTTGGTTTTTTATTTTTTAATTATCTATAGGGATTTGAAGTGAATCTTATAAGTGGTTGGTCGACTAGTTAATTAATTTGATTTACTACAACTTTAATACGAGTGAAAGAAAATCATTTCTCTAAAAACTTTACAATAAACAAATGTTTATGACATTTGATAAAATCGATCTAAATAATTTGAAGTGATCAATATAAAAACAGCTACATATTGAACTTTACAAAATTTTTAATGTCCATAAAAAAATGGCATTTATAAATCTTTATCTACCAATTTAAATAATTAAGTATATAAAACTGTTGTAATCTAAAGGGGATCTAAGCAAAAATTTGTTATTCTTATAATTTTTACCTTTTTATAGCATTACTAAGTATAAAATATAATACACATTTAGTATACATACATCATCATATTTACAATTTGTCTAGATTATAAATAGACTTAATTTTATAAATTTTACGACTACGTTAAATTTGATTCTACTTTAAAATATGTCAACCTATATTTTATTGGTATAATAAATTGGTATAAATAAATATGAGAACCTTAAATACTAATTCAAATTTTTAAAATTAACGTTAAGCAAATCATAAATTGCTTTTGTCTTTTGAAATTTACAAAGCTAAGCTGTTAATACTTAAAAAAAGAATATAATTTAATTAAAAAATTTAACTAAATTCAACAAAATAATAAACGCTGAACTTATATTGTATTTTATATACTTGAATAAATTTAAATAACGTTCTACTTATAAATACACTTTTTACACTTTTAAAATAAATCTGCTAAAATTATACATATACATGGATTAAATGATTAAAAACCAAAGATTACATTTCGATTTATACCTCAAATCTAATACATAGTATTCAAATACATATAATGTAAGTTAAAGTTATACGTCTAATTCCTTTTACATTTGACTAATTTTATGAAATCCAAGGGGTTTAAAATAATTACTCACGTCATATCTACATGGGTGGATTCTATATCAGAAATACATATGTGTGTATAGTTTGAACATAAATCTTCTGAAGTAATGTCAACACTTTTAAAACTATCGGCTATCTAAACTTGAATATCAAATACGAATAACATTTAAATGAGTTAGGTTTGGCTTAAGCTGTAGAAATTGTCTAGTATGTCGTTTCGACCTTCAAAATTTCATATTTTTGTTTGCTGGTGTAATGAATTCAGCAAATATTATCAAATCAATTTAAAATTATAAATTCCAAAAACAACAAATCGTTTTCTTGTAAATTAAATTGTAATATTTAATAAAATAGCTTCAATTAAATACTAAATTCGATAAATAATTATAAAAAACAAAATTTTAATTACAATATTATACGACGTGAACTGTAAATAATTATCATTTTAACTATTTGTGTTTGTTTCGTTTAAACATTGCTTTTAACTAATTGCCTTTACATAAGTAGATATTTTTGTATAAAAATACTATTGTCAGTTTGCTGTTATTTAAATATTGTAATTTAAGTCCGTAAATGAAAAAGTATTGTCAGTCGAAGCTTAAAATTGTCGAAATTGCATTTGATTAAAACTTTTTGGATTCGAAATAGTAAATTGGGATATTTCTTTTAGTTTATGGTACTCGAAGTACCGCCAGCAAAGATCAAGAAATGGTGACAACAAACTCAAAAGAAAACATATTACATAAGTTGTAGAAAAACAAACAAAAATTAAACATAATTAAAGAAAATTTATAACAGTTGCCGTACCACAATATTGTGATATTAAATAATCTTTAATAAAGAGTTATACATACATACATACATATATGATACATATACTAATGTTACTTTTTTATATTGGTATTACGTACAATAGTTATCTTTGTTTCATTTTAGACTTTTTACATCGGAAATTAATTGTTTGTTGATTTGTTTTTATTTTAAGCCACATTTTAATTATAAAGTAGAAAAAGATTTAATAGGTAAAAGATTTGATACAATATAAACAACGTTGTATAAATACCATATACGTTAAAACACTTAACACTGAGAGTAGTAATAGCAGTAGTAGTAGTAGTAGTAGTAGTAATATTTTGTATAATAATAGTAGTAATAGTAGTATTAGCAGTAATACACCAACACATTTAAGGTGGCAACACAACATTTAAGGATTTTTAAAATTCGTTTTGTTAATAACTGATTTCTGTTAGAATTGACACATAGTTAAGGCCATGTGTGAAATAATGAAAATTCTCATTGTTATTTGAGCTCATTTTATTTATATTGTTATTGATTTAATTGTATATTTCTACTTACTTTCATACCCTCCCATCTAGAAACAGCACGTAATGGCCTTAATGCACGAAGAGTACGCATAGATCTAAATACTGCTATATCATTTAAGCCAGACCAGACCGCGACCAAATTTATTAGCGAAAGCTATACACATACACACATTTAATTAAATTCAGTAATATAATTGTAATAAACCAATTTCAACTATTTTTGTTTTACTAAACTAAAATCTTATATTTCGACTATTATATGTATACTGTAAAAAATTTTAATTTATACTTTGGTAAATATAGTATATGTATGTATTTATGAATGTTAGGCTTCTCTATATAATAAACTGTAAAACTATAATTAAAAACTATATGAACTTAAAAAGCATAACAAAACCAAAACCAAAACAAACAAAAAAAATAAAAAACTAAAATACTGACTAAAAATTACAAATAAAAATTTAATATAATAAAACAGAAATTTTTTTTACAAAGTCAGTTATCGGTAACCTTAAAATTTCAAATTCAAAAAGTCCGTTAGAAAAGTGGTTTTAATTTTTTTTATTTCAAGTGAGATAAAAATAGGCCAACGATATAACTTACCATTACAATAACGAAATCAAGCCAACACCAGGCATTGGTAAAGTAAACCTTGAAACCCAAAGCCAACCATTTGATTAACATTTCCAGGAAAAATATTACCGTGAATATTCTATCCATGTAGTATAAAATGTCCTGTAGTATGGGGCGATCTGGTAAATGAACATCTTCTAAGGCCTAAATACACACATACAACAAAATGAAATCTTATTAATATTATTAAATAGTACATGTGAATCAAAATGAATGCCAAAAACATCTACATTAAACATTTAACATTTAAGGATAAAAGGCAACTTCGTAACGCTATGGTGTTTAAACAATTAAAAGAAAAATTTTCAAAGAAATTGAAGACAAAATTATTGAAGCTTTTGTACGCTTTGGTTTTTGGGGTTTTAAGCATGAATAAGCTAATTTACGTGGAGGATTGATGATTTGTTCAAGTCTCGTCCTCAGCTTGCAAGTCAAAGTGCCATGAACACTTTCATTCGAAAACGTTTGTGCTTTAGAATGAAACGCTTCATTTGTTTGTGGCATTTAGGAGGCACTTTCCACATGACTCGTACGCTCGGAAAGACTATGTTGCGGTATTCTAAAGTTACATTCTTTTTTATTCGAATGATTTCTATAAGCGGAAATCATTTATGCGAATAAAAAAGAATGAAATTAAATAATTAAAAATAGTATTTACATGTATAAGCCATAAACTAAGTGTTTATATAAAATATAGCTAAAATTTCAAAAAGGTCATACAACTTTGGTATAGTTTTTACTGTTTCCGTTCAACAAAAAAACTACTTTGAAGTTTACAAAGCATTTACGTTTTTTGTTTTTACAACAATTAGTGAACAATTTTTGGCAAGAAAGTGTCGTATTTACACAACAAATTCTTACGAGTAAAACTTACCAAAGCTAGGCTACTCATTAAAATCATAGTGATTACTGCGGTTTCAAAATATTTATTTTCAATTAATTGAAAAGTTTTCAGTCGTAAATTGCCCCATCCTTGCCAAAACGGCGAATCTTCATCGCCGGCTAAGATTGGAAACTTCTTATAGTATGAATCAGGACAACAGTCCGCGGGATAATCATCGATTATCTCATCGTCATTGGCTGCATGAATGATTATATCACCATCCAGTTGACCTTCTTCCAATTCACCATCCTCGTCCAGCTCCTCATCGAGACCGAGATCCTCTTTGCTGGCATCTCGCTTTTCTTCGCCTTCTATTGTTTCCGCGCTGCCCTTGTGACTTTCGTCCTTAAATGGTCGGTTCTTATGGCTACCATATGAGTTAATGCTGGCAGTGTCATCGTCCTGTATGGACAAACCTCTATGGTTTAGCTCATGTTCCAGTCTATTGTCTTGGTGGTTTATAGAGTTTCCAATCATCTAGTAAGTCGATAAGTATATTGTTAATGAATAACAATCAATTTGAAATGTTTCATAAAATATATATGTATGTACATAATACATCTTTACTTACAATCACAGTTTTACCTTATATTATCAACTTACCGTTGTATTATTTAAGAATTTTGATTTCTTTGGCTTATTATTCTTCATATCACCATGTATTGTAAATTCCATGCCATCTCCGATTGCTACTTCGAGTTGATTTTGCTCTTTAAGCCCCTTTTTGATTAAACCATCAGCCATTATTTCATCGTGTCCCAACTCTAGTTCATTATCGCCATGCTCTGCAGATATACAACGACAAACTCCCTTGCCTAACGTATCCATTTTTTATATACATATATATATATATATTTTTTTTTTTTTGATCAAATCATTTGTAATGTTATAATTTTCGATAGTTATTTTCAAGTCAATTAATTGAACGGAAAGAAATAAAGGTTTTTTGGTTTGATCAAAAATGTTAAATTTTTTTAATTTGGATACGTTCATTGCATTACATTATATGATGTTTCATTATTGTATATAAATGATCACGCAGATGTTGTATAGTTTATTGTTTTTGATTCGATTTGGTTTTTGAATTTTCAAATTAATATGGAGATGCGAATCAATAAAATGCAGTTTTTGAATGAGACGTTTAATATAACAATAAATCGTACATATGAAAAATAAATAAAATGTTATAATTGGTTTGAGTTAATTTCGTGTCAAGGTTAGGAAAAAGAATAGCACATACAAATTTACATTTTATAACAGTTACAACATCAACCTATTGTATATTAAATACTAGTGAGTGAGAATTATTTCTATGATAATGAATTATATCTTTTTAATTATACAGATGATTGAATAGATTCACCAAAGACAACGCCTTGGTCAATCTATATTGCTATGAACGACTTTATATGAATAAGTCTAGAAATGAGCATACAAATACAATATAATTAATATTAGTTATTTTTTTTTTAATCTAAAATGAAATTTAAAAAAATAAGATACAGTTTTATAAATCGAATTAAAAAGGACTCTGCATTTTTAAGTTAACCAAAAAGTAAGCAATAAACAAATGATGAAATCTAAAATTTTTTAAAACTGTATTTTATTTTTAACGATTAAATAAAATGTATTACTAAATAACACGTATATAAAAAAAATAATAATAAAATAACTAAAAAATGAGAAGGGTAAAATCCACTGTTTTACTATATATTTTGACTTTTTTTGTTTGTTAATTTAGTAAAAGATTACAACTTAAGTTGAAACACTAATTATTTCGCTAGAACTAACAGACCTGCTAATGTGAAATATTCAGGAAGTTACTGCAAGAATAAGGAGTATAGCCTTTTAATCATAATTCATATTATTATATAATATTTCAAGTTAATGAATTAAAAGTTCAAATGGTTATATGAAATTAAAAATTCATTAGTGTAAACTTCAAAATGTACTTCAACATAAATAAATACATCTTTCTATAATTAATTCGAAAAACCAATTTACTAAGAGAATAAAAAAGAAAAGGAAATAATTCAATAGAATTACTTAAAGATTTCTATATTACATTTTCAGTTTTCAAAAACAGTAAGATATGTATGTATGTACATATTTCAACAAGTATAGAGTTTATGAATATGTAAGATATATATGCAAATATGCAAAACGTTACGATGGATATTGGTTTTACTAAACTATTAAAATTGGTTACATTTTTGAATATCGTATACATACACAAATAAATACAATGATTCAGGCTAGAGGATCTATTTATGGTATTTGAAGTTTTTGAAACATTTTTTTCGTTAATTTTTTAATTGAAAATTTGTTACTTTGAACGTATTCTAGATCACAGTTTAAATATATTAAGTATAATATAGAAATAGTTAAAAACAAGTGGATAAAAACCTTCGCTCCAAATCCAACTGATCTGGTTGATCCTCTCACCTGATGGTTGGTCACTAATTTGATTTGTCAATTTATTACGTATTAACTTAAAACAATCGGCAATATTACGCTTCACCCAATTCTTAAAACGACCAATACGATTGAAGGCTTCTGCAATTTTATTGGTATCATTGTCGGCAGTCGGTGCTGATAAACTAGAAGAACCGAAATTCGACAAAAGCAAAGCTAAGAAAAGATTAAGAACCTAGAAAAATAGAACGAGAAATTTTCCATAAATGAAATGAAAAAATTATTTCAAATATTTATAAAGCATACCACAAGATTGCCGATAACTACTGTCGCCAAAAAGAACGGTATACAGGATACATCGCCCACATACATACAATCCCACATTGACTCTATCCATTCGCCACACAACACGCGGAACACAATCATGAATGAGTGCATAAAATCAGTAAAATTCCATCTTGGTAATTCACCATCCGGAAACATGTCCTTGTGATCTAAACCATAAAAAGCATACACATTCGATAAATAATCGCCAAAAATTTGAAATTATTTGCGTATAGTCTTTGTGTACATAACGCAATTTCATATTAATTTAATAAAAATTGGAAGACAAAGCATTACTCTATTTAGCTATTGTTATTTTGTATGGCAAAAAATAATCTAGCGAAAAATGTTTAATAGTGTAGATATGAAGTATTAATTAAATGTGATTTAAACTTGGGAAATATTTTAAGTCGAAGAAAAAAAATCAAAAAATCAAAACTAATCGCAAAATACTTACAGAGCTTTACTAAAGCTATTCATAACATTTTTCGTTTTAATATAACAAAAATTTAGGATAAAATATGTAATATATAAAATATATCAACAATGTTCTTCTTGCAAATATTTAATTTCAATGATCATAAACAATTTAATTATTTCGGCACTAATAAAATTATTGTCATTATATTATTATTATTATTATTATTATTAATATTACTATTATTATTATTATTATATAGGAATGTCAAATATTTTTGAAATTTATTTCAGTATTTATCTGCTTTAAAAGGAAACTAACTATAAAGTGGTGCGTGCGTATTGATATCAACAAACACTTTATAATTTTCAATATGGAATTTGAAGTATGAAGTTAAACAACAAATTTTCTCTATAAATTGTTATTGAAATTTTTGTATTAGAGCTTTTTGCTATAATTTTTTTTTTAATTATTTTGGAAATTATTCTATTAAAAAGTTTTAAAATTAATTTTGAAAATGTATGCATCTGAATAGATTAATGATGCAGTTAACATCATTATTAGACAACATTTGAAATATTGTATGTAATTGTAAAAGATTTCGCATATGCCGTCTTCAAAATATAGATCATGTTATTATGTTTTATAAATTAGCCTTCTTATTTTAACACAATGTAATAAACAATTACAAATAATAATGAAAAAAGTTTTAAGTTTTTATCGAACAAGAGAATATTGATAGTAATTATAATTATACTATACAACACAAATGTATCAATTTGCGATTATACATTATTTTAACACTCACAAACGTTAACAAACATTTCTAAACTTTTGCCTATTGACAATTTGTTGCGCAAAACTGTTTGTTAGTTTGATTGTTTCTTGCTGTTGCTTTGATTGTCAATGTACTTACCGTGATAATTCTTTCCAAAAAGTTGCATTCCCATTACGGCGAATATGAAGATGATAATGCAAAGTACAAATGTCAGATTACCCAAAGCACCCATTGTGCGGCCCATAATTGAAATAAGTAAATTCAGTGTAGGCCAAGATTTTGCCAATTTGAATACACGAAGCTGTTGTTTTATCACAATTTTTTTTTTGCATTCACGTTTTAGTTTAATTTTTTTTTTTTACATTTTTCGAGAGTTTTCAGTTTTTTTTTTTTAATTTTATATTGTTTTTAATTTATGATTATTTTTTTTATTAAATTTTTATATAATTTGCATATATATATATATATATATATATAGAAATCAGGTGTGATGGTGGTGTTATATATATATATTTTGCACGATTGTTAGATTTTGTATATTTTGAGTTATAATTTAAGCCGGGCAAAGCAGAGGAAATATTTTTGTTGAAGTTAAAAATATATATAGTATATATAAATAAAAAGAGAGTAATTAAAAATTCATATATGTATGTTTGTATAGATTGGTTTCGTAAATTTATAGTAAAAAAACAAAAAAATCGGAATAGGCGCAGCTCATACATGCCCATTCATTCATACGATAACATGTATTGATATGTGTTAAAAAAAATTATTTGAAAAAATATTTTCTTTTAATTTTAGTATTATTGCTTGAATCAATTAAAATTCCAAATCCAGCTACGTAATAATAATCCAGTAGGTAATAAATATAAGAAAAATCTAAGAAAAATTGACGTGCTTAAAGCTGATTAAAAAAAAAATAATTTAAGTGTTTCTTATGTATATTCAAAAATATTAAGAATATTGTAATCAAAATAGGTTTAAAGGCTTATTTAAGGAAAAGTTTGAAAATAGAACTGGGTTTATTAATATTACGGAAGGTGGCGTCTTCCTTAATACCTGTATAATTTTTGCCAAACAATTGCATGCCCATCACGGCGAATATGAAGATTATAATGCACAAGACGAAAGTCAAGTTGCCTAAGGCGCCCACAGTGCGGCCCATAATAGATATCAATAAATTTAATGTGGGCCACGATTTGGCTAATTTGAAAACACGAAGCTGGAATTTTTAGCATGAATTTTAAAATGTTATATAGATTAAATATACATATTGTAAACGGTTTTCTGTGATTTTCGCTAAAATTTAATTGTTTATCATGTACAATATATGTTTTTAATTTTAATTGATTTATTGCCTATAGATTTAATATCGATTTATTTTGTTTAATTTCAAAAACAACAAAACACTGTAAGAAAATTAAGTTTGAGTTAAATAATAATAATGTTTAATCTTACCAAACGAAAACTTCTTAAAACAGACAGACCCTGAACACCTTCAAGTCCCAATTCCAGCAGTGACAAGGCAACAATAATAAAATCAAATATATTCCATCCCTCTTGAAAATAATATTTCGGACTCATGGCCATAAGTTTCATAGTAGCCTCTATCGCAAAGGTGGCAGTAAAAAACTGTAACAAGTTTCATTAAATTTATGAATATAAGAATATCATATTTTATACTTACGTAGTTACCACTTTTCAAGACTTTTTCCAATTCGGTGTTCATGTTGTGATGATCCATGGCCATAAACATTGTATTGACTACAATACACAGTGTAATGAACAGTTCCACAAAGGGATCGAACACAATAAAGGAGACCCATTCCTGAAACTTTAACCACACCCAACAACAGTCCCACACACAGAAAATGTCTATACATTTCAGTATAAATTCTAGGGCTTTATCCTTAAAAGTTGGACCGTCTTCATCGTCATCCTCTGTGGGAAAATAATAAACGGAGACTGTACCGTAAAATAGTGAATTAGTGAATTTTGACATACTTTGACTCTGCCGTTTTTTGTTTCAGTTTCGTTTTCTAATAAAACTGTTTTAGTTTTTATCATTATTATCGTCTACTAATATCATAAAAACTTTTAATTTTAATTTTTGTTCTTGTTTTATTTTATTAATTTTTAATAATATAAAAAGAAATTGTATTTAATTCATATAAAAAGAGTCAACATTACAACGATTACAAAAGTTTCATCAAAATTTAAGAGCAAAACACATTTCACACATTGTGATTTTTAAACGTGGTTAAAATAGGGTATGCTGCTAAAACAAAACTTTTAAGAAAGCCTAGCAGCAAATTTCTAAGCTGATTTTTCAAACAACATCCAATACGCAAAATTATTTCTTTTTTATGCTCCAGATATGAACTTAAATATGTACTACTGATTTAATGAAGTTCTAAAAATAATGAATCAAACTAAGCAACAGTACCGAAAATCGAAAATAAAAACATAGACTTTTTGTAAACCTAAAGTAAAGTTGAAGTTACCGTACGTAGTAATAATCTTAACTCCTTAAAGTAAACAAGAATATAATAATAATGCCATCTAGCTTATCATTTGGGACGTGTTGCTATTGCCTGCATTTATTTATTTCATTTTAGAAAATCATTTAGCAAAGAGTTAATATCTTTTCTAGAAAACCAAAACGTGAAATCATACCTAGTATCATATTTTACAAATTATATTTAATTTCATTAAAGGAAAATAATAAGTTAACATGATAGAGAGAAAGGGATGAGATTGGCCATAACAGATCCAATTAAAAGAGTTTTACTTGTTCAAAAAAGCATGGGTGGGACAAAAGTTCTTCTAAAAGTTTGTAAATGGGAAAGTTACTATTCAATTAATATATGTATCAAAAGTATTTATTCCGTAGGTGAATGAATATAATGCAAAGCATATATTATTGTAATATATAGAGACAACAAAATTTGATTTTAAATAAGTTCCTGGGTTATTTTGTCGCTCCTTTGACTTTAATCCTATGAACAGTTACGGAAACGAACTACAATGGTGACAGAAAAGGGCTTTAAATGCTTTCTCCGTAATACGTATATGAAAATACAACAAAACCCACGTCGAAAAATCTCGATTTTTAATTTTGATTAGAAAATTCTTCTACTTTGTTTATATCAATATTAAACCATTCGCTATTACTATTTCTAATAGTGAAAGCAAAACTAAGACTATATGAAAAACACGAGAAATATTATTAACATTCGAT
The DNA here is from genome assembly GCA_936449025.2 of Sarcophaga subvicina. Lineage (NCBI taxonomy): Eukaryota > Metazoa > Arthropoda > Insecta > Diptera > Sarcophagidae > Sarcophaga > Sarcophaga subvicina. The sequence continues at coordinate 120,702 of OW388080.2, read as the reverse complement.
TTAAGCCAGCAAAATTACTTAAATATATAATGCAAAATTAGACTCAGACAAACGGACAGGAAAAATTCAGTTAAATACAAAATTTTAAATCTATGTATTTTAATTGATGACACCATTGAAATAATTTAAAATATGAAAATTTCATGGCGTTTTATATCAAACCTTGATCTCTTATTTGAAAAGTTTAAAGTATAAAAAATCACCAATTGGTATCATCACGAATTCCTTTCAGTCCAATAACTAGCTAAACAAATGTTAAATACGAGTATAGCATAATAAAATTATAATTCAAGCATGCAATCTCTTTATCAACAACATCATCTACAAATGCATATTGGTTAATGTCATCGTTTTATAACTATTTGATAAAAAAAAACATGCATCGGATTATCATCCACTATCTTAACATTAGGAAGAAGAAACAAGTAACAACAACATATACCTTATACTTTTTTTTTTTTTAATTTGGACTAAATAAATTCAAAAATAGTCAAGAAAATTAACAGAAAATCAAAAATATTATAATAAGAACAAATAAAAATGGGGATTTTTAAATTTAATATTACAGAGTAATTATAGTAATGAAATAAAACTTGAGAATTGTTAAAAAATAATGAGCTATAGTTGTGATTGATAAAATGATAAAGTATAGTTAGATTTGTATTCAATTTTGTTTACGTTGGAATAATTAATATTAATTAATGTATTTTAGCTAAAAATTATTGGAATGAATTGAGCTGTTTAAAGCAAGTGCATCGTTTTTAAAGCTTTCATTAAATTTGCTGGGCTTTAGCTGAATTATTAGCTTTCTGTTTATTTTTTGTGGTTTAAATACTAATTATAATAAAAAAATTCAACGAAAAATATCTAAATTAAAAAATTTTTTTTAATGGATTGTTTTATTATTCAATACATTATTTTATATGAATCTATTAGCAATTAATAATAATGTAAAAGAGAAGGATAATTGTTTGTTTGGCTTGAGAGGAGTGGTACTGAAGATTAGGCATAATGTGAGCGTATGTGTTTTGTTATGAAGTTTACAAATTTGATTTTTGGTTTTGTTAAAAGTATAGTTTTTGTAGAGTTTTTAGTTTAATTTGTTTAGCATCACCAGTTAAGGCAAAAAATGGACGAGTCAAAGAAGTCATTTTAAAGAGGGGAACAATAATAAAATTGGTTAAAGTTGTAAAGGCTTAAGAAAAATAAATCAAAATATAGAAAAAGAGAAAAATTAAATGTTAAAATATTGAAAAGGTTTGTTATAGAATTTCAAAAAAGAAAACAAAATATGTATATATGTATATAAAAATTTGCATGCCCGCTTTAAGTACATTTTTATTTTACCTACACATGGAAAAATATTTCCAAGTATTGGTTTTCGGTCTTTTTTTAATTTAATACAATTATTATTTTAAATTGGCACCAATTTATTTCTAATAAAAATAAACTAAAAAGGAAATAAAATTATTGGTAAACTTAAAAATACAATAATAAGAAAATTAATAAAATAAAATATATATGTAGATAAAATTAATTCATTTGGAACACACGGCATTTTAAAAAGTTGTTATTAAACATGATATTTAAATAGATCAAGCCTTAACAAAAAAAAAAAAAAAAAATTACGTATTATTGTACAAATGAAAACGTAAAAATTATATATGTATGTATGTATGTATGTACGTACATTCCAATGAGTAATCATGTCACAAAATCGAATTCAGAACAGAGAATATTTTAAAATAATTTTGATAGTAATTATCACAGTTTAATACGAAAAAAAGAAAATATTATGTACAACAAAATCCAATTACTAACTTTCTATTTGATATGTTTTTTTTTTCTTAGAAAAGGTGTTTCGAATTTAATAAAAACATATACATATATAGTTTATTGGCAATAAATAAGTTGAATGAATATTAACGAAACATATTTAATTTGTATTTACAACAGAAAATAAGAATTTATGACAACAGAATTTTCCCATAGACATAACAATAAATTAGTAAAAAAATAATTACAAAAATAATATTAAAAAGCAACAATTCCAAGTACAAGTATGTAATTACACAAACAGAACTTACCACCTCTATCACTAGCGCGACTATGCCGACCAGCGGCTTGTTCAATTATGTCATTTAGAACCATTACATCTGTTAACGATATAAGATATTTCTATAATTGCTAAAAATATGAATATATATTCATTTAACATATTTAACCTTTCATGTCTACCACTGTTTGAGTTTGGACGGGCTCGATAAAAGGATTGTCGTGGTGTTTAATTTTACCAGTTTCATCTGTATATTCCTGACCCATTTCCTAGGAAACAAGATATTATAAACTTAAATAGCACTCCACAAGCAAATTTTTGATTTCATTAACAATGGCAGATATATGTAAATATGCATGTATGTACGTACGTAAATGTGTGTGATATAATTGTTTGGAGAATATATAATATATGATATAATTTTTGCCAACTTACATATTCACGCTGTTGATGTTCCTTGTGATTACTATCTGCGTATTGTGTACCACCATTTGAGGCACCTATAGATTGATTGCGTGTATTGCGACTACGTAATTTACTTTCCTTTGTCATTGTACTGGCACCCATTGCTGCCATGCCACCCAAAAGATCCCCATGTGATGTATACGATATTCTTGATTGATGCGAGGTATATGAGGAGTGTCTAGATCCTTTCAACATAAAATTAAAATTAAGAGTACGAAATTTTATATCAGTATATACATATATTATATCTCTCAGACATATTCACTCGTTGCGCTTACCTAAATTACAATAGTAAACTGGTACTATAATGGCACCGTTCTCTTCGGACATTGGCGTCACCGCATTCGAGTCATCAGCATACGGCAAATGTTGCTGGGCATCCTGATATGTTGACAAAACCAAAGGCTTTCGATCACTACCCGGTATACCAAATCGTCCACGTCCATTTCGTATTGTATACTGAGGTGGTTTTTTATTTGAACTTTTCGTTAGTAGTTGCTTTACATTTTAACACACATTTAGGGTAGAACAAGTGGTGAATAGTGGCAAAAATATTATGATGATTTATATTTAAATTATTTAAAAGTATTCAATTGATTTTTGTTGTTTAGTTTTTTTCTTTTTTTTTTTTTTATCATATTTAAGTGATTTGTAATTGTTGTCTTTTATACACAAAAAAAAAGGGAAACTATTTTAGAGCTATGATTTTTGTATTAGACAAACCCATAGTTAGGACGGGAAAAAGGAGTAATAATTAAATAATAGAAACAAATCAAACAACGGTAATCATAATAAAGGAATTAAAGTGAAATTATAAGGTTATTGATGCTGACAAGAATTTAATTAAAAATTATTAATTTACTTATGTAAGATATACTATATGAATAACAGAAAATGATTAAGAAAAGCACACTTACTTTAATGTCTATTAATGTATGTCGAATAATTTGAATAATAATTTAAGAATAATTCAAAATTATATTTTTTTCGTATGTTTAATATAAATAATGTTTAACTTAAAATATGCATAAAAAATGCATGTTTATATATTTCAAAACATAAACACGACAACTTGACTCGAGAAACAAAAATCAATATGTAATTTAAAATCGATTCTAAAAAAAATTAATAATATAGAGTTACAATTAATATATATGGATGTATGTATGTATGTTAGATACAAAGATATAGTAGATTTGAAAATCAAAATGACTATTGTAAAAGTGCAAAAGATTTCAATTTTTTACGAATCAAATAAAAAACGAAATTTAAATAAAAGGAAAATAAATGTAATGTAAAGAACAAAATAAATAACACTTAAGATTTTAGGTGGATTCGTTTCATTTTTTGTTTGAGATTCTCTTTTAAAATATAATATTATTTGAAAATCAAATATTCATTATTAGACAATACATACATAGGTGTGTGTGTATTTAAAAAAGAAAGTTTATAAAAAGTACTTTTCATCAATTGCAGAAGACAAAAAAAAAAAAAAACAATAACATGAAGGTTAGGAAAGAAGTAATTGTTTACACATTTAATTATTGTATATATATGTGTACGTCTTCGCTATCAATTTTCGTAACAAAGTCGAAAATTTCTAATAATTATAATAATATCATCATATATTTTATGCGGGTTAATGCAATGAGCGACATATGAACGGATGAATGGATTGACGAATGTTTTCGCGTTATTGTCTAAACAGAGGTCTAACTACAGGCACATAAAATGAAGAATCTACATAAATAATCGAATATATAGTGTATATGTATATGTATATGAATAATATTTATATTCTTTAGCTTTTTATTGTTCATTATATACATATATTTGATAACCGCCAAGGTAAATTTATTTGTGTTAGATTCATACCAAATGCCAGACGAATTGAATAAAAATATCTTTTACATATAATAACTTTATACTATGAATAGTATTTTGTTTTTTTTTTGGCATATATTTATTGCTCCGCCTTGTTTAGACCTCTGTTTTTGTTTGTTCAGTTTCAATTTGAAGTGATTTGAGTGCAAAACGGCGAATGTGCGAATAAAATTAATGATATTTTTGTTTGATTGTGTTGTATGGATGACAACCCTAAGTGTGTTATATTTTAATTCAAAATAAATGTATGTATATAAAATAATGATGTATTTTAATTGTTTTAATATTTATATGGTGTAGAGCTGAGATATCAGCAAGTGTGCATGTACATATGTTAGAAGTTTTTCTTTTTATTTTTTATTTTATTTTGTTTCGATTTTATTTCGATTACATATAGTTGTTGGAATATCTTTTTCATCTTACCTTATGTGAACTACGTGATCCCCGGCGTATGTTAAATGGTGAACCAGGTAAGGATAAGGAAGTCTAAGTATTTTGTTTGTTTAAAAATCAAAAAAAATATCACGAAAAGAATATATAGAAGAAGAAAAAAGAAAATCATAAATTCAAAACATAATTTTTTGTTTTGTTTTATTTATCAAATCTTAAACTATTTCTAAGAAAACGTAAAATGTGTAGGGCAAAGTGTGTTCTTTTAATTGCGATATAATAATTCTGAAGAGGAAACAAATGTTATATAAGTGGACAATTTATTCTGCATAATAATATTTTTTCAAGGGTTTGTATAAGATTTAATTTCATCGTTTTAAACAAACAAAAGAATTAACTTTTTAATTGTATGTATGTATGCATGTTACTACAATTAACTACATAGTTTAATTTTTTTTTTCAAAAATGAACAAAAATAATACAATTATAGCTACTGGGGAATTCGAAAAAGCTACCAACAAAATAAATTCTTTTTTAAATAATGTTTGATTTATATAAATGACTTGACGCGCCTCTAGGAAATAGTGTTCGTTAATGCGTATGTGCATACATTGTAAACATTTGAATAGTACATATGGGTTTCATATTCCATATTGTTCTTGGATTATAGTACATCAAAATTAGCATTTTCAGATCTTTTTTAAAATTTTATGAATTTAGTTAAGTAGTACAACTTTCTTTTTTTTTACAATTTGAAAATATATAACAATAAGCATAAATGTATACATCTATTGCTCTCAGACCGTTAACGCCCTTCTACTTTGCAAAAGACTGAAACATTTTGCAATATAGAACGAAATCATTACTATTCAAATTGTATCAAAGACGATTGGTGGAATTGAGACTAATGAACAGTTGGATTGTTTTTAATGAAAACGTTATTAAAAAATTTGTAAGATATTCATTAGATACAAAACAAACTTTAGTGTCTAAACGATTTTGCATTTGTGTAGGTGTTTGTATAATTTCGAATCTGTTGGTGTAGTTTTCTTTTTAGATAAATTGATTCAAATTCTAGGGTCGAGCCAATTTATTTATTGGGCAAGATAATTGTTTTATTATGAGACCTACCTTAGTATCGTTGGAGCAAAGCCAATTTGTAATCGATCAAATTATTTTTGGGAAATAAGCGACTATTACAAATTAGCCTTTTTAAGCTCATATAGTGAGGGAGGACTGTTTATTAGGAATTATTGAATAAAATTTTAAAGCCAATCTGTAGTTTAATATAATAAATGTTGTTTTTATAAAGAACAGGCATTTTGGAAGGCAAGACACAACATACTGTTTAAAACATAAAATAGTAAATAATAATAGTACTATGGACACGATAATACAAAACGATTGTATAAGTTAATGATTTGGTTTGCAGTCTGTTTATTATAAACATTTTTGTTTCAATTCATTTAATATAAATGTTCTTTTAAAGAGAGAGACAGAGAGAGAGAAAGAGAGTTTTGAAAATATTGAGTGTTTTTTATTGAAAGCTTAACGCAGCTTGTAATTAAGCCATAGTTCACAATATTTCTTTAGAAAAAGTGTAATCAGAGCAGCTGCGTGCCATATTTAAAATATTGTCGGTAAATTTCCAAATATATGTAAGTAAAAATCAAAATTGTCAAAAAAAAAGTATTAAATACATTTATTTATAAGCCAAGGAACATTAAAAAACATATGACATCCTTTAATTTATTCGTTTCATGCGCATATTGCATAATTCCATTAATTTGCCACTAAGAAATTAAAACTGAAGCTGGCAAAGCAAAAAATATACATTTCAAATTTAGATAACAACTTAAAGGAACAACTTGGAAACAAATTTTATACCAATACGGACACGAATGGCTGCATCTATAACATTTATTAAGGTCATGCTTTAAATTAGTCTGCACTTTTCGGAAATTTATGAAATTTAGAAAACTTAATGTGTTAAGCCTCTTTTTCCTCTAATATTTTCAGTAATATATTTTTTAAATTGCTTCCATGTACATATGTAAATAATTTTCAAGTAATATAATTTTTTTTTCAAATTTTATTTTCAGATTAAATGAAATGGAAGCATTATAATATTAGTTTTGTTTAAAGATTTTTACAATAGCAATAAGTATTAGAAAAAGAAAAATTCTCAAAAAAAAAAAATTTTAAAATTAAAAAAAAATCAATAACTATAAATAAATAAATTTACAACAACCATGCAGTAAATACTGAGGAAAATAAATAATAATTTTTGTTTTTGAATTTGATTTCAACGAATTGGTATTGTTCTTCACGGTTTTATTTTTTTATTTTCCTAAAATTGAATTGAAATAAAAACAAAGACAAAATCCTAATCATAATAAAGAATAATCGAAAGAGAGAAAATTAAAATGGAAAATAAACTCAGAAACTTGAAGTAAAAATATGTAAGATTAAAATAAAACGCATTTGAGGTTGACAGACAAAAAAAGATAGATTGAGAGATTGATTGAGGAAAGAAATTAAATTGAAAGCACATTAGCCAGCTGCGTTATACTTACCGTACTAACTTTACGAACTTTAGTAGCGTGTGCTGTAGGTGCTGGTTGTCTTTGTATAACGCTCACCGACTCCGATTCCACTTCGACGCTTCGTATGGACATTTTCTCTTTATTGTTGTCATCGTTGCCCTTTTCGCCGCCAACGAACAGTTCATAGCTAATGCAAGAGTATGTCGGACTCTTGGCCATCTCGGGGTGCAGTGCTGCCTCCGCGGCATCAGCTGCATCCTGAGCTGCTTGAGCTGCCGCATTGGCTCGCTCTTCCAGTTTGGCTGCTTTCGCTGCCGCAGCCTCTTCAGCTTCCTATAATATAATTATGTTAAAAAGAAAAAAAAAATAGTCTTTTGTTATTCAATTTCTTTAAATAACGATTTTGTTTTTCTCTCTTTAAATAACGCAACAACATTTAACTGCTTTTTCATTTAATGATTTTTTTTGTTTTCAAAATTGAAGCAAAGTAATTAGTTTACTGTTTAGTAGTTCGATTGATTACTTTTGAAATAACTCAGCCATTCCAAATGAAATTACAATCAAAAATTCGGTTTCTTTCTATTTTTCGATAACAGCTTTCCATAACTTTCATTACTACTAAATAATTTTTGTTTCTATTAAAAATTAAAAGATAAAAAACCAGGTGGCATTTACAATTTTCGAATATCATAAAAATATGCGCTAAAAGATATTTTCAATAAAGGCAAAAGAACAATTTAATTTAATAATAAATATAGTAGTAACAATAATTGATTAATATTATAACAAATTAAAATCAAATTAAGAAAAAAAATGAAAACAAAACAATTTTGAGAAGAATAAATGTTACTTTTACTATTCTCAATTTAAAATTTTAGTTTTCATTTTTATAATCTTAGTTTAGAAAAAAAAATTAACATCAATCAAATTCAAGACAAAAACGAACTCTCTAAATTCGATTAAAATTGAAATTAAAATCGGTTGATCAAATATTTTCAATTCGAATTTTGCACAGACCAAACCAAAATTGGAAATTGATAATACTTGAAACCGACAAAAAACTAAATACTTACACGTATCGCCTCCTCTTCGGCAGCCTCTTCTTCTTCGGCCTTCTTTTGCAATTCGTCATAAGACATGGCAACAATGGCCAAAATCAAATTCACAAGATAGAATGAACCTAGGAAGATGATGACTATAAAAAACAACATATGCCATGGACCGGCGGCTCTCAAAACGAGCTGATACAAGTCCTCCCAAAAGTCCTGGGTCATTAGGCGAAAAGCGGATAGAAAAGCCCAACCAAATGAATCAAAACTAGTATAACCATAATTCGGATTTGGACCAAATCCTTGTAAGCACACATAAGCGTCATCACATTGCCTATCAATCAACAAAAAAGAAATCAAAACAATTTTTTTGGTATTAAACATTCTTTTTGGGAAGACTAAGTAGAATATTGTAAAATTTTCATAGTTTTCAATAACATACCCTGCTCCAGATATATTACCACACAAGGGGTACGCTATGCCGTCCTCTGTATACCAATTGGATTTATTCTCATTATGTAATTTCCAGTTTTCATCGGTCAAATTGCCCCAGCTACCATCTAGAGGAAATTTTTTAATGCACTTTTGTGTTAGAACACCCATATAGATTTGTAGGCCCATCAGCGCGAACACTGACAGCGAAAACATTGTCAAAATGATCACATCGCGTAGATTTTTTACAGATTCAATGACAGCACCGACAATAGTTTTTAAACCTATTATAAAATTGTAATTATTATTGTTAGTTTTACTTTATACACTCAATCACCCTCGCATAACTTTAATTTTAAAAGCGAGAGAAAAGCATTTTTAAAACTTTACCTGGCACAATTGCTACGGTCTTAAGTGCTCGCAGTACCCTAAATGTTCTTAAAGCTGCGAGATTACCTAAATCTATACCCATGGTCACATAACTAATTCGTATTTGTTGTTTTGTTAAAGTTAAAGAAAATAAAAAATATTTGAACATATGAATTTCAATATTAATTTTTAATTTATAAATTTCAATTTCTGTGTCTGTTCTTTTTTTTTATTATTTTTTTTTTTTGTAAATGATGAAGAACGATTAATTTTTTTTTTTTTGACATAAAGTGAATTTAATATAAAATTTACAATTATTTTATGGAATAGATTGAAAAATTTGTTTACTTTTTGTCAGAAATAAATATATGTATGTATTTTCTTTTTTAATTTCAAAAATTAAAATTAAATTAAAATAAACAAACAATATCTATGATTTAATATTGCGATAAATATTTTATACATGATTATATATTATGTATGATATATTATTTGCTGTTCTTATCAATTTTTTTTAATATATTTTTTTTTGCAAGTATTAAGTACAAATTTAAAAACCAAAGAAAACAAAAACTACTTTCTTTTTCTGTTTATAATAATATTAATTTTTTGTTTTTGTTGTTTCGTAAATGAAATTTTTGATTAAATACATTCAGGTAACTAATGAATTTTACATATTCGACTTCATTTTCAATATTTGATAATAGAGCTCAAGGAGTAAGGGATTCATTTATAAGAAGTATATTTTCTCTATGATATATAATTTAGGAATGTACACAATAAAAATTACTTTGAAAAGTTAAGTGAATATTATGAGAACAAAAACAAAATTATAATATTTATAAATCTATTAATTGTTTTGGATTGTAATAATTAAAATCTGTGATATGTGCGAAAATGATAAAGAAAATGATAATTTCATTTCTGATTGATGATTTCGACAATATAAACATTTAAAATAATAAAGAAAACTCACGCTAAAGCTATTACTACGAAGTCCAGCCAATTCCATGCATCTCTAAGATACGTAAACGGGCATAAAATGAAACCTCGTGCCATCACTTTAACAGCTGATTCAAATGTGTAGATTCCGGTGAATATCACCCTAAAAACGAATTTTGTAATCGTTGTTTTTCTTTTACATACAGTAACTCACAAATAATAAACAAATTATAGTTTAGAAAAGAATTGTACGCAGATATTAAAAAAGTAAATCAACAAACTAAAGTAATTAAATTTAATTAAATCAATCCACTTTAATTTTAAAACAAGAATTGTAGGTATATACCGGACGAAATTTCAATTTTTTCAGCTTGTTCGAAATTTTAAAAGTTTACATGAATTATAAAGTAATTATTAAATAATATAACATTTAATATAACATTTACCTAAACCTACAGGTTCAAAAGAGAGTAACAATTTTAATAAATTTTTTAAATATTTAATCACTAAATATACTTAATAAGACTTACATAGGAAAAGAATTTAAATCTTAATTATAATAATTAATGGAAGGAATGTGAGTAAAATGTGAAGGAAAGAAAAAGGCAAAATGTTTGTTTACTTAAATTTGACATAAGAAGCAATCCCTGAAAAGTCTTAGGTTTTAATTTATTGTATCTGACTTATATAAGGATTAATGTTTAGGTTGCACAACAGCACAAAATTTTTGAAATAAAGTCTGCACTATCGACATTATCAGTACTGCTTTGACTGTTTCTTATAATTTAATAATTGCTTAAAACGAAAACCATATTCATATATATTTACTGCATATACGCAATTTATATTCAAATTGCATTTTAAGTTTTCAATGTTGAACATCCCTTCATGCTAGTAACTTCATTAATATTTCGATTTACCTAGCGATATTCTGTCTCACTTTTATTGAAAGATTATCTTTAAACGATCAACAATTGAGTATCTCAAAATAAAATTTACATTGCCCCAGAGCAGAATGGAAAATATTTTTAATTTATTCTGATAATAATAATTTTTACATGGTTATAATATACTCGTATTTAAATGGTTCCCAACTTTACGAGTTGATAAAATTTGTATCGTTATAACATCTTTTTAAATTTTCTTATACCGACAATTTGGGAACGATTTGATTGAATGGCATTACTCAAATAGTATAAAATATGTAAAAATTTGAATTAAATTTTCAGAAAGTATTGTAAACTCTACTCAATAAGCAACAATAATAATAGTAATAATATTAGACGTACAAATATGTATTACACTCATACATACATATTTGGTCATTATAACCATTAATTCAGGATTACGTCCGAGCTTCTTACACTACTTATGTTGAGTGTGTTAATTTTTTCCATAAGTGGCGGGACCTACAGTTTAAAGTTAACTTCGAACGACAGGTATATATGGGAAACTTTTTATTGCAGGGATTTTGCAAGAAACCTGCTGAGAGGAAGTCGCCGAAGAAATATTTTTTATATGATGGAGATGCCTAACTTGAGGTTTTAACCGTGGCCTCACGTCTTTCATTTTCGATCATTGTTTCAAATGTCATTACAAATTTCTACAATGGAGTTTTGAGAGATGTGTACATACATATATAAAGAAAACTAGATTTTCAATACTTTAACAATTTCCATTGCGATCATATCAAAATTTTAATGCCTTAAACCCTGCCTTTTAACAATACTGCTGTTGTATTGCTTTCGTTCACATTGTTCATTGATTTGTGCTATAGACTATTTTTATAACAGATAGCACATAATTCAATCAACCAAAGTGAATCAACTTTTTTAATAAAATTAGAATTTTCTTTCAATTACGACGAATAATTATAAATCCATCTATGTGAATTTATGCAATTACATACAAAAATTTGAATTTTGTTTATACTTCTCATACATTAAAATAAAAAACAATTTATTGTACTTTTGAGCGGAGGGCAAGTCTCTGGAAAAATACAATATTTATGAATTGTTTTATTACTACACTTAAAATCACTGGCATCTACGTTTGTGTTAATTACAATTTTGTTCCATGATATACATACATATAGTATATGTTATCAGCTTAATCAGTTCATAGTCAACGTTACAAGACAAACGTATACATTGACACCAAATTTGAAACAATTAGATTTCAGTCGAACTGAGTATGTATGAAAGTGAATATCTTTGTCATCATAATTTTTCTTATTTGCTTTCTTATGCATTAAGAATGTTAAAATGCATATGTTTTTCCTAAATATGTGAGTAGAAGGTAAGCATTTTAAATGTATGTATCGTATATACTTTGTTTTCTTTTTAATCAAAATAAATAATTTTTTTCTACAATACCATATATAAATGTATGTTCTATACCTCAAATTTATTTTAATGCAAGCAATTTAAAATTTTAAGTAAACATTTTGTATACGTATATAAACAACTATAAAGTATATTAAAAATTTGTATAATATATATGTATAAATAAATTTGTCATACTTATAAGAATCGATAATCCTTTATTGGAATATGAGAAATTTTAGCCACAAAATACTTTCAATTTAATACCTCCTAATTCAATATAGCGGTTTATTTAAAAGTTCGAAGTTATTAATTCTGTAAATTTCTTAAGACAGGGTGTTTATTTCTGATACCAAATCTACCTTGACAATTTTGATATCAGCTAAAAAAATGACGTTACCATTAGTTTATATATTAGATTTTAGTTTAATTTCTTGGAAGTTACTTTTTTCCATTTAATTTTGATTCACTATTTTGAGGCTATTATTTCTATTCATATACAGAAATACTGGGGTGATACTTACTAATTTCTAATATTATTAGGTAACATTTTTATAAATTTACAAATCGTTTATAGAATATAATAAAAGTATTTAAACTTTCGAGTAAAACTTACAGAACTATTCTGCATTTATATAAACATTTCTAGAAAATACTTTTCTCTAAGCTAAAAATTAAATTTCTACTTATAATCTCCAATACAATTTAAAATACTATTATATAAAAATATCTACTTTTATTATAAAGATGATAATAACATACTGAAACAAGTATTAACTGTAAACAACTCTAATAATGTTCTACGCTTATAACTAACTAAAAATCTATACTACAAAGTTTTATGATTACTAATATTTTAGAAAATTCGTATCATACATACATATACTCATATACTATATATAGTATATATAAACTACAAAGAAATATGTATATATAATCTCTCATATAAGTATATACATATATAAGTTTACTTCAACGATAAGACTATTTAAAACAAACCATTGTAATTTTATTTAATTTTTCTTTGCAAGCCTTAGGCGTTGATCATAGAATGAATGATTCCAGGAGTACCTTTTACTCAAGAACAAAAATAAAGTTTTATCTAGATTATACAATAGTTTTATCAATTTTTATTAATTTATTATATTTTTTGTAATCTAAAGGTATTAAAAATCAAAAAGTTTCTGAATATTTCAATTGAATGGTTTTTAGTATAGCCATAGACCAGCCTGGTCTGTGAATGTAGGCATTAATAAATATTTACACTTCTCAACAATAAATAAACGTATGTACACAAAACGTTAGCTCTAGAGTTGCACAGGGCCCCACTTCCGGCCATTACATATGTACCTAACTATAATTTACTACATTTGTCCTTTATATTTAATTCTACGTACAGTATTAGTATATAACTATATTTCTTCAATCTAGCTTAATGCATCGTTTCAATGTTATGATTGTTTTTAAAACATAATTTTAACAGTGGCTATCACATGTACAGACATCTTTTTACAGTCTGACTATACAGATTTAATGAAAATAATGAATTTCAAAAGAAATTGAACGAAACGGCTATGAAAATATAAAATTAATAATTAGATATGTACTTATGAACAATTTACAGAGAAATGACAAATAGATTTACAGTTTTGAATAAAATTATTTTCATTAGTTTATCATCAGATCTAGCAGCATTACTCTTTATTCGTGGAATTAAATTTAATTTGACCATTACCTTAACCTCATTGTTTATTGAAAGAAAAAAACTCATCAACTGTTTTCAATCAATTTGAAAACATTTTTAATTTACTCTGGTTTGTCTTTTCAAATCTTATTAATAATTATTAATGTTTAAAAGAAATATGTATACTTTCGCTTAGCAATAAATACAGGAAACATTTAAAATATAGAAGTAAATGGATTATTTGCCTAAAATACCATTTATACGATAAATATTACGTAAATATTGATTATATAATTTTAATGGATAAAATATATATACTTTTAAAATTTTTTGTTATTGTAGATAAATAAAGAAACTTAAAAATATAACAAAAAAGTTTTAAACACATCAATAAGAATAACTACCAATAATTAATACTTTTGATTGTAAAGTTAACTAACAAAAAATGGCTAGATATTGTTGTTAAAATAATACTTACTCTGTGGACTCGACCGTGGGCGTTGTCGGCATTATCATTAAAATACAATTAACAAGTATAGTGGTGATAATGAATAACGAAAATAAAGGATGTACTAAAATGTAAATGGCTACACGACGTATTGGATTAAATGGATCGAGCAACCACATTGCTTTTGAGGCAGAAAATCGGAAAATATCTTTTCCTTTACTTACTACTACAAATGTCTACAAAAAAAAAAAAAAAAAAGGAAACAAGATAAAGAGGATCATATTATTTTTTCTCCAATATAGTAAATTTAAAAATTATATTTAAATTAGTCTTTTTTATCAAAACTTAACAGTTTGCTTAATAGAATTTTGTTCAAATTACCAGTATATTATTGTAGTATGGATCGATATCCTCGAGAGGAGTGGAGGCCAATTCCGGCGGGAAGCTGCCCTGCAATCGAACAGGTAAGGGCACTCCCTGCTCAAGTGTAGGATCCGGTTGTGGACCTTCATCCTCGTCCTCGTCATCATATCGGATCTATTAGTATTTTATAAATTATATTTTAATATTAATTTATTATTAAATGTTACTATTTCATTTATTGTTAATATATATTGAATTTTATAAAAATGTATAAAATATTATAAGAAAAAAATCATTTATATCAATAATTTTTGGAATGAAGCTGAATGCAGTAAAAGATATAATAAATAAATGATATACAGAAAGAGAAGGTAAATTAAAACAAAAAATAATAAGCGAAAAATAGTACACATTTTCTAGGACAAACAATACATTACGCATGGCATGGTCAAAGAAGCGTCAAATATGTTTAAAATAACATGATGTATTTATCACATTTCTTTTATAATTCAGTTTTGTATTTCATTATATCCGGACTTTGATCGATGCCTATTTTGAAGAAAACTATACAATTAAATTTTTATAAATATCATTTTCACAGCTTCAATCTTACAACATAGCTTCGATCAGCAACATTTTTTATTTAAACAGCGCACAGAGATAGCTTTAGAAATTGCTTATTCCCTAATTCTTCTCATTTCAAAAGCAGCTGTTTTTGCTTGTGAAAGTCTAAATTTTAATATTAGACCGAATATTAATTGTTTATGCTTAGTTTCTGAAGCTTAATCCCAAGCATAATGGAATTTTATTAAAATACATTTCTTTTTTTTAATTTTGTATGTTTAATAATCGCATCAAATCGAAATTATATGTATTTGTATATCAATATATCGCTGACATGTTGTAAAGAATTTTAAAAAATTTACCGTTTGAAAATCAGTCCTTTAAGAAAATTTCAATTACCTGAAAATGTGTACAACTCTAGTTATGTATAGATAATTATTTTATGTTTTTAACTACAACTGATTTATCTATATTGAGCCTCACATTCACAATGTTTAGATATTTTTTTTTATTATTATTTTTTCCTTTGATTAATCTTTACATATTTAGTTACTAAACCAATTAAGTAAAACTATTCCATTGCTTTCCAAATTGTTTACGTTCATATTATGCTGAACATTGTGAAATCAGTCTCTTGTTTTTTTTTTATGAAATCACTACAAATAAAAATATTTTTAAAGGTTCACATATGTGTCTCACTTACTTTAGAATGCAGAAAAAGCAGTTGTTTGAAAACTTACTTTACCCATTTAGCAATTTACATAGTTTATTATTTAATCGGCCAAGAGATCGGGACTACATTTTCTAAGTGTGCTGTAAGTTTTTAATTAATTTTATTCAACAATTACATCGTTGAAGAAATATGCACACTAGCAGAATTATATGAGTTTTAATCCTCAGTACTAGCCTTATCATAATTCTTTTTGTATATGTACATATTCCTGTAAAAGTCAACGATTCAACACACACTTCTCTAAAAATGTTAATGAACTTTGTTCTTTTCTTTTTTCAAATCTTTAGTGGGTGAGCCAAAGTCAATAAAGTTTAGATGTAAATGTAGTTTTTCCATAATTTTGTTTTAGAAAAACAAATGCATCAATAATAATAGAGATGTGACACTAAAAGCCAAAATAAAATTCCAAACTATTCTCATGACTAATTTGGCTTGGAATTATGTAGAATTATTTTCGGAGGATCTATACGTATGAAACAAATTTATTTGAAAGTTTCGTTATTTCTTTTAGTATTCACATTTCTATATGAAATCATCAAACATCTGCATAGTATGGTCAAAAGAAAATCTAGACCCTAACAAATATTTCAATCCTACAAACATAAACTGTAGTTCGGCACATTTCTTTTCATATAATAATAATAATTTTAGACTCTATATAAATTCTTTAATAAATGAATTCCTATGAAAGTGTACTGTAGTAGAGTGTCGATCATAAATACTAAAACGCAAAAATAAATTCAAAATAAATTCCAGGAGAAAAGGATGCCAAACATTTCGATACATAGATGTTTTGTGTATAGCTAAAAGAATTATAAACTTGCAAGTGAATATTTATTTTGTTTTTTTAAATAAAAATAGATAAAAACAATATATAGATTAATATACATAATGTTTCTTTTCATCCATTCAAACATACGCATATAACAAAAACGAATATCACACACTCATCACACACACACACATTTTTATAGGGGCTAGTTTATAGGACATTCAAGCTCATTTATTATATGCAATAAAAATTTTCAAAAAATACCACACATAAACACACAAGCTATTGACAGACAAGTAACTAAACAAAATAATTTAAAACAAAAGTTTAAATAATGTATTAGAAAATATATTTTTTTGTAGAAAATTGTACATACAAATAAATATTGTAAGTTTTGCTATGCGTTAATTTGGCAGAGTGTGTTCAAAAGGTCAGAAAAAAGGTGGAGGTGGGGGTATATATATGTATATTGAAAATGTTTTTAAAGGTTTTTAAAATATATATGTATATATATATATATATATTTAATTTTTTATCTAAATAATTTAAGTGTTATATAATATTTGTTGTACCATGTCTCTAAACATAATAATTTTCTTGCGAAAATTGCCGTACATTTGCAAAACTCAATAATGAAAGATCTGAGATGACTCTACCCAAATCTGAAAGTTTAAACAATATGTATGTGAAACATAAAATCGATTTTTATAGGACTTTATTTGCTTGACTTATACGGTGGTATCTGTATATTTACCAAACAATTGCTGTATCTTTGGCACTTAAATTATAATAAATGAAGTAATGCGTATTCATATTTTGGTGATTTCTAACCGATATTAATTCTAGAATATTGAAAGTAAAAAACCTTGAACATTAATCGATTATTGATTTTATCGATGTGCCTACAGATTTTTTATTTTGTTATTATCTTTTAAAAGTACACTCGTCCCGAATGTCCACAAAACTATACTCCCACAGCATTCATTGCATGTTTGTTACTGTTATGTAAAATAAAATAATTGCTCTATGCTCGATAATATTCTGTTGTCAAAAACGAATGTCTTCTATTTTCGTTTTAAAATTCAATCGTTTTAAGATTCAATTGAGAATCCGCAGTATTTCAACAACTGTTAAAAAATTTATAAGGCAATTGTAGGAAGGAATCGCAGAAACACAATTGAAGAAGTTGAACAATTTCATCGTGTATAGTTTATATAGTATTTCACAGTATCCCGAATTTCAGGAAAGATATTTCCAAAACTTATAAATATTATTTGGGGATATGATATATTGTTAGAAGGTCATTGAATAGCAGCAACTGACAATTTTCTTTGATTATCTCTGTGTAGGAATTTATAAAGATTATGATGAATGATGACGAATATAAAAGTTCTTTGCAAGAAGAAAATTTTGAATATTTGACCAAAAATAACAATACAATTATACTTCTACCAGAAGTTTGAACGATTAACATATAGAGGCTGCATCGACTAAAGAGCTCAATGCATTAGTACCGATTGCAAGTCTACCGATGATTGGAAAAACCATTGCTAGTTATATTTGAAAGAAACTGCTATATGATTATATGTTATATATACATATTCATATAATTTCTTTATAGGCTATCGGACTACAAATAAAAAATTAAAGCAGTAAAAAGCATATACATAGATTTTTTTGAATTTAATTCGAAATACTCCAAAATAAGGACATTTTTATAGTTTATTGTACAATTTGATTGCACAAAAAGAGATAATTGTTTGCCTTGTGATATTAAAGATATTCGAAAATATTAATTAAAAATATTCGAAGATTTCAAGGCATGCATAGATAAAATAATTTTTATCAGTTCTATATCGAAATATTTTTATTTTGCTTCCACAAATTAATAATTTGATAGTGGTTGCTTTTGCCGACATACGGTGCTTGACAAAGCAATGGTCCATATTTATCACAAATTGTTTTTGCTTAAAACCATCTTTAAAATCACTTATTATTCTTATTTTTAAGTCTTCATTAATCGCCAATTTAGTCATTTTTAGTAATTATTTAAAACATTAAATGTGTAAAAAAAATTAAAAAACAAGTATTGAAAACGGTAAAAAATATCAAATAACGGTAATCATTGTGAACTTTTATTAGTTTTTATCTGGTTATACATATTTTCTTAGTCACTTTTGGTGTAGAATCATAAAGTTTCCATTATTTTGTCATTTGCCATTAATAAACTGCACAAATATTTTTTCATTTTCTTAAAAGGATTTTTTAATTTTTCATTCAATTAAAACATATAAAACAATTTTTGAAAAATTTTCCATTGTTTTGTCAAGCACTGTATTATCACACTTATAATGCATACATAAGTTATTTCGTTTTATTTGTTATTATAGTGTTAGTTACATATATGTATGAGTGTGTGAGTTGTTTTCATTGCTATCCGAAAAGTAGTGAGTATGTAAATTACGTAGATAGGCAGATCAGAGCAAAAATAAAAGTTGCAAAAAAGGATTACTTTTGTAGACACTGCTCTATTCGCAAATTATAAAAAAGCACCTAATTTTTGAAATTGTGTTTGTGTTTTATTCGTTTTGTATATTGTAAACTTATAATTTAAATACTATGAGTGTTATTTAAATAAATTACATAAAGCATTAATTTTTCGATTCCTATAGGCAAGTAGCCTAAGGTCTTAAGCTATTTTAATAGTCGAATAATATAAAATCCGTATCAATTATTATTGATACCATTAATAAGTTTTAAGCGATACAAAATAATTCATTTTCAAACAAAGACATTAAGTTTGTTAAAACGATACAGGTTAAGCGTATTGTAAGCATAAACATATTACGACTATATTGTATGTCTATAATGATATATTAATATAGTATTTTTTAAAGGCAAAAAACTATTTGTGTTAAACAAAATAGAAAAAACACTTAAAAATAATCAAAATTAAATAATTATAATTAAAAACAGTACAAATTGATTTATTTGTATTGAAAGTATTGACAGAAAATAATAATGTAGTTGGTATTGGTATGTTAATTGATTTTTTTCTTTTAAAATTACAGCAATTGAATAATAACGCGTAAGTAGAGTGTAAGAATAAATATAAAGTATAGACAAGTAATTGTTAAGACATTTTTGGTGGGGGACCGAACAAAGAAAAATTTTATAATAATGAAAATCTTAAAGAAAAAAAAATGGCTATAGCTGTAATAAAACTCTTACTTCTTTCTGTTTTTTCTTGCGACCATATTGCGGCTGAAAGAAGATTTATAACAATGTTTGGTTTGTTGTTGTTTTTTAAGAATATTTGATAGATAAAGTTTTTTGAAATGTTCAATTCAGAGAATGAACAAAAAATGAAAAAAAAATACAATATCGAAAAGATGATGACGCATATGAATGGTGTTGTTTTTCAAATTTTATTGTGGAACGACAAAATTTATTACATTATTTTATGATGAATTCATCATAAAATAGGAGGATTTAGATGAGTGGGTATTTATTGTAAAGCCGGATGGATATGAACGTGGATACAGCGAAATGTTTAATCGTTTAATTAAAGCAATTTTTTTCCATTAAAATCAAGTGTTAATATTATTGTTATATAAATTTAATATTATTATTGTTGTTATAAGATAATATTCCACATAAAATAGGGAAAAAGAGAAGAAGAGAAAAAGAAATAAAAATAAAAAAGAAAGTAGAAAAATAGTCATAAGTATTATATATAAAACATATAAAAATTCGCAATGTTATTCTCTCGCGAAAAGTATTATTAGATGAAACGGGTGAAGAAATGCAATCAAAATTTTAACATTTTATTGTTAAAGACGCTAGGAAATGAAATAGTTTAAGATAACGAGACAAAATAACACGCTACATATGTTAATGGTTCATTTCGAAAATGTCAATAGTTTTGAATTCAATTTAATTGTATAACAAATGAGTATGAGTTAACACTGGCATATAATAATTATTTAATTTCAAATTCTATAAAATAAAAATTCCTAAGCATTTCCAATCTGCTACTTGATAATAAAAGTATTAAAAAGGTTAGAAACGCAATGCTATCCTACATTTGTTCTCTGAAAGGTAAATTAAAGAAAAAAATAATTTCGAATGGATAATACAGTATAAAAAAATCAAATTATATTTGTATACAAATTTGAAAACAAAATAATTTTTTGCCCAGATATATACATACGTACATATACACAATTTTGTAAAAATATTTTTTTCTTTGTAACGTAAATATAAAAAGCCAATTTTTAATGATTAGAAAACATCCAACATTTTTGATATAATTAGTAACAAAATATCAAATTTTCTATTTTAAAAATTAAAAATAAAAACTGAAACTTAATAAAAACTTAATAAAAAATAGGAGAGTACTTATTTCGATTCTAATCTGATGTATGTATATTCATTAAAATACTACAATTACAGATTGTATAGAACTATGTACATATGAATCGATTACAATATTTAAATTGTAATCAGAAACCAAACAACAGTTTAATATTTTTCATTTATTTTTGTATTTAGTTTTCTACGTTTACTTTATTTTTATTTAATGTTAGAAAATTAACCCCAGAAAATATGAATGTGATTTTAGCTGCAGTATCAACTACAGGTTTTACAATCTGGACAATCAGTATGTCTATTCCAATTTTCACATTGTAACCAGATTTCAAATTTATATTTACATAATTCTTTAATAAGAGAGTTTGGTTTCTACTGCAGTATTAAACAAACTAAAATAAGTGTATTTTAGTTTCGCAATTAGTTCGTTCAATTTAGTCAAAGCATCCGTAGGAAACTAAAACAACTTACAACACAAAAGAATTTAAAGAATTTAATTAAAATTTAAGGAGTTATGAAACGAAACAAATAACATGATTATCTCATTTAGAATCGAGAATAAAATATAAATCAATCATTTTACGTTGTAAATGACTCGCTTGGAAATATCTATTATACATAAATTTGTTTAGTTTAATGTTGAATGTAATATCAGATATAAATAGTATACATATGTAAAAATTGTTTGAGTAGAACTACAAAATTAAAGTTAGAATTGAAATAAATGGAGTTTGTGAAATAATTGGAAACATTTATGTTACATTCGTTATCAATTATTATGTATATGTATAAAAGGTGTTAGTAATATGAAAATATGTAACTTGACAAGTTTAGAAACGGCTGGATTATAAAGAAAGAACCTAATAGATATACATGTCCATATAGTTTTCACCTTTTCATAGTTATTTTAATAAAATTGTTTAAACATAAAAAGATTTAGGCCAACATTACATATTCATTTAATCTACTACAAAAATTACAGTTTACAAACACTGAATTTAACATAAAAAATGTTATAATAGATACAAATAACAATTTTAGTATTGTAATATTTACCGGCGCCTCTCCTTCGAGTCTCTTTCTTTCCAGTTCTTTTTGTTTTTCATGTTCAGCGATACGATTTTCTATTTGCACCAATGATTCGCGGGTGAAGGGACGGAACAAACTGCGTTCTTCCTCAGATATCGAGTCGGAATCTTCTGTCATTGTCTATGCGGCCAACGATGAGAGCCTCAGTTATCCAAGGCCTATCATATTTGAACACCATTTTATACGAAGATATAATTATATTCATTTAAATTTTACATGTAGGTAATTTACAATATTTTAAATTCAATTATACATACTCATAAAACAAAAAACAAAAACCAAAAACGAGAAACGAGAAACGAAAAACTATTGCTTAGTACTTAGCAGACTTACATTAGGCACATGTACGTCGCCTGCTACATCAAATTTACAACTATATCCGTGGCGCCATCTTCAAACAAGCGCCCACCGACAGACACGTATTCTGAAAATGAGCGAAATAAAAAAGAAATTGCATTTAAATTCGTTTTTATAACTCCTGTCTGTATATGATAACGATGAAAAAATTATAGTGATAATAATTTAAAAAATGTTGATAATATACATACATATGTATAAATATATATATACATATATTTATATATATATGTATTTATACATGTATATATATATATATATATATATATATATATATATATATATATATGTATATATCGCCTACTGTGAACATGTATGTATAGGTTGTACGGATGGCTAAATGGTTCCTATCCTTTTCAAACAGTTGGTACATACGAATTATTATTAGTTGTTGTTAAAATTTGAAAACTTTATGAACATTTTATCATCTTACCCGGAATGTGAACCTTGGATTGCTCTAGTTTGTTTTCGAGCAATTTTTACTACTATACCACAACTCTATTAAGCAAAAGTTTATAAGGTAATTTAATTTAATTACTTGCCGACATTTAGATATCTATATATATATATATATATTTATAATATAATTATATAAAATTTATTGCCTTATTTAATCCTTAATCAAATAATGGAGACCTTTTTCTAATAATTATGACCTCTGCCAAGCTCATCCACACATATTTCCATTATATATTTTTTAAAATCAAAATTTTCAAAATTGTATTCATTTCTAAATTGCCTGTATTAATTTAATATAAATGATAACATTAACGAACTAGCTGACCTTTGTATAAAAATTGTCTATTTCGAAGAGATAAGTCTGAAAATGTAAATACTGAAACGCAACTTAAAACATTACGTGCCCCATTTGCAAGTACATTAAAAAATAATAAACGTACGTACAGACGTAAATATTCCCTTCCATCAGGGCATTGAAGTCAAACTAATAGAGTTAATCATTATGAAAATATTTTATATCGTAGATTAATACTATGTATATATATATATATGTACATATACATATATTTGTACAATTAAATATTGTGTCCTGTATTCTCAAACGAATGAACGATGTACACATGCACAATCATATATGTAGCTTATACATATGTATATAATATAATTATTTCTTATAAGAGACAAAAAATTTCAACGCGCATTACACATGTGCGGCGAATGAGTTTATCCCACTGACATATGCTCAAGAATAAAGAAAAAAAGGACACGAGAAAACTTAACGAAACATGAAAGTTAAAAAATAATTGTCAAATTTGAAAAATGTTAACCGAATGATAACATAACCGAGAGGAAATAAAACACTGAAATCGAGTATAAACATTAACATTAAGAAAACTGTTACCGTTATGTTAAATACATGTACATGGTTTAATGATATAAAATGATTTCTGTATATGTGTGAAAAAAATGTTAAAAGAAAAAGTAAGTTGTTGTGCTTATTGTATGAGTAATTGAAAAAAAATTTCATTGAAAAATTTTCTTATACTTACTGTAAATCGATGACAATCGATCCTTTTCAAATTATGTGTATTTATTTTATAATTTTATATATTAAATTGATTTATAAATTGAATTTCCTTTTATTCTAAGTTATTTTTGTTTCCTTATCAAATGATGGTTGGAAATTTGGTGTTAAATTATTATGGATGTTCTAAGTTTATTTCGGGATTTTATCTTACAAGCTTATTAGGCTTTTTAATATATTTTCTTTGGTGTTTTATTTTTATTTGTTTATAAGCACTTTTATTATAATTCTAAATTTATCGAAAAAATTTAATATTTTAATTTTTCTTATTCTTAAATTATACACACTTTATATATTTACATTGTATTAATTTTTTTTACTTAAGTCTATGACGTTTAAACATCTTTGTGTAATATTTTGTGCAAAAATTAGATGCAAGCTATATTTTTAATTTTGATTTTATAATAATTTTGTATAACATTATATTAAAGTATAATTTGAAGAAGTTTTATATTTTTGCACTTATTATGTAATAATTCACAAGTTTTCCTTTTGCTTTAAACGGATTTCAATAAGTTTAAAACACTTAAGGTATTTGCATATGTACATTATTATTTTATGTTCACTAATTATTATTTTCTGTAGTTGTCTGAAACATAAAGATATATAAAAGGCATAATGATGTTAAAAAAGGAATGATTAAATGAGGTTAAGCTTTTTCACAATTTTTCTTCACACATACTTTAACCTTAAAAAATATTTAAATAGATTTTTTAATATCCAAGATGTAGCAATACACTTTTACGTACACAACGTCTTCACTTTCCACAGCAGTTTTATTTAACTTTTCATATTTTTTTAATTTCAGTTTTCCTTCATATGAAGTTTTCGTTGCTTTATCAACTCTTATGTCTAAAGCCAACCGTTCATTTCAAACACCAAAACGAAACCAAAAAGCAGAACGGCTTAGCGTTATTGACTCTGCTTAAAAACACAGGAATGACATCAAAAAATTCATTCATTGGCATAACAGTCCATGTTATTCAAGCTAATTCGCCGCAGCGAATTTACACTTACAATTATTTACTCGCTGGTTCACTTTAAATGTTGTTTAAGCCGAAGAGCAGAGAGAACAAAATGGTTTAGCATTAATGAAAACGATTAACATTATTTACTTGGTGGTGTTTTTTTTTTAATTTTATTTTATTAAAAAAAAAACAATGATTTGAAATGTATGTACGTAGTAAAAAAAAATAATCCGATTAAACAATTCTTTTGATAGATTAACCAAACAATTTATTATTTCCTTTTCATATTAGAGAAAGAATGACACAATAGTTGTAACCAATAGTTGTATTTAACGTACGTAAAATAAAATAGAAATAGATCAATTTAAAACCCCAATTTTTATGACCCGTTTTTTTTTTTTTGTTAATTATTAGTAACCATAACCATTTAGTATTTATTTGTTTTGTTTTGTTTTTTATTCGGTTTATTACATTTATTTTCCATCTTCCAATTTCAACATCTGATGTCACTCGAATATAAAATGAAAAATCTTTTACACGTTCACTAATACAATATAAACAATTTTCATGAATTCATCCACACATACAAGTGCAACAATTCAATATATGTAATATTACACGGATGTTAGAAAAACACTATCTTTAATTAAAAGTAGCAAAGCACAATCGGTAAAAACAAATAATATACTAAAAAATAATAAAATAAATAATAACTAAAGAATAATAATTAAGCTATTCAGTTCGACACAAGAAGTTTTTACTTTAAAAGACTTTATATTTATATAGGGAACAACAGTGTTTGCTGAAGTAATAACTACATATACTTCAAAATATAAATCTAACTGTATGCACGTAAAATATACAAAATATTGCCAGGATTTTCGATTGGAAATTATAAGTCTTAATCTAAAATCTAACTCTGGTTTTTGTACATGTACATTTTGTACAGATAAATAAATATAAAAATTTTATAAAATTTTTTTGTTGATCACACATTCTAGTTGATACAAAAATTGATTAGTTTAAAAACTTTTTGCCTTGTAATTCATACACAACATACTACATACAATCATGTACACATATAATATACAGATTTTTAATAGAAACGTATAATTAATATTTTTTAGAGCATTCATCATACGCCACGAAACATTACAGACTTTGTGAATCAAATATGTACATATGCGCACGTGTGTTTGTGCGAATAACATATTTTATTATAACATTTCATTACATCTTAAATACATCAATTCAAATATTCCATTCAGTTTCTCGATTTAAATACTTTGGTTTTTTTTCAACTTCGATTTTATTAATTTAACAGTTGTTGCTATTTCATATTGTTAAATAAGAATTCCTCCATTTTTATTGAAAAAACTGGCACTTTATTACAAATATTTTTTAATTCGCGTTTTATTTATACTCCTGTTTTATTGATTAACATTTTGTCGATGTGTAAAAAGTTTTTTAGAGTTTAAAAACTCGAAAGCATTATTTATTTTTCTATTTTTAATCTTCGTGTACTGCGGACATATAGACGACGCACGCGATGAATTGTATGGCGACCATAGAAATTGGTACAAAAAATACTCTATATTTACTATATAAAAATGATGGCGTAGACAACGTCAACAATACCATCATCAGCACATATTTAAACCAAAGAACAACTAATACCACAAAACCGACATATGTAGTTGTATGCACATATTTATACAGCCGAACTCACGCACACATGCAAACACAAATAACTGCTTTATATTTTAGACTGTGCAAGTGAGGACACGAAACTACGAACTACTATTTTTCGAACTTACACACACTCTCATAGACACACACACACACACACATTGAGTAACTGACTAACAGTGTTGCCACCAACAGCTTTATGAATTACACACAACTGGCATCGAAATTACACATATGAAAAAAAATTACACACAAAATTCTGTTTTTACAAATATTGCATACATATATTATGTAAACAATAAAATTATATATTCATATACATACTTAAAATAATATACCTATAATATTTCCAGCTTTTAAAGATTTGCTTCTATTTAATTATATATCGAGTTCCGAAAAATTGGTAAATGGACAATGTTAAACAAAGTGCAGCAACTCAAATAAAAGTATTGTTTTCTTTTTCTAACAAAATACATGTAAATGCATATGTGGGCTCTAGGAGTCAACCAAACTCCTAGGGTCTATAAAAATGATTTGAAGAATGGGATACGTATGTATGTTTTTCTGGAATAATAAGAAGACTGAGGGTTTTGTTTCGACTTAGCCTTTATTGCCTTAGTGGAGGTTTCTTAACAACTGATGGTAATTATTTTCAACAGGTTTTACGTAAACAATACAAATGTTGAATATATAATTCATAAAGTCGCCGTAGTCTAGTACATAGTGTGTTGGCTTATCAGACGTAAGGCCGCGGTTTAAACCCCTGGTCAGACATCAAAACGAAAATATGAAAATATTTCTTTGGTGACTTCCTCTCAGCAGATTTCTGGCAAAATCTCTGAGAGTAAATGGAATTGCAATGAAAAATTTCTCAAAAATCTATCGTTCGGAGTCGACGTTAAACTGTAGGTCCCGCCATTAATGTATAAAATTAACACACATAACATGAGTGGCGTAAGAAACTAGGCCGTAATCCTGACTGAAGGGTTGGTTGTAATGGTCAATATATATCTATGCCTCCGATCTAAAACATTCCAAGTCGAAAAAGTGTGTTTTGAGTTATGAGTTCTCAAAGTTTTCACGCGATATACGACTATATGTGTATTCTAAGATTTTTTCCTATAACTTCGGAACGGATCGGCGCATCTTAACCATATTTTGACAGTATTTAAGTTAGAGAACGCAGAATTTAAAAATGTAAGAACATTAAAAACGTTCTAAGTACACTTAGAACGTTATAGAACGGAAGCGTCGATATGTTATGTTATGTATAATTCATAAAATATATAATAAAAAACAAGTACACAATTTTCGTATAACAGATTAAACAAACAATAATCCACTATATGTTTGTACTACACTAAGAAAAATATGTTGAACACAGTTCAACAGCATATATCAAACATTATCCTTAAATTTATTTATTTAAATTAGTAACATAGAGGCAGGTGTTTATTTTTGCAAACTAATCTGTGTTAACAAATTGACTGTTAAAAATTAGCGATTAAAGAAAAAGGCAAAAAATAAAATTACACACAAATTACACACGAAGCTAATTACACACACGCTACACACACAATGCAAAATTACACACAATATGTGTAATTACACACAAGGTGGCAACACTGCTGACTAACGAGTTGAGTGAGCTGAGAGCACTTCAGTTCGCATTGTACAGTAGAGAAGAACAAAAAAAAAAAACAAAAAACGAGTAAAACTGGGTTTTTGTTGGGGTGGTCATATCCTTTACGTACTCATCAAATATACAATATTCATACTCTTTTTATTTTTACATATTCTCCTTTGCCTTTTTGAACGTATACATAACCTATGAAAAATGAAAAAATCGAAACCTCATTTTTCACTTTCTTATAAAATTAAGTCATACATTTTATATAGTTTCTGTTTTGAAAGCCATTTTGATATTATATTTTTTTAGCACTTAAGTGTAATTAAACTTTTTAATTATACAAATATTATAAAATAATGTGCACTTTTTAAAATATTTCAAAATTTTCTCATTGTGACCTCTGTGTATAAATAAAATATGTATGTATGTATGGATATGAATTATTATTTCACTTTATTTTGTTACAACAGAAAATCACTTTTTTTTTTGATACTATTGATTTTTTAAGCATACATATAATTTTTTGTTTGATACCAAATTTATATTAAAAAATGTTACTATCAGAAAATTGCCTTGAAATTAAATTGCTTTATAGTATAGATTTTAAATTTTATTAAGAAATCACTGTATAACAAGGCTTTTCTAAAAATTACAGTACAGACACAAATAGTGGTGGTGGTGTATGTGTTTTCTTTTTATTAATTAAAAAATGGAAAACTTTATTTAGAAATTTTAGCGCTGCTTATTTTACCCGAAATCCGTTCGTCTCCGAGGTTCGCTTAAACTAACGTTCGTTATCGAATTCTGCTGTTTGCAAACTCAAAGTTTCGTTAAAATATATAACAAATTTATGTTCGGTTCTTAACGAAGCAGATTGGCGCCCTTCATTGCTCTTTATGACTCACCTCGTTTCTCCATTACAATTGCTGCCCAAAAAACTTGGCCATTAGGACACACATAGAAACACAATTCTATTTTATCAAAACGTAAACAAAAGAAACCCTCAATTTTTCACAATCAAAATGTTTTAATTAACCAAAAACTCATGACTTTGTCTCAAAAATTAATTAAACTCTTTATACAGACATTTTTCCTGCTATGATTTTGAAAACCTACAATATTAAAATAAATAATTTTGTCCACTATTTATGCTTCGTCTCACCTTCATCTAGTTTCGTTAAGATTTCGTTCAATCGCTTAAGCATAAAGTCTGTCAAAAAAATAAGGATAATTTCGTCAAAAAAAGAACAATAATGTTGACTCATTTTGAAATTCAAAGATAAATTTTTGGAATTAATATGACTGTTTAAATTAGGACAATTTTATAACATGTGCACAAGTAATTTTTTTTTACATATGCGTGCAAATACAAATATACGTGTATATTGTGTATTGCTAACTTATTTGAATTAAAATGTACCTTTGTTTCCGTTCTATTCGTTTTTTATACGTTGCTGACATCATAAATCGTACATCATTTTAGTTTGGGCAAAGTTTTAATTTCTTATTTGTAAGAAAATTTGAGATATTTATACTCACTCAGCCATTATATTATTTATTAATAATAAAGCTTATAATAATCCAAAGTATGTTTTCATCCAAGAAACAGAGATTTCTGCGTAGTATTTATGTTTTAACTTTTGACGTGTCAGAATTTGTTTAAAACAATAGTGTCACACTTATAAGCAAGTATGTAATACTAGCGCCAAGAAATAATAAACACTAGACAATCTTGAAATTTATTTAATTAATTTGATTTATTAATTTTTCTATTTTATAATCCCCTTTTTTTAACAAAATATTTTAATTGCGTAAAGTTTTTGGCTGCATTTAAATAAATTAATAATTAAATGCTGTTTTAATAAAATCACAAAGACTTAGTGGAAAAAATTTAATATATCATTTTTGTTTTAAGTACATAAGAACTTAAGTGTACCATAACAGTATTAAAATGTACGAGTATGAATTATAGTATATCAAAAACCTATATTACAATGTATATAAAAGTAAAACTTTTAGTGTAAGAGTAATTATAACTTGAAAAAAGTGTATTTAATTTATTTAATGTATTAAAAACTCTACACCACCGTCAATAGCCGCTTTTGTTTTCCCATAGGTTTTTGTTTAATATCGTCTAAGGGACAACATTTTAATAATTATATACATATATATACTATATATATCGACTGTGTAACAGAATGATATGCATTCATAACTTAGTTGTAGTTTTATATAAAATAGAGTAATAACTTATTAAATGTACATAGGTATAGTACATGGCATGAATGAAACTTTATCCAAATGAGTTGCCAACTATGTATTGCACATATAATTAAACATTTTTACTTTTATTTTTTAACTTTAAGGTAAATGTTAAAATTTTTTTAAATTTTCTCCATAATTAACGTGCAACACAGTAACTTAATTATTATTATTAATAAGCAATGCGTTTAATATTTTAAATTTAATTAAATATATACTAATCCAATGTATATTTGGACATATTTGTATATACATATACATACGTGTATTTAATGTGGAAGTTTTTGTTGGTCTACTTATTTAGTATAAAAATATAAATACTTGCACAATACCTGTTTGTTGCTTTCACTGATGTTGTCATCGCAACTGAAATATAAAAACAAAAAATATCAAATACTATAAAGGACAATAACGTAAAATCATGCAAATAAAAGGTTAAAATGTTTTAGGAATCTCTAATGACTTGAAGAAAATGTATTACATTATGAAAAAAAGCAGAAAAAAGAAGTAAAATATATAAAAAGTATTTAATTAACGGGAAAATAACGTATAGCAATGGTAAACTAAAGTACAACATACAGTGTGTACCTTCCTAAAAAGATTAATAAAATTAATTCTATAATTTTATTATTAACACAATATATTTCTTTTACACTAATTTAAAAAAAATGTATTAAGGAACATACATATATTCTAAGCATTGTTGTCCATTTGTTTTGATGACATCATAATAAAAATAATTATTACACTCAGTAAAGGAAGAACTCTCGAGTACTACACAAAATAAAATATTGGAAGAGAACGCAAAATCGAATACTTTTGGCTTCCACTATTCCTTCACAACAGAACATCATCATAACAGACAACAAAATATATATTCGGCGAATTTACTTTACAGCAGGCGAGAACGAAAATAACCATATAACTTATTGTGTGCATCGTTAAATTTCAATGTTACTTTATTTTCAAGAGGTTATTCTATTGTTACAAACTAAAACGGTTATAAACATGTGCACATACAGTACACATACATATGCATATACATAAATATATGTCTATTGTTTTATTATTATTGATATACTTAAAAATGTATTTAATTGATTTATACAACTTTATTAATTATAGAAAACAGATACATTTAAAAATATTTTTTATTTTCTATTAATAATTAAATTTCCCAACAACAATTTCATCAAAAAGGGGCCTACATTTTATTTTAATTTTGAGCCGAGCACATAATAAAAATATCCCAGAAAGTTTGCGATGAATGGAATATATTTCTTCAGGAGGGGGACATAGTCTGTGTGCAACCATTGTAGGTACCAAATGAGCAATACGTTCCGTAGTATTCTAAAAATGTTAAAACAGATATAAAATATTTTTTTTACCAAAGGCTTTTTGAAATTACTTGTTTTCCGAAATCGAATTCACCATCGTAACGGAACATTTCACCTAATATCATGACTGCGTCCACATGAGCTTCTTCCATTTGCTTAGTTTCATATCCTGTTAGAAAGCCCATATCTCTAGATATGTTCAGCACTCCCTCGCGGTTGTTATTTACAGCGCACATAATTATCTGTAAAGAATATTTCATAAAATATATAAAATGCTTTTAGCACCATTTCAAATGTCCATTAAACGTTTTTAAAAGATAATTACTCATTTGTTTCACTTGAATTCAAAGTGTACTTACATTTCGATAATTTGTAATAAATTCCTTTTGGTAGAACCTAGTTGAACCAAAATCGATCAGCATAAGTCTTCTCGATTCACTATCATATAAAAAGTTTGACCAATTGGGATCGGTTTGCATGCATTGCAACTCGAACAATTCTCGTAAGCAGAGTTTTAAAACTGACTCACCAATATGTTTCCGATGTTCATAACTGTAAAATAATTGTAATAACAGATAACACTCCATTATTTAATTTACTAAACTCTTACCCCATTTCAAAACATTTATCTAAGGGCACACCAGGTACTAATTCAGTTGTCAAAATACTACTAGTGGTCAAGTCTTTAATGACTTTAGGAACATAGTATTCTTTGTAAGGTGCTATCATTTCCTTAAATTTTTCTGTATATTCTGCTTCCCTAGTGTAGTCAACTTCCCAAGTTAACTCACGTTTTGCTACTTTGACGACATTGTCTATGAAGAAGCCGTGAGGAAAAACATCCCATACTTTTAACATACCCACTAAATTATCAATATCGCTTTCTATGCTTTCTGCTACTCCCGGATATTGCACTTTGACTGCAACTACCATACCATTTTTTAACGTTGCTCTGTGCACCTGTCCTATGGAAGCAGCCGCAAATGGTTTTTCGTCAAAGCTTTGCACTGAATCTCGCCAATCTGGTCCAAGTTGAGTTAACATAACGCGTTCTAATTGCCAGTCGGGCATATAATCAGCAGCCTGACGGACCCTTTCAAAAGCTTTGGCTAATTCTGGAGATACTACATTAGAATCTTGTATCGATAAAATTTGCCCAATTTTTAATGCCGCTCCTCTAACTTTGCATAAAGTATCCACAATCCTCTCCGCATTAGCAGGACTAAATAGAGCCTCTGATACGTTTTTAGACCCTCCCAATCCCAAAGCCCCTTTCGTTAGCTCATTAATGGTACCAATTCCCAATCCTGCAAATAATCCTCCAAAAGAAGCCATTCTACCCAAACGGCTAGAAGGTACTTTTCGTTGCTTTGCTACAGAACTGAGTGTTGGCAAACTCAGTTTACCTTTTAAATCGGAAATATTTCCATCAGAAATAGCATCTCCGGCCACAAAAGTCAAAACGTTCTTCACATATTCTGTGTCAGCTCTCTGGGTTTCTGTTGATGTTGCCATCTTTTCCTCAGAAATTAGTCTATTCTCAGGAACTTGTTTTTGCTCAGTTGCTGACGTCCTTAAACTTATTTCTCGATCCTTATGTCTTTTTGATAAAATGTCTTCCAGTTCTTTAAGAGTAATAGAAGAAATATCTAAATTCGCAGCATCAGCATTTGAATGTATACTAACGCTCGCTTGTTTCTCTGTGTTATTATACGCATATTGCGAATTATATCTAACTTTTTGATTTTCTTCGTTAGAAAAATGATCTTGTTGACTCATCTTAAATTCAGGTGTAAACTTTACTCTCGCCAATTGCTTTACACCTTCAAATACTACACAACTCCTTCCCGCAGACTCTTCGAATAATTCTTGCAATTTCTTCAATTCTTCTAATGGATTTTGTCCAACGGCTTCTAAACACTCATCCCCGTATTTTAAATTATTTTGAAACAGTTCTCTTATGCTTGAATTATACCACAAATGTTTGCCTAATGCTCTCTGCTCAATACACATTGCTTCTGCAACCAGTTGCAAACCCCTTAACACCGCCAACACATCTTGCCCAGTTCTTGTCATTTCGCCCTTAAAATACTTTAAAATCTAAACCTAAAGGTACTAAATTAATTTTTATCTTTGAAATTATTCTCAGACACTTTTTCCTTTGGGTTTATTATAAAATATTTGCAAAAAAACATAAAAATATTAACAGCTGTAAAGAATTATATAAAGAAAGGTTGCCAGATTTTAAATTAATCAAATTATGTTATCGTTTACATTATTTGCAGCATATCGATAACTCGAAAAACATATGAAATATTAATTGATGGACTGTTGCCAGAGTTCACAAACATTTTGTATAACCTGTATTTTGTTGTTGTGGTATCTTTGAAAAGTGCGAAATAAACGGTGAACTCAAGGCGTCTGGAGTGAATTTCTTTAATTTACTATTTTGTTAAATATATATAATTATATTGTTAAATATATAAAAAGGCGCAGAATAACGTAAAGCTCTATGGTTATCTTAAAAGAAATTTTATGAGTTTCTCGTGTGAATCAAAAAAAATTCTGCTAAGCTCGCTAACAAAAAGAGATCAATAATATTTAACAACTGTAAATTTGTTAAGGCTTTTAAAAACATAAAAGGTTATGTTTAAGTGTACATACGTGCAATAAGCTGTGTAGTAGAAATGTTAATCATATTAGATATGTATGTAAGTATATAAACTTTTTAGTCATAGCACCATTTAAGTAAATTTATTTTAAATCTTTATAAATTCTGTTAATTCATATTATTAGTAGATAAATTAAGTTGAAACTAATAGCGACCGGCACGTTCTAATTCATCATTGTCTAAAAGTTCGTGTCCCGGTCTATAATCCACAACTCTGCCTGTAGTGCAATCTATCAATCGTAAATATGGATTTGGCTTTGTGTCTTTTTTATTGCCTATTGAAGTGTAACCCTTTTGGTATAATGTACAGTAAGGCACATTATATAAGTATATGTATTCCCATATTTGACGACAATTCCAGTCAATTATTGGATTAATACGCATTAAAGGTGGCCAGTTTGCATCCGTCATCTATAATACAAAACAATCTTTTTTATTATAAATGTTATTGTATATTATTTTTTAATTATATATACCTGCATGACTTTCAAGTCTTTGCAGTGAGGATCAGTTCTTCTGCAACCCATAAATACTGCTTTTATTTTCGGATTTTCTTTGCATAATTCCTTTAGAGCCTCTTTCATGGGTGCTTTCTTCTTAATGAGCTCTATGTCATATAGTTTCTCACAGTCATTTACAAACTGATCAATTTCTTCAAATGCGTCCGGATCAGTAATGTACAATGTCGGTATTCTAATATGCTTCAGGCAATAATTTGCTTTAAAAAATTTATGTAGCATATGTAAAACTACAGTACAATCTTTGCCTCCGTTGAACGATAATAATATTTCATCTGGTTTGTACATTTGAAATGCAGTGTGCATTATCTGTAAAAGAAAAGAAAACTGATTAACTTTTGAGCGTTTAATTATATTTACATACTTCTGATATTTCCTTTTCTTTTATTTTAATACCATCTTCGATTTGCTGGTCGTTATCGTACATAACTTCTAATGCACTCTTTTCTTTAACGTTGTGTTCTTTGGTATCCACTTCAATCTTCATTTTATGAAATACTGTATCAGTTAGATCCAATTTGCGAGTTTTGTCCACTTTATCTTGCAATTCTTTTTTTTGCGCTATCTGTTTTTGTCCTGCACATGTATTATCCATATCTAGAATTTAGTTTTCAATTAGAATTACTTTGAATCTTTTTTTTATTTCATTCACCTCCCTAACCTACTTCAGTATTCGTAATCCAGTTTAGTACTCAAACAAATCGATTTATGAAATTGCTATGATACTGCTATAAATTTTTTCTTGTTTCCAAATTGAATTATGTAGGGACGTGTACATATATAAATATTTTAAGGCCTTTAATAATGAGTATCTTACTGATTTTCAATGGCTATTTATTAGTCATAAATCATACCAAAAACTATGAAAGAGCAAACATTCGTTTAAAAATGATTTTCTAAATACTTGTTTATATCGTAAATTGGTTATAAATACCGATTTCATGCATTATTATTATACAAATGTATGAAGAAGAAATATATCAATAATAAAGAGGGGAAGGAATTAAATCTAGGTAACATTATTTTACACTTTTTGTATTTTTTCACATAATTTGTATACACATATTGGAAACAGAAATGTATGCATTCTATTTTATTTATATTTACTGTAGGAATACAAAATATAATAATGAGACTTATTAAAAACCTACTGTGACGCCTGTAAGTTTTTATTTAAAGTTCAATCTTTGTGTATTCTAACTGATATATACATCTTCTTTATAATATATTTATGTTTGGTACACGTCTTAAAAGAAACGTTTTGTTGATTTATTCCACTTACATCATTCACTTTTTTAACAAATCGATACTAGCATGACTCAAACAATAAAATTTTACTTCCAAAAGCTAAATTCTGTTATAGAAAACTTATATTGTATATAAAAAATATTTAATTTACTTAACAATCAAGATTTGTAGAATTATTCCTATAAATTTATATGCATATGCAGTATGTGTATGGTCGTTTAACAATTCCTAGTTAGACTAACAGCTGTTATTGTTTTGGGAATAATATTTTTAAAAAATTGAATCCATATTCACGTGTGTTATTAATGCAGAGTTGTTGAAAAAGTACTTCTACTTCATTATGTATAAAAAGTGAATGAATTTTTGGTTAAAATGTTTGCTCTAACGTAATCAGAAAGATTTTTATGAAA
Source organism: Sarcophaga subvicina (assembly GCA_936449025.2). NCBI lineage: Eukaryota > Metazoa > Arthropoda > Insecta > Diptera > Sarcophagidae > Sarcophaga > Sarcophaga subvicina. Next base: position 83,588 of record OW388080.2, on the reverse strand, counting down.
ATATGTGATAATAAATTAATAAATGAAGAGCCAATAAATTAAAATTATAAGATTGAATCAATTTTAATCTGTTTTTTTTTAAATGACTTCATCTTCAGCCCCGTTAGTTATGATTCTAAAATTTTTATTTAAGAGTATGATGGTCCATTCTCGATTTTTCTCATTATCAAAGCGGCTAATACAATTATTATTAAAATAGTAATTCTCAAAGAAACCATAAAACAAATAAAATGTAATCATAAAGACAAATAGGCAAGCATATATTATATAAAATTGTTTTTAAGACTTTCTTTTAAATATTTTCAAATATTAGTTGAACTATGAACATGAACGTTGTTATTAAAATTCTTTAGAAATGTAAAAAGATCGAAAATGATTCTATTTTTAAAACTAAAAATACTAGAATTTCTATTTAAAAATTTCAAATTTAAACATGCCGATAATTCATTCGATTAATAATGCATTAAAAAAGTTTGGTAAATTTACTTAACTTTTAAAGTTGCGGTGTATATATTATTTATAATTTGATTAGTTAAAGTATTTTTATAAACCACTATTAGTTTAAAATTGTATTTAACCTGGAAAATTGCGGTTAACAATTAATTTAGTTCTGAGTTTAGACTTCTTATCCAAAATGTTTTTTAACCCAGTTGAATTTTATTAGAAGTTGTTTAATTGTGTAGTCAATGATGTGGGAAATCAGATTCCGCTGGAATTAGGAAATAAATTACATTTGTTTGTTATCAATTATTTATTTATTGTTTTTATTTGAAATTAAAACACAACTTTTTCAACTAAATTTTTTTTCTGGATACTTACGTTTTTACGGCTTTCATTAAAATCCTATTTAAAATGAACGGGAACTATCAGAAATTTATAATGTATAGCTAACATCTAACACAGAATTCTAAAAGTTATAGTTGTAATTCTAATTGATGGATAGGATCATAAACTAATTGGTTTTTCTCGGTTTTTTCGATATATAGAAATCTAACAGGATTAATTTTATAAGTTACAAATTTCACCAAAATTCTTTCGCTTTTAATATGAAACTGTATAATGCATATCTAACTGTTATCAGTATTTTATAAACATGTGCGCATTGAAAATAATTGTTTATCTACTTTTAAAATTTTCAGATTAAGGTTTATGAAAAAAGTTATTTTTAGCTGTTTTATTTTATTAACTGTTGCTGGTAAGTTATTTATGAATTAGTTCTAACGTTATCATACCTAAGTTGGCCCGGTTACCAAGTAAATGCAGTCATTTTGTTATTAACAAATGTACATGTTGGTATTCGAGTCATCTTAGGTTCATGACCAAGAATCGTCTTTATCTAAACGAGCTCTGGAATTATTTTCTTTTTATTTAAAATTTTGAACATTCCTATAGTATTTTATGATTTAGACAATAATTTGGGAATAAATACAAACTGAAAAAAGCCTGAATATATGTGTAAACTAATTTGTAATGAATATACAAAAAAGAAAAATACTCAGAAAACAAACATAAGAAATTGCCTTTAATAATTTCGAATGGATGAAACTTATGTGCGCTGAAATATAACATTATTTATCAACAAAATGCAAAAAAGTACTAAATACATTTGTATCTATGCAGATATTTGAATTACATGCACTATGTGAATTATTACTTTTTCTTACTTTCTACAATAAGACGTACATATGTATGTCTATAAATATAAACATACTTATATCGGTTGTGTTGAAACAGATGGAAAGAACAATCAGTTTATTTACCTTAATTTTTTAGTTGAATTCTTTTAATATATTGTTGAAAACATTTAACAGCAAATTTGAAGAAATTCTATTTTTTTATGTGTTCGTAATGTATTTGAAATAATTTTTGACTGGCAATCCAATCAATGCTTACATAAAAGTACTAAATATATTGTATAATATATTTATAATAATTGTTTCTTTTTCATATAAAGTCAAAAGAAAATTAAATATGTACGATGAAATTTGATTCTTCGTTTAAAAAAGCATTGAATAAATATGCCTAAGATTAAATTTCAAACACGCGATTTTACTTTCTTTCAGTTATAGATTGATCATTTGTTATTTTAATACGAATTGTTTAATGTGTATCAGTAATGAAAACGCTTCAAGCATCATTTAACAATTAGTATCTAAGTATTATGTTGCCATTAATATAAATTTCATATCTGATAATTATGGTATTGATTGAAGTTGTACAATTTTTTACTTAAAAAATATACAACAATATATATGTATATTTATTTAGTGTCGTCCCCATAAAAAAATACAAAAAAATGCAAATTGAATATAAAAGAGTGATACGGCAATGTACTGAAAGTAAAGGTATAGATTTCAGTTCCGGCGGAAGTTTTTCATATATGTCAAGTTTCAATATTAAAGTGTTTTCAATTCAATATTAAAGTATTTCCAAATCCGTTTTGTATAAATAAGCAGAATTAAAAAGTTAGTTATTAGTTTCACAGTTGGCGACTAATTATACAACATGCATTACAGTCGCGCTATAATACTAGTGAATACCGTTTTAATTTATTTAAAATATAGCTGTAATGCAGTTAATTTATCTTATAATCATCGAAAGAGGGAGCTACATATTGAAAGAAATAAAAGAGATTACAATAACTTTGAAGACCCCGGTTATACCAAACAAAATGAAAATGATGACAATGTTAGATTGGAGAAAATTACAAATAAAACAAATTATATAGAATTTAATAACCCGGCTGGCCAAATGTTCCATTTAATATATATGCCACTGCAATCAAATTACAGACCAAAAACGATGCCCACTGAAGCCATAGGATTGCCATATCAAACTCCTCAAATCCAATATACAAAATTGTATGAAAATAATTTAAGTAAACATTTAGCTGACAGGGGACCACATCTATTTCCAGAGAATTTAGCAACAAATTACCATAACGTGCCAACTACCAAATTAAGGCTAATTTTGCCTAAATCAAATTTTAAATCGACAGTTTACTACCACCCATAATGATATCAAGCTTTCTAAAGTTGGTGCAAATATGGATGCCCCTTTCATACCATCACAGTTCTTGGGATATGACCATGATCTGGGAAATTTACATCCACAACAACATTTTTTGTCCAGTAAGCATTTTGAGGTACAACGTAACATACATTTTAATATACCACTTTACACTGCGCGAAAAAAATAACGTTTCAGATTTTGATTATGCATTATAATATGTACATGTATTTAACAATTTGTATTGAATTAAATTGTTTAAGTTATACATTTGTAAATAACGTTTTCTAAAACATAAGTACATAATTAAATTTTATTAATTTATTATCTCATTATTTGACCTTGGCTAAAATTTATATGTAAAACTTTTGAAGAACTATTATACTTAATATTAATAAATATAATTCATGATAATTTCAAAATGGAGTAAATTAAATATCTATTTAAATATCACTATTATTTCAGGTAAACATCTTTAATAAGTACATATTTCGTTAGTAATAACACAATTAAAAACAATTTTTAATGATTCACAGGCTAGTGCTAAGAGAGAATGTTTTAATATTTACATTTATGATTTGTTGTATAGAAATGGCAACTTTTTCACTTTGTATTTCTGATGAAAAATAACGTATCCAAAAGATTGAACTGTGTTTAAAAGTTACATTAGTTAAAATCTAATTAAATGCAATTTTTTCTTAATCCCACTTTTGTTCTAAATTTAAGAACTTTAACAATGCCACATGAAATAAGACTTCGTTTGGTAGTCTTGCGAGTTTTTCGAATGTTATAAAATTAATTTATTAATTTTAATTAATTAATTTTAGACAGTATTTAAATTGTTCGTCTTAATGAGAAACCAGGTCGTAATCCTGACAAAAGGGTTGTAATGACCAATTACGTATGTGTATGTGTATCTTAATGTTTAATTTTTAATCAATTTTTTTACTTTTATTTTCGTTATGTTATGTATTAGATGAAGGTTCAAACATTAAACTTTGATAGTTTTAACTATCAGATAAACTAAGAAGCATGTAGCTATTAAGTAAAGTTTAATCGAAAAGTCTAAACTAGTCATAAGAAAATATGTAAAAGGCCAGCTTAGGAATACATATACACTTACATATGTAGTATATGTGTTTAAACGAGAGAGAAATAAAGACATGTGAAGAAAGCCCAAACATAGCATAACTTAGCATTGTACATTTAAAATTACTGTCAAGAGCATGCCTGGCTACACATTCATCATACAAAACAATTTTCTTTTCACCAAATGCAAACTGTTACCAGAGCTTTTTTACTTTGAGTATTTTTTTCAATACATATTACGCTTATGTATAAAAATGATTGTTTGTTCATCATTACAAACAAAAATCTTTTGGTCTTCAAGCCGCAAACTTGTGATACTGGGAATATTTTGTTATTATTTAAAGTTAAAAGAAAATTCAAAGAAACAATGAAAATTTTTGTAAGTAGTTGTCGTTTTTAATTAAATGTATTAATTTTTCAAAATATGTATTTTAGCTGTGCTGTTTGCTTGCGGGAATATTTTCTTTGGCATTTGCTAACGTTAAATACGAAGAAAATATTATTGAAAAAGTTACTTCCCAAAAAAGCAGCAAATCTAAACCCAAAAGAGACGCCTCTCTTTTACTGGGTGGTTACCATGGACCTTCATATAAATACTTGCCACCTTCTTCGGCAACTTCTTATGATTCATACATAGGAAGCTTAAGACCATCGTCCGGCCATAAATCTGTACATTTTGGAAGTTTAGCTCAGGGTAATCAAAACAGTGGAATAGTCCCTAGCGCTGGTTATACGCCTAAAAATAGTTACCAAAGTAATAATCATCACGATTTAGTATACACAACGACTCATTCCACGGGTCATGGATCAGTACCGCAATTAAGCGGTGCAAAAGGAAATGATGGCTCATTAAATTCTGGTTCTTTTGATCATGCCGGGTTTACCAGTGGTCGTATTAACACAAATACACTTGGCCATAGATATAGTATATCTGGATATAATGGCTTTAAACCAAATTCTCATTTTATAATTGGAGGGCATTTGGGACAATCTGCGAGTATCGGAAATAGATATTACCATCCAAAAGTTTTAAGTGGGTCCTTTCCATCCTCTGATTTCAGCGGGCATGGTTTTGATCACACACTTGGTAGTCTTCAGGGTGTAGATCTAACAAAAGTTCACCAAGTTGATCATGTTCATAATGGTGGCCAAGAGCACCTTTACAATGTTCCCAGTGGATCCACAAATTTTGAAGTTCATCAAGGAATTGTCGAACTGCCGAGTGTTTCTTATTCGACACCTGTTCGGCAACATCCTTTACCATCAAGTAGTTATGAAGTGCCAATAGAAAATGTGGGTGATAATTATAAAAAAAAATTTAACCAATATACCTCTGTTACCCAGGGACCAACTTACGCTGCTGGTCATAAAGGACTGGGACACTTTAGTTTTATATCGAACAAACCACAAGTGTTACATACAAGTATATCTGGTTTAAGTTTTCAACAACCATCGCCTTCTAAAGCACCGTTTAAACCATCTACCTTCTTAGGTGCCAAATATGAGGAAACTTCAAATGACAATTTTGTCAGTCAACAACGTCTTCCTACCACTTTAGTACGTGATATCACAGGTTACGATTATCCTATACCATCCGATTCGTCAGTGATTTATCAGCAAGAGAATTATGCGCAATCTTTGGAAGTACCATCTTCATCTATACGAGAACCCGATTCTACATATCAAACCCCTAATAGCAACGAAAGTTCGTTTAAAGAAATTACGTCACCAATTGGACATTACTTACCACCTGACAACAATTACGAAAATCCGTACTCCCATTAAGTATGATTTAATATATAATTTAGTAGTTTTGAATAAGTTCGCTATATTTTTAAATCCTTTAAATTCGTGTTAATACTTTTATTTTAATGCAATTTATAATCAAAGTATAAATGAAAGCAATAAATTGTTGTACATAGTAACGACCAACAGATAAATTAAAAATTCATCTCACAATTGGCAAGATGTCAATTTTTATAATATAACTTTCCCAAATTGATATGCTCGCCACAATAAAAGAATAACGAAGTAAAAGTATTAAAAAACTGCTGACAAATGTTAATCGATGTTTTGATCGAGATTATATAAATGAATGAATTCAATTAAAATCGTAGAAAAATTGTTTTAATATGCAAACGGCCAGCCCTACAGAAATAATGAAATAAAGCGCAATGGAAGCTTACAAATAAAACGTATACTGTGCAGAAAGGGAAATTGAGAGTTTTCTATTGTATAAATTTAATTTACATTAACAAATTAGCGCCAATTTTTTTACAATAAATAAAATCGTGTTTAAAATGTATTGTTAACAAATGCATGATTATAGTTATAGGTTTTCCAAATCCGTTATTCAAACAATTTTTTCATACAAACATATATGAATAATTTTATTTTTATAAAGTGATAACATACTATTTTAAAATTTATAAACATATAAAAAGTTAAATGATTATTAATGGGATATTTTCGGAAATAAGCATTATTTTTTAAGTTTATCACTTTAAATTAAAAATATTTTAAAATTTTATGGATTTATTGTTTTTTTCATTTTGCAAATTTAAAGTTTTTTTTTCAAAATTAAATATTAAAAATAATTTCCATTTAGAGGTAATTAATATATTGAAATTGATTGAACTATTGTTTAACACGTATACCGTCGTTGTGGTCAAATGAATATTGTGCTAGTTCATTCGTAAAAAGATTAATAACCAGCATGCTTATATAAATGCTACAGAAAACATATAACATAATTATCTTGATTATATTCGTTTTGTTATACATGTTTAATAATGAAACATACAAACATATTACAGTTCATATCTATGCATTAAAATGGTACATAAAAACTAAAAGTGAATTTTTTATTTTGCAATACTCCATTGTAATATGAGATAGGAAAAATTAGACCGGAGCTATTTGAATTTCTTGTCTATGCCGTACAAAATACAGACAATAAAATTTGTGTACTCATTAAGTATTATGTTTTGTGAAATAATAATACTCACTCAAACCATGACTATGTTTCATAAATACTATGACATCACTGAAGTCTTTTTTAAATGAGATAGCTTTTGGCAAAATGAGTGTCGTTATTCCTCACAATCAACATTGTAAATCGGTAGAATCTAAAGAATAGATTTAAATTTTTTTGCTGAAGCCATGATCATTTGACTTCATGATATTTATATTAAACGAATCAGCACTAATTTTTATAAGAATCATTTTTAAAAACTGTATAGACGATATCAGAACATTTTGAAGCAAAATAAAAGTATTATTTTAAATTCGTTTATAATTTAGATGGTAGAGAATAAAGTGATTAACTACAAACCCAAGCAATTAAGATTGAAAAAAAGGAAAAAAGATTTACCACTGCATCCAATTCAACAAATAAATACATATTTACATCCTAGGATTTGCTACCGCAGAACAATAACCGGCCGTGCGGAAAAAACTTGGTTTATGAAACTGAAAAAAAGTAAAAAATAAAAATATCATTGGGAGGATTTTTGGTTATAGTTAATATTCTTAAAAGAAAGTAAAGAATTCTAATATATACCGTATGAAGTCGCCGTAGTCTAGTAGGTAGTGTGTTGGCTTATTAGACGTAAAGCCAGGGTTCGAACCCTAGGCCAGACATCGAAACAAAATACAAAACGTATTTCTTTGGCGACTCTTAAGTAGATTTCTGGCAAAAACTCTGAGAGTAAATAAAATTGCCATGAATATTTTCTCAAAAATCTGTCGTTCGGAGTCGACTTTAAACTGTAGGTCCCACCACTCATGTATAAAATTAACACACACAACATAAGTGGTGTGAGAAACTAGGTCGTAATCCTGACTGAAGGGTTGTAATAACCAATTATGTATGTATGTATGTATGTAATATATACAGCTTTTATATTAAAATTAAAAAACTCCTATAACTGTTATTTTACGCAGCACTGTAGTTTGATTTTATCTCTTACTTTCCAAATTAGTCATTCACATATACAAAAAGGAATACAAATACTAACTTAAATATAGAGTTTGATACCAATTAAACTTTTGTTTGGAAACTGTTGTCAAGGTCTTGGCTATTAGGTTAACACTCTTTGATTGTATTAAATTTTGACTGCCAAAACATGGCCGAAATGTAAACAGAGTTATTGAAGAAATGGGACATTCCTTAATCGCAAATAATCGAATCAATGCATTAAGCGCAATCCTTTACAATGTTCAGTACACACCACTACATACATAAACAGACTCAAACAAGTTTAATTGTCCACTTTCTCATAAAAATATTATTAAATCTCTTTACTGGTATAAGCTTGAATAAAACTGAATATTGCAACTATTACCCTATGCAACTATTTGTATCGCAAGTTTGTTTAATAACAATAAATGATTTGTGGTTGTTAATAAGAAACTATTGAAACACTTAAAGACAATCTAAAGGTAAACCTAAGCCTGAATCTACAAGTCAATATCAATAACATTTTATAGTCACGTGCATTGAACTTGTAATGATGTAATATCATATTAAAAAGTTGTTGGAGGAAATATTTTTTATAGATCATTTTCTTAAAACCTGTATTTATGAGCCAATTTAACCGGAAAGAAAATGCCTCCAAAGATTACGAACAAATTTGTTTCTCTTAGTCGTCAAAGAAGTATTAACTTGCTACCAACATTGACCTTTAAATATTTCAGTATATATAAAATTAAAATAATCATATATGCCTGCACGATACTGTTTAACAAGTTTGCATACATGTGTACTGAATATGCCTGGTTTTCATCAAAAACTTAAAACGTTTTAATTTTATTTGGTATTTAAATGCAGTAAATTGCATGTTGTATTATTTTGTTTCATGTTTTACTCTTAATGGTAAAAATCTGGTTGTCTGCTTTCGGTTGTTCATAATGTTGCAGCATAGTTATAAAAGCAGTTGTCAACTCAAAAGGAGTGTTAAAGATAAAACATAATTCAAACGTGCTGTTGCACTTAGATAAAAAGTCAACGGTAAAGTGAATACTATTACAAAATTTATAAAATTTATTTTGTTCGTGTATAATACGGTTCCAACTATAACTATATTGTGCTTAACCAATTTGAAAGGTGACGTAAATTCAAATTGGAATAATTTTTAAAGAATCTGGTTCGTAATCGAAATAAGTACGGTACACATTTTTAACGGAGAGTGAATATTTGTAAATGTGCATTAAAGTTTTTATAAAAGCTCTCATCACACCCTATACAATTATATTTAATTAATTCAACATGTTTAATTTTCCTTCTGTAATTTCTATTTAGGTTACCTAAACGTTAGATTCTATAATTTTAAAAAGTTTTGCGAGATGTGTTCATACTACCCGATTTTAATTTCAATTGCTATGCTTAATATAGCATGCGCTGGGCCAGTTTTTAGCCCAGAAGTTTCCACGAAAACCGAAAATTCAAATAACCATATAACTTTACAACAGAATTCACAACAGACGCAGCATCAAAAATCGAATATCAATCAGGATCCTCAGCTAAATTCATTAAATGTTTATGCCTCCAACTTTGATGTTATATCAAATAATCAAAATGACCAATTTAAACCATCGTACAAACTACCAGAAATGGAGACAAATTTTACACCCATTCATAATAGTAATAGGATAACATCAGAGTTTACCTCCACACTCAGTTCACCAACTCCTGTTTTAATGCAGTATTTGCCTCAGACAATAAATGAAGGTGGTGTCCAATATTTACAGTTAATTCCTACTCGGCCTTTAGTGGTACCTATAGCTCCGTATTTATCTGGAAATACTGGAGGACGACCTATAACATACCACCAACATTTAGCTCCCAGTAATAGTATTGATTACACAGCTCGTCCGCTAATATCAGGATTACCAGTAAACTTGCCTCCACCCGCTCCAACAACCTTGGTAGATTTACAGTCTCCCACTTTACCAAGTTATGGTATTCAGTCATATGCAGGAAGTATAGCTTCCTACAAACAGAATCATCGCATAAATAGGGAAACTAAGGATAAACATTTATTAGGACCAATAAGTTTAAACCTAAATGAGTATTTACCAGGTGCAAATAGTCAACAACATTCAAATTTAAACACTCGTGGCAGACCGTAAAATATCGAAAATTCTTCGAATTAAATTTTGATAAATTTTTACGACACCAAATTTTTGAATATTGTACAATTATATTATTTAAATGACTGAGATTTCACCATGAATTTATATTTATAATATATAAATTTTTCTTTTGCAGTCATATATTAACGATTTACCATATATTTAAAATAAGTTTTATATTTTTTATTTTAATTTGTTGCAAAATTATAATCACGAATTATTTATTGAATCCAAAGTATAACTAATATATGTATATATTTCTGGTGCCAAGCAATAACAGCCTAAGTCGAAAATAATGCTTTCGAGAAAAATCACTTTTTATATTCAGAAGGATTTCAGAAAAACTTAAGAAAGTGCGCTAGGTGACTTAGGTCGACATGGTTCTATTAATAACTTTTTAAAAATATTGTTAGAGAAATGAAATTTTACGTACACATATAATTTTGTTAGTAAAATATGATAGCATACATAACTCAAATTGACTTAAGTCGACTTAGGCTGCTGTTGCTTAAAGAAATATATATACATATGTATATACGGGATATAGGCACGCAAATTTTTACACCGCCCAAAATATTTTTTCTTAGTAGAGTCATCCATTTAGTTTGCAAGGCATCTCAAACTGCTTAATTACAAGTAGTAAAGTACTAAACGGTTCCGTAAAATTATTGTTTGTTTAGAGTAAATTATATTTTATATGTGGTAATTAATTGTGAAAATAACTTCGGCTTAGTTAATTATTACATATGTAATATTATATTATACATATTTATTATTACATTTTACATTAATTTTTTATAATTATTTTATACATTGAATATTAGAAAATCATAATTGCTCATTTAACCATACTAATTGCTTGTTATTTACTTTATTTTCATCTACTACTTTATTTGTATTTATTTTATTAAAAAAAAATTAGTTTTAGGAAAATATTTAAGATAATTAAATTAAATAATTAGAACATAATTTTTTTTCTTAATAATTGTTTTCTCGTCTCAATGTTGAACCAAACAAATATACAATTTTTATTAAATTAAATTATTAGTGTTTCTACTCTTCACGTACCAGGCTTTGGAACTCAAACAGGTAAGATGCAACCAGATGTGGATGGTAAAACTTATTCAACAGAGTATATAAAACAAACGCATATTTTTGAAAATCAACACTTTGCTCTTTGATATTGGACTATAAAGTTGTAAAAAATTTCGATTTTCGTTTAAAGACGAAAAGAATAATAAATATTTTACAATTTATAATTTTTTATTGTTTATGTATTTTATAAGTAGAGAATTCACATCAAAGAATTCTATATCAAAAATTGTTTAAAATGGTAAGTATTAAAGATTACTTTTGTCATCAGTTCATACGTATGACACAAGTTTATTTTTTATGTTCCACTGATTTTTGTACATGCATTATATGCCAGTTTAATAAGTCAACAATCTTAAGATGAACAAAAGTGAATGTTGTTAGATTAGTTTTTAAAAAACAGAAAGTGTATGTACTAGTTGAAATCAAGAAAAAATAATATCTACCACATTGAAGTGCGTCCAAATTTTTACAATATTATAAATATTTATATAATATATATGTAAATTAAAATAAAATGGAATGAGTGATAAAAGTTTGTCAATGTGTAAAAAAATTATTAATACCAAATACTATTGTCAAAGAACATCTCAATTTCAAAAAAATACATTCTTTATTTCGGTTATTTACCATAATCTAATATTACAATTTACATTTTATTTATAATATTGTATATTCGCATATACCTAAATAATCGTCAAATTTGATTGCAAAAAGAAATGAATTTAAAAATAATTATTATTATGTGTCTACATAAATTTAAAAATATATTCACTAATTAAAATAAATTAATGTATATTTTTTTTTAATTTTCAAATGACTATAGTATCGTCTTTTTATGGTTTTTATAAGTTATCTAGTAATGAATGATTTATGGTTTAGACAACTTACATATTCTATGCATATCAGTAATGTAAAAGTGACGTATAAACCAAAAGATACTTTAGATACCTTCATGGTAAACTCAGATGTTAGCAACTCCGTTTTAAACTACAATAATCAATATCCAAGCATGTCGACAGAGAATAATAATTTTTATTATCCATTGAAAAATATGAAAGAAGACATCAATGAAGTAGAGTTTAAAAGTGATTTGCGGAGTGTAAACAAAAACTATCAAAAGTTAACGGAAACAAAGAAAATTTATCAGCAAAAACAGTTGCACCAATTTAATAAAAATCATTTATTCATTTTCAAGCAACCGGAAATAATTGAACGTTATTCGGGCTTCAGTTACAATATGTATCAGAAGATGGCGCCACTAGGAGATACTCTTCTAAAGTAAGTTTAATTTATTTTAAACCACTATTTTAAAGACATAAAAAGCACAATTCGAATGGTTTATATCACCACTAATGTAAGCTTTTTATTAACTTTGTAAAGCTTAAAAATCAACTTTTTCTTATTAAAACTGTATTGTTATATTATAATTATGTTTTTTGCGATACTTATATTTTTAAACCATTATATCAAATTTAAATCGAAAAAAACTGTATCGAAAATTATTTCTTTGAGTGTAAAAAATATATTCAAGCGTGTACATTGTTAAACTTATAAATTGTGCCTTTTGTTTATATATTTCTTTACTTTTTAAGCTCTGATGATCACTATAAAGCACAGAACTTAACAACGTATGTCACACCATCTACATCGCACGCCGAAGAGCACATAGACTTACACCATCATCAACTAAACGGTTATATATCAGCAATTGTGTCACATGCAACAAGCAGCGAAGCATCACCAATTACCACGGCATCAATAAAATCGCCAAAAAGAATTAATAATAAGCTGCAATTTTTGCCGACAGTTAACAATAATCAAAAAACAAGACACACAACTCAGTCAGGTTCCAATCAATATATTTATGCACCTATGCGTTCTTCCAATGAGAAAGAATTGTCACCAACCAGCATCACTTTGCCTTACCCTCCATCATTTATTTCAATAACAACAACCGAGAGGCCCACACTAAAAACTCTTACGAATGGAATAGAATATAATAAAACACCAGATTTATTTTTCCATCGCCAATATAAGTCATTGTGGGATTCTTATATTCCCAGTTGGAAAATTACAAGAATACTTCAACAATTGCAAAATAATAAACAGTTTGATACCATTAATAATAATTTACAGACTTTGGCTTTAATCAAACCTTTTTAAATTTGTATAGAAAATAAAGTACTTTACATTTATGAAAATGGACAATGTTTTTTAAAATTTCAAACAAGATGTTTTAAGCCATACGCATCGTACATTTTACGATAGTCTCCTAGAGAATTAAAATAATATGCTATTGCATTCTCTTTTAAATCTATTAACCTATTTTTTTTTTGAGGAAGAATGTATTGAAAATGCATTTTTATCACATTTACAAATTAGACATTAAAAAAGAGAAACAACATTTTTTTTGCTTTTATAATTATAGTAGTCTATAAAAATTTAGTGTTGCACACTTTGGATGCTTCTTATTTCAAAGAAAAAAGTTAGAAAGTGAAAATGTTGAATGTCTCAGAAATTTATTCAAGTAGGAAGTATACTGCGAAACGAAAATTTTGTGGTACATTGTGGATGGCTTTTCATAGATGATGCTACAGCTAATAAAGTTTTAGTTTGTGGTTTTGCCAGTTATTAAATTAGTTTGTGTAAATTTAAAAGTACTCATAGCATTTGTAGTCTGTACGATTACTTCGTCATATGTTATAGAACTATACATATATATTCTAATGAAATATATAACTTATGAAAACACAAAAAGAATGCCTATAGTTATTTAAAATTGTATTTAAATATGATTTTGGAAATTACAACTCTATTATATACTCTACTTTAAAATGAACATGTTAAATACAAATGATTCAAATAGTTTTATAACATAGCTGAGGTCATAAATATTTAGATTTGTTTTGAAACAAATCAAATGTATTTCTAAACTATAACTTAAGGAATGCATTTTGTATACAATTATCATCTTCAGTAACCCTTTTGGAAAGTGTTTGTAAGACCTTGAACATTTATTTTAAATTTTTGTAAACAAGTTTCCTATTGTCGATTTCCCATCTTATAAATTAGATTATCGTTGATCGATTCGGTACTTTACATTGAAATTGCTCACATACATACATATTTATGTATCTCTATTGTCATTATAAAATACATACAAAAAGTTCATTGATCTGTTTTGCATTGATTGAATGCGATAATTTGCATTTCAATACAGCTAAAATTGTTTCTTTTTTGCTTTATGGAGTTACTGCATATCAAATTGATTTAGTAATTCCAGCATTACCTAGAAAATCTATTTTAGCATTAAATTATGTTTATTTTATTTAATATTTATAAGATTTCCTAAAAAGTTTTAATTTTAAAAAATGTTCGTTTGTTAAATGTTTATTAAAAAGCGAACGTAAAGATACTTACAGGCCAGGTAATTTTAGCAAACGAAACAAAAATAATACTCTTACATAATTTTCACTTATATAGATGTGCAGTAATTAAATCATTATAGCCTCGTTTTAACACAGTTGCTTTATCGCTATGGATCTACTTTCATAGTCTTTGTCTTTTTACCCAAAAATAAATTTTTATTGAGATGACTAGCAATTATTCACATGTAAATTTATTTGTGAATACTTTTTAATGAATTATTGAATGAAAAGATTTTATATTGTATTTTATACATTAAATTTTAAAAATAAAAAAAAAAACAAATCTTGAAAAGATTTTGTCTTTGTTATGAAAATTAGTTTTACACTAAATTTTATAGATTTGAACTTGAACTTTATTGTTTAACTTTTAAAAGGTTTACTTTAAAGAATTCCAAAATCGGAAAATTTAACAAATCTTGAATGAAGAAAAAACAAAAAGTCTTCATTTTGAATTTTGTATTACTTTTATTTTAACCGTATACAAAGAGACGAGAGCATATTGATCTCTCTGTTGTTTGAGACCAAATTTCTGGTTTGAAAAAAAAAACTGCTGTTTCGCACATGTTAAACAAAACCACAGTCACTTGACAGAGGAGGTGGTATATAAAGCTAATGCAACCAACGCGCCAGTTACAGTAAAAGACGTATATTTATTTACAACATTAACGGAAAACGCTAAAGTGGAATAAGTAAAATCTTATTTTTATAAAATAATGAAGTGCAAAAATTAATAATTCAATTAATTCAAATAATTACAT
Source organism: Sarcophaga subvicina (assembly GCA_936449025.2). Lineage (NCBI taxonomy): Eukaryota > Metazoa > Arthropoda > Insecta > Diptera > Sarcophagidae > Sarcophaga > Sarcophaga subvicina. The sequence continues at coordinate 68,074 of OW388080.2, read as the reverse complement.
ACAATAATCTGTGTCTATTGAAGAATTTATCAATTTCTAATAAAATCAATATTAAATAATAATGAAGATCTCTTCAGTAGTGGTAAGAAAAAAAGCAAATCTATATGAAAGTAAATTATTTACATAACATTTTAGTTACATATGTTCATTTAGTGTTATGCATGAATTTTCAACAAAACAAAAATCTTAAGTAAATTATTTACCTAATAGTAGTTTCACTTGTTGAACAACATCTTTATATGATAGTGCAAGTTGCAACAAAAAATATCATCAAGACGTGTTTATTTGTGTGCCGGAAGTTTCTTTAAGAGTGTGTTTTTCAACTGGTTTGTAACAAGGCGGTTTAATTAGTTGTAAACAATAAGAAAGAAAAAAAATAAAGAAATTGTTTGTCAAACTATAAGATCACTGAACTAAAAATATTTTACCGGCATTTTGGTCAAGAAAATCATTGCTCTTTAAAACATTATGTGTTTCCTTAAAAGTTTTAAATTTAAAATAATTTTATTCGAATAATTTTTTTTCTGTTAGCACAATGAACTTCAAAAGAAATTATATTTTCTTATAGCATAAAAAATTTAATTCCTATACTATTCATCTAAAAAAACTAAAACTAAAACCTTTTCCAGTTTCTAGATCTCTTAAAGCAACTTTTAAATAAGAAGCGCATTCATAACTGTACTTATGTATGTAGATACAAGTTGCATTTATTTAATTTATTTCCAATAAGATCGAAACAATAATTGTGCTCTCATGTTCTTAAGGATATTTTCAGATTTTCATCCGATTGGACTACATAAATGAATTATCGAAGGAATTTCGATTACATTGCCGAGCATTGCATTGTTAAGCATAAGCATTGTCAAGTTGATGTAATTTTTTGAAAGGGTGTCACATGTTTCCGATTTTGTTCACGTTTCCAATTTGTTTCTGGTAAACTGAAACAAAACAAATATGTTATGAGCTTTATGCAAGGATACCCAAAATTTATAAACTTAATCATCCACACTGTAAATGACATAATAGTTGTGAATACAAATTAAAAATTCCTTGAAAATTTTAATTCACGTTTTAGAGCTTTCCACTTTTGTTCACATATTACAATAATCAATTTAACAAAAGTGTTCATGTTTCTGTAGTGCTCACGTTTCTGGACATTCACGTTTTCGCGAGTTCACTGTATTTAAATTATAAAATATATTGCACAAAGACCAATTTGATTTTAAAATATGTTTTATTTATTTTAAATACTTTTATCAAATTAAATTTTATATATTTTGTTTTAATAATTTAGCAAATATTTTAAAAAATTCCCTTTGGAAATTAAATTTTATCTCATATTATTTCATATGCATATTTGTACTGAATTTTAAATTTCATTTGCATATTTTACTCATTTTTATGAGTAAACTATGAAAAAACTAAAGAAATATATAAATTATTAAAACAAAATTTTGTAAAAGAATTTGTAAATATGAGATATTAAATCGTTTCAAATTGAATGATTTCTTCATACAATTGAATTGTTTTTCTTTTCATCTTATTATTTAAAAGTGAATGTTGACACAACTACATTTTTAGGCATGTCTTGAACGTATTATAATCCATGTGAATTTTTCCTTGTAATATTTTATATTGAAGGCCGACTAAAACAGTTTTTATTGCTTTATGTCTTCATGTATTAATATTTAAAATAAAAACTCGTTAATATAAATAATAAATGTTCCCTGCAATTATTAATATTTGGCTATTAAGCCGTACAAAATCAGTTTGTTTAAAATCTTTGTTGTGAATGTTAACATCTCCACTTTTTACTCTCAAAAGACAACAAACTATGGAGTTTTGAGTTATCAATTTGTGTCTTTCTTTTGGCATAACGAAAAATTTTTACTGCTTGTATTCAAATTGCAATGGTAAAAGATTTAACTCACATCTATACATCTTTTTATTTATGCTTATTTAACACACGTAACAGATTCAGAAATATTTTTACAAGTTTTTATAGATTTGTATATTTTATTCGAATACTTTAAAAGTTTTTAATAACTGTTTATGGTTTTTAATTTTAAAAAGAAACCGTCTGTTTCTGACCATGTGTTTCAGAAAAATATAGAATCTAATATTGGCTTTCAAAGTAATAATCTTTAAAAAATAAAATTTCTTTCTAAATGTTCTAAAACAAACAATAGTTAATTTAAGTAGAAAAAACTTTTCTACGGAATTAAAATCAAATCTAAATAAAGCCTGCTTCTTATTTCAAGTCTATCATGGCCAATTGTGTCTATGGACTTTTAGTTATAATTGTTTGAATAAGAAGTCAGCGTGTTCTAGTCTAGTGGGTAGTATATTGGCTTATTAGACCCCAGCCCGTATAGGAGATATTTCTTCGACGACATCCTTTCAGTAGTCTTCTGACAAATACTATTGGGTTCTCAAATCTGTAGTTTGGAATCGACTTTAAACGGTAGGTCACGCCACTCATTGATGAAATTAATACACACAACACGTAATCCTGGCTAAAGGGTTGTAATAATAATTAAGTTGCGTATCTGTTTCAATTTTTTAAATATGATTCTTACGGAAAATTTACGGAAATTGATTTAAATAATCATAAAAGTATATGTTTTAGTGTTTAAATGAATATTATATTGAATATTTTATTTACTTCAATAATTTAATAAATGCTCACGTATGTATTTGCAGTTATCATTTCAGAGTTATTTTATTATATTTCTCATAACGGCGACATCCACACAAATTTTCAATTCTACAGAATCGAAAAGTTTAAAGGCGATTGAAAAATATTCATATCCAAAAAAAGTAAACTTGATTAAAAAAAATTCTTTGAAAACTTCATTGAAGAAAATAGCAAACATCACCGAAAAATTCAAAGATCTGCCAGCTGATGACTTAGAATTTATTAAAGAATTGGACAAACAATTTAAGCTGCATGGTGGTAAAGTAAAAATTAAAGTTGAAAATAATAACATAACTGAGACTAAAAATAGCAAAAGAACAATAGATGGAGAATTGGGGTATGTATAAAAATTAATTCAAAAACAATAATGCGTTAGAAATTTAACATATTTGCATGTATGTGGCATTATTTCAGGTATGGTTATACGCATAATGGTTATCAGTATGATCCACCAAAGTTCATGTTTTACCCGTATTCTCAACAAAATATAGCCAGTAAACCTTCTAATCATTTCCTTAGTGGAGATGGAAAAACTGAAGTAACAATAGAACCGTCTTATTCTTACGAACTGAAACCACAATCATATATTACGCAAAATGAACCTCAAATAGATGTCCCCAAAGCGGAAAATCAACACCCAGAACAATATCAACACTACGAAGAACCAGTTATAGTACTACGGATACCTGGTCCCGCTAAGTATGCCTCGCATTTGCAAATGCTTCTTCAACAATATTTGGAAATTAGAGCTGCTCAATATTTGCGCATCTTAGAGGAAGCAGAGCAAAGGAACAACCAATTGCAACAAATTGATCATGGTCAGACTAATACAGCAGAAATTGGAACTCCTATCGAACATATTCAACAACAAATAAGTGTACCAGAAAAATTCGATTATAATCAGCAAGTTCAATATGATCACCAAATTGCGATTACTCCTCAGCCGATCCAATACCCGGATATAGACAATGTCTATCATAATTATAAGCATATACATTCTGCTAATCAGGAACAGTTCCCACAACAACCACAAGACGAACAGTCTCATTATTCACTGCCACAAAGCGATCTAGAACAGCATCGATCACAATATGAGAAAGAGCAACAATATGAGCATCAGGCACAACAATATCAGCCACAAGGTCAACAACAACTGCAATATCAACCAGAAGAACAACCTCAATTGTATTACGCGCATCAGCAGCAATATGCTCAACCTGAAGGTCCGCCAGCTAATACGTACCAAAATGTTTATTTATTATCTATGACACCACAAAGTAATTCCGAGTACAATGGTGTTCAAGTCTTACCAGAAAAACAACAACCAATTTATGTGCAAGACCATTCAGGTCAAAACGACCACACGCAATCGTTACCCATAACCGAAAATAATCCACGCCCATCCCATACAAAAGTAGTATTTACTACAAATAATGAAAATAATAATCAAGAATACCAAATGTACCGTTTACCTTCAATTAAACCTAATGAGAGACATCCTCCAACTTCAGTACCCGATCATCATCAAGATTTTCGACAACAGTATCAACATTTACAAGCAAATGAAGAGCAACATTACAATATTCCAGAGCCAAATACCCAAGAAGTTGTAACTATTACTCAAAGACCATTTAATTATCACGCCCATAGCGTCAAAGCACGGGCTAAAGGTAGAACAGCACATAAAAGGCGTGCTGCTACAACTGAGGAAGCTGATCATGGCTTGCAAAAAATTCGAGAATACGTCCGTGAAAAACTCGGAGCTGAGACCGGAAGTGCCGTAGAATTTAAAACCACTCAACTTTTAGACGGTTAATTGGCTTCTATATTATTAAAAAAAAACTAAAAAATTAGGGACTTTATTGGTCTCAATTGAAACATGGTACTGATATTTTAATAAATCATATTTTATATACAATTATTTTAATTATAAATAAGAAACTTTGATATCGATATATTTTTTTATCTATTTTCTATAAGCACTGTAGATTTATATTTTGTTGTTGTTAATAATTGCAAAGTATATTCAATTTACTTCATTATATATTGTATGGGTTTATAAATGTGCAATACTTATTTAATACTCAAAAATTTATGGAACATAAAAACCAAGACGTATTTCCGTTCACATATAAATTAATATTCGGATGTTAGTTCATCAATAATATATTTTACTAAATGTATTTTAACTTTTTCATTTTGTAATTCTTTTCATAAGCGTTAAAATAAAATGTAGTATAATTGCAAAGAAATTTATTTTGTTAAATAATTCATTAAGAACAAAACAAGTTAAGAAGAACAAGTTAAGTAACCATTTAGCACGAAGTCAGGAAGAGGTTGACTTTTGTTTTACAGATTTTGAACCAATTGTAGCAGATATTACAAAGTAAGAAAATAAATAAAATTTTTGTATACCTATAATTTAGGATTGCTTTACTATCATGACAATTACATAAGAAGTGTGCATGTACATTTTTCTAATTATTTACCTTCAATAATTTAATGTAAATTCAACAACCGAAATGAATAAAATCGGAATCCTACTCCATTTATAGCGCCTTAATAATGACAATACATTTTAACTTTCAAAAATATTTTTTAGATTTCGGTTATAACAATAATGTTCGCCTTTAATGTAGTTTTAATTTTTTAAGTATATAAATTGGAATTTTGTTATACTTATATAAATATGTACCTTCTTGCTTAGTAATTTTACTGAATCTGAATTCGTTTTAGAGGATTAACATGCAATTTTATAAATCAATGTTTTTGCTATTGTACAAAAGTTGTTAAAAAATATTAGTTCAAATTATAATTAGTTTATTACTTTTCCTCAAAGCTTAAGTAATATATATTAGTATGAATCTAAGCTTCGAAATTGTTCCACCTATATACATTAGCTTATATAATTAATTCAAAACCACAAGTTCATTAAACAATTTGTATTAGTATTATTTTTCTTAGCAACATAAAAACTTTTATTTGGAAAAGGAAATGTATAGAAATTAAATTTTCGTACATTATAAACCAATCACCAATACAAAAAGTAAAAAATATATTGTCGAATAAATTTGACTTTATGATACTCTACACTTCTACGCACCATTTGTAATAATTATTCAATTTTTTTGTTTCTAAGAGACAGTTGCATTATATACTGTTATATCCTTTGTATTGATAAAAAGCTATCCAGAATTTTATTCACTCTACCGCGTTTTGGGCAAGCATAATAGCTATTCGACCTACGGCATTCTGGCATTAAATAATTGTTTCAGAGAGGCACTCGAAAATGTAGCATGGATAATTTAAGCATAAAACGATATTAATTATTAATAAGATGGTAATTTATCAAATACCATAGAACCATTTAAAAATTGCAACTTGTACTGTGATACTAGCATCAGCGTAATTAAATATAATCTGTCTCAAGTTATTGAGTTGAACAAAACGAAAATAAAAGCTATTCCCATTCGATTCGTTACAGCACATTTTACTGTCTGTTTAAAAAATAATTATTGAAATACATAATTAAATGTTAAATCTGATTGGTGTTTAATGCTTTTACATTTAGTTTCTTACAGAACTCTTCTTTCAACATGTAATGCAAGTTCACAATTAGACCTAACATAGTCATTATTGCATGTTTTAGAAGAAACCAAAAGGTTTTGTACATTGTTTTAAATATAACTACTTAGAAAATCCAAACTTCTTCTGCGATGATAATATTACGACTCAAGCGCCTTTTTCGATTTTTCCTATAAACGCAAATAGTGAGTGTTTTAACATTATTGATATTTATTTATTGCACGCACATACGAAAACACTATACTTAATGCCAAATTACTGTTAGTAGTGAAATATAACCATATACATATGTATATGTATGTCTGTTTATTTTTTTGCTCACGATAAAATTATGGTTTTGAAAGTTATATGTATACAGAAATAATAAGGTGTTTCCTAGGTGGAAATAAATACGCTCAAATCAACAATCTGGGGTTACTGCGTTCCTAAAAATATAATTCAAATACTGCATGTCCGCATGAAAATGGACACACATCCCCCTTCTCACATCGAACATTTTGGGACCAACTATAATTGTATAAAACATTTACTGCCAATTTTTTTAGGTGTTTACAAAGAAACGAAAAGACAAAGAAAGTTATAGGTTATTCAAACAAGCTCTTAAACACGACAAGATTTTACAAAAAAAAATGTACCTTAAATAATTTCAATGGTAAATCTAAGGAAGCACAGTAGCCTCAATATTAAAATTTTAAGTTTATTAGAAAAACTTCTGCCTTAAAATTTATGGACCTTCTTTCACTTACCAAAAGCGATATTACAAAGTCAAATAAAATAACATACATATAATAAAATTATTTCTGTAAACTATGAATATTTGGTTAATTGGTAAGAAAGAATAGCAGGTTTTTGCTAGCATAATATACTTTTTTAATAATTAGTAATATAAACTAACGGCCTTTATTGATGTAAATTTTTAAAACTTTGAAGGTTGCTTACTTATATTCTTATATACTCTTAAATAATAGGTTCCTATTTATATTGAGAATAATATCGGAAGTATTGATTAACTAAATAAAATTTACTTTGTCTTATTAAACTATAGAAATGTAAAAGTATAACAAATGTGTATGTATGTATTTATATTAATCAAATTTTGATTAAAAACCCTTACATAATATGCCCTGACATGTGTCATTAACCCGAAGATGTTATCAATTTAATATGTAAATATGTATATCTACACGTGTAGAAGTTATTGTAATAATAACGGAAGCGGAAAAAATTTAATTGCAAATATCTAGATGATGACATTCGAAGGAAAGTAAAACCTTGGAAATATTTTAATAAAATAATTTAAAAAAAACTTGATAGATGTTTTATATGTGTGTATTATAATATTATGGGAATATGCATTTTATTATTCAAGAGTTAGTAACACAAAAGTTTGAAAAAAATTTGTAATAATTTTTGTAACAACGTGAAAAATATATATAAATTTAATTGATTTTACATCATACGTACAATATGTTGAACAGAAGAAAGAGATAATACAAAGAAAACAAAAATAAATAAAATAGAAATTTTAATGGTGAATGGTTTTCGTTAAAGTAGTTTTTTTTTTAATTGTAGTAACACAACATTTTTAATTTTAAACAATGCGGCTGGAGAAAGAAAGAAAACAATTGGAACAAAAATTTCCTCGTGGGTGAGTACCCTAACTGAAGGCTAAAATAGTGGAAATTTATTTATGTTAAATAAATTCAAATTTTCTTTTAGTAGAACTTAATTTAATATAGTAAACTGTGAAAAAATAAGTTTCAACCGTTTTTTAGATCAATATCTATGTTTATTTAAAATAAAACTGTGAATAATAATCTTACTTATTTTTTAAATTTACAGTAATATTATTACAGATTGTATACACATTTTTTGATTTTAATATTTGAACCTTTTAACTCAAACCTTGTTAAATCGTAGAAGCAACGCACAAACGCAATATTTTGGTGTTGTAGTTAATTTAATTATAAATAAGTAAACGCACTTTTATTCCGTATATATTTTTTATATATATTTATTTATTATATATATATATAAATGTTTATATATGTATATACGTAGATGGAGTATATAAATATAAATATTTTGGAAATATTTTATATTTTGTACAAAACTGCTATTTTAAAAATAACTTAATATTCTTTGTCAGCTATATGATTAAGGTTTGGCATATATTTATCAAATTGCTAATGAAGATTAAATTAAATAAATATTATTCGTTGTATTTTTAATGAAATGTATAATAATTTTTATTACATATAGTCTGTCTCCTATTTATTTTTTCTTTATGGCACACTAAATTTACAATGTATAAAATATTTTAAATACCAACAGGATTTCATTTGTGAGTTTTTCTATGAATTTTCGCATTGAATTAATCGTAAATGGAAAAAATATGGCTTCCTCGATTAATTTAGAGCTTAACTAAAAACAATGTAAAATAAAGTTTTTTTTAAAGAGATGTGTTTTGTCTTTTTTAAGCTAGTACATCATCAATAAAAACTACATTATTTATACCATATTTTTTGTGTTATATATATAATTTTACAAAATTAACTCTTGCTAAAATTGAAAATTTACTGCAACTTATTGATATAATTGAAATCCATCCAAGAAAAGTTGATTTTCATGCCAAAAAATTGTTTAACAAACCAACAAAGTTCAACGTCACTGCCATTATTATACCAGATGGTTTAGATACAATTGTACATTTGTAAAGCGTAATTAAATAACAATTATTTATAAAATGATCATCTAAACAAAGTGTCACAATTTTTCAATACATCAATAAAAATAAAATTTTAGAGAAGATATGTATTGTTTTTATTTAAAAAAGATATGAAGTAATATTCACAAATACCTGTTATCAATAAACTGTTTCAGAGCCAAGTTTTTATACTGTTTTTTGCTAGTATGAATTTGAAATGCATACATTTATATGCACTAATTTTCCTGCGTTTTAACCATTATACAAATCCATTATGCGCTACTGTTGTATAAAGTGTTCAAAACGTTGACTGCATGTTTTCATGCAAGTTTTTTTAATAGGGAAAAAACTGTATGCTACGTATACTGGAAAATACCATTCAAAAAGAAATGCACATTATAAAAGCTTTGGACTGAACATATTAAGAAAGCAATTGATGTTTAGTAACCAAAGTGAAATGAACGCGCTGCAGACGAAATCTTTATACATAACCTTGTTCATTGTAAGTAATGTTGAAAATACGGGAATTTAAACGTTGTGTGCCACCTTATTAATATCCTGATATTATAAAAAAAATAAAAAATAAAAATACCAAGAATAGGCAAAAACCTTTTCCAAAACAGTGAAATTATTCGAAAAATTAATAACAAAAACTAATTTGGAATCGAAAAGGCTTAATTGGCCTATCTCATTTGTAGCCTGTGCATGTGAAAAATTCGCAGGATAATAAATGATTTAAAAGATGCTATTTGAACTTAATATAAACGTAATGTGTTATTGAACTTTGAATCAAAACAATGTTATTAATTTTCTGTGGATAGTGTGTGTGTGTATTATTGTTGGCGTTAAATTTTAACCAAGCGTGATAAATATAAATCAAAACTAAGGAAAAGCGAAAGCTTATTGTTTCCCCAACAAGTCTAAACAAAAAATAAATAAATAAATAAAATAGATTGAAGTCAATAACACGAAAATTTAAATGAAACAATCACTTGTATAATTTCTATTACATAAACAATTTTGGACGATTAGTTTAATAATATCTAATATTAAACCGAAATATAGAAACAAAAGGATACACATTAAAACATTGTCTACGCGATCTATAAATTTACATAAGTATTTTTCCATAATAACTTTTAAATATATTAAATATATTCATTTTAATTGTTAAATAAATTATTGAAAAGCTGTGAATTGTTAAAGCTAATGTAAAGATGAAAATTAAATTTGTTCAGAATATCTTTTAAATATAATTTTTAACTTAGGGATTCATTTTATGTAATGAATTATATTTTAGATATATCTGTGTTTTGTTTAATAAGTAATTAAAGATTTAAATTTAATTTACTTAGTTTTATAACAAAAATAATAATAATCATAATAATAATATGAAACACCTTAGGATTTAATGGATTTGTTAGCGTTGAAACTTAATAATACCTCGACTTTAAAAAAAAAGTTATTTAAAATCTTATGCGTAATCACTAAAATACTAAAATATTACGCTAAAATATCCTATTTACACAAGAAAATATGAAGCAGATTTGAATGGAAAGAACTCTATCTATTTCAAATCTGATTCAATTTCTTTTTTACTTAAATGGAAACAATTTCTTAAATATAATAAACCTAATAATAAATAAATTGTATAAATCCAGATACCTAATGAGGATAACTTTGTTTGGTCTTGAAGTAAATTACTCGTTTTTGTTTAAGTCGTAGCAAGCAGGTTAATAAAAATTATATACAAATAAAATTTAATAAGCACTACTGGTAACATCTCCAAAAAATAAGAAATAACTCGTTAATTTTTTTATTTCTATTTTGGAGGACTTTTCTCAGAGAAAAATAATTTTTGTGAAAATTAGTCATTTTGCGGAGTTAAATATTCAAAGCGCAGTTACTTTTATACAAATTAGTCAAAGGACAGTAACATATTTCTTCAAAACATTTATATACACGGTAAAAAATTTTTATTATAAATATGTCCAACAAAAGTAAATAACATTTTAAAGTTATCTTAAACAATGTTTATAACTACGAATTTTTATTTTAATATCCGATATGTAAATCTTTGCTAGTGCTTCTTAGAATAATTTAGTAGAAATTTATTTATTTCAATTTTTATATCGAAATCTACCGGTGGTATTAATTCAAGGAATATTTTTTTTTTTTTTCTAGGTAACATCTTTCTGGTTTTGCGATGCAGTGGGCAATACTCGAGCCAGACGTAGGTTTGGACCAGGTAGTACCAATGCACCATTAGATGAAACTACTGAAAAAATAGCGGCGGATCCAATGATAAGCGCTGTAACCAATACAGAATCCAATAAATACCGTCGAGGTGGCGCCTACTCTACTGATTCCGGAGGTATTTATTAACATAATATTGTCGCAAAGAGTCAATAAGAACGTATTTTTCATTCCCAGATTTTATTTATAATACGGCCGATATTAACTTAATACAGCCGGAACATAAGCCTCTACATACTAAAATAACAGCTAAATATACGAGCAGCATTACTATTCCCCATGATTCTATGGAAGATACTGAAACAGCTGAAGAATATGTAGCAAAAGCAATGGGTATGTATGGTTCTCGATTGCGTGAACCTATACGCGTACCCTATGTACCAGAACCAACGCAAGCTGAACTAACGCAACAACAAATACATCAACACCAACATCATCAACAAAAGCAAAAAGAGCAGGATCATTTGCACAGTGATAATCCACAACTTTTAGAACATCAGCCGCAGCAACAAATTGAACAATCTGAAGAGTCTGAAGGACAAAAGCAAAATAATTACGAATATTATACATTTCCTCAACAGAAAACCGTTTCACAACAACAATATAATTCTGACGAAAAACAATCACAGCAACAGGATTACCATCAATATTCTGCTCGTCCAACATTTGAAAATGATCCCAAACAACAAATAGAAGAGCAGTTGCAAGCTCAAATACAGGAGCAAATACACCAAGCTCAACAATTAGTAAAAGATAAAGAGCAAGTAGCCCCACAAGTACAACAAAATGAAGCAGACGACTCTCCAGCTCCAGTATATGAAAAAGATCCTGTCACCAGATCGTATAATATATATGAAGAACACACCGAAAGCTATGATCCAGCACAACAATCAGTCGTCGACCGCAATTATCGCACAAAATTTATTTACAAACCAGTTCCACAGTATCAAGAAAATGCTAATGAAAATGAAGAGAGAATACGAGTATCCGCTTCTACAGAAATACCAAAAGCTGAAATTATGAAACAAATAGAGCAATCAGTTATTAAATATATGAAGGAATTGGAAGCAGAAGGTAAAATTATAGCGGCTCCTCAAAATCAAGAGCCAAAAACTTACTTTAAAGTTATAACTATTCCCGGAACTGATGAAAAACGTATTGCTTCTACTACAATTAAGCCAACAAAATATATATCTTCCTCTAGTGGAAACTATCCCGAATCGTACAAACATATATCCTCTCATTCTGGAGCAGTACAATCTCAAAAATATCACAAAAACCCCAACCCTAAATCTAATTATCAGTCAGAAAACGAAAGTACTTACCAGACTTCGACCCATGACGTAGCCGAATTAACACCAAACGTTGAATTTATATACAAAATAAAAACGAAAGCACCTTTACACACGGCTACCGTTAAAACAGTATCAAAACCATATAATTTACCTATTAAGTCATACGACCAATTCGATCATTCTTCCGCTCTAAAAAATTTAGAAGAATTTGATCTTTCTCATGTTGTAACAACACCGGACCCCGAAGACCATCAGAGTGCTTCATCCAACAAACCAAATAAATTGTATTTTAATTCTGAAATTTATCACGACATTAACTCATTGCCATACAAACAAAAGCAACGTGTGGAAGCAGAATTTCGTAAGTTGAAGGCTGCTGCAGACAGTCAAGCAGATTATAAAGGCTACTCGGCTTCTAGTTCACAAAGTGGCTATTATGCGGAACCACCATCGGATCGTGAAACGGACCGCGATCCTTCCACTTCCAACATTTCCGAAGACGGTTACCCTATAATGAATCCTTATCAGCACATATTAAAGAAGGAGGCAATACCTACCAAATATGATGATTCCAATGCTAGTTATGAACAGCAACAGCAGCCTCGTACTCATAAGTATAAACCATTAGAATTCGACAGTTATAATCCAAAATTTAATAATAATCCTGAGGGTTATGGCTATCAACAGACATATAAAACACACCTATCAAATCGACATGCTCCTGGTAAAAGAGGTAAACGTGGTGGCTCCGCTCATCCAACAGCAAATAAGAAATCATCACATCGAGCTTCTATAAAAGATTATGAAGCTAATATTGCATTACGTCCACCACCAAAAAATTAACTAAAATGTACATTATTTTAGTAGCCAAGACAAATAAATGTATTTTTTAGTAATATTTATTTATACATAAACGTGTTAACAAGCAAACTTTCGCTAAGATAGATTGAAATTAGTAAATAATACTTACAAATAAATTTTTGACTAAGTGTATAATGTTTCGATTGGAATAGCATTCTCTACACAATTATATTCATATTGATAAATTATATTCCCAAAAATTTCTAAATGAATAAAACAAATTTTATTTTTCGATTATTATTTTAATAAAACAAGGAAAACAATTTGTATTACACTTTATTACAAAAGTCGCCGTACTCTGGTAGGTAGTGCGACCACGGTTCAAACTCCAGCTCAAACATCACGAACAAAACGAAATATGCGAAAATATATCTTCGGCGACTTCCTCTCAGCAGATTTCTCGCAAAAACTATGAGAATAAAATAAAATTGACTTGAAAAGTTAAATCAAATTTTTCAAAATATAAATAATATCACAAATTATTTTACCAGTGTTCTTACCCTACAGCACTAAGTAACATCATTATTATTCATTCATACGGTAATCAAATATTGGAACTTATTGAGTACAAAGCCAATTATACATTTACACAATTATAAATAGGTAATATGATATAGCCGGCTCATCTGATAGCGCCACAAATGCGGTGGTTATATCTAAAAGACATAAGACAGAAATAGATAATGTCCTTAATCGCTAATAACGGAAACAAAACGGGCTTCTTATATTCCAAAAGAAAATTTGTCTATTTAATTGCTTTGTTAATGAAGGATGCTGATGGTAACCGAGTTCAGATTTGTTCAGTTTCTGATAAGTAGTACGCCTATGATTGGTTACTATTCCTGCCACCATTGGAAGTCCTATTCCTTAGCTATTAGCTACAACTTTTTAACATCAATATCCATTTAGGTGCTGATCAACCTCCAACAAATCTATGCTAACTAAGCACTTTTACACTGACAGACTACAATTTACCACACTTCATCATAATTATGCCACATGAAAGTACCTTTCTCCTAACAACAGTCATCATCAACATTCATATTCAAACGCAACACAAAGTCATATAAACAAAAGCTACCAACATCAACACACACACGCCGCAAACAAAAGCATTAAAAAAAATAAAAACCAAAATTAGAAAATACTATATATAATATATATTTATCGACAGCTAAAACTCATAGAACAACCTTTTCACACCATTCCTCAATCTTCACTTTTAAAAAATATTTTAAACCCATTGTCATTTTCACAATATATTAACCAACAGCGCACCTATGAAAACATTTCTAAATTCTAAACAAAAGCAATAATTGGCCAAAAAAACAAAAACCTAAATTAGAAAATACTATAAACTACCAGAACATACTTCATTTTTATCCCTAAACTACATATAAGTATTTTTAAAAAATATTTTTCTGCTTCTAACCTACCATTATTGGTTTCATACGGCACAAAAACAGTAAAAATAAAAAATTGACAGAGCCATAATTCCTTAACCCCTTAACCGATTTCCATCAAATAAACGGCTTCTAATAGCATTTATCGACAGCTAAAACTCATAGAACAACCTTTTCACACTATACCTCAATCTTCACTTTTAAAAAATATTTTTAACCCATTGTCATATTCACAATATATTAACCAACAGCGCACCTATGAAAACATTTCTAAATTCTAAACAAAAGCAAAAATTGGCCAAAAAACAAAAACCTAAATTAGAAAATACTATAAACTACCAGAACATACTTCATTTTTATCCCTAAACTACATATAAGTATTTTTAAAAAATATTTTTCTGCTTCTAACCTACCATTATTGGTTTCATACGGCACAAAAACAGTAAAAATAAAAAATTGACAGAGCCATAATTCCTTAACCCCTTAACCGATTTCCATCAAATAAACGGCTTCTAATAGCATTTATCGACAGCTAAAACTCATAGAACAACCTTTTCACACTATTCCTCAATCTTCACTTTTAAAAAATATTTTTAACCCATTGTCATATTCACAATATATTAACCAACAGCGCACATATGAAAATATTTCTAAATTCTAAACAAAAGCAAAAATTGGCCAAAAAACAAAAACCTAAATTAGAAAATACTATAAACTACCAGAACATACATCATTTTTATCCCTAAACTACATATAAGTGTTTTTAAAAAATATTTTTCTGCTTCTAACCTACCATTATTGGTTTCATACGGCACAAAAACAGTAAAAATAAAAAATTGACAGAGCCATAATTCCTTAACCCCTTAACCGATTTCCATCAAATAAACGGCTTCTAATAGCATTTATCGACAGCTAAAACTCCTAGAACAACCTTTTCACACCATTCCTCAATCTTCACTTTTAAAAAATATTTTAAACCCATTGTCATTTTCACAATATATTAACCAACAGCGCACCTATGAAAACATTTCTAAATTCTAAACAAAAGCAATAATTGGCCAAAAAACAAAAACCTAAATTAGAAAATACTATAAACTACCAGAACATACTTCATTTTTATCCCTAAACTACATATAAGTATTTTTAAAAAATATTTTTCTGCTTCTAACCTACCATTATTGGTTTCATACGGCACAAAAACAGTAAAAATAAAAAATTGACAGAGCCATAATTCCTTAACCCCTTAACCGATTTCCATCAAATAAACGGCTTCTAATAGCATTTATCGACAGCTAAAACTCCTAGAACAACCTTTTCACACCATTCCTCAATCTTCACTTTTAAAAAATATTTTTAACCCATTGTCATTTTCACAATATATTAACCAACAGCGCACCTATGAAAACATTTCTAAATTCTAAACAAAAGCAATAATTGGCCAAAAAAACAAAAACCTAAATTAGAAAATACTATAAACTACCAGAACATACTTCATTTTTATCCCTAAACTACATATAAGTATTTTTAAAAAATATTTTTCTGCTTCTAACCTACCATTATTGGTTTCATACGGCACAAAAACAGTAAAAATAAAAAATTGACAGAGCCATAATTCCTTAACCCCTTAACCGATTTCCATCAAATAAACGGCTTCTAATAGCATTTATCGACAGTTAAAACTCATAGAACAACCTTTTCACACCATTCCTCAATCTTCACTTTTAAAAAATATTTTTAACCCATTGTCATATTCACAATATATTAACCAACAGCGCACCTATGAAAACATTTCTAAATTCTAAACAAAAGCAATAATTGGCCAAAAAAACAAAAACCTAAATTAGAAAATACTATAAACTACCAGAACATACTTCATTTTTATCCCTAAACTACATATAAGTATTTTTAAAAAATATTTTTCTGCTTCTAACCTACCATTATTGGTTTCATACGGCACAAAAACAGTAAAAATAAAAAATTGACAGAGCCATAATTCCTTAACCCCTTAACCGATTTCCATCAAATAAACGGCTTCTAATAGCATTTATCGACAGCTAAAACTCATAGAACAACCTTTTCACACCATTCCTCAATCTTCACTTTTAAAAAATATTTTTAACCCATTGTCATATTCACAATATATTAACCAACAGCGCACCTATGAAAACATTTCTAAATTCTAAACAAAAGCAAAAATTGGCCAAAAAACAAAAACCTAAATTAGAAAATACTATAAACTACCAGAACATACATCATTTTTATCCCTAAACTACATATAAGTGTTTTTAAAAAATATTTTTCTGCTTCTAACCTACCATTATTGGTTTCATACGGCACAAAAACAGTAAAAATAAAAAATTGACAGAGCCATAATTCCTTAACCCCTTAACCGATTTCCATCAAATAAACGGCTTCTAATAGCATTTATCGACAGCTAAAACTCCTAGAACAACCTTTTCACACCATTCCTCAATCTTCACTTTTAAAAAATATTTTAAACCCATTGTCATTTTCACAATATATTAACCAACAGCGCACCTATGAAAACATTTCTAAATTCTAAACAAAAGCAATAATTGGCCAAAAAACAAAAACCTAAATTAGAAAATACTATAAACTACCAGAACATACTTCATTTTTATCCCTAAACTACATATAAGTATTTTTAAAAAATATTTTTCTGCTTCTAACCTACCATTATTGGTTTCATACGGCACAAAAACAGTAAAAATAAAAAATTGACAGAGCCATAATTCCTTAACCCCTTAACCGATTTCCATCAAATAAACGGCTTCTAATAGAATTTATCGACAGCTAAAACTCATAGAACAACCTTTTCACACCATTCCTCAATCTTCACTTTTAAAAAATATTTTTAACCCATTGTCATATTCACAATATATTAACCAACAGCGCACCTATGAAAACATTTCTAAATTCTAAACAAAAGCAAAAATTTGCCAAAAAACAAAAACCTAAATTAGAAAATACTATAAACTACCAGAACATACATCATTCTTATCCCTAAACTACATATAAGTATTTTTAAAAAATATTTTTCTGCTTCTAACCTACCATTATTGGTTTCATACGGCACAAAAACAGTAAAAATAAAAAATTAACAGAGCCATAATTCCTTAACCCCTTAACCGATTTCCATCAAATAAACGGCTTCTAATAGCATTTATCGACAGCTAAAACAACCTTTTCACACCATTCCTCAATCTTCACTTTTAAAAAATATTTTTAACCCATTGTCATATTCACAATATATTAACCAACAGCGCACCTATGAAAACATTTCTAAATTCTAAACAAAAGCAAAAATTGGCCAAAAAACAAAAACCTAAATTAGAAAATACTATAAACTACCAGACCATACATCATTTTTATCCCTAAACTACATATAAGTATTTTTAAAAAATATTTTTCTGCTTCTAACCTAAAATTATTGGTTTCATACGGCACAAAAACAGTAAAAATAAAAAATTGACAGAGCCATAATTCCTTAACCCCTTAACCGATTTCCATCAAATAAACGGCTTCTAATAGCATTTATCGACAGCTAAAACTCATAGAACAACCTTTTCACACCATTCCTCAATCTTCACTTTTAAAAAATATTTTAAACCCATTGTCATTTTCACAATATATTAACCAACAGCGCACCTATGAAAACATTTCTAAATTCTAAACAAAAGCAATAATTGGCCAAAAAACAAAAACCTAAATTAGAAAATACTATAAACTACCAGAACATACTTCAATTTTATCCCTAAACTACATATAAGTATTTTTAAAAATTTTTTTTCTGCTTCTAACCTACCATTATTGGTTTCATACGGCACAAAAACAGTAAAAATAAAAAATTGACAGAGCCATAATTCCTTAACCCTTTAACCGATTTCCACCAAATAAACGGCTTCTAAAAGCATTTATCGACAGCTAAAACTCATAGAACAACCTTTTCACACCATTCCTCAATCTTCACTTTTAAAAAATATTTTTAACCCATTGTCATATTCACAATATATTAACCAACAGCGCACCTATGAAAACATTTCTAAATTCTAAACAAAAGCAAAAATTGGCCAAAAAACAAAAACCTAAATTAGAAAATACTATAAACTACCAGAACATACATCATTTTTATCCCTAAACTACATATAAGTATTTTTAAAAAATATTTTTCTGCTTCTAACCTACCATTTTTGGTTTCATACGGCACAAAAACAGTAAAAATAAAAAATTGACAGAGCCATAATTCCTTAACCCCTTAACCGATTTCCATCAAATAAACGGCTTCTAATAGCATTTATCGACAGCTAAAACTCCTAGAACAACCTTTTCACACCATTCCTCAATCTTCACTTTTAAAAAATATTTTAAACCCATTGTCATTTTCACAATATATTAACCAACAGCGCACCTATGAAAACATTTCTAAATTCTAAACAAAAGCAATAATTGGCCAAAAAAACAAAAACCTAAATTAGAAAATACTATAAACTACCAGAACATACTTCATTTTTATCCCTAAACTACATATAAGTATTTTTAAAAAATATTTTTCTGCTTCTAACCTACCATTATTGGTTTCATACGGCACAAAAACAGTAAAAATAAAAAATTGACAGAGCCATAATTCCTTAACCCCTTAACCGATTTCCATCAAATAAACGGCTTCTAATAGCATTTATCGACAGCTAAAACTCCTAGAACAACCTTTTCACACCATTCCTCAATCTTCACTTTTAAAAAATATTTTAAACCCATTGTCATTTTCACAATATATTAACCAACAGCGCACCTATGAAAACATTTCTAAATTCTAAACAAAAGCAATAATTGGCCAAAAAAACAAAAACCTAAATTAGAAAATACTATAAACTACCAGAACATACTTCATTTTTATCCCTAAACTACATATAAGTATTTTTAAAAAATATTTTTCTGCTTCTAACCTACCATTATTGGTTTCATACGGCACAAAAACAGTAAAAATAAAAAATTGACAGAGCCATAATTCCTTAACCCCTTAACCGATTTCCATCAAATAAACGGCTTCTAATAGCATTTATCGACAGCTAAAACTCCTAGAACAACCTTTTCACACCATTCCTCAATCTTCACTTTTAAAAAATATTTTAAACACATTGTCATTTTCACAATATATTAAGCAACAGCGCACCTACGAAAACATTTCTAAATTCTAAACAAAAGCAATAATTGGCCAAAAAAACAAAAACCTAAATTAGAAAATACTATAAACTACCAGAACATACTTCATTTTTATCCCTAAACTACATATAAGTATTTTTAAAAAATATTTTTCTGCTTCTAACCTACCATTATTGGTTTCATACGGCACATAAACAGTAAAAATAAAAAATTCACAGAGCCATAATTCCTTAATCCCTTAACCGATTTCCATCAAATAAACGGCTTCTAATAGCATTTATCGACAACTAAAACTCCTAGAACAACCTTTTCACACCATTCCTCAATCTTCACTTTTAAAAAATATTTTAAACCCATTGTCATTTTCACAATATATTAACCAACAGCGCACCTATGAAAACATTTCTAAATTCTAAACAAAAGCAATAATTGGCCAAAAAACAAAAACCTAAATTAGGAAATACTGTAAACTACCAGAACATACTTCATTTCTATCCCTAAACTACATATAAGTATTTTTAAAAAATATTTTTCTGCTTCTAACCTACCATTATTGGTTTCATACGGCACAAAAACAGTAAAAATAAGAAATTGACAGAGCCATAATTCCTTAACCCCTTCACCGATTTCCATCAAATAAACGGCTTCTAATAGCATTTATCGACAGCTAAAACTCCTAGAACAACCTTTTCACACCATTCCTCAATCTTCACTTTTAAAAAATATTTTAAACCCATTGTCATTTTCACAATATATTAACCAACAGCGCACCTATGAAAACATTTCTAAATTCTAAACAAAAGCAATAATTGGCCAAAAAAACAAAAACCTAAATTAGAAAATACTATAAACTACCAGAACATACTTCATTTTTATCCCTAAACTACATATAAGTATTTTTAAAAAATATTTTTCTGCTTCTAACCTACCATTATTGGTTTCATACGGCACAAAAACAGTAAAAATAAAAAATTGACAGAGCCATAATTCCTTAACCCCTTAACCGATTTCCATCAAATAAACGGCTTCTAATAGCATTTATCGACAGCTAAAACTCCTAGAACAACCTTTTCACACCATTCCTCAATCTTCACTTTTAAAAAATATTTTAAACCCATTGTCATTTTCACAATATATTAACCAACAGCGCACCTACGAAAACATTTCTAAATTCTAAACAAAAGCAATAATTGGCCAAAAAAACAAAAACCTAAATTAGAAAATACTATAAACTACCAGAACATACTTCATTTTTATCCCTAAACTACATATAAGTATTTTTAAAAAATATTTTTCTGCTTCTAACCTACCATTATTGGTTTCATACGGCACATAAACAGTAAAAATAAAAAATTCACAGAGCCATAATTCCTTAATCCCCTAACCGATTTCCATCAAATAAACGGCTTCTAATAGCATTTATCGACAGCTAAAACTCCTAGAACAACCTTTTCACACCATTCCTCAATCTTCACTTTTAAAAAATATTTTAAACCCATTGTCATTTTCACAATATATTAACCAACAGCGCACCTATGAAAACATTTCTAAATTCTAAACAAAAGCAATAATTGGCCAAAAAACAAAAACCTAAATTAGAAAATACTATAAACTACCAGAACATACATCATTTTTATCCCTAAACTACATATAAGTATTTTTAAAAAATATTTTTCTGCTTCTAACCTACCATTATTGGTTTCATACGGCACATAAACAGTAAAAATAAAAAATTGACAGAGCCATAATTCCTTAACCCCTTAACCGATTTCCATCAAATAAACGGCTACTAATAGCATTTATCGACAGCTAAAACTCCTAGAACAACCTTTTCACACCATTCCTCAATCTTCACTTTTAAAAAATATTTTAAACCCATTGTCATTTTCACAATATATTAACCAACAGCGCACCTATGAAAACATTTCTAAATTCTAAACAAAAGCAATAATTGGCCAAAAAACAAAAACCTAAATTAGGAAATACTGTAAACTACCAGAACATACTTCATTTCTATCCCTAAACTACATATAAGTATTTTTAAAAATTTTTTTCTGCTTCTAACCTACCGTTATTGGTTTCATACGGCACAAAAACAGTAAAAATAAAAAATTGACAGAGCCATAATTCCTTAACCCCTTAACCGATTTCCATCAAATAAACGGCTACTAATAGCATTTATCGACAGCTAAAACTCATAGAACAACCTTTTCACACCATTCCTCAATCTTCACTTTTAAAAAATATTTTTAACCCATTGTCATATTCACAATATATTAGCCAACAGCGCACCTATGAAAACATTTCTAAATTCTAAACAAAAGCAAAAATTGGCCAAAAAACAGAAACCTAAATTAGAAAATACTATAAACTACCAGAACATACATCATTTTTATCCCTAAACTACATATAAGTGTTTTTAAAAATTTTTTTTCTGCTTCTAACCTACCATTATTGGTTTCGTACGGCACATAAACAGTAAAAATAAAAAATTGACAGAGCCATAATTCCTTAACCCCTTAACCGATTTCCATCAAATAAACGGCTTCGAATAGCATTTATCGACAGCTAAAACTCCTAGAACAACCTTTTCACACCATTCCTCAATCTTCACTTTTAAAAAATATTTTAAACCCATTGTCATTTTCACAATATATTAACCAACAGCGCACCTATGAAAACATTTCTAAATTCTAAACAAAAGCAATAATTGGCCAAAAAAACAAAAACCTAAATTAGAAAATACTATAAACTACCAGGACATACTTCATTTTTATCCCTAAACTAGATATAAGTATTTTTAAAAAATATTTTTCTGCTTCTAACCTACCATTATTGGTTTCATACGGCACATAAACAGTAAAAATAAAAAATTGACAGAGCCATAATTCCTTAACCCCTTAACCGATTTCCATCAAATAAACGGCTTCTAATAGCATTTATCGACTGTTAAAACTCCTAGAACAACCTTTTCACACCATTCCTCAATCTTCACTTTTAAAAAATATTTTAAACCCATTGTCATTTTCACAATATATTAACCAACAGCGCACCTATGAAAACATTTCTAAATTCTAAACAAAAGCAATAATTGGCCAAAAAAACAAAAACCTAAATTAGAAAATACTATAAACTACCAGGACATACTTCATTTTTATCCCTAAACTACATATAAGTATTTTTAAAAAATATTTTTCTGCTTCTAACCTACCATTATTGGTTTCATACGGCACAAAAACAGTAAAAATAAAAAATTGACAGAGCCATAATTCCTTAACCCCTTAACCGATTTCCATCAAATAAACGGCTTCTAATAGCATTTATCGACAGCTAAAACTCCTAGAACAACCTTTTCACACCATTCCTCAATCTTCACTTTTAAAAAATATTTTAAACCCATTGTCATTTTCACAATATATTAACCAACAGCGCACCTATGAAAACATTTCTAAATTCTAAACAAAAGCAATAATTGGCCAAAAAACAAAAACCTAAATTAGAAAATACTATAAACTACCAGAACATACTTCATTTTTATCCCTAAACTACATATAAGTATTTTTAAAAATTTTTTTTCTGCTTCTAACCTACCATTATTGGTTTCATACGGCACAAAAACAGTAAAAATAAAAAATTGACAGAGCCATAATTCCTTAACCCTTTAACCGATTTCCACCAAATAAACGGCTTCTAATAGCATTTATCGACAGCTAAAACTCATAGAACAACCTTTTCACACCATTCCTCAATCTTCACTTTTAAAAAATATTTTTAACCCATTGTCATATTCACAATATATTAACCAACAGCGCACCTATGAAAACATTTCTAAATTCTAAACAAAAGCAAAAATTGGCCAAAAAACAAAAACCTAAATTAGAAAATACTATAAACTACCAGAACATACATCATTTTTATCCCTAAACTACATATAAGTATTTTTAAAAAATATTTTTCTGCTTCTAACCTACCATTATTGGTTTCATACGGCACAAAAACAGTAAAAATAAAAAATTCACAGAGCCATAATTCCTTAACCCCTTAACCGATTTCCATCAAATAAACGGCTTCTAATAGCATTTATCGACAGCTAAAACTCCTAGAACAACCTTTTCACACCATTCCTCAATCTTCACTTTTAAAAAATATTTTAAACCCATTGTCATTTTCACAATATATTAACCAACAGCGCACCTACGAAAACATTTCTAAATTCTAAACAAAAGCAATAATTGGCCAAAAAAACAAAAACCTAAATTAGAAAATACTATAAACTACCAGAACATACTTCATTTTTATCCCTAAACTACATATAAGTATTTTTAAAAAATATTTTTCTGCTTCTAACCTACCATTATTGGTTTCATACGGCACATAAACAGTAAAAATAAAAAATTCACAGAGCCATAATTCCTTAATCCCTTAACCGATTTCCATCAAATAAACGGCTTCTAATAGCATTTATCGACAGCTAAAACTCCTAGAACAACCTTTTCACACCATTCCTCAATCTTCACTTTTAAAAAATATTTTAAACCCATTGTCATTTTCACAATATATTAACCAACAGCGCACCTATGAAAACATTTCTAAATTCTAAACAAAAGCAATAATTGGCCAAAAAACAAAAACCTAAATTAGAAAATACTATAAACTACCAGAACATACTTCATTTTTATCCCTAAACTACATATAAGTATTTTTAAAAATTTTTTTCTGCTTCTAACCTACCGTTATTGGTTTCATACGGCACAAAAACAGTAAAAATAAAAAATTGACAGAGCCATAATTCCTTAACCCCTTAACCGATTTCCATCAAATAAACGGCTACTAATAGCATTTATCGACAGCTAAAACTCATAGAACAACCTTTTCACACCATTCCTCAATCTTCACTTTTAAAAAATATTTTTAACCCATTGTCATATTCACAATATATTAGCCAACAGCGCACCTATGAAAACATTTCTAAATTCTAAACAAAAGCAAAAATTGGCCAAAAAACAGAAACCTAAATTAGAAAATACTATAAACTACCAGAACATACATCATTTTTATCCCTAAACTACATATAAGTATTTTTAAAAATTTTTTTTCTGCTTCTAACCTACCATTATTGGTTTCGTACGGCACATAAACAGTAAAAATAAAAAATTGACAGAGCCATAATTCCTTAACCCCTTAACCGATTTCCATCAAATAAACGGCTTCGAATAGCATTTATCGACAGCTAAAACTCCTAGAACAACCTTTTCACACCATTCCTCAATCTTCACTTTTAAAAAATATTTTAAACCCATTGTCATTTTCACAATATATTAACCAACAGCGCACCTATGAAAACATTTCTAAATTCTAAACAAAAGCAATAATTGGCCAAAAAAACAAAAACCTAAATTAGAAAATACTATAAACTACCAGGACATACTTCATTTTTATCCCTAAACTACATATAAGTATTTTTAAAAAATATTTTTCTGCTTCTAACCTACCATTATTGGTTTCATACGGCACAAAAACAGTAAAAATAAAAAATTGACAGAGCCATAATTCCTTAACCCCTTAACCGATTTCCATCAAATAAACGGCTTCTAATAGCATTTATCGACAGCTAAAACTCCTAGAACAACCTTTTCACACCATTCCTCAATCTTCACTTTTAAAAAATATTTTAAACCCATTGTCATTTTCACAATATATTAACCAACAGCGCACCTATGAAAACATTTCTAAATTCTAAACAAAAGCAATAATTGGCCAAAAAACAAAAACCTAAATTAGAAAATACTATAAACTACCAGAACATACATCATTTTTATCCCTAAACTACATATAAGTATTTTTAAAAATTTTTTTCTGCTTCTAACCTACCGTTATTGGTTTCATACGGCACAAAAACAGTAAAAATAAAAAATTGACAGAGCCATAATTCCTTAACCCCTTAACCGATTTCCATCAAATAAACGGCTACTAATAGCATTTATCGACAGCTAAAACTCATAGAACAACCTTTTCACACCATTCCTCAATCTTCACTTTTAAAAAATATTTTTAACCCATTGTCATATTCACAATATATTAGCCAACAGCGCACCTATGAAAACATTTCTAAATTCTAAACAAAAGCAAAAATTGGCCAAAAAACAGAAACCTAAATTAGAAAATACTATAAACTACCAGAACATACATCATTTTTATCCCTAAACTACATATAAGTATTTTTAAAAATTTTTTTTCTGCTTCTAACCTACCATTATTGGTTTCGTACGGCACATAAACAGTAAAAATAAAAAATTGACAGAGCCATAATTCCTTAACCCCTTAACCGATTTCCATCAAATAAACGGCTTCGAATAGCATTTATCGACAGCTAAAACTCCTAGAACAACCTTTTCACACCATTCCTCAATCTTCACTTTTAAAAAATATTTTAAACCCATTGTCATTTTCACAATATATTAACCAACAGCGCACCTATGAAAACATTTCTAAATTCTAAACAAAAGCAATAATTGGCCAAAAAAACAAAAACCTAAATTAGAAAATACTATAAACTACCAGGACATACTTCATTTTTATCCCTAAACTACATATAAGTATTTTTAAAAAATATTTTTCTGCTTCTAACCTACCATTATTGGTTTCATACGGCACATAAACAGTAAAAATAAAAAATTGACAGAGCCATAATTCCTTAACCCCTTAACCGATTTCCATCAAATAAACGGCTTCTACTAGCATTTATCGACTGTTAAAACTCCTAGAACAACCTTTTCACACCATTCCTCAATCTTCACTTTTAAAAAATATTTTAAACCCATTGTCATTTTCACAATATATTAACCAACAGCGCACCTATGAAAACATTTCTAAATTCTAAACAAAAGCAATAATTGGCCAAAAAAACAAAAACCTAAATTAGAAAATACTATAAACTACCAGGACATACTTCATTTTTATCCCTAAACTACATATAAGTATTTTTAAAAAATATTTTTCTGCTTATAACCTACCATTATTGGTTTCATACGGCACAAAAACAGTAAAAATAAAAAATTGACAGAGCCATAATTCCTTAACCCCTTAACCGATTTCCATCAAATAAACGGCTTCTAATAGCATTTATCGACAGCTAAAACTCCTAGAACAACCTTTTCACACCATTCCTCAATCTTCACTTTTAAAAAATATTTTAAACCCATTGTCATTTTCACAATATATTAACCAACAGCGCACCTACGAAAACATTTCTAAATTTTAAACAAAAGCAATAATTGGCCAAAAAAACAAAAACCTAAATTAGAAAATACTATAAACTACCAGAACATACTTCATTTTTATCCCTAAACTACATATAAGTATTTTTAAAAAATATTTTTCTGCTTCTAACCTACCATTATTGGTTTCATACGGCACAAAAACAGTAAAAATAAAAAATTGACAGAGCCATAATTCCTTAACCCCTTAACCGATTTCCATCAAATAAACGGCTTCTAATAGCATTTATCGACAGCTAAAACTCCTAGAACAACCTTTTCACACCATTCCTCAATCTTCACTTTTAAAAAATATTTTAAACCCATTGTCATTTTCACAATATATTAACCAACAGCGCACCTATGAAAACATTTCTAAATTCTAAACAAAAGCAATAATTGGCCAAAAAAACAAAAACCTAAATTAGAAAATACTATAAACTACCAGGACATACTTCATTTTTATCCCTAAACTACATATAAGTATTTTTAAAAAATATTTTTCTGCTTCTAACCTACCATTATTGGTTTCATACGGCACATAAACAGTAAAAATAAAATATTGACAGAGCCATAATTCCTTAACCCCTTAACCGATTTCCATCAAATAAACGGCTTCTAATAGCATTTATCGACAGCTAAAACTCCTAGAACAACCTTTTCACACCATTCCTCAATCTTCACTTTTAAAAAATATTTTAAACCCATTGTCATTTTCACAATATATTAACCAACAGCGCACCTATGAAAACATTTCTAAATTTTAAACAAAAGCAATAATTGGCCAAAAAACAAAAACCTAAATTAGGAAATACTGTAAACTACCAGAACATACTTCATTTCTATCCCTAAACTACATATAAGTATTTTTAAAAAATATTTTTCTGCTTCTAACCTACCATTATTGGTTTCATACGGCACAAAAACAGTAAAAATAATAAATTGACAGAGCTATAATTCCTTAACCCCTTAACCGATTTCCATCAAATAAACGGCTTCTAATAGCATTTATCGACAGCTAAAACTCATAGAACAACCTTTTCACACCATTCCTTAATCTTCACTTTTAAAAAATATTTTTAACCCATTGTCATTTTCACAATATATTAACCAACAGCGCACCTATGAAAACATTTCTAAATTCTAAACAAAAGCAATAATTGGCCAAAAAAACAAAAACCTAAATTAGAAAATACTATAAACTACCAGAACATACTTAATTTTTATCCCTAAACTACATATAAGTATTTTTAAAAAATATTTTTCTGCTTCTAACCTACCATTATTGGTTTCATACGGCACAAAAACAGTAAAAATAAAAAATTGACAGAGCCATAATTCCTTAACCCCTTAACCGATTTCCATCAAATAAACGGCTTCTAATAGCATTTATCGACAGCTAAAACTCCTAGAACAACCTTTTCACACCATTCCTCAATCTTCACTTTTAAAAAATATTTTAAACCCATTGTCATTTTCACAATATATTAACCAACAGCGCACCTATGAAAACATTTCTAAATTCTAAACAAAAGCAATAATTGGCCAAAAAAACAAAAACCTAAATTAGAAAATACTATAAACTACCAGAACATACTTCATTTTTATCCCTAAACTACATATAAGTATTTTTAAAAAATATTTTTCTGCTTCTAACCTACCATTATTGGTTTCATACGGCACAAAAACAGTAAAAATAAAAAATTGACAGAGCCATAATTCCTTAACCCCTTAACCGATTTCCATCAAATAAACGGTTTCTAATAGCATTTATCGACAGCTAAAACTCCTAGAACAACCTTTTCACACCATTCCTCAATCTTCACTTTTAAAAAATATTTTAAACCCATTGTCATTTTCACAATATATTAACCAACAGCGCACCTATGAAAACATTTCTAAATTCTAAACAAAAGCAATAATTGGCCAAAAAAACAAAAACCTAAATTAGAAAATACTATAAACTACCAGGACATACTTCATTTTTATCCCTAAACTACATATAAGTATTTTTAAAAAATATTTTTCTGCTTCTAACCTACCATTATTGGTTTCATACGGCACATAAACAGTAAAAATAAAATATTGACAGAGCCATAATTCCTTAACCCCTTAACCGATTTCCATCAAATAAACGGCTTCTAATAGCATTTATCGACAGCTAAAACTCCTAGAACAACCTTTTCACACCATTCCTCAATCTTCACTTTTAAAAAATATTTTAAACCCATTGTCATTTTCACAATATATTAACCAACAGCGCACCTATGAAAACATTTCTAAATTCTAAACAAAAGCAATAATTGGCCAAAAAACAAAAACCTAAATTAGGAAATACTGTAAACTACCAGAACATACTTCATTTCTATCCCTAAACTACATATAAGTATTTTTAAAAAATATTTTTCTGCTTCTAACCTACCATTATTGGTTTCATACGGCACAAAAACAGTAAAAATAAAAAATTGACAGAGCCATAATTCCTTAACCCCTTAACCGATTTCCATCAAATAAACGGCTTCTAATAGCATTTATCGACTGTTAAAACTCCTAGAACAACCTTTTCACACCATTCCTCAATCTTCACTTTTAAAAAATATTTTAAACCCATTGTCATTTTCACAATATATTAACCAACAGCGCACCTATGAAAACATTTCTAAATTCTAAACAAAAGCAATAATTGGCCAAAAAAACAAAAACCTAAATTAGAAAATACTATAAACTACCAGAACATACTTCATTTTTATCCCTAAACTACATATAAGTATTTTTAAAAAATATTTTTCTGCTTCTAACCTACCATTATTGGTTTCATACGGCACAAAAACAGTAAAAATAAAAAATTGACAGAGCCATAATTCCTTAACCCCTTCACCGATTTCCATCAAATAAACGGCTTCTAATAGCATTTATCGACAGCTAAAACTCCTAGAACAACCTTTTCACACCATTCCTCAATCTTCACTTTTAAAAAATATTTTAAACCCATTGTCATTTTCACAATATATTAACCAACAGCGCACCTATGAAAACATTTCTAAATTCTAAACAAAAGCAATAATTGGCCAAAAAAACAAAAACCTAAATTAGAAAATACTATAAACTACCAGAACATACATCATTTTTATCCCTAAACTACATATAAGTATTTTTAAAAATTTTTTTTCTGCTTCTAACCTACCATTATTGGTTTCGTACGGCACATAAACAGTAAAAATAAAAAATTGACAGAGCCATAATTCCTTAACCCCTTAACCGATTTCCATCAAATAAACGGCTTCGAATAGCATTTATCGACAGCTAAAACTCCTAGAACAACCTTTTCACACCATTCCTCAATCTTCACTTTTAAAAAATATTTTAAACCCATTGTCATTTTCACAATATATTAACCAACAGCGCACCTATGAAAACATTTCTAAATTCTAAACAAAAGCAATAATTGGCCAAAAAAACAAAAACCTAAATTAGAAAATACTATAAACTACCAGGACATACTTCATTTTTATCCCTAAACTACATATAAGTATTTTTAAAAAATATTTTTCTGCTTCTAACCTACCATTATTGGTTTCATACGGCACATAAACAGTAAAAATAAAAAATTGACAGAGCCATAATTCCTTAACCCCTTAACCGATTTCCATCAAATAAACGGCTTCTAATAGCATTTATCGACTGTTAAAACTCCTAGAACAACCTTTTCACACCATTCCTCAATCTTCACTTTTAAAAAATATTTTAAACCCATTGTCATTTTCACAATATATTAACCAACAGCGCACCTATGAAAACATTTCTAAATTCTAAACAAAAGCAATAATTGGCCAAAAAAACAAAAACCTAAATTAGAAAATACTATAAACTACCAGAACATACTTCATTTTTATCCCTAAACTACATATAAGTATTTTTAAAAAATATTTTTCTGCTTCTAACCTACCATTATTGGTTTCATACGGCACAAAAACAGTAAAAATAAAAAATTGACAGAGCCATAATTCCTTAACCCCTTCACCGATTTCCATCAAATAAACGGCTTCTAATAGCATTTATCGACAGCTAAAACTCCTAGAACAACCTTTTCACACCATTCCTCAATCTTCACTTTTAAAAAATATTTTAAACCCATTGTCATTTTCACAATATATTAACCAACAGCGCACCTATGAAAACATTTCTAAATTCTAAACAAAAGCAATAATTGGCCAAAAAAACAAAAACCTAAATTAGAAAATACTATAAACTACCAGAACATACTTCATTTTTATCCCTAAACTACATATAAGTATTTTTAAAAAATATTTTTCTGCTTCTAACCTACCATTATTGGTTTCATACGGCACAAAAACAGTAAAAATAAAAAATTGAGAGAGCCATAATTCCTTAACCCCTTAACCGATTTCCATCAAATAAACGGCTTCTAATAGCATTTATCGACAGCTAAAACTCATAGAACAACCTTTTCACACCATTCCTCAATCTTCACTTTTAAAAAATATTTTAAACCCATTGTCATTTTCACAATATATTAACCAACAGCGCACCTATGAAAACATTTCTAAATTCTAAACAAAAGCAATAATTGGCCAAAAAAACAAAAACCTAAATTAGAAAATACTATAAACTACCAGAACATGCTTCATTTTTATCCCTAAACTACATATAAGTATTTTTAAAAAATATTTTTCTGCTTCTAACCTACCATTATTGGTTTCATACGGCACAAAAACAGTAAAAATAAAAAATTGACAGAGCCATAATTCCTTAACCCCTTAACCGATTTCCATCAAATAAACGGCTTCTAATAGCATTTATCGACAGCTAAAACTCCTAGAACAACCTTTTCACACCATTCCTCAATCTTCACTTTTAAAAAATATTTTAAACCCATTGTCATTTTCACAATATATTAACCAACAGCGCACCTACGAAAACATTTCTAAATTCTAAACAAAAGCAATAATTGGCCAAAAAAACAAAAACCTAAATTAGAAAATACTATAAACTACCAGAACATACATCATTTTTATCCCTAAACTACATATAAGTATTTTTAAAAATTTTTTTCTGCTTCTAACCTACCGTTATTGGTTTCATACGGCACAAAAACAGTAAAAATAAAAAATTGACAGAGCCATAATTCCTTAACCCCTTAACCGATTTCCATCAAATAAACGGCTACTAATAGCATTTATCGACAGCTAAAACTCATAGAACAACCTTTTCACACCATTCCTCAATCTTCACTTTTAAAAAATATTTTTAACCCATTGTCATATTCACAATATATTAGCCAACAGCGCACCTATGAAAACATTTCTAAATTCTAAACAAAAGCAAAAATTGGCCAAAAAACAGAAACCTAAATTAGAAAATACTATAAACTACCAGAACATACATCATTTTTATCCCTAAACTACATATAAGTATTTTTAAAAATTTTTTTTCTGCTTCTAACCTACCATTATTGGTTTCGTACGGCACATAAACAGTAAAAATAAAAAATTGACAGAGCCATAATTCCTTAACCCCTTAACCGATTTCCATCAAATAAACGGCTTCGAATAGCATTTATCGACAGCTAAAACTCCTAGAACAACCTTTTCACACCATTCCTCAATCTTCACTTTTAAAAAATATTTTAAACCCATTGTCATTTTCACAATATATTAACCAACAGCGCACCTATGAAAACATTTCTAAATTCTAAACAAAAGCAATAATTGGCCAAAAAAACAAAAACCTAAATTAGAAAATACTATAAACTACCAGGACATACTTCATTTTTATCCCTAAACTACATATAAGTATTTTTAAAAAATATTTTTCTGCTTCTAACCTACCATTATTGGTTTCATACGGCACATAAACAGTAAAAATAAAAAATTGACAGAGCCATAATTCCTTAACCCCTTAACCGATTTCCATCAAATAAACGGCTTCTAATAGCATTTATCGACTGTTAAAACTCCTAGAACAACCTTTTCACACCATTCCTCAATCTTCACTTTTAAAAAATATTTTAAACCCATTGTCATTTTCACAATATATTAACCAACAGCGCACCTATGAAAACATTTCTAAATTCTAAACAAAAGCAATAATTGGCCAAAAAAACAAAAACCTAAATTAGAAAATACTATAAACTACCAGAACATACTTCATTTTTATCCCTAAACTACATATAAGTATTTTTAAAAAATATTTTTCTGCTTCTAACCTACCATTATTGGTTTCATACGGCACAAAAACAGTAAAAATAAAAAATTGACAGAGCCATAATTCCTTAACCCCTTAACCGATTTCCATCAAATAAACGGCTTCTAATAGCATTTATCGACAGCTAAAACTCATAGAACAACCTTTTCACACCATTCCTCAATCTTCACTTTTAAAAATATTTTAAACCCATTGTCATTTTCACAATATATTAACCAACAGCGCACCTATGAAAACATTTCTAAATTCTAAACAAAAGCAATAATTGGCCAAAAAAACAAAAACCTAAATTAGAAAATACTATAAACTACCAGAACATACTTCATTTTTATCCCTAAACTACATATAAGTATTTTTAAAAAATATTTTTCTGCTTCTAACCTACCATTATTGGTTTCATACGGCACAAAAACAGTAAAAATAAAAAATTGACAGAGCCATAATTCCTTAACCCCTTAACCGATTTCCATCAAATAAACGGCTTCTAATAGCACTTATCGACAGCTAAAACTCCTAGAACAACCTTTTCACACCATTCCTCAATCTTCACTTTTAAAAAATATTTTAAACCCATTGTCATTTTCACAATATATTAACCAACAGCGCACCTATGAAAACATTTCTAAATTCTAAACAAAAGCAATAATTGGCCAAAAAAACAAAAACCTAAATTAGAAAATACTATAAACTACCAGGACATACTTCATTTTTATCCCTAAACTACATATAAGTATTTTTAAAAAATATTTTTCTGCTTCTAACCTACCATTATTGGTTTCATACGGCACATAAACAGTAAAAATAAAATATTTACAGAGCCATAATTCCTTAACCCCTTAACCGATTTCCATCAAATAAACGGCTTCTAATAGCATTTATCGACAGCTAAAACTCCTAGAACAACCTTTTCACACCATTCCTCAATCTTCACTTTTAAAAAATATTTTAAACCCATTGTCATTTTCACAATATATTAACCAACAGCGCACCTATGAAAACATTTCTAAATTCTAAACAAAAGCAATAATTGGCCAAAAAACAAAAACCTAAATTAGGAAATACTGTAAACTACCAGAACATACTTCATTTCTATCCCTAAACTACATATAAGTATTTTTAAAAAATATTTTTCTGCTTCTAACCTACCATTATTGGTTTCATACGGCACAAAAACAGTAAAAATAAAAAATTGACAGAGCCATAATTCCTTAACCCCTTAACCGATTTCCATCAAATAAACGGCTTCTAATAGCATTTATCGACGGCTAAAACTCCTAGAACAACCTTTTCACACCATTCCTCAATCTTCACTTTTAAAAAATATTTTTAACCCATTGTCATTTTCACAATATATTAACCAACAGCGCACCTATGAAAACATTTCTAAATTCTAAACAAAAGCAATAATTGGCCAAAAAACAAAAACCTAAATTAGGAAATACTGTAAACTACCAGAACATACTTCATTTCTATCCCTAAACTACATATAAGTATTTTTAAAAAATATTTTTCTGCTTCTAACCTACCATTATTGGTTTCATACGGCACAAAAACAGTAAAAATAATAAATTGACAGAGCTATAATTCCTTAACCCCTTAACCGATTTCCATCAAATAAACGGCTTCTAATAGCATTTATCGACAGCTAAAACTCATAGAACAACCTTTTCACACCATTCCTTAATCTTCACTTTTAAAAAATATTTTTAACCCATTGTCATTTTCACAATATATTAACCAACAGCGCACCTATGAAAACATTTCTAAATTCTAAACAAAAGCAATAATTGGCCAAAAAAACAAAAACCTAAATTAGAAAATACTATAAACTACCAGAACATACTTCATTTTTATCCCTAAACTACATATAAGTATTTTTAAAAAATATTTTTCTGCTTCTAACCTACCATTATTGGTTTCATACGGCACAAAAACAGTAAAAATAAAAAATTGACAGAGCCATAATTCCTTAACCCCTTAACCGATTTCCATCAAATAAACGGCTTCTAATAGCATTTATCGACAGCTAAAACTCCTAGAACAACCTTTTCACACCATTCCTCAATCTTCACTTTTAAAAAATATTTTAAACCCATTGTCATTTTCACAATATATTAACCAACAGCGCACCTATGAAAACATTTCTAAATTCTAAACAAAAGCAATAATTGGCCAAAAAAACAAAAACCTAAATTAGAAAATACTATAAACTACCAGGACATACTTCATTTTTATCCCTAAACTACATATAAGTATTTTTAAAAAATATTTTTCTGCTTCTAACCTACCATTATTGGTTTCATACGGCACATAAACAGTAAAAATAAAATATTGACAGAGCCATAATTCCTTAACCCCTTAACCGATTTCCATCAAATAAACGGCTTCTAATAGCATTTATCGACAGCTAAAACTCATAGAACAACCTTTTCACACCATTCCTTAATCTTCACTTTTAAAAAATATTTTTAACCCATTGTCATTTTCACAATATATTAACCAACAGCGCACCTATGAAAACATTTCTAAATTCTAAACAAAAGCAATAATTGGCCAAAAAAACAAAAACCTAAATTAGAAAATACTATAAACTACCAGAACATACTTAATTTTTATCCCTAAACTACATATAAGTATTTTTAAAAAATATTTTTCTGCTTCTAACCTACCATTATTGGTTTCATACGGCACAAAAACAGTAAAAATAAAAAATTGACAGAGCCATAATTCCTTAACCCCTTAACCGATTTCCATCAAATAAACGGCTTCTAATAGCATTTATCGACAGCTAAAACTCCTAGAACAACCTTTTCACACCATTCCTCAATCTTCACTTTTAAAAAATATTTTAAACCCATTGTCATTTTCACAATATATTAACCAACAGCGCACCTATGAAAACATTTCTAAATTCTAAACAAAAGCAATAATTGGCCAAAAAAACAAAAACCTAAATTAGAAAATACTATAAACTACCAGAACATACTTCATTTTTATCCCTAAACTACATATAAGTATTTTTAAAAAATATTTTTCTGCTTCTAACCTACCATTATTGGTTTCATACGGCACAAAAACAGTAAAAATAAAAAATTGACAGAGCCATAATTCCTTAACCCCTTAACCGATTTCCATCAAATAAACGGTTTCTAATAGCATTTATCGACAGCTAAAACTCCTAGAACAACCTTTTCACACCATTCCTCAATCTTCACTTTTAAAAAATATTTTAAACCCATTGTCATTTTCACAATATATTAACCAACAGCGCACCTATGAAAACATTTCTAAATTCTAAACAAAAGCAATAATTGGCCAAAAAAACAAAAACCTAAATTAGAAAATACTATAAACTACCAGGACATACTTCATTTTTATCCCTAAACTACATATAAGTATTTTTAAAAAATATTTTTCTGCTTCTAACCTACCATTATTGGTTTCATACGGCACATAAACAGTAAAAATAAAATATTGACAGAGCCATAATTCCTTAACCCCTTAACCGATTTCCATCAAATAAACGGCTTCTAATAGCATTTATCGACAGCTAAAACTCCTAGAACAACCTTTTCACACCATTCCTCAATCTTCACTTTTAAAAAATATTTTAAACCCATTGTCATTTTCACAATATATTAACCAACAGCGCACCTATGAAAACATTTCTAAATTCTAAACAAAAGCAATAATTGGCCAAAAAACAAAAACCTAAATTAGGAAATACTGTAAACTACCAGAACATACTTCATTTCTATCCCTAAACTACATATAAGTATTTTTAAAAAATATTTTTCTGCTTCTAACCTACCATTATTGGTTTCATACGGCACAAAAACAGTAAAAATAAAAAATTGACAGAGCCATAATTCCTTAACCCCTTAACCGATTTCCATCAAATAAACGGCTTCTAATAGCATTTATCGACTGTTAAAACTCCTAGAACAACCTTTTCACACCATTCCTCAATCTTCACTTTTAAAAAATATTTTAAACCCATTGTCATTTTCACAATATATTAACCAACAGCGCACCTATGAAAACATTTCTAAATTCTAAACAAAAGCAATAATTGGCCAAAAAAACAAAAACCTAAATTAGAAAATACTATAAACTACCAGAACATACTTCATTTTTATCCCTAAACTACATATAAGTATTTTTAAAAAATATTTTTCTGCTTCTAACCTACCATTATTGGTTTCATACGGCACAAAAACAGTAAAAATAAAAAATTGACAGAGCCATAATTCCTTAACCCCTTCACCGATTTCCATCAAATAAACGGCTTCTAATAGCATTTATCGACAGCTAAAACTCCTAGAACAACCTTTTCACACCATTCCTCAATCTTCACTTTTAAAAAATATTTTAAACCCATTGTCATTTTCACAATATATTAACCAACAGCGCACCTATGAAAACATTTCTAAATTCTAAACAAAAGCAATAATTGGCCAAAAAAACAAAAACCTAAATTAGAAAATACTATAAACTACCAGAACATACATCATTTTTATCCCTAAACTACATATAAGTATTTTTAAAAATTTTTTTTCTGCTTCTAACCTACCATTATTGGTTTCGTACGGCACATAAACAGTAAAAATAAAAAATTGACAGAGCCATAATTCCTTAACCCCTTAACCGATTTCCATCAAATAAACGGCTTCGAATAGCATTTATCGACAGCTAAAACTCCTAGAACAACCTTTTCACACCATTCCTCAATCTTCACTTTTAAAAAATATTTTAAACCCATTGTCATTTTCACAATATATTAACCAACAGCGCACCTATGAAAACATTTCTAAATTCTAAACAAAAGCAATAATTGGCCAAAAAAACAAAAACCTAAATTAGAAAATACTATAAACTACCAGGACATACTTCATTTTTATCCCTAAACTACATATAAGTATTTTTAAAAAATATTTTTCTGCTTCTAACCTACCATTATTGGTTTCATACGGCACATAAACAGTAAAAATAAAAAATTGACAGAGCCATAATTCCTTAACCCCTTAACCGATTTCCATCAAATAAACGGCTTCTAATAGCATTTATCGACTGTTAAAACTCCTAGAACAACCTTTTCACACCATTCCTCAATCTTCACTTTTAAAAAATATTTTAAACCCATTGTCATTTTCACAATATATTAACCAACAGCGCACCTATGAAAACATTTCTAAATTCTAAACAAAAGCAATAATTGGCCAAAAAAACAAAAACCTAAATTAGAAAATACTATAAACTACCAGAACATACTTCATTTTTATCCCTAAACTACATATAAGTATTTTTAAAAAATATTTTTCTGCTTCTAACCTACCATTATTGGTTTCATACGGCACAAAAACAGTAAAAATAAAAAATTGACAGAGCCATAATTCCTTAACCCCTTCACCGATTTCCATCAAATAAACGGCTTCTAATAGCATTTATCGACAGCTAAAACTCCTAGAACAACCTTTTCACACCATTCCTCAATCTTCACTTTTAAAAAATATTTTAAACCCATTGTCATTTTCACAATATATTAACCAACAGCGCACCTATGAAAACATTTCTAAATTCTAAACAAAAGCAATAATTGGCCAAAAAAACAAAAACCTAAATTAGAAAATACTATAAACTACCAGAACATACTTCATTTTTATCCCTAAACTACATATAAGTATTTTTAAAAAATATTTTTCTGCTTCTAACCTACCATTATTGGTTTCATACGGCACAAAAACAGTAAAAATAAAAAATTGAGAGAGCCATAATTCCTTAACCCCTTAACCGATTTCCATCAAATAAACGGCTTCTAATAGCATTTATCGACAGCTAAAACTCATAGAACAACCTTTTCACACCATTCCTCAATCTTCACTTTTAAAAAATATTTTAAACCCATTGTCATTTTCACAATATATTAACCAACAGCGCACCTATGAAAACATTTCTAAATTCTAAACAAAAGCAATAATTGGCCAAAAAAACAAAAACCTAAATTAGAAAATACTATAAACTACCAGAACATGCTTCATTTTTATCCCTAAACTACATATAAGTATTTTTAAAAAATATTTTTCTGCTTCTAACCTACCATTATTGGTTTCATACGGCACAAAAACAGTAAAAATAAAAAATTGACAGAGCCATAATTCCTTAACCCCTTAACCGATTTCCATCAAATAAACGGCTTCTAATAGCATTTATCGACAGCTAAAACTCCTAGAACAACCTTTTCACACCATTCCTCAATCTTCACTTTTAAAAAATATTTTAAACCCATTGTCATTTTCACAATATATTAACCAACAGCGCACCTACGAAAACATTTCTAAATTCTAAACAAAAGCAATAATTGGCCAAAAAAACAAAAACCTAAATTAGAAAATACTATAAACTACCAGAACATACATCATTTTTATCCCTAAACTACATATAAGTATTTTTAAAAATTTTTTTCTGCTTCTAACCTACCGTTATTGGTTTCATACGGCACAAAAACAGTAAAAATAAAAAATTGACAGAGCCATAATTCCTTAACCCCTTAACCGATTTCCATCAAATAAACGGCTACTAATAGCATTTATCGACAGCTAAAACTCATAGAACAACCTTTTCACACCATTCCTCAATCTTCACTTTTAAAAAATATTTTTAACCCATTGTCATATTCACAATATATTAGCCAACAGCGCACCTATGAAAACATTTCTAAATTCTAAACAAAAGCAAAAATTGGCCAAAAAACAGAAACCTAAATTAGAAAATACTATAAACTACCAGAACATACATCATTTTTATCCCTAAACTACATATAAGTATTTTTAAAAATTTTTTTTCTGCTTCTAACCTACCATTATTGGTTTCGTACGGCACATAAACAGTAAAAATAAAAAATTGACAGAGCCATAATTCCTTAACCCCTTAACCGATTTCCATCAAATAAACGGCTTCGAATAGCATTTATCGACAGCTAAAACTCCTAGAACAACCTTTTCACACCATTCCTCAATCTTCACTTTTAAAAAATATTTTAAACCCATTGTCATTTTCACAATATATTAACCAACAGCGCACCTATGAAAACATTTCTAAATTCTAAACAAAAGCAATAATTGGCCAAAAAAACAAAAACCTAAATTAGAAAATACTATAAACTACCAGGACATACTTCATTTTTATCCCTAAACTACATATAAGTATTTTTAAAAAATATTTTTCTGCTTCTAACCTACCATTATTGGTTTCATACGGCACATAAACAGTAAAAATAAAAAATTGACAGAGCCATAATTCCTTAACCCCTTAACCGATTTCCATCAAATAAACGGCTTCTAATAGCATTTATCGACTGTTAAAACTCCTAGAACAACCTTTTCACACCATTCCTCAATCTTCACTTTTAAAAAATATTTTAAACCCATTGTCATTTTCACAATATATTAACCAACAGCGCACCTATGAAAACATTTCTAAATTCTAAACAAAAGCAATAATTGGCCAAAAAAACAAAAACCTAAATTAGAAAATACTATAAACTACCAGAACATACTTCATTTTTATCCCTAAACTACATATAAGTATTTTTAAAAAATATTTTTCTGCTTCTAACCTACCATTATTGGTTTCATACGGCACAAAAACAGTAAAAATAAAAAATTGACAGAGCCATAATTCCTTAACCCCTTAACCGATTTCCATCAAATAAACGGCTTCTAATAGCATTTATCGACAGCTAAAACTCATAGAACAACCTTTTCACACCATTCCTCAATCTTCACTTTTAAAAAATATTTTAAACCCATTGTCATTTTCACAATATATTAACCAACAGCGCACCTATGAAAACATTTCTAAATTCTAAACAAAAGCAATAATTGGCCAAAAAAACAAAAACCTAAATTAGAAAATACTATAAACTACCAGAACATACTTCATTTTTATCCCTAAACTACATATAAGTATTTTTAAAAAATATTTTTCTGCTTCTAACCTACCATTATTGGTTTCATACGGCACAAAAACAGTAAAAATAAAAAATTGACAGAGCCATAATTCCTTAACCCCTTAACCGATTTCCATCAAATAAACGGCTTCTAATAGCATTTATCGACAGCTAAAACTCCTAGAACAACCTTTTCACACCATTCCTCAATCTTCACTTTTAAAAAATATTTTAAACCCATTGTCATTTTCACAATATATTAACCAACAGCGCACCTATGAAAACATTTCTAAATTCTAAACAAAAGCAATAATTGGCCAAAAAAACAAAAACCTAAATTAGAAAATACTATAAACTACCAGGACATACTTCATTTTTATCCCTAAACTACATATAAGTATTTTTAAAAAATATTTTTCTGCTTCTAACCTACCATTATTGGTTTCATACGGCACATAAACAGTAAAAATAAAATATTTACAGAGCCATAATTCCTTAACCCCTTAACCGATTTCCATCAAATAAACGGCTTCTAATAGCATTTATCGACAGCTAAAACTCCTAGAACAACCTTTTCACACCATTCCTCAATCTTCACTTTTAAAAAATATTTTAAACCCATTGTCATTTTCACAATATATTAACCAACAGCGCACCTATGAAAACATTTCTAAATTCTAAACAAAAGCAATAATTGGCCAAAAAACAAAAACCTAAATTAGGAAATACTGTAAACTACCAGAACATACTTCATTTCTATCCCTAAACTACATATAAGTATTTTTAAAAAATATTTTTCTGCTTCTAACCTACCATTATTGGTTTCATACGGCACAAAAACAGTAAAAATAAAAAATTGACAGAGCCATAATTCCTTAACCCCTTAACCGATTTCCATCAAATAAACGGCTTCTAATAGCATTTATCGACGGCTAAAACTCCTAGAACAACCTTTTCACACCATTCCTCAATCTTCACTTTTAAAAAATATTTTTAACCCATTGTCATTTTCACAATATATTAACCAACAGCGCACCTATGAAAACATTTCTAAATTCTAAACAAAAGCAATAATTGGCCAAAAAACAAAAACCTAAATTAGGAAATACTGTAAACTACCAGAACATACTTCATTTCTATCCCTAAACTACATATAAGTATTTTTAAAAAATATTTTTCTGCTTCTAACCTACCATTATTGGTTTCATACGGCACAAAAACAGTAAAAATAATAAATTGACAGAGCTATAATTCCTTAACCCCTTAACCGATTTCCATCAAATAAACGGCTTCTAATAGCATTTATCGACAGCTAAAACTCATAGAACAACCTTTTCACACCATTCCTTAATCTTCACTTTTAAAAAATATTTTTAACCCATTGTCATTTTCACAATATATTAACCAACAGCGCACCTATGAAAACATTTCTAAATTCTAAACAAAAGCAATAATTGGCCAAAAAAACAAAAACCTAAATTAGAAAATACTATAAACTACCAGAACATACTTCATTTTTATCCCTAAACTACATATAAGTATTTTTAAAAAATATTTTTCTGCTTCTAACCTACCATTATTGGTTTCATACGGCACAAAAACAGTAAAAATAAAAAATTGACAGAGCCATAATTCCTTAACCCCTTAACCGATTTCCATCAAATAAACGGCTTCTAATAGCATTTATCGACAGCTAAAACTCCTAGAACAACCTTTTCACACCATTCCTCAATCTTCACTTTTAAAAAATATTTTAAACCCATTGTCATTTTCACAATATATTAACCAACAGCGCACCTATGAAAACATTTCTAAATTCTAAACAAAAGCAATAATTGGCCAAAAAAACAAAAACCTAAATTAGAAAATACTATAAACTACCAGGACATACTTCATTTTTATCCCTAAACTACATATAAGTATTTTTAAAAAATATTTTTCTGCTTCTAACCTACCATTATTGGTTTCATACGGCACATAAACAGTAAAAATAAAATATTGACAGAGCCATAATTCCTTAACCCCTTAACCGATTTCCATCAAATAAACGGCTTCTAATAGCATTTATCGACAGCTAAAACTCCTAGAACAACCTTTTCACACCATTCCTCAATCTTCACTTTTAAAAAATATTTTAAACCCATTGTCATTTTCACAATATATTAACCAACAGCGCACCTATGAAAACATTTCTAAATTCTAAACAAAAGCAATAATTGGCCAAAAAACAAAAACCTAAATTAGGAAATACTGTAAACTACCAGAACATACTTCATTTCTATCCCTAAACTACATATAAGTATTTTTAAAAAATATTTTTCTGCTTCTAACCTACCATTATTGGTTTCATACGGCACAAAAACAGTAAAAATAAAAAATTGACAGAGCCATAATTCCTTAACCCCTTAACCGATTTCCATCAAATAAACGGCTTCTAATAGC
The DNA here is from genome assembly GCA_936449025.2 of Sarcophaga subvicina. Lineage (NCBI taxonomy): Eukaryota > Metazoa > Arthropoda > Insecta > Diptera > Sarcophagidae > Sarcophaga > Sarcophaga subvicina. Next base: position 24,217 of record OW388080.2, on the reverse strand, counting down.
ATTTATCGACGGCTAAAACTCCTAGAACAACCTTTTTACACCATTCCTCAATCTTCACTTTTAAAAAATATTTTAAACCCATTGTCATTTTCACAATATATTAACCAACAGCGCACCTATGAAAACATTTCTAAATTCTAAACAAAAGCAATAATTGGCCAAAAAACAAAAACCTAAATTAGGAAATACTGTAAACTACCAGAACATACTTCATTTCTATCCCTAAACTACATATAAGTATTTTTAAAAAATATTTTTCTGCTTCTAACCTACCATTATTGGTTTCATACGGCACAAAAACAGTAAAAATAAAAAATTGACAGAGCCATAATTCCTTAACCCCTTAACCGATTTCCATCAAATAAACGGCTTCGAATAGCATTTATCGACAGCTAAAACTCCTAGAACAACCTTTTCACACCATTCCTCAATCTTCACTTTTAAAAAATATTTTAAACCCATTGTCATTTTCACAATATATTAACCAACAGCGCACCTATGAAAACATTTCTAAATTCTAAACAAAAGCAATAATTGGCCAAAAAAACAAAAACCTAAATTAGAAAATACTTTAAACTACCAGGACATACTTCATTTTTATCCCTAAACTACATATAAGTATTTTTAAAAAATATTTTTCTGCTTCTAACCTACCATTATTGGTTTCATACGGCACATAAACAGTAAAAATAAAAAATTGACAGAGCCATAATTCCTTAACCCCTTAACCGATTTCCATCAAAAAAACGGCTTCTAATAGCATTTATCGACTGTTAAAACTCCTAGAACAACCTTTTCACACCATTCCTCAATCTTCACTTTTAAAAAATATTTTAAACCCATTGTCATTTTCACAATATATTAACCAACAGCGCACCTATGAAAACATTTCTAAATTCTAAACAAAAGCAATAATTGGCCAAAAAAACAAAAACCTAAATTAGAAAATACTATAAACTACCAGAACATACTTCATTTTTATCCCTAAACTACATATAAGTATTTTTAAAAAATATTTTTCTGCTTCTAACCTACCATTATTGGTTTCATACGGCACAAAAACAGTAAAAATAAAAAATTGACAGAGCCATAATTCCTTAACCCCTTAACCGATTTCCATCAAATAAACGGCTTCTAATAGCATTTATCGACAGCTAAAACTCCTAGAACAACCTTTTCACACCATTCCTCAATCTTCACTTTTAAAAAATATTTTAAACCCATTGTCATTTTCACAATATATTAACCAACAGCGCACCTATGAAAACATTTCTAAATTCTAAACAAAAGCAATAATTGGCCAAAAAAACAAAAACCTAAATTAGAAAATACTATAAACTACCAGAACATACTTCATTTTTATCCCTAGACTACATATAAGTATTTTTAAAAAATATTTTTCTGCTTTTAACCTACCATTATTGGTTTCATACGACACAATAACAGTAAAAATAAAAAATTGACAGAGCCATAATTCCTTAACCCCTTAACCGATTTCCATCAAATAAACGGCTTCTAATAGCATTTATCGACAGCTAAAACTCATAGAACAACCTTTTCACACCATTCCTCAATCTTCACTTTTAAAAAATATTTTAAACCCATTGTCATTTTCACAATATATTAACCAACAGCGCACCTATGAAAACATTTCTAAATTCTAAACAAAAGCAATAATTGGCCAAAAAAACAAAAACCTAAATTAGAAAATACTATAAACTACCAGAACATACTTCATTTTTATCCCTAAACTACATATAAGTATTTTTAAAAAATATTTTTCTGCTTCTAACCTACCATTATTGGTTTCATACGGCACAAAAACAGTAAAAATAAAAAATTGACAGAGCCATAATTCCTTAACCCCTTAACCGATTTCCATCAAATAAACGGCTTCTAATAGCATTTATCGACAGCTAAAACTCCTAGAACAACCTTTTCACACCATTCCTCAATCTTCACTTTTAAAAAATATTTTAAACCCATTGTCATTTTCACAATATATTAACCAACAGCGCACCTATGAAAACATTTCTAAATTCTAAACAAAAGCAATAATTGGCCAAAAAAACAAAAACCTAAATTAGAAAATACTATAAACTACCAGAACATACTTCATTTTTATCCCTAAACTACATATAAGTATTTTTAAAAAATATTTTTCTGCTTTTAACCTACCATTATTGGTTTCATACGGCACAATAACAGTAAAAATAAAAAATTGACAGAGCCATAATTCCTTAACCCCTTAACCGATTTCCATCAAATAAACGGCTTCTAATAGCATTTATCGACAGCTAAAACTCATAGAACAACCTTTTCACACCATTCCTCAATCTTCACTTTTAAAAAATATTTTAAACCCATTGTCATTTTCACAATATATTAACCAACAGCGCACCTATGAAAACATTTCTAAATTCTAAACAAAAGCAATAATTGGCCAAAAAAACAAAAACCTAAATTAGAAAATACTATAAACTACCAGAACATACTTCATTTTTATCCCTAAACTACATATAAGTATTTTTAAAAAATATTTTTCTGCTTCTAACCTACCATTATTGGTTTCATACGGCACAAAAACAGTAAAAATAAAAAATTGACAGAGCCATAATTCCTTAACCCCTTAACCGATTTCCATCAAATAAACGGCTTCTAATAGCATTTATCGACAGCTAAAACTCCTAGAACAACCTTTTCACACCATTCCTCAATCTTCACTTTTAAAAAATATTTTAAACCCATTGTCATTTTCACAATATATTAACCAACAGCGCACCTATGAAAACATTTCTAAATTCTAAACAAAAGCAATAATTGGCCAAAAAAACAAAAACCTAAATTAGAAAATACTATAAACTACCAGGACATACTTCATTTTTATCCCTAAACTACATATAAGTATTTTTAAAAAATATTTTTCTGCTTCTAACCTACCATTATTGGTTTCATACGGCACATAAACAGTAAAAATAAAATATTGACAGAGCCATAATTCCTTAACCCCTTAACCGATTTCCATCAAATAAACGGCTTCTAATAGCATTTATCGACAGCTAAAACTCCTAGAACAACCTTTTCACACCATTCCTCAATCTTCACTTTTAAAAAATATTTTAAACCCATTGTCATATTCACAATATATTAACCAACAGCGCACCTATGAAAACATTTCTAAATTCTAAACAAAAGCAATAATTGGCCAAAAACCAAAAACCTAAATTAGGAAATACTGTAAACTACCAGAACATACTTCATTTCTATCCCTAAACTACATATAAGTATTTTTAAAAAATATTTTTCTGCTTCTAACCTACCATTATTGCAAAAGCAATAATTGGCCAAAAAACAAAAACCTAAATTAGGAAATACTGTAAACTACCAGAACATACTTCATTTCTATCCCTAAACTACATATAAGTATTTTTAAAAAATATTTTTCTGCTTCTAACCTACCATTATTGGTTTCATACGGCACAAAAACAGTAAAAATAAAAAATTGACAGAGCCATAATTCCTTAACCCCTTAACCGATTTCCATCAAATAAACGGCTTCGAATAGCATTTATCGACAGCTAAAACTCCTAGAACAACCTTTTCACACCATTCCTCAATCTTCACTTTTAAAAAATATTTTAAACCCATTGTCATTTTCACAATATATTAACCAACAGCGCACCTATGAAAACATTTCTAAATTCTAAACAAAAGCAATAATTGGCCAAAAAAACAAAAACCTAAATTAGAAAATACTTTAAACTACCAGGACATACTTCATTTTTATCCCTAAACTACATATAAGTATTTTTAAAAAATATTTTTCTGCTTCTAACCTACCATTATTGGTTTCATACGGCACATAAACAGTAAAAATAAAAAATTGACAGAGCCATAATTCCTTAACCCCTTAACCGATTTCCATCAAAAAAACGGCTTCTAATAGCATTTATCGACTGTTAAAACTCCTAGAACAACCTTTTCACACCATTCCTCAATCTTCACTTTTAAAAAATATTTTAAACCCATTGTCATTTTCACAATATATTAACCAACAGCGCACCTATGAAAACATTTCTAAATTCTAAACAAAAGCAATAATTGGCCAAAAAAACAAAAACCTAAATTAGAAAATACTATAAACTACCAGAACATACTTCATTTTTATCCCTAAACTACATATAAGTATTTTTAAAAAATATTTTTCTGCTTCTAACCTACCATTATTGGTTTCATACGGCACAAAAACAGTAAAAATAAAAAATTGACAGAGCCATAATTCCTTAACCCCTTAACCGATTTCCATCAAATAAACGGCTTCTAATAGCATTTATCGACAGCTAAAACTCCTAGAACAACCTTTTCACACCATTCCTCAATCTTCACTTTTAAAAAATATTTTAAACCCATTGTCATTTTCACAATATATTAACCAACAGCGCACCTATGAAAACATTTCTAAATTCTAAACAAAAGCAATAATTGGCCAAAAAAACAAAAACCTAAATTAGAAAATACTATAAACTACCAGAACATACTTCATTTTTATCCCTAGACTACATATAAGTATTTTTAAAAAATATTTTTCTGCTTTTAACCTACCATTATTGGTTTCATACGGCACAATAACAGTAAAAATAAAAAATTGACAGAGCCATAATTCCTTAACCCCTTAACCGATTTCCATCAAATAAACGGCTTCTAATAGCATTTATCGACAGCTAAAACTCATAGAACAACCTTTTCACACCATTCCTCAATCTTCACTTTTAAAAAATATTTTAAACCCATTGTCATTTTCACAATATATTAACCAACAGCGCACCTATGAAAACATTTCTAAATTCTAAACAAAAGCAATAATTGGCCAAAAAAACAAAAACCTAAATTAGAAAATACTATAAACTACCAGAACATACTTCATTTTTATCCCTAAACTACATATAAGTATTTTTAAAAAATATTTTTCTGCTTCTAACCTACCATTATTGGTTTCATACGGCACAAAAACAGTAAAAATAAAAAATTGACAGAGCCATAATTCCTTAACCCCTTAACCGATTTCCATCAAATAAACGGCTTCTAATAGCATTTATCGACAGCTAAAACTCCTAGAACAACCTTTTCACACCATTCCTCAATCTTCACTTTTAAAAAATATTTTAAACCCATTGTCATTTTCACAATATATTAACCAACAGCGCACCTATGAAAACATTTCTAAATTCTAAACAAAAGCAATAATTGGCCAAAAAAACAAAAACCTAAATTAGAAAATACTATAAACTACCAGAACATACTTCATTTTTATCCCTAAACTACATATAAGTATTTTTAAAAAATATTTTTCTGCTTTTAACCTACCATTATTGGTTTCATACGGCACAATAACAGTAAAAATAAAAAATTGACAGAGCCATAATTCCTTAACCCCTTAACCGATTTCCATCAAATAAACGGCTTCTAATAGCATTTATCGACAGCTAAAACTCATAGAACAACCTTTTCACACCATTCCTCAATCTTCACTTTTAAAAAATATTTTAAACCCATTGTCATTTTCACAATATATTAACCAACAGCGCACCTATGAAAACATTTCTAAATTCTAAACAAAAGCAATAATTGGCCAAAAAAACAAAAACCTAAATTAGAAAATACTATAAACTACCAGAACATACTTCATTTTTATCCCTAAACTACATATAAGTATTTTTAAAAAATATTTTTCTGCTTCTAACCTACCATTATTGGTTTCATACGGCACAAAAACAGTAAAAATAAAAAATTGACAGAGCCATAATTCCTTAACCCCTTAACCGATTTCCATCAAATAAACGGCTTCTAATAGCATTTATCGACAGCTAAAACTCCTAGAACAACCTTTTCACACCATTCCTCAATCTTCACTTTTAAAAAATATTTTAAACCCATTGTCATTTTCACAATATATTAACCAACAGCGCACCTATGAAAACATTTCTAAATTCTAAACAAAAGCAATAATTGGCCAAAAAAACAAAAACCTAAATTAGAAAATACTATAAACTACCAGGACATACTTCATTTTTATCCCTAAACTACATATAAGTATTTTTAAAAAATATTTTTCTGCTTCTAACCTACCATTATTGGTTTCATACGGCACATAAACAGTAAAAATAAAATATTGACAGAGCCATAATTCCTTAACCCCTTAACCGATTTCCATCAAATAAACGGCTTCTAATAGCATTTATCGACAGCTAAAACTCCTAGAACAACCTTTTCACACCATTCCTCAATCTTCACTTTTAAAAAATATTTTAAACCCATTGTCATATTCACAATATATTAACCAACAGCGCACCTATGAAAACATTTCTAAATTCTAAACAAAAGCAATAATTGGCCAAAAACCAAAAACCTAAATTAGGAAATACTGTAAACTACCAGAACATACTTCATTTCTATCCCTAAACTACATATAAGTATTTTTAAAAAATATTTTTCTGCTTCTAACCTACCATTATTGGTTTCATACGGCACAAAAACAGTAAAAATAAAAAATTGACAGAGCCATAATTCCTTAACCCCTTAACCGATTTCCATCAAATAAACGGCTTCTAATAGCATTTATCGACAGCTAAAACTCCTAGAACAACCTTTTCACACCATTCCTCAATCTTCACTTTTAAAAAATATTTTAAACCCATTGTCATTTTCACAATATATTAACCAACAGCGCACCTATGAAAACATTTCTAAATTCTAAACAAAAGCAATAATTGGCCAAAAAACAAAAACCTAAATTAGGAAATACTGTAAACTACCAGAACATACTTCATTTCTATCCCTAAACTACATATAAGTATTTTTAAAAAATATTTTTCTGCTTCTAACCTACCATTATTGGTTTCATACGGCACAAAAACAGTAAAAATAATAAATTGACAGAGCTATAATTCCTTAACCCCTTAACCGATTTCCATCAAATAAACGGCGTCTAATAGCATTTATCGACAGCTAAAACTCATAGAACAACCTTTTCACACCATTCCTTAATCTTCACTTTTAAAAAATATTTTTAACCCATTGTCATATTCACAATATATTAACCAACAGCGCACCTATGAAAACATTTCTAAATTCTAAACAAAAGCAAAAATTGGCCAAAAAACAAAAACCTAAATTAGAAAATACTATAAACTACCAGAACATACATCATTTTTACCCTAAACTACATATAAGTATTTTTAAAAAATATTTTTCTGCTTCTAACCACCATTATTGGTTTCATACGGCACAAAAACAGTAAAAATAAAAAATTGACAGAGCCATAATTCCTTAACCCCTTAACCGATTTCCATCAAATAAACGGCTTCTAATAGCATTTATCAACAGCTAAAACTCATAGAACAACCTTTTCACACCATTCCTCAATCTTCACTTTTAAAAAATATTTTAAACCCATTGTCATTTTCACAATATATTAACCAACAGCGCACCTATGAAAACATTTCTAAATTCTAAACAAAAGCAATAATTGGCCAAAAAAACAAAAACCTAAATTAGAAAATACTATAAACTACCAGAACATACTTCATTTTTAGCCCTAAACTACATATAAGTATTTTTAAAAAATATTTTTCTGCTTCTAACCTACCATTATTGGTTTCATACGGCACAAAAACAGTAAAAATAAAAAATTGACAGAGCCATAATTCCTTAACCCCTTAACCGATTTCCATCAAATAAACGGCTTCTAATAGCATTTATCGACAGCTAAAACTCATAGAACAACCTTTTCACACCATTCCTCAATCTTCACTTTTAAAAAATATTTTAAACCCATTGTCATTTTCACAATATATTAACCAACAGCGCACCTATGAAAACATTTCTAAATTCTAAACAAAAGCAATAATTGGCCAAAAAAACAAAAACCTAAATTAGAAAATACTATAAACTACCAGAACATACTTCATTTTTATCCCTAAACTACATATAAGTATTTTTAAAAAATATTTTTCTGCTTCTAACCTACCATTATTGGTTTCATACGGCACAAAAACAGTAAAAATAAAAAATTGACAGAGCCATAATTCCTTAACCCCTTAACCGATTTCCATCAAATAAACGGCTTCTAATAGCATTTATCGACAGCTAAAACTCATAGAACAACCTTTTCACACCATTCCTCAATCTTCACTTTTAAAAAATATTTTAAACCCATTGTCATTTTCACAATATATTAACCAACAGCGCACCTATGAAAACATTTCTAAATTCTAAACAAAAGCAATAATTGGCCAAAAAACAAAAACCTAAATTAGAAAATACTATAAACTACCAGAACATACTTCATTTTTATCCCTAAACTACATATAAGTATTTTTAAAAAATATTTTTCTGCTTCTAACCTACCATTATTGGTTTCATACGGCACAAAAACAGTAAAAATAAAAAATTGACAGAGCCATAATTCCTTAACCCCTTAACCGATTTCCATCAAATAAACGGCTTCTAATAGCATTTATCGACAGCTAAAACTCCTAGAACAACCTTTTCACACCATTCCTCAATCTTCACTTTTAAAAAATATTTTAAACCCATTGTCATTTTCACAATATATTAACCAACAGCGCACCTATGAAAACATTTCTAAATTCTAAACAAAAGCAATAATTGGCCAAAAAAACAAAAACCTAAATTAGAAAATACTATAAACTACCAGGACATACTTCATTTTTATCCCTAAACTACATATAAGTATTTTTAAAAAATATTTTTCTGCTTCTAACCTACCATTATTGGTTTCATACGGCACAAAAACAGTAAAAATAAAAAATTGACAGAGCCATAATTCCTTAACCCCTTAACCGATTTCCATCAAATAAACGGCTTCTAATAGCATTTATCGACAGCTAAAACTCATAGAACAACCTTTTCACACCATTCCTCAATCTTCACTTTTAAAAAATATTTTAAACCCATTGTCATTTTCACAACATATTAACCAACAGCGCACCTATGAAAACATTTCTAAATTCTAAACAAAAGCAATAATTGGCCAAAAAAACAAAAACCTAAATTAGAAAATACTATAAACTACCAGAACATACTTCATTTTTATCCCTAAACTACATATAAGTATTTTTAAAAAATATTTTTCTGCTTCTAACCTACCATTATTGGTTTCATACGGCACAAAAACAGTAAAAATAAAAAATTGACAGAGCCATAATTCCTTAACCCCTTAACCGATTTCCATCAAATAAACGGCTTCTAATAGCATTTATCGACAGCTAAAACTCCTAGAACAACCTTTTCACACCATTCCTCAATCTTCACTTTTAAAAAATATTTTAAACCCATTGTCATTTTCACAATATATTAACCAACAGCGCACCTATGAAAACATTTCTAAATTCTAAACAAAAGCAATAATTGGCCAAAAAAACAAAAACCTAAATTAGAAAATACTATAAACTACCAGGACATACTTCATTTTTATCCCTAAACTACATATAAGTATTTTTAAAAAATATTTTTCTGCTTCTAACCTACCATTATTGGTTTCATACGGCACATAAACAGTAAAAATAAAATATTGACAGAGCCATAATTCCTTAACCCCTTAACCGATTTCCATCAAATAAACGGCTTCTAATAGCATTTATCGACAGCTAAAACTCCTAGAACAACCTTTTCACAACATTCCTCAATCTTCACTTTTAAAAAATATTTTAAACCCATTGTCATTTTCACAATATATTAACCAACAGCGCACCTATGAAAACATTTCTAAATTCTAAACAAAAGCAATAATTGGCCAAAAAACAAAAACCTAAATTAGGAAATACTGTAAACTACCAGAACATACTTCATTTCTATCCCTAAACTACATATAAGTATTTTTAAAAAATATTTTTCTGCTTCTAACCTACCATTATTGGTTTCATACGGCACAAAAACAGTAAAAATAAAAAATTGACAGAGCCATAATTCCTTAACCCCTTCACCGATTTCCATCAAATAAACGGCTTCTAATAGCATTTATCGACAGCTAAAACTCCTAGAACAACCTTTTCACACCATTCCTCAATCTTCACTTTTAAAAAATATTTTAAACCCATTGTCATTTTCACAATATATTAACCAACAGCGCACCTATGAAAACATTTCTAAATTCTAAACAAAAGCAATAATTGGCCAAAAAAACAAAAACCTAAATTAGAAAATACTATAAACTACCAGAACATACTTAATTTTTATCCCTAAACTACATATAAGTATTTTTAAAAAATATTTTTCTGCTTCTAACCTACCATTATTGGTTTCATACGGCACATAAACAGTAAAAATAAAATATTGACAGAGCCATAATTCCTTAACCCCTTAACCGATTTCCATCAAATAAACGGTTTCTAATAGCATTTATCGACAGCTAAAACTCCTAGAACAACCTTTTCACACCATTCCTCAATCTTCACTTTTAAAAAATATTTTAAACCCATTGTCATTTTCACAATATATTAACCAACAGCGCACCTATGAAAACATTTCTAAATTCTAAACAAAAGCAATAATTGGCCAAAAACCAAAAACCTAAATTAGGAAATACTGTAAACTACCAGAACATACTTCATTTCTATCCCTAAACTACATATAAGTATTTTTAAAAAATATTTTTCTGCTTCTAACCTACCATTATTGGTTTCATACGGCACAAAAACAGTAAAAATAAAAAATTGACAGAGCCATAATTCCTTAACCCCTTAACCGATTTCCATCAAATAAACGGCTTCGAATAGCATTTATCGACAGCTAAAACTCCTAGAACAACCTTTTCACACCATTCCTCAATCTTCACTTTTAAAAAATATTTTAAACCCATTGTCATTTTCACAATATATTAACCAACAGCGCACCTATGAAAACATTTCTAAATTCTAAACAAAAGCAATAATTGGCCAAAAAACAAAAACCTAAATTAGGAAATACTGTAAACTACCAGAACATACTTCATTTCTATCCCTAAACTACATATAAGTATTTTTAAAAAATATTTTTCTGCTTCTAACCTACCATTATTGGTTTCATACGGCACAAAAACAGTAAAAATAATAAATTGACAGAGCTATAATTCCTTAACCCCTTAACCGATTTCCATCAAATAAACGGCTTCTAATAGCATTTATCGACAGCTAAAACTCATAGAACAACCTTTTCACACCATTCCTTAATCTTCACTTTTAAAAATATTTTTAACCCATTGTCATATTCACAATATATTAACCAACAGCGCACCTATGAAAACATTTCTAAATTCTAAACAAAAGCAAAAATTGGCCAAAAAACAAAAACCTAAATTAGAAAATACTATAAACTACCAGAACATACTTCATTTTTATCCATAAACTACATATAAGTATTTTTAAAAAAATTTTTTCAGTTTCTAACCTACCATTAATGGTTTCATACGGCACAAAAACAGTAAAAATAAAAAATTGACAGAGCCATAATTCCTTAACCCCTTAACCGATTTCCATCAAATAAACGGCTTCTAATAGCATTTATCCACAGCTAAAAGTCCTAAAACAACCTTTTCCATACAAGTGACCCGCCAATACTTTTTCCAACCGTTTGACATTTCCATATGCAACACTACCAACAAACGACCAATATATCAGTAAATAAACTACATTCATACCCATAACATCCGAACGCATTCATCTATTTGGAAGCGGTAAACGGTTACAAGTACATGTCAACGGGACCTTCAACCTACGGAAAAGCTTTTCCAAAGCAAAAGAGACCTATTTGAGATTTTGTTTACCAAATCAAACACCACTTGTACTTCAGTAGCAATAAACGGGAAATAAAAAAGGTATAAATTGCCACATCTCTTGACTGGATTAACCGAATTTAATACGGTAAACGGCTACTGACAGGGCTTTCGGAGGACTAAAACTCATGGAACAACTTTATTCACAGAGGTGACCCGCCGACATTCCAAGGAGGAATAACTATTTCCCCTCAATCTAGGCCCAACAAATTGACATCACTATGTCTCCACCCCATACCCTATCCATGCCCATCCTTACCCCAATTTCCATTTTTGCTTCCATTTTTCCAATATTATTCAGTACTAGCCTCTCCTAACAACAGTCATCATCAACATTCATATTCGAAAGCAACACAAAGCGATCTAAACAAATGCTACCAACATCAACACACACATCACAAACAAAAGCCTTCACAACCAAAAGCTATATAAGCAAAACACTCAACAGTGAACAGTAGTGGATTTATTCCTCCACCTTACAACATACTTAAACTGCCATAACTCCGTAACGCTGAAACGGATTGATTTCGGGTAAACGGCGTTCGATAGGCCTCCACAAGACCTACAACTCATGGAACAACTTCCGTTCTGATATTGGCCCGCCGACAGTCCAAGGGGGAAAAACACTTTCCCCTCAACTTAGGCCCGCCAAATTGACATCACTATGTGTCCAGGGTCTACCCATTCCAAATCTACTTTAACCAAAAAAAATATTTTTTGACCCTATTTTTCCAAAAAATTCAATATCGTCGCTCATTACTGCACAATCACCATATGCAACTTATTCCTCAACTATATTACCAAAATACTAACAAACTTCATTAATTCATATCAGAATTAATTTCATCCAGATCAAACGGCATACAATTTCCATCTAAAACCCCACACAGCACATATTCCATACACATTGTGTGCGTGTGGACATTTACTTATTCTCCAAACAGTTTCTACTTGCCACCCCATTCTGTCAATAAAAGCCACACAATGCTAAATTCCCATTATTTTCTGTGCCGACCAAAGCCTTCTGTCGTTTAGTGTGGTCCTCCCGAAACGTCGTCTTCCTATAAGGCCACCATATTCCGAAAGGGTCCGTCTTGGATTCTACATAGTCCTACTACCATTTTTACTCCCATCCCCTCATTTTTACATCTATAATTCTCGTATTTCCATCATTGCAATTTTGCTATATTATTTCTAATTTATTTTCCTACTTGAACCCCATACATATATTTTTCAAATAAATATAAACACATTAACCTCTATTTTTATCAATTTCATATTTATTTAATATTTTACTATAATTTTACTTTTTATTTTAAACATTTTAACGCTATAAACCATTTTTTACCATAATGCTAATATCTACAATATTACTATAATACAGCCTAATTTTATTAATTTATATCCAATTTCATTTCGACTCTAAACGTCATCCACTATTTCATCAATATCCCTGTACAACACATATTCCACAGACATTCCACACACACCACCATTAGTTCAATTTATATTCTCCACACAGTTTCTACAATAAACATAATTTCCCACCACAACACACCATTCATTACCCCTATTGTGCAACAAACACACCATTATCCACATTTAACATTATTTCAAAATGGCGGCGTAGCATATTACTATACAAGCAAAGACACATACACGTCACAAACAAAAGCAGCCATCACAACCAAAAGCTATATAAACAAACCAATCAACAGTAAGCAGCAGTGGCTTTATTCTTCCCCTTTACAACGTACTTAATCTGCCATAACTCCGTAACGCCGAAGCCAATCGATCTCGGGTAAACGGTGATCGATAAGTCTCTACAGCGCCTACAACTCATGGAACAACCTTCGATCCGATACCATAATTTTCTTTAATAAATATAACTCTAAAGAATCTACATCCACAAACTCTCCTTCATTTTCATACACTTTGGAGATATTTCATGAAAGCTTTTTACTTGTAATTAAAACCTAAATGTTTTCACGGTAGACTTTCCATTAAACTATTTCTCCACTCTCTTGCGACAATAAGAAACACAACGAATAGCATTTCATTTTTACCCCGAGGGAGAGAGGCTAAATAAAAGGGTGGCGGGATGTGGGGCCTATATATATATATATAGAAGAGGCATATGCGACGTGTGTCAGTGAGTGTGTGGATGAAAAGGCAGAAGCGGGGAAAGGCGCAACTTGGGACAGAACAGAACAGAACAGAACAGAACAGAACAGCGGGGGAATAAAGGCGAAGGTAAAGTACAAGGGGCGGTGGAGCTGGGTGTGTGAGAGGAGTGGAGAGAAGAGAAGAAAAGAGGGCGGCTGGGGTGGAGAGGGGAGCTGCTTGGGAAATAAAGAAGAGGTGGACCAACACTGGATGCGAAAAAACGATGCATTTGAGCGGAAGGAAAGGCACGAAGGGGACGCGGGTGCACAGCAGGTTCAACGTACAGCGGACGGGACAAAGAGGGGCTAAGACGGGGAGCACAGTGGAGGATGCTGGAGTGAGACAATGGTGGTGGGGGGTGGTGGTGGGGGTGTGGCAAGGGGCGCATGGAAAGGAAAAGAAGGCGGGAGGCGCAGCTTGGGCAAAGAAAGAGGCATATGCGACGTGTGTCAGTGTGTCCAAGGGGCAAAAAGACTTACCCCTCAACTTAGGCTCACCAAATTGACATCACTATGTGTCCAGGGTCTACCCATTCCAAATCTACACATTCCACATACGTTCCACATACATTCCACATACATTCCACATACGATCCACATACGTTCCACATACGATCCACATACGTTCCACATACGATCCACATACGTTCCACATACGTTCCACATACGATCCACACACGATCCACATACGATCCACATACGTTCCACATACGTTCCACATACGTTCCACATACGTTCCACATACGATCCACATACGATCCACATACGTTCCACACACATGAAAAGGCGGAAACGGGAAAGGTGCGTTCTATACCACCCCAAAAGTATGCTAAACATTCTATATTTTTAAATTAAAATAAAAATCTGCAGCATACTTTATGGGGCGAAATTCGAAATCACCCTAAAAGTATGTTAAGCATTCTATATATTTTTTTAAAATAAAATAAAAATCTGCAGCATACTTTAGGGGTCAAAATTCGAAACCGTCCTAAAAGTATGCTACATATTTTATATTTTTAAAATAAAATAAAAATCTGCAGCATACTTTATGGGGGCCAAATTCGAAACGACCCTAAAAGTATGCTATATATTCTATATATATTTTTTCAAATAAATTAAAAATCTGCAGCATACTTTTCGGGGGGCGAAATTCGAAACCACCCTAAAAGTATGCTAAACATTCTATATTTTTAAAATAAAAATCTCCAGCATACTTTCCGGGGGGCCAAATTCGAAACCACCCTAAAAGTATGCTATATATTATATATTTTTAAAATTAAATAAAATACAAATCTGCAGCATACTTTATGGGGGGAGGAGGGGGACCAAATTCGAAACCACCCTAAAAGTATGCTATATATTCAATATATATTTTTTAAAATAAAATAAAATAAAAATCTGCAGCATACTTTTCGGCGGGGGAGGGGGGGGGGGGGGGGTGGCGAAATTCGAAAGTACCCTAAAAGTGTGGTGAAAAAAGTTTTATATTTTGAAAATAAAATAAAAATCTGCAGCATACTTTGCGGTGCCCACTTTACATACGATCCTAAAAGTATGCCTAAGTGTTTCGAATTTCGAAAAGCCCGCATTTTTTCAAGCATACCCCGAGGGAGAGAGGCTAAATAAAAGTTCCACATACGATCCACATACGTTCCACACACATGAAAAGGCGGAAACGGGAAAGGTGCGTTCTATACCACCCCAAAAGTATGCTAAACATTCTATATTTTTAAATTAAAATAAAAATCTGCAGCATACTTTATGGGGCGAAATTCGAAATCACCCTAAAAGTATGTTAAGCATTCTATATATTTTTTTAAAATAAAATAAAAATCTGCAGCATACTTTAGGGGTCAAAATTCGAAACCGTCCTAAAAGTATGCTACATATTTTATATTTTTAAAATAAAATAAAAATCTGCAGCATACTTTATGGGGGCCAAATTCGAAACGACCCTAAAAGTATGCTATATATTCTATATATATTTTTTCAAATAAATTAAAAATCTGCAGCATACTTTTCGGGGGGCGAAATTCGAAACCACCCTAAAAGTATGCTAAACATTCTATATTTTTTAAATAAAAATCTGCAGCATACTTTCCGGGGGGCCAAATTCGAAACCACCCTAAAAGTATGCTATATATTATATATTTTTAAAATTAAATTAAATAAAAATCTGCAGCATACTTTATGGGGGGAGGAGGGGGACCAAATTCGAAACCACCCTAAAAGTATGCTATATATTCAATATATATTTTTTAAAATAAAATAAAATAAAAATCTGCAGCATACTTTTCGGCGGGGGAGGGGGGGGGGGGGTGGCGAAATTCGAAAGTACCCTAAAAGTGTGGTGAAAAAAGTTTTATATTTTGAAAATAAAATAAAAATCTGCAGCATACTTTGCGGTGCCCACTTTACATACGATCCTAAAAGTATGCCTAAGTGTTTCGAATTTCGAAAAGCCCGCATTTTTTCAAGCATACCCCGAGGGAGAGAGGCTAAATAAAAGTTCCACATACGATCCACATACGTTCCACACACATGAAAAGGCGGAAACGGGAAAGGTGCGTTCTATACCACCCCAAAAGTATGCTAAACATTCTATATTTTTAAATTAAAATAAAAATCTGCAGCATACTTTATGGGGCGAAATTCGAAATCACCCTAAAAGTATGTTAAGCATTCTATATATTTTTTTAAAATAAAATAAAAATCTGCAGCATACTTTAGGGGGTCAAAATTCGAAACCGTCCTAAAAGTATGCTACATATTTTATATTTTTAAAATAAAATAAAAATCTGCAGCATACTTTATGGGGGCCAAATTCGAAACGACCCTAAAAGTATGCTATATATTCTATATATATTTTTTCAAATAAATTAAAAATCTGCAGCATACTTTTCGGGGGGCGAAATTCGAAACCACCCTAAAAGTATGCTAAACATTCTATATTTTTTAAATAAAAATCTGCAGCATACTTTCCGGGGGGCCAAATTCGAAACCACCCTAAAAGTATGCTATATATTATATATTTTTAAAATTAAATTAAATAAAAATCTGCAGCATACTTTATGGGGGGAGGAGGGGGACCAAATTCGAAACCACCCTAAAAGTATGCTATATATTCAATATATATTTTTTAAAATAAAATAAAATAAAAATCTGCAGCATACTTTTCGGCGGGGGAGGGGGGGGGGGGGGTGGCGAAATTCGAAAGTACCCTAAAAGTGTGGTGAAAAAAGTTTTATATTTTGAAAATAAAATAAAAATCTGCAGCATACTTTGCGGTGCCCACTTTACATACGATCCTAAAAGTATGCCTAAGTGTTTCGAATTTCGAAAAGCCCGCATTTTTTCAAGCATACCCCGAGGGAGAGAGGCTAAATAAAAGTTCCACATACGATCCACATACGTTCCACACACATGAAAAGGCGGAAACGGGAAAGGTGCGTTCTATACCACCCCAAAAGTATGCTAAACATTCTATATTTTTAAATTAAAATAAAAATCTGCAGCATACTTTATGGGGCGAAATTCGAAATCACCCTAAAAGTATGTTAAGCATTCTATATATTTTTTTAAAATAAAATAAAAATCTGCAGCATACTTTAGGGGTCAAAATTCGAAACCGTCCTAAAAGTATGCTACATATTTTATATTTTTAAAATAAAATAAAAATCTGCAGCATACTTTATGGGGGCCAAATTCGAAACGACCCTAAAAGTATGCTATATATTCTATATATATTTTTTCAAATAAATTAAAAATCTGCAGCATACTTTTCGGGGGGCGAAATTCGAAACCACCCTAAAAGTATGCTAAACATTCTATATTTTTTAAATAAAAATCTGCAGCATACTTTCCGGGGGGCCAAATTCGAAACCACCCTAAAAGTATGCTATATATTATATATTTTTAAAATTAAATTAAATAAAAATCTGCAGCATACTTTATGGGGGGAGGAGGGGGACCAAATTCGAAACCACCCTAAAAGTATGCTATATATTCAATATATATTTTTTAAAATAAAATAAAATAAAAATCTGCAGCATACTTTTCGGCGGGGGAGGGGGGGGGGGGGTGGCGAAATTCGAAAGTACCCTAAAAGTGTGGTGAAAAAAGTTTTATATTTTGAAAATAAAATAAAAATCTGCAGCATACTTTGCGGTGCCCACTTTACATACGATCCTAAAAGTATGCCTAAGTGTTTCGAATTTCGAAAAGCCCGCATTTTTTCAAGCATACCCCGAGGGAGAGAGGCTAAATAAAAGTTCCACATACGATCCACATACGTTCCACACACATGAAAAGGCGGAAACGGGAAAGGTGCGTTCTATACCACCCCAAAAGTATGCTAAACATTCTATATTTTTAAATTAAAATAAAAATCTGCAGCATACTTTATGGGGCGAAATTCGAAATCACCCTAAAAGTATGTTAAGCATTCTATATATTTTTTTAAAATAAAATAAAAATCTGCAGCATACTTTAGGGGTCAAAATTCGAAACCGTCCTAAAAGTATGCTACATATTTTATATTTTTAAAATAAAATAAAAATCTGCAGCATACTTTATGGGGGCCAAATTCGAAACGACCCTAAAAGTATGCTATATATTCTATATATATTTTTTCAAATAAATTAAAAATCTGCAGCATACTTTTCGGGGGGCGAAATTCGAAACCACCCTAAAAGTATGCTAAACATTCTATATTTTTTAAATAAAAATCTGCAGCATACTTTCCGGGGGGCCAAATTCGAAACCACCCTAAAAGTATGCTATATATTATATATTTTTAAAATTAAATTAAATAAAAATCTGCAGCATACTTTATGGGGGGAGGAGGGGGACCAAATTCGAAACCACCCTAAAAGTATGCTATATATTCAATATATATTTTTTAAAATAAAATAAAATAAAAATCTGCAGCATACTTTTCGGCGGGGGAGGGGGGGGGGGGGGTGGCGAAATTCGAAAGTACCCTAAAAGTGTGGTGAAAAAAGTTTTATATTTTGAAAATAAAATAAAAATCTGCAGCATACTTTGCGGTGCCCACTTTACATACGATCCTAAAAGTATGCCTAAGTGTTTCGAATTTCGAAAAGCCCGCATTTTTTCAAGCATACCCCGAGGGAGAGAGGCTAAATAAAAGTTCCACATACGATCCACATACGTTCCACACACATGAAAAGGCGGAAACGGGAAAGGTGCGTTCTATACCACCCCAAAAGTATGCTAAACATTCTATATTTTTAAATTAAAATAAAAATCTGCAGCATACTTTATGGGGCGAAATTCGAAATCACCCTAAAAGTATGTTAAGCATTCTATATATTTTTTTAAAATAAAATAAAAATCTGCAGCATACTTTAGGGGTCAAAATTCGAAACCGTCCTAAAAGTATGCTACATATTTTATATTTTTAAAATAAAATAAAAATCTGCAGCATACTTTATGGGGGCCAAATTCGAAACGACCCTAAAAGTATGCTATATATTCTATATATATTTTTTCAAATAAATTCAAAATCTGCAGCATACTTTTCGGGGGGCGAAATTCGAAACCACCCTAAAAGTATGCTAAACATTCTATATTTTTTAAATAAAAATCTGCAGCATACTTTCCGGGGGGCCAAATTCGAAACCACCCTAAAAGTATGCTATATATTATATATTTTTAAAATTAAATTAAATAAAAATCTGCAGCATACTTTATGGGGGAGGAGGGGGACCAAATTCGAAACCACCCTAAAAGTATGCTATATATTCAATATATATTTTTTAAAATAAAATAAAATAAAAATCTGCAGCATACTTTTCGGGGGAAGGGGGGGGGGGGGGGAGTGGCGAAATTCGAAAGTACCCTAAAAGTGTGGTGAAAAAAGTTTTATATTTTTAAAATAAAATAAAAATCTGCAGCATACTTTGCGGTGCCCACTTTACATACGATCCTAAAAGTATGCCTAAGTGTTTCGAATTTCGAAAAGCCCGCATTTTTTCAAGCATACCCCGAGGGAGAGAGGCTAAATAAAAGTTCCACATACGATCCACATACGTTCCACACACATGAAAAGGCGGAAACGGGAAAGGTGCGTTCTATACCACCCCAAAAGTATGCTAAACATTCTATATTTTTAAATTAAAATAAAAATCTGCAGCATACTTTATGGGGCGAAATTCGAAATCACCCTAAAAGTATGTTAAGCATTCTATATATTTTTTTAAAATAAAATAAAAATCTGCAGCATACTTTAGGGGTCAAAATTCGAAACCGTCCTAAAAGTATGCTACATATTTTATATTTTTAAAATAAAATAAAAATCTGCAGCATACTTTATGGGGGCCAAATTCGAAACGACCCTAAAAGTATGCTATATATTCTATATATATTTTTTCAAATAAATTACAAATCTGCAGCATACTTTTCGGGGGGCGAAATTCGAAACCACCCTAAAAGTATGCTAAACATTCTATATTTTTTAAATAAAAATCTGCAGCATACTTTCCGGGGGGCCAAATTCGAAACCACCCTAAAAGTATGCTATATATTATATATTTTTAAAATTAAATAAAATAAAAATCTGCAGCATACTTTATGGGAGGGGGAGGGGGACCAAATTCGAAACCACCCTAAAAGTATGCTATATATTCAATATATATTTTTTAAAATAAAATAAAATAAAAATCTGCAGCATACTTTTCGGGGGAAGGGGGCGAAATTCGAAAGTACCCTAAAAGTGTGGTGAAAAAAGTTTTATATTTTTAAAATAAAATAAAAATCTGCAGCATACTTTGCGGTGCCCACTTTACATACGATCCTAAAAGTATGCCTAAGTGTTTCGAATTTCGAAAAGCCCGCATTTTTTCAAGCATACCCCGAGGGAGAGAGGCTAAATAAAAGTTCCACATACGATCCACATACGTTCCACACACATGAAAAGGCGGAAACGGGAAAGGTGCGTTCTATACCACCCCAAAAGTATGCTAAACATTCTATATTTTTAAATTAAAATAAAAATCTGCAGCATACTTTATGGGGCGAAATTCGAAATCACCCTAAAAGTATGTTAAGCATTCTATATATTTTTTTAAAATAAAATAAAAATCTGCAGCATACTTTAGGGGTCAAAATTCGAAACCGTCCTAAAAGTATGCTACATATTTTATATTTTTAAAATAAAATAAAAATCTGCAGCATACTTTATGGGGGCCAAATTCGAAACGACCCTAAAAGTATGCTATATATTCTATATATATTTTTTCAAATAAATTCAAAATCTGCAGCATACTTTTCGGGGGGCGAAATTCGAAACCACCCTAAAAGTATGCTAAACATTCTATATTTTTAAAATAAAAATCTGCAGCATACTTCCGGGGGGCCAAATTCGAAACCACCCTAAAAGTATGCTATATATTATATATTTTTAAAATTAAATTAAATAAAAATC
The DNA here is from genome assembly GCA_936449025.2 of Sarcophaga subvicina. Lineage (NCBI taxonomy): Eukaryota > Metazoa > Arthropoda > Insecta > Diptera > Sarcophagidae > Sarcophaga > Sarcophaga subvicina. Next base: position 2,775 of record OW388080.2, on the reverse strand, counting down.
TGCAGCATACTTTATGGGGGGAGGAGGGGGACCAAATTCGAAACCACCCTAAAAGTATGCTATATATTCAATATATATTTTTAAAATAAAATAAAATAAAAATCTGCAGCATACTTTTCGGCGGGGGAGGGGGGGGGGGGGGTGGCGAAATTCGAAAGTACCCTAAAAGTGTGGTGAAAAAAGTTTTATATTTTTAAAATAAAATAAAAATCTGCAGCATACTTTGCGGTGCCCACTTTACATACGATCCTAAAAGTATGCCTAAGTGTTTCGAATTTCGAAAAGCCCGCATTTTTTCAAGCATACCCCGAGGGAGAGAGGCTAATAAAAGTTCCACATACGATCCACATACGTTCCACACACATGAAAAGGCGGAAACGGGAAAGGTGCGTTCTATACCACCCAAAAGTATGCTAAACATTCTATATTTTTAAATTAAAATAAAAATCTGCAGCATACTTTATGGGGCGAAATTCGAAATCACCCTAAAAGTATGTTAAGCATTCTATATATTTTTTTAAAATAAAATAAAAATCTGCAGCATACTTTAGGGGTCAAAATTCGAAACCGTCCTAAAAGTATGCTACATATTTTATATTTTTAAAATAAAATAAAAATCTGCAGCATACTTTATGGGGGCCAAATTCGAAACGACCCTAAAAGTATGCTATATATTCTATATATATTTTTTCAAATAAATTAAAAATCTGCAGCATACTTTTCGGGGGGCGAAATTCGAAACCACCCTAAAAGTATGCTAAACATTCTATATTTTTTAAATAAAAATCTGCAGCATACTTTCCGGGGGGCCAAATTCGAAACCACCCTAAAAGTATGCTATATATTATATATTTTTAAAATTAAATTAAATAAAAATCTGCAGCATACTTTATGGGGGGAGGAGGGGGACCAAATTCGAAACCACCCTAAAAGTATGCTATATATTCAATATATATTTTTTAAAATAAAATAAAATAAAAATCTGCAGCATACTTTTCGGCGGGGGAGGGGGGGGGGGGGGTGGCGAAATTCGAAAGTACCCTAAAAGTGTGGTGAAAAAAGTTTTATATTTTGAAAATAAAATAAAAATCTGCAGCATACTTTGCGGTGCCCACTTTACATACGATCCTAAAAGTATGCCTAAGTGTTTCGAATTTCGAAAAGCCCGCATTTTTTCAAGCATACCCCGAGGGAGAGAGGCTAAATAAAAGTTCCACATACGATCCACATACGTTCCACACACATGAAAAGGGCGGAAACGGGAAAGGTGCGTTCTATACCACCCCAAAAGTATGCTAAACATTCTATATTTTTAAATTAAAATAAAAATCTGCAGCATACTTTATGGGGCGAAATTCGAAATCACCCTAAAAGTATGTTAAGCATTCTATATATTTTTTTAAAATAAAATAAAATCTGCAGCATACTTTAGGGGTCAAAAATTCGAAACCGTCCTAAAAGTATGCTACATATTTTATATTTTTAAAATAAAATAAAAATCTGCAGCATACTTTATGGGGGCCAAATTCGAAACGACCCTAAAAGTATGCTATATATTCTATATATATTTTTTCAAATAAATTAAAAATCTGCAGCATACTTTTCGGGGGGCGAAATTCGAAACCACCCTAAAAGTATGCTAAACATTCTATATTTTTTAAATAAAAATCTGCAGCATACTTTCCGGGGGGCCAAATTCGAAACCACCCTAAAAGTATGCTATATATTATATATTTTTAAAATTAAATTAAATAAAAATCTGCAGCATACTTTATGGGGGGAGGAGGGGGACCAAATTCGAAACCACCCTAAAAGTATGCTATATATTCAATATATATTTTTTAAAATAAAATAAAATAAAAATCTGCAGCATACTTTTCGGCGGGGGAGGGGGGGGGGGGGGTGGCGAAATTCGAAAGTACCCTAAAAGTGTGGTGAAAAAAGTTTTATATTTTGAAAATAAAATAAAAATCTGCAGCATACTTTGCGGTGCCCACTTTACATACGATCCTAAAAGTATGCCTAAGTGTTTCGAATTTCGAAAAGCCCGCATTTTTTCAAGCATACCCCGAGGGAGAGAGGCTAAATAAAAGTTCCACATACGATCCACATACGTTCCACACACATGAAAAGGCGGAAACGGGAAAGGTGCGTTCTATACCACCCCAAAAGTATGCTAAACATTCTATATTTTTAAATTAAAATAAAAATCTGCAGCATACTTTATGGGGCGAAATTCGAAATCACCCTAAAAGTATGTTAAGCATTCTATATATTTTTTTAAAATAAAATAAAAATCTGCAGCATACTTTAGGGGTCAAAATTCGAAACCGTCCTAAAAGTATGCTACATATTTTATATTTTTAAAATAAAATAAAAATCTGCAGCATACTTTATGGGGGCCAAATTCGAAACGACCCTAAAAGTATGCTATATATTCTATATATATTTTTTCAAATAAATTAAAAATCTGCAGCATACTTTTCGGGGGCGAAATTCGAAACCACCCTAAAAGTATGCTAAACATTCTATATTTTTTAAATAAAAATCTGCAGCATACTTTCCGGGGGGCCAAATTCGAAACCACCCTAAAAGTATGCTATATATTATATATTTTTAAAATTAAATTAAATAAAAATCTGCAGCATACTTTATGGGGGGAGGAGGGGGACCAAATTCGAAACCACCCTAAAAGTATGCTATATATTCAATATATATTTTTTAAAATAAAATAAAATAAAAATCTGCAGCATACTTTTCGGGGGAAGGGGGGGA